>CM035840.1:98745351-100000853 GCA_020510985.1 Pholidichthys leucotaenia | reverse complement strand
CATTTTCTGTGTGCTTATGGTCTCCTTGTTGACATGGCTAACAGACATTTAGTGGATGCTGTTTCTTCTTCCTCATTACCCTGCATAGCTCAGGGAGTTGGGCCACTAATACATGCAAATGTTTTAGCTCCGGGGGATAAGTACCAGCGTTTGCTTACTAAGTTTCCCGCACTCACGATGCCCACCTTTTCCGCTACCGTAACCAAGCATGGGGTCGAGCACTTTATCAACACGAAGGGCTTGCCTGCTGTTGTGCGTCCACATCGCCTGGACGTGGCTAAACTAGCCATCACGCGCAAGGAGTTCGCTAACTTAGAACGCCCAGGGATCGTTAAGCGCTCTAACAGCCCTTGGGCATCCCCGCTGCACATGGTGCCCAAGTCCGATGGTTCATGGCGGCTGTCTGGTGATTTCCATCACTTGAACAACGTCACCAAACACAACTGTTACCCTCTCCCACACATCCAGGATTTTTCTGTGCACCTGGCCGGAACTCGCATTTTTTCAAAAGTGGATCTGGTCCGTGGTTACCACCAGGTCCCGGTTCGCGCCAAGGACATTCCCAAAATGTCTTTTTGAGTTTTTATGAGTCTTTTTGAGTTTTTATGCATGCCGTTTGGGTTAAAGGGTGCAGCACAAACTTTTCAAAGGATGATGGATGCGGTGCTCCGTGACTTGCCGTTCGTTTTCGTCTACTTAGACGACATTTTGGTGGCTAGCGCGTCAGAGGAGGAGCACCTCGCCCATCTCAAGCAAGTCTTCCAACGGTTGGAAGCGCTCGGGCTGATTGTTAATCCGGCGAAGTGTCAGTTCAGGCTGCCGGTAATCGATTTCTTGGGCCACTGCATCTTGCCGGAGGGCGCAATCCCGCTGCCGGATAAGGTATGCACAGTGTCAGATTTTCCGCATCTGCAGACCATGAGGGCGCTGCAGGAATTTTTTGGGATGGTCAGTTTTTACAACCATTTCCTTCCCCATGCAGCCTAGCTGCTGCGACCACTGTATGGCATGCTCATAAAGAAGAAACCCGCGGATAGCATTGACTGGACCCCCAATCAGGTCCAGGCTTTCATAGGCGCCAAAACGGTGCACGCCAATGCGGCTTTGCCGGCCCACCCAGCCTCGTCAGTGCGGATAGTGCTCACCGCAGACGCATCGGATGTCACGGTAGGAGCTGTGGTGGAGCAGTACGTCTCCGGTTCGTGCCAACACCTTGCCTTTTTCAGCCGTACTTTGCGCAAGGAGTGTACGTACAGTATAGCACTTTTGGCAGAGAGTTGTTGGCTCTCCACCTGGCTACGCGTCATTTTCAGTTCTGGCTTGAAGGTCGTGAGTTTACTGTGTTTGTCGATTGCAAACCACTAACCTACACAATGTCCAAAATCTCAGAACCGTAGTCAGCTCAACAGCAACAGCACTTGGCCACAATTTTGGAGTTCATGACCGACATCCAACATGTTAACGTTGTGGCAGATTGCCTGTCATGTGCGCGGGTTTCTCTGGTCTACGTGGGTATTGATTTTTCCGCAATGGCTGTCGACCAAACCGGGACTTGGATATTTGCATGCTCAAATCTGCAGCTACTGGACTAAAACTGGAGAGCAGGGCGGTACAAGAAGGGTGCCCCCCCCCGGTCTGTGACATCTCCACCGGTCATCCCCGCCCGGTGGTTCCAAGCTCTTGGCACTGCTGCGTTTTTGAGGCCATCCACTCCCTTTCACATCCCGGCGTACGAGCTTTAGTTAAGCTGGTGGGGTCCAAATTCGTCTGGCCTCGCTTACAAAGGGATGTGAAAGAATGGGCCGCAGTGTGCGTTACGTGCCAATTGGTTAAGGTGCAGAGGCACACCAAAGCCCCCCGTGAGCCTTTTCAAATTCCAGCCAGGAGGTTCGACCACGTACATGTGGATTTATTGGGTCCCCTTCCGCTGTCACAGGGGTTCACACACCTTCTGACAATTGTGGACCCCACTACGCGTTGGCCAGAGGCAGTTCTGCTGAACTCCACCACGTCTGCTGAGGTAGCCCGCGCGTTTTTGTCATCTTGGGTCGCACGGTTCGGATCCCCGTCGAACATCACTTCCGACAGGGGTCCGCAATTTGTTTCAGAACTCTGGTCTGCGATGGCTGAGAGCCTGTGGGTCAAAATCCACCACACCACCGCGTACAACCCGCAGGCTAATGGTTTGTGCGAGAGGTTTCACAGGTCACTTAAAGTAGTGCTCAGAGCCTCGCTAATGGATGCAAATTGGGTTGACCGCCTGCCTTGGGTCCTACTGGAGTTGCACTCCGCGCCTAAGGAAGATTTGGCAGCTTCTCCTGCAGAGCTTGTTTTTTCTCAGCTGTTGTGGATCCCAGGGGAATTTTTGCCAGAGAACCCTGCACCTGGTTCCAACCCGTCCGCATACTCTTTTTCCGGGGCAGAGGCTGGCGGCGTCCCAGGGCCAGCACACCATTGTTTTCCCCACACTTTTGTTCCAAAGTGCTTGGAAAATGCCAAATTGATTTTCATTAGGCACAACGTCCACAGAACACTGCTATGTCTGCCGTACGACGGCCCGTTCAGTTTTGGAAACGGGGGCGAAACATTTTGTGTTACACCTGGGGGACATAAGGAAACCATCTGCATAGACAGGCTGAAGCCCGCTTATGTGTTGGCAGATGAGAAGGTTGTGCTAGCCCAGGCTCTCTGGCGCGGACACCCACCTACAGTGGCTCCGCGGGTTGGTGTTCCCCCTACAGACAACTGTTTTCAGGAGACTAGATCTTTCCCCTCCCCACCCTTTTCCCCTCCAGAGGACCACTTGCCAGAGACCGAGTTTTTCTCCTACCCACCTCAACAGCAAGGCGCTTCTGCCGGCCCGGCAGCTCCACGTTACAGCAGTTACGAACACTTGCTCAAGCCCAAAGGACCGAAGGATTAAAGCCCCTTCTGGGTGTTTCGGGGGTGGGGGGGGGGGCTTTGTGGTGACACAACAGGAGATCACACTCCACCCAGGACTTTGGGGAATTGGGGGAAGGAGGTGAGAGATGGAAATAAGGAGAAGAAGGGAAAGGAACCAAGGACAGGCGCCAGAGCCTTCTTTGCTCCCGGTATGCCAGGCGTGAACCTGTTGTGTGGGGTAGAAGACGCTGTTCACACCTTGGATATGTTGGGCGCGAAAGTATTGTGTGAGTCACACTCTTTTGACGTGTATGTTAATGTATGTACTCCGGGTGCCAAGGGCGGGATTAAAGCTGTAATAAAGAGATTCGCTCTGGCACCCAATTCAGTCTGTTCTGCTGGTTGGAGGAAATAAAGTTGGGTGTGGTCAGCTCGTGTCTCGTCTGATTCCTTTCCTCTGCACACTTATTGTGTCAACCATATTTCATTCCTGTACAAGGTAGAGCAGGGGAAAAAATTACAAGTATTATCATTTCGCGCTGGTGGATTGTAAGCATTTTGTAGGTAGAGCTTCAAAATGCAAAAAGAAGAAACAGGAGCAAGAGACAAAAAATAGAGAGAAGACAATTTATTAAAAACTGCATTTAAACTCAAACAGGCTGTTCATCAGCTGATCAAAAGTTAAAAACAATAGCACCCCCCCCCCCAACCCCCCCCCCCTAAAAGTAGAACTAAAAGTTCCAAAAAAGGATTCACTAGTTAGTAGCCCCACCGTTCTCACTGATCACTTCATCACTTTAGGAATGCTTGATGCAAGTGTTTCTAGGAGGCCGGTTGGAACCTTACTCGATTTGGTTAAGATGGCTTCACGAAGGTCATCCACGGTATGGAACTGATGCCTGTTTTTGTAAACTTCCCTTGCCATCCATCCTCAAGTGTTTTCAATGGGATTTAGATCAAGAGAACAAGCAGGGTGGTCCAAAAGAGCTGAGCTGGCGGATCTAATGGGCTGATCCACAACCCAAATTAAGGCCCTTATTGATGCTGACTGCAGCTCAATAACCATAAGCTGGCATCTCCAAAAAAGGGATTAAAGTACAGAAAACTTCTTCAAAAGACACATCTCCTCCCATGCCACAAACTTGCCCATTTGGACTTTGCAAGGGAGCACCAAACATGGGACACTCAAAGGTGGAAGAAAGTTTTATTCTCTGATGAGAAAATATTTAACCTGAATGATCTTGATGATTTCCAACTTCACTGGTATGACAAAAAGACCCCACTAGACTTGTTTTCTACACGGCACAGTGGAGGAGGCTCCATGATCAAGGGGGCTTTTTCCTTCAATGGAACAATGGCACTGCAGGTTGTGCAGGGGTGTCAAACGGTGGCTAGCTATGTGAATATGTTGTAGCAGGCATCCCTCTTGACTGAGGGCCCTCATCTGTGTGGTAATGAGTGGGTTGTCAATTCCAGACTGTGGATGCCCTTTGTGGAGCTATCTTCACTACATGGAGCTACGTTCCCACCAGCTTGCTGGAAACCTACACATCAAGCATGCGTAATGCAGTTTTCAATAAAATTGCCTACTCTTTATTTTTGTCTCTTGCTCCTGTTTCTTCTTTTTGTGCATTTTGAAGCTCTTCTTACAACCTGGTTACTCGTCACTTTCCCCCCAGTCTTTAGATTTTATACAGGAGTGTATTATTCCTATTAGACTTCTGTTTTTCAACATTAGTCCCCTGGTGTTTCTGTGGGAAATTTTCTAGTTTCATTTCTTAATTGCCCCCCCCCCATGCAAATAATTTGAACCCATGCACAACAATAGCAAATTATTAGCAATTTTTTTGGACCAATTAACAACTTAAATTAGATAATTTCCCACATAAACCTGAACATACCAGGGCACCCTGGCTGAAAAACAGTGCTACTAGTGTCATGGGATGGAGAGAGACTGGACTCAATCGTTGGGCGTGAGTTTTTACAGTTTTATTAGGAGCTGGTCACCCAGACGCAGCTCAAGGGTTTAACAGAAAGTAATTAAAGCGTCTCAGAAGCAGCAACAAAAAACCATGGCAAAAAACAGGCTAGACAAGGCAGGATACAGATAAAAACAGATCAGGCAGAAGCGTGTTGTTCACGCAGCATGACTGAAAGAACCCGAACAGAACAGAAGTGGAACAGAACTTAAATAATCAAGGGAGCAATCAAGACAATACTGAGCAGGTGGACACAATCAGGAACAATGGAAACCAATAATGACTGACAGCTGACACATGAGGGAAACAGATGACAGGATGGGCGGGGCTACACCCACGATCACAGACAGATGTTAAACAGAACATGAACAGAGGATCAGGAGAGACATGACCATGACAATCATAATGCACATAATGACTGAATTGACCTCTGATCATCATCATAATTATTATTATTATTATTATTATTATTACTACTACAGGACTAAGAATAGAGTCATGAGTCTAACAAATAAATGCAGGATATCCAAAAATCTAAACTCAAGGTAAGGATGAGGGTTGGGACCCAAGCCCCGGAAAAAGTGAACACACAATAAATCAGGATGGAGGGCATGGGGCTGAACCCACGCCCTGACAATTAAGGGAAGTATAGTTTTCCGGTTCTCTGTCAGACCAGCAGTGTCAGCTGTCTGAGCAGTAGTAGCAACAGGAGTGATGCTTGTATATGCTGTTGACACGATGGAGAAATGTTCTGCTATATGTTAGCCATCCATCTATCTATCCATCTATCGATCCCATTTATCTGGGGGTTGTGGGGGAAGCAGTCCAAGTGGAGAAGCCCAGACTGCCACCCGGTTCACATAGCACCATGATCACCATGATCCCTCCTGCAGGTGGTGAGCCCACTGTGACTCTTTTGGGTACACTGGATCCTTGCTGTAACTTTTTCATGGGCATCCAATGGACCGCTCTTGGTCTGGCCCTTCACCCAGGACCAGTTTGCCTTGGGAGAACCTACCAGGGGCAAGTTGTGCCGGACAACATAGTTCCTGGGATCATTTGCTAGAACCTTGAACTTCTTGCTACACTGCTTGCATGCGGTGTACAACTTTTTCCCCCTTGGCCAAGGAATAAACTCTCAAAAAGACATTGGTGACTCCAGAGTATTTGTTCATTCACCAGATATGCAAAGGAGAAATATTAACTAAAAATCTACAGCATTATCTGTAATCATTTGTCTAGGCTCCTCAAACAGCTCTCTCCTTTTCTTTCTTTGATCCATGTTCAGTGTGGCGCACACAATGATACCAAACTACTCAGTAGCATGTTTTTTCCCTCCCTTTAAATAGACTGAATGGCTGTTAGCAAATGCAGATTTACATTGTGAAGTGCAGAGATTACTTGTTGGCAGTAAAAATAGAGCCACAAAATATTAAATTTAAGGGTACCATCTTTTTTGCTTATGCCATTTTATTTTGTTTAATTATACAAAATGTTCATCTGGATCAATAATCAAAAGCAGTGTGATTTGTGTTAAACATGATATAAACAATAAGGGATGCTCATAATATTCTACTTGATAGATTAGAACACTATGTTGGACTTAATGGAACTTCGTTGCAGTGGTTTAGATCTTATTTATCTGATAGGTTCCAGTTTGTTCATGTAAATGATGAGTTTTCTTTCAGCTCAAAGCTTAGTCATGGAGTTCCACAGGGATCTGTGCTAGGCCCTACTCTTTTTAGTTTATATATGCTTCCGTTAGGCAACATTATTAGAAAGCACTGTATACATTTTCATTGTTATGCAGATGACACACAATTATACCTGTCAATGAAGCCAGATGATACTAATCAATTAGCCAAGATAGAAGCCTGTCTTAAGGAAATCAAAGCTTGGATGACTTGTAATTTCCTGCTATTAAATTCAGATAAGACTGAAGTCATTCTTGTTGGTCCAAAAAACCTTAGAAATTCCTTTCCAAATCAAACTTTCAGTTTGGATGCAGTTACTCTTTCTCTTAATAGCTCTGTGAGGAACCTTGGAGTTATTTTTGATCAGGATTTGTCCTTCAATTCACATATTAAATTTGTTTCTAAGACTGCCTTCTATCATTTGCGTAATATTGCCAAGATTAGGAGCATCTTGTCTCAGAGTGATGCTGAGAAGCTGATCCACGCTTTTGTTAGCTCGAGATTAGATTATTGTAATTCTTTATTATCAGGCTGTCCTAAAACATCTTTAAAAAGTCTTCAGCTGATCCAAAATGCTGCAGCAAGAGTTTTAACAGGTACTAGAAAGAGAGATCATATCTCTCCGGTTCTGGCCTCCCTTCATTGGCTTCCCATAGAGTTTAGAATTAAGTTTAAAATCCTTCTTCTTACTTACAAAGCTCTAAACAATCAGGCTCCTTTTTATTTAAAAGATCTGATACTACCGTATCATCCTAACAGAGCACTATGCTCCCAAAATGCAGGATTACTTGTAATACCTAGAATCTCCAAAAGTACAATGGGAGGCAGAGCCTTCAGCTATCAAGCTCCTCTCCTGTGGAATCAGCTGCCAATCTGGATTCGGGAGTCAGACTCGATCTCTGTTTTTAAGAATAGGGCTAAAACCTACCTTTTTGATATAGCCTACAATTAGGGAGGGATCATGTGTTTCTGAACCCTCCCTTAGTTATGCTGCTAATAGGTTTAGTCAGCCGGGGGACCTCCAGTAATGCACTGGGCCTCACTCCTTTCCTCACTCTCTATGAAATATTTTTTTTTTGCTGGTCATTAACATTTGTTTGTTCTCTCCCATAGATTGAGTCCCCATCTTGCTGTTTGCTCTCTACATGTCTGTTCTTTTCTTCTTCTCTATCCCCTCACCCCCCAGCCAGTCGCAGCAGATGACTGCCCCTCCCTGAGCCTGGTTCTGCTGGAGGTTTCTTCCTGTTAAAAGGGAGTTTTTCCTCTCCACCGTCGCCAAGTGCTTGCTCACAGGGGATCACCTGATTGCTGGGGTCTTTCTGCAACTGTGGGGGTCCCCCCTTCAGTTGATAGTGCTATGAGATGACTGTTGTTGTGAAATGGCGCTATATAAATAAAATTGAATTGAATTGAATTGGATGCCTGAAACTTCCATTAGTTTCAAGCTATTTCAGAGATAGCTGTGTTTTTTTGTTTGTTTTTTGTGGAAGGGTATCAACAAATTTGCCACATCTATTCATGTATATTGCTTTAGCTGGCCCATCGTTAATGTGACACATATTTATGGCTTCTGATTTTTGACCTTGAGCACAACCTGGATGCAGACCCACCTGAAGATGATTGTGTGTGCATTTGGTGAAGATCTGGGCAATTGCCTAGGAAGAGTAGTGATAGCATTGTAGGATAGGGGTTTTATTGTGAAGTGCGGTGTGATGATGCCAGCTTCCAGTTGCGTCATCATACCGCCCTATAATAAAGAGCGTCCGCCATTTGGGGTTCTCTTGCCCAGGATGACTCCGCATACTGCAGCGTTCCCTGTAGTGCAACCTTAATTATATTAAAGCTAAGTTCCAGTGCAACCTCCTCGTCCATCTCCTTTGTACCAGGTTTGTGGACATAACATTTGGCGACTGAGGATTAAACCATGGAGGCATGTGTTACACCACTGCAGCCTTTCCTGGAGCTCCCCGGCGAACCACCTGTGCCATGGCCTCACTGGTTGGAATCTTTCAAAACCTACATCACGGCTTTGGACCTGGGAAAGCTAGACAAGGTGAGGACACGAGCGCTTCTTGTCCACAACCTGGGCATCGAAGGCCAAAGGATTCTATGGACGCTCGGCGTGACAGACTCACACGAAGACATCGTGGAGCTACTAGCTAACCACTTTACCACACCGGACAACGTGATGGTACGACAGATTCGCTTTCGCCAGAGAAGCCAAAGAGTCGGTGAACCAATTCAACAGTTCGTCGCTGACCTCAGACAGTTAGCTAGTGTGTGCCGTTTTGGGCTGTTGGAGGACAAGATTATGCGGGACCAGTTGGCTAAGCACACATGTAATGCTGGGCTACGTGCTAGGTTGCTAACGGTGCCTAATGACTTGACACTAGGGCAGTCGAGATAGCTCTTCAGTTGGAGGTCGCAGATAAGCTAGCTTCGGAGCTAAATTGGCACCATTCACAGAAGCCGCCGGAGATGACGATATCGGTAAATGTGGTGGACCCGGAGGACAAAGAAATCATGGACGAGGACTATGAGACTAACGCGGTGAGCCAGAGGTCTGCCCCGAGAAGCCCCGTTTGCAGGGGTTGTGGTTCCTCAACGCATCAGATTAAAGCGTGAGTGTGGTCGGCAAGAGGAAAAGCGGTGCAGTAAATGTGGGCGCATGAACCATTTTGCCAGAGTATGCCGGTTTCCAACGCTGTGGAGCCCGCCAAGGAAGCCAGCCCCTCCGCCTACAACAACCATCCACCAACGGGGACCAACACCAATGGGTTTTCTTACTGCACAGTAGAATTGGACGGTGTTGCTTTGCCACTACTTCTCGACATGGTGGCAGTGCAGTCAATGCTGAATTGGGCCATGGTGAAAAAGATTTTCCCACATCACAGGATCAGGAGTAACCCAGCGCTGTTGTACGGCTACGGCGGTAATAGACTGTGCAATGTTCGGACTGTGAAGTTGACGGTTTGCTACAAGACCGAAGCAGTGCATGACTTCATGTTCCAGGTGTCAATGCATGGTGACAACATCATGAGGTGTGACCTGTTCTACGGGCTGGGTTTCGCCATCAGAGATAGCGCTGGGTCTGGACATTGGAGCTTGCCGGCCCCAGTGGATGACGACGTTGTGGCTTGGGATAAGGTGCTTTAGGACAGTACCAGCACCAAGGTGCTCACTTCAAGCTTAGTGGAGGAACTGGACGGTTTCAGTACCCGCGTTCGGCCGGAGGTAGTGGGAGCCGAGTCGGCGGGTGGAGGGTCCATCCCAACGAGCGACACCAGGGAGGCACCGGACACCTTCAGTGCCCATGATGGGTTTTGGCCAAAGACGGGTGAGGGGTCCACTGCAATGACTGTGACTGCTGCATCGCTGCAGTGTATCGATGGGGCCAGACAACAAGAGAGCATGGAGCTGCCGCAAATACAGCAGCACAGCAGACCGAGCAAGGTGCCACTCCAGGTCATGGACTGGGTTTGGGTTGGGGCCAATGAAAGACCAGGGTGGCAACCGACTGGACCACAGCTGGCAAGACATCGGGTGCTGCTGAGGACTGTGGTGAAGTTAGGAGTGGCGTGTTTTCAGCTGATGGACGGCTCGATTCGTCATGCGAACCAGCTGCAGCGTGTCCACGTGGACGCTCCGGGTGGCAAGGCTACGTAGGAGCCAGAGAACGTGGTGTGGGATCCGGGCTCCTGTATCTTGAAGATCGGTCCTTGTCCCAGGGGCCTGCCGCCTCCAGGGGCATGTCTGCCGCGGGGCCCCCCGCCAATCCCACCATTACTGAGGTAGACTGTAAATAAGACACTAAAGACTTTTTAGGTAGGAGCACGGCCAGACCTGTGCCTGTGGGCAGTCTACCCACAGGCCCTAGTTTTAGTTTGTTATGGTGTTTTGAAGTTCTTTATGATTTTATGTTTGGTGTTTTCATTTAGTGTGTTTATTGGGGGTTCTTGTGCGTCAAATTTGGGAGGATTTTGATTAGATGTGTTTTTTTATTTTGTAAAGTGTAGGATAGGGATTTTATTGTAAAGTGCAGTGTGATGATGCCGCCTTATGGTTGCGTCATCACACCACCCTATAATAAGGGGTGTCCGCCACTTGGGGTTCTCTTGCCCAGGACAACTCGCATACTGCTGTGCTCCCTGTAGTGCAACCTTAATTATATTAAAGCTAAGTTCCGGTGCAACCTTCTCGTCCATCTCCTTTGTACCAGGTTTGTGGACATAACAAGCATGCCACAAATGTGTATGGTCAATCACACAAAGGTGGTCTGAAGAGCTTTGTGAAGCCGTTACAAATAAAGTGGCACCTTTAATTGCTCATAATAAATCTGAGATAAAAGTAAAGGCAATGGCCTTTCTTTTCATTTTTGGCTGAGTTATTTCCTCTATGTTATAAATGATGGACTGTGCTACAGTTTCTTTTACGTTTTTGAACTTTACATTATTTCTTCCTTTTGATTTGCTTGAGAAAAATTTTAGCTCTTTTCATGTACAACAAGATGAGTAAGCTGATCCTGGAAACTGCCGACCACATCATTTTCTTTGAAAGTGTATTTTCTAATGCTCCTGTTTACACTTGAAAAGCTACACTTATTGAGCCTGGTTCTTGCAGCTTCTGAATCAGATGAGTTGGGCAATTTTCATTATAGTTTCCCCAATTACTGCTAAATTAGTGAGAAATGAGCCTTGAATGATCTCATGCTATTTATTCATAATTTCACCATTTAATAATAACAGCTGCTCTAGCTGCAGTATGTGAATCATTTCAGCCACATTAGGTGTTTGTCAGCACTTCTTCTATGATTATAAGTAAATATAATGTGTTTTCTGCAGTATGCCACTTTCCCGTTTATTGGCATCATCATCATCATCACCCAGTTGCATTCATCCTCACAGATGTCCAGTAAGCATTATGCAGTCAAAGCAAATCTAAAGCAATGGCGCGGTTTGTAAATTTCCTGCATACATTATCAACTGAATTGTATTTCATAGACATGGATAAAGGTCTAATTTACATAAACTGAAAAGTGCAGCTGGAGCCTTGAGATTGTGCATTATGACTGATAATGATACTCAGGTAATGATTTTTAATTCTATATCTAACACTAATCCACAATTAAAACCTCATCTTCTGTGTCTTACTACATTTTCTAAAAACTCACACAGGGTTGATATTTTCACCCATCTGCGGCAAGAATTCCTTTTGGGAACACATCAAAATTAGAATGCCAGCAAGATGAACTCAGTCACTCCAGTAGATTAGCAATCACTGAATTATACACAGTATATCACTGCAATGAGAAAGGCATAAGTCAAAGCTCCCCAGTGAGGATTTATGGCTTCATTTTCCTCTGCTTGAGTTGTTGTGTAACACTTTGTCTTACTGAAGCCCACATTAGGCTAATTGACACCTCTTGATAAGGGAGAAAATTCTTGCCTGCAGCAGCTTCTGTTTCAGCTGGTGGAGTGGTCTGTGCAAATATGTCCATGTATACGTACATGTGTGTCTGTGTGTTGACTTACAAGGACACCTTCCTGGTAGCATTGCGTGCGTGTTTGTTGTGACGGGCATGAGGATTGAGGTGTTTACCAGAGAGTATTGTTGATGGGAAGAGGCAGTGATGTCAAGGCTGCTATCATGCACACTTTTTGTCTTGTTGAAGTGTTATTGAGCCATTATTAGAATTTATGACCATGTAACCGACAATGACACTCATGCACACCTGCACAGAAAGACATTTTTCAAAGCACATCATGTTTCCATTCTCAGATATTCGGGAATGATTCTAGCTGCTTCAGTAAAACGTTAAGACTCTGAGAACATTTATCGTCTTTTTTATACATGGAATAAATTAGATGTGAGAGTTTAGTTTGAAATTTGAAGTAAACTATATTCTGAAATGTGCTGCCACTGTGGGTGTTTGGAAGCAGTAACAAGTTTAGCTTTGAGCTGCAGAATGACTTCAGCTCTGGCACAAATGCTGCCATTGTAATTCATTCAGAAAGCACCAAACCCTCCTCTGACCCTTGCTGAGGTGGCACGATCAGGTAAACCACTTATTGACTGTGTCCTTTGTTCATTGTGAATACTGAATTGCTGAAATGTTTTACAGGATGAGATTGTGAGCAAATGATTTTCCTATTTGCTTGAGCAAATGTCCCAAGTCACATCTTGGCACTCAAGAGTTGTTAATGGTTGAAAATTAACCGTGGTTTTCAATCCACTGGCTTTTGTTTCAGTTTTTCCCTGTAGAGGCTCATTATTTGTGTGCCTGTTTCTTCCCAGCGGCAAGAAAATAAATTTCACATTAAGGCAAGCTAAAACCTCAAAATAGATGAAGACAGGCTGCAGTAGATTTAATACAAGCGTTAAAAAAACATCTATTTTTCTGAGCAGTATTAGCGTGGGGAAAGTCAGTTTTCCAAGAGTGATTTTTCAAATAGGAAGCAAGATTAACTCATTTAAAACAACCAGTTTACTGTAAACTTACAAAAAGAGTGTACACATTATCAATTTCATATGTAACTAGAAAAGCACTCGGAGAGCGCAGACCTCCGCCAAGCGGCACAGTTCCCCCCATAGAGTGTTTGTGTGTACGTTTTCAGATTCCCTGAGCATGAAAAGATATGACTAGCAATTGGATTCACAATGATTATTTGTTTATTTGACATGGACAGTGCAATAAACAGACAATTAATGAATGACAATCAATGTGATAGTGATAGGATTAGTGGTTCAGTAGTGTAAAACGGGGCTATAAGGGACGGCGGGTTGATAAGGGACACTTTTGTGGGAAATGTTTTAAATGTAATTCTGCTTTTTTTATTTTGAGCAGGACGCTGAGTTGTGTTGTTATTGTCAAATATCCATGAATCCTTCATCAAATCTAGGCGGAAGCAAAATTAAAAAAGCAGAATTACATTTAGAAAAGTGTCCCATATTACCCCGCCGTCCCTTATAGCCCCGTTTTACGGTAGTAAAAGCATTGCCTCCTTGGCGGAGGTAATAAACTGAAGTGTTGGTGTGTCCATCTCCTCCACTGACGGATGCAGATTGGTTAGACAGGTTGCCGTGGGTTTTATATTATATTGGGGTTGCGGTCCGCGGCAAAACAGAATTTAGAGTCTTCCCCGGCAGAGAGGTCGTTTTTACGCAGCGCCTATAGCTGGGCGGGGAATTTGTGGCAAATAATGGGGCGGCGGACAGGTGGCCGTGTCAGGTTTTGCAGCGTGGTGCAAAAGCAGTCACGCTGGCGGGCCCAGGGCAGCAGTGTTTTCCGCGTGCTTTTGTGCCTAAAACGTTGAAGAACGCGGAGTTTGTGTTGGTCAGACACGATGACCAGCGCAATGTGCGCAGCGCCTATGGCTGGCACAGGCACGCTGGGGGTCCGAGGCCAGCAGTGTTTTCCGCATGCTTTTGTGGCTAAAACGTTGACGAAGGCGGAGTTTGTGTTGGTCAGACACGACGCCCAGCGCCCTCCATTGCGCCTGCGCACATGTTGAAAATGGCCCTATGTCACAGTGTTGAAAAATGCTTTAAAAAAATTCCTGTATCCAGACGGTGAACCGGATCACCCCCAAAATTTAATCAGTTCTTCCTTGTACCATTTCCAACAACGCCTGAAAGTTTCATGCAAATCCGTCCAAGACTTTTTGAGTTATCTTGCTAACCAACAGACAGACAGACAGACAAACAGACAAACACACAAACCCTGGCAAAAACATAACCTCCTCCTGGCCTTTTCGGCCTGGCGGAGGTAACTAGAATGCATTCAACCAAGATGCAGACCTACAACTTTTGTATCCCTGTAGATTTAAAACTTTGACCTTTTGACCCCATAGTCAGAGGTCAAGGTGAACCTGTGTACCAAGTTTGGTGAGCCTAGCTTTTGTTGTTCTTGACATGGCATTTTGACCTCAACCTTTGACCTTGCAATCCCAAAACCACAGTCACAGTTCAGGGTCACAGGGTGAACCTGTCTACAAAGTTTCACAATCCTGGTTTTTCTTGTCCTATAGTAATAGGGCATAGGGAATGCAAACCCATACTCAGAAGTCAGGGTGAACCTGCATACCAAGTTTGGTGGCCCTATCTTTCTTTGTTGTTGAGATATAGTTTTTATGGCATTTTGACCTTGACCTTTTGACCCCCAAAGTAGTAATAATAATAATGGACTGGATTTACATGGTGCTTTACATGTCACATGACACCTCAAAGCGCTTACAGTGAGTCCATTATTCATTCATTCCAGACAGACACTGATAGTGGTAAGTTACCTCTGTAGCCACAGCTGCCCTGGGGCAGACTGACGGAAATGTGGATGCTAATCCATGCCAACAGCTTCTCTGACCACCACCAAACATTTGTTCTATGGCTATGCTAAATATCAGAGTATACTTTTAGTATATACTATATGTTTATACTATATACAGCAGGGCTTTGCAATTACAAAATCAGCTGGGCCACAATTTGAAATCAAGACAGGTAACTGGGTCGCACATGTTCAGCGATCCGTTGAATATGACAAATTTCAAACCAACACAGATCAATATAATGAAAAATATGCACTTTTTATTCCTCGTCTTGGTTTTAAATGTGCACTTGACACAAAGGCACATCAAAAGTGCATAAAAACACAATAACAGTGCTGGGGTTGAGCAGAACTTGAAGTAGTAGAAATGTTTTTCCTCTTGAACAACAATTAAATAAATAGAATGGAAAAATACACTTCTGTAAATAACTATTTTGGTCACATCTTACTCAGGCATATCTCAAAGTGCATAAAAACTCAGTGTGCACTGTTAGTAGCATTAACATTTGTTTCCCTTTTGAAATAAAATATACTACATCCTGGTCATAATTGACCTTGGCACATCACAAAGTGCATTTAGCTGAGTAAAAAATGAACTGTCAAACACTTCAGTGCACAAACCCCCCCAAGAAAAGACTGATAACATTAACAAACACTGCACATCTACTGTTATGGTTTTTGTTTTAAATCATCACGTGTGAGTAGGAACCTCGTTTTATAACTACGCATTCCATTACACACACATACAGTGATGTGAAAAAATTTGGACACCCTGTGTGTGTGTTTTAACATACTTGGACATATGGATATTTAATATCAATGTTAAATATACTGGGAGATTCATGTACTACAACTAAACAATTAAAAATGAATTAAAGACTTTTTTTTTCAAATTTTCTGTAAAACATAATTCTAAACAAATAGTGAGGAATAAATTAGGACACCCACCCCCCCCATCTTTTTTAGGACACCCCCACAGTCATTCCCACTTAAAATGGCTAAAATAAATAAAATGCAAAAAACAAAACAAAAAAACAAAACAAAACAAGGTTAGACATAGATATGTGAACATTTATTAATAAAGAACTGAATATTTAATGGAGTGTCCTAATTTTTTCACGACTGTATCAGTCAACCAAAAATTTCTAGTAGAGTTAAGGATGCAAAAAGCACCCACTTAAAAACATGAGTAATGACTTCAGTCTTGAAGGTTTGAGGTTTTCTCCAAAATGTATAACAATTTTCTTATAGTTTTCTACTTTTCTCTGTAAATTTGTCTAAATTTGAAACCATTTTTCTCAAATTTGTAATTTCATCTTGTAAAATTGACTTTTCTTGTACATTTGAGACTTTATTATAAATTTGTGGATTTTTTATGGCTAATTTTTTAAATAAAATTACTGTTTTTTTAATAAATTTGAAACAGATGGTGGTAAAATTTGGACTTTTTTCCTTATACAATTTACACTTTTGACCATAAGTTTGCAGAGCCAGAACAGAACAATAATTTAACTATGATTTCAAAGAAAAAACATTAATAAAATTATATTTAATGAAATAAATTAAGTTAAATGACCAAATATGTTAAATGACCAAATTAATATATTTCTATACATTTATAGTTTTTAAGAACTCTCCTCACCACCCAGAAAGCAGGAAAATCCTCCCTTATTTTGAAATCCAAATGTTGGCACGTTTAGTTTGTCTGAAGGCTGTGGACAGATTAAAGTCACTGACTTTGTGAATTTTGGTCATCTTAACTTGCCAGGTACATAATATTCATCCATGGATGGATATCCATAGAGCCATCCATGGATGGATGGCTATTGTAGTAGCTGGTGAAGTCAGTCCTAAGCGATTCAGTCACTCTTACCTTTCTCTGCATACAGTATAAAGCCTCACCACACGTTTGCTAAGCAACTCTTCATTATTATTGCTCCCATTTCCAGAGGATGAAAACCACCATACATGCCTCCACTGCTTACATGTGCTTTTTTCAGCATTTAAAGTACTTTAACAAGCTTATGTTTCAGACAGCAATGCTAGAAAACCACTCTGTCCGCTGACTGGAACGCTCACGCGGGTGGGGTGAACCCACACTGTTCAGGAAGAACATGCAAACTCTACACAGAAAGGTTCCCACCTCTGCCAGACTGGGGATATGAACTTGGAACATTCTAGCTGTGAGGTAACAGTGCTAACTACTGCACCACCATGTATTGCTATCACTGTATGTCCACATCTACTGTCAGTCATAATAATAATTATGCAGTATGTGGTTTCGTTGCCATAGCAGTGTCCAACCTGTCATCTAATACTACTTCTGTGGGGTTAAAGGGTTCCTCAGAGGTAAAGTACTGTATATTGATGTCTTACTCCAGAGTTTATCCAGCCTATTCATAAACTGTTCACACTTGTAGCATTTATTCAAGATTCAAAGATTTTATTGCCAATACTACTGTATGTGCAGGACACACAGGAGAATTGATATGGCGTTTTTCTCTCTCTTCATTGGTGTACATTTTATAAAAAGGAATGGAATGAGGGTGGAGAAAAAAGAAATCAAACAGCGACAGCAGCAGTCTATGTATAGTGATGCAACCCGTGGTGCCAATGGCAGCCAGAAGGACCCTGACCTCCATAGAGATAAATGATTAGCGATAATAAACCCAGCAATCCTATATACAGACAGAGATGAATACCCGTAGTTGCATTTCAATGCGGTAGTGTAGGTGCAGATAGTGACAGATATGATTGCACGTGGTCAGCATTGCAGTGACATACAGACAGCAGCAAATATGGCATTTATGCATATGGTTGCGGTTAATGTGTAGAGACATATAGCAGCAAAAGTACAACAGAACAACAGTATTATTGTTGGTCTGCAAGTCTTTCCATGCCAACAGCTGAGATAGTTGCTGTGCGGGTGATTGTGTTACCGTCTTGGGGGTGGGGGTGAGTGAACAGAGTTCAGGGTCCCGATAGCCTGATGAACAAAGCTGTTCAGCAGTCTTGTAGAGTGGGCCCAGAGACTTTGGTACCTTTTCCCCGAGGGCAGGGGGCTGAAGACGGAGTGTAGGTGGTGGGAGGTGTCGCCCGTGATGGTGATGGCTCTGCGGGTGAGGTAGATGCCCGAGAGGGGGAGTAGGGGGGGCACCGATGATCTTGCAGGCTGCATCCACTATGCGTTGTAGTGTCTTCCGGCAGCGCAGCTTCCATACCACACCGTGATGCAGTTGGTGAGGATGTTCTGTCGTGCCCCGGTAGAAAGACTGCATGATGGGGGGTGGGACTCGTTCTCTCCTCAGTTTGTGGAGGAAAAGGAAGTGAGTTTGGGCCTTCTTGGCCAGTGATGTGGTGTTGTTGGACCAGGTGTGGTCTTCAGAGATGTGCACCCACAGGAACTTGGTGCTGCTCACCCGCTCCACAGCTGCACCGTCGATGATCAGAGGGGGGTGCTGTGTGTGTCCCCTTCTGAAGTCGACTACAATCTCATTGGTTTTTCCCACGTTCAGGAAGAGATTATTGTCTTTATACCACTGGACCAGTTGGCTCACCTCATTTCTGTAGTTGGCCTCCTCGTTGTTGGTAATGAGGCCCACCACTATCGTGCCATCCACAAACTTGACAATGTGGTTGGTGTTGTAGGCTGGTTTATAATGTATTCTGAAAGTTTTTTCTAAATGTCTGCAGATTGCACAGTGAATGCATTTGTCATGGCACTGGAGCCCCTTTCGCACTGCAGGGACTTTTTGCAGTTCCTGTAACCTTTTCAGGAACTAGGCTGTTTTTTTGTCCTTTCAGACAGCATAGGAGCTTGGGACCAGGGACCTCAGTTTCTATACCATTTTAGCTTCTACTCTGAGGCGGGGTCTTTTGACAGTTCCATAGGAACTCATATGACGTAGGTGTTTGGTAATTGGTGGAACTCATAAGCTGTGCCCACTGCCAGATTTCCACTTCTTGTGGCAGCAGCATTTAAAAAAAACCAAACAAACAAACTATGGTGTGCCGTTTTTCCCTGTAATCGCTTTCAGGCAAAGAAGTTTTAGTATGAACATGGACAGAAACATCGCCAATAGTTTATGATCAAGATTCCCACCATGCATAACATGAATGCTGTAGCCTCCTTGCTCTCCATGCTAGCTTCATTGTAGTGTTGTTGTTGAGTGTGATGCATAAGTTACACTTATCTGTCGCAGACGCTTGTGTCACACCAGTTCCTACAGTGGTCCCTTACTGCCTGTGCGAATGCAAAATGAAAAAATTCCCCTGGGGGAGGGTAGTTCCCACAATGAAATTTGAGGTGGACAGTTCTTAGAACTATGTTTTAAAACTTCTCTGTCCGAAAGCAGCTATTTATTACTTTTATTATGGGAAGATCAAAAAAAATATATACTGGCGGATGCTAGTGGTACCCCTTAGCCTCTTCGTTGTTGCCGAGATGTAGTTTATATGGCATTTTAACCTTGCAATCCCAAAACCATAGGCAGAGGTCAGGGTCATGGGGTGAACCTGTGTACAAAGTTTGGTGAGCCAAACTTTACTCATTTCTATAGCAATAGGGCATAGGGGAAGATAACAGTGACCTTTTCAGCCCAAACCCACAGTCATAGGTCAGGGTGAACATGTGTACATACTCTGGTGACCACAGGTGTCCTTGTTATTGAGATATAGTTTATATGGCATTTTGACCTTGACCTTTGATATTCAAACCCATAGTTGTAGGTCGGGGTCCCAAGGTGAACCCGTGTACCATGTTTGGAGACCCTATCTTCCTTTGTTTTTGAGATATAGTTTAAATGGCAATTTGACCTTGACCTTTGACCTTGCAATCCCCAAACTTCTAGGCAGAGGCCAGGGACACAGCATGAACCTGTGTACAAACGATGACCATAGCTTTACTCATTCTATAGTAATAGACCATAGGGAAAGTTAAGCGTGACCTTTGATTTTTGACCCCAAACCCATAGTCAGAGTTAAGGGGATCAGGGTTAACATCTGTACCAAGTTTGGTGGCTGTAGCTGTACTCATTCTATAGTAATAACACATAGGAAAAGCTAAGAGTGACCTTTGACCTTGTGAGCTGAAACCCATAGTCAGAGGTCAGGATCTGATGGTGAACCTGTGTATCAAGTTTGGTGACCCTAGCTTTAATTGTTCTATAGTAATAGTGCAAAGGGAATGTTAACACTGACCTTCTGACCCCAAACCCACAGTCAAAGGGCAGGGTCTAAGTCATCCAATACTTGTGTTAGACATGATGATATCGATTTGAAAAGGCTATATCATTCCTTTCTGCAGTTACTGCATTCACAAGTTTCTGGGAAAACTGACCTATGACCTCAACCTAAAGGTGAGAGGTCACCCAAATTCGAAGTTGCCTGAGGTTTTTCATAGACACACCCAGGATATCAATTTGAAAAGCCCACGTCATTTCTTTCTCTAGTCATTGTGTTCACAAGGCAAGTGTTGACACGACCGCTGCCACTGCCCCATCTGCCTGGCAGGGTGATGACAATTGAGGGGTAATAAAAAAATGTTGGGTCGGGGGACCCTTTTCACCTTCTAGTCAGCTTGGTTTATTTTTTGACACTATATACAGTGAGTATAGTTGTTAAAGCAGCACTACGTAACTTTCCTGCTCCTGGTATAAACACTGAAAAAACTCCAACTATGGTGACTATGACCACAGTCCCAACAACCAATCACAGAGCACAACTTAAGCTGCCAACAACAGGGCACGCTGTGACTGGCTGTTGGGACGCAGGTCATAGTCTCCATAGTTGCAGTCCTTTCAGTGTTAATGCCAAGAACAGAGCTGTTGCAGGCAATGCAGGCCCACTCTGGCTATATGGGGGAAGTGACATTCATGCAGTCAAAGGTTGACGTACCATCAAAATCACTTTGGAAACATTATTTTAACCTTACACAGTGTTGCTTTAAACTGAAACTATGCCCAGAAACACTGGGACACACGTTCTGAAAACAAAGCAAACAACAAAAGTTTCTGAAAAATAATTTATTTCCAGAGTAAAATAAACAATATGTTGCCATACAAAAAAGTGTAAGAAAAGGGACAATGTAAAAACTGGAACTGCAGAGACATCGATGGAGTCTCAGATCACATGTGGCGAGACCCATTATACCTCGTTTACACAGGGGTGGAGATCACAGAGAGCGTTGAGAGATCTGGCCAATTTTTGATCCATCAATAATCTTCAGCAATCTCCACAGTCTCCTCAAAGTTTTCATTCTGCCCAAAATGGACTAGGAGCTCCCAAACGATCACAAGGATCAAAAATTGGCCGTCTGGCAACGGTCTCCCTGCTGTGTAAAGGGGCTCTTAGACAATAAATTTGGAAATTTGTTTGATGTCTCTTTCACACACACACACATACGCGTGCATATACACACACGCGCGTGCGCGCACACACACACGCACACACACACGCACACACAGCCTCCTGCAGCACATCCTCTACATTTACATCAAATGCAAATCAGGCCTAGGCTGAAGATGCAGACTGTTTCCTTTCTTTTTGCCTGCTATAGAGAATGGGCATTGACGTCATGCTGCGCTGCATCCTGAGCTGTCGTCATTTTCGTGGTTTGGCTTCTTTGTTTAACTGCTAACGGGAACAGACATACGTGCAATGGAATGCACCAAATAAAAAATTAAAATTCCTTATTCAGAGAAGCTAAATAAGGAAGCAAAGGAGCGCTACCTCCAAAAACTTAAATAAATGGGATCAATCCGTACGAGCACAAGAAATGGACCACAGATCTCGACCAACGTGCCTCAAGTCACGCTGTCAGATGTGTTTGCCTACCTGGTTTGTGGGGTGAGCGCAAACACCTATGAGCAATTTAAAAACTAAATCATTAGAGGCTCATTCTCAGCTGACCAATGGATGGATCCAGCTGCCTCAAATCTTCTGGGTGAACAACCAGAAAACCGTTGTTTGCATAATGGTAAGCAATCATTGTTTCTACACGGTTTTCTGCACTAGCATGTGTCTCTGCAGCTACAGGCATTTCTAAGTCCAAGCAGTGAAATGTTGGATTTATGTTGAAATTTGTCATATGATGCTCGATAAGTATATACACATTATTACACAACTGGACATGAAATACTAATCCAGAAACATAAGCTTGACGCTCGCACACCCAAAAAAATTACCGCTATAAAAACATACTATCGCATATAGCCGCTATAAAAATATACTAAATCAGGACAGTGATGTTTTTATAGTCACCTAAAAGAGGAGGAGCTGCTGAATCTAACGATACCAAACATTCTAAGGATTTCAGTCACCAGCTGATTTTAAATCCATGCGTAATGAAGGCAACAAGTAATCACGACTTCAGAAACACTAAAGAAAATTAGCAACACTGAAAAGCTCCCATAAAAAAAACCCAAAACAAAACACTGATCCGGATTAGCAAGAGAAATTCAGAATAGCAGAGAAGATGTGGGGAAATCATTTGATTTTGCCCTGTGTGTTTTTACACATTAATGAGAGATGGCAGAGAGCCATGGCTGAGGTGCAGCCAATGGCGTGCAAGACAGCTGCTCTGGAGAGGGGACGCCTTTTTGCACTTCTAAATAGTGAGTAATAAATTCTCATGTTTGACAAGTACGCTTTAAAATGACAAAATGGACAACATTTAGTCAAACAGTCATCTAAGTCAAGCAATAGGCTACAGATGTATATTATAATGCTCAGCTGTAGATCAGAGTTAAATCAGACTTCTGGATAGAAGCCTGAGCAAGGGCTGGTGGCCCGAAACGTTACTGATAAATAATAAATACTTAATGGGAGCTTTTCGGTGTGCGGAGCCGCGTTGATTTTTCTGATATGTTTTTTGGGGATCCAGCACCCGACCAGGTGGACTGTGTGATGTGCGTATCATCTTTATTATTTATTTTAAATCACAACTTACCTTCGTGAAAATGCCATGAACACACAACCACGTGTGCAGGAATATTGTCGAAGCTGACGTCTTTCCTTCTGACTGCTGCAATCCATTCCCTCCAACGCCTCGACCCGATTCTCTCCACTTTTCTTCCAAGTTGGGAAGTTAAAAAAGCGTATGCCGTTATCAATCTTTTTCCACGCCAATCGTGAGAGTGGTCGTTGCATTTGATAATGCAGCAAAACCTCCCCATTCTATTGTTGTGTAGTATTCGGATGAATAACAACAACACATTGAAGCAACCCTCTCAAAAACTTCAGCTTAACTGCGTTTGTTCCTCACTACTAAACTGGGACAGGCAGCAAACTTTTCCCACAGTTCCTTGCGGTTTTTCTGTCGGGTTACGTCACGCGCCCATTCTCTATAATGTACTAAACTACTTGCATTAAAATGAATTGTCCCATGTTTTATAGTGACATCTCAGACAGTTATATCACTTATAATTTAGGGTGAAATAAACAAATATATCACTCATGCTCTTCTCTAATTGAAAGACAAAATACATAAATATTTCAATTTTCTCATTTCACTTTCCAAAATATAATTAATATATCTTTATCAATTAATCCCTCATTGAGACATATTAGGCTGAATTAAATTCTTTAGATGTAAAGCTGAACACAGAAATTAAACAAACTGCTATCAACAAACACAAACCTGCAGTTGGACACGAGACTGACAATAACCAGACATAAGAATTGCACACGTGCACCTATAAGACAAGACTTCCAAGTCTAGTCTAAGCAGTATCAAATAATAATGATAAAAAAAACAAGCAGTGTTTACAATCCAGCAAGAGAACACGTAACTGAACAGTTAAACGTCTAATAGGCCACTATAATAACCCCGTCAGGTTGCTTCTGTTCTCCTTGTATGAAAAACTGTCCTGCAAAGAAATAAAATGCACTGACCATTGAACTATGAATCTGTAAACACTTGGCAATTTTTTAATGACTGAAAGACAACTCAAACTTTTTGTTTACCCATAGAAATCTCATCTGCAGTACTAACAGACACACACAGTGCTGACTGAAAGGAAGCCGTCACTGGAATCAGGACAGACCTAAAACAATATGGCAACTATTTTTATATTGTAACTGTGTCCACTCTATTGAACAATTAGGACTGAGCCAGACACTGCTGGAGTCGTCTTCTACCACCAAGTCAACACAGGAATTCACTGGCAACACCTGACTACACCTCGCTGATATGCAAGCGACTAAAATGGACCCTTTCAAAAGTTCACCGAAGATGTGGAGTCCAGTGGACTGTGGGCCTGAACGGGCCATTAAATAGATCGCCTATTCATTTTTATTTCTCAAGGAAAAATGAAAAAAACCCATAAAATATTCCTCCAGCTGTCCATATTGTCCTGTTCCAAGTTATAAAACAGACTCCATGTTTTCACAAAACTCGTGGTCCTCTAGGCTATATATAAACTTTGTTCTGTCAACAAGGTTGGGTCCATCACTGAGAGATGGGTAGAACTCAGTCGCCGTCAAGTTGCCCTCGTGACCTTTGATGTACTTCTTGTAATTCCTGCGTAAGCAATACCACGTGGTAGTGTAGAGGAGGAAGGCGACACCCTTGAGGACAATAGCCAGGCTGACATAGAGATGCCTGTAAGCTACATTGTCATACAGCAGGCAGGCGCCCCTGTCACCGCAGTCGGAGCTCCAGAAAAGGCAAGTTGAGTCGATCCCAGCACCAAAGATCAGAGGAGGGGGGATGAATCCTGCGAAACAGGGGCACACGGTGAGCAAACAGTCTAAACTGTGACAAAGCTTGCAAATGAAAAGTTAGAACCAAGCAGCATCGTCTTGATTTTCATTAAGAGAAAAGGGAAAAATAAATGAATTAATGTCTCTGTCTCTTCATGATGATTTGAACTGAATTTTAGGTTTCCTCCTACATATCATTTAATTCAACTCAGTTTAATCAACCTTGGTAATTAAACCAAGGATGCCGAGAGAAACGCAATTTCATCTTGCCTGCACTACAGTTGTATGTACAGCAATATGACAATAAAGTTTGATTTGATTAAACATAACAGTTCCACCACCCATAGCTATTAGAGTGGTAATCCAACAACTATTCAATTTAACAGCCACTCAGTTCATTTTGGTTATCACATAATTTCACAAACAGATATGACACGTAGGGCTGGGAACAACCCCTAATTTCCAGAATTGATTCGATTCCGATTTTTGAGATTCTGAATCGATTCAATCCGATCCCGATTCGATCTGGGAAATTACCATTTTAACAGCCATTTTACTTGCCAGGAAAAAAAAAAAAAATCTTTTGAGACCTAATGCTGCAAACTGTACCAAGAATACTCTCACTTTGTTAATACATAAATTATCACATAAAGAACTGACCCAAAATCAGTTACAATAATGCACTTTTTATTATTTAACTTATGATTACACAAAGTGCTCACAAGTAGTTTTCTTCAGTGCAAAGGGTGTTTGGTGTCAAGTTAACAATGCAGAGTAAGTAAACAAATTCAGTGCATGAAGCATGTATACGTACATAATCTCACTGTATTTCAGTCCCTCCAAGATTTCGTCGTCTGTTTTTATGATTGTTGTGGCCCAAAAAGCCTGAATTTGTGGGAGCTTTTCCAAAAAGTGACATTTTAAGAGTTTTTTTTTTTTTCATTGAAAGTTGTGTGAGGAAGTACAGATTTTAAAGTAGCTGCTTTTTCCACAGTTTACAGTGATGCTGTTCTATGTAACACCACAAGAACAGCACAGGATTGCCAAAAATTTCCTGTTAAATAATGATTTATGTAGAATTAAATGCTCAGTAAAATTGTAAAAAAAAAAAAATGACTAACACTGTATTCTTGCTGAGAACTTAAATTAAAAAAAGAAATAAAAGAATTAGTCATTACAACAACTAAATTGCACTGAATGCATATTAGAGTATGGAGAAAATTATGGCAGCACCTTCTTGAATCTTGAATTTACAAACTAAGACCCTAAAAAATTTGAGTCCTTCTGTGCTGAAATCCACCAGGAAGCAGGGATGTTCCTCCACTGACAACCTCTTCCCTTCAGAACGTCTCAGTGCAGGATGGAGCTTGGAGTGGAAACCCAGTCTTCACAGATGTGAAGGGGAGGTGAAAAGAATAGATTTCACAGTAAAATTAATAATCATATTTTTAAATCCCCACACCACAGTAGGGTTTAATAATTTAGTTTCTTTTATTTTTGTTGTTTATATTTCAGCTACAAATTAACTTTCAATTTTTGAAAAGGGTTTAATTCATTTCCTGGGAAGATTTGCTCATTTCAGTTTAGTTCTATTGAGTAAAAATGGCTCGTACTGCAGCCTTTATTAATTCTGCCATTTTCATTTTATTATGATTCACTATTGTGGTGGTGTTTATTATATTAATATGTTGTATTATTGTATGATATGGGTTGTGGCTCCATCTTTCCGGTTCCGCCACCACCCAGGGTATAGAAGGCTGATGCAGAAGAGGCACAGCCTCTTTGGCCACCTCTCTGCCTAGCGGGAACGTCTGTTAGCAATACTGTGAGTCATACAATAAAGTCCTGTTCAGTTCACCACTCGCCTCATTATTGTGCCACGTTTTATGGACATAACATTTGGCGACAAGGATAAAGTACGGATGCGGGCGTGTCGTCTTTTCGGCCATTTTTGGAGACTCTGGGGGGAGCCTCCGGTGCCTTGGACGAGGTGGTTCGCTGCGTTTCAGAACTATCTGGGGGCACTAAACATTGGCAAACTGAAGAAGGTACGAGCAAGGGGAATTTTGGTCCATAATTTGGGTGTGGAAGGACAACGTATCCTTTCGACTTTGGGAGCTAGTGATAACTTCGATGATGTGGTTGAGCAAATGGTGCGACATTTTTACAAACTGTTTACTTTGTTTTGATTATACAAATTAGTCTGTTATGATTATAGCTCTTCTGCTTAATCTGCTGTAATTGTGAATGTGTTGTGGTGGACTTGCAGGCAGCCAGAGGAGCTGGATGACATGGTTGCCTGTCATAACCAAAACTGTGTAATCCAGTGGTTCCATCTAGGATGTGGGACTCAGTCCAGCAGCAGCCCCACAGCAGCCGTGGTTATACCTCATGTGCACACTAGAATACTATAGCATGAGTCTGGTTATATAGTAGAACACTGTTGTGTGAAACACACTGATGCATGTCATTTTATATCCCTGTATTTTTCACTATAGATTTTCCATAATCCTGAGCCGTTTTTATTTTAGTTGTGTGTTCTGTAACCGTGTTTTGTCTAGTCCTTCTCTCATAGTTAATTGCGCAGTAGCCTGGTGGAGCACCCACAATTTGGTTGTACTGTACAACTGTACAATGACAGTGAAGCCTATTCTATTCTACTGTTTGTGACTTGAAAGTGTTCCACATTTTACAAAGCTTTTGAGAAGTATTACAGCCAAAAAGACCAATTTTTGGACTGCACTTTGCACACATTCTGTACAGTGTTTCTCACAACTTAAGTTACACTCAGAATTTTGCACCTTACACATAAAGAGCTGGAGTCTGTAAACCATTGTGTACTTTATTTTCAAATTGTTACAAAGCCGTTAAAGACATTATGTCTGAAGGGGTAAACCATGCCAAAACATGTCAGTGTCTACATTCTAAAACTATGGCTTTATAACGACACTTGGACACATATTGGTCAAAGCACAGGTTGCAGCAACAATCTTATCCAGTAAAGTCATGTCATCGCCTTCACGTGGTACCACAAAGGCCAGAAGTATAGTGTCATTCAGTATTGCATATTTGGAGCGCATGCACCCTATTACTCTCTCAATTCAATTTGTTTATATAGCGCCAAATCACAACACAGGGTTATCTCAAGGCACTTTCCAAAAGGGTGGATTTAGGCCACCCTCTGCCATCAAGCTGGCTGTGGCCTCTGGTGAATGCAGGTATTTTCAGTGTGACACCTACAAGGGCAATGCTTTCCTTAATATCAAATCCACAGTCTGCCAATACTGTCTCCTGGTGACAGCTTCTGAAGAAAGCCACAGTCCCACAATGTTTTTGTGCTGTACTACTGTACATTGACAATAAAGCCTATTCTATTCTCCTCTGGCAAGAGTAAAATCTGGTTAAGCCTCAGGTGACACATGCTACAGTTCTGCTGTTCTTGCACATTTTCCACTGGAGCATCATCAGCCTGACAGATCTGTGCTGCTTCATCACATATTCTTTCCTCCATCTCAGCCAGAGGTGTGGTGTTATCTGTTGGTGATAAGGACAATATACTACTTTAGTTAATATATTTTGTAGTCAAAAGGAATCCCAAGACACATTTTAGAAAGAAAAACATAGGCCAAAAAAAAAAAAAAAAAGACTACCTGAATATAAAGGAGCTCCATTATCCATCTCAGTCACGGGGCCAGTGGTGTTGGGGGTCTGTGCTGGGGGTTCACTTGCATGCCCTGCTGATTCTTTTTGTCGTGATCTCGTCCTTCTGCATAAGCGGTTAAACTTGTCAGGAGTGGTAGCTGGAAGCTCTGCATGGCCAACGTTTAGAGCAGCTGCCCAGTCAGGATCACAGCCTAGCATTTAATAAGCTGGTCTGCCTGTTAAAGCAAAGGAAACGGTAAGAAAATACTTTGGTGTAGAACAAATTAAACCCACTTACATACATGTGTAAGTGGTAACTTTTTCCAGCTACTCGGATATTGGAGTCTTTCTTTAGCTTAGCTTAGCTTAGCACTGCTAACGTAGGCAAAAAGCTACGACCAAGCAAGTTTTAACCACTCAGCAACAACAACAGACTTATATACAGTAAATCATAACGCACCTTTATGAAAATGCTTTGAACACACCACCATCGATAAAGGAGTGTGGTTGAAAGTTATATTGGGTCTTCTGACTGCTGCAATCCAGGTCAGACGTCGCCTCTTTGTTACATCCAAAATGTGGGCTGTGCTGTTCTTCTTCCATGCTGGAAAACGATAAAAGCCTATCCCGTGGTTTCTTTTTTCCACAGTGGTTATAAGAACGAAAATTACAGTTTACAACACAGCTGACGAGCGCTATACGTCCCTATGTCTGCTACGTTGACGTGATCTCAGCGAACTACCGAGGCCTTTTGTTCCCAGAATGCACTTGGTTAATTTTGTAAACGCTACGTCACACTGGCAAGCCTAATTCAGAGACACGCACGTCAAACTCCACTCATGTAAACACAGAAGTAAAGACGTGTGCACGTGCCACAGGGAACTCTTGCTGGATGAGAACCATTTTAACACCACAGAAGAACTAGCATACTGTATCCGTTAACTTGTTAGCTGTTTGCTCCGTTAGCGGTCCGGGTGTTTCTGGTTCTTGGCTGCGGTTCCTGGCTCACTGACCCAGTTTCGACACGATCAGACTCAGCAGAAGTTCACAGACGTAAAAGCATTATATTAAAAGATCGATCCGCGGATTTTGTGGATCGATATCGGCTCAGTCAAATGTGGATCGATCAATATCATTGTATCGATCTTTTGAACCCACCCCTAATGACAAGCTAGTTAAAATATAAGCTGGCTACTATTTCAACGGTTGATTGTGTAGAGATTAAGTTTTATGCATTATGTTTACCTTAAACGTATGTTCACAGTTTTAGGTAGCAATTATATAAGTAGTTATCTGTATTTTTATCTTGACATTCCATGGTTCCCAACCGTCATTTTAAGTCCCCAATTTTAAACCTACAGCAGATAAACATCCCATTCTTCTTCCACCATGCAGGCCTACACAAACGGTAAATATTTATATCATCTATGACATAATTGTACAAAAGGGAAAAAAAAAATTCCTATTAATCACTGATAAAAGTCTCATAAGTCAATTTTAACTACAATTAAACTTTTGCTGGCATTAATATTGGAGATAATTTCAGAACAAATGAAGCATCATAAGCCCTATGCTTATATACAAGACCACTGAGGTGAGTGCAATATAACCCGCCTCTATTTTATTTGAAGATCCCAATACTTACTGAATATTGATAATTACTGTAGCAGAACCAAATTATGATAAGCCCCTCATCCACAAATATACAACAAAGTATACAATCCATAGCTGTAGGTCAGGATCCCGAGGTGAACCTGTGTAGCAAGTATGGTGACCCTAGAGAGCTTTACACGTGCTATAGCAAGAGAGCATGGGGAGTGCCAACCTTGTCCTTTGACCTGTTGACCCCAAACCTGGAGCCAGAGGCTATGGTGTCAGAGTGAACCTGTGTACTAGGTTTGCTGACCCTAGCTTTCTTTGCTGTCGAGATATTCTTTATAAGGCATTTTGATGTTGACCTTTGACCTTGCGATCCCAAAACCACAGTCACACTGTGACTGTGGTTTTGGGTGGTGACACAAACTTGGTACACAGGTTCACAGGGTGAACCTGTGTACCAAGTTTGGTGGCCCTAGCTTTGCTCGTTGTACAGTAATAAGGCATAAGGAATGCCAACCATGACCTTTGACCTTTTAACCCCAAACCCATAGTCAGAGGTCAGGATCCCAAGGTGAACCTGTGTACCAGGTTTGGTGGCTCTAGCTTTACTTGTTGTACAGTAATAAGGCATAAGAAATGGGGTGGCAGTGGCTCAGGAGGTAGAGTGGGTCGTCCAATAACCAGAAGGCTGGCGGTTCGAATCCCGCTCTCCCCAGCCATCCCGCTGTTGTGTCCCTGGGCAAGACAACTTACCCACCTAGCTTCCAGTGTCCATGACACTGGGCATAAATGAGTATAAGTGTTTGGTAGTGGTCATAGAGGCCGCTGGCGCGGATTGGCAGCCACGTTTCCATCAGTCTGCCCTAGGGCAGGTGTGGCAACATTAGTAGTTTACCACTATCAATGTCTGTCTGGGGAGTGAATGAATAATCATCCATTGTAAAGCATCTCTGAGTGACCATGAAAAGCGCTATATACTGTAAATGTGATGCATTATTATTATTATAACAAACTTGACCTTTGGGCCCCAAACCCATAATCAGAGGTCAGGATCCCAAGGTGAATCTGTGTAGCAAGTCTGGTGACCCTAACTTTCTTTGTTGTTGAGATATATATATATATAGTTTATAAGCCATTTTGATGGTGACCTTTGACCTTGTGATCCCAAAATCATAGTCACACTTCAGGGTCACAGATTGAACCTGTGTATCAAGTTTGGTGACCCTAGCTTTACTCGTTGTACAGTAATAAGGCATAGGGAATGTTAACCTTGACCTTTTGACCCCCAAACCCATAGTCTGAGGTCAGGATCCCAAGGTGAACCTGTGGACCAGGTTTGGTGGCCCTAACTTTACTCGTTTTATAGGAATAGTGCAAATGAAATGCTAACCTTGACCTTTGACCTCAAACCCATAGTTAGAGTTCAGGATCCCAAGGTGAACCTGTATATCAGGTTTGGTGACCCTAGCTTTACTCGTTTTATAGTAATAGTAAATGTAGCATTTACCATAGTGCAACTGCAATGTTAACTTTGAACCTTTGACCCCTTGACCCCAAACCCATAGTTAAGTCATCCAAGATGTGTATTAGATACAACTCCTGTATCGATCTGAAAAGCCTACATCACTTCTTTCAGTAGTTGCTGTGTTTAAAAGATTTAGGGAAAAATCTGACCTCTGACCTTTGACCTCAAAGTCATCTGATGAGAGTGAAATTGCAATATGTGCATCCTCGGTGTATATCAAACCATAGTACCAAGTTTCAAAACAATCAAACCAAAACCGGAGGAGGAGTTGATTTCACAAAAGTGGGACAGACAGACAGGCTGACCCATAACATAATCCCCCTTTGGTCCTCGTCCAAAGGGCTCTTTGACCCGTTTGGGCTTCGACCGGTGAGAGATAAAAAAAAAACTACATACATGAATATTTTTGCACCACATGGGTATTTCCCATGTTATTAGCACATGTAATATGGAAAAAAATTTGGAACATTTTGATGTGATTTTGTTACATTTTTGTGGTAAAATATGCAAATCCCACATAATCACTTGTACCACATGTGAGCACATGTGAAAAACATGAAATTCAAGTGTTGGGAACAAGAGCGTTAACACATACGGTTAGCTAGCAATTATGCTGATTAGGGATGGGCATTCTGTGAAATTTTCTTCACTGATCGTCGGGAGAATTAATGATTAATAATCGGTTAATCATTAACATTTTTAGGTAGGTAACAAGGCAGGTAGACTACATTAGAACATCAGGTATCAGCATGGAGAGCCGCACAACTCAAATCCACCTCTCTCTCTCAAATCCCTCTCTCTCCGTTCGCTGTTCTCGTGTTGGCTTGGCTCGGGAATCTCGCAAGCTGATTGGCCGAGACGTTTCACCCCGCAAGCTGATTGGCCGAGACGTTTTACCCAGCTTCTCTCCCTGCCGAGTGGCCACCCAACAAACGAAGACCGCAATCATTGCTCTATCGCTCGTGTTGCTTAGTCTAGCCGCGTGGAACTTTTTGCTGTTCTCTTGTGCCATTTTGTGCGAAATAGTCTTCCCGTCGAGCCACTATGCCGCCTCCTGCAGCTTCCCTCGACGATCCTGCGCCTCTAGCACCTGAGGAGCAGTAAAGCTCTCATTAACCTGTGCAGTAAATCATTTTCATCTTGAGTTACGTATCTTGTTATAAGAATAAAAGAGTTCTAAAAACATATTTATGTACACTTTATTTACATCTACGTATGTATGTACACTTACACACACACACACACACACACACACGTGTGTGTGTGTCTTCTACCGAATCTTCATGACCTTCTCAAAGTTTCTGGAAAAAAAAAAAAAAAAAAAAAAAAAGAATCTTCACGACCGCCATTACTCAGCGCGCAACCACTGTTGGCGGTTTCTTTTCAGTGTATTGCTGTGCTATTTTCATTTATTCTCTATCAAAAATGGCTTCGCGTAATAAGGGTGTGCCATGGACCAATAAGGAGGTGCAGTGTCTTTTATCAGGCTTGGATGAGTGGTGTTCAAATGATACATCATTTGTGTTGTCGATGAGGTATATTTGTATGCTGCATTGCAGTGATTGCAGTACACCTGGTCATTTTTTAAATTGAAATGGTCCCACGCAACACTTCGCCGTAACCGCTTCATGATTTGGCGATTGCCCTACGGAAGCTCGCACGTATCAACTGAGGCACGGCGATGGTGTAATGTTGCCCCCTGGTGCCCAAATTTTGCCAGTGGCACAGTTAAATGCATTGCATTGTTTGAGGACGGCCGTGCACTAGGCCTAATAACCTACATTCGGATTGTTTAAAAAAAAAAAAAAAAAAAAAAAAAAAAGGTTTGTCGACGAAAATGAACTTCCTCGGTGAAATTCTTAATGATCAATTATCGGTTAATCGGTAAATTATGCCCATCCCTAATGCTGATAAACACACTTTACCAAACTTTTATAAAGAATGAACTTTATTTCCCAAAATACACCTAGCTTCTGAATTTCACCTTTTTATGAATGTTGCAAACATGTCTATCCACTTTATTTAGCAACAAATTTAATTTGTTTATCCATTCTGTTAGCTAATAATTTCAACAAAAACTTTTATAGCTTGCTGTGTGATTTAAGTCTTCAGTCACTAAGGCATTTTGACTCAAACTCCATACTTTGAAGGCCAAATGTCACGTAATTTTTTTTTCTAAATGACAACGAATTTAGATAAAATACACATAGCTTAAACCAAATATTCATACCGGAGACCATATCACCCACCTGTATTTACATAATTGCACAAAATACACCAGGTGAAGGCCCCACCTTGCTCACTGGCTTGTGACAGCCAGTCCAGACCACGCCCATGTTTTTGACGTCACCAGTTGTACCCTGGCTGCCTTGCCTATCCACATTCACACTTATCAACATTGGACAATCATGACGGAAAGTGACAGCGATTGTGAACAAATTAGTTCAGTTTTGTCTTTTTTTTTTTGTCTTTTTTTTGTCAGTGGTTCAGACAGTGACAGAGGCATAGAACCTTACAGGTTCAAGCCGTCCGAGACGGAATCAGATGCTTTGCCTGATGACAACAGTTCCGACGATGACCAGAGAGCAGAACCAGTGGAAAATGTCATTGAACTGGACATTAATCGCCTCCAGAATTGCGAAGCCGAAGGGGGTCTGTCGAGGGCGCCCCATAAATATTGATTTTTCGGAAGCCATTATTATTACAGTGGAGGAGAGCCGCTGCTGTCAAGAAATTGACCAGATCAATATGAAAATGGAGGCGCATACCTGTCAAGTGAGACGTTTTCGCCGTATTTTAATACCGTAAAACGCGGCTATAAGGGACGGCGGAGTAATAATGGACATTTCTCTGGGAAATGTTTTCATACCTGTCAAGTGAGACGTTTTCGCCGTATTTTAATACCGTAAAACGCGGCTATAAGGGACGGCGGAGTAATAAGGGACACTTTTCTGGGAAATGTTTTAAATGTAATTCGTGTTGTTATTGTCAAATATTTTAAGGAAAATATGGGGAAAATGCAATTTTATCAAAAACGGGCGTATTGCCATTTCTGTACGCCCAAAAGAAAAATATACGGGAAAAAAAATTGAGTGTGTTGAGGAGCACGTCGTGTGTGATCCCCCACAGCTAGGGTGCTGGCAGATGGCTCAGCCTGAGCTATTCGCACTACATTGAGAAGTGTGGACTCAATCATTAGTCTGATTGTCGGGGCGGGCAGATCGCTCAGCGGGAGCTATTCTCACTACAATGAGAAGTCATTAGGATAATGGTTTAACATTTTCAGCTGTCCTGCGGCTGCGGAACAGAGAGGAATCGCCTTACAAATACAGAATTCTGCTTTTTTTTTTTTATTTTGCGCCGGACGCCGAGTTGTGTTGTTATCGTCAAATATCCATGAATCCTTAAAATATTTGACAATAACAACACGAATTACATTTAAAACATTTCCCAGAAAAGTGTCCCTTATTACTCCGCCGTCCCTTATAGCCGCGTTTTACGGTATTAAAATACGGCGAAAACGTCTCACTTGACAGGTATGAAAGCATTTCCCAGAGAAATGTCCCTTATTACCCAGCTGTCCCTGATAGTCCCGTTTTAAGGTATGGGTGAAATATCCAATTTTTTTTCCTTTCTTGTTGCTCACTTCAACCTTCCAGTCTCCATATAAACAATCAATCGAAATACCCCAAGCATCAAACTAGGGTACAATCGATTTCGTCACTTCCGCCTTCTTCCCCAGGCGATTCCAGGGGCCGTGAGTAGGAACGTCAGGCCAAGCGCGGCAGTTTTAAATGAACAAATATTCCGGCGTTACTGAAGCATATGCACCAAGACCCGAACGGATCGGTTCCCTTTTATATTTAGTTTCAAGACATTTAAAGTACCCTGTTACGTGACATTTGGCCTTTAATTAACTGTAATATTCAATATGAAAGTTATAATAAACTTAACATGCTGCCGTGACAAAATATTTTAGAATTTTTAATATTAGCTGTAGCTAGATATAGCTGTTTGCTGCTCTGACAACACAGACAGCCCAAGTCACACTCCCTCTACTTCCACGTATGGCACCTTAAATCGGAAAAAATCTCCACCGAAGTGAATGGCAAGAGAGAAATTATCTGCTGATCCCAATCGAATTTTGCCACGAGTTACACATATGACGTTTGTCAGTTTAAAAGATAATTTTCCATGTAATTATAGCTGTCGGTTGCCACATAATAAAAGAGTAATATTTAGTTTATGTGAAACCATTTAGTGGACGACATCTCGTTGTCTCGGACTACACACGTCACCAAATACGATTATGGGGGTTCCCCTCTCAAAGCTCACCTCCTGTTTTTTGACCGATGAAAGAAGCATCCAAAGAGGAGAAAAACAACACAAACGTTTTGTATTTTGTGATCCAGAGGACTGTTAGTTACTTCACCCTGGGCGCTTTGAAAACGATGACGTAATTTATGCGAGTCTGTTTGTTTCACTTTACGTATTTTTATAACCTTATACTTTAACAGCCAGACAACAACCTACACCGTTATTTACGTGAAAAATTATCTTTTAAATTGACAAACATCACATGTGTAACTCGTGGCAAAATTCGATGGGGATTAAAAGATAATTTCTTTCTTGCCATTCACTTCAGTGGGGATTTTTTCCGATTTAAGGTCCCATATGTGGGAGCAGAGGGAGCGTGACTTAGGCTCTCTATTATGGTGGACAGAAGAGGGACAAACATGCGTGGCACGGAACAAGGTACCTGGCCCCAATGTGAGTGGGCCCTTATTGATTAGCTAATAATTTCATGTTACGGTTAATAAACCGAGTAGCTAAACATTGAGGCAGTAATGTAATTTTTCATTCATAATCTGAGTGTTTTCGTCATCTGTTGTGCTCTGCTAAATTTTTATTTTGCTTAAACTATTTGTAAAATTCTGTTTTCCATGTTAAACTACATACTTGCAGTTTACTTACTTTTGACTATTCCTTAATTATTTTAATCATTAATATATTCCTTTTGATTGCAATTTATAGCTGTTCACTGATTATTTATTTATTTTTTTTTTTTTAAGAAAACACAATGTAACCAGATTTGTGGAAAATACTGACAAACAGCAGTTATACAGATTGATTGTATCAAAAATTAATGTGTTATCTTTACCAAGGAGTCGCAGCAAAAGGAACAACACACCAAGGGCATATGATTTCAGTTCGGGGCATACAGTCCTTGAAGAGAAGCAGATCAAATAAAAAAATTACATAGTTTTGTTTTTCAAAGTAGTTATATGATGATCAAACTCATTCACAGACAAACTAGTCAAATAAAAGCCGCAACAATACCTGATGAGGACGATGACAGAGGGAGTCTGGGCCATGGCTCCAACCAGGCTGCAGACACAAATAACACACAGGAAGATGAAGAAAACCTTCTGGCAGCCTGGCATTGGACATTTTCCTGGAACCGCTGTGGCAAATTCACTTTCAGCAGATATGCAAGCACATCCTGTCAGATTCTGTGAACAGAAACAGATGAGCTGGTTCAAACAAACAGGCATTACTACAGTAACAAGTATTCCATATAGCAGGGAACACACTTCACAAGGAGTACTTGCATCCTGCTGCCAACACAGTGGAAATGAGAAATCCGTACTTTATATCAGCGCATGAAAAAAAAAAAAAAAAGCTACGGTTGGAGAAACAGATTTTTTTTTTTTGTGCTGCTAAGCTGACAGCAATTCTTTTTGCTATATGAATATACAAGACATTAATCTGCAGTTGGTATGTGTTCTCGATAAAAACATGGTGCCATCTGATTGCCCAGCATGCACTTGGGTGCTTGGTAACAACATAGCAAAGAAATAGTGGGACTCTTTCACTATGAACTGGAGACATGCAATACAACATAAAAGCAGTAACTTTAACTCTTCTGGTAGTTGGTAACAGTCTTCTGTGCTGCAGTGAGAGAGGCAACCATTCTCAACTAATAAGGTTTTTGTTAGATCAGATTACTGATAATCACTATCAGGAGGAAACTGTCAGCTACAGACCTGAGAAATGTTTGATGAGGTCTGAGCAATTCCCGCTTTGGAGCAGCCAGCGAAGCAGCCTGACAGGTAGGTGACGCCATTGGAGCCGCACACAGGGCTGATGGAGGAGATGAAGCAATTGCAGTGGCTGATGCACTGAGCATCTGTTTTGAGCAGTGACCTGAACAGACACACACAGAGAGAAACCTCAACACCAACTTCTACTGTAAATACAGCCTGCACCTGTAAGGGGTACCCATCAGCTCCTTTATCAGTGATGCTGTGCATTTCTGCTTCACTCCTTACATCTCCATGGAAACTGCACTGATTTTAGGATACTACATCAACTAGAAAAGCACTCAGAGAGCACATACCTCCGCCAAGGTTCCTTCCGCTCGTCCTGGATCACCTCCAAAATGTAATGGATTTGTGTGTAGGCCACAAGCCAGTTTTGGTGAAAATTGCAGCAAAGTATATCGAGTAGTTTTGGAGTCTTGCTGCTAACACTCTGTGAGCAGATAAGAGCCTTGGCGGAGGTATGCATTCTCGATAATCACCAAAATGTTAGTGGTTCCTCTCTATGCGAAGGACCACCTCTGGTGAAAATTTCAACCAAGTCCATCCAGTAGTTTTGGAGTATTGTTGGTAACACACTTTGAGAAGATAAGAGCCTTGGTAGAGGTATGCGTTCTCAGATCATTACCAAAATGTTATGGGTTCCTCTCTAGCCCAAGGACCACCTCTGGTGAAAATTTCATCCAAATCCATCTCATAGTTTGTGTGTAATTCTACTGCACAAATCCTAACAAGGTCCTTGGTGGAGGTATGCACTCTCAGATCATCACCAAGATTTAATGGGTTCATCCTTAGCCCAAGGGCTACCTCTGATGAAAATTTAATCAAAATCCGTCCATTAGTTTTTGCGTAATCCTGCTAACAAAGAGACAGATAAACCACTCCAATTGGTTGCTGCCAGTGGTACCCCGCAGCCTGGTGGCATTAAGAGCGCTGGCTGGTGGAATTTTTGTGCAAAGGCAGCAGAAATCAAAATCATCCCAGATTTTTTATAGATACTATAGTATCAGTATGAAAAGCCTACGTTATTTCATTTACAAAATATCCCATTTACAAGTTTTTCTGAGAGTTGACCTCTGACCTGGACCAGTCCCTGGAGTACAACACAGCGATATTGGTGAATGAGTTGCTAAACTGCTAGCTTCAGCTAGCCACAACTGCCTAGCCAAGCTAATGCTAACAGATCGATGTAGTATCACAATGAAAATGTAAAACAAGCGCACTCTGAGGCGAGGTGCAATATCCCCCGCTTCCATTTTCTTTGAAGATCCCAATACTTACTGCTGGAGAGCAGTTTTCAACTTTCCAATTATTGTGGCAGAACAAAATTTTGACAAACCCATCATCTACGAATATACAACAAAGTATACAACCCATAGATGTAGGGCTGAATCCCGAGGTGAACCTGTGTGGCAAGTTTGGTGACCCTAGAGAGCTTTACGTGTTCTATAGTAAGATAGCATAAGGAGTGTCAACCTTGACCTTTGACCTTTTGACCCCAAACCTGTAGTCAGAGGTCATGGTTCCAGAGTGAACCTGTGTACTAGGTTTGGTGACCCTAGCTTTCTTTGTTGATGAGATATACAGTAAGTTTATAAGCCATTATGATACTGACCTTTGACCTTGCAATCTTAAAACTGTAGTCATACTTCGGGGTCACAGGGTAAACCTGTGTACCAAGTTAGGTGACCCTAGTTTTACTTGTTGTACAGTAATAAGGCATAGGGAATGTTAATGTTAGCCTTTGACCTTTTGACCCCAAACCCATAGTCAGAGGCCAGGATCTCAAGGTGAACATGTGGACCAGGTTTGGTGGCCCTAGCTTTACTTGTTTTATAGTAATAGTAAATGTAGCATAATAGTACAACTTCAAAGTTAACTTTGACCTTTGACCCCTTGTCCTCAAACTCATAGTTAGGTCAGGATGTAAACTGTCCAAGATGTGTATTAGATATAACTACTGCATCGATTTGAAAAACCTATATCATTTCTTTCAGTAGTTATCGATTTTAAAAGATTTAGGGAAAATCTGATCTCTGACCTTTGACCTCAAGGTCATCCGACGAGAATGAAATTGCAATACGTGCATCCTCAGAGTACATCAAACCATGATACCAAGTTTCAAAACAATCAGAACAAAACTGTTGGAGGAGTTGATTTCACAAGACAGTTACGGTCTATGAAGTGAGGTGAACTAAGAGGTCATAGGTCAGGGGCTACAATGCCTGCAAAAATCATCCCATCAGAACCAAATTGCAATATGCGCATCATCAGTGTATATAAAACCACGGTACCATGCTCCAAAACAATCAGACCAAAACTGTAGGAGGAGTTGATTTCACAAGAGGGGGACAGACGGACAGATGAACCCATGACATAATCCCCCTTCGGCCTTCGCCCAAAGGGCTCTTTGACCCCTTTGGGCTTCGACTGGCAGGGGATAAAAATAAGCCAGAATGACACGAGATATATTATTGACTGTTTGTTAGTGAGCACGGTGGAAACAGGGATGTCTATTAGGGTGACTGAAATCTAAGGAAAATAACCTTACATATAAACTGCAGTTGCACCAACTCCCCAGCTCTGGAGCCAACACCTTGGCTGGGCTCCGTGTTCTTCTATGCTTGCAGGCAGACAGGTAGGCTGGCCAATAATAGAGCAGCGGCACATATCAAGGCTGGGCTTTCCTTTTGTTGATGTTGAGAAAAAACCCGAAAGACTTAAAATGGCTAAAGGGTCACAAAAACTATATAAAGGCTGTGTGTTTTTTTTTAAAAGAAATGAGCATTTTGATGCATTTTCAATAATCACGTGACCAATAGACGCATTCCAGAAGACCTAGAAAACCCCAATTTTTCAGTGAATGGGACCTTTAATTTCTGATACAATTTAATTTCTTTCCCTACATTTGGGGTCCTTAAATTATCACCAAAGTATTGTTTTACTTTGTGGATGTAGACTCATCATTTTGAATGTCCAAAAATACAGCTTTTACTTTTTATTGTTTACAGTATTTATTCAGCTAATGGGAACACACAAGTATGTGAAATACAGAAATAAAAACCATTAGATAATTAACAGGTGCAGAGACTCAGAGTTACTTCAAAGACATTTCACACAATGTGCCAGGTACCTTCTGTGACGCAATAGTTCAGCTTTAAACTTCTTTCATTGGACTAGTGTCTGATTTGTTGAAATCTGTCACATTCATATTCAGTCCATTGCACTCTCGAGGCCACTTTCTAAACAGATCTTTTTATAGACCCAATGAGGTGACACAAAGTTGTTTGAATAAAAAAAATTGGCCTTCTGCTGGGACATTTTATTTCACAGTTATATTTGCTGCAGTTTACCAAAGTACTGCAGCCTTGGCAGCAGTGCTATAATCTAGTTAACTACTGTATGTGTATTCATGTGCTAGAATCAGTGGGCCCCAGTGATGGAAGACTAATGTTAACCATGAATTAAAGGAAAAAAAAATATAGCAACAGATATGCTAATTAATGTTCCCCAGCAGTGAACTCATTCTTTGTCTTACCTTATATCCAGTGCACCATTTCTGATCTTGGACGAGCTACTTCAGTGATTCATCATGAACCTGGACTACTTGCCAAACTGGAAATTCTTCAGCCATTGTGACAGTCATAATACCAAAATATCCAGCAAGTTAAACTTTGTTAGATGACTTTTAGCTGAGATCAAGGAAGCGGCTTGATGATTAAACCGATATAATGAGCTGCAGGTAATCTCTGCCAAAGTTTCCTCTGCATTTCATTTGTTTAGTGCTTTCTTTTTTTGCAACCTTAAATATTAACATAAATCATGCAATGAATTCAGAAGCCCTGCTATGGTTACTGTGCTTGTCATATGCTTTGTTACACCCCAACACCTCACTGTTAAATCTGTATGTACTGTAAGTTTTGTTCTTACTCGTTTTCATATTGAACCGTCACTCCTGCTACGGGCCCCGTGTCACAGCCGAGGAACAGAAAGGACACGTAGCAAGCGGTGGAGATCAGATTGACCATCATGGCCATGCGGATGGCTCCCAGTGCTGACAGGTTCAGCTTCTTCACCAGCAGACCGCCCATGAAGATCCCCAGACATGCGCATGGAATGGCTGTCATTCCTTCAACATGGAAAAAAAAAAAAAGAAGTCAAAAACACATTTACCATATTATGTTATAATGTGTCAGCATTCTGACTTGATACAAACCTAATAGCTGGTTTGCTGAGGTCGTGGTGAAGTTGAACTGCTGCTCCAGGTATTTCCCCAGAAAGGCAGCAAAGCCGGCCACGACAGCAATCTCCATGCAGGCCGCCAGGATGATGCAGGTGAAAACGGGGTTGGACAGGAGGTGCTTGGTCACCTTGGGGATCACTGATGCCACAGAAAGAAGCAAAGATGAGCCAAAGCTCGAGCACGCTGTTTTTGTTTTTTAGCACTTAACATTGATTCTTTTATAAACTGTCCAGTTCCAAAAGCCTCACTTACTGTATTTTCTATAGTGCAAAAAAAGTCACATAAGAACTAATGCAATGTAATACTAGGTTTGTGCATGGGAAAGGGGGGGGGGGGTTCCAGGGCTGCAGTTCTGGGGTGGACATTGTTAGGGCTGTGGGAAGTTAAGGTTTTACTTCTCTTTAACAAATTTAATATTTTATTAAAGAAACATGTTATTAATACAACCTAAAGTTTATTCAAAGCTGGATGCATTTTTAGATTAAACAGTACTATAGCACACTAAAATAAAATAAAACAGTTATGAGATCATTTTTTGCCTCCCAGCTTTAATCATGTAACATTCTCAATAGGAATGAACAGTTCTAACAAACAAACTTAACATTATCAGCATTACAATTTATATTTATGATGTCTTAATATTTGACAGGTACAGTAAATATATCCATTGATTATCTTCTCCACTAAGGAAGTAATGTGATTGGGGTGGTATGTTTGTCTGTGAGCAGGATTACACAAACACTATTGGATGGATTTTGATGAAATCTTCACCAGAGGTGGCCCTTGGGCTACAGATGAACCCATTGGATTTTGAAGGTGATCCATGAGTGCATACCTCCACCAAGGCCCTATCCTGCAATGTAATGTGATTTTCCGTCCGTCTGTCAGAAGGATTACCCAAAAACTACTGGACGAATTTGCAGGTGCAGACGAAGGCATGGATAGAGGTACAGAGGGATGATGGACGGAGCCTTGTTGGAGGTTTGCACTTCTATAAGTGCAATATGAATTTTATTTTCTAATTCTACACATGAGCTATGATAAAAGTCCACACAGAAACTACAGTAAAATTGTCAAAAATACAAAAATGAATAAAGATATTAATTGGTACTAAAAAAAATCAGTCTTGGGTTAAACACCTGTTTTCAATATACGTATACACTAATGGAAGGAATCACCAGAGGCCCCGCGATTTGATATCCCGATACTTGGCCCGTGATATGATATTAACATGCTCTTGTGATACACCAAGTATTGCAACATCATATATTGCGATTTCCCACCCTCGATCTTTGACTTGTTCAACTCCCGGCTAGCTCTCAGGAGTTAACCTAACCAGACAGTGAGTATTTAGCACCATCTAGTGGACTGATAAGTCCGTTGGTTTTTATTACTCTGGTACCTAAAGAGGTCCATTTATATTTGCAACATTTGTTAATTTTTAATAAAATATCATCATACTGGTGTCTCTGACTCGATACAGTATCACTACCATAAAATATTGCAACACTACTCTGTTGATTTCCCCACCCCAATATACACCTTACAGTAAGGTTACTTCCTTGAACTACCTCAGACAACCTAAATATATACTTTTTTTTTATTTTTGCACTATCAAAGAGAATCTTAAAATATTTTAGTCATATACAGATAAACCTTACATTAATACTACTTTTATTTGATTTAATTATATTTTATCTACAGTACATGCAAAAAAAAAAAATAACTGTCACTGATGTTATTGTTTGTGTTGTTTTAATCTTTATTCACTAAATCCTCTAACTTTCTTGTATTTTTTCTCTGTGGTATTGAAAATTATATTAACTACTGGCTATTTTCCCAGTTACTAGTTCTAGTATCATGATGACCCTCCACTACAGAACTGCACCGGATCATTTTTGCTCACCCCTGAGTTGCTGACAGCAGGTGGGGCTGTTGGCAGCCTCATGGTTTGGTAAGACTCCGTTGGTAGGCTTTGGAGTCCCACAGTCTGGGCTTGCAGAGGGAGGAAGCATAACCTGCTCGCTGTCAGCTTCCTCCTCTCGCTCCTTTGTCGGCAGAGACTGAGGGAAGCCGAACATGAGGACGGCTGAGCAGAACAGTAAGGCACCACACAGGAGGAAGCCTGCCCACCAGGCCCCAATCCACCGCGGGTCTTCGGGTGTGATGCCCAGCTTACCTGGGGAGAGGAACAACATGAGTCCCCCAATTCACACACAGAGAAAAATAAAAATATGAACCAGTAAATAATGAGGGGGATGTGAACTCACTAGTGTCAATGAAGATAGCGTCCACGTAGAATTTAGTGCAAAGGGATCCAAGGATGAAGCCACAGGCTGGTCCGAACACCAATGTAGAAAAGAGGATTCCTGCAGAGGAAGAAACTCAATGTTCAGCAAAGTTTTTTTTTTTAAATTTAAAACAACCACTAAATAATTAAAAAAAAACAAATCATCAGTGGTTCTTTATAATTCTGTTCAAGCCTTCAGAGAAGCTGAACTCCACTGGTAAACAAACATATCGTCACAGTTGGGGTTACTGGTAGCAATCAGGGAGCAATATAAAATGTAATTTTTTATTAAATTTATTGAGTTTACTTCACTTAAAATGCACTCAAGTCTAAAATGTAATACCATCATTCCAATCAATGAATTAAACTGATTTTATCTGCTGTTTTTTTTTTTTATCACTAATCAGAAAATATTCTAAAATACTTTTGAGATATTCAGTTTAAAATATATACGAACTGTAACTGATCACATTTGAGAACCAGTGGCTTAAACAGCAGGGCAAGAAATACCATATAATTTATTAAATATAAACAAAACAATTACATGACATAGATGGCATTCACTAGAATGATAATTAACTAGATGAAAATGTATGCATATTTGATATTTTTACTAGTGCTGGGTAAATATCATGTGATAATGCAATGCCCCATTTAAAGGCGACAATTTTTTTGATTGCAATTATAGATAGATGAACTTTACTGATCCGAAACTGGGAAATTACAGAAAAAAGTAGAACTCTCAAAACACAGGTAGGTACCATTTCCATCAGACAGTCTATGACATGACTCAAAATAGAGATGTACAGCTCAATTCATGGCACAAACTTCTTATTTTATTTAATTCTGGGGGTTCAAATCAGATTTCTGGAGTACTGCTGTCATAATATGTGGACATATGGACCATATCAATGCATAATCCAACTCTCAAAATGCAGGTACTGCTCCAGGTCAGACAGTCTACAGCGTGACTCAAAACAGAGAAGCCCGGTTCATGGTACGGCCTCCTCTTTTTGTTTAGTTTCTGGGTGTTCAGGTCGGTTTGCTGGAGTGTCACTGTCATGCTATGTGGACATGTGGGCCATGTCATTGCACGGATCCGGCCTAGGCACTGGAGAGAAGGGCAGTTGGTCCGGTGGTGCAATTCTTCACTGCTGCAGGACCGGACGGCTGGAGGTTCTGGGGTTTTTGGACCGGCACGTGGACAGCGCTGGTCCGGTGGTTTGTCTCTTTGAATTGCTCCACAATCCGAAAAGCCGAGAAGGGCATGTCTGTTGTGGAAAGCAGCTGTGAAAGGGGCTGACAGCTAAGCTAGTGGCTGCCCCCAGGTGAGCGCCTCTTCCATCACTTCTGTTCACAGGTGTCTGGTCCCTGGAGGACGGACTGGACTGGACTGTCTACTACTGGAGCTCACATCAAAGGGGGAGTCGAGAGATGCAATTGGTGTGAGAACTGGTGGGACGACAGCTAGTGCGGTAGTTGCTGGTTGTTTTCACACATACAGTATTTCTGCACTGCTTATGAGTTTTTTGGAGAATTTTTTGGAGAACATTTTGACATGCTGAAGGCTTTAAATGGACCTGTGGTTGCAGAAAGCAAGCATATTTGTCCACTCCCATGTTAATAAGAGTTTGAAAAACTTGAAAAATGACACGTTTAAGGTACATTTCATTGAAAAAAAAATGCTTTAATTGAGATTAATCATGATAAAGATTGTTAATGTTGCCCCACACTGATTTTTACACATACTTTAATACTCTTATGCTCTGATGAAATTTAATGCTGTCTGCACAGAAAGATGTGATTTTCCTTTTGTCCTAAGATGTTTCTGCACAGTATAAATGAAGCTAAATTGTATGTATAAATACGATTATGCAGGAAAATCAAAGGCAAAAGTCAGTCTAAACACTTTAGGGAACCAAATAAAAGAACAAATATTTCCCATTTTCGTTTCAGCTCTCAATTTCAGCTGCTTTTTTCTAGGAGGTATAGCATAAGCAGAAGAGCAAACTGAGAAGCATTTTGGCTGTCACAGGAGATCAAATCAACCCGTTAAAACCACGAGGTGAGAGCAGCACACACAGTGACTGTGGCTCACTCTGCTCGGCCCTAACAAACTAACAGGGTAACAGAGCGAGCAAACAGACACGTGTACTGTGAGGAAGACACCTGATGACAGAGACCCATCGTCTAGTGGCGTTTTAAAAGGGGGCAGCTGGAGACAAAAATGTGCAGCCTGATTCAAAATTCTCATTAGAGAGCTGTTAGTGGGGGGAAAGTCTGACATCGTGACTCAGACCCCAGGCAGATAATGAGGACTCAAAGCTCAATTTAGGAAGATAAAATTCTCCCCAGCTCCATGTCCTGTGATCCTGTGCGGTATTATTAGACCAAGTATGGAGAACTGGACTGCGACAAACCAGACGCAGCTCTAAGTTTGACCAGTTTCAAATTACCATCCAAATAAAATGAAATCATCCCAGCTGACTGCACTTCCTCCTCCTCCTTAGGGATTAGCAACATTGCTGCAATCAGCATGGCATCACCAGTAATATGTTGTTTAAATGCCAGAAGCAGCTACTTAATGAACAGGCATGGAAACTATGACTAAGCTCTGTACGTTTCTACTGGTGCCGAGAGCGATTTTGGTCTACTTCCTGCTCTGGCCACCCACATCGGAAGGGAGTTCCATTCACATAAACATAGCCTCATTCACATCATAGTTTATTCCTCTCAATCAGGAAATGGATCACAGATTTGTTAGGTGGGGCTCAGCACAGATGATGTAGTCTAAACTCAACTGTTTATGATGGACAAAGTAAAAAAGGCTTTTCAAGCTGGGATGGGAGCATTTTTCATAAGCATGAAAATGGAGCATCTTTTCGGCTCACAGTCAGACCAACAAGGAAACTGACAAAGAAACAGATGTGACCCTGAGGTGCCAGATCATAACAGTTCCTACTGCTACATTCTGAGCATTCTGAAAAGCAGGCAAGACAACATGGCAAGGCTTTTTCTGGGCCTATTAGGTAGATGTTTTTTCTTGAATTCTGCAAGAGCACGGTCATATCATTTACAGTTCAAAATATTATAAACCAGGCCTTAATATGCTGTTTTTACATCATCCCCTGATTGAAATAAGTTGTTTTATCTCTTTTCTCTTTAATATCGCAACTTTTACACTCTTGTAAATTTGCATTTTTTCCTCCTGTAATTTGCCACTTTTTTCCCCCAAGCTTTTTATTTCGCAGCCCCCCCACCCCATCACTTTGACGCTCCCATATATCTACCACTTTTGTAAATTTGTGACTTTTTCTCCAGACTCATAAAATTGTGACTTCTGTACACATCTTGTAAAAATGTGACTCCCCTCTTGTAAATTTGTGCCCCCCCACCCACTCACTCAAGTTTACAACCTTTTCCCTGCTTGTAAATTGGTACAATTTCCTCACTCATTAATTTGCTTTTTTTTCCCTTCTCTGTAAATTGTGACCCCCCCACCCCCATAAATTTTTCACTTTCGCAAATACATCTGAAACTTTTATTTATTTTTTTAAACTTTTTTTTTTATTTCAAGCTTTATTTAAACACTTTTTTCAACAAACTCCCTTCAGCTACTCCCTTTAGGGGTCATGGATCATTTGCCTCCATCTCACCCTATCTCATGCATTTTCCTCTAACATCAATTCTCTCCATGTCCTATTTCACTTCATCCATGAGTCTTCTGACGGTGTTTGTTGAAAGTCAGCTTTCCATCACTGGGATAAATAACATAAAAGAAGCATAATATCACATCACTCACCATTCTCTATCATGGTTTTCAACAATGATGCTGTGGTCGGGTCGACGCCAGTCTGCCTCCCGTTATTTGCCAGTCAGTGGCCATAAATTCATTTCGGGTCGCTCCGTCTAGCTCCCTCTGGATTCTCACGTAAGCCAAAAGGCACAGAAAAGTCTGCACTTCCTTGTTGGACCACGGTGTTGATTTCTGTGAAGCCATTTCTATCGATGTGTTTACACTGATGCTCGCTCGCTGCTGAAGAATTTTTGCAAATGGTGGCTGAAGATTCTGGGGAAGACGTCGCTCTCATGACGTCACGCCTTGACCAATCGGTGGCCTGCAGTTTGTTGACGTCACATTTTCAGCTCAACTCAGCACGGTTGGAAACCAATTGGAGTAGGTATGAAAGAAATACCTGGTACCAGGTACTAATGGAAAACCCTACAACCCGAGTGGAGTCGAGGTGAGACAGGCTGAGTAGGTACTAGTGGAAAAGGGGCTTTGGTATTTTCTAACCTGTTTCTATACCACCATAGACAGAGAGAGAACCTGAATAAGACAGGGCTCAGAGAAGAAAAGATGAGACAGAAGAGAGGAGCCGAGGAGAGGAAAGTGTTCAGGCAGAGGGTGCAAGAGAGGAAGGAGAGAAGGATAACATCAGTAAAAAGTCCAAATACCGGACGTCTGGGTGGGACCCCAACTGGCCCAATATTCCAAGATTCAAGCCTTGGTTGTACAATACTTCAAATGTTAAGTTCCATATGCAAAGTTACTGTGCAAAATAAAAAAGAAAGAAGTAGTTTAAAATTAACATATTCCGGTTACAATAGTGTCATGTGTTCTCTGCTGAAGTCCCCTCTCATCCTGGAAAAAATATGTTGCCACTGTGCCAAGGTCTTTAAGCCAGAGGAAACACTGGAATCTTAGCATCTTGAACTCTGACACTCCAGCTCCGCCCCCCGTCTTTTAGTCAGTACCACCATCTCCGCACCATACATCATTGCAGGTCTCACCTCTTCTTCTTTTGGCTGCTCTCTTTAGGGGTCGCCACAGCGGATCATCTGCCTCCATCTCACCCGATCCCTTGCATCTTCCTCTGTAACACCAACCTTCTCCACGTCTTCATTCACTACATTCATGAATCTTCTCTGTGGTCTCTCTCTGTCTTTTCCTCCTGCCTAGCAGCTCCATCTTCAACATCCTTTGTCCAATATATCCACTCTCTCTCTTCTGCACATGTCCAAACCATCTCAGCCTTGTTTCTCTTACTTTGTCTCCAAACTGCTCAATCTGAGCTGTCCCTCTGACATATTCCTTTCTAATCCTATCCCTCCTAAACACTCCCAATGAGAATCTTAGCATCTTCAACTCTGCCACCTCCAGCTCCGCTTCCTGACTTCTTGTCAGCACCACCATCTCCAAACTATACGTCATTGCAGGTCTCACTACTGTCTTGTAAATCTTCCCTTAAGCTCTAGCTTCTATCCTTCTGTTACAAATCACCCATGACACTTGTCTCCACCTACTTCACTTGCTTTGGATGGTTGACCCCAGGTATTTAAACTCATCTACCTTCACTACCTCTACTCCTTCCATCTTCACCATTACACCTGCCTCCCTCTCATTCACACATGTATTCTGTCCTGCTTCTACTGACTTTCATTCCTCTTCTCTCCAGAGCATACCGCCACCTCTCCAGGTTCTCTTCCACCGACTCCCTACTATCACTACAGATCACAACATTGTCCGCAAACACACACCTTGTTAAAAGATCAGTCCTTCACAGAGGGCTTTCTTCTTTCTCTAATCATTGTTCCAGATCATGTAGACACATTACAATTTACAACTTAGACATTCAAATACAGCGTAACTGGAGTCCATCTTGACAGATAAATGCTCTTATCCATTTGTAGGTTTGCTTTAATGTATTCCATTATATAATCTTGTTTCAGTCTGTGAGTCCACTGGAGCTGCGTTGGTGGAGAGATTTTCCTCCAGTTAATAGTTATGATTTTCTTGAATATCAGCAAAAGTATATGAAGTATGCATCTTTGGGCTTTTCCTAAAATACTCTGAGGGATTACCCCAAGCACAAACAACATAGGATCCATGGGAATGACGAGCAATTTTTATTTATTTTGCTGGAGCCCTACTCGATACTTCAAAATGTATCAATATATTTTCACCTGCAACACAGGATGATCCAGTATCATTTGTATTGATACTCCGTCTGCTTTCTCCTTTCTCTCTGCCCAGCAACTTCACCCCACTCTGCCTCTTCACCCTCTGAACACAAAACTGCCCCCCCCCACCCGCTCACCCCTGATCTGCATCCAGCTAAAGGATGGCTGCCAAAAAATTCACTTTATAAAGCAGTGGTCCCCAACATTTTTTGCTTCGCAGACTGGTAATTGGTTTTTAAAAAAAGTTGCGGGAGGGACAAACATTCCTCCATCTATCCTGGCCCACCAATGCTCCAGCGGGCAACAGGCAGGGAAGGCCACTGCTGTGGCACCGTTGCTGGAGACATCCTGCCCAAGATGACCTCTAGAATGTAAGCATCTAGTCCACAGAACAGCTATTTTCCCCCCAAGACCACACCAGGGAACATGCAGCGCTGCAGGATGTCTGGCTCCTGACAAGCTGGAAGGTCAGCCCAAAGGGCCTGGTTGCTATAACTACTGACAACGGGGAAAATGTTGTGAAAGCAATGCAACTGGACTTATGCAGTGTTTTTAATCGACAGACTTTGGGTGCATCACAATTCACTCTTTCACTCTACCCCTCTTATTTGCACATTCACAGTGAATGCGCAAAACAGAGGGGTAGGGCGTACAGGTGGATTGGGACACATCCAACATCTCTCCATTAGTGAGTTGAGTGCAGTATGGAATGAATTCATGTGAAATAAGAAAATACTAATGCCATCATCATCGGCCTCCGTCGGTCTATGATGACCATGGAAGAGAATCCTAGATGTGAGATGAGATGAGATTCAACTTTATTGTCATTACACATGTATGAATACAAGGTAACGAAACGTGACTTGGCATTTGGGCACACTCTGCAGAGCGCATCCAAGGCTGGGGCAGCCGCTAGGTGCCAGTCATAAAGAAGAAAGGAAAAAAAGAAAAAGAGAGGATATGACACAGTAGGCGAGAGAAAAAAATATGTTTTATCAAATTGACGCTTAATGAGTAAGCGAAATTTTGATTGCAGGCAAAAAAACCCTCAATGCATATTTAGCAGACATTTAGTAGACAAATCACACAGCAAGGGGAGAGCAGTGTGTGTATATCAGTATGATGATGATGTCATTGTGTGTGCAGTGTTGAGTGTATCAGTTACTGGAGTACAACAAATAGTCTCCTAGGCAACGATAGATGTTATAGTTCATGAACGCTGTCCCTGAAGAGTTCTGTTTATTGCACAGCAGCGGTGTTTGGGTTAGCAGAGCCAGCTGACACATCCGCTTATCTCAACTCTGGAGGAGTGAGTTATCCAGGGGCGCCGATCAAGGCCGAATCTGCACAGACAGAGTATAGGATTTCCCTGTTCTCATATTCTGAGCTTACAATTCAAATTAACATTCACTGGCTTTAAATTCATATCATTCCCTGGAGAGCACGAAGCGACTCCAGATGTTTCCCCTTCTAAACACAGATGAACATGTCCGGTAGAGTCCATCTCTCTACAGTGCATGCAGATGGTAAATTCCATGTTGGTCATTTGCCGCTATTTTGTGCACTCCCCATCTGGTCGAATTATTGAGAAGCAGCTCCGCCGGGTCCGCATTTTGATTAGCTCTTCCAGTTAAATTTTCGATACACCAGGAGAACTCCAAAGCCCAATCGGCAGAAATCCTGTGATCGTAAAGCCAAAACAGGTAGATGTTTTTCTACATCTTCAGTCAAATCAGACACATGAGTTCCAATCCATGGGTCTCTCCACATTTGGGCTCCCCCGGGCCCAATTTTCTGTTTGAAAAGGTGGTGTCAATTGCGTTTAAAGCCCAGCTTATATCCATTTTCCGCATTTTCCATTTGGGTTGAGATCAGCAAGATGGTGAGACGGCACAGACACTCACTCAGACGCAGCAAGCTGGGATTAGGTCAGGAAGGCAGGATAGGAGGAGGGAGGAAAAATGCGACTGCTCTCTCTGAAGGCAAAAGGAAGAAAACTCTGCTGGAACAGCACCGCCTGTGGCTGAACAGGCCAATGCGCGAATGGCAGTCCCTGTCACACAGGTCGCACTTGTGGATGGTCTCCGTGCTGCTGGGTCTGTGGCGGTTCTTCCTGCAGGTCCTTTTTTCATCTGCTGCAGCAGTCAGTTTCTCTTCACCCGCCTTGAGCTGTCTGGTCAGGGTGCCTCTCCATTTGGAGCGGTCCATTGCGAGGTCCTCCCAGCGCTCTGTGTTGATCTCCAGGGCCTTCATATCTCTCTTGCAGACGTCTCTGAAGCGCAGCTGTGGGCGGCCAGCGTCTCTCCTGCCAGTCGCCAGTTCTCCGTAGAGGATGTCTTTGGGGATTCTGCCATCCTCCATATGGTGAACATGACCTATCCAGCGGAGCCTGCACTGCCTGAGTAGAGTAAACATGGAGGGAAGGCCGGCGCGGGACAGGACTTCTGTGTTGGGCACTTTGTCCTGCCAGGATATGTCCAGGATGCGGCGAATGCAGCGCAAGTGGAAGGAATTCAGTCTCTTTTCCTGCCGGGCGTATGTTGTCCACGTCTCACTCCCATAGAGCAGTGTGCTGATGACGCAGGTGTTGTACACTGCCATCTTCGTCTTGACAGAGAGTTTGGGATTCTCCCACACTCGTGTGGTGAGGCGAGCGAGTGTGGAGGCTGATTTTCCAATCCTCTTGTCGATCTCTGTATCAAGGGAGAGGTTGCTGCTGATCGTGGACCCCAGGTACGTGAACTGATTCATGACCTCCAGCTCGTAGTCGTCAATGGTGATGGTTGGTGGTGCTTCCGTGCCTTGCGCCAAGACGTTAGTCTTCTTCAGGCTGATGGTAAGCCCGAAGTCCATGCATGCCTGGGAGAAGCGGTCCATCAGGGTCTGAAGCTCCTGCTGTGTGTGGGTCGCGACTGCAGCGTTGTCTGCGAACAGGATATCTCTGATTAGAGCCTCACGTACTTTGGTTCCAGCTTTCAGTCGGGCGAGGATGAAAAGCCTGCCGTCAGATCTTGTATGCAGGTAGATTCCCTCTGTTGCTGTGCTGAAGGCATGCCTCAGGAGCATAGCAAAGAAAATCCCAAAGAGGGTTGGCGCAAGTACAGCCCTGTTTCACTCCGCTGTGTACAGTATATGGAATGGCTCTGAGACGTTGCCATCGTACTGCACCATTCCCTGCATGTTGGTGTGAAACGATTCGATGAGGCTTTGCAACTTTGGTGGGCATCCTATCTTTGGCAGGATCTTTTTGGCAGGATCTCCGTCTCACGAGATGGCTTTTGTTGTGATGTGGCGCATTATAAATAAAGCTGAATTGAATTGAACTGAATCTTGAAAAGGCCCTCTCTGCTGACCAGATCGAACGCTTTGGTGAGGTCGATGAAGGCGATGTACAGGGGCATGTTCTGTTCTCTGCACTTCTCCTGGAGTTGGCGGATGGAGAATATCATGTCCACCGTCGATTGCCCAGCGCGGAAGCCACACTGAGACTCGGGGTAGACACGTTCGGCAAGCTTCTGTAGACGAACGAGGACAACTCGTGCGTAGACTTTGCCAACAATGCTGAGGAGGAAGATTCCCCTGTAGTTGTTGCAGTCGCTTCTCTCCCCTTTGTTTTTGTAGAGGGTGATGATCTTGGCGTCCCTCATGTCCTGTGGTACAGCACCTTCCTTCCAGCACTGGCAGAGGACGTCATGCAATGGCAGCAGTAGGGCGGTCTTGCAGTGCTTGATCAGGTCGGGGGGTATGCTGTCATTGCCAGGTGCCTTGCCAGCGGCCAAGCTGTCAATGGCCTTGCTGAGTTCGTTGATGGTTGGCTCGGCGTCAAGTTCATCCATGGATGGCAGGCAATCGATGGCATCAAGGGCTGACGGTGTCACGGTGTTCTGTCTGGAGTAGAGGTCGGAGTAGTGTTCCACCCATCTCTCCATCTGCTTGTTCTTTTCTGTGATCATCTCCCCAGTGGAGGATTTGAGGGGGGTCGTCTTGCTCTGAGCTGGACCAAGTGCTTTCTTGATGCCGTCGTACATACCACGGATGTTCCGTGTTACGGTAGCGGTTTGAATGTCTTGGCTGAGCTGAGTCCAGTACTCGTTGGCGCAGCGCCGAGCAGTCTGCTGAACTTTGCTTCTCGCAGCCCTGAGGATCTGGAGATTCTTCTCGTTTGGGTACTTCTTGTACTCAGCAAGTGCTGAGCGTTTGGCTTCAATGACGGGGGTCATCACGGTCGACTTGGCATCAAACCAGTCCTGTGACTTCGAGGTCTTCCTCCCAAAGGTAGCCAAGGCTGTGCGGTGGATGATGTTTCGCAGCTCTTCCCACTTCTGCTTTGCAGACTCTCCTTCTTGTAGTTCACCAAGTTCCTTCACAAAGTTGGAGGCAAACTGCTCAACAAGTTCTGGTTGGGCTATCTTGCTGGTGTCAATCTGTGCCTTTCCAGGCTGTCTGGCACGGTGGAATTTCTTCAGCTGCAGCTTGACCTTGCAACACACCAATGAATGGTCTGTGTCGCAATCTGCACTCTGGAATGAGCGGGTGATTAGCACGTTCTTCAGTGAAGTGCGCCTGGTCAGGATCAAGTCCAGCTGGTGCCAGTGCTTTGAATGCGGATGTCGACAGGAAACCTTGTGTTGGGGCTTGGTCTTGAAGAACGAGTTTGTGATGCACAGATCATGATGTGTGCAGAACTCGAGCAGCCGTTGTCGTTCATTCTGCCCACGCCAAATGGTCCAAGACAGGAGGGCCAGGAGTCGTGGTCAGCACCCACTCTGGCATTGAAGTCTCCAAGGAGAATAAGTTGTTCAGAGTTGGGGATGATCCTGACAGTTGTTGCGAGATTCTCGTAGAGCTCGTCTTTTGCCTCTGGTGTGGCTGTCAGTGTTGGGGCATACACACTGACGAGGGTGACTGGGCCTTGAGTGGTGTTAAGGCGGAGGGTGAGGAGTCGTGCAGAGCCATTGCTGCCCGGTTCCACCATCTTCAGCAAGGTGTTCTTCACTGCGAAGCCCACTCCGTGTTCCCTGTGTTTGTCGCTGCCCTTTCCCTGCCAGTAGAATGTGTAGTCCTTCTCTCTCAGTGTGCCTGCGTCAGCCAACCGTGTTTCCTGGAGAGTGGCGATATCCACTTCCAGTCTCTTCAGCTCATTATTGATGACGGCAGTCTTCCTGGTGTCGCTGATGTCCTTGAGGTTAGCAGCGAGTCCTGTCATCATAGTGCGGACGTTCCAAGTTCCCAGTTTTAGAGTTGGTCTCTTGTTTTGTTGTCTTGCCTGGTGCGAAGGTTCTCAGCCTGCCGTTCGGACTTCACCTCATCCCCATGCACCCAATGAGGAAAGCAGGCTGTGGCGGGACAACACCTTATTGGCTGGGGGCTGCCCAGCTTGAGGCGGGCGGTAGCTGTCCAGTGAGATCAGATGATCCCTCCCACCGTCTGGAACAACCCCTGGCGCCACGCTCTACGCCAGTTGAGCGGTGGCTTATAACCGGTAATGTCATTCCCTGTGTTTTGTCTACACCGAAGGCAAAGCTGGAGTGTCCTCTCCAGTGGTCCGGTGTTCTACCTTCCAGCGTTGGTAGGATTCAAGCCTGGGCAGGAAGATATGGAAGACAAGATGTTGCCCATACAGCATGTCCCCCCTCTCCACGTCACTGATGAATCCAAAGGAACAGCCGGGCTGCTACAGTTTGGCACCAGTGCCGTCGCAGGAGCTGCCAGAATGATGTTGAGCACAACAGAGAACTGCCTTAGAGACTCCGACTCCGGATTTTTCCTCAGGGTTGACTCCCGAAGCCTTTCCCGTGACTGGGTATGCCGCAAGGCAGCGGAGGTTTGAAATCAGGGTTTACCATCCCCTAGATGGGCTACCTTCCCAGGTTAACGGGCCACCATCTACCCGAAGCATCTGGTTTTAAGGCACCAGAAATCCGCCCTCGCCCCTTCTCCTATTAGTAAAAGCAGTTCCGCTGGGCTTAGAAACTAAACCACACGGGCAGGCTAGGAGTTGGACTTAGTTGTCAGAGGCTTTTTGAGACGCACGCCATAAGGAGCATTTTATAAGCACTGGGAGCTTAACCCTAGTGCCGCTCCTGGCTATGAGGTTGTCATAGCCAGGCCAAGCCACTCCAAGATGGGGCTGTCTAATTACAGGACAGACACCCATAAGTGGGAAAGCCTGTTACTAAGAGTCAGAGGTGATCAGGAAGAGATGCGGCGTAAGGATAACAGATTAAATCCTCCCACTTAAAGAAATTAAAGAAAGTAAATCAGACAGCAACACAAGCACAACCCAAATACAAAATATGAAGCTGGAAATCCGAACAGATGCCTGTGCTGAGTTTAGTTTCTTTTAAACTTCTTTTAAATTTTACATTAAAAGCACTTATAAAGTATGACCAGTTTAGTGCTCAAAGTTTTTAGCTTTAAATTTGTGTTTACTTTTTTCTCCTTAATTTGTGCACACCACTGACAAAATATTGATGAATCCTGCTTTTGTGTTTCAAGTTTTCATATTCATGCATTAATCACACATCTGTGAACGAGGCCCACTGAGTTTGATCACTCCAGCACTTCTGACACATCAGAGCACCTTTGACTAAATCCTCTGAGATGATTAGACTATGAACAGATAAGAACTGAAACCAAAAAGAACACTCCCTCACTTCCCAGCAATGAACAAAAGAACACCAGATGATCATATTTTGTAAACAATTTACATTTTTAACTAAAAAAAGTTCCCTAAAGACATTATGTAAACATGATAAATGTTGGTCCATTTAACTTTGTTCTGCAGAGACCTTACTTTACATTTGATCTATCTGAGAATAAGCTACGATGATGATGATAAAGATATTAGTAAATGTTCTGAATATGTAACACATGTACATAATAAAAAAGTGACATTGTCATAATTTTCATGTTTATTCTGTGCAAAATGCTTTAGTAAACTATAATTTGGCATTATGAGAAACCTTTAAAATTTGATTAAAAAGTAAAAGATGGATTTACAAAGCCCCCAGGAGAATGTTGTCACGCTCAAACATTCGTCTCCACCAGTAACAATGCGCAAAAATGATGAGTCGGCAAGTGCAAGCGGCTCAACCACCTATTAAGTTCTGCAAGATTCTAGTCAACAGCAGATGATAGAAAAGTTCAGCTTTAACTCATGATACACTGAAGGACAAAATAACCCCACAAGTACAAGTTAAGGTATCCGACTAGTTCACAAAAGTTTAAATAAAGAAGCCACTGGTCATAATTACTAACTTGGCACAAGTACCATGACACACTACAGGACATTAATAACAATCTAAAACATTTTGGTGTATCGGCAAGCCAAACACTGATCATCCGTATAGGTAAGCAGTTGCTCTAAAGACTCTACAGTTAGGAGATGAAACATTAACTGGAATTGCTGGGTCATTTCAGAACCATCATGCCCAGTTCTGCTGTTTTATCACTAGTGCCAGGTCTGACTAAATATTTGGTTCTCTGGTTGGAAAAGAGCATGCAGCCATGAAGGAAGAAATCTGTGGTCTTTCATCGACACCAGCAGCTAAAATCTGGGTATTAACGTCTTAACAAAAACAAATCAAGTTAAACCTTCAGACTGAAATGAAGGGCGGTGTCGAAGGCTCAAGTGAGAACTGGATGCAACAATTTCCCCAGAAAGAAGCTACAATCTTGCAGAAATGGACACCTGTGTGGACTGTTGTGCTCGGCTCAGCTCAGCTCGGAATCATCAATGGAATGAAAGGGGTGGGAGGTATATCGGGGGTTACAGGTCATCATCCTCGATTCCCTCAAAAGCATGTTTGCTGAGTTGGAGGTGCTGATTCCTCTGAGAGACACTGAGGTCAGCTTGGTTGACAGTTTGTGTCAGGTGAGTCCAGAAGAGGGGGAGATTTCACAGCTTGCTGACTGTCAGACCGGTGGATGGAGCCAGTGGGTCGCTTCTTCAGCATCTTTTTTATGCTGGCATCCGATTTCTTTACCATTAATTCATCCACCATCGACTGAAGACAGATGCTTATCATGATGGCCTGGTCACTGGTGACGGTGACCCACTGGAGGCGGTCCTTGCTCATCAGATACTCGAAGGACAGCTCCAGCTTGACCTCAAATTGGCCAGAGGTGCAGGGATTGGTTGTACCGTTTGGTATTGGGACTTAAGACGTGATGCATGCTTAATAAAAACTGTTTACAGTCAGAAAAACTTACAGGCCTAAAATTGTCCACAAGATGGAATCATCTAGGAAACATGTAGTCTTATATGGTGACAACTGATAAAACTGAAAGTTAGCTTCATAAACTATCAGACCTATTAATGTGTGCATGTAGGTGTGTGTGGAAGAGAGAGATGATTATCAGCATTATGTGTGCCATCGACTGTATAAATGTAAATTAAATACGTATACAACGGCTTCTGTTATTTGCTGGTAATTTTTTACCAAAATAATTTATACATCATCATTTGTAGTTTACATAACGTTTTTGTATTGAGACATATGTTGAGCATTGAGATACTGAATAATTATATCAAGATACTGTATGATTTTTGACCCATATTGCCCAGCCCCAACATGTACCATCACTGACTAACCTCTCTGAGCTTACCATTTAACCATTTACAAGTACTGTTAATAATTAACTTAAATTGTGCCCATCGCAAATATGAGCATTTATTACTGTGAAGAAAAAAAGACAAAAACTAAGCTTCCTCCAGAGTAACAGTTTAGCATATGCATACACAGGAAAGTGGGGTTTTTTTCCCCCCAACCAACGGAAGTTAACAGCACAATCATAAAAAAAGGTCGCTGCAGTCACTGTATGACTACCAAATTTGCCTGTGGTATGGCGCAAATGAGGACTGTGTACTGTGTCTGTGGTGTTTCCTTAGAAACCAAGTGTTGTCTTTACATAGAAACATCATTTCTTTCACCCCAGGGAAACTCAGGGAGGAAATTCAGTTAGCGCCATCCCTTTCCCGTAGATGACAGCTAACCCACAAGTCCATGACCATTGAGGGGATAAAGATCAGCATCTATCCCTGCTTGCTTTAAGAAATATTGCCTCTTGGTTGATAACATTGTGCCACAGCATGAGCTTCGCATGCGGAAAAGGTTAGTGATCTAAGAGCGAGCATGCCTGTTTAGTATCAATCCCAAAGTGGAAAAAAAGGAATGCCATATTTAAAGTGATTTGAAAGCTTTTTTTTTTTTTTTAAACTGAAGGCCATTTTTTAGCAGAGAGAAGTCTGTGGAGAGTTAAATATCTCACAATAGGAATAAGCTGGTATGAATATCAACAGTGTCTTGTATTTAAAAGAATGCCCCATTTAATTCATTCAAGATAGTTTTCCTTTTTTCTCTTTATTCACCAACCAGAGCCTACTGACCAGATAAAAGGAAAAAAGACAAAACTAACTACCCCTCTTTATTTGCCCAGTTCAACATGAGTTCTACAGATAATTAAAAACTTTTTGAATTTACTACTGAAATCTACTGCACGTCAAATTGTGGAAGATGGCCCTGAATATTTTTGCTGTTAACTTGTGGCATATTACAAATAAATACACTGAGACATAGCAGACATAATATTCCTGCACCAAGTATCGTGTTGATGTCTCATCATACTAATGAGCATCAGTCATTTATAATGTTTCTAACAATACTGAGGCAAATACAGCTCAGAAAAAGCTAGATTAATAAGCTTGATTCAGAAAAAACAGTATTGTGATGCTTAAATAAAAGTATTAATAAATATTGCAAATACAAATTCTGATTTTGGGGTACCAGTGTAATTTAAAAAAAAAAAAGATTGACTTTTCAATCCACTAGATGGTGCTAAATTCTCACTGTCTGGTTAGGTCGGTATAGCATAGGAGTGACTCATGAGATTTCGCCAGGACTTGAACAAGACAGCAACCGGGATGGGAAATCGTAACATGATACTACAATATTCAGTGTATCACAAGACTGTTATACTATCATATTGCAGCCCAACCATCATGATAATATCGTAATGTGGTGCCTCTGGTGATTCTCAGTAAAATCAAAATAGATAACTTTCCACTAATATTCTGGATAATGGTCAATAATTACACAAACACACAATTTACTCTCAAATAAGGTAACAGATCAACTAGTTTCCACTTGGCACCTATAACTCATTATACTTGATTACATTTCAAACAAAGGTCCATTCTTCAGACAACACCAGGGCAAATATCGCATGTAAGGAACACTATCAAAAACTTTATTTACTTTTATAATTACACTGGACCTTAAAACAAGAGTGTATTTGTTGCTTCATATCAGTATTTCCTAGCTTCCTGTGTGCCACAGGTATTTTGTAGTTTTACTACAATAGTTGTGACCACAAACCTTTGATCTCAGGTCAGAAATAAAATGACGGCTGTGTGTGTGCAAGCTGTAAAAGGACACATTTTATGTTTTCCAAAACAAGTGGGGGAGGGGGGGGGGGGCTGAGTTTAGCACATTAAATAATCACTAAGAACAAACCACTGCCAATAAGTAAACACTGTAATTTACTACTTTTCAAAGTTCCCTGTAAATCCTTTCCCCCCCTTCCAGCAGGCATGTTGCAACCCAAGAACAGAACAAGCTAATTTGTTCATGTTGCACTCAACTCAAGCCTTTCAGTGCACTGTGAATTAAGCCCTCATGGGAACCATGTTGGACGTAATTCAATCACAATGCTTTGCCCTAGTGTTTTTGTCTCCCTCTAATTTATTTAGAGGCAAATACAACAAAAAGGACAGGAGAGCCTATGTCCATATTAATTAACCCACAGATGCACCCATAACAAATGAACAATACTTGGAAAAGTTAATTACATACAGAAGTAAAAATACGTAAGTAACAAAAAATAACACAAGGTGGAGATTTAAATCAGTAGTACATGTAGGTCTTGTGGCAAGTTCTATGATCACCATGTTCACCATAGAGCATTTCTACACAAGTACACAACCACATACAGTGGTGTCAACAAGTGTTTGCCCCCTTCCCAATTTCTCATTTTTTGTATGTTTGTCACACTTAAATGCTTCAGATCATCAAACAGATTTAAATATTAGACAAAGATAACATAAGTAAACACAAAATGCAGTTTTTAAATGAAGGTGTTTATTATTAAGGGTAAAAAAAAAAATAAATCCAAATCTACATGGTCCTGTGTGAAAAAGTGATTCCCCCCCCCAATCCTGTTAAAACATAAATTAACTGTGGTTTATTACATCTTTGGAAAGCTGAGTTCAATTTGTCTAGCCACACCAAGGCCTGATTACTGCCACACCTGCTCTCAATCAAGAAATCACTTAAATAGGACCTGCCTGACAAAGTGAAGTAGACCAAAAGATCCTCAAAAGCTAGACATCATGCTGCGACCCAAAGAAATTCAGGAATAAATGAGAAACAAAGTAACTGAGATCTATCAGTCTGGAAAAGGTTATAAAGCCATTTCTCAAGCTTTGGGACTCCAGCAAACCACAGTGAGAGCCATTATCCACAAATAGCGAAAACATGGAACAGTGGTGAACCTTCCCAGGAGTCGCCGGTCAACCAAAATTACCCCAAGAGTGCAGCGACGACTCATCCAAGAGGCTACAAAAGACCCCACAACAACATCCAAACAACTGCAGGCCTCACTTGCCTCAGTTAAGGTCATTGTTCATGACTCTCCCATAAGAAAGAGACTGGGCAAAAATGGCCTGCATGGCATTGTTTCAAGACAAAAACCAATGCTGAGCAAAAAGAACAAAGGCTCGTCTCAGTTTTGCCTGAAAATATCTTGATGATCCCCAAGACTTTTGGGAAAATACTCTGTGGACTGACGAGAAAAAAGTTGAACTTTTTGAAAGGTGTGTTTCCCATTACATCCGGCATAAAAGTAACACAGCATTTCAGAAAAAGAACATCATACCAACAGTAAAATATGGTGGTGGTAGTGTGATGGTCTGGGGCCGTTTTGCTGTTTCAGGACCTGGAAGACTTGCTGTGGTAAATGGAACCATGAATTCTGCTGTCTAACAAAAAATCCTGAAGGAGAATGTCCGGCCATCTTTTTGTGACCTCAAGCTGAAGCACACTTAGGTTCTGCAGCAGGACAATCATTGAAAACACAACATGATCTTAAAAAGGCGGTTCATGCTCAAAAACCCTCCAGTGTGGCTGAATTACAACAATTCTGCAAAGATGAGTGGACCAAAATTCCTCCAGAGCGCTGTAAAAGACTCATTGCCAGTTATTGCAAATGCTTGATTGCAGTTGTTGCTACTAAGGGTGGCCCAATCAGTTATTAGGTTTAGGAGACAATCACTTTTTCACACAGGGCCATGTAGGTTTGGATTTTTTTCCCCTTATAATAAACATCTTCATTTAAAAACTGCATTTTGTGTTTACTTGTATTATCTTTATCTAATATTTAAATTTGTTTGATGATCTGAAATATTTAAGTGTGACAAACATACAAAAAAATGAGAAATCAGGAAGGGGGCAAACACTTTTTCACACCACTGTATTAGCAGCACCACTGTCTGATAGAGGGGATTCTGCCAAAGTAAAATGCCTTATATTTTCACAACAATCCCATATGAAGTTTCATTCCTTTAGATAATCAAAAGACTATAAGCCAACACAGTGAAAGGGTAAACAAACTGTTAAGGCAATCAAAATTTCTTTTGCATTACAGTTGCACCATCTTCAGCTCAGTTCCTACTCTCACCCTATAAAAGAAACTCCCTCTTCTCCTCCATTAATCCCGCTCAAGTAGGCTCAGTAATCCTATGAGCTTAATAAGAGTAGAGGGATGCTGCTACTATGTGGGAGGCCAAACAACAGCTTACACCACTTTCAAGAGGGACCAGACAGAAACAGAGTGAGCTAAAATAGCTATTAAAGATGAAGCCAGCAGCAAAAGTCACAAGTCATCACCTATTAGAAGCAAAAAATATGAGTCTACATCACAAGATCCATCAAGAGGAGAGAACAAAAGGAAGTCAGAGGACTGAAGGAGGTAGATTATGATTTCAAGGTCACATTTTGATTTTATAGACAGACTAAGATTCCAAATCTTTAAAAAAAAAAGAAAAAAGTCCATTCCTCCTCTTTTGCTGTACAGCAGGTCATGAAATTCTCAAGAGTGAACATGCAAAGACATCTTCAAAATTCTCAGGAGAAACTCTGAAGTATAAGTTAGTGGTATCAAGCTGTGGCTTGTATGCTGAAAATAACTTCACCAGCAATGCCAACGAAGAAACAGATAAAACAGGTTTTATTAGAACAGGCACATGGTAGACCTGACAAGTCTAATGCATCCAAACAGCATACAGATGTTACCAACAACTACAATTTTAGTTTCAGTTTTATTTGTTCCTCCATTTTGAAGGGATGTAACAATTGTCGAAATCTACAGTTCATCCCTTAACATGGGTTCACCCTTTTTGCTCTGAAACTCTCTACTCAATGCACTAAAGCGCATCAAACTGGTAAGAAAACATACATTCCTCCAAACTTTCCTGTTAAAATATGAATCATGGTGTACTTTTAGTCTGATTCTGATCAGCTGGTGAGAAAGTTGTGCACCTGATGAGCGCTGTGGTGCTTAAAAAATTTAATGTTTTTCAATTTTCAGCACAGTGAGTGCAATGACAAAAAAACCCCAACACTTTCTCCAGTGTTGTGAGGATTAACTGCTAGGCTACACAGAAAACAAACAGAAAATAGTCATCCGCAGTGAAAAAAAACCATCTGGTGGACACGCAGTCTTATCATTTTTAAATCACTAATAAGAAAAACTGTTCTCCAAGCATTTGCAGTTTAATTTCTTTTTGCTCTCATTTTCTGTCTTGTCCTCTCAGAATAACACAGCCAGACTATTGATTGCTGCAGGAGGTTTTTATCAGCAATAATCATTAAACCAATTTATCCATACTGACTTTGTGGAAAAAACTAATTAATCAAATAACAGATTGTATGCTCAAGACTTCTGGAAAAATGCAGAGCACCTTATCTTTTTGTCCACTATGCTTTTGTACTGTGGGTTCTTTCTTACTATTTTCACTGTCACAGCTGATCTCAATCTCAAAGTTATTTGTCTTCAGGCACTCTGAGGGGAACTAACAGAATTCTTATCTTACATTTCTCACAGAGTATCTATTCCACTTCTATCTTTAAATGATGACACTCTAACCCACTGACTGTCATGCTGTGGTTCTGCAACATTTGGGTGACAACTGAGGTGCAAAGCTGTAAACAACAAAATCAAACAAGATGAAAGGAAATTGTCTCACTTACATGAATAAATACACTTGCTGACCTCAGGAGATTTAAATTCTGCAAAAACTAAGTGTGGCAGAAAGAGTGGCACTAGATTATACAGTTACATAAAGCGAACAGTCCTTCATGCCAACAGGATTACTGCAAACAGGTAAAAGTCATGCCACAGTCGACTCTGAGGTGAAGTCTATTTTTGATGAGGTACAAAGAAGATTAATGGCCACCAAATCTTCAGTGATCCATTATTAAGTGTTAACAGAATTAGACAGCAGCTTTCACCACAGGAAGCAAAGCCTCGTCCCACCTTTTGGTGTCAACGTCAGCATCACTTGTCAAGGAACTGGAAACCAGCAGGTCTGAGCCAATAAGCTTTCATCTCCAAAATAACTATCAGAAACTTAGCTGGCTTTTTTTTCCCCTCTTAACAGGAAGGAGAATGTTCAACTTTAAGAATCATCCAGAAACATTTTACCATTGACTGAGTGATTCTTAAAGGCATGCAAGTCAACTTTTCCTAGTCCAGTCCAGTTCCCTAATTCATTTGAAATGGTACCAAAATAAAGCGTACGCACATACTTTAAATTAAGACTGCATTGTAAACCTAAGTGTTGCAGTCAAGATCACGCCAAGACCAGACTGAGACTAGAGTACACAGAGACCAACACTTTAAGGGGTTCAGACCAAGCTGAGATCAAGATTACCAGTCTATCACAAGGCCAACCATTCATTCTCACATTCATACCCAAGGACAATTTAGAATCCCCAGTTGATGCCAATTAACCCAATGTGCATGTCTTTAGCCTGTGGGAGGAAACAGGATTACCCGGAGAAACCTATGCAGACACAGGGAAAACATGCAAACTCCACACAGAAGGGTCACTGATGGTCAGGGGGTGGAATCAAACCCATGACCTTCTTGCTGTGCTGCCACAGTGCTAACCACTGCTCCACTGAGCTGCCCTTATCCTATTTTGTTGATGTAAATGCTGACACACAAAAACAGTCCTACAAACAAAACGGTGGGTATCCTGATACATCAGTTTGTACTGGATGGCGTCAAGGTGGGTTTCACAGGCTCAAATGCAGGTAGAAGTTCAGTGCTGAAAAGATGATTTATTAACAAAACTAACAGGAATAAAGAAATGACAGCACATGGCACTATAACAAAACTCACTAAACAGGACAGACCAATCAGGCCAGCAAAACAGGTCAGATCAGGAAGCCGGAGTATGTCGTTCACACAACAGGAATATTGATGCAACACCCAGGTGAGGGGCTTCATCCCTTAAATAACCGGTAAGCATAATTAACAGAACACAAAACAGCTGTAAGTAATGAACACAGCGACGCAGGAAAGGACCATATCAGGGAGAAAAATAAAATACAATGAGAGAACATAGCTCCAACCCATGTCCTGACATTACCCCCTTCTCAGGGGGCAGCTTCCAGACGACCCAAGGTAACACCAATGCAAAAAACCCCAAAAGACACCCCCCTTCCCCCCTAAGGTGGGTAGTGGGGGCACAAGGCTAGGTGGGCCCAAAGAAACTCTTTTCCCCCCACTGAGGCTAAAACAAGGAACACAGATTGTGAAAATCTATAGCCCCAAGGCAAAAACAGGTCGGTGGTCTACCAAAGTCCCAGGAACACCGGACCGGAGCACAAACCAGGTTGGGTGGTCGTCCAGAATCCCAGGGCCACCAGACCAGGGAGCAAGGCGGGCCAGGGTGCCTACCCAAATCCATGAGCCACCTGAGGGGTGAACATAATGCATCTGGTGGTCTACAAAAGTCCCTGGGCCACCAGATGAGGGAAAACACACGAGCCTTTTGCTCTGAAAATAACACATGAGCCCTCAGCTCAAAAAATAACATGGGATCTTCTCGTACCGATGATAAAGATTTCAATACAGAATAGTCATATGCACAAGAAATCAACATAGGACTTTCTAGATCAAACGATGACATGGAAACCCTAAACTCAGAAACCACAAACTCAGGAGATGGTAACATGGACATATCAGCCTCTGGAGATAATAACATGGACATATCAGCCTCTGGAGATAATAACATGGACATATCAGCCTCTGGAGATAATAACATGGACATATCAGCCTCTGGAGATAATAACATAGACATGTCAACCTCTGGAAATGGTAAACATATCAACCTCAGAAGATGACAACATAGAAACCTCAAACACAGGAGACGTCATAGACGCCCTAACTACTGATCAAAAGCTAACACAGGAGCTCCCTACTCTGAAGCAAACACAGGAGCTCCCTACTCTGAAGCAAACACAGGAGCTCCCTACTCTGAAGCAAACACAGGAGCTCCCTACTCTGAAGCAAACACAGGAGCTCCCTACTCTGAAGCAAACACAGGAGCTCCCTACTCTGAAGCAAACACAGGAGCTCCCTACTCTGAAGCAAACACAGGAGCTCTCAGCTCTGAAGCCAACACAGGAGCTCTCAGCTCTGAAGCCAACACAGGAGCTCTCAGCTCTGAAGCCAACACAGGAGCTCTCAGCTCTGAAGCTAACACAGGAGCTCTCAGCTCTGAAGCCAACACAGGAGCTCTCAGCTCTGAAGCCAACACAGGAGCTCTCAGCTCTGAAGCCAACACAGGAGCTCCCTACTCTGAAGCAAACACAGGAGCCCTTTGCCCTGAAGCTAACACAGGAGCCCTTTGCCCTGAAGCTAACACAGGAGCTCTCAGCTCTGAAGCCAACACAGGAGCTCTCAGCTCTGAAGCCAACACAGGAGCTCTCAGCTCTGAAGCCAACACAGGAGCTCTCAGCTCTGAAGCCAACACAGGAGCTCTCAGCTCTGAAGCCAACACAGGAGCTCTCAGCTCTGAAGCTAACACAGGAGCTCTCTGCTCTGAAGCTAACACAGGAGCTCTCTGCTCTAACGCTAACACAGGAGCTCTCTGCTCTAAGGCTAACATGGGAGTATAGTACTCAGGTGAAAGTGACATGAAAACTTCACTCCCGGAAACTTCAACCTCAGAGGGTGACACCAAAAAACTCTTAAGCTCAGGAAGTAGCATTGGAGCCCATTGCCAAAAAAACAACATGGGAGTTTCACACTCGGAAGAGAACATTGGGGCCCTTTGCTTTGGAGACCACAAAGGAGCCCTTTGCCCCGGGTACAATAACGAGAGTTTTAAACCACGTAAGAGCTTCTGGCTCAGACAGCAACAAAAAACCCTTATGGACTGGAAATAATACAGAGACTCTAAACTCAAGGGATAACCCAGATGCAGAAATTTCTGGCGCTGGACACACAAATGCATAAACTTCTGGTTCAAGACACACAAATGCAGGAGTCTTTAACCCTTTAACTGCCGTAGGTGCCATGTGGTGCCTGGGGAAATGCAAGGCAACTCAAGCCCCCCCCCGCCAGTGGTCAAGAATGGTAAAAAATTTTGTCAATAAAATAGTTCAGATTTCCAAGGCTATATAAATCACATAACTCAGTCAAAAGTGGACTTTGGACACATTTACATAAAGAATAGTCCGTTTTTTTGACGCCGATTTGTCTACAGGGGTATGTTTTTATCTAATCTTCAAAGTATATGAACCAGAAAATCAATAAAATGTCAAAAAAAACAAAACAAAAAAACAAACATATTTCTCTCTTACCTGTTACCGGGAGGGGGGCTCGCCCACCCACGTGACGGGTCTGTTTTCGTCCATCGTAGCCGATGTTTCTGTGTTTGCTCAGCCATTTACACTGTGTACCACATCTACAAACGCTTATGATTACCCCACGTGAATTTTGTTTGTATTACGTGGCTATTTTTTCTGTTTGATGCAATTTTCCTGTGGGAATCCATGCCGCCCGTCGGCGCTGCTATCTTGGTACGGGGAGCTCAGTTTTTTGTTATATCGACCTCGATGTAACATGTTTACTTAGTAACTTACACCCATGTACCACATCTACAAACTCTTATGATTAACTCACGTGAATTTTGTTTGTACTACGTGGCTATTTTTCCCGTTTCATGCAGTTTTTGTCATCATCGCTGCCGCGATGACCGATCATGAAGGCATACACATTGGTGTGTGAGCTCAAAGCAGAAAAAAGAATAATAATAATGAAGATTTCTCCTTCTTTGCTATATTCCATGTCAGCCATGATTCCTTTGGCACGTGTCTGCCACCTTCTAAACTGTCAGCTCAAAAGAGATTAGTACAAATTCTCAGTATAGCCGGGGGACGTCAATAAGTTGACACGTGCAGTTGCTGCACTGTGCCACTGGGGGCGTGTGACCCGTCCATTTAATCTGGGCCGTTAAAGGGTTAATTCACAAACAGATGACAGGTGAGCAGTTAGTTCTGTAACTGGTGATGAATGCACATCTAGCTCCGTAGCTGGTGGCTGGGGCACACAGCCCTCAGAAACATCAAACAGAACCGTACTGGGTTTTTGAACAGATAGCAGCGGGGTGGTGGGGGGTGGTGGTGGATCTAGTTCAGCAACCTGCAGCAACGAGTTTCAAGTTCAGCGACCAGTACTTGGAGATGCCCCAGCTCCGAGACTGATGACGACAGGCATGTGTCGACTTCGGTGACCGATGACAGGAGCTCAACAGCCATAGGAACCAACAATGGAGGCCTGCCGGCCTTGACCTCAGGAACTGCGACAGGTGGAGGTCTCCTGACCTCTTGGCTGATGGATAGACTATGGTCCTCCTGCAGCTCCGTCCTCGACACGACCACCTTTGATGGGGGAGGAGAACAGTCAGTCAATGGGGTAACACCAGAGTCGTTAGCAGCAGAGACTGGTGGGGAGGGCCCAAGAGCTGGTGGGCTCTGCATTTGGGTCCCCCCATCAGGAGCAAGGCAAGTCCTTTCTGAAATAGTTGTGAAAATTAATGGAAAAAGTACTTGCCTTGTCTCCTGGTCTCCTGCTGTAGGAGTGACAGCCACAGGCTCGACAGGTGGAGGTCCTCTGACCTCTGGCTCAAAGGCAAATGGGTCATCCACCTTGGGTGTATAGGAAAACTTACCGGAGAGCACAAAGTCTCTGAAGAGGAGCAGAATATCCTCCCACAGGTGGGGCTTGGCAGCTGTGATCCGACGAGCCCTTCTCTAAGCCAAGTCCTGCTACTCATCCCTCTGATGACAAAGCTTGAAGCATTCCGCCAGTTCCTTGATGAGGCGCTGCAGCTCCTCGCGGCGGCCAGTGTTCTCAGGTGTGAAAGCAGGAGCTGGAGGGACCCCGGATATAGAGCTCGGGAGAGAGGGAAACAAGGAAGCAGGTGAGGATATAGGAGCAGCAGAGTATACAACAGAGACAGGAAAAGAGAGCTCAGTGGTGGTGAGTGGCTGCCGCTGAGCCCCCTTCCCAGGAACAGGACAAGACCCTTCATTTGTAGATGAAAAATAATGAAAAGATGCTTGCCCATGTTCCCACTCTGCTGCTGCTGCTGCTGAAACGCCAGGTGAGTTCTCCCGGGAACTGCAGAAACCCGCCTGAGTGAGAAGCTCTGTCCGCTGGAGTGGAGCACAGATGTGTCCTTGTGGAACAAGTGGCTGAGGGGCACTGACGTCCCGCTCTCCAGCCGCTGAAGCTGCCGCTGATGAAGCACTTGAGGGGGGCGGGGCCGTGGCAACAGAATCCCTCAGAGAAACCTTGAGTGAAGGACCTGGGTGGCGAGTGGAGCGATGCTTCCTCGCAGCTCGCTTCCCCGCTGGCCCTTTAGAAGGTGGCTAGTCCTCACACAATGGAAAAAGTACCTCTGCAGTGAGCTAAAGCTTATATTCCAGCAGGATGTTGTTCTGTGCGAGGATCGCCTGCCTCCGCTCTTCCTGCTCCAAGATGTCTGCAGCCGTGGCTGGTAGGTCCTCCTCCCAAACTAGCCGGTTTCCACCCAGTATGGGCAAAACTTCAGAAAAACCTACGGTGGCAGCAGACCGCACCGGTGACGGCGGGAGGCAGTGCACCGCAGACACGAGATGGAAACGCAGATCTCGAGGTTGGCTGGAAGGGGTGTCAGAGATGCACTCTCGCCCGTCCAAACATTCCTCAACGCGAGAGACCTGGGCAGAAATCCCCACCAAAGTCTTCCGACCAGAGCCCTTCCTCCTACTGCCAAACTTGCCTGGTAGATAAGATAAGATAAGCCTTTATTAGTCCCACAACGGGGAAATTCCAGGATTGCAACAGCACAGGGATAGCAACACTCAGAGCAACAATCAGAAGGCAAGAAAAAAAAACAAGCAAGCAAGAGCAGCTAATATACATATGTACATATTACTATAAAATATATATATACACACACACACACAGACACACAGTGCAGAGCATTGTAGCTGGATGGAATAAATATATGAATATATAAACACACAGTGCAGAGCATTGTAGCTAGATGGAATAAATATGTAAATATATAAACACCCACAGTACGGAGCATTGGTGAGTCCTTAACTGGCTGTCATTCTGTCAAGGTGGGTTTCACAGGCTCAAATGCAGGTAGGAGTTTAGTGCAGAAAAGATGATTTATTAACAAAACTAAAGGAACAAATAAATGACAGCATGTGGTGCTGTAACAAAACTCACTAAACAGGACAGACTGAGCAGGTCAGCAAAACAAGTCAGATCAGGAAGCCGGAGTGCGTCGGTCACACAACAGGAATAATGATGCAGCACCCAGGTGAGAGGCTGTGTCCCTTAAATAAACAGTAAGCATAATTAACAGAACACAAAACAGCTGTGAGTAATGAACACAAGGACGCAGGAAAGGACCATATCAGGGAGAAAAATAACCACATTCAATTCAAACCCAAGATGGAACCAGATAAACAAAATGACAAACAGCACCAAAATAATAAACAATAGTGAATACAGAAAACCAGAAAATAAACTCAAAGTGAGGATGTGGGTTGGAGACACGTCCTGATGACAAAAAAATCTAAATTATAATACATGAAGAGAACATGGCTCCAACCCATGTTCTGATAGGTGGGAGCTTAATAGGTTAAAGGTAAGTTTATAAATATACAATCTGAATAGTAATTTTGTCATGATCCAGTTGCAAAATAGGCTTTAAAATGAGTAATTTAAAAGTACTGTAGCACCCAGAGCATATTTAACTTATTCTCAACTCTCTAAATCAATTATTTTTTTGGGGGGAAAAAAATGACATGGGTTGTGGTCACCTCGACTTGTAGCCGACTCGACACAGCCGTGACCTAAATAACAAGTCAGAGCTTAAAATAGGCTCTCAACTCACATTCAAATGTCATTACTTCAGGATGATCCCACTCTAACTGCTGTTTGAAACACATCATCCAAAATTTGAAACGAGCACTTGACACATCCAACCATGATGTGACATCAAACTGTGAATGGAGCAGCTGTGTGTGTGAACGGCTGACATATGGGTACAAGATGAAAACTGCAGCCTGTGGATGTGTTTAATACTGTTAATATTTCAAACCGGAGGATGAGCAGGTGGCTACAATGGAGCACCCAATGTAAGTGACACCAATTTTCCATAAGGGCTTTTTCCTAAATGCCTTCCACATTAAGCCAAACTTGGGATCAGTTAAAGCCCAGAGGCTGTGTCAGCGTCAAGCAACACTCAGTGAGTGGTTCACTTGGGCCTGACTCCTGATATGAGTCTAGACTGCTGATAAGAGGGATACTTTTATACAGCAGCCAGATTTTCACAAAGTTTAATGCCCAAACAGTTGTAAAGTAATATAAAGTATGTACAGCTGAGCTCAAACATCACTGCAAATTGCTTATTTTCTAAATTTACAAACTTTCAGCTGTTTGCAAAAAACAAAATAAAGAAGAAACCCCAACCTGGAAAAATATCATCATAAACCTTTCTAAATCCTGTTACAGAACTGAATAAAATGACTGAAGCACCAATGAGAAGCGGAAATAAAAACCTTGTAAATTTGTAACTTTTCCCTTATAAATTTGTGACTTTATTTCCTCATAAATGAAAATTAACTTTCTTAAAAAACTGCAATGTCCCTTCTCATGAATTAATTTTTTCCTTGAAATGTGCAACTATTTCCTCATAACTTTGCTTCTTTTTTCCTGAAAATTTGCAACTTTTCCTCATAAATCTACAGCTTTTCCCCTCAAATACGTAAACATTCCCCCATAAATGGCTAAAAAATAGCTCTCAAGGTTATCATAGCCGGGGGGTGGTGGGTGGGGCTGGGGATAAGCTCCCAGTGCTTATAAAATGCTCCTTATGGCGTGCGTCTCAAATAGCCTCTGACTATCAAGTCCAGCTCTTGGCCTGCTCGTGTGGCTCGGTCTCAAGTCTGGCGGAACTGCTTTTGTGACAAAAGAAGGGGCGAGGGTGGGTCTCTGGTGCCTTAAAACCAGTTGCTTCGGGTAGATGGGGCTTGCTAACCTGGAAGGGTAGCCCATCTAGGGAAGGAAAACCCTGATTTCAAACCTCTGCTGCGTTGCGGCATACCTGGTCACGGGAAAGGCTTCAGGAGTCAACCCTGAGGAAAAATCCGGAGTCGGAGTCCCTAAGGCAGTCCGCTGCTGTATTCAGCATTGTTCTGGCAACTCCTGCAACACTGCTGGTGCCAAACTGTATCGGCTTTGCCGTTCCTTTGTATCCACCACCAGTGTGGAGAGGGGGGACCTACTACCTGGGCAACAGCTGGTTCTCCACATTACCCTGCCCTGGCTTGCGCCCTGGAAGAGGACACTCTAGCTTTGCCTCTCAGCGTCGAAACAACCCGGGAAGCAGCAGTCTACCGGTGATAAGCCATAGCGCTCGATTGGTATAGAGTATGGCGCCAGGGGTTGCTTCCGATGGTGGGAGGGATTTTCGGATTTCACTGGACAGTTACTGCCCGCCTTAAGCTGGGCAGCCCCCAGCCAGACAAGTACTGTTCCGCCACAGTCTGCCTTTTTCATTGGGTGCATGGGGATTATGATAAAACCAACAAGCAGGTTGCAACTATTGCACCAGGCAAGACAGAAAAGAAAACATCCAAACACACGAGACCAGCTCTTAAACTTGGAACCTGGAACGTCCACACTATGACACCAGGACTCACTGTGGACCCTCAGGACATCAGCGATGCCAGAAAGGCAGCAGTCATCAACAATGAGCTACTGAGATTACAGGTAGACATTGCCGCTCCGCAAGAAATGTGCCTAGCTGGATCAGGCACGCTCAATGAGAAAGACTACTCATTCTACTGGCAAGGAAAGTGTGCAGAGGAGTGTATAGAACATGGAGTTGGATTCGCCGTCAGGAACTCCTTGCTGAAAATGGTTGAACCAGGTGACAAGGGGTGCGAACGTCTGTTGACGTTCCAACTCCATACCTCTGATGGCCCAGTCACTCTTGTCAGTGCGTACGCTCCTATTCTGACATCCACATCTGAGGCAAAGGATGAGTTTTACACTAAGCTTAGCGACATCTTCAAGAACATCCCTAGCAATGAACACCTTGTCCTCCTTTGTGACTTCAATGCCAGGGTGGGCGCCAACCATGATTCTTGGCCTTCCTGTCTGGGGCATTTTGGAGTTGACAAGATAAATGAGAACGGGCAGCGCCTGTTAGAGCTTTGCTCTTATCACGGCCTCTGCGTGACTAACTCCTACTTCCAGACAAAGCCACAACACAGAGTATTATGGCGACACCCTTGGTCAAAGCACTGGCACCAGTTGGACATGGTCATTGTCAGACGCACCATCTTGAAGCTCATGCTCCTCACTCGCACATACCATAGTGCAGACTGCAACACTCACCACTCACTAGTGTGCAGCAAGATCAGGATTCTCCCAAAGAAGATCCATCACAACAAGCAAGACGGCAAGCCATGCATCAACACCAACAAGATGCAGTATCCAGAGAAAACTGAGGAATTTGTCAAGTCCTTTGAGGACGCTCTGACCACAGACCGTCCGTACAGCTCTGCCTCTGCAAATTGGGGCCACCTCCGGGAAACCATTCAGAAAACAGCTTTCATAACCTTTGGGAGGAAGACTTCTAAGAACTGCGACTGGTTTGAAGCCAAGTTGAGTGAGATGACTCCCGTTATTGAAGCAAAATGCACTGCTCTTACTTAATACAAGCGCTCACCGAGTGAGAAATCCCTTCAAGCACTTAGAGAAGCCAGAAGTAAAGTACAGCAGACAGCAAGAAGATGTGTCAATGAGTATTGGCAGCAGCTCAGCAATGACATCCAGACTGCAGCTGCAACTGGTAACATCAGAGGGATGTATGAGGGGATCAAGAAAGCTCTCATTCTAACTCGGAGCAAGACAGCCCCCCTCAAATCATCCAGCAGAGAAGTGATTACCGATAAAGATAAGCAGATGGAGAGATGGGCAGAACACTACTCAGAGCTGTACTCCAGAGAAAACATCGTGGCAACTTCAGCTTTAGATGCCATTGAACCTCTGCCCATCATGGAGGAGCTAGATGTTGAGCCAACATTGGAGAAACTTAGCAAGGCTATAGATAGCTTAGCCTGTGGCAAGACACCTGGCATGGATGGCATCCCACCGGACCTGACTAAGCACTGCAAAACCACCCTCTTGCAGCCATTACACAGTGTTCTCTGTCAGTGCTGGAGTGAAGGAGCTGTACCACAAGACATGCATGATGCTAAGACTGTCCCCCTGTACAAGAACAAGGGTGACAGAAGTGACTGCAATAACTACAGGGGCCTCTCCCTCCTCAGCATTGTAGGCAAACTATGCCCGTGTCATGCTCATGTGGCTCCAGAAGCTGGCTGAACGCGTTTATCCAGAGTCCCAGTATGGCTTCCGAGCAGAACGTTCAACAGTAGACATGATCTTCTCCCTATGTCAATTACAGGAGAAGTGCAGAGAGCAGCAGAAGCCCCTCTACGTTGCCTTTATCAACCTTACTAAGGCATTTGACCTGGTAAGCAGGGATGGGCTCTTCAACATCATCCTGAAAATAGGATGCCCCCCGAAATTACACAGCATGATCAGATCCTTCCACGACAACATGAAGGCAGCCATCCAGTATGAGGGAAGCATGTCTAAGCCATTTGACATCAAGAGTGGTGTGAAACAAGGTTGCGTGCAGTACAGAGTCCACTGGCCAGTGGAGAACGATACAAAAACAGTCTCAGAGCCTATTTGTTCATCATTCTGACTCAAGCATACATCGCTCAGTCCTTTAAGGCCATCGTTATCCGAGAGGTGGAGGAGAGAATGTCCATGAGGATTGGTTCAGTACATCTGGTCAAAACTTGGTGTACAGATTATCTCTTTCTCAGGAACCATGACACTCACTCAGCACCAGTCACACAGGTACAGTCCAAGTGAACTAAAACAAAGTGAGCACTTTCACACAGACTTTGAGACAAAGCAAATCACAAATATGAAACAAATATGAAACATTTCTATCACCATTGGATGACAATACAGAGGAAAATCATTTAAGTAAAACACTCTGCTGCAGGATGGGAAAAGAAAAAGGTTTTATCGACTGAAATACAAGACAGGACAAGAACAGTGAAAGCCTGTCAGCAAAAAAAATGCCTTTTTAATCTAACCCCCCCCCCCCCCCCCCACATCTGCCCCTCATACATTATACAAGACAGAGCAAGTCCATCATATATACTCTGGGAAAAGAACACGCTCTACTGGAAGTGTTCATCTGCTGCTTGAGGGAAATAAGTTACATCATCCTGATAGTAAGTGCTTCAAAGTGGTCAGGTTAACATCAGACAAATTAATCTGTCATCTTAACCACCATGTTAGTGGTGATGCGGAAAAAAAAAGGGACAACTGCCAGATTAGTGGTGAAAAACATGCAGACTTAATCGTATTTACCACAAAAGTTCACTGAAGAGAAAAACTAAAAAAAAAAATGTTCTTTGTAAAACACAACATTGCATCCCTGCAGTTTGGAGCGTTTTTCTTCACAAAAATATTGTGCCATTTAATGTAGAAATTAGTGGTGTCAAAGTTATTGCCCTAATCTCAGGGTACCGCAATGTCCCTTAATGCGGACAATTTTTAAAATCATGGTTAATCACGGCGGGACGACAACAGCGGAGCAGAACTAACTGACCCAACCTGACCCTCACTAAGACCCAAGTGAGAGCTGAGGAAGATCAAGGCGAGGATGGCTGCGGGTCCGGATGGTATCAGCTTGAGGCTTCTCAAGTCCTGCGCAGGCCAGCTGTGTGGGATCGTGGAGCACATCTTCAGCCTGAGCCTGAAGCTGGGGAGGGTACCACAGCTGTGGAAAACATCCTGTGTGGTACCCATACCAAAGACCCCTCACCCTAAGGACCTGAACAGCTACAGACCATTGGCCCTCACATCACACCTAGTAAAGGCCCTGGAGAGGCTGCTCCTCATCCACCTCTGCCCCCTGGTGGGACCAGCGAGGGATCCACTTCAGTTTGCCTACCAGCATGGCATCGAGGTGGAGGATGCAGCGATCTTCCTCCCACACTGTTCCCTGTCCCACCTGGAGAAGCCTGGGAGCACTGTGAGGATCATGTTGCTTTGATTTCTCCAGTGCGTTTAACACCATCCAACCAGTGGTCCTGAGGGACAAGCTACTGTGCACAGGGGTGGACCAGCACTTGTCATCATGGATCCTGGACTACCTCACAAACCGACCACAGTTTGTGAGAACTCAGGACTGTGTGTCTGATACCATCATCTGCAGCACGGGGGCCCCCCAGGGAACTGTTCTGGCTCCCTTCCTGTTCACCCTCTACATTGCTGACTTTTCACACAACACACCACACTGCCATCTACAGAAGTTCTCTAATGACTCTGCAATTGTCTGCCTCATCTCTGTTGGAGATGATGCAGAGTACAGAGGACTTATCCAGGATTTTGTGGACTGGTGCCAACAAAACTGCCTCCAGATCAATGCGAGGGAAACTAAGGAACTGGTGGTCGACTGCTGCAGGCGAGGACAACCCCCCACAGCACCAGTAAATATCCAGGGAACAGACATTGAGATGGCGACATCTTACAAGTACCTGGGTGTTCACCTGAACAATAAACTGGACTGGTCACACAACACCAATGCGGTCTACAAGAAGGGGCAGTGCAGGCTGTTCCTCCTGAGGAGACTCAGGTCTTTTGGAGTGCAAGGGGCACTCCTGAAGACCTTCTACGATTCGGTGGTGGCATCAGCCATCACATTTGGAGTGGTCTGCTGGGGCAGTGGCATCACGGCAGCTGACAGGAAGAGACTGAACAGGCTGATCAAAAAAGCTAGCTCTGTTCTGGGGCGACACCTCGACCCAGTGGAGGAGATAGGAGAGAGGAGGATGGTGGTTAAGCTGTCATCTCTGCTGAAGTCCGAGTCCCACCCCATGCAGGACATGCTGAACGCACTGAGGAGCTCATTTAGCAGTAGGCTGTGCCATCCTAGGTGCACAACGGAGAGGTTCCACAGGTCTTTCCTACCTACGGCTGTCAGACTTTATAACCTAACCAGGGCTCCTCGTAGAGGTCGTATTGAATACACTAAATGTAACAACCTTGCACAATAAATCGTCCCCACCATTATACAACTAGGACAATATCAATCATTACTGAGGGTGGCAATAACAATGTTGATTCAAATATGAAATATACTGTCTGGGTACATATTCATATTCTGCAGGGTAACTTAAACCATAATGCCGTTTATTCCATCTAGCTGCAATGCTCCTGCAATGTGTATATATGTGTACATTTGTACATTCATTTACTGCTTTGGCTAACCAGTTCTTATTATCTTATTAACTATTGCTCTGAGTGCTGCTATCCCTTTGTTGCTGTAATCCTGGAATTCCCTCATTGTGGGACTAATAAAGGCTTATCTTATCTTAAAAGTGGAACTTTCAAAACTCAGGCACAGTTTCTGGTTGAACAGTTTATGGTGCGACTCAAAATACGAGGAGGGGCTGAAACGTTCATAGGCTGACTAAGAAGGAGTTATGTCTTTGAGGATCAAGAAGAGAGCTTCTATACTACAGGAATCCAAGCGCTGCAACACCGATGTTGAAATGTTGAAAAATATGTTGAAAAATAAACTACATTTGGTCAAATTTGATCACTGCATCATGGTCAGCCTATGAACGTTTCAGCGCCCCCCTCTTACAATAGATTGACCCAAATTCCTCATTTTCTTTAATTCTGGGTGTTCAAATCAGCTTTCTGGGGTATTGCTGTCATAATATGTGGACATACGGACCGTATCGGTGCACACTCCGCGGGTACAGTTTACGGTGGGAGATTCCAGTCTAGAGAGGGTGCAATGTTCACTCACCTTTGAAATATTCACTCATCTGGAAACAAAAGCGTGTCATATTTAACACAAACAGCTGGTATACTTCATTCAACTTTTTAAAGCACTGATAGTATATACTGTTGTGTATCACACTGTTCTTATATAACATGTCTACAGTGTCCTCTTCCACCTTGTAGGTCAATGTCAGTACTCCATTTTAGCCTGATGTTCAGTTCCTTAATCTTTGAGTCCAATTAGCCCCGTGCCATCAAATTGTTCTAGGAAGAGGTGAAAGCCCTCATTAACCTAAAAGGCACCAAACGTCTCAGGAAGAGGTCAATTTGTTTTGATTTCCGTTGATTTAAATCCACACTCCTAATGAGTTAAACTAATCATTGCAATAATCAGTATTTCTTTTTATTCCCTGCTCTCAGGTCATTTCTTTGCGAGGCTAGCAATTTTCAAATATTTCAGTAATGCGAGCTTCAGCTGCTGTCGCAACAATAATGATGGTCTTGCAGTGCCATAAGATTACATAAACAGACCGGGCATGTTTCCAAACAGGGTTCTGGGGCGATGATGGAGGCTCAGAGGACTCAGCCAGACTGCCAACTTGGTGAACACCGGGTCAAGAGAGGTGGGAGACACAAAGAGGCAGAGCAGCGGGTAGACTGTGTGTAGGAGTTAATGTAACAGAGCAAAGCCTGGTCATACAGTGATCTGCTTGTTATCAGCTTTCAGATGTCGGAGCCGAGATGAACCTACACACAGTCTCCGTTGTTTGGTAGTGGGTTGGTAGGATGAAGGAGAAGGGCAAAAGACCAGAGTGTATATGCGCCCTGCTGGAGAGCTGCAGCTGCTCTATTGAAGATGAGGAGCAACAAGATTTTTGGGAGTCTCTGACAGCAGCTGCGAGCAGCTACTTCAGCAGGTGGTTTGGCCTAATCACCATGATGAAGATCCCAAAGCCTGTTTTTCCCCCTTTTCTCACAAAACACGGGAAAAGCAGTCACATGATACTGTAATACAGCATTCATGTCTGCTACTAATTAAAACAACTGCAGGAACTGCACTACATCCGGAGGAAGAGGGGAATCAAGAAGGAAGAGGTGATCAAGGAAACAGCTAGAGAATCAAAACAATTATCGAACCAGTTATTCAGAAATGGATAATCAATGTGATGAAGCTATAAAAACCAAACACTTCCATATAGACACAAATGTTTGCATTAACCCCTTGCACTCCGGTCAATTTCCCTAAAAACGCCAAAAAATAATGTGCCCAAAGTAAATCGAAAGCTGTTCTTCAACCCTTTGCAGCATCTTCATGGGGTTGGTCTCATTTAAAAGAAAACACTTTGAATTTTTTGGCAAAAAAAACATGATCTCTCTAAGTGCTCCGGCTACTGAGTTACAGTCATCTAAACATAGTGAACTTGAAGAAAATAAATTTGGCCTGGGTGTTTTTTTGGATACAAATGCTTGCAAATAACACACAGCTTCAGATCCGGGCTGGAAAATGCAACAGAAATGTAGAACCAAGTGTTATCCAGCTGAGGTCCAAATTTTGTAACAATACCACAAAAAATGAATATTTTACACAGCTTTGTTCTCAGGCTGTTCCCAGGTGTTTTGGAACTGTGCCAAATTGTGCCAAATGACACAGTTTGGAAAAACGTCTAACTTTTGAATAATTCAATGTAGAATCTTCATTTTGAGCTCTAATGAAAGGTCACATTCAGGGCTGTGTGTGTGTGTGTGTGTGTGTGTGTGTTTGTGGGGGGGGGGGTTGTCCCCCCCCCCAGCTACAAAGGACGGAGATCGGCCCTCGCTACATGACGGATTACACTCATTGCATGTTTCCACAGCAATGCTGTCACAGTGGCTCCCCCCCCCCACTACTGTGTGTGTGTGTGGGGGGGGTTGTTCCCCCCCCCCCCGCTACAGAGGACGGCCATCGGCCATTGCTACATGACGGAATAGACTCATATGGCTATGTGGCGACCGCTGCGCAGTCACCGCAGTTTCCCCCTGCAGACCGGGGGGGCGTTCGGACCGTGAACGCGCCCCCCCCCCCCGCTCCTCTTCTGCAGCGGGGAGGGCATTCACGGTCTGAACATGGCAAATGAACCGTTTATCGCAGTGCACGCACTTCGTACTTTGTACAGTTGTAATTTACCGATCGGTTAAAAGTCATTTTTTGATTACAATTTTCAGGGATAAATAATAACTTAGCTTATAACACCTTACCTCTTCACAGCCACATTGTCCTGGCGAACTTCTCTTCCCCATTGTCAGACAAACGCGATGCTGGTCCGCTCGTGGATCCCGGTCAAAACATAATTCCATTATTGCGGTTTTGGCGAATGATTTACAACCTTTGTCGTCGGCCTCCGTCGGTCTATGATGACGGAAGAGAATCCTAAACGTCTATTCTGCTGGAATGAGTGCAGGTCGCACTTGTGGGTGTTCTCCATGCTGCTGGATCTGTAGCAGGTTCGTCCAGCGTCCTTTTTTTCCATCTGCTGCAACAGTAAATCTCTCTTCACCCAGCCCGAACTTCTGTGCTTCAATTGGCTCCTGCATTCACAGTAGGCGGGTCCTCCTTCCTAGGTTTTCATTCATTGGTTCTTCAAGGTTTCAGAAACCCAATTCAAGGCTCTTATTAGTCGAATGAGAGGTCAATCAGATGAACTAATCTGTTCGCGGCTGTGTCTGCAGCTTTTATTTTCAGTGGCGCTTGGACGCCAACACCACCTACATCACCACCATCAGGACCATGCGTCCGAGAGCGCACGAGGGCGCATGAGAGCGCCCTCGTGCGCACTACAACGCAGAGACTTGCCCACCCGTGGGACAACGGAGCGCAAGAGGTTAAGTACAAATTACCACACCGATATCACAGATTTTACCCATTTATTTATGTGTTTATACATTCACGAGCCGTCATTATGGAACGGCATTTGCATGGCCTCAGTGTTATTACACTCTGACAAAGTAGGTGGCAGTAATGGACCTCAGCGCAGAAGAAGGGGAATGGTGGCACACAGCGATGGCTAATGGGACGGAGACTCATGTCTAAAGCCTATAGACATTAACATGATATGTTTAAGCATTTGTGTAAATATCACAAGTTATTGTTATTGCAATATTCAACAACAACAATATCGTATATGTTCTTAATATCATGCAGCCCGAGTATAAGTGATCTCTGGTCCTCTTAGGTTGTTTCCATGACTGCAGCATGCCTTGTTTTCTCCTGCAGAAGCTTGTCTGTCTCATGCCTGGCACCACATGAGATTAGAGTGTGATTAGCTCTGGTATAAGGACGTAAACTAGCCAGTCAAACAAAATAAAATTCAACTTCATGGACCCAACCGTGTTTTTTTGTTTTTTTTTTTCCCTGGTAGCGCACTCTAATGCATCTGCTATGTTGTATAAAATGACTGGTGGTAAGAACGGTCGCATCGATCATACGAACGTAGCATAAACATAACCGAGCCAGAGTTGAAGTTGACCTCTCCAATCGGGCAAAAACTGAGGGCTTCGCTGTGTGAAGTGATGACGCCGTTATAAAGGGGGAGACTTTTAGGCTCAGTTGGGACAAACTTTACATAGTGAGCGGACCCCAGCTCTCCGCTTCACCGTTTCCAGCAGTCCCTGCTGTGTGAGCATGAGCCCTGCCTCACACGGGGAGCATGCAGGAGCGCTGAGTTCCAGCTGAAATGTTGACGGATTATGTAACCCCACCACCACCACCACCACCACACACACACACACACACACACACACACACACACACACACACACACACACAGATAAACGACAACTTATCGTGGCCAAAAACCTTATTATGGTTGTTTTTTTTTATTGCACGATTAATCATTTTAGCTGTTATCATTGTGGACTTTTAAAACGTTAATATCTGCACTGTACACAGCTTTTCAGCATGTTAACCTCCTGATCATTTTTGTTTAATTAGCATAAAGAATCTTATGGATACCTCCTTTAAGTGATTAGAAAGTTTATACCTATCCCATCTGAATGATGATTTTGAGATTATAAAATAGCTTTTATATACAGTAGGCTTAAATAAATAATAGTCCCTTTGAGGGTAAAAAAAAATAAAATAAATAACTGCATCAGTCATTTATCATTACACCCTAGCTATTGATCAGGGTCCATTTAATTAGGTGCCGTTATCCTTCACTCTCTGCCATCACCGATATGGGGATTAAGTGCTGAACATGCTTCAGTGTAATCCTAGGAGGCCACAGAAAAACCACTAACACACCACTCAATCAATGAGGCTCTGGATTTGTGGTAAAACCAAATGCAGCACAAGTCTGTATGTCTTTAGTCCTTGTACAAGGTCAGGACTCACCATACCTGCTGCAGTTAAGTTTATGGATGGTCCAAGACTAAAGACAACCATAGAAATGTCCCTCTGCGTTTCTTTTTGAATGACTTTGAAGATCTCTGTAGCTCTCTGGCAGTAAGCCCACAACATCTCACGCTCTATAAGCCAAACAAACACGCGTTTCTGTGGCAACAGCGTCCGGATGCTGCTGTGTTTATGAGCTGCCTCCTCCCACCTCTTATCTGTGTACACTTCCCTCAATGGATGACTAAAAAAAAAAAATCCCCTTTTTAATCAGTAGTGATGGTGCCTGACCCAGATTGCCTCAAGAAGACTGCCTAGCACCATGCTGAGGTTAACAGAGGCTATAGAAATCTGCAAAAAGAGGAAAAAGGTGCTGAAAGCATACTCAGGACTAAAATACGGACAGTAGTGAATAAGGCAGGGTGTTACTAATAAAATACAAATGGCAAAATAATACATACCCTAAAGGTTGAGCATATGGCTCAGAGGGTTCTAGTAAGAAGGTCTGGGGTTTCTGAGCTGTGCTCTAATGATGGTCCATTTCCCCTGACCCACTTGTGTCCTTTAACTCCAACGGAGGGATGAAAAACTGACAGGCCAAAATATTTGTTTTTTGACATCATCACCACTTACAGTATAAAGCTGTTGGCGTGGGGGATGGGGAGGAGTGACAAAGTGTAACATTGCAATACTTTGTAGTGGCAATACTGTATCAATTCTGAGACATCATAAACGCTCAAGGAGTGCTCAATGATCTCACTGAGGTCCCAATGATCTTTCAGCGATCTCCGACACATTCTTTCTATAAACTCTATTGGTCTTTCATTGAACTCTCAGCTATCCCTCACTGATTTCTTAGCCATCTCTACTGGCGTCATTGAAAGATCGCTGAGAGATCGATGTGATTGTTGAGCACTCCTTGAGCATTCACTGAGAGATCACTTCCCTTGGCGATTGTTGAGACTGTTTTGGACCGAGTCAAAACTTTGAGGAGACACTGGTGACAGTGGAGATCACTGGAAGGTCACAGAGATTTTGGTGACTGCCAGGCACTCACTGAAAGATTGTTGAGCCATCTGGCCATTTTTCCATCATTCAGTGATCTCTCAATGATCACCGCCCCTGTGTAGAGGGGGTATAAATCCTGTTATGGCAGCAGAAAAATATTCCTGTGAGAGTTCATTTACACCCTGATTTACACCATAGTGTAAAAATGGTGAATAACCGCACATGCAGTCTTATATGTTACCCTGTGGTTTAAAAGGAAACATCATTGCACTATAAAACTTTACGTTGCACTCAAATTTAATAGATCCAGAATGCCACAAATTTATACAGTAGGAGTGCTGATATCTCTCATTGTGTCAGAGCAGTCAAAAATACAGTGCATCTGGAAAGTATTCACAGAGCTTCACTGTTTCCACATTTTGTTATGTTACAGCCTTATTCCAAAAGAGATTAAATTCATTTTTCCCTCAAAATTCTACGCACAATACCCCATACTGACAATGTGAATTTTTTTTTTTTGAGATTTTTGCAAATTTATTAAAAATAAAAAACTAAGAAATCACATGTACATAAGTATTCACAGCCTTTGCCATGAAGCTCAAAATTGAGCTCAGGTGCATCCTGTTTCCACTGATCATCCTTGAGATGTTTCTACAGCTTAACTGGAGTCCACCTGTGGTAAATTCAGTTGATTGGACATGATTTGGAAACGCACACACCTGCCTATATAAGGTCCCACAGTTGACAGTGCATGTCAGAGCACAAACCAAGCATGAAGTCAAAGGAATTGTCTGTAGACCTCTGAGACAGGATTGTCTCGAAGCACAAATTTGGGGAAGCATACAGAAAAATTTCTGCTGCTTTGAAGGTCCCAATGAGCACAGTGGCCTCAATCATCCGTAAATGAGTTCGGCACCACCAGGACTCTTCCTAGAGCTGGCCGGCCATCTAAACTGAGCGATCGGGGTAGAAGGGCCTTAGTCAGGGAGGTGACCAAGAACCCGATGGTCACTCTGTCAGAGCTCCAGTGTTCCTCTGTGGAGAGAGAAGAACCTTCCAGAAGGAAGGTTCTTCTTTCTGCAGCAATCCATCAATCAAGGCCTGTATGGTACTGTGGCCAGAAGGAAGTCACTCCTTAGTAAAAGGCACATGGCAGCCCACCTGGAGTTTGTCAAAAGGCACCTGAAGGACTCTCAGACTATGAGACACAAAATTCTCTGGTCTGATGAGACAAAGATTGAACTTTTTAGCGTGAATGCCAGGCGTCATGTTTGGAGGAAACCAGGAACCACTCATAACCATGCCAATGGTGGTGGCAGCATCATGTTGTGGGGATGTTTTTCAGTGGCAGGAACTGGGAGACTAGTCAGGATAGAGGGAAAGATGAATGCAGCAATGTATAGAGACATCCTGGATTAAAACCTGCTCCAGAGCGCTCTTGACCGCAGACTGAGGCGATGGTTCATCTTTCAGGAGAAGCACACAGCCAAGATATCGAAGGAGTGGCTTCAGGACAACTCTGTGAATGTCCTTGAGTGGCCCAGCCAGAGCCCAGACTTGAATCCAATTGAACATCTCTGGAGAGATCTGAAAATGGCTGTGCACCGACGCTTTCCATCCAACCTGATGGAGCTTGAAAGGTGCTGCAAAGAGGAATGGGCCAAACTGCCCAAAGATAGGTGTGCCAAGCTTGTGGTATCATATTCAAAAAGACTTGAGGCTGTAATTGCTGCCAAAGGTGCATCAACAAAGTACTGAGCAAAGGCTGTGAATACTTATGTACATGTGATTTATTAGTTTTTTATTTTTAATAAATTTGCAAAAATCTCAAAAAAAGCTTTTTTCACGTTGTTATTATGGGGTGTTGTGTGTAGAATTTTGAGGAAAAAAAATGAATTTTAATCCATTTTGGAATAAGGCTGTAACATAAAATGTGGAAAAAGTGAAGCGCTGTGAATACTTTCTGGATGCACTGTACAAAGGTGTTTTACAGTAGTTTGAAATAAACTACACAAGTGAATCCAGCTTAACATTTTGAACCTGATACATAATCAGTGCATAACTAAGATAGTAGGTTCCCCTTAATGAGCTCCAACTACTGACATTAAAAGTGCACATCGCTCAGTTTGGCCCCATTTGTATCTCACACGAATTAAAGCTCTTCCCATTTATATATGTTTGATTTCTGCTTAACGTAGAAGTCTTTAATACATTTTCATGCGATACAGCTACACGATTTCCTGGGCTGTGGCCTTTTGGGTAAAGCCTGAACAATGCGAGGGAAATCTGTGACAGGATACTGTTGTTTGACATTATAAAGACAATGATTGTAATGAAAAAAATACAAAGGCGTGCTTTAAACAGGTATAACAAGAAAACATTAAGTAGTGTCTGTCCAATGAATAAAAGGAATTAAACCATGTATTACACATTTTAAACACTGTGCAATGACTGATTTTTTTTTTTTTTTAAATTTGATTTTGTGTACGTTTACTCCGGGTACTCCGGTTTCCTCCCACACGCCAAAGACATGCAGGTGAGGTTAATTGGTATGAACTGGGGATTCTAACTTGTCCTTAGGTATGGATGTGAGAATGAATGGTTGTCTGCCTCTCTGTGTTGGCCCTGCAATGGACTGGCGATCTGTCCAGGGTGTACCCTGCCTCTCACTCAAAGATGCTGGGATAGGCTCCAGCCCTGCCACAACCCGAAAAGGATTAAGCGGTAGAAGATGGATGGATGGATGGATTTTGTGTACTTTATTGATCCCCAGAGGGGAAATTCAGAGCATTCACCTGGATGGATGAAGCAGCCATGGTACGGCGCTATCCCTTCACCATTCACACACATTCACACCTAGGGCCACTTTAGAGTCTCCAATTAACCTAACCCAACTGCATTTGTCCGTATAGCACTGGTGAAGAACACACGACTGGGCATGAGCGTCTGTGGGAGTGTGCAGCAGTGAGTGCAGAAGGGGAAGTGAAGACAAGAGCTCGTTAAACCACAGCTCTTAAGTGTAATGAAAGGGAAGCTACCCTTCCCAGAACGTTAGCACCTCTTGTGCCGACACCATCACAGCCGCACAGCCAACATACACAGGAAGACAGGCTTTGAACATTAATAGTAATGTGTATAGATTTAACTGGAAGTTCTTTTCATTGAAGAAAAAGTCACCGTTACATCCTGCAGTTTAGCATGCAAACTCTGACCTCAGTGGAAAAGCACTCCCCATGCATAACAAATTAAGTTATGATATACAATAGACTGTACTTTTGACTCAGTGACCCTTTGTTTGATTTCTTTATGGTTTCCTTAAGAAGCAGCAACAGCCAGAGTGTTACATTTAAAATGCCATGTCACTGCTGATGCAACAGCGATGACTGGACAGACTGTAGCAACACATGCACTGGCATAATTATGGCGCCACTGTAATACTATACCACACAAACAGCAGGAAAGGGATTCACTTCAGATGGCGAGTCCTTCTGAGCATACTACACATCCTGACAGCAGAAGTCTGGGATTGTACAAATCAACCTTGGCCCACATCATCCCCGATCTGTTGTAAATTAAAAAATTAGCTCATTCTGCAAACCAGGCTCATATGATTCCTATTAGATATGCATCGAAACAAAAGGAGCTCTTTAATCAGCGCTTGCCTCTTGGCATATGGAAATTCAAGAAAATATTTTTAAAAAGTTCATAAGGGAGAAAGGGTGATATTAGACTTTAAGAAGCACAGCAGACTCAGATCAAATAATCCTCTACACAAATATAATGAACCTTTCACTTGGGGCAAGATGCTAATTATGACAACTTCCACTTTACCAAAAGAAGAGCATGGTGGAGTTCCTCTGCTCAACATTATGGCTGTTTGTTCCTCTCTGAATACTCCAATGCACTACTTCAGGGGTAATTAGTGATTAGCTCTGAGGCGGCCCATTGTTGACCAGTTGGATACGAGATAATCTTATGTTCACTGGCCTCTCTACCCTGTAGAGCCGGACTAAAAGTGACAGAGCAGTGGGGAGCTGCTAGGTCTGAAGCTTCATCTGCACGCTTCTTTGTCATCCACTTCAAACAACAGCAGACCCTCGCATCCAGTCACATATGGCGGACCGACGGGCCCACACCGTTTACCACAGTGAAGCGGAGGAGCAGCGGTTGGTTAATGGGCATTTACCGCAACACCATTCATCATCTTGAGATAAACCAAACTGGAGTTGCTAAGCAAACTTAGCATGCAGCTTATGGCGGGGATGGAAAAACCCATTTAGAATCTAATCCTTCAAGATGACATTAACATGCGCCGAGTCTAAGTAGCTTATATAAACGGCCTACTGCAGCAACTGTTTGGAGTCAGAGCATTTTAGAGGGAATGTTGACAAGACTCTCGAGGATCCCTCTGAGACCTTTGTCACTGCAACTACTGCAATCAGTTTTCCTCGCAAACCTGGAGCTAAACTTACCTCAGCTCAGCCAGCAGAAGCATGGAATGATAAAATGTACCACAAAAACTGATGACTGTCATGGTTAATATTGTGATGAAACTCCATATCAGGTTTAATCTAAACAAAAAGCTTTCTTAATAGCCTGAATCTTGTTATGCATTTATGTAAAAAAAAATGTCTATTAAGACTTTATGGCTGGAGGTTGTGGCTGACGGATACCAGCAACCTTTACCAGAGAGGCACCTAATAGTGTTGTAGTCAAGACCACACTAAACAAGACCAAGACTTTACAGGTTTGAGACCGAGTCAAGATCAAGACCATAAGTACAAATAAGTTCCTTTTCTTAATAAATAGAAGGGTGCTGAAATCAGAACAACCATCTTTTAAGCAGGTATCTCGGCGAATGCTGATGAACGTTTCAATTTTGGGATTTTACCAGGGTTTGTAAAAGGTCACAAACATGTTCTAAAGTTCAAATTTATTTTTCTGCAAACAGTTGCACATGTTTGCAAAATAGCTGCAAGCGTTTCCAAATGGTTGTAATATGTGTGACTGAAATTCTTTTTGGTTTGCCAATTAGTCAACACTAGCAACTGTTTAACAACCTTTATGAACCCTTGAAATCTGAATACTGGGGAGGGTGTGCACACCCTTTTCATAGGGCTGGATCCAAGATTTGCCCCACCTTCACCTGGTATTTTACCTGCAGTTGGCAAAAGGTCTTAAACCTTCCCAAACAGTGGCAAAAGAGTCACAAATAGCTGCTAATCGTTACAAAACCTGTCACCAACATCTGCTAACAGTCGCTAATGCTCGCCAACTGTCTTTTGCAAACACTTTTGCAAAGATTCACACAAATGCTGTTAAATGTCACTAAAGACAGAAGTGAACCCTGATTTTCACATTCATCAAAAAGTTGGTGAATCCAAAAACTGCAATGTTCATCAGCATTTACAGCTCTGTGAGATACTAGTATAATTGACTCAGACATCCTCAATCGTCTAATTAACACAAACATGAAATGTCCACATGTTCTTAAAAGTCCCATCAACAGAAAATGTAAGCAAACGTTTGGTTGCAGCTCTCCCCTCCTCTTTTTCCACTCATCTTCTCCTGCTTACGTAAAGGGACGGGGTTGCGACTGCTAGAGGCAACCCAAAACTAAACCTGCAAATTACTTTATTGTTACATTTGAGGGGGATATTTCCTTGCAATCACACTAATTATGTGGACAAATAAACAAGTCTTGGTTTTGAATGGGGTTGATTTAAATTCCCGAGTCCATTTTGTCTGAGACAAGACTGAGTAAAAACGACTCCAAGACAAGACCTTGAAAATGTGGCCTCAGGACGATCTTGAGTACCACAGCACTAGCACACAATATAGTAAGTATAGGACCAGGATGTCTATGATGACTGAGGAACCATAAAACTAACACTAAAAAAGAAGCAATTTAACAACCATAAACAAGAGAACTGCACACGGTACATTATACGTCCATCTACAGCCATTATCGATAGAACATATCTAGCACATCAACATGAAGGCACGATTCAATATACTCTAGATCTGTAATGAAACTAATATGTAATTGCAAGTTTAAGCAAAGCAAACAATCTGCAATTCAAAGTAAAACAAAATTGGAGAAAATATCAGTAACTCATTTAACCCCCTACAATATGCACATCTTCAACACATGCACAAACACTGTCCATCCATCCATCTTCTTCCACTTTATCCTTTTTGGGTCGCGGGGGGGGGGGGTGCTGGAGCCTATCCCAGCATCTCTGGGCGAGAGGCAGGGTACACCCTGGACAGATCGCCAGTCCGTCGCAGGGCCAACACAGAGAGACAGACAACCATTCACTCTCACATTCATACCCAAGGACAATTTAGAATCCCCAGTTTGATGCCAAATAACCTAACTTGCATGTTTTTGGCATGTGGGAGGAAACCGGCAAAATCCCGGAGTAAACCCACGCAGACACGGGGAGAACATGCAATCTCCACACAAATCACTGTTGGTCGGGGGCTGGGATTGAACCCAGGATTCCGCGGCCAAGGGTGAGTTACTGTGCTGCCGCAGTGCTAACCGCTCTGTCACCGTGTTGCCCCACAAATGAAAATGTCCTAGCTTGAAAACTCAGGAAGGAGTTCGCCAGACAACAAACACATACAGTCATGTGAAAAAAATTGGATACTCTGTATAAGCCTGTGTGTTTAACATATTTGGACATACGGATATTTAATATCAGTGTTTAAAATACTGAGAGATTCACGTAATACAACTAAACAATTAAAAATGAATTAAAGACTTTTTTCAAATCTTCTCTAAAATATAATTCTAAACAAATAGTGAGGCAACAAGTTAGGATACCCCCCATCTTTTTTAGGACAGTCCCACATTCATTCCCACTTAAAATGGCTAAAATAAATGTTAAAAAATGCAAATAAAAACAAAAACAAGGTTAGACATACACACACGCACACACACACACACACATTTCATGTGAACATTTCTTAATAAAGAACTGAATAGTTAATGGGGTATCCTAATTTTTTCACATGACTATATATGGAGAGACAGACATCGTCATACCATAATATGTCCCATATAAAAATCACATTTCCACAATATAAAGTAGCAATTTTTATGACTATGAACGAACTTCAACTTTTCCTCTATGGTCAAAATTTGATACTGTCATGCATGTACTGTAAATGCAATGATCAATTAAATTTACTATTGACAATCTCCTTTTTATTGTGAAAGTTCAGCATTTATCTTAAAAAGTTTCTAGTTCCTGAAATAAGACAGGAGGAGACTTGAGTTTTTGTTTTCATCAAATTGCATATAGATGATATTATTGCAACAGGAAGTGCATCGCACAATTGTAATTTGCATACCTTTCTCCTTTCAAACTTAACTCTAAGCAGTGGTGAGCTAAACTCAGTAGTCAAACTGCAAATATCTCATGAAGTCACTACCAGATGGATGCCATGCCTTCACTATTTCCTTCTACACATTGTAATGCCAGCACGATGCACTTTACATTACAGTGTAATAAAGAGAAGTCTGGCTGTTTGAAGTGTTTAATCCTAGCGAGGCAGCTGCACAAAGTGTGTACTCTATGACACACAACTCTAAACTCTGCTATGTCTGCCCTGGAGAGTGTATTTGTGCAGGCGAGGGTCCTGTGGGAAGAGCCAGAATTAGCAGTGAATAGTGAAAGGTCATAGAGCAGTAGGAATGGCGATCCTGTTGACGCAATCTGTTCAATCAGATTCATTTCCTTTGGCCAGTGATGAGTGCCTACATTAAAGCATGGGAGGGGAAAAAATGAAACAACACTCTCCCATAGAATACTTGTTGATATTGGACTCTGTCTTAAAGTTTGACAATGATGGCGTTGGCAATCTTGAGAACACTAAAGTACTTCCTTTTGAGAGGAACGGGGCCTTCAACTGCCTAACATTAAAAGTTGCAAATAATTTAAACAATAGCAGGGAACAAGAAAGAAACAAAGGGCTCTGGAAAGAGTCAAGGCGGACCTTTCCTGAGTGTGTTTTACAGTTTTTCAAACAGCAGGAAGACGTGCTTGCTGTGTTATACCCAGTAAAAACAGGCAGTTGGAGCCTCTGGAGGAGTTGTTTTTCACAGGGCTGTATGGTATGCATGTGCGTCCCAGCCCACTCAGACCAACCTCATGGCTGGCTGGTTGACATTCCTGCCTGCTCTGTAATTATGGCTCTTCTCCAGGCTTTTCGGTGCTCTCCCTGGTTCACTATTACTGCGTACCTCCCTCACAGGGATACACTTCTCACCTGGCTCTTCAACTCACACCAACTGTAACGAGAAGATGTTGATCACCAGTTGACTTTAAAATCCTGAGATAGTAAAGTGAAAAAAAGAGCAGCTGCCTTTTGATACTAGTTTTCAGATGCTAATATTAGCTAAACTGAGTTAACACTTTAGTCACCAATGTTTGCTTTTGAAATAAAAAAAAAAATCTTCATGGAGCCACAAAACCTACAGTATATGAGCCAAATAAGAAAAGGAAAACAGCTGAATTACAAGCATAAATGGGTCGGTCGTCTTTAGCAACAGGTGATATTGTCTCCCTTGAATCTGCCGTTTTTTTCTTTTTTACCCATGTTTCTATAAACTTCTGAGTTTTCCTCCCTATTTAAATATGCAACTTTTTTTTTTTCTTATAAATTTGCAACTTTTTTCTCAAAAATGTGTTCCAACAGCACACATACATCTAGCCAACGTTGGCCCAATGTATTCAAATTATGTTGGGAAAACGTCTTATGCCAAGCGTTTGCACATTGGCAAGATGTCTAGAGTAGGCCGTTTGCCGGCGTTCTGTCAACACATCGGGAAACGCGTTGGGTGCACACTGGCATTAGATCAGAAATGATTATCAGCCAACGTCTAGACAACATCTTAAAGACAGCGTCTAGCTTGTCGGCAGATTTTATTTAGGTCGGACATTTGAAACTGCCTTTAAAGGTGTAAAAATTATGTGTTGTCCCAAATACTATACTTCTTAATTCTAAATTTGCTATTTTTTCTTGCAAATTTGTGTTTTTTTCTATCAGGTTTTCTTACAAATATAAGACATTTTCTTGTAGAAACCGCAACTTTTTTAGTAACTTTTTTCTACATAAATTTCGATAGTTTTCCCTCATACATTTGGAGTATTCTTGTAAATTTACTACTTTCTTCTGGTAAGGTCATTAGGTTTTTCTAATAAATTAGCAAATTTCCCCATAAATTTGAGAGCTTCCCACCCCATACATTCACTACTTTTTTCCTGGTACCTTTTTAAATGTTTTCTCACAGATTATGATCAAATGAACCATTTGTTGCTCTGAAGCCACAAGTTATAGAACCGTGAGCTAGCAAGACAGGACAGGAAGGGCGGAAAAGCATGCAATGCAGATGAAAGGAGTAACTATAGTTAACTGAGTTTAAAATGAGTTGTTTACACATATCATCGGCGAACATCTGTTCTCTCATCTAATCACTGTTTAAGTGTATTGTTTTACAGTGGACATAAACGTCTACACACCCCTGTTCAAATGCCAGGTTTTTGTGATGTAAAAAAATGGGGGCAAGATAAATCATTTCAAAACTTTTTCCACCATTAATGTGACCTATAACCTGTACAACCCAATTGAAAAACAAACTGAAATCTGTTAAGGGGAAAAATAAAAAACTTACAATAACCTGGTTGTATAAATATGCACACCCTGTTATAACTGGGGATGTGGCTGTGTTCAGAATTAACCAATCATATTCAAACTCATGTAAATGGGAGTCAGCACACACCTGCCACCATTTAAAGTGCCTCTGATTAACCCCAAATAAAGTTCAGCTGTTCCAGTAGGCTTTTCCTGACATTTCTATAGTCACATCTTACAGCACAAGCCATGGTCCGCAGACAGCTTCCAAAGCATCAGAGAGATCTCATTGTTCAAAGGTATCAGTCAGGAGAAGGGTATAAAAGAATTTCTAAGGCATTAAATATACCATGGAACACAGTGAAGGCAGTCATCATCAAGTGGAGAACATATGGCCCAACAGTGACATTATCAAGAACTGGACATCCCTCCAAAGTTGATGAAAAGACAAGAAGAAAACTGGTCAGGGAGGCTGCCAAGAGGCCGACAGCAACACTGAAGGAGCTGCAGAAATTTCTGGCAAGTACTGGCTGTTTAGTACATGTGACAACAATCTCTCGCCTAGGGTGGCAAGACGGAAGCCTTATCTTATGAAAAAAAAAAAAAAAAAAAAACCATCCAAGACCGGCTACATTTTGCAAAAACACATTTGAAATGTCCCAAACGCATGTGGGAAAATTTCTTATGGTCCAATGAAACCAAGGTTGAACTTTTTGGCAATAATTCCAAAAGGTATATTTGACACAAACACAACACTGCTCATCACCAAAAGAACACCATACCTACAGTGAAGCATGGTTGTGGCACCATAATGCTTTGGGGCCGTTTTTCTTTAGCTGGAACTGGGGCCTTAGTCAAGGTGGAGGGAATTATGAACAGTTCCAAATACCAGTCAGTGTTGCCACAAAACCTTCAGGCTTCTGCTAGAAAGCTGAAGATGAAGAGGAACTTTATCTTTTAGTACAACAATGACCCAAAGCACACATCCAAATCAACAAAAGAATGGCTTCACCAGACGAAGATTAAGGTTTTGGAATGGCCCAGCCAGAGTCCAGGCCTGAATCCGATCAAACATCTGTGGGGTGATCTGAAGAGGGCTGTGCACAGGAGATGCCCTCGCAATCTGACAGATTTTGAGCATTTTTGCAAAGAAGAGTGGGCAAATATTGCCACATCAAGATGTGCCACGCTGAAAGACTCCTACCCAAAAAGACTGAGTGCTGTAATAAAAGCCAAAGGTGCTGCAACAAAGTATTAGTTTAAGGGTATGCATATTTATGCAAACAGGTTATTCTTTTTTAATTTAATTTTTATTTTTCCCCTTAACAGATTTCCACATTAATGGTGGAAAAAGTTTTGAAATGATTTAGCTTGGCCCCATTTTTTACATCACAAAAACCTGGCATTTGAACAGGGTTGTGTAGACTTTTTATATCCACTGTAGTTTAAAGTGAACATAGTAGAAACTGGAGAAAAAAGAACTGGCGAGCATTACCAATTGGGACAAACTGGAAGTAACATAGCGCTAACATGTAGCTAGGGCAAAAAAAATACTAGCTCAATGCTAGCTACATGTAGCAAGTAATTTTTTTAGCCCTAAGTACCAATGAAGATTTCTGAGAAGTTCTCCTGAATTAGTGCTTCATTGCTTTACACCGTCAAATTTAATTAAAGAATTCTCTTGTTTTTCCACTGACATAACATTTAAAGGTGTGGAAACTGGAGTGATGGCTTAGTGATGAAGCATCCGCCCTACAGCCCAGAGGGTGCGAGTTCATACCAAAGAATATATAAAAACGCTACTTTCAACCTTCTAGTTTGGTGCTCAGCATAATAGAATGGGGAAAGCAAATGTAAAATAGCCATAAAAACAGCAGACATCAGGGCATTAGCTGCAAAGTGACATGTCTACTCATCTATGATCATATGGTTATGCAATTAATAGCACAACCAATCGAATGCACAACAAAAGGTGTGGAAAATTATATCACAAATTACTAGCCTGCTTTCAACTAAAATATTAAAGGTCTGATGACACGTTTTTGACCTTTTTTAGCATGTTGTATAAACCCAAAAGTCATTGTCAATGATCAATATGATATTTACAACAGCGCCTGCATAAACTAATTATCATCAAAAAACAGCAGCAGCTGACTGGACTGTGGAGCCACCCACCAAATTAAGGGCGGCACCCCCATGACATAATCGCAGGAACGGACTCTGGTGTTGTTGACTGGAATGACAGCAGCTTTGTGGCTTACAGTTTCTTGTTTTAATTTTACAGCTATGCCTTTGCATTGTGTCGCAGGCTTAGATAAAGCGTGTGATGTGTGAAAGACCACATCACACGCTTCAGCTCAAGCCTGCTCTCCTCTGTACTTTTATGCAGGAGGAGCGCGAGGAGGGGAAGGATTAATGGATTTACGCGCTGCTTTGACCTACTTTCTCTGATCGCACGCTGGTCCGGGCACGTCCCCTCAATCATTATCAACAGGTGATCATGATCATCATCCCGCTGATCATGTTTCCGGGTCCTTGCCCAGGTGCTCGTTGTCACACCATCACCAGCAGTGCGTTAATGGCAAACAGCTGCCAAAATGTACACGCACTGCTGGTCAATAGTATTGTCATCTGTGCTGTTAGTCTGCCAGTATTTTCAGCACTCTCACGACGTGCTAGCCACTCCACACAGCCGTGATTCTCGTGCGTCCTTGAAGCAACGTCTGCTCTGGTGTGCAACCATGGTTAATATGTCTCCTTTCCATGTTCGCGGAGCGATGTCGGCCCCGAACGCCTACTGTTTGTGTTTCTGTATACAGTATTTGTAAGTCTTCACCTTTTTGGGAATTGTCTGTTGTTCTATATTAAATGTATTGTGGTGAATTCTGTGCTTAAATCCTCGTTATTTCATGCGCCCTCTCCCTGCCCTGCGTAAGAGCACACGGAGAGGGATGATTTACACATAAATAACGAGGATTTACACGAGGATTTAAGCGTAGTATTCACCACAGCACATTTAATACAGAACGACAGACAACTCCCAAAAAGGTGAAGACTTACAAAAATACGCAGAAACACAAACAGTAGGCGTTCGGGGCCGACGTCGCTCGGCGAACATGGAGAGGAGACGTGTTAACTACGGTTGCGCCCCAGAGCCAACATTGCTATCGCTATCGCCAGCAATATTGGCTGGCTGACAACACGGCAGATGATGCACACAAAACATGAACAGCTGACTGTCACCGAGTCTGACTCGCTAGGCACAATGCCCGCTTGGCACGGCTCAAACCTATATGGTTTGATGCCCCCAGATTCTTCACTGTCATCCCATTCTTCAGAACTATAATCGCCTGAAGACTGGACAACACAAACCAATTCCAGACTACATGTGCTGGAACCATCGTCGATGTTTTCAACTGCTTCCATCCTGTGTGTACAAAGGGCAGCCAAGCGCTGTGTTCCGTAGATGACGTTACAACATGGCCGGGGAGTTTTCCAGCCACTGACGCAATTGGTGACGTGGTGCTCATGAAAATGTCGGATATTTGTGTAAAAAAAAAAAAAAAGGCTGTTTCACTTAGAACTGCACAGACAAACCGATTTAGTCAGATTGCATTATGTGTTGAAAAATTAGAGGAAGTCAAGAACGTGTCATCAGACCTTTAAGTTAAAATAGCCCTTTTCTCAATGTCCCAGCTATCTGGAAAGTCAGTGTATTATATTTAAAGATGTGTTTAACAGATTGGGAAAGGTAAATATGAGATGGAAACCAAAGCCGAAACTTACAGAACCTGTTCAAAACTTGCAGGGAATAAACAAATAGCAAACTTGAAACACAGCTTTGTGGTAACCAATAACAATGTCAGAGCTAACTTAAATTGATGAATAATCCTAATACAGAAGAGAATATGACAGAAAAACTCTCAGAATTTCACACAATTTACTCCATTCATGAAGCTGAGGGCACATGACAGGCCTGTAGCAGAAGGATTAGGACAATCAGCTGAGCACAACTCAATACCACATTGTTCCCTTCTGTTCACCGCTTGTTTTTCCTCCGGCTCTCCTAGCAGCTTATCAGAGAACAGCAGACCCAAATCTCTGCCCCCCCACCCATACCTACCAAACTTCAATCACACAGTCCACTACCCACTATAAACCGATTACAAGCCATAACACAGTGGCGCTAAAATGTCAAAGCCTTTGTAGGACTTTGTCAGAATCTTTATTGTTTCAAACAAAGCTTAAGGTGCTTTTGGCTGAAAACAGTCCATGTCCAGGACAAATGAATGGCAATTAACAATGCCAGGTTTGGCCTTGAGATTACAACAGAACACTGCTGGCTTTGTTTGTGCATCACATCTGCATTTGAGTGACAAAAGGCGGCCACACAGCATGCTGCGGCTCTGTGAATATATCAGGAAGGGTGTGTGCCAGCCTGAACTCATCATACATTCAGGCCCATTGTCTCTGCTCCACACTGATAACAAACACAGCACACTGTTCAGGCACAGCTCAACCAGTCCATCACAGGTTGATGTTTCAATCTGGAGAAACAAATTATAGACATCGTCAAAAGAAGGAGACACATTTTTCATGTGGATTTGTGGCCGTTTTAGAGGGAACAAAAATACAATGTACAGAGGCTGCTCACTAAAGATTTCCCATGACCCTTTTCTGACTGTGGCAGGAGGCTAAAATTGCACATGCATAATGAACTTATCTCTACAGATCATGTGGTAATTTGCAGCTCTGAACTCTTAACAGTTTCTCTTTTACAGGTGCTAAGTTGGAGTAAGCTCTGATAGTGGAGCCAGTTGAATGCAGAGCGATACTCAGGTTCCTGTTGTTGAGAGGCTGCTCACCAAGGCAGACATTCGATGAGATAAAAGAGCCTTATGGGGAGGATGCCCCATTGTCTGATGTAGTCAAGTACTGGCATTGAACTGTCAATGCCCAGGAAGTCAATGGCATTGACATTCCCGGGAGACTACGCTGTGCCATTGATGAAGACATCATCGCTCAAGTGGAGGCCACCATGTTGGAGTTGGCCAAATAACCATTCGCCAACTAGCCCAAGATATCAAGATCAGCGTGGAGACTGTGGAAAAATCATTCATGACATTTATTTGCACATGCGGAAGTTGTCTGCACGATGGATTCCCTGGTTACTCAGACCTTTCCAAAAATGGGAAAGAGTCATGTGCTCCCAGGCTCTTTTAGCCATGTGCCAAGAAAACCAGGAGGACTTCTTCAACAGACTAATCAAGCAGGACGAAACATGGGTCCATCACTATGATCCAGAGAATAAAGCCCAGTTGGAACAATGGAAGCACTATGACTCCCCAACTCTGAAGAAGGCAGCTGTCCAGCCCTCAGCATGGAGTACTGATGATTGCTTTCCTGTAGAAGGGTACCACAGCTACCAGGACTTACAATGCTTTACTGCTGCAGAAATTGTGGGAGATCATCAAAACTGAGAGGCATGGCATGCTGACCAAAGGAGTTACAACTCGCATGTTGTCCAGATGGATGCACGGGCCTGGGGCAATCAATCATTCAATCACACTTTATTTATAAAGCACTTTTCATGCAATGTAGCAGCTCAAAGTGCTGTACAAAATAATAAGCAACATACACCAAAAAGTCATAACATAGTCTCACCCACCCACACACTCACAACACAACAACTAATGGACCTATCATATAAAACCATGTAAAAACTTGCCACATAAAACATTAAAACTGAACTGAGAAAGCACCATCAGTGAGGAAAAACCAGAGGTAATAAGACATAAAGCCAACCAATAAGTTAAAAAAAATACTATGAAATCCTTCCTCAAACCCTCGTGGAAACACCTGAGGATCATTGCGAGTTTGGTGAACATCCTGGCAAGTCCCTAGGAGGAGCAGTGATACTTGCAAACTGTGGACAAACAGACAGATGGATGACGGATGCAGTGCACTGGCATAAGCTTACCTGTACTGATGGATAGCATGTACTGTAATGAATGTCTATGTAAAAGAGCTTTATAGAATCTGGAATATATATAAAGACATAAATACACATTATTTTTAAGCCAAAGCTGAGTATTGAGAGTTTTGCACAGGAAGCACTCTGAATGCACCACAAAGCTGAGGCACACCAGCAGTATATAGGATTTGAAAATGACTAAGCAAACGCAACAAGCACATTTCATCCACATTTCCCCTCTTTGACACTTACACCGCTATAATGGAGATTAAAAAAACTCCAAGATGTGCTCACCTGGCACTCTAGTAAACAGAGCTTTACAGGGAACAAAGAGAAGTGGTGTGCAGCAGAAGGGGACACATTTACTCCGTGTTGATTTAAGCTACGCAAACACTGCACCTGATGGCTTTAAACAAGCGTGAGTGAGATGATTTACAAAGTCAGTGTGCTGCAACAAAATGACTGCTGTTAATTTCCACTATGATATTCACATTTCTTCCCCACTGTTCATAATTGACAGTTTATTCAGAAAAACCTGCAGTCATGTTTATCTAATCTATATTTGAGTGGAGCAAAATTATTAACATGACTCACCTATATACAGTGACGAGTCTTTCTTCTTTACATGATCATCAATGTAAGACACCCCCAGCGGTTGCACTGGCGTGGCTCCAATCCCCAGCAAGACCTGAGCGCCAATCAGCAGCAGGTACATCATGTTAGTGTTCGCCTTGTTGGCACACACCTTCTCCTCGGCGAGCTCAGCCTGCCTGCCGCTCGTGTTCGAACAAACATCCCGGCCCACATCAGTCCTCCACGTTTCCCCAATCTCATATTGATTTGTCAGAAACTCGGGCAAGGCAGAAAGAAGGGCCCCGAGAGCCATGACGATGCCACCGCAGCCGATCAGACGGGGCCGGTGTGCTTTGGCCCCAAAATAGCTGACAAACAGGATAAGTGCCAGGTTGCCTATCTCAAAGCTGCTGGCTATCACTCCAACGTCAGTGCTCTGCAGGTTGAACCTTCGCTCCAAGGTGGTCAGCACACTCACCTGGGGAGGAAAAGAAAAAGTCAAACCAGGGAAGAATGAAGCAAAAATGTTGTACTAAGCAAGATGGGAATTAAAAATCAGTTGACAATCCTGACATCTTTCTAATAAAATTACCAACAGAACATAAAGACATTATAATAATTTAGCAGCAGTTCAGACTATGGATTATAAATCAAGTTCCATCACAATGATTAAGTAGCAGCTATGAATGGGACACGTACTGCTTTATTACAGTGGCTAACTGGAGGAACACTACCAGTATGTCAGCCAAACTTTGCAGTAAAATGCTTGTTTTAGTGAAAACCCATAGATAAGTAATACAGAAAGTGTTTGAAAGTAACGGGTTATATTCATCATGTCTCTTGTTCATGTTTGCTGCTTGTGCAGCTGTTAATGCTTGGCTGAAGTATGCTATCAGGTAGGTATATTTTACAGATATACATAAGGTAACATATGTAAACAAGTGCATATTAAGGATGGACCAAATATTCAACTTCTTGGGAAATTGTTTGATGTGTATGTGCTGCATTTAATTAAAATAATAATTACACTTACAGTAAATGTTTCATATCAAACGAATTTTAATATTAGACAAAGATAATACAAAATGAAGTTTTAAAATGATGATTTCATTTATCAAGGGAAAAAAGCCATCCAAACCTACCTGGCCCTATGTGGAAAAAGTGATTTCCCCCCTTGTTACATCATGAATTAACTGTGATTAACCACATTTTTTTTGAAAGTTGAGTTCAATTTCACTAGTCACGCCCAGACTGGATTACTGTCACACCTTTTGACTCAAGAAATCACTTAAACAGAACCTGTTTGACAAAGTGAAGTAGGCTAAAATATCTCAAAAAGCAACACATCATGCCACGATCTAAAGAAATTCAAGAACAGATGAGAAACAAAAGCCCACAACAACACTGAAAGACCTCGCTTGCCTCAGTTTGGACACTGGTCCATGATTCGACAATAAGAAAGAAGCTGGGCAAAAACAGCATCCATGGGAGAGTTCCAAGGTAAAAACCACTGCTGACCAAAACAAACATGAAGGCTCATCTCACATTTGCCAAAAACATCTTGATGATCCCCACGACTTTTGGGAAAATATTCTGTGGACTGACGGGACAAAAGCTGAACTTTTTGGAAGGTGTGCATCTCGTTACATCTGGCGTAAAATTAACAAATCAACAGTCAAACACGGTGGTGGTAGCGATGGTCTGGGGCTGCTTTCCTGCTCCAGGACCTGGATGACTTATTGTAACTGATGGAACCATGAATCCGGCTTTCTAACAGAAAATCCTGAAGGTGAATTTCTGGCCATCAGTCTCTGACCTCAACCTCAAGCCTTCCACTGTGGCTGAATTAAAACAATTCTGTAAAGAAGAGTGGGCCAAAATTCAGCAGTGATGTAAAAGACTCATTGCCAGTTATTGCAAACTCTTGACTGCAGTTGTTGCTGCCATCACAACCCATTTATTAGGGTTAGGAGGCAATTACTTTTTCCCCCACATAGGGCCAAGTAGGTTCGGATAGCTTTTTTCCTTTAATAAATGAAATCATTTAAAAACTGCATTTTGTATTTACTTGGGTTATCTTTGTCTAATATTAAAATTTGTTTGATGATCTGAAACATTCAAGTGTGTCAAATATGCAAAAACATAAGACATCAGGAAGTGGGAAATACTTTTTCCACACTCACTGTACATGGTTTCAAACAGGGATGGTCTGATCAGGGCTGATAGTCAAATTTTTAGTGATGTTTTAATCAGTATGAAACACTTTCAAAATTCCCTACCCTGACAATGTGAAAAGGAACAACTGTGGTCAATTGCACTCATTTTGATTAGTTGGGGGCAAATACTTTTTTGCATCTCTGTAAATGACGAAAGGGTGTGGAAAAAAAAACTGATTTATGCAAAACATTATTTTCTTATCGTCTCATGGGGGCTACGCGCTACAAAAATGATTAAAAAGTCCCCATCCATTGGAAGTGAATAATCAAAGTGCTCCTCACACATGTGTGGAGTTGAAGAGATAAGTAAAGTTGAAAAACTCATTATTTTAAAGGGTGTTCAAAGGTTTTCAAAAAATTTTTTAAAACCAAGCATAACAAAAGAATAAACAAGATTCAGATTCTTCTCAGTCATGTCAGTTCATCCGAGTACAATCAGAGGATAAGTCACACACTACAGCAAATTCAAGTGCAGTGAGAGACAGAACATCTTCAAATAGATTTTCTCCATGCTATGTTAGTTCTGATGTTAGCCACCTGCTAAGGCAGTTGGCATGCTGCTGTGTTGTAATAAAAACAAAAATGGAAAAGTCTTTAACACTGGATTGGCTAATTGTATCAGCATCTGATCAACCCTAATTAGGCCAGTGTCATTATCCATATTAAAAAGATGCATCCCTATTTAAATGTGCCCCCTCTAAAGAAAAGCTTTGTATAAAACATACACTAAGCTCCATCAAGTGAAACAATAAATGAATAAGAACATACAGCGAGGAAAATAAGTATTGAACACGTCAACATTTTTCTCATTAAACATATTTTTGACGGAGTCATTGACCTGAGATTTTCACCAGATATCAGTAACAACCCAAGTATTCCATACATACAAAGAAATCAAGGCAAATGTGTTCACAAAACAAGTTATATTTAATAAAGTGGAATGACACGGAGAATAAGTATTGAACACATGAAGAAAAAGGTGCAAAAAGGCACAGAATGCCAAGAAACCAGCTGAAATCCATCAGCATTTAGGAAGCCATCCCATCCCCCATCAGTGCAAATTAATTTCAGCTGGTTAAGTCCTCACTGATGGCCTTTAAAAAGATCTGTGAATATTAGATTATCACACCACAAAGAACTCATGATGGGTAGAAGCAAAAAGCTCTCTCTAGCTCTTCACAGCCTCATTGTTGCAAAACATAATGACATTGGTTACAGGTGCATTTCTAAACTGCTGAATGTTCCAGTGAGCACTGTTGGAGCCATCATTTGGATGTGGAAAGATCATCATTTTACTATAAACTGGCCACGACCACGAGCTCCTCGCAAGATTTCTGATAGAGGATTCAAAAGAATTATCAGAAGAGTTATCCAAGAGCCAAAGACCACTCGTGGAGAGCTCCAGAAAGACCTGGAGTTAGCAGGTACTGCTGTTTCAAAGAAAATAATAAGTAATGCACTCAACTGACATGGGCTTTATGCCTGCTCACTTCACAAGACTCCATTGCTGAAGAAAAAGCATGTTGATGCTCATTTAAAGTTTGCTGCACAAGATTTGGGCAAGCCAGTAAAATACTGGGAGAATACATTCTGGTCAGATGAGACCAAAATTGAACTTTCTGGATGCCACAACACACAGCATGTTTGGAGGAGAAATGGCACTGCACATCAGCCCAAAAACACCATACCAACAGTGAAGTTTGGAGATGGGAGCATCATGATGTCGGGGTGTTTTTCAGCACATGGTACAGGCAGACTTCATATAATTGAAGGAAAGGTGAATGGACAAATGTACAGAGACATCTTTGATTAGAATCTGTTGCCATCTGCCAAGACACTGAAGATGAAACGAGGGTGGACATTTCAGCAAGATGATGATCCCAAACACACAGCCAAGGAAACTCTCAACTGGCTCCAGCGAAGGAAAATAAACTTGCTAGAATGGCCCAGTCAGTCATCTTGCCTGAATGCAATTGAAAGTCTATGGAATGAACTGATGATCAGAGTTCATAGAAGACACCCATGTAACCTTCAAGATCTGAAGACAGTTTGTGTGGCAGAATGGGCTAAAATCACTCCTGAGCAATGCCTGCGCCTAATTTCTCCATACAGGAGGCATCTGGAAGCTGTTATTATCAACAAAGGCCTTTCTACTAAATATTAAATGAATTTCCCCAAGCGTGTTCAATACTTATTCCCTGCATCATTTCACTTTATTAAATATAACTTGTTTTGTAAACACAGTTGTTTTGATTTTGTTGTATGCGTGGATTACTTGGGTTGTTACGGATATCTGGTGAAAATCTCAGGTCAATTGCTCCATCAGAAATATGTTTAATGAGAAAAATGTTGACAGGTCCAATATTTATTTTCCCCGCTGTATAAGAATCCCATCTACAGTATATTATATTTTTTTTGCAAAAGCGTCCTGGGCCACAACAGGCAGATCAAAACAACTGAATTGACAAAGTCATAACATGAATGCTTATTAATGGCAGGGGGCAAAAACTTCCAAAAAGTCAAACAAATATGAATACTGGATGTAACTTGGGTTCATGCTGATTACTTTATATATTCACTAGGAAAACATCATCAGTCACTGTTTTACAGTCTGCGTTTCTACCAGAATATCCTACATAACTAACTGATGAGGTCCTCTACACTGTAGCTCCTCTCTGTCTGGGTACAGTGGTATCATCACAGCTTCCCGCTTTCACCAGCTGTCATCACAGGAGTCACAAATGAACATACAAAGAAAGACAATGAGATTTTAAATTTAGCTTGATATGTTTATGTCATGCCGTCTTGATGCAAAGACTTTGGAAATCAAGGACATGTTTCCCTGTCACATGTGGGGACATTTTATTTCTGTGATGTGAACCGCAGTGCCCCTTTGGAGTTGACACAGTAAAAAATGCTATTTATATATTTGGCCTAAACGGTCTTTGTAAGAGCACCACAGTTTTCCATTTCCCATGGAAAAACAAAAAGTTTAACCAATACAAACATCCTTCCCTGAAAAGAAAGCCACATCAGTCATTTAGAGGGTTTACTGTGGGAAGAACCCTCCACCCCACCCCCACCACCTTCATTCTCAATTGTGATGCTTTAACGTAAGGCTGATTTGGAAATGAACAGAGTGGGGATCTTTGTGGCCCTGAGAGGTTGTGTGCTTCAAGGTCAAATGTGGAACTGAATGACACAATTACTTCCCCATTTCAATACAGTTTAATCCTCTTTTTTTACATTGTCAGATATTGTGCTAGTAGTATGAATCAAGTCATGCTTGTGATCTACTGACTATAATATCTAAAAAAAAAAAAAAAACCCACATCTGACAGTCACCTCTGCTAAATCACAATGTGTGAACCTGACATGCACAAATCCCACTAAACAGGCGAAAAGTAGCATTCTCGCCTGCAAGTTGTTGTTTTTATTTATTTTCACTACAAGTTAGTTCATATTACCCTTCTGAATTGTTGAACTCTACTATATGATGCTATGTAGAATCTTTAATATAACTTTTTCAGTCTGACCAACCATTCAAAGCACCCTCTATAAGGGGAACAGAAATTCACAACTAATTTAGATTCACCAATTACCCTCATGAGTTTGCCTTTAGATTTTGGGAGGAAACCCATGCCACTATCACCACAGAAATTCACACTGGGAGCCCTCCAGCTGTGAGGCAACAATCCCAACCATTACACCATTGCGCTGCCCTACAGAACCAAAAAGAAGAAAAGGCGGATAAGGAGAAAGATTTTCTCTAGAGAGCAGCTGCCCTGGTTTAAAGTTTTAGAAAATTAGATACGATGGGTTGTTATTTTTGACTGCATTGCTTCCATTATCTTGTCCTGGTTTTGGGAGTTTTTAATGTCAGGCGGAACCATTTACAATCAGTTTGAAAAATGAGGAGAGGAGAAGAGTTTTTAGTGGAGGCTCATGGATGTTTTAAAAAGCTGGTTCAAGTATAAACATTAAAGCAGGACTATATGTTACTTTCCAGTTTCTGGTTTTATGGCCTGAATCTCAATAGCCAATGACAGGGCGCTTTGCTAGTTGGTGGTTAATGTTGTGCTCTTTGATTGGCTAATGGGATTCAGACTATGAAATGTACCAGCTGTCTTTTCAGGAACAGGGGAACTACATAGCGCTGTTGCAGGTAATGCAGGCCCACTCAGGCTATGGTGGAAGTGACATTCACCTGGTCAAAGGTTGATGTAATAAAATAAATGTTTCCATAATAATTTTAGAAACATCGTTTCAAGGTGAAAATCTTAGGAGCCGTGCCCACGACAACGTTTTTACCCCAAATGGGCGAACTTCTTTTACAGTTTTAATGTCTGTGCATATACCAGGATGCCGGCTGTGTAAAGGTCTGAAACCAGTCTCCAGTGGAATGGTCTTGTTGGCACATTTGTTCCACCTCTACGTTACCTCCTAAAATGGTAACGTGATGTCAGCATCACAGTTCATGCACACATGCTATGGTTTTACTTGAATGCACATGCCGAAAAGAAGAACAAACAACAACAATGGCGAACAGAACTATAGTTATATTTTGGGCACTTCAGACAATTCTAATACCCTTCCTGCAAACAATCACACACGGTTGACAGGAAGTTTTTTTTTTTTTTTTCCCACCCACCCACACACACACACACACACACACACACACACACACACACACACACAGGTGTGCTGCACAGGTGTTGTAAAAAAGTCACACTGCCACCCACTGGCCCGGCATAGTTACAACAGCAGTTTTCACACCTTAGATCAGGGGTGTCCAATCATGTGCCATGGAGGGCCAAGACCCTGCAGGTTTTCTCTTCTAACTAGTCTCTTCAGCAGGTGTTTTCACTTACCAGTAATCAGTGGGAAGAAGTTCAGTGAAATCTGCTGTTGAAGACACTGGTTGGAGGTAAGTCTGCAGGGTCTAAGCCCTCCATGGCACATGATTGGACACCCCTGCCTTAGATGGATTCGTGTGCACGTGGCATTGTTTCTGTGATGTTAACGTGTGCACACATCTTTTTTCCAGTTTCAGTGAAAACATTGCGTGTGGAGCTCCTTACATAGGGTCTCTTTACAAAAGTGAATGAGTCACTTGTTGACTTAGCTTAAAATCAAACTTTATACAAGCAACTTAAAGGCATAGCAAGCAACATGGCGGCTTAAGCACTACATAACACTGCTTAAGTCTAACTGAATTAATGTTTGTGTGGCTACATTCCATCGATGCTTTAATATGTTATGTCATCAGTGTTGCCAGATAGGAAATGTTGAAGTATCGTACCAACGGCTTAACATTATCGTATTTTCAGAAAAATTATCATACACACCCAGTTTTCATTGTGACGTGGCTCAGGACCATCTGCTTCAGTAATATCACAGATCTTGCATATTACACCCTATAACACAGTTTTATCTTTAAATAATCTAATAGATCGGTTGAAAAAAGCACCTCTACCTGTGTGAAGTACAGGATGAGCCTGTACTGAATGGCCCAAAATATCAGTCGTACTTAACTATCTTCTACAGTATATGCCTTCTGTTGAATCATCATACATCAAGGTCTTGCCTCATAAATATTTAAACGTAATCTGTTTATACATTAGGAATAAACAATCAATCCACCTAAACTACTGCTAAAATGCCTCTGATAACTAAAGCAGAAACCTGTTTCAGGTTTATTGAGAACTACAATTCAGTGACATTTTTGCAGACATTTGCATATTGCAGCAGCGACAGAAGGCTTTAGTACCAATGCCAACAACAGGTTTGAACCACCCAGTAAAACTGGGGTCTGCCCCCCATTTGTTTCTCAACCTGCTTGTGATGTTGCTTACTTGTTGAGTCTGCTGTGCCTGCATTAGTACTGTAACGTACATAAACGATACTAGTTTTTATGGGTGAACCGACTGTACTGAATCACTCACCGGAGCTGTACTGGAAGCCAGAGATCAGCAGCTGAATCCCCTGCCTGAGCAGCAAACGAGCACTGCCTGCTCAGTTCAGCAAGTGGTAGGCAGTTGGAGCTCCAGTACAGCACTGAGTGATTCGGTGTAACACTAGTTATAACGGATTATTTTTTGGCTGGCCTCGGCACGTTTCAGTGAACTGTGGATCCCATCACTAACCTCCATCCAAGGCTGCCTCTCTCTTACTACAACACGAGTCTTCCGTCTTCTTTTCCACACAGCCTGCGCACATGAGACGATGCGTAAAAACAAACAGTTTGTATGCGCAGAATCCGTATTCTGATTGTGTTTCCTAATGTATTAACATAGCCATTTAATGAAGGGGTCAAATTATTGTACATTAGGGGATTTTTGAAATTACTGATCATACATCGTACAGAGGGCAAAATTATCATACAACTACAATAATTATCGTACGTCTGGCAACACCGTACAGTGGGGCAAAAAAGTATTTAGTCAGCCACCAATTGTGCAAGTTCTCCCACTTAAAAGATGAGAGGTTTCCAATTTTCATCATAGGTATACCTCAACTATGAGAGACAAAATGAGAAAAAAAAAAAAATCCAGAAAATCACATTGAAGGATTTTTAATGAATCAATTGTTAAATTCCTCAGTAAAATAAGTATTTGGTCACCTACAAACAAGCAAGATTTCTGGCTCTCACAGACCTGTAAATTCTTCTTTAAGAGGCTCCTCTGTCCTCCACTCGTTACCTGTATTAATGGCACCTGTTTGAACTCGTTATCAGTATAAAAGACATCTGTCCACAACCTCAAACAGTCAGACTCCAAACTCCACTATGGCCAAGACCAAAGAGCTGTCAAAGGACACCAGAAACAAAATTGTAGACCTGCACCAGGCTGGGAAGACTGAATCTGCAATAGGTAAGCAGCTTGGTGTGAAGAAATCAACTGTGGGAGCAATTATTAGAAAATGGAAGACATACAAGACCACTGATAATCTCCCTCGATCTGGGGCTCCACGCAAGATCTCACCCCGTGGGGTCAAAATTGTCACGAGAACGGTGAGCAGAAATCCCAGAACCACATGGGGGACCTAGTGAATGACCTGCAGAGAGCTGGGACCAAAGTAACAAAGGCTACATCAGAAACACACTACGCCGCCAGGGACTCAAATCCTGCAGTGCCAGACGTGCCCCCCTGCTTAAGCCAGTACATGTCCAGGCCCGTCTGAAGTTTGCTAGAGAGCATTTGGATGATCCAGAAGAGGACTGGGAGAATGTCATATGGTCAGATGAAACCAAAGTAGAACTTTTTGGTAAAAATTCAACTTGTCATGTTTGGAGGAGAAAGAACACCATACCTACTGTGAAGCATGGGGGTGGAAACATCATACTTTGGGGCTGTTTTTCTGCAAAGGGACCAGGACGACTGATCCGTGTAAAGGAAAGAATGAATGGGGCCATGTATCGTGAGATTTTGAGTGAAAACCTCCTTCCACCAGCAAGGGCATTGAAGATGAAATGTGGCTGGGTCTTTCAGCATGACAATGATCCCAAACACACCGCCGGGCAATGAAGGAGTGGCTTTGTAAGAAGCATTTCAAGGTCCTGGAGTGGCCTAGCCAGTCTCCAGATCTCAACCCCATAGAAAACCTTTGGAGGGAGTTGAAAGTCTGTGTTGCCCAGCGACAGCCCCAAAACATCACTGCTCTAGAGGAGATCTGCATGGAGGAATGGGCCAAAATACCAGCAACAGTGTGTGAAAACCTTGTGAAAACTTACAGAAAACATTTGACCTCTGTCATTGCCAACAAAGGGTATATAACAAAGTATTGAGATGAACTTTTGTTATTAACCAAATACTTATTTTACTAAGGAATTTACCAATTAATTCATTAAAAATCCTTCAATTTGATTTTCTGGATTTTTTTTCTTTCTTATTTTGTCTCTCATAGTTGAGGCATACCTATGATGAAAATTGGAGACCTCTCTCATCTTTTAAGTGGGAGAACTTGCACAATTGGTGGCTGACTAAATACTTTTTTACCCCACTGTATGTCATATAATTCATGATTTGCACATTCACCAAGGAAAATATCTTTTGGCCTGCATACATTTATCTATTTGTATGTACTGTATGTGCATCACAAAAAGTTATTTATGGATTTTGATGGCATTTTCAGGAGACTGGTAAACGGATCAAGGCCCAGTTGATTAGGTTTTGGAGGCGATCTGAATCCAGGTGTTTTTTTTTTTTGTTTTGTTTTTTATTTCAAAGGGGGGTGAATGCAATGCCTTGTCCTAATGGTTTGATGCTCACCAGCAGAGGGCACTGTCTGCAAACTGGCTGTTAACACAAATTAAAATTTGAGGGAGAAAAATGCTGCCATGAAGAAGGCTTGTGCTCTCTGTGTCCTTTCTCCTTTATTTTTTTTTTAAACTTCTTCTAGATTTCTAGACTTATTCTTGACAGTGCAATGTTATACGTATATAGGGTCATACAAAATAATAATCAAAATAGCATAAAAGCAGAATCTTAAAAATGAAGTGAGACAGACTGCCTAGCATCAACAGAAACCCAATCAGAGGATCTGGATAGGAAAATGTCAATACTGGGTGCAGGTGTATGGAAAATTTTATTGTAAGTGGAAGAAATGCCCAATTATAGTCACTGCTATTTTGTACACATTAAATTCCAGAAGGTGTTCAGTGTCTCCACCTTAAAACTGTCATATAAATACATGAAAAACACAGAGGAAATTTAGTACTCAATGCAAGTTATTTTACTGACACAGTAACCTCACAGCTTTTGTTAATTTTTGAGCATGATTTACAGTATACAGTACTTTGTTCTTTTACCAAAAAAACGCAATGCAGAACAGAATACATTGTTATTGTCAAAAAACATGCATTTTCTTTGTTATGCAAGTTTGAGACAGTTGTCTTCTATGACTTTTAGAAGTCAGATGTGACAGCAGGTCATTCTTTCAGCTACTCTGAACACTGCTGCAGTGAACCTTCACTCCCAATCAGAGCATGGAGAGGATGATTGTGAGGAACGGTTTGTGCCCGAGTCCTTCAGCAAAGTTTAGTAGATGGAAAACTTTAGCATGAGTCACAACATTTCAGACCCTTGGGTAGCTTTCTCTCACAACTGAAAACATGCTGGATGGACTGCACTTACGCCTGGCTGGCGCTGGCCAGCTGGGATCTGATGACAACCATGTCTCATCTGGCTCTAAGAGACAATACCAAGTCCCAACAACCTGTTGGCACTACAGCTTTGGCTCTATACAGACATTAACACTGCAAAAGAGGGAATAAAGCTGTCAGATCACATCCCTTTATGGAAGGCCAGAGTTATTGTGTGTGAGTATTACAGTAGTAGGAACCCTCCACATGAGTCATGCTCTTGTGTGCAGATTCAACATTTATGCATTCTTCCACTCAGACTAAAACAGCCAGCTTTCCAAGAAGATTCCAGCCAGCACAGACGATAAAGGAAAAACTGAATGGTCAGTGGTCGCCGCTGCATTTAGTTCAAATCATAACTCAGCCTGTGGAAATGTATCATATGTTGCACAGCGACAAAACAAATCTATTCTTGTTCCCATCACCAAACAGAGGAAAGAGTTTTCTCTGTGCCCGAGGAATCCCAACTTCCACAGGCTTTTCCCAAGATGTGCTGATGGGGGCTGAACCTGCTGACATGAACTTCACCACACTGAAGTTGAACATTGACTGCCATTTGTGACGGCACAGCAGCTGTTTATAACTGAAGCCTATTTAGAACGATTTCCATCTGGCTTTATGAGGTGTAAGTTATGGCAGGTTGAAGGTTAGGAAAAGGCATTTAAACAGCATTGCATCAGTTATTTTTAAGAGGTGTGCTAGTTTAAAATAAGCTAAGCCTGCAACATAATCGTCATAAAATTTCTAGACTATTTAGAGTAATTTATTCTTTAAAAAATATATGCATAACAGCATAGTTAAAGCACGTCTTTTTTGATATGTGCAAATTGAAAAACATCTGACTTGCCACATTTGTCATTTGCTCCATCGGTCATTGACCTAAAGCACTCAATCAATGGCTACACACATGAACTAATTAACAGAAAAGGCAACCCCTTGACACCAACAGAAAAATGGCCAGCGCATTATTTCTGATTAATGTGGCACATTAAACAGAATTTAAAAATTGAACCATTTAAGACCTCGGCAAAATTCAGTGTGTACCACAATAAATTAACCGATAATATCAGACCCAAACTGCTAAAATTGAAGGTTAATGTTGAAATTTTATGATGAAATAAAAGCCGAACTAGACAGCTGTGGCTTCTCTCGTTCTGACACACTCGGCTTGACAGCTTTGGGGAGGTAAGACAAGCACGGCTCAGGTTCTGCACTCTTAAGTGTCAGATTTGAGGCACAGAGAGGTTTAAGTCAGGCGCCAAGGAGAGGAGATCCTTTAAAAAGCCTCAAAAATATGCAGATGAAAAATAAACACACCAATACATACAGTACAGTTTGATATAGACTTGAGATTCTGCGACTTTCAAGCATTTTCAGACTGTACGACTGAAACATTTGGTAGCGTTTGAGGATCATAGTCTTTGTTATTTTAATACAAATCCACTGAAGGTGAAAATTAGCAGTAGATTTATCATTAAAAATCCATTAAAATGAGAACTGCTTTAAAGCAGTGCCTCTCCTTTGAAGTCTCACTCTGTGATCTGAATACCTTTGGGTTTTGCATTATGTCATTTCCAGAATGAGTTACCTCCCTAAAGTCCTTCAGACTCATCTCCCAATATTTACTTCAAATTTAAGAGTTAAATCACAGTGAGCCATTCATTTGCTTGCATCACTTGCAGTCCAAATAAATAGGAAAAAGTGAAATACATGTGCACTAATGCTACACATCTTTTCACAGGTTTTCTGTCCACTTGAAGTCGAGCTGCCCAATAAGGACACAGCGTGCCGTTAAGTGTCTTGAGCAGTAAGCTGCTCACAGGAAGCAAAGGGGCGCCATACCTGAGGTTTGCCCCTTCAGTGTCAACCAGCACTCCTAAATACCATCATCCAATCAGAAACACAAAAGTCACTCATGCAGGGACATCAGGCCATGAGCATGCCACCGAGCCAGGCACCAATGTCCTGTCCTCATGCATAATTTAATGGACAAAATCAAACTGAAAGCTGCATTTGTTTGTCTAAGTAAACAACCTCCAGATGTGTCAAGCATTTAGAGTTTGAACAGGTGTCCACGCTGATCTTGCGTGACAAAAAAGTGACTACATGTTTCACCCGCTATAATGCGAGAGGGATGCCTGATGTTCAGCTGGTTCGGTAACAGAGGAATATAAGATGTTCCACTCCAAATACGGCCACGGCATTTAGGGTTCGGTCTATTAAATGTGAGCAAGCTGTGGAATCAGTGGGATTCCTGGAGAATAAAAGTTGCTAATATCGAAATTAAATGTTCACAGAGGTTGCCCGAGGCTGTGGATCTCCGCCGGGAGGCATTGAGGAATAATTTGGAGCACTTCAGCAAGCGCTGTTCCACGAAATCTACATTTAGGACTTCCTGGCACTTTGAATGTTCTTGTGATGTGGCATTTCATTGCAAATAATTTTAAAAAAGATGGCGATTTTTCCCTACAAGAAAAAAAAATTAAATATATTTCTGTGAAGTTAAATATGACTGGGAGATAGTGACCTTGAATGACATTTTAAAATCACATCAGCTATATACGGTTTTATAAATATACTGACACTGGCACAAGACTAGCCACTAACTTGTATAAAACTGCTCTCCTGTGATTGTTTGGTTTGCGTGGTGATATATTAAAAGTCACTTGCAGACAAGATACTTTCCCATAATAAAACAAACCAGAACAGCAGCAATGAATCTGCCCTGCAGGCTGTACTTCACTGAGGGGGGGCTGGCTTCTATATCCTGTCGCTGCCCTTCTGCCATCAGCCAAAAAGCATGGAAAACAGCAGAACCACCAAATGTAAAGAAAGAAAGAAAACCCAGACCCAGCCAATAAATCTGAACCAATCTGTTCACAGTGACAGGGCTGCGAGTCCTGCGTGAGCCCCCGGCTTTCGCTGCACTCACCAGGTATGCTCCCACGGTGCCCTGTGCCAACATCAGGGCGCATTCCGATATCAAGAATATCTTGATATTTGAGAAGCACGAAGAGTTTTTGCGGAAGCCGTCCCCTTCCAGCATGTCCCCGCCGCTCCGGTCCGAGTCCCGCTTCTTCTTCACTTGCATCCTACCCAGTCTGTGCGGCCACGCAGCTGCGAGAGAGACCGAAGCACGAACGGCAGCAGGGACGACCACAGGAAGACACCGGCAGCCTCAGCGTTCTCGCTTTAATCCCCCATTCGTGGAGCTCCTTGGCGCGCCGTCCACCGGTCTGAGACACTGTCCCCGCTCATCCGACGAGCACAGAAACGCGGCTCCAAACTCTGTGTCGCTGCTCTGCGCCCTAAACATCGCCTCCACGTCGACGCGCGGGAGCACGTGAACTCCGCGAAGGTAGAAGGGAAAGCACGAGTGAACCGCGGGCGCGCAAATGTCGCCCAGACCGCATGCTTCCGCCGCGAGATCCGGGGAGCCTGCGCGGCAGGTAAAGGTTCTGCCACGACACTTCTTCTTGCTCTATTTGCTGTCCTGCAACTCTCCGACCGTCCTTACCCCCACTTTGACAGCGGCTGCTCTGCCTCTGCGCGCCCTCCTCTCCCCGCTCCTCTCCTCCTCCTTTTTGAGCTCAGGCGCGGCCCTAGAGGCGCAGCGGGGCAGCATCAGCTACACTACTGGAGTCCTGTGGGAATTCATGTTTACGCTCAGTGTAATCGGAGGTGGGTCGTTGCTGGTTACTTTTACTCAAGTACATCAGCTTACTGATTAGTTTAATTGAAGGGTAGGCTACTTTTCCCTCAAACTGAGTATATTTTTGAAAAACATCCTTTTACTCAAGAACATTTAGTCACACCCCAGTTACTTTTGAGTTCACAGATTTGAAAGTCGGTTAGAAATATGCACGTTTAGAGTGCGAAAGAGGAGTGGAGGTAGTGAAGGTGGATGAATTCAAATAACTGGTGTAAGAGCCAACTGTCCAAAGCAATGGATAGTGCACTATATGTTCGTCAATGAAGGACAGCAGGAGGCGGTGGCTGTTCTCAACAGTGGCTTTTATTAACAAAGCTGGTAGCACGTGGAACACACGAGCATTAGCTTGTAAGCTAGCTAAACAAGGGTACAGGTTAGTAGCAGGCAAGAGGCGGCGCGCCAAAGAGATGGGCTGACGCCGTCAGTCCTCTGATATAGGCACGGTGTGAGGACATAACCAGCGCCTGCGTCATCACGTCTGTGCCGTGCATTGGTGCCATAACATTATATAACATTCATCACCCCCCCCCCCCGGCAAAACCCCAATGCATAAGAACACATATCAGGCAAACCTGAACCTGGGCAACCGGGTGGACTACCGGTAGACCCTGCACGGCTGAGTGGGTTATTCTGCCACTGTTTCAGCCATGCTCTGCCTAAACATATCAAAACAGAGTTATTGTGAGAGTTCAACTTGAGGGGGGCCTCTGACGAGCCCGTGGTGGGCACGGCCCTGGAGGCGCTGGTTATGGCGGACCTGGGTGCTCTCTCTCAGCAAAGTCCCAGTCCGGGTCCCACACTGGCTGGGTCGGTTCCTGCATCGCAGCTTCATCTAGGGCAGCTGCTCTTACTTTTCACAGACGGTTGGCGTGCCATCTCGAACCATCGGCCATCTGGAAGGTGGCTGGCCCCAACTGTGCGGTGACCATCATTGGCAGTGACGGGAGGGTTTGTGGATCCAGGCATTCGGATTGGTGGACCTGAACCCCGTCAAGCACTGCGAGTGGTGATCAGTTCAGCTGCACTCGGCACTGCTGCTCTCTTGTCCCGGACGCTGGTTGCTGTTGTGGTGGCGTGCTGTTCATGCCGGCGGCAAGACGCGCTCTGGATTGGTGTTGCTCTGCTGGGTCCTGCTCGGCCACAAACTCTCTCTCCTGCAGCGCTGCAGTGGCTCCCTGAGGCTTATGGCAAGTCCGGAACACGCCCTCTCTCTCCTGGCACTGGTTGTGGTCGCGGCAGTGTGTTGCTTTTGCTGGGTTACTGGCATCGCTCATGGGGGTTCCTCTTGGCCACGAACTCTCTTTTCTGCAGCTCTGCGGCGGCTCCCTGAGCCTTATGCCGGGTGAGGATCGGAGGTCAGTCTGGTTTGTGCCCTCTCTCCGTGTTCTGGCATCGCTGCCCCCTGGCCAGGCAGGAGCGCTCTCTCGCTCGGTGTGTCAGGGAACCACAGTTACTGCACATTTGGTGTCTCATGATGTTTCGTTGTCCCGTAACGTTCACCTCAGCATTCTCCGAGAAGGTTGCGGTGTAGTCAGGTTCTTCTGCCGGTTTAACTGCTCGTGCTAGCGGGGTCTGTTGTTGTTGGTCACCTAGCTGTGATGTTAGCTTGTCGGCGGCCTCCAGCTGGAATGCTGACTCGCTAACTCCACCATTTTTGCCATCAACAGCTTCACCCGCAGCTGTGGGTTGCCGGTGTGCTCTGCTAGTTGGTCCTGTACCATTCCGTCCTTTAGTTGCCCAAACCTGCATGTGCTCACCAGACAGCAGAGGTCCGCAACATACTGTTGGGTCATCTCTCCCACTTCCTGTCTGCGTTGGAGGAACTTGAGTCATCTAGCCACCTCACTCTCCAGCCGGGGTACCAGATATGGTTCCATCTTCCCAAAAAATGTCATTTTTTTCCTCCAGAAGACCAATTATCCCATCCTCGTTGCCATTGTTATGTCTGTGAATGGGGGACAGCGGAGGCGGTGGCTGTGCTGAACAGTGGCTTTTATTAACAAAGCTGGTTGCATGTGGAACAAACAAACATTAGCTTGTAAACTAGCTAAACAGGGATACAGGTTAATAGCAGGCTAGAGGCAGCACACCAAAGAGACAGGCTGTTGCTGTCAGTCCTCTAATATAGGCATGGCGTGATGACGTCACCCGTGCCTGCGCCATCACGTCCGTGCCATGCATTGGTGCCATAACATTATATAACACAAGAGAGATGAAGAAGAGAGTGCAGGCATGGTGACTGTGACTGTCTCAGGAGTGATTTGTGACAGAAGAACAGCAGCAGTGGTGGACTGGGACAAAAATTCAGGCCAGGAAAATGACTCAATACCAGGCCAAACTCTTGTTGAAAACCAGAAACCACCACTGTTATGGCTGGTCAACCATTTAACAATGCAGATATCAAACTAGATATACCTGTAAATGTGGTTACAACCTTCAGCTGTGAGGAAAATTATCCAAATTGCAGGGCTGTAACTAATTACTATTTTGACAAGTAGTCAATTCCTGAAATGACTGAGCAACTAATCTGATTATAAATCTGGTGCTACTGCTGCTTTCTACAGCTTTTCACAAAAACAATACAAGTCATAAAGTTAAGTTACTGTGCAGCGTGTACACTTCTGCTAGTTTAAATACAGCATAACAATTGTTGACCTACAGTTTTAATAACAGACAGAAAAAAATTGCAAATTCACAGGTAAAAAGTTGCAAACATGCATGAAAAGGGTCAAAATTTGTACGTTTGTGAAAAAATTTTAAAATTATGAGAAATGTAAACACAGAAGTCACAAGTGGATAAGAGTCAAAATGTTTCTGCATAAAAAAAGTTGCCTATATTTATGAAAATTGTGTAGATTATTCCTCAAACATCTGAATAGTCTTGAAAACATTGCCTAATGAATGTCAGGTGGCTATATAATACGACTAAAGTTTATGCAAGTCTGCTGGTGTGAACTTAACTTTGGGTGTCAGCCTCAAGTGGCCAATCAAGGAACTGCAGCATGAGATACTTCCCAAAACGGCTTAATTTTTCCTAACAGGAGCTACCCATTTGTTCAAACAAAGCTAAGCTGTCTTCTCTCTCTGGACGTAGGTAAGCTATCTGCCAGTTGTGCATGTTATACAGCAGGGCTACATATACTCTAAAGAGTACACATGAATGTCTGACAAAATATGGGCCCGTATTTTTTCCTGTATGTTTAGAAGTTTTAACATCTAATATTAAGCTGTTACTTTTGTGTTTTAAATGATTTTTAATAACATGCATAGTTCCAGTAAAAAACATCCCAGAATAAAGAAAGATAGTGTAGGTGTGACATGTTTTGAATGTGCAAACCTTTGTGAAGTTGAACACAACAAAAGGCATAACAGAGGAAAGAAATGAGAATGTTGACCCAGAAGCAATACATTTTCGCTACTCCAGCTACATATTTAGTCCGCTTATAAGGGCTGAGTTGATTAAGTTCATTTCTACTTTATTCATATAGCACCTAATCACAAAGGCTATCTCCAGATACACAAGGTACATGAGGCACAAATCACATAATGATTAATTCTCTTTGAGTATTATTCATTTACACCCTTTCTCATTGTGTTACGGTATCATCCATATTGTTGCCAAGGTTACGGCACATCCAAATGTGACGTCATCACATATTCTGGTTCCCTGAGCACCAGTGTTTTTAGCATCAGTGAGGAACAAACATCTGTGCAGAGAACTGAAACAGTGGGGCTATGTATGTTGCTGACATGTTCTGTTCTACAGTACAATGAATATGCCTGACGGCTAAAGAGAGAAAACCGAGTCACGCTTTGCTTATCCTCTTCATGCCAGAAGAAGACACTGTAACTCTTAGCTTTTAACACTCACATAATGAACAATATGTGAGAATAATAAGATGCATCATAATGTTAGCTAATACTAGTAGCTAGTATTTCACATATTAATATTACGGAGCAAGTGGGGAAGCTTGGACCAGCTCCTGTGGCTGTGTGTTGTTTTGCATGGATGAAATTCAGCATTCAGCAAAAAAAAAAAAAAAAAAAGATGCCACATATAAACATCACCAAAGCACACAGGGAAACCATGAGGGTGAAAGCAATTCCAGCCATGCTGTCGCCCTTGGTAATACTTGACTAATGTTTGCAGCTTTCTCTCTTTAACTCCGCTTCACTAAACACATAGCAGGAGCTGTGATGTTTGCACAAAAGGGTTCCAATATTTATTATTGGATTATAGTCGTCTGCATTTTTGGCATTAGGTGATGCAGTGGCAATGATGTAATCTGACCACGTAATCTGATGATGATAGGTTTGAACTAAACAGGACAATAAACAAATGTGTGCAAGTTGTAAGCATTTTTTAAACATGGCTGTATTTACAGTTTTGGATACACCCTTGGCACCAGCCTTAGAGCATGTAAAGGTCAAGCGGATGAGCTGGTAATTATTGAACTGTAAACAACATTTTAAAGTCACTCACAAAGCATCAGTGACATGCAAACTTTATTGGCTTATCATTTTTAATTACATGGATTATTTCTGTTTTAAATGTTTTATCGTTTATTATCCATCAGACTTTTATAACCCCTCACATGGACTGTTTCATAACTGTCGCTATTGATTTTATGAAGCTGTGCTTGACATATTTGTGGCATTATGTAATCATAAACTGATGTGTATATATATACTGTATATATATACTGTATATATACTGTATATATATATATACACATACATACACACACATTATATATATATATATATATATATATATATATATATATATATATATATATATATATATATATATATATATATATACAGTATATATATATATATGTATAGTGGGGTAAAAAAGTATTTAGTCAGCCATCAATTGTGCAAGTTCTCCCACTTAAAAGATGAGAGAGGTCTCCAATTTTCATCATAGGTATACCTCAACTATGAGAGACAAAATGAGAAAAAACAAAATCCAGAAAATCACATTGTCTGATTTTTAAAGAATTTATTTGCAAATTATGGTGGAAAATAAGTATTTGGTCAATAACAAAAGTTCATCTCAATACTTTGTTATATATCCTTTGTTGGCAATGACAGAGGTCAAACGTTTTCTGTAAGTCTTCACAAGGTTTTCACACACTGTTGCTGGTATTTTGGCCCATTCCTCCACGCAGATCTCCTCTAGAGCAGTGATGTTTTGGGGCTGTCGCTGGGCAACACAGACTTTCAACTCCCTCCAAAGATTTTCTGTGGGGTTGAGATCTGGAGACTGGCTAGGCCACTCCAGGACCTTGAAATGCTTCTTACGAAGCCACTCCTTCATTGCCTGGGTGGTGCGTTTGGGATCATTGTCATGCTGAAAGACCCAGCCACATTTCATCTTCAGTGCCCTTGCTGATGGAAGGAGGTCCCAGCTCTCTGCATGTCATTCACTAGGTCCCCCCGTGTGGTTCTGGGATTTTTGCTCACCGTTCTCGTGATCATTTTGACCCCACGGGGTGAGATCTTGCATGGAGCCCCAGATCGAGGGAGATTATCAGTGGTCTTGTACAGTATGTCTTCCATTCTCTAATAATTGCTCCCACAGTTGATTTCTTCACACCAAGCTGCTTACCTATTGCAGATTCAGTCTTCCCAGCATGGTGCAGGTCTACAATTTTGTTTCTGGTGTCCTTTACAGCTCTTTGGTCTTGGCCATAGTGGAGTTTGAAGTCTTGACTGTTTAGAGGTTGTGGACAGGTGTCTTTTATACTGATAACGAGTTCAAACAGGTGCCATTAATACAGGTAACGAGTGGAGGACAGAGGAGCCTCTTAAAGAAGAATTTACAGGTCTGTGAGAGCCAGAAATCTTGCTTGTTTGTAGGTGAACAAATACTTATTTTCCACCATAATTTGCAAATAAATTCTTTAAAAATCAGACAATGTGATTTTCTGGATTTTTTTTCTAATTTTTTCTCTCATAGTTGAGGTATACCTATGATGAAAATTGGAGACCTCTCTCATCTTTTAAGTGGGAGAACCCACACAATTGGTGGCTGACTAAATACTTCTTTGCCCCAGTGTGTGTGTGTGTGTGTGTGTGTAAATACACATATGGGTACCACTAAATCAATTTTCTCTTCATTATGACAATATAAATTAAATTGTACATTTAAACAATAAAAGAAACAAAATTATTCAACCCAATTACAAATATTTTTATTTTCAAAATTTTACTAACTTCAGCAGTTTGTTGAGAAAAAAGTACATTCATAACTTTAATAACATTTTCTGAGTGAAGTGCAAACATTTGATATACAGGTGCATCTCAATAAATCAGAATATCATCTAAAAGTAAATTTATTTCAGTAATTCATTTCAAAAATTGAAACTCATATACTATAGATTCATTACACACAGAATGATAAACAGTATTTCACACATTTGTTTGTTTTAATTTTGATAATTACGGCCTACAGTTTCATTTTTTTTTATTTATTTAATTTATTTCCATCTTGATTCAAAAATTCAAGATTCAAAGATTCAAAGATTTTATTTGTCAATACTATTATACATACAGGACATACAGGAGAATTAGAATGCTGTTTCTGTCTCTTCAGTGGTGTGCACAATATTAAAAAAGGGAATAAGGCTGGAAAAACAACAACAGAGAGTCTATGTACAGTAATGCTACCCATAGTGCAAATAGCGACAAAAGATAAAACCCAGACATTCCATAGTGCAAATAAAGATAAACGATAAAACCCAGCAATCCTATATACAGAAAAAGTAGAGCAGTGATACTTGTAGTTGCAAGTTCGTGCCACCACCAGAGTGGTGGCTCAGTTGGCAGAGCATCCGCCCCACACCCGGGAGGCAGGGGTTCAAATCCCGGCCGGGTCATGCCGAAGACCATATAAAAGTGGAACTTCCTGCCGTCCAGCTTGGTGCTCAGCAATAATGGAATGGAGGAGGGAAATTTGTGGCGGTGCCTTGCATAGCAGCGGCCCTCTGATTCTGCACTTGGGGTGTGTGTGATTAACACAGTAGATAGGTAAAACACAATCTCGTTCTACTGTACATGATTAGTTGTACAGTTGAATGACAATAAGGGTGATTTAATTTAATTTTAATTTAAGTTCGATGCGGTAGTGGAGGTGCAGACAGTGACAGATAGGACTGCACATAATCAGTATTGCAATAACAGACAGCAGCAGATATTGCATTTGTGTAAATGGTTGCAGCAAGATGCCAAGACATACAGCAGGAAATATCTGCCACAAAAGATTTTTAAAAATCCATTAATAAAAGAAAAAAATAATGGTCAAATTAACAGACATAAAGGGTTTAGACTGAAGCTACAGTGGGGCAAACAAGTATTTAGTCAGCCACCAATTGTGCACGTTCTCCCACTTAAAAGATGAGAGAGGTCTCCAATTTTCATCATAGGTATACCTCAACTATGAGAGACAAAATGAGAAAAAAAAAAATCCAGAAAATCACATTGAAGGATTTTTAATGAATTAATTGGTAAATTCCTTGGTAAAATAAGTAATTGGTCACCTACAAACAAGCAAGATTTCTGGCTCTCACAGACCTGTAACTTCTTCTTTAAGAGGCTCCTCTGTCCTCCACTCATTACCTGTATTAATGGCACCTGTTTGAACTCGTTATCAGTATAAAAGACACCTCTCCACAACCTCAAACAGTCAGACTCCAAACTCCACTATGGCCAAGACCAAAGAGCTGTCAAAGGACACCAGAAACAAAATTGTAGACCTGCACCAGGCTGGGAAGACTTGAATCTGCAATAGGTAAGCAGCTTGGTGTGAAGAAATCAACTGTGGGAGCAATTATTAGAAAATGGAAGACATACAAGACCACTGATAATCTCCCTTGATCTGGGGCTCCACACAAGATCTCATCCCGTGAGGTCAAAATTATCACGAGAACGGTGAGCAAAAATCCCAGAACCACACGGGGGGGACCTAGTGAATGACCTGCAGAGAGCTGGGACCAAAGTAACAAAGGCTACATCAGTAACACACTACGCCGCCAGGGACTCAAATCCTGCAGTGCCAGACGTGTCCCCCTGCTTAAGCCAGTACATGTCCAGGCCCGTCTGAAGTTTGCTAGAGAGCATTTGGATGATCCAGAAGAGGATTGGGAGAATGTCATATGGTCAGATGAAACCAAAATACAACTTTTTGGTAAAAACTCAACTTGTTGTATTTGGAGGAGAAAGAACACCATACCTACTGTGAAGCATGGGGGTGGAAACATCATACTTTGGGGCTGTTTTTCTGCAAAGGGACCAGGATGACTGATCCATGTAAAGGAAAGAATGAATGGGGCCATGTATCATGAGATTTTGAGTGAAAACCTCCTTCCATCAGCAAGGGCATTGAAGATGAAACGTGGCTGGGTCTTTCAGCATGACAGTGATCCCAAACACACTGCCCGGGCAACGAAGGAGTGGCTTCGTAAGAAGCATTTCAAGGTCCTGGAGTGGCCTAGCCAGTCTCCAGATCTCAACCCCATAGAAAATCTTTGGAGGGAGTTGAAAGTCCGTGTTACCCAGCGACAGCCCCAAAACATCACTGCTCTAGAGGAGATCTGCATGGAGGAATGGGCCAAAATACCAGCAAAAGTGTGTGAAAACCTTGTGAAGACTTACAGAAACCGTTTGACCTCTGTCATTGCCAACAAAGGGTATATAACAAAGTATTGAGATGAACTTTTGTTATTGACCAAATACTTATTTTACCGAGGAATTTACCAATTAATTCATTAAAAATCCTTCAATGTGATTTTCTGGATTTTTTTTTTCTCATTTTGTCTCTCATAGTTGAGGTATACCTATGATGAAAATTGGAGACCTCTCTCATCTTTTAAGTGGGAGAACTTGCACAATTGGTGGCTGACTAAATACTTTTTTCCCCACTGTAAAGCTTATATATGTCCCTCTTACTGAACATAAAGAATCACTACAAAAATAAACAAAATTACATAGTTTTAGCTCAAGTAGGTTCATTTTGTCTTCTTTTAATTATTTACCTTTTTATCTTATTAAAGACAAAAATAGGAGATGTTTTTACCTTCTTTACATGTTTCGGCTGTGCACTGCAGCCTTCTTCAGAAGAGTCAACTAATTGCTGCCAGGTGTCATTTTATCAGCTGACTTTTGTAGGCGGGGCCAACCCGGCAGACCTGTCAGATCCACCGAGCCGGCCCTGCTTTCCGCCATCCGATGGTCTCTGGAGAATGTGGTCCCAGGTGTGGGAAAGCATAAAGGCCCCCTCATCCCGGTTCATGCTATCTTTTCCCCGCTTCCTGATTTCTATGGCCTCCTTGATCCAGCGTTTGTGTCTGTTGCTCTCTGATCCAATAATTTTTGTGTTGTCCCAGTCCATGATGTGATTATTTCTTTTGCCGTGATCTGATATTGCTGATTTTTAATGTTTCTTGTTCTGCCTTTTCTTTTTGTGATCTTGTGAGTCGTCCTTGTGTTTCCTTCTCACATTCCTTCTGGTGTTCTTTTTTCCTTGTGGTGAATGATCTTCTGGTTTCCCCAATGTAGGTTTTGTTTCATGATCTGCATGATATTTCATATATTACATTGCATTTTTGTCTTGTTCTATTTTGTCTTTAATAAGAACAAAAGGTAAAAAAATTACATAGTTTTACATCAGTTTAATATGGTTTGAATATCTTCATATCCAAACCCAAAATTCAGTTTCTCCACAAATTAGAATATTACATAAGATCAATTAAAAAATTGATTTTTAATTCAAATCATCATTGATTCACATTGGATCTCAAACAACTTGGATTCTGTGCCTCTCCACTCTTCTTCCAGACTCTGGGACCTTGGTTTCCAAATGACAGGACTTGGCATCTGATTTGAGGAGCCATGTCATCTGCTGGTGGTTATCCACTGTGTTTTATCAAGTCCAAGGTCAGCGCAGCCATATACCAGGAAATTTTAGAGCACTTTATGCTTCCTTCTGCTGATAAGCTTTATCACTGTGCTTGATTGGCCAGCAAAGTCACCTGACCTAAACCCCATAGAGCAGGGGTCACCAACTGGCGGGCTCCGGTCCGGATCCGGACCCCGACAGTCCTCTGTCCGGAGCCCAAAGCCTTTTGATACAATTTGGGAAAAGGGGAGACTATTTTGTTTTGATGGGAAAAAATGGAAAAAAGCGGAACTGAAATGCTGTATTGATGACCACTAGGACAGATTATGACACGAGCCCTTGAGCACTGTCCTGCTGCAGATTCCCCCTTCGTTGTCCCATGAACGGCACTCTCACTCTGCAGCTCCAACTGCTCCAGATCAGGTCGCAAAATCACAGTTCACTGCGCCCCCTCCCTTTCCTCCCCCCGACACAAGGCTGACAGCCAGGACATCCACCCCGGATGCTTCGTTTAAGGTCTGTATCCAAAAAATGAAGTGCTGTTAGGAAATTGAATGTATTTACCGGGGTTCTCCTTCCTCTATTCTGCCCAGAGTAGTCCATGCTGGGGTGCAGAGGTGAGGTCGTTGGTTATGGAGGCCCTTTTCGTAGCCTTCAATATCACATAAAAACTCAGTAAAAGCTCCGTGTGTTACTGAACATGAAAAGTTCCACCTCCCCTTTGCCTGTAATCATAGAGCTACAGTTCCATCCATGCTGTAACACAGTTTACTGGTGAGATAAAAAAGAAATGTTGGAGGAATTCTGTAGTACAGAATTATATTTTGTGTCCGATTTTTTTGTCTTAGTTTGACACAGTTTTTCTACACCGAAAATATTGTATAGTGCTGGGCTTTTTGTGAAATTTTGTTTTTAGATATTAATCTTTTTTAAAAATGTAAGACGATTTAGTTTGTGTTCTCCTGGATAACATTTTTAGGATTTTAATTGTGGATTTTAGAATTTTAGACCTATTTATTTGGAGTCAACAAACACATTTAGTGTTCTCCTGTATTATAAAATTTTAAATTACATATTTTGTTTGAAATTGAACAAAGGATTCATTTAAAAATTTTTGTTTAAAAATTAATACAGAGCTAAAAACAGCTAAAACATGAGTTTAATAAAATAATGTGTGAAAGCAGGTTAAATGAAACTGGCCTGTCTGTAGACTGCTCTGGTCTTCTGAAAGAATGTCAATGGAATGATGGCAGCTTTTAAAAGCACATTTTGAGATAAATTTGTCTATGTGCCAGATTTCGCTTCCATTTGTTTTAATAAAAGATGTTGGAAGTAAATCCATAGGTCATTGCAAATACTTTGCTTTAAAATGACCAAGTTGTCACACAGTGGGAGAGAAAAATCTTGAATAGAAAAAAAAAAATGAATCAAATCGGAGTTCTGAATCATAATTGAATCACGAGGTGCCTAAAGATTCCCACACCGAGCTTGGACCTCGGCTGGGGAGGAGGACCGACTTATCGGAACTCTTGCAGTTTTAGTTGGTGACCTCAGCCATAGAGAATCTATGGGGTATTGTCAAAAAGAGGATGAGAAACACCAGACCAACAATGCAGATGAGCTGAAGGCCGCTATCAAAGCAACCTGGGCTTCCATAACACCTCAACAGTACCACGGGCTGATTGCCTCCATGCCACGCCACATTGATGCAGTAATTCATGCAAAAAATCCCCAACCACATATTGAGTGTGTGCATGGACATACTTTTCAGTTGTAGAACATTTCTCTTTAAAATCTTTTTTAAAAAATTGATCTTATGTGATATTCTAATTTTTTGTGGAACTGAATTTTGGGTTTTCAGTAGCTGTAAGCCAAAATCATCAAAATTAAAAGAAATAAATGATTGGAATATGTCACTCTCTGTGTAATGAATCTATATAATATATTAGTTTTGTGGAGAAAAGAAGCAGGCGAGGCAACGAGCTGGACGACACATAAACTTTATTCTTTCTCCAACATATCAGTACAGCAAAAAAGCTCCCGGGTCTCTGTGCATTCTCCTTTTATACTTTTATTTCCATGCATTGAGACCCGGAACTTCCGACCATAATATATTGTTTGGAGCAAAGACCTGTGTGGCACATTATCATAACATCACACTGGCTCCTCTTCTCACACTCTTCTTCCAGCGGCTCCAGCGTTCTCTCCTCTCCCCGGGGGGCAAATAGACCTTACTCTTCCAACTGAGACCCCCCGGTGACACTTCCTCTTTCAGTCCATCATTTCCCCTTTATCCTGTTACCTTCTTTGGGTGGAGAATCCCCACACCATGCCCCTACGCAGCCCCCCCCTCAAACACCCAGAAAGGGCACTAACCCCCCTGTCCTTCGGGCTTGAACTGGCACCCATAGCGGCTGTAGTGGGGGGGGGTTGCCAATCCAGTCGAACTGCCCTGCTGGCAAGGTGTACAGGAGGGTACGTCAGTCTGTGGAGGGAAAAAGGGAGGGGGGGGAACACATATGCTTCGCGAGCGCAGGTTCCTGCTGAGGGATCACCAACTTGTGGAGCCACCAACGGTGGGCGTCTGTGCCGGGGAGCTTGGGCCAACACCACCTGCTCGTCTGCCAGCACAAAAGCGGGCTTCAGCCTGTCAATGCACATGGTCTCCCTACGCCCCCCAAGTCTAACACAAAATGCTTTGCCCCAGGTTCCAACACCCTGAACTGTCCATCGTATGGTGGGTGCAGCGGGGTCCAGTGTGCATCGTACCTGACAAAAACAAAACTGGCATTCTGCAAGCTTTTTGGGTCGAAGGTGCAGGGAAAACAATGGTGGGCCGGGCCCGTTACGTTAAACGCCTCCGTACTGTGCAAAAATTGCGCGGGCGGATCAGCCTCGGGTGTGAGGTTTTCTGGTAAAAACTCTTCGGGGATCCACAGCAGCTGAGAAAAAACAAGTTCTGCCAGGGAGGCTGCCAAATCCTCCTTAGGCGTGGAGCGCAACCCTAAAAGAACCCAGGGCAGGCGGTCAACCCAGTTTGTGTCCGTGAGCGAAGCTATGAGCGCTACTTTAAGCGACCTATGAAAACGCTTGCATAACCCGTTAGCCTGGGGGTTGTACACCTTAGTACAGTGAAATTTGACCCCCAGGCTCTGTGCCATCGCGAACCAGAGTTCTGAAACGAACTGTGGACCCCTGTCGGAAGTGATGTCCAATGGGGATCCGAAACGTGCAACCCAAGCCGACAAAAAAGCACGAGCCACTTCTGCGGACGTGGTAGAAGCCAGTGGGACCGCTTCAGGCCAGCACATGATGTGGTCCATGACTGTCAAAAGGTGCGTGAAACCTTGCGACAGCGGGAGGGGTCCCAGCAAATCCACATGGACATGGTCGAACCTCCTAGCTGGGATTTGGAATGGCTTGAGGGGAGCTCTGGTGTGCTTGTGCACTTTGACCCGTTGGCACATGACACAATCTGCAGCTGCTATGGGCACCAGCTCAAGCCCAAAGGACGGGGGGGTTAGTGCCCTTTCTGGGTGTTCGGGGGGGCTGTGTGGGGGCATGATGTGGGGATTCTCCACCCAGAGAAGGCAACGGGAGAAAGGGGGAACAATGCACTGAAAGGGGAGAGGAGAAAATGCGAGAGCCGCTGGAAGAAGAAGAGTGTGAGAAGCGGTGCCGGTGTGATGTTATGATAATGTGCCACACAGGTCTTTGTTCCCCCTTTCTCCCGTTGCCTTCTCTGGGTGGAGAATCCCCACACCATTCCCCACAGTTTCACTTTTTGAATTGAGTTACTGAAATAAATTAACTTTTCAATGATTTTCTCATTCAGTGTTTCCCCTAGGTTTACAGCCTTGGGGGTGGGGGCAGCATGAAGGTCGACAACGACAAACTCTTAAAGGAATCATGGTGTTCTGGCGTTAAATAGAAAAATAAATCTAGAAAAATTACAGAATACCTAATTACTGAAAACGAATGGGACATCTAATATTAGTGACTGTTATGGAACCCTTGTTTATTTGTTTGTGAGATCACTTATTTGTGTGATCTTTTATGACTTATATTCATAATAGTGTATCTTGTGTGGTCTATATTAACCATATATTCCATAACCTACATATGTTAGAGCAAGTGGAAATGTTTGGTGATTACATATGTAAGGAACTTCACACCTCTGAAAGGACAAAGGAATCTCACCCGCCGAGTAAAGAACAAAGACGTTCCCGGATGCGGCGGGGGAGACCAGACGAGCCACCCTCACCCCCCAAGGCGAGGAGAGGGATTACCATCACCTCCCAAGACGAGGAGAGGAAATACCAAGACAATGGGGGGATTAAGATAATGAGGGATGTCAGCCTTTGTTATGCATGTCTTTTGTAGTGTGCTTGTATATAATCAGTGAGTTGGCGAGATTCTGTCTCTTTTTCCCTTCTGCCGCTCTCTGCACCAGATGAGACTTGTTAGAAGAGCTGAACATTAAAACTTCGCTTATAAACTAAATCGCCTCTTCATTGCCCAGCTCCTCTACACTGGTGACCTTGACGCGAGTATGGACCGGAGGCGTTCTCCCGCAAGCGACTCATCCGTGGCGACTCAGGCAGACGCCAGCAGCCACGCAGACGAGGGAGCAGACGGACAGCTGTTCCCCCCGGCAGAAGAGGTTGAGAGGGCTCAACCGAGCACCAGCACCGCCGTGAGAGCCGAGGCAAGGCACTCTCACCCGGCGGGCACAGCAGTGATGGTGTGCACGAACGCCGTCGCTGTCAAGCTGCCAGACTTCTGGCAAGAGGACCCCGCCTCTTGGTTTCAGCAGGCTGAAGCCCAATTTATACTGGCGGGCATCACGGCTGACGATACTAAGTTTTATCATATCGTCTCCAAACTCGACTCCGCCACTTCGAAGTGTGTGCGGAGCATGATCCGGCGACCACCGACCCGGGACAAATACGAGACGCTCAAAGCGACCATTGTGGCGAACTACGTCCCATCAGCGGAAGAAAGAGCCGAGAAGATCCTGGCGGTCTACGGCCACAGCGGGGGCAATCCGAAGGCCCTCATGGAGGATTTGCTGCAGCTCAAGGAAGAGGATAATGACAACTTTCTCTTCCAGTTTATTTTCCTCAGCACGCTGCCGCCACACATGAGGGGGACACTCGCCAGCATGAAGTGCAACACCCACCAAGACTTCCGCACACTGGCCAGTGAAGCTCATCGGCTCGTCAACGCCTGCAAGGAGCTGACACCCACAGCAGCATCCGCAGACCTCAAAGCTGACGCCCCGAGCCACGAGGAGCCACGACCCACGGAGCAGACCCAGGCCACGGTGACAGCGACGCGGCCAAAACGTAACAGACAGAGCGACGTCTGTTATTATCACCACCGCTTCGCCGAGAAGGCCCGCAAATGCGTTCCCCCCTGCAAGTTTACGATGTCGGGAAACGCCAAAGCCGAGAGCCGTTAACAGCAGCGGTTCTCGGCGAGGAAAATAAGCTGTTGTACGTGACGGATGGACACACAGGCAAGCAGTTCCTCATCGACACAGGAGCTCAGCTGAGTTTCGTCATGCCCTCCCACGCAGATCGAGCCATGGGCACCTGGGGCAACGGAGCCGTGGCAGCCAACGGCTCTAACATCGACACGTTCGGCGAAAAGAGCCTGCACCTCCTCATCCACGGCCGCAGCTACAGATGGACATTTGTTGTAGCGGCGGTGAGTTTTAACTTGTTAGGCGCAGATTTTTTGTGTGCACATGGGTTATTAGTGGATCTAGCAAATAGGCGCCTGGTTAATGCACTGTCTTTTGCTTCTATTCCATGCTCAGCTTGAGTTTCTCCACCACCTGTGCAGGCCAACGTCACCACGGCAGGAGGTAAGTTTGAGCAACTCCTCACCCAATTTCCAGCACTCACAATCCCCAAATTCTCAGCCACTGTGGCTAAACACGGGGTTGAACACTTCATTCTCACAACGGGACCTCCCGTTTTTGCCAAAGCTCGCCGCTTAGACGCGGCCAAGCTCAACATAGCACGGGACGAGTTTACAACTCTTGAAAAATTGGGCATTGTTAGACGCTCGAAGAGCCCCTGGGCCTCACCACTTCACATGGTTCCGAAATCCGACGGTTCTTGGAGACCGTGCGGAGATTACCGCAGATTAAACAACGCTACAGCGCATGACCGTTACCCAATCCCTCACATTCAAGATTTTTCACTACATCTAGCGGGTGCGCGCATTTTTTCAAAAATAGACTTAGTCCGCGGTTATCGCCAAGTCCCAGTCCGAGCAGAAGACGTTCCTAAAACAGCGGTAATAACCCCTTTCGGCCTTTTTGAATTCCTGCGAATGCCTTTCGGCCTCAAAGGCGCTGCTCAAACTTTTCAACGAATGATGGACGCGGTTCTACGCGACCTCCCCTTTGTTTTTGTCTACCTCGACGACATGCTGGTAGCCAGCTCGTCTGAGGAAGAACACGAGCAGCACCTCACTACGGTTTTTCAGAGGCTAGAAGAGCACGGGCTAATAATCAATCCAGCCAAATGCAAATTCAGCGTATCGCAAATTGATTTTTTGGGACACAAAGTCTCTCCAAAGGGGGCAGTTCCACTTCCAGACAAAGTTCATGCGATAGAAGGTTTTCCACGCCCGCAAACGGTCAAATCGCTACAGGAATTTTTAGGGATGGTTAATTTTTACAACCGCTTCCTCCCCCACGCAGCTCAGCTCATGCAACCCCTATATGACGCGCTCAAAAAAAAGAAAGCTTCCAACGCAGTCGAATGGACCCCGGAGCGCGAACGCGCTTTCGCGAAAGTAAAAAACGCCCTAGCTAACGCCACATTGTTAGTTCATCCAGATCCCTTGGCCCGCATTGCACTAACCACAGATGCTTCAGACCTAGCTATAGGGGCAGTTGTAGAACAACTTGTCAGCGGGGTCTGGCAACCTTTAGCATTCTTTAGCAAATCGCTAAACCAAACTGAACGCAAATACAGCACTTTTGACAGAGAGCTGCTGGCGCTTCATTTATCCATCCGCCACTTCCGGTTCTGGTTAGAAGGGCGGAGTTTCACGGCTTTTGTAGACCATAAACCGCTCACCTTTGCTATGGCTAAAATTTCAGAACCATGGTCAGGCAGGCAACAAAGACAGCTAGCTGCGATTTCAGAGTTCACCACAGACATTCGACACGTGGCAGGCAAACTTAACGTAGTAGCGGACTGTCTCTCTCGCGCTGTGGCACCACCAGAGCGCGGGGAGACAGATTATACTGCCTCAGCAGCAGAACTCTTCACTAACGCAGACACATACGCAGCACCTATCCATGAAGGGATAGATTATGCAGCCATGGCAGAGGAACAAAACAGTGACGCGGACGTGCGCGCACTCCTGTCTGGACCAACAGGGTTAAGGCTGGAGAAAAAGGGTTTACGCGACGGCGTGCCCCCCCCTAATATGCGATGTTTCAACCGGCCGACCTCGCCCGTTGGTACCAGCTACATGGTGCCGCCGCATTTTTGACGCAATTCACTCCCTCGCGCACCCAGGTGTGCGCGCCTCGGTTAAAATGGTCGCCGAAAAGTTTGTGTGGCCAGGCCTGCGCAAAAACGTAAAAGAATGGGCAAAAACTTGCATTTCTTGTCAACGCGCCAAAATACACAGACACACAAAAGCCCCTCTGGAGCCTTTTCCAATCCCTGCTAGAAGGTTCGACCACGTTCATGTCGATCTTGTGGGGCCACTACCTTCCTCCCAAGGTTTCACACACCTGTTAACAATGATGGACCGCACCACACGCTGGCCAGAGGCAGTCCCTCTAGCGGCAACCACAGCGGAGGAAGTCGCTCACGTTTTTTTGACAAACTGGGTGGCACGTTTCGGCGTCCCATCGGACATCACGTCCGCTAGGGGGCCTCAATTTGTCTCAGAGCTCTGGTCAGCCATGTCCAACAGCTTAGGGGCAACAATTCATCGCACCACCGCTTATCGCCCTCAGGCTAATGGGTTATGCGAGCGTTTTCACAGGTCTCTAAAGGCTGCCCTCAGAGCCTCACTAACGGACACAAATTGGGTAAATAAACTTCCCTGGGTTTTATTGGGGTTGCGTGCTGCACCTAAAGAGGATCTAGACGCCTCTCCCGCAGAATTAGTTTTTGCACAACCTCTCAGGCTCCCAGGTGAATTTTTGCCAGAGAACCCAGAGCCAGGGCGCCTTCCAGTCCCAAGGTTTTTAGGCAGCAACAGACCGAACTCTCTCCCCGGTCCAGCTCATCACTCCTTCCCACGGGTTTTTGTCCCTCAAACTTTAAAAAATGCTGAGTTTGTTTTTGTTAAGCATGAAGCTCTAAAACCAACTTTACGCCCAGCATTCGATGGGCAATTCAGAGTGCTGGAACATGGTGATAAACACTTTGTGCTTGATTATGGGGATAGAAAAGAAACAGTCAGCATTGACAGACTTAAACCTGCCTTCTTGTTGAAAGACGAACCTGCACAGTTGGCGAGAGCACCTCGGCGAGGTAGACCCCCCAAGAGAAAAGACTCAGCCCCCAGGCAGGGAACAAATAACTTCTCTCCTTCCCACACTGCAGATTCCTCACAAGAAGGTCCCAGCAGGATGCCTAAACCAACCTACAGCAGTTTTGGGAGAAGAATTAAACCCAGACAGCACAGGGACTGACACCAACCACTCCACAATTATTCACTAATTGTGCTGCAACAGTTTAGGACTGACTTATGATTTTACTATGCTGCTATGTTTACCACTGAACTCTCTTAGGAGCATGGCTGCTGGAAAGTTTCTTCCGTGGCAACAGCTGTAACACGTAGTATGTCGTAATAACTATCCTAGACTGTGAACCTTTCTGTTGTCCTTTCTTAGTTGTTTGGGGGGGGGGCTGTGGTCTATATTAACCATATATTCCATAACCTACATATGTTAGAGCAAGTGGAAATGTTTGGTGATTACATATGTGAGGAACTTCACACCTCTGAAAGGACAAAGGAATCTCACCCGCCGAGTGAAGAACAAAGACGTTCCCGGACGCGGCGGGGGAGACCAGACGAGCCACCCTCACCCCCCAAGGCGAGGAGAGGGATTACCATCACCTCCCAAGACGAGGAGAGGAAATACCAAGACAATGGGGGGATTAAGATAATGAGGGATGTCAGCCTTTGTTATGCATGTCTTTTGTAGTGTGCTTGTATATAATCAGTGAGTTGGCGAGATTCTGTCTCTTTTTCCCTTCTGCCGCTCTCTGCACCAGATGAGACTTGTTAGAAGAGCTGAACATTAAAACTTCGCTTATAAACTAAATCGCCTCTTCATTGCCCAGCTCCTCTACATCTTGCACTTTAGGGAATGGATCCTACCATTTTTAGCATTTTTTATAATGAGGACCAGGCCAAATGTACTCACAAGGAAAAATGTCCTCACAAAAAAGGTGGTTTGTCAAGGGGTGGTCCACACAAGAATAGAAAGGCAGGAGCACACACACACACATGCATACTGGTTTTTATCTTATGCCGGTCGAAGCCCAAAAGGGTTGAAGAGCCTTTTGGGCACAGACCGAAGGGGGATTATGTTATGGGTCAGTCAGCCCGTCCGTCCATCCGTCCCACTTTTGTGACATCAACTCCCCCTACAGGTTTAGTCCGATTGTTTTGAAACTTGGTACCATAGTTTGATATACATTGAGAATGCACATATTGCAATTTGGTTCTGATCAGATGATTTTTGCGGGAACTGTGGCCCCTGACCTATGACCTCCTGTTTCACCTCACTTCATAGACAGTAATTGTCTTGTGAAATCAACTCCTCCTACAGTTTTGTTCCAATTATTTTGAAACTTGGTACCATGGTTTGATATACTCTGATGATGCGCATATTGCAATCTCACTCTAATCAGATGACCATGAGGTCAAAGGTCAGGTCAGATTTTTCTGTAAATTTTCTAAACACAGTAACTATTGAAAGAAATGATGGTGGCTTTTCAAATCGATACAGTAGTTGTATCTAATACACATCTTGGACGACTTACTGTACACCCTCACCTAACTATGGGTTTGGAGTCAAGGGGTCAAAGGTTCAAAGTTAACATTGCAGTTGCACTATGGTAAATGCTACATTTACTATTACTATAAAATGAGTAAAGCTAGGGCCACCAAACCTGGTACACAGGTTCACCTTGGGATCCTGAACTCTGACTATGGGTTTGGGGTCAAAAGGTCAAATGTCAAGGTTAACATTTCTCATGCCTTATTACTGTACAACGCATAAAGCTAGGGCCACCAAACCCGGTACACAGGTTCACCTTGGAATCTTGACCTTTGGCTATGAGTTTGGGGTCAAAAGGTCAAGGTTAACATTCCCTATGCCTTATTACTGTACAATGAGTAAAGCTAGGGTCACCAAACTTGGAACACAGGTTCACCCTGTGACCCTGAAGTGTGACTGTTTTGGGATTACAAGGTCAAAGCTCAACATCAAAATGGCATGTAAACTATATCTCAACAACAAAGAAAGCTAGGGTCACCAGACTTGCTACACAGGTTCACCTTGGAATCCTGACCTCTGACTATGGGTTTGGGGTCAAAAGGTCAAGGTTAACATTCCCTATTACTGTACCAGTAAAGCTAGGGCCACCAAACTTGGTACACAGGTTCACCCTGTGACCCTGAAGTGTGACTGTGGTTTTGGGATTGCAAGGTCAAAGGTCAACGTCAACATGGTTTATAAACTATATCTCAACAACAAAGAAAGCTAGGGTCACCAAACCTGGTACACAGGTTCACTCTGAGACCATAACCTCTGACTACAGGTTTTCAAAGGTCAAGGTTGGCACTCCCTATGATCTTTTACAATAGAATGTGTAAAGCTCTCTAGGGTTACCATACTTGCTACACAGGTTCACCTTGGGATCCTTACCTACAACTATGGGTTGTATACTTTGTTGTATATTCGTGGATGATGGGCTAATCATAATTTGGTTCTGCCACAGTAATTATATTGAATATTTGAAAATTGCTCTTGGTCAGTAAGCATTGGGATCTTCAAAGAAAATGGAGGCAGGGGATATTGCACTCGCCTCTCAGAGTGCTCTTGTCATGTCTGATGGGGACCAGTATTCTGATCATCACTTGTGGGGACAACCCTTTCTACACAGACAGATTCCTTGCATCTATCTATAAATGCATGAAGTCTCTGTGTGTGTGTGTGTGTGTGTGTGTGTGTGTCTGTCCGTCTGTCTGTTCCATGCATATCTCTTGAACTGTTTGTCAGACGCCTAAGATTTTATACATGCTTTGCTGAGGTTAGGAGAGTGTGCATCCCCGAGTATGGAATCGCTCAGTCAAAATATATAATTTTTATCAAAAGTTTAGCCACCACTATGTCACCGCTCTGTCTCTTCATGCCCTGGCTTCAGGAAGTGTGGGTGGGGTTTCAGATTGACTCCGTGCTGATTGGATAATACGCGGCATCACGACCATGCTGATTGGATAACATGCGGCATCACGACCAGTTAGTCACCTCAGTGTTCACTGAACAAAATAAGGAAGTGAAAAATGACAAATTTGACTAGAAAAAGATAATACTGAAGATTTAATGCAAAAAAATTATAAAGTTACCATGATTGCGTAGGTCCAAAGGATAATTTGGCATATGTGGAGAACATGAGGCGTGCAAGCAGACTGGGTGAAGTGTCAGCGGGGACTCGGGTCTGACAAAGAACATCAGTGTATCCAACACAGAACATGCCAGGAAAAGCTGCGTCCAAACATGATCTAGCTTAAAGGCATGCTAACTGATGGCGATTAAAAAGTTGTTTTCAATAAAGTGAAAAAAACAACAACAAGGTAATGCATGGAGTGTGCTTTTGCCGGGAGGCACAGCCAACACCAAAGTGTGATTTATCATGGAAAACAGTTGAGCTTTGCACTTTGAGCGATCAGCTGATTGGATTCACTTCCTCTGGTGTTCTGACATTTTGGCATATCTATCAGATCAGCACTGGACAGTGGATGGTACTGACTGCATTCAAATATATATTAAAAAAAAACATGGGTGGAGGGCTAAACAATGATTTGGATGTGTGCTCAGACACATCCCCAACAGGTCCCATTATACGAACAAGTACATGTGTTTAGCTCTGTGTGTATGTATGCACTGCAGGCAGCAGCTGAGAGTATCTCACGGGTTTTTCCTGTGAACCAACAATGCAAATTGATTGATGACAGCTGCGTTTGACGTTGACAGCTGTGTCTGACACTCACTCGCGTCAGACTACTTTTTTCTCCGTTTTTGTTTGTTTTTATTGATTGTTATCTATTTTATTTATTTACTTATTTATTTTTTATCCCTGTTTGTTATCAGTTTTATTCACTGTTATCTCAGTATTGGCCTCGCCAAATAGTCCGTCTGGACGCACGAGTAGCGGTTTTTGGCTAGCTGCGGGCTACCCATCTCAGCGCCTGGAACGCCATGGCTCCTTCTCCATCATGTTCCCGCTGTTCATCGCTCCTCGAGAAGGTCTTTGAGCTGGAAACGAGGCTCTCCAATCTTTACAAGATTCGGGAGGCCGAAGACCATATCAACACCATTATTCTCGGGCGATCATCGGCCCCGGCCACCGCCTCGCAGCTGGCGGAAACTGCTACTTATTTGGGTGAGCTCAGCGCGTCTCCACCTACCTCCACACCTGCTCCAGCACCTGCTCCAGCCTCTGCAGCCTCCGCAGACGTCCATGACCTCAGCAACAATCACTGGTTTCGTCTCGGGGCTAAACCAAAAGCTTCGCTTGGTCCCTCTCATCCTCCATCTGCGCCCTGGACCTTGGTTCGATCAGCTAATGGCCATCGTCAATCGACCGGAACGGGCCGCGCCTCTTCTCTTCCGGTGTCCTTGGATAACAGATTTGATATCCTTTCCCTGGAGGATTTTCCCCACCTGGACGCCGGCCGCCCGCCCGTCGACGCCCCTCATCTTCCCTCCCCTCCTTCAGCGGCGGCTCATGTCCGCAAACCCCGGATGAAGACCACCCAGGGTGTGTCAAATTACACACCTGCTCCAGACAGAAGAAAAGAGCGCATCTCCCCACCTTCACAACAACAATATCATCCTCTTCAGAATCTCTCTCCACATCAGAATCCACCGACAACCCCCCCCCCAGACGACGCTGGTAATTGGTGACTCGAGCGTGAGGAACGTCAGAAGCAGGTACTGTGTTACTCGATTTTTTCCCGGGGTTAGAGTCTCTGATATTGAGGCTCTTATCCCTGACCTGCTGAATGAATCCCCTCACGTACAAACTGTTGTTGTGCATGTGGGATGCAATAACATCCCAGATGAAGCGTCTCAGATTTTAAAAAGTGACTTCAGGAGCCTTCTGTCCACTCTCATGAACTGTGGCAGATGTGCACTCATCTCTGGGCCTTTGGCACCTTTCAGACGAGGCTGTAATCGTTTTAGCAGAACTCTCAGCCTTAATTCTTGGCTGTGTTTTACTTGTCCTATTTTTAACATTGGTTTTGTTGACAATTTTAATTTATTTTGGAGCCGCCCATCACTTATGAGGCCTGATGGCATCCACCCAAATAGACTTGGTGCACGTGTTTTAACAGACAATCTTTTCTATTTTATTCGGTGTTTTCTGGTACAGTGACTGAAATTTGGTGTGTTTACTCACTCTGAAGTTTCTGGGTTTGCCAATCTGCCCTTTTTTGGTCCTGTTCCCACATATTGTATTGATCCCGTTAACTCGGGTGGTCTTTACCGTTTGGATCAGCCTTTGATTTATAGTCCTTCAGAGACTGAGTCTGTCTCCCGTTGCCCTAAATATTGTAACCCAGGACTATTACAACACAACCTGAAAAACACTCACACTTCTGCAGCTCCTCCTCATCCACCACCCTTGAACTTTGCCCCTCTCTCCTCCCTTAGAGAACCTTTTTCTGCTCCCTTTAAAGTTAATAAAAAAGTTAAAAAAAATAGAATGCATAAACTTCCCAGCTTGATTAAACAAAATGTTGGGAAAATTCTAATCCAGCCTCAAGTCTCTAAAATTAATACAATTAATAATTTGGCCTCTCTTCCCCCCCAAAGTTTAAAAATTAAATGTGGCTTATTAAACATTAGGTCTCTATCTTCTAAGTCTCTTTTGGTCCATGATCTATTAATCGATCATCAGATCGATCTACTATCCCTCACAGAGACCTGGCTCGGGCTTGATGATTATGTTGGTCTGAATGAATCAACTCCCTCTGGGTATTTAAACTGTCATAACCCCAGAGGTTCTGGTCGTGGTGGTGGAGTGGCGGCAATTTTCCATCCTAAATTGCTGGTTAATGTTAAGCAGAAATTATGTTTTAATTCCTTTGAAGGTTTGGTCGTCAGTGTGGGGCCTGTTGGCAATCTTGGCTTGATCCCAGTTCTCTTTGGCATAATTTATCGTCCTCCCACGGTCTGTTCAGAGTTTCTATCAGAATTTGCCGAATTTTTAGCTGATTTGGTGCTGAAAACCGATAGAATAATTATTGTAGGGGACTTTAATATACATGTTGATGTTGAGAGTGACTGTCTTAATAAGGCTTTCAATTCAATTTTAGACTCAATGGGGTTTTCACAAAAAGTAAAAAATTCTACCCATTATTACCTCCGCCAGGCCGCAGGCCAGGAGGTTATGTTTTTGCCGGGGTTTGTCTGTTTGTCTGTCTGTCTGTCTGTTGGTTAGCAAGATAACTCAAAAAGTTTTGGACAGATTTCCATGAAACTTTCAGGCGTTGTTGGAAATGGTTCAAGGAAGAACTGATTAAATTTTGGGGATGATCCGGATCACCGTCTGGATCCAGGAATTTTTTAAAGGATTCTTTAACATTGTGAGATAGGGCCATTTTCAACATGTGTGCAGGCGCAATGGAGGGTGCTGGTCGTCGTGTCTGACGAACACGAACTCCGCGTTCTTCAAAGTTTTAGGCACAAAAACACGCGGAAAACTGTGGTGGGCAGGGCCCGGCAGCGTGCCTGTGTTTGCGCTACGCTGCAAAAGCTGAGACGGGCAGCTGTCCAGCACGGGATTATTTGGCAGAAATTCTCCGGGCAGCCATAGTGGCTGCGCAAAAACAAGCTCCCTGCCGGGGAAGCTTCCAAATCCTCTTTTGCCGTGGAGCGCAACCCCAATAAAACCCACGGCAACCTGTCTACCCAATTTGCATCCGTCAGTCAACCCCTGAGTGCTGCTTTCAGTGATCTATGAAAACGCTTGCATAACCCATTGGCCTGTGGGTTGTATGCGGTTGTGCGATGAATTGCAACGCCTGCAGCCTGGGAGTTTGGAGATAGAGGAGATGGACACAACAGCAACACTTGAGTTTATTACCTCCGCCAAGGAGGTAATGCTTTTACTACTGAACCACTAATCCTATCATTGTGAATCCAATTGCTAGTCATATGTTTTCATGGTCAAGGAATCTGAAAACGTACACACAAACACTATATGGGGGGAACTGTGGTGCTAAACCGCCATTACGGAAAATCCCATTTTCGTCAATAACTACTGAACCACTAATCCTATCATTGTGAATCCAATTGCTAGTCATATGTTTTCATGGTCAAGGAATCTGAAAACGTACACACAAACACTGTATGGGGGGAACTGTGGCGCTTGGCGGAGGTCTGTGCTCCCCGAGTGCTTTTCTAGTTTCCACCATACATTGGACCTTGTTTTGACATATGGTATAGATATCGAAAATCTGGTTGTGTCTCCTCATAATCCTGTACAGTCTGACCATTGTCTGTTAATTTTTGATTTCATTATCTCTGATCACTTATTTCCTAAAGAAAAATACTACTACAGCAGATGTCTTTCTGATGACGTTGTTGCTAAATTTTTGCAGATTGTCTCCTCTATGCCATGGGTCAACACAACAGAAACACCTGAAACTAGAAAAGCACTCGGAGAGCGCAGACCTCCGCCAAGCTCCACAGTTCCCCCCATACAGTGTTTGTGTGTACGTTTTCCGATTCCTTGACCATGAAAACATATGACTAGCAATTGGATTCACAATGATAGGATTAGTGGTTCAGTAGTTATTGACGAAAATGGGATTTTCCGTAATGGCGGTTTAGCGCCACAGTTCCCCCCATACAGTGTTTGTGTGTACGTTTTCCGATTCCTTGACCATGAAAACATATGACTAGCAATTGGATTCACAATGATAGGATTAGTGGTTCAGTAGTAAAAGCATTACCTCCTTGGCGGAGGTAATAAACTCAAGTGTTGCTGTTGTGTCCATCTCCTCTATCTCCAAACTCCCAGGCTGCGGGCGTTGCAATTCATCGCACAACCGCGTACAACCCACAGACCAATGGGTTATGCAAGCATTTTCATAGATCACTGAAAGCAGCACTCAGGGGTTGACTGACGGATGCAAATTGGGTAGACAGGTTGCCGTGGGTTTTATTGGGGTTGCACTCCGCGGCAAAAGAGGATTTGGAAGCTTCCCCGGCAGAGAGCTTGTTTTTGCGCAGCCACTATGGCTGCCTGGGGAATTTCTGCCAAATAATCCCGCGCCGGACAGCTGCCCGTCTCAGCTTTTGCAGCGTAGCGCAAACACAGGCACGCTGCTGGGCCCTGCCCACCACAGTTTTCCGCGTGTTTTTGTGCCTAAAACTTTGAAGAACGCGGAGTTCGTGTTCGTCAGACACGACGACCAGCGCCCTCCATTGCGCCTGCACACATGTTGAAAATGGCCCTATCTCACAATGTTAAAGAATCCTTTAAAAAATTCCTGGATCCAGACGGTGATCTGGATCATCCCCAAAATTTAATCAGTTCTTCCTTGTACCATTTCCAACAACGCCTGAAAGTTTCATGGAAATCCGTCCAAAACTTTTTGAGTTATCTTGCTAACCAACAGACAGACAGACCAACAGACAGACAAACCCCAGCAAAAACATAACCTCCTGGCCTGCGGCCTGGCGGAGGTAATAAGTGATGGAGAGTCTGCTCCATTCATGATTGATAGCATGGTTGATGGTGTTACTGCCTCTCTGCATCGGACTCTAGATTTGGTAGCCCCTTTAAAAAAGAAAAAGTCTAACCAGAGATTTCTTACTCCTTGGTTTAACTCAGAAACTCGTGGCTTGAAACAGAAGGCTTGTCAATTGGAAAGAAAATGGCATTCAACTAATTCAGATGAATTCTACTTGGCTTGGAGAAATCATCTCTTAATCTATAAAAAATCTCTTAGAAAAGCTAGATCAAGCTATTATTCTGCATTAATAGAAGCAAACAAGAATAACCCCAGGTTTCTCTTCAACACTGTAGCCAGGCTTACAAAGAGCCATGACTCGGTCAATCCTCGCATCCCCCCTGAACTTTCTAGTCAGGACTTTCTGAACTATTTCAATCTTAAAATTTTATCTATTAGAGATGAAATTAGTCAGATTCTTCCTACCATAAACTCTAGTACATTAACTACTGCTGCTCCCTCAATTGATATCTGCTTAGTCATGAAGTCATGAATAGTCATGAAGTCCTTTGAGCGCCTGGTCCTGTCTCACCTCAAGTCCATCACCACTCCCCTCCTGGACCCGCTGCAGTTTGCCTACCGTGCTAACAGGTCTGTGGACGACACAGTCAACCTGGCCCTCCACTCCATCCTGCAGCACCTGGACTCCCCGGGAACCTACGCCAGGATCCTGTTTGTGGACTTCAGCTCTGCATTCAACACCATCCGCCCCGCTCTGCTCCAGGACAAGCTGTCCCTGCTCAGCGTGCCTGACTCCCTCTGCAGGTGGATCACCGACTTCCTGACGGACCGGAGGCAGCATGTGCGGCTGGGAAAGTCTGTCTCGGACTCTGTTAGCATCAGCATCGGATCACCCCAGGGCTGTGTACTTTCCCCCCTACTCTTCTCCCTTTATACCAACTCCTGCACCTCCTCCCACCAGTCTGTTAAGCTGATCAAGTTTGCGGACGACACCACCCTCATCGGGCTCATCTCCAACAGCGACAAGTCCGTCTACAGGAAAGAGGTGGCCCAGCTGGTGTCCTGGTGCAGCCACAACAACCTGCAGCTGAACGCTCTGAAGACAGCGGAGATGATTGTGGACTTCAGGAAAGTCACAACCCCCCTGCCCCCACTCACCATCACAGGCTCTCCCATCACCATTGCAGATTCCTTCCGCTTCTTGGGCACCACCATCACCCGGGACCTCAAATGGGAGCCAACCATCAGCTCCCTCATCAAAAAGGCCCAGCAGAGGCTGTTCTTTCTGCGGCAGCTGAGGAAGCTCAAGCTACCCACCAAGATGTTAGTGCAGTTCTACACGGCCATCATCGAGTCCATCCTCACCGCCTCCATAACTGTGTGGTATGCAGGAGCCACTGCCAGGGACAGACTAAGGCTGCAGCGTGTCGTGCGCACTGCTGAGAAGGTGATCGGCTGCAAGCTCCCATCTCTCCAGGACCTGTACATCTCCAGGACCCGGAGGCGTGCAGGCCGGATCATAGCCGATCCTTCACACCCTGGTCACGTACTGTTTGCCCCCCTCCCCTCAGGTAGAAGGCTTCGGTCCATTCAGACTAAAACCTCCCGGCACATGAACAGCTTTTTCCCCTCTGCCATCAGACTGCTGAACATTAAGTGACTTATTGACTCTCGTGCACTATATACAGCAGCTCATGTCGTTCATCACTGTTTTTCTGTTGCATTATCGACTGCACTGTGGTACCCCATATTATCTGCTACTTGCTAATTTATTTAAAACTGCCTTGACTAGTATTACTCATTATTATTATTACTTATTATTCTACACTTATTGCATGTTTTTAGTCTTTTTTTTTTCCACAATATCTTTATTGAACCTTTTTTTTTTTTTAACAAACATGATACAAACAATCAAACACTAACACTAAAGTACTACAAAAAAAAAATGCACTAAAAACACCAACAACCACCAACAAAATCAAGTCTTCAACAATGCTCCTCTGTTTAGTCTAGACAATCCAATACATAAGTATACATATTATGTTCACCAGTTTGGAATTTACAAGGTCCACACACATCATTCACCTTCTTCTTCAAGAGTTATGTTTAAATTTTTTACATAATCAATAAAAGGTCTCCATATATTCTCAAACACAATTTCCTTTGATTTCAGTATATATGTTATTCTTTCTAATGGAAGGTTTGTTAACATCTGTCTTAACCACTGAGTCACATCTGGTCTATGAGTCTTTTTCCATAATAGTGCAATACATTTTTTGGCATTAAGCAAACTGAGGTCTATGAATGTTCTTTCACTTTTATTAAAATTATGCTTTTCTGGGTACAGACCCAACAAAAACAGTTTAGGATTCAATATGATTTGTTTTGAGATTATTTTTTCAATTGTTACCCTCACCTCTTCCCAAAACATTCTTATTAATCTACATTCCCATAAACAATGAAATAGGGTTCCTTTACTTTCCATGCATTTTGTGCATGTATCTGGTATATTTTTGTTATATCTATTTAACTCCTCCGGTGTAACATACATCCGCATTAACCATTTGAAATGTATCAATTTAAGGCGTGCATTTATTGATTTGGTTTGAGCTTCTGTACAAGCCAATTCCCATTGTTCCTCTGAAATTTCAATTTGCAGATCTTCTTTCCAGTAGTTTAATCTTTTCAGTGAATTTTCACTTGAAGATAGTGTCAATGAGTTATAAAACTCTGAAATAATACCCTTTCTTTTACTATCTTTCATCATCATTTTTTCCAAGGATGAATAAATAGGTCGAGTGAGAGCTTTATTTTGATTTGATCGAATAAAGTTTCTAAGTTGAAGATATTTAAAAAAATGTGTTCTATTGAGATTAAATTTGATCCTCAGCTCTTCAAAAGACATTATGTTGTCTGCACATGGCAAATATAAATCCTGAATCTTTTGTATCCCTTTTAAATTCCATACTTTAAATACAGCGTCCGCTCTCCCTGGTTTAAAATATTGATTACCCCATATTGGACTAAATTGTGACAATAACTGTGGTTCTTTTAAATAGTTTTTAGCTTCACACCATATTTTGATCATATGCTTTACAAATGGATTTTTAACTTGTTTTTGTAATTTTTTTGCCGAATCTGAGTATATGAATATGGGAAGAGGTAAAGGTAAATTGTATGATTCCATTTCAGTCCAGTGAGGGAGATCATTTGATGAAAAATAATATGTCATAGACCTCAGTTGTGCCGACCAATAATACAACATAAAATTTGGACATTTCAGACCTCCACGATCAAATGGTAAATATAATAAAGACAAACGTAATCTAGCCCTCCTGTTGTTCCATATAAATTCCACTAACTTTTTTTTTATTCTTGAGAATAGATCTAAAGGTGGTGATAAGGGAATGTATTGAAATAAATAAAGTATTTTAGGTAAAATATTACTTTTAAGTATATTGATTCTCCCGATCATCGACATTGGTAGTGACATCCATCTCTGAGTTAACTCATTGATATCTGACATTAAGGCTTCATAGTTGACACTGGCGACTGATTCTAGCTTAGGCATAATTTGGATTCCTAAATATTTAAACTGATTTACAACATTGAATTGATTTACCTCAGGGGCTGGGTAATTTCTCTGGGTCTCATTTAGCATTAATATTGAAGATTTAGTTTTATTTATTTTATATCCTGATATTTCCCCAAAATTCTTTATTAAATTCAACAAGGTTGGAATTGATTTTTTTAGATTCGACATAAACAAAATTATATCATCGGCGTACAGGGAGATTTTATGTTCTGTTGGTCCAACTTTAATTCCATATATTTGTGAATGTAAACGTATCGCTATCGCTAAAGGTTCAATTGCCATAGTAAACAGTAAAGGTGAAAGTGGACAGCCTTGTCGACATCCTCTATTGATTTTTATTGGTTTTGAAATATTGTTATTTGTTAGGATTTCTGCTGTAGCATTATTGTATATTATTTGAACCCATTTTATGAAATTATTTCCAAGTCCAAACCTTTGTAGGACTTCAAAAAGAAAGGGCCATTCAACTCTATCAAAGGCCTTTTCGGCGTCCAATGATAGGAGAGCTGTATCCGGTGCTTCTTTATTAAAATAAATAATATTAAATAGTCTTCTTACATTATGGAAGCCTTGTCTACCCTTTATAAAGCCATTCTGATCTCGATTAATAATATTTGGTAAAATTTCTTGTATTCGTCTTGCTAAAATTTTACAGATTATCTTAAGGTCGGCGTTTAATAGGCTTATTGGTCTCATATTTTCACATTTATTAGAGGGCTTACCTGGTTTTGGCAGCAGTATAATTAAGGCATTATTTATGTATGATGGTAAATTATTATTTTGAAATGCTTCTAAAACCATTTCCAAAAAAGGTTTTATTAATTTATTCTTAAATTTTTTATAAAGGTCAACTGGAAGACCATCTGGTCCTGCACTTTTTCCTGATTTCATATTATCAATGGCTAGCCCAACTTCTTCTTGACTAATTTTAGACTCCAATATCTCCCTGTTTTCATTTGGAATACACGGTATAGATAGTTCGTTCAAAAACCCATTTAGTTTTGTTAAATCAGGTTCATTTTTGGTATCATATAATTTTTCATAGTAATCTCTAAAGGCTCTATTAATTTCTAAAGGATCTATAACTACCTGTCCGTTACTTATAATACTGGTAATTGGTGTTTTAATTTCCAATTGTTTAATCTGCCATGCTAATAATTTTCCTGATTTTTCACCTTGTTCATAAAAAGATTGTTTCAATCTTAGAAGACTCGAGGCAGCTCTATTCGCTGATTTTTTGTCGTATTCAGCTCTCAAAATCAGTAATTCATTCTCCAACCTTGGGTCACTTCCTGCATACACTTTTTCCTGAAGACTTTTTATTTTATGTTCCAATTTAGCTCTCTCCTCTCGAGTCTTCTTAGATTTTGATCCTGTATAACTAATAATATGTCCCCTAATAAAAGCTTTGAAAGCCTCCCACTTTACACATGCTGATGTTTGTGTAGTATTGATGTCAAAGAACTCGTCTATCTGTTTTTCTATATACTTGACAAATTCCTCATCCTGAAGCCATTTATGCTGAAATTGCCATCTACCTGATTCCTTTGTCAATTTTTTATCTACATATATTAGACAACAGGGTGCATGATCAGAGATCACGATGTTATCATAAAAGCAGTTTTGAATCTTGGACCTTAATTCTGTGGAAATCAAAAAATAATCAATACGTGAGAATGTCTTGTAGGTACTGGAATAACAAGAATAGGCTTTAACTTGTGGTTTCATTTCTCTCCATATATCTAACAATCTCAATTCTTTCATAAAATGATTAATAGTCATCCTACATCCAATGTGCGTACAATCCAGTTCTGTTGATCTATCTATACCGGGATTCAATGTACAATTAAAATCCCCTGCTATTATATGTTGCCCTGTAAGTGATGATAAGATGAGAAATAAATTAGCAAAGAACTTCTGATCATCTATATTGGGACCATATAAGTTCACAAGATTTATATTTTCTAATAGCAAAGAACCTTGAATGATTACATATCTTCCAAATTTGTCTCCAATTACATTTTTCACTTGAAAAGGAACTGGTTTATGTATGAGAGTCATAACTCCCCTGGCTCGGGATGAAAATGAAGAGGTGAATACACTTCCCTGCCATCTACTCCTAATTCTTTTAACATCCTCCTCTATCAGATGAGTTTCTTGTAAAAACACAATTCTTGAACCCATGTCCTTTATTTTATTCATAACTTGTTTAAGTTTTTTTAAATTTTGTAGACCTCTGCAATTCCATGAAGTTAAATTAAGATTAACACTTTGGTCCATGATCAATAGAGAGTTTGGGATTACCTTGCAGTGTAAACATGCTCATACAGAGAAGCAAAAACATGAGTGGTTGAACATTCATCCTACAAACTACACACAAACAAATTTCCCCTTCCCACACTTGTGGCAAACCCCCCAAAATCAAAAGAAAAATTCTGTCTCCCGATATAGCCATCGACCGTTCCACACCCACGGGGAACAGCCTAAGCCACTCCTTCTTCATCCTCCCAATCACCCTAACTCTACTGCTTTTAATGACGTAACATTAACTCTCCTCTGTAGTTTTCCAACTTAACTCCAAAATTTTTAACAACTTTGTACATCATAGTTTTTTTTTTTGTTTGTTTTGTTTTTGTTTTGTTTTTTTAATATATAATACAATCTATATTTTGTAAACTTACTATTTACTTCAAGTCAGTCAGATGCCTGTGCAAATGCTTAATTATTCTACCTTATATTTTGTTCATGCTTAGCTCCCACCAGTCTCTTCTTCTTCTTTGATCTTCTTGATGAACTCCTGCGCCTCCTCTGGGGTCTTGAAGATGTGGGTTCTGCCCTCATACGTGGTCAGCAGTCTCGCAGGATAGATTACACCATGACGAATCCCAAGGTTGCGCAGCTCCTTACGTACGGGATCAAACTGCTTCCTCAATTGCTGGATTCCTGTGGCCAAATCTGGGTAGAACCGCACCTGCTGGTCCTGGTGTTTAATCTCTCCTTTAGCACGTGCAGCGTTGAAGATCTTCATCCTGTCTCTGTTGCTAAGAAACTTCATAATTAAGGTCCTCGGCGGTCCCTTATCTCTCCGTGGGCCAATACGATGTGCTTTTTCCAGAACCACTGCTGATTGCAACTCCTCGCTGCCCAGCACCTCCGGAATCCACTTTTCCAGAAAGGAACATACGTCCCGACCTTCTGATTCCTCTGGAAGACCCACCAGCCTCAAATTATTCTGTCTCGACCGAGATTCCAAATCCAAAATATTATCTTCCAGAGATTTATTTTTTTTTTCCAAAGTGCGCACCTTTAATTGAAGACGGGTGACGTCATCTTCAGCACTAGCGAGACGGAGCTCCATCTGCGCCGTTCGTTCTACACAGTCACCCAATTCCTTTCTTATTCCTTCCAACGCTGTCATAATCCCATCAAATCTAGAGGAAAAGTCCGCTCTCATTGAACTCATGGCAGCCATCAGCGCATCTGCGCCATTCCCCGCAGATATCGCACCGTTGCCAGCCTCCTCCGCCATATATGGAGTTTTGTTTGCTGCGTCACAGACCTGAAAGTCCGTTAATTTGGACTGTTTCGGCGGCTCGCTTTTTCCTTTTCCTGGTTTTCCAGCCTTAGGCTTCGCCGACATATCCTCGCCCAAATGCTGGGATACGTTCTGTCCCAAATGAGAGAGTTATTTGCCGATTTTTTTTCTCCAGGAGCAGAGCAGAGCGAGACACGTCCGTCCTACGTGGCAGCCATAACCGGAAGTGATGTTTTTAGTCTTTTAGTATTTTAGTTTCTCTTTATCTCATCATGTTTTTAATGTTGCAGCATGGCACCGAGACAAATTCCTAGTTTGTGTACTACATGAACAATGGCAATAAATCTGATTCTGATTCTGATTCTGATTCTGCTTGGATAGATTTACTCCAATCGACCTCTTGGAGTTGGATATGGTAGTTTTCTCTTCTAAGCCTTCATCTTGCCTTCTGGACCCTATTCCTTCCAGGTTATTTCAAATTATTTTCCCAATTATTAGTAGCAGTATTCTTCTTATCATTAATTCTTCTTTAACTCTGGGTTATGTTCCACTGGCTTTTAAAACTGCTGTAATTAAACCTTTACTTACTTTACAGCTACAGACCGGTGGCCTTGACGTCCCACTTGATGAAGACCCTGGAGAGACTGCTCCTTGCTCACCTCCGCCCCCTGGTGGAACCAGCGATGGATCCACTCCAGTTCGCCTACCAGCATGGCATTGGGGTGGAGGATGCGGTGATCTTCCTCCTTCACCGTTCTCTGTCCCACCTGGAGAAGCCCGGGAATATGGTGAGGATCATGTTCTTTGACTTCTCCAGTGCTTTCAACACCATCCAACCGATGATCCTGAAGGACAAGCTGCTGCGCGCAGGGGTGGACCAGCACCTGTCATCATGGATCCTGGACTACCTCACGAACCGGCCTCAGTTTGTGAGAACCCGGGACTGTGTGTCCGACACGATCATCAGTAGCACGGGGGCCCCCCAGGGAACGGTGCTGGCTCCCTTCCTGTTCACTCTTTATACTGCGGACTTCTCACACAACACAACACACTGCCATCTACAGAAGTTCTCTGATGACTCTGCGATCGTTGGCCTCATCTCCAATGGAGATGAAGCTGAGTACAGAGGGCTTATCCAGGACTTCGTGGACTGGTGCCATCGGAACTGCCTCCAGATCAACGCGAGGAAAACTAAAGAGCTGGTGGTGGACTGCCGCAGGCATGGGCAGCCCCTCACAGTACCAGTAAATATACAGGGAACAGACATCGAGATGGTGACATCCTATAAGTACCTGGGTATTCATCTGAACAATAAACTAGACTGGTCACACAATACTGATGCACTCTACAAGAAGGGACAGCGCAGGCTGTTCCTGCTGAGGAGACTCAGGTCTTTTGGTGTACAAGGGGCGCTGCTGAAGTCATTCTATGACACGGTGGTGGCATCAGCCATCACTTTTGGAGTGGTCTGCTGGGGCAGTGGCATTACTGCAGCCGATAGGAAGAGACTGAACAAACTGATTAAGAAAGCTAGCTCTGTCCTGGGGCAGCGCCTTGATCCGATGGAGGAGATAGGAGAGAGAAGGACGGTGGCTAAACTGTCATCTCTGCTGGAGTCCGAGTTCCACCCTATGCAGGACATACTGAATGCACTGAGGAGCTCATTTAGCAGCAGACTACATCATCCCAGGTGCACAACCGAGAGGTTTCGTAGGTCCTTCCTACCAACGGCTGTCAGACTGTACAACCTAAGCAGGGCTGCTCGCAGAGATAGCAAAAAGACGTAACAAACTAATAGTTTTTTTGAATGCAAAAGATGCAATAGACTTACACAATGGTCCCCTCCGGCATACAACTAGGAACTTACCGGTCGCTATGGAGGGTGAGAATATGTATGGGCACATAATCATACCATGTAGGATAACTAAGTAGACGGTTATGCTGTTTCATTCCATCTAGCAACAATGCTCTGCACTGTGTGTGTTTATATATTTACATATTTATTCCATCTAGCTACAATGCTCAGCACTGGGTGTGTTTATATATTTATATATCTATATATTATTCCATCTAGCTACATTGCTCCGCACTGTGTGTGTTTATATACTTGCATATTTATTCCACCTAGCTGCAATGCTCCGTACTGTGGGTGTTTATATATTTACATATTTATTCCATCTAGCTACAATGCTCTGCACTGTGTGTTCATATATTCATATATTTATTCCATCCAGCTACAATGCTCTGCACTGTGTGTCTGTGTGTGTGTGTATATATATATATTTTATAGTAATACGTACATATGTATATTAGCTGCTCTTGCTTGCTTGTTTTTTTTTTTTTTTTTTTTTTTTTTTTCTTGCCTTCTGATTGTTGCTCTGAGTGTTGCTATCCCTGTGCTGTTGCAATCCTGGAATTTCCCCGTTGTGGGACTAATAAAGGCTTATCTTATCTTATCTTATCTTACTTAAAAAAACCAATGTTCGATCCTGGAGTTTTGGCCAATTATCGACCAATCTCCAATTTGCCTTTCATTTCAAAAATCCTGGAAAGAGTTGTTGCTGTGCAATTATCTGACCATTTGCAGGGAGTTGGTTTGTTTGAGGTGTTTCAATCTGGGTTCAGAGCTCATCACAGCACTGAAACTGCCTTAGTGAAGGTCTCTAATGACCTCCTGACTGTATCTGATAATGGACTTGTCTCTGTTCTTGTTCTTTTAGATCTCAGTGCAGCCTTTGACACTATCGATCATGCCATTCTACTTGATAGATTGGAACACTTTGTTGGACTCAGTGGAACTCCGTTGCAGTGGTTTAGATCTTACAGTGGGGCAAAAAAGTATTTAGTCAGCCACCAAATGTGCAGGTTTTCCCACTTAAAAGATGAGAGAGGTCTCCAATTTTCATCATAGGTATACCTCAACTATGAGAGACAAAATGAGAAAAAAAAATCCAGAAAATCACATTGAAGGATTTTTAATTAATTAATTGGTAAATTCCTCGGTAAAATAAGTATTTGGTCACCTACAAACAAGCAAGATTTCTGGCTCTCACAGACCTGTAACTTCTTCTTTAAGAGGCTGCTCTGTCCTCCACTCGTTACCTGTATTAATGGCACCTGTTTGAACTCATTATCAGTATAAAAGACACCTGTCCACAACCTCAAACAGTCAGACTCCAAACTCCACTATGGCCAAGACCAAAGAGCTGTCAAAGGACACCAGAAACAAAATTGTAGACCTGCACCAGGCTGGGAAGACTGAATCTGCAATAGGTAAGCAGCTTGGTGTGAAGAAATCAACTGTGGGAGCAATTATTAGAAAATGGAAGACATACAAGACCACTGATAATCTCCCTTGATCTGGGGCTCCACGCAAGATCTCACCCCGTGAGGTCAAAATGATCATGAGAACGGTGAGCAAAAATCCCAGAACCACACGGGGGGACCTAGTGAATGACCTGCAAATAGCTGGGACCAAAGTAACAAAGGCTACGTCAGTAACACACTACGCCGCCAGGGACTCAAATCCTGCAGTGCCAGACGTGTTCCCCTGCTTAAGCCAGTACATGTCCAGGCCCGTCTGAAGTTTGCTAGAGAGCATTTGGATGATCCAGAAGAGGATTGGGAGAATGTCATATGGTCAGATGAAACCAAAGTAGAACTTTTTGGTAAAAACTCAACTTGTCGTGTTTGGAGGAGAAAGAACACCATACCTACTGTGAGGCATGGGGGTGAAAACATCATACTTTGGGGCTGTTTTTCTGCAAAGGGACCAGGACGACTGATCCGTGTAAAGGAAAGAATGAATGGGGCCATGTATCGTGAGATTTTGAGTGAAAACCTCCTTCCATCAGCAAGGGCATTGAAGATGAAACATGGCTGGGTCTTTCAGCATGACAATGATCCCAAACACACTGCCCGGGCAACGAAGGAGTGGCTTCGTAAGAAGCATTTCAAGGTCCTGGAGTGGCCTAGCCAGTCTCCAGATCTCAACCCCATAGAAAATCTTTGGAGGGGGTTTAAAGTCCGTGTTGCCCAGCGACAGCCCCAAAACATCACTGCTCTAGAGGAGATCTGCATGGAGGAATGGGCCAAAATACCAGCAACAGTGTGTGAAAACCTTGTGAAGACTTACAGAAAACATTTGACCTCTGTCATTGCCAACAAAGGGTATATAACAAAGTATTGAGATGAACTTTTGTTATTGACCAAATACTTATTTTACCGAGGAATTTACCAATTAATTCATTAAAAATCCTTCAATGTGATTTTCTGGATTTTTTTTTTTCTCATTTTGTGTCTCATAGTTGAGGTATACCTATGATGAAAATTGGAGACCTCTCTCATCTTTTAAGTGGGAGAACTTGCACAACTGGTGGCTGACTAAATACTTTTTTCCCCCACTGTATTTGTCTGATAGATTTCAGTTTGTCCATGTCAATGATGGATTTTCTTCCAGCTCTAAGCTCACTCACGGAGTTCCACAGGGATCTGTGTTGGGCCCTACTCTTTTTAGTCTATATATGCTCCCTCTGGGCAACATCATCGGAAAGCACTATATACATTTTCATTGTTACGCTGATGACACACAACTATATCTGTCAATGAAGCCCGATGATTGTGATCAGTTGGCCAAGCTAGATGCCTGTCTTAAGGACATCAAGGCTTGGATGACTTGTAATTTTTTATTATTGAACTCTGATAAGACTGGAGTCATTGTTGTTGGCCCAAAAAATCTTAGAAATTCCTTTTCAGATTATGCCCTGAATTTAGATGGTGCCACTCTCACTCTGAACAGTTGTGTGAGGAACCTTGGAGTGATTTTTGACCAGGATTTGTCCTTTTATTCACATATTAAAACTGTTTCTAGGACCGCCTTATATCATCTGCGCAATATTGCTAAGATCAGGAGCATCTTGTCTCTGGGTGATGCTGAGAAACTGATTCACGCCTTTGTCAGTTCGCGATTAGATTATTGTAATTCGCTATTATCTGGTTGTCCTAGAGTATCTTTAAAAAGTCTTCAATTGATTCAAAATGCTGCTGCTAGAGTTTTAACTGGTTCTAGAAAAAGAGATCATATTTCCCCGGTTCTGTCCTCCCTCCATTGGCTTCCCATTGAATTCAGAATCAAGTTTAAAATCCTTCTTCTTACTTTCAAAGCTCTTAACAATCTGGCCCCCCAATATATAAAAGATCGGATATTACCTTACCATCCTAACAGAGCATTATGCTCCCAAAATGCTGGCTTACTTGTGGTGCCCAGAATCTCCAAATGTACGGTGGGAGGCAGAGCCTTCAGCTACCAAGCCCCTTCTCTCTGGAACCAGTTACCACTCTGGGTCTGGGAGTCAGACTCAGTCTCTGTCTTTAAGAACAGGGTAAAATCCTTCCTTTTTAATATAGCTTTCATTTAAGGAGGGTATTTGTGTCTTTTAACCCCACTTGCTGGTTGATCTCCAATAATCTACTTGGCATCTTACTGCTATGTTCTTTATGTCTGCCCTTTCCATCCTCCCTATCCCCTCATCCCCAGCCAGTCGCAGCAGACGACTGCCCCTTCCTGAGCCTGGATCTGCTAGAGGTTTCTTCCTTCCAAATGGGAGTTTTTCCTCTCCACTGTCACCTTACCGGAGTGGTGGCTCAGTTGGTAGAGCATCCGCCCCACACCCGGGAGGCAGGGGTTCAAATCCCGGCCGGGTCATGCCGAAGACCATATAAAAGTGGAACTTCCTGCCATCCAGCTTGGTGCTCAGCAATAATGGAACGGAGGAGGGAAATTTGTGGCGGCGCCTTGCATGGCAGCGGCCCTCTGATTCTACACTTGGGGTGTGTGTGATTAACACAGTAGATAGGTAAAGCACAATCTCGTTCTGCTGTACATGATTGATTGTACAGTTGAATGACAATGAAGGGTGATAGATAGTGCTTGCTCATAGGGGATCGTCTGATTGCTGGGTCTTTCTGTGACTGTGTGATTTTTTTATCTGTACTGTGGTGCCACAAGGCGGTTTTTGTTGTGATGTGGCGCATTATAAATAAAGTTGAATTGAAATTGAATTGAATTAAATTGAATTGAATTGAAATATGCCATTGTAGGGTAGCTCCAAGTTAGAAACCTGTTCAATAAGTTACACATAGGTTCAAAGAGCATCACTCATATGCTAGAAATAATTTTTGGGTACGCGAGACATTAATCTTAACGTATTTTGACTTTTGAGTAACTATGAGTCGCTGACAAGTAACGTGTGTAAATGAACGCATAACTTCCTTACAACCTTTGCTTCGTGAATGCGGGACGTATCAACCATATGCTGGATACATCGGAAAGGAGCTCGGGGACCTAAGCCATATACCAGTGTGCTTCAGGGTGCTTCAGCATGCTCTTAACTTAGACAAAACTTAGCCATAACTGATTCGATGTACGCCAGCATATTCTCCAAATTTTTCATACCTTTTGCAAACACTGCCTAAATTGTCTTGGTGTGACAGGGCCTAAATGAAGGACACAAAAATGCCCAAATAATGAAATAAATCATTTTTAGTTAAATATTTACTGAGAAATAGGCAACACTGATGCAACGGTTGCAGTCAAACGGGTCCTTCTGCTGTGTATAATAATGTTGGGTGTTTTGTAGTTAATTTGGTTGATTACAATTTTAAAATCATTTTAATAACAAAATATTGCTAAAGTACTAAAATGATGCACTACAATGGGTCTCAAGTATTTGTAAATGTGTCCTGTTATAGTACTGCATGAGTTTATTGACGATACACAGAATAAATTCAGTTTTACACTGAACTCTATCACTGAACAGTGATATAAACTAATTATAAAATAATTTATAATTTATTATATTTAATAAAATAATTATAATGATGACTGAACAACTCCCGTTCCCCAAAGTGCAAGATACACTATTATGAATATAATCTGGAATTTCCCCATTGTGAGACTAATAAAGGCTTATCTTATCTTATCTTATCTTATCTTATCTTATCTTATATAAGTGATAAAAGATCAAGGGATCTGACAAACAGATAAACAAGGGATCTGAAACAGTCGCTAATATTGGATGCCCCATTCATTTTCAATATTTAGGTATTCTGTAATTAATATTCACGCAGTTAGATACATCTTACTGCCATTTACTCCATTTTATATTTGTCAAAGTCTAACGTGATTCTTTACATATAGGCTACACCTCTTTGTATTCCACTTTCAAACACAGCCTACATTTGGGCCTGTAAAGCCTAACTGGGATACCTGTTTCAGATAGGAATACTTGTGTTCTACGGGCAATGCACTAGTTTAGATAGATAGAAGACTAACTTGACACTCTTGGGGGGGGGGGGGGACAGTGCTCCATTCCCACAAATATAATAGTATAGGGAAAACACTGAGATGCACCTGCAGGTCTTGTCACTGACTTTTTCCCACTGAGTGCAATTACTAATAAAAATAGAGCTATATCTGTATGTAATGAATATATATACTATATGAGTTTCACCTTTTGAACTTAATTACAGAAATAAACAAATTTTTTGATGACATTCCAATTTATTGAAATGCACCTGTAGCAGCAGAAACATGAAATTAAATGTCATCCCCAAAAATAATTTATCATTATTATGCTGATGTGTATGCTGTGGTAGTTCTCATGAATAAAACCTACAATAAATACTTAATATAAAAATGTCACCTGCAGTTTCAGACTCAGCGTAAGGACCTTAAACTGAAATTGGGCATCATACATACTAATCCAAACATGTTGGATTAGTATGCTCACGTGTACTTTGTTAGTAAGCTGTGTTTGTACTAACAAGCTACTCCAGATTCAAGAAACACTCGTATGTCCTACAAGTGTGTAAACAGTCCGCATAAAAAATGGTGAATTTCACCTGTGTGTGAGTGCGTGTTCATGAGTACTGAAGATTTGCATAATTAACGCCCTAAAACTACCATATAAGGTTACGCTTCCATAACTATGACAGGAATTGTATTCACAAAAATGGCTTCAAAGTCTACAAAATAAAAAATTCTCGAGTGAAATTGAAGTTCTCTTGTCTGAGATCTAAAAAGGAAAGAAATATAATTTAAGTAGCGTCAGCAGCAGAATCAAAGGACCGGCAAAAATGAAAGAATCCATCAGATTCTAGGAGACGTTCCTCTTAATAGTGACCAACATGAATACACAGCTAAGTGCAGTGCACTTTGGCCATTTGTGCCAACTGTGTACAAATGGCCACCTGTACTGTACTGAAAGTGACCCACTTTGCTGAGTAGTATGACACATTTCAACAATTTGGGTTTAAAATGTGTGTGTGAAAAAGCGGTAAAAAAATTGACAGCAAACTAGACAAAACTCTTACAACTGGTCTGGACCACTCATAAATTTTGTTAGTACTTGTACTAAATTTCAAGATACCAACAGATTGGTGAATCCTAAAAGTTCACATGAATTGATTGTCTCCTTCATAGGGTGGTGCAGGAAAATGCTATGGGCCCTAAGTGACTGAGGGCATCCCCAAGTGAGTGAGCAGGGCCCTCCAAATGTTAAGCATCTAGCGTCACTGTGGAGTGTGGGTGGGGGACATACAGTGCATCTGGAAAGTATTCACAGCGCTTCACTTTTTCCACATTTTGTTATGTTACAGCCTTATTCCAAAAGGGATTAAATTCATTTGTTTCTCATTCAAACTCATTTTTTCCTCAAAATTCTACACACAATACACCATAATGACAACGTGAAAAAAGGTTTTTTGAGATTTTTGCAAATTTATTAAAAATAAAAAAAATAAGAAAACACATGTACGTAAGTATTCATAGCCTTTGCTCAATACTTTGTTGATGCACCTTTGGCAGCAATTACAGCCTCAAATCTTTTTGAATATGATGCCACAAGCTTGGCACAACTATCTTTGGGCAGTTTCGTCCATTCCTCTTTGCAGCACCTCTCAAGCTCCATCAGGTTGGATGGGAAGCGTCGGTGCACAGCCATTTTCAGATCTCTTCAGAGATGTTCAATTGGATTCAAGACTGGGCTCTGGCTGGGCCACTCAAGGACATTCACAGAGTTGTCCTGAAGCCACTCCTTCAATATCTTGGCTGTGTGCTTCTCCTGAAAGATGAACCATTGCCCCAGTCTGAGGTCAAGAGCGCTCTGGAGCAGGTTTTAATCCAGAATGTCTCTGTTCATTGCTGCATTCATCTTTCCCTCTATTCTGACTAGTCTCCCAGTTCCTGCTGCTTAAAAACATCCCCATAGCATGATGCTGCCACAACCATTGGCATGGTTATGAGCGGTGTCTGGTTTCCTCCAAACATGGTGCCTGGCATTCACGCCAAAGAGCTTCAATCTTTGTCTCATCAGACCAGAGAATTTTGTGTCTCATGATCTGAGTCCTTCAGGTGCCTTTTGACAAACTCCAGGTGGGCTGTCATGTGCCTTTTAATAAGGAATGGCTTCCGTCTGGCCACTCTTCCATACAGGCCTTGATTGGTGGATTGCTGCAGAGATGTTATCCTTCTGGAAGAAGGTTCTTCTCTCTTCACAGAGGAACACCGGAGCTCTGACAGAGTGACCATCGGGTTCTTGGTCACCTCCCTGACTAAGGCCTTTCTCCACCGTTTGCTCAGTTTAGACGGCTGGCCAGCTCTAGGAAGAGTCCTGGTGGTTCCAAACTTCTTCCACTGTGCTCATTGGGACCTTCAAAGCAGCAGAAAGTTTTCTGTACCCTTCCCCAGATTTATGCCTCAAAACAATCCTGTCTCAGAGGTCTACAGACAATTCCTTTGACTTCATGCTTGGTTTGTGCTCTGACATGCACTGTCAACTGTGGGACCTTATATAGACAGGTGTGTGCCTTTCCAAATCATGTCTAATCAACTGAATTTACCACAGGTGGACTCCAATTAAGCTGTAGAAACATCTCAAGGATGATCAGTGGAAACAGGATGCACCTGAGCTCAATTCTGAGCTTCATGGCAAAGGCTTTGAATACTTACAGTGGGGTAAAAAAGTATTTAGTCAGCCACCAATTGTGCACATTCTCCCACTTAAAAGATGAGAGAGGTCTCCAATTTTCATCATAGGTATACCTCAACTATGAGAGACAAAATGAGAAAAAAAAAAATCCAGAAAACCACATTGTCTGATTTTTAAAGAATTTATTTGCAAATTATGGTGAAAAATAAGTATTTGGTCAATAACAAAAGTTCATCTCAATACTTTGTTATATACCCTTTGTTGGCAATGACAGAGGTCAAACGGTTTCTGTAAGTCTTCACAAGGTTTTCACACACTGTTGCTGGTATTTTGGCCCATTCCTCCACACAGATCTCCTCTAGAGCAGTGATGTTTTGGGGCTGTCGCTGGGCAACACAGACTTTCAACTCCCTCCAAAGATTTTCTATGGGGTTGAGATCTGGAGACTGGCTAGGCCACTCCAGGACCTTGAAATGCTTCTTACGAAGCCACTCCTTCGTTGCCCGGGCGGTATGTTTGGGATCATTGTCATGCTGAAAGACCCAGCCACATTTCATCTTCAATGCCCTTGTTGATGGAAGGAGGTTTTCACTCAAAATCTCATGATACATGGCCCCATTCATTCTTTCCTTTACACGGATCTGTCGTTCTGGTCCCTTTGCAGAAAAACAGCCCCAAAGCATGATGTTTCCACCCCCATGCTTCACAGTAGGTATGGTGTTCTTTCTCCTCCAAACATGACAAGTTGAGTTTTTACCAAAAAGTTCTATTTTGGTTTCATCTGACCATATGACATTCTCCCAATCCTCTTCTGGATCATCCAAATGCTCTCTAGCAAACTTCAGACGGGCCTGGACATGTACTGGCTTAAGCAGGGGGACACATCTGGCACTGCAGGATTTGAGTCCCTGGCGGCTTAGTGTGTTACTGATGGTAGCCTTTGTTACTTTGGTCCCAGCTCTCTGCAGGTCATTCATTAGGTCCCCCCATGTGGTTCTGGGATTTTTGCTCACCGTTCTCGTGATCATTTTGACCCCACGGGGTGAGATCTTGCGTGGAGCCCCAGATCGAGGGAGATTATCAGTGGTCTTGTATGTCTTCCATTTTCTAATAATTGCTCCCACAGTTGATTTCTTCACACCAAGCTGCTTACCTATTGCAGATTCAGTCTTCCCAGCCTGGTGCAGGTCTACAATTTTGTTTCTGGTGTCCTTTGACAGCTCTTTGGTCTTGGCCATAGTGGAGTTTGGAGTCTGACTGTTTGAGGTTGTGGACAGGTGTCTTTTATACTGATAATGAGTTCAAACAGGTGCCATTAATACAGGAAACAAGTGGAGGACAGAGGAGCCTCTTAAAGAAGTTGTTACAGGTCTGTGAGAGCCAGAAATCTTGCTTGTTTGTAGGTGACCAAATACTTATTTTCCACCATAATTTGCAAATAAATTCATTAAAAACCCTTCAATGTGATTTTCTGGATTTTTTTTTTCTCATTTTGTCTCTCATAGTTGAGGTATACCTATGATGAAAATTGGAGACCTCTCTCATCTTTTAAGTGGGAGAACTTGCACAATTGGTGGCTGACTAAATACTTTTTTGCCCCACTGTATAGATAGATAGATTAGTTTATTTGACAGGGACAGTGCAATAAACATAGACAATTAATCAATGACAATCAATCTGATGTATTGCACATATAGTGTATAGCTATTAGCTAATTTGCAACTCTTGTCCCTGGATGGGCTTTAGAAAAGAGAATCAAGTAAAGAAAAAAAATACACAATAACCACATACATCAATGCAAAAAAGATTATAAATACACAATTATAAATATTATAAATATTATAAATACACAAATATAACCAACTCTTGTCCCTGGATGGGCTTTAGAAAAGAGAATCAAGTAAAGAAAAAAAAATACACAATAACCACATACATCAATGCAAAAAAGATTATAAATACACAATTATAAATATTATAAATATTATAAATACACAAATATAACAACCTGACTCACATTTGCCTATTTCAGGCCTCCCTCCCTTCGTCACTCACTATAAACAAACACATTCATTCCTTCCCTTCATTCACTCTCACCTTGCAGACAATCAATTCATACATGAGTACATTCTTGTTTATTTTTCAGCCAGTTTTTAACCTTTTTAGTGAATGTTTTAAAGTCCGTTATTATTTTAATTACATTTGGCATTGTGTTCCAGATGTGACTGCCCTTTATAGAGAAAGCTGTTTGTCCAAATGTGGTTCTGCGGTGGAATATTTTACAGTTATTGTTAACAGAACTCCTGGTGGCTCTGCTGCTGTCCTGTCTTTGGACAAAACCAGCAAGTGGCTCGGGTGTTGATTTATGGAGACATTTGAACGTTAATTTCAGAAAACAGAGGTCAATGAAACTCTCAAAACTCAATAGGCTGTATTTTTTTAAAACATTACAGTGATGCCACCTAATGGGCTTTTTGTCCAAGATTTTTAGGGTTTGATTATATAATGAACCTATATGTCTTATTGTGGAAGGGGCTGCTTGAGCCCAGACTGTCAAACAGTATGATATATGAGAAAAAACCATAGAATGCATATACAGTACAGCTGCTTCGTAAGGTATGTAATATCTAATTAATTTAAAGCAGTTCAGATTTTTTTTTACTGTTTTTGAAATTTTCTTTATATGAAGATTAAATTTGAGTTGAGGATCTAGTACAATGCCAAGGTATTTGAATTCTGTAGCTAAACTGATGTCATGATCATGTACAGTATATTAACTTTAAAACGTTGCAGGTTACATTTTTTGATTGAAAAGCACATTGAGACTGTTTTCTGAAGGTTCAGCAATAGATGGTTCTGGAGGAGCCACTCTTGGACATCAACCATACTTGTAGACAGTACATCTGCAGCCTGTGCTGGAGTCTTGGCAGCTGTGTAAATAACTGCATCATCTGCATAAAGTTGGCATTTTGCAGCTGAGCAGTGTAACGGCAAGTCATTAATAAAAATGCTGAAAAGTAAAGGACCAAGAATGGACCCTTGTGGGATACCCATGCGGTTGTTTAAAAATGAGGATTTATCCTGGTGAACTTTTACACACTGTTCTCTATTCTGGAGATAAGATGCAAACCATTCTAATGTATCTGGGGAGAAGTTAAAAGATACCATTTTGGATAAAAGCAAACTGTGGTTTACAGTATCGAAAGCCTTTTTGAGGTCTAGAAAAACAGCTCCTACCACATTACCCCTGTCCAAGGACTGTTTGACGTTATCAATAAGGCAACAATTTGCTTTTTCTGTTGTGTATCCTGGTCTAAAACCAAATTGATGTGGATGAAGAAGTTGACTGTCTTGTAAATATTCAATCAGCTGTGTAGCTACAACTTTTTCAAAAACCTTAGACAGGACTGGTAAAATAGAGATTGGGCGGTAATTGCATATATCGTCTTTACTGCCTGATTTATGAACTGGTATGACGACAGCTTTTTTCCAGCCAGATGGAAATGTACTAGACCTAATGGAGAGATTAATGAGATGAGTCAGTGGTTTGATTAATATTTTGCTGTACATTTTGAGAAAGGAGGTGCTCATATTGTAGATATCATTAGTTTTTGAGTTTGACAGTGTTTTAACAATACCAGCAATTAACTCCTCATTTACCTCATCGATGTGAAAAGAATCTGTTGGAAGTATGGAATTTGTGTTGTTGAGCACATTTGGCAGCACAAAAATTTTTGTTAAGTCTTCCACAGAGCCCACAAAGTATGAATTAAATTCATTTGCCAAAGTAGCCTTGTCACTGACGGTCTTGCCATTGATTCTAAGTTCCTTTACCCCCTTCTGATCGTTTTTTTTATTAGTTAAGTTATTTAAATGCCTCCATAGGGAACTGTTGTTACCCTTTGCATGATCTATCAGTTTATTGTAATAAGATACTTTTGATTTTCGCAGCTCTTGTACCACTTTATTTCTTAAACTTTTGTACACAAGGTGATCATTTTGTAGTTTAGAGGTTAATGATGTTTTCAATGCATAGTCTCGCCTCTTCATAAGTTTTCTTATTTCATTATTTAACCATGGTAGGTTAATCTTCTGTTGTCTGCTATTAATTTGCTTTGTAAATTTTTCTATGGACTTTGTAATTGTTGCAGTTATAAAATTACAGCAATCATCTACTTCATTTATTGACATGAGCTGCTCCCAATTTTGATTCTCTAAGTGATGTTCAAACTCCTCATTTTTTGATTTGGGAATAATAAAATTTGATTTGTCAATATCGATTCCCCCAAAATACTGTAGTCGCTTTTTAGTGAGTTTTCTGACAGCAAGAACCATGTTATGATCTGAGAGACCAGTTACAAGATTATAGGTTCTGGTTATTCGTTCTGGTTTATTAGCGAATACCATGTCAATAAGTGTTCTCGATTGTTTGGTCATCTTGGTAGGTCCTTTGATCAATTGTTTGTAATTAAATTTAGTCATGAGGCTTTTCAGTTTCTGTTTTTCCTTATTATCAGACCAGTTGATATTGAAATCACCATAAAATATGGTTTCTCTGCTCCTCTCAAGTTGTTTAACCAGAGCACTTAATTCATTATAAAAAGAAGAATTGTGTGACGGTGGGTTGTACAATACTGCAATGTTGAAATTCATTACCGGTGAGAGGCATACGTTAACAGCTAAACATTCAAGTGAAGTATTCAAATCAACCAATTGACATTTAAATTTTTCTTTGATGTAAATTAAAACACCTCCTCCCCTCCCTGCCTGTCTGTCTTTTCTAAAACACTGATAACCCACAATATCGATCATATTAGTGTCTATGTTCCTGTGTAGCCAGCTTTCTGAGAGACAAAGATAGTCCAGATTTGAATCAGACAGTAACACTGAAATCTCGTCTCTTTTGGGGATTATGCTCCGTATGTTTAGATGTCCGCCGAGGATCCCCTTTGGTTTAGCCTTTGTGTCCCAAAGAACTCATGCATGATTAACAGTTTGGAAAAACAGATGTTGTTTTTGCTTTCGTACAGCTCGGTTTTCGGATCTCGCCTCATTTGCAATTTGTTTAACCGCTCCTGTTTCCAAAATTTTGGTCGTAGCGCAGCTGTTTACAGCAGGATCAGACATGTGAGTCTGTTCAGTGCAATTTGACTCACCCGACTCGCTATGCCGGGCCGTAGATAGAAACAGCCAATCCGCCGGCTCAGATGTTTGTGCTAACCCAGTGGTCTGCTGTTTAATAGTGGTAGGTCCAGGGTTAAGGTGAATATCCCCTGCCAGAAGTAGCAGTGCTAACAGTACTTTAACTGTATAGCCTCTGCCATATTGCGATATTTGCTTACCCGTCATGTTTGTACATGATGTATGTACATGTGATTTCTTAGTTTTTTTTATTTTTAATAAATTTGCATAAATCTAAAAAAAAATCATATTGTCATTATGGGGTATTGTGCACAGAATTCTGAGGAAAAAAATGGATGTAATTCCCTTTGGAATAAGGCTGTAACATAACAAAATGTGGAAAAAGTGAAGCACTGTGAATACTTTCTGGATGCACTGTATGTACAACAGTATCACAGAGTACACTTACAGTCTAGCTAAGGAAATGATGCTTATTTTCCAACATTTATCATGTCCCATCACCCACAACGGCTGCTGGGAAATGGAAAGCCTGTTTTCTTCTTGTGAACCAGACTGATGCACTAGGGGGCTCCCAAATGCAAACACAATCTTCCGTAGGGCCCTCCAGGCAGGAAACAGCCCTGATCGTATGCCACGTTTACAAACAAATCTGTTAGTACTAATGGTTCTTACATGAGGCCCATTGCCTCACTTCCGTAGAACAAATGAAGCGCAAAAGCATTATGACAACTATGAATGATAACCACACAAAAGTCAACTGTGATCCCGGACAGCCCCCTCATTCTCAGTCTGAAGTTTGGCAGATGCCCAAAGCAAAATGATTATGAATCAAATAAACATTTCATTACTCTTGACCAGCACACTCCCACACAGGACTTCTTCCCACATTTCTGCACGTTGCTTCCTACGTTCAGCCTACTCGAAAAATACTAAACAGTCGTCTGTGAAGATGACAGTTTCACTGTCAGATGGTTTAATTGTATAAACTGTGCTGCAATGTTCAAGTTCCAACATGACAACACTGAGACAAGAATGCAAATATTGAAACAAGACTCAATAAGAGAAATGTACACCTTAATGTACTGTAATCAGGTTAAAAACCAAATACTAATTATTCAAAGATCCTTTAACTTGTGTGTGATCCTGTGTGTGTATGACATTTACCACTGTATAATTTAGCTGCAATGACCTTATTGCTTGATTGTGTTCTTTTCAGACTCACTTTAATAATTTCTAAGCCTGCTCCTTGCCTTTTTGGCTCACAACCATCTGTTCTGCTTGCTAACAGACTAGTTAATGATTAAACAACATTACAGTTTCTGTTGCTTTTATGATCACATTACTCAGACATTGCTCTGCTACACTGAGGTGAGAAAGAAGACAGGCTATGAGCTACTTTTTCCAACGCTAAATATTATTATTTACACAGCAATTTAAAACACTTCTGGGCAGCATGTTATATTTTTAGTTGCCACTCTGAACCTCAGATGTGTATTTGCAACGTTCATTTTAATGTTTAATGTAAAATATGTATTTTAAAAACCATTTGAGAAATAAAATGCTATTTTTAGTAGAATGCTTTGAAAAGTAGAAAAGAAATTTTCTATCCTAAGCATCTTTAGGTCTTACATGTTAACAAAAGGACAGATTTATAAAGTAAGTCTCATTGACTTCTGAGTTATTAAATGTCATTTAAATATAATGACTGACAAACAGTACAAGAAGAAGAAGAGGCATCAGCAGAGAATTTGTCCTGCAGACTGTAACTTACTGAGCCAGAGGCACATTTCTCTCTCCTGTCATTGCCTGCTTTTGTATTAGTCAAAACCATGCAAAGCAGCAAAAAGCCTCAAATGCAAAACCCGGCCCAGTTAACACGCGTTTCTGTGAGGCCTTCGGCAGCATTAACTCAATCCACAATGCAGTCAGTTGTGTCATGTATGAGCCCAGGTTGTGCTGGAGTCACGTATGGAAGCAGAATATTTTTCCATTACACTACATTTTTTACTGCTGGAAACAAATGAATCAAATGAATATCAGAACTCTGATGCAGAAATATGTGAGTTTCTCTGTTTTTTTCTCTCCTTTGCAGCTCTGCTTCTGTGTGTGATTCATCTGTCTGTCTGTGTCCATGTGCGCACCCCACTGTTTACATACAGGAGATGTGCACCAATATGAGTCAGGTAGCAACAGGCAGAGGGTGGAGATGGCTCGGACTGGAGCCAGGAATGTATGAATGGAGAAGCCTGCAGAGTATTGTTCTGCCTTCTGAAACATCTGCTATTTATAGGATTTTGTAAAAGGGTGGACAGTGAAAAAAGAAACCCAACCCATCTGTGAGACACTGGGAAAACAGGAGAAATCTGAGAATTGGCTGAGTGTACAAACAGTTCTGTACTTTCGCTTTTCCTGTTTAAACTTCTAAGGAAACCATGTGTGCCAAAGAAAAGGTACCATTGTCTAAAAGTGCACCATTATATATATTACTGTTGTAAAAGGTTTCCTTTCTGCCTTTGCATTTCTCTGTGTTTCTCATGAAGTCTTACACAGTATGTTATGATTAAGTGCATACAGTATTTTAAATTCTGACAAATTTATCTGCACACTTCATCTGTTAATATCCCCCTTCACTCTGCACTCACTTGTGAACAAGATTGCCAGATACCCCTGGAGGCAGCGACTTAGCCCCAAATCGGGCAGTTCAGGTTTTCTGGAATGAGAATTGTGACCTCAAAATAGGAAGTGCCGTAGCATCTTCAAACTGCCCCATTGTGAGTTAAACAGGTAAACATCTCTTGGATAAAGAGATGTTTGCTGCTTGCATAAGAGTCAAGAATGATAACTATATTATATTACCTTACCAGCTAATTTATTGAGCTTACTGTGTATTACAGTATGTTTCTTTTACTGACAATTAAAGTTCATTTTAGTAGTAATACTCAAAAAATAATCCAACCAGAATTACCAGGTAGGGGTGTGCCATTTTGTATTGTTCACGATAATACCGGCATAAATTTTGATACCGGTATAAAAATAAATATCGTGATATTTGGGGTTGGCTGCGTGACAATGACACACCTTTACGCTGCCGACGGAAGTTACGTGTTAGCATAGAAATGGCAAAACAAACATGGCGCAGGAAGCTGCAGCTTTGAAGTCAGATCGTCTACAGCCAGTTGAGTGGAAATATTTAAGCTTCACTTTCTGTTTCAGACTGCAATCATGTTAAAAAAAAGCGGTGCAGCAATGTGGATAATCTGCCTGCATTTTTTCCGCATGTCAAGAACACTGCTGGTGCGGTATCAACGTTGGACAATGTGCCACTCGAAGTGGCTGTAGTTGTATTTTAGTTCCGTTTTGGCTGCTTCATGTTTGTTTTATTCAACCACCCGAAGAGAGAAGAAAAAAACCCCATCCATTCAGTGCAATGAGAGCCAAAAAGCCACAGGACAGGTCCGTGCAACGAGAGTACTGCAGGTAAAGTGAGTCAGCATAAAACTCGACATCTGTGTGCAGCTAAGATATAACGGTTTGTATTATTTTCTTGCAATATTTGATACAGAACTAAAAAATATTTTAAACTAAATCTTCTTCTTTTAGATTTGATTGATGGTTGGCAACCAGCTTACAGGTGCATTACCGCCACTGACTTGATTGTCATCACTCTATATCTTTGTATAAGGAGTTCTGAACAACTCCTTATGTGTGAAAAAATTATCCATCCTTGGAGTGAGATGCTGTTTATAAACTGGAGAAATAAAAGTTTTTGTTTTGTTTTTCCTGAATATGCTGCAGGTAAATAACGCTGGCCTGTGAAACTGCCCTTGTTGCATAAATTTAAAAGAAAAGAACTGTTTTCTGTAATATCGGGAAAAACATCGTTATCATGAAAATTCACAGAAATATTGTGATTGTGGTGGTTTGAGACAACCCCCACAACAGACTGAGACAGACACAGCGCTCGGCTAGAGCAAATAACAGAACAGTGAAATGTGTGTATTAATGTCTACAGGCAGCCCCGCTCCTTCTGGCTTGTTTCGGCTCAGTATTGTGATGTTAATGTCCCATTCATGCATTGTGTTCATGCTTCCTGTTCTCACTGTGTCTCTCAAATGCAAATGCCATACCCACTGCTGTGAATGCCCTTTCATGCATTGTCTGTAACTGGTATAAATACCGCACATATTCTGTAACTCACTCTCTCTTCAACTGCTGCTGCTGACACACACACTCTGTCTCTTGGTTGAGAGCCGGAGGACACACACCAGCCTGCTTGCACAAGGGCTGGGGTGGTGTTCCTATGATGGCGGTATGATTTAATAAACCTGCTTAAAACTCTCATCGCTGCCTTTATTTTATCTGCCGCCATACTGGTGACCCCGACGCTGAAAAAAACACGCTGCCAGCGAACGCAGCACCCGGCGGTGATGCTCCGACGACAAGCGAACGCAGCAGCTGCCTTCTGCTTCAGTGAACTCTCAGGACATCACCCACGACCGGGAAAGCCGTAGCAAACTCCATGGTGAGATCTGCACGCCTAGATCGGCACATCCACGCTGGACCGGCCGCGCTCACAGCTCCTCCACACGAGAGCGCATGCACCTCGTCCCCTCTCCACGACGGCGACCTCCATGGCCGACGGAGAATGCAGCGCGTGGACCTGAACGCACCATGGCCGAGCGAGTGACAAAGATCGTCTCCTCCCTCTCACCACTCCAATCTGCACGAGCGCGAGGGACAAAGATCGTCTACTTCCTTTCACCGCTCCAACACATCGAACAGGGATGATTACGCTCCCTGACCCTGTCTCCTCTCCAGCTGGCCCAACAACGCACGGAGCCCCGGCACACGCACCGGGGAGTTATGCGGACGGCGCACCACGCACGGGACGCATACGGCTCTGCAGACCCCCACCCTCCTTCGCCGCTGCACACAGGCCCTTCAAGGTTGCTCGTACACCTGAGGCACGCACGCAGCATGCACGAAGGATTTGCTAATGGTCTCAGCCACGGCGCACAAGGTTAGATTCAGCGGTTTGCGGTTTCCGAGAGCTTTAAGGTTGTGCCTGCACCTAAAGTCAACACGCCAGTCCCTCTGCTTTTATTACAGCCGCCACGCAACCTCGTCTTTTCTTCACGGCCGCTATTAATCCTTGCAGGACTTAATCGCGAGAGGAGCCAGTGACTAATTTTTCTTCTTGTGATCTCCGCACGTTCAACGGGACAGCCCCTCGACATCGCGGAACAACAAGCAATTTTTGCGCGGCCCAGACGATTTCACTGTCCCCGGCCGGCATTTACTACCCCCCACCCCCCTCCACCTTCGCCTGCACAGAGCTTTTCCTGCTCGCTGCCAAAGCTGAACTATCGAGGTCTCGGCCCCCTGCCGAGCCCTCTGGGGGGGAGCGTGTGGCGGTTTGAGACAACCCCCACAACAGACTGAGACAGACACAGCGCTCGGCTAGAGCAAATAACAGAACAGTGAAATGTGTGTATTAATGTCTACAGGCAGCCCCGCTCCTTCTGGCTTGTTTCGGCTCAGTATTGTGATGTTAATGTCCCATTCATGCATTGTGTTCATGCTTCCTGTTCTCACTGTGTCTCTCAAATGCAAATGCCATACCCACTGCTGTGAATGCCCTTTCATGCATTGTCTGTAACTGGTATAAATACCGCACATATTCTGTAACTCACTCTCTCTTCAACTGCTGTTGCTGACACACACACTCTGTGTCTCTTGGTTGAGAGCCGGAGGACACACACCAGCCTGCTTGCACAAGGGCTGGGGTGGTGTTCCTATGATGGCGGTATGATTTAATAAACTTGCTTAAAACTCTCATCGCTGCCTTTATTTTATCTGCCGCCATACTGGTGACCCCGACGCTGAAAAAAACACGCTGCCGGCGAACGCAGCACCCGGCGGTGATGCTCCGACGACAAGCGAACGCAGCAGCTGCCTTCTGCTCCTACAGCATAGGTGTGGTATCAGCGAGAGAGCTGGCTATTCATTACGTTTGGGAAAATCATAGATGAAGTTGCATGAAGTGATTTTGGAATTGTTTATATTGTAGATAATCCTGACAGAGTAAGTTGTAATTTAATGATTTCTGTGTCATTGTTTCCTTTGTGAATGTATGTTTTTTGGACAGCTATAAATTTCTACTATTACTTTCACAGACCAACTCTGCCTCTGTCTTTTCATGACTTCCTGCACTTTAGGTCACACAGAAGGTTTCACCTCTGCTTGTCAAGTGTGGTTTTTTGTCTCCATGTTACAGCCGAAACCTCAAACACAAACACAGGCAGAGCGCACAGTCTAAACACACACAGCTCTCTGCTTTTATTCAGCCTAATGTTGTTACAAGAAATGAGGTATCATTTCATGGACTTTGATTCATTAGAACTCAGCAAATCTTCCAAAATTCTTCAGCCTTTTTCTTACACCACACTGGTTACTATGGAAACAGTTTCTGGAGGACACAGGCAGCAGACACAGTGCAGAGGGACTTTATTTTTATGTTGTGAAGTTATCAGTAGATTAATTGGAAATGTGATGTGACTCGCTGTAAAACACAGTGGTCATATTTGGTATCAGATGATGTCAAATCATAAAGATTGTATTTGTTTTTTTTAAAAATGCAGCATCTGTCTACTTATTAGGTTACTGATCCCAATAAAATGCATTGGGACAAATGTACTACTACTACTACTAGGTCAAGTCTCCTTGTGAACAGCTAGTGACAACATGCCGTGATGGTCTGTCCAGCATGATGGATCTTATTTCATCCGATGATTGAAGCCCAGTGTCCTTCCTGAGCTGGCCTACGTAGGTTAGCCTTTGTCCACCACGGAGAGCTCGACTATGCCTGGGCTCCCATAGTACAAGATTGTGTACAAGCAGATCGTGATGCCAAAAGCAGTGCCCTGCAAAACTGCATCCTCCTGGCCCTGATCTTGGGAGACAGCTGTGGCAAGCTCCCATACAACACATCATTGTGGACACGATCATGCCAGGAGATGCCAAGCATTTTCCGTAGCATGCGGGTGTAGCATCCACCCAGCCTCTTCTCCACCGGAACTGTCAAAGTCCAGGCCTCACAACTGTGCAATAGGACGGACTCCACAGTAGCTACAAACAGGCGCCTCTTTAGGGAGTCAGACAAGTTCAACCTCCATATGTTATTTAACTTATGCAGTGCACACCACGCTTGTGCCTTTCTTACTGCAATGTCTTTGTCAGAGAAGCTAATGTAAGAACTCATATATTTAAAGTCATCCTTAACTGCCAGTACCTCACCATCTAAAGTTGACAGACCTGCCGCAGTTGGGATGTTAAGCTGGACCACCTCCGTCTTAGTAGCATTAAGTAACAAGCCGATCCTTTTACACTCTAACTGTATGCTGTTAAGTAACGCCTGTGCCTGGTCTACAGAATCACTAGTTAGTACGATGTTGCCATTCAGACCTGGTAGACCCAAACGTATAGTGAGGGTGTGCTGGGAATGTCTGACTGAGGCCCCTGTCTGGGAGGTTTTCAACTCCCACCTCCAGAAGAACTTCGACCACATTCCGAGGGAGTCTGGAGACATGGAGTCTGAATGGGCCATGTTCTCCACCTCCACTGTTGAAGTGGCTGGCCAGAGCTGCGTCTGCAAGGTCGTCAGTGCATCTCGCGGTGGCAACCCCCGAACCAAGTGGTGGACACCAGTGGTGAGGGGGGCCATTAAGCTGAAGAAGAAGTCCTATCAGGCTTGGTGGGCTTGTGGGACTCCCGAAGCAGCTGAGGTGTACCGGCAGGCCAAGCAGAGTGCGGCTCGGGTGGTTGCTGAAGCAAAAACTCGGGTGTGGGAGGAGTTCGGTGAGGCCATGGAACAAGACTTTCGGTCGGCATCAAAGAGATTCTGGCAAACTGTCCGGCGTCCCAGGAGGGGGAAGCAGCTCCCTGTCCACATTGTGTATGGTGTGAATGGGGCACTGCTGACTTCGACTGGGGATATCGTTGGACGGTGGAAGGAATATTTCGAGGATCTCCTCAATTCCACTGACATGCCTTCCACAGAGGAAGCAGGGCTTGTGGACGAGGGGGACGACTCACCCATCACAGGAGCTGAGGTTGCCAAGGTGGTTAAAAAATGTCTTTGGGGGCCGGGTCCCGGGGGTGGACGAGATTCACCCTGAGTACCTCAAGGCCCTGGATGCTGTAGGACTGTCATGTTTGACACGCCTCTGCAACATTACGTGGAGGTCGGGGGCAGTGCCTTTGGCATGGCAAACCGGGGTGGTGGTTCCCCTCTTTAAAAAGGGGGACCAGAGGGTGTGCTCCAACTTTAGAGGGATCACACTTCTCAGCCTCCCTGGGAAGGTCTATGCCAAGGTACTGGAGAGGAGAGTCCGGCCATTGGTTGAACCTTGGATTCAGGGGGAGCAATGTGGTTTTCATCGTGGTCGTGGCACATTGGACCAACTCTTTACCCTCTTGAGAATCCTCGAGGGTTCGTGGGAGTTTGCCCAACCAGTTTACATGTGTTTTGTGGACTTGGAGAAGGCATTCAACTGCGTCCCTCGTAGTTTTTTGTAGGGGGTGCTTCGGGAGTATGGGGTATCGGGCTTGTTATTAAGAGCTATCCGGTCTCTATACGACTGTTGTGAGAGTTTGGTTCGTATTGCCAACACTCAGTCGGACTCATTCCCAGTGACAGTTGGACTCCGCCAGGGCTGCCCTTTGTCACTGATCCTGTTCATAATTTTTATGGACAGGATTTCTAGGGGCAGCCAGGGAACGGAGGGTGTCATGCTCGGTGACCACAGGATCTCATCATTGTTGTTTGCAGACGATGTTGTCCTGTTGGCTTCATCCAACAATGACCTACAGATCTTAGTGGGACAGTTTACCGCTGAGTGTGAAGCGGCTGGGATGAGAATCAGCACCTTCAAGTCTCAGTTCATGGTCCTCAGCTGGAAAAAGGTGGATTGTCCTTTTTGGGTTGGGGACAAGCTCCTGGACCAAGTGGAGGAGTTTAAGTATCTTGGGGTCTTATTCACGAGTGAGGGGAGACTGGAGAGAGAGATTGACAGACGGATCGGAGCAGCATCTGCAGTGATGTGGACGTTGTACCGGTCTGTTGTGGTGAAGAGGGAGCTGAGCTCTAAGGCAAAGCTGTCAATTTACCTGTCAATCTACGTTCCTACCCTCACCTATGGTCATGAGCTTTGGGTAATGACCGAAAGAATGAGATTGCGGATACAAGCAGCTGAAATGAGCTTCCTTCGTAGGATTGCTAGACTCACCCTTAGAGATAGGGTGAGGAGCTCAGTCATCCGGGAGAGGCTTAGAGTAGAACCACTGCTCCTCCACATTGAAAGGAGACAGTTGAGGTTGTATAGGCATCTGATCAGGATGCCTCCTGGACACCTCCCACTTGAGGTGTTTCGGGCACGTCCCACTGGGAGGAGACCCTGGGGTAGACCCAGGACTCGCTGGAGAGACTATGTCTCCCAGCTGGTCTGGGAACGCCTTGGTATCCTCTCTGAAGAGCTGGAGCAGGTGGCTGGGGAGAGGGAAATCAGGGCTTCTCTGCTTAACTGCTGCCTCCGCGACCCAGACCTCCGGAAAAGCGGTAGAAGATGGATGGATGGATGGATAGTACGACGTCATCCGCAAAGTCAAGGTCAGTGTGCAGAACTGGACCAACTATTCTTCTCCACCTTGGGTGAATAGTAAAATCCCAACTCTTCCTCTCAACTGTTAATTGCCTTGCGTAGAGCGTAATCAAGGGCTGTCACAAACAAGTAGAGAGCTAAAGTGTCCCCTTTTAACACGCCAGCTTTGATATTAAATAACTGTTTCTCCATCTGGGGAAATCACTTTTGCTTTGGTTTTGGGAAATCTTGGGAAAAATTGGTTTTGGGTTTTTGGAATTTCATAAACCAGTAGGATTTTCATCAATTTACCGCGATGTATAGAGTCAAATGCTTTGCGAAAGTGAAATGAAAGTGAATACTGCAGGTAGATGCTTCTTTTTAACTCCCCCAATTAGGGAGCAACAAATATACTCAATTTAGGGAGGGAGAAATGTACCTTCCTCTCGTTCTCTCTCTTTCCTGCTCTCTGTTTCACTCTCTCTCTTTCTCTTTGTGCATGCTGACAAGGACAAACAAGCTGTTTTGATTAAGTACGTAGTTATTATCCCCTTTATGGTAATGTTGAACACATTAGAAAAATCAAAGAAGATGGATTGATTTTTCTAATAAGCCTTATTGAGGATCCAGCACCCGACCAGGTGGATCATGGGATGTGCGTATCATCTTTATTATTTTTTGATATTGAACACATTACCGTAACTTTTTTAAACTTTCAACACACTCCTTACCTTAAAGGGGTCATTGACTGAAAAATTGTGTTTTTTTAGGTTTTGGTGCAGTGGTTAGCACTGTTGCCTTACAGCTAGAAGGTTCCTGGTTCAAATCCCCAGGCTGGCAGGGGTAGGAACCTTTCTGTATGGAGTTTGCATGTTCTCCCTGTGCTGCGTGGGTTTACTCCGGGGGCTCCGGTTTCCTCCCACAATCCAAAGACATGCATGTTAGGTTAATTGGTTGTTCTAAATTGTCCCTAGATATGTTTCCTATAGGCCCTTAGAATAGAGGGTTAGTATTAGTGAAAGCGCTTTGAGTGGTCTTTGTGACTAGAAAAGCGCTATATAAGTGCAGGTTAGTTTTAACCTTCTGAAATGCATCTATTGGTCATGCGATTATTGAAAAAATATCAAAAAGATCACTTGTCTTAAAAAAAAAAAATACAGCCTTTATATCGTTTGTCACTCTAAAAAGCAAACATGACTGTTCTGAATTTGCCACTGGATGTCACTTACATAGCAAACCCCGCCCAGTGCTGTTATGTCCATAACCGAGACTTCAATAATGAGGCTGGAAGTGCAGTAGAACGTAACTTTATTATAGAACTCACAGTATCACAGGCGCTCCCGTCTAGGCAGAGGTGAGGTTGGAAAAGAGACTGTCCCTCTTCTGCATAGGCTTTTTATACTGTGGGTGGCGGCGGGACCGGAAAGGTGGAGCCACCACCCATAACACACCACAATATAATAATACCAATATTTAATACATCACAAGTGCGTCTTTGAATCCCGCCCATTGCTCTATTATTGGCTAGCGTAGCTGTGAGTAATGTGGACAACAGTAAGCTAACAAGTTAGTTTACCAAGTGTGGTTTATATTATTATTTTCTTTAGATTTCAGTCACCCTAATAAACATCCATGCTTCCACCTGGTTCACTAAGCCACAGTCAATAATATACCTCATGCCATTCTGGCTTATTCTGTTATGTTTTTGCCGTGATTCTACATTAGCTCTGTTAGCGTTAATTTGACTAAGCGGTCAGTTAGCATTGGTCACATGACTGACATGCCACATAGCGTTGTGGATCTAGTCCACTTGGATCCTTATTTTCTATAAAAATTTTTTCACCCCCACTGGATTCCTTGTTCATCAACTAACACTTTATATGTTGCTCTTAGAGGCTATTTTGAGCAGCTAGCTCATACCAGTTTTTGTTAATGTCAGGTAGCCACCATTGTTAACTAGCCGGTATTGTCAGCTAGATGCCTTGAAGCAAGCAGTTTAGCCACTCATTTATGAATGTTTCGGTGTTTTTTGTACTCCAGAAGAGGAGTACAAAAAACACCCCCATAGTTATCTCTCTTCCAGAGAGATAACTATAGGGGGATAAGTTTAGCTTCCATTGTTGCTAAGGTGTACAATAGGAGGATGCTTAACAGGATCCGCCCAATATTGGATCCTTTATTGCAGCTGAATCAAAATGGATTCAGAGAGGGGAGACCCACTACTAACCAAGTTCTTGCACTAAGGCGACTAATTGAGAGAGTAAAAAAGAAACAACTACCTGCAATATTCACTTTTATTGATTTTCGCAAAGCTTTTGACTCTATATATCGTGGTAAATTGATGAAAATCTTACTGGCTTATGGAATTCCACCAAAAATGGTACAGTCAATTAGTAATATGTACACTAAAACCAAAGCAAAAGTGATTTCTCCGGATGGACAAACAGAGTAATTTAATAGCGAAGCTGGCGTGTTACAAGGGGACACTTTAGCTCCCTACTTGTTTGTGATAGCTCTTGATTACTCTCTGCGCAAGGCAATCGATGGCCGAGAGGAGGAGTTGGGATTTACTATTCACCCAAGGTGGAGCAGGAGAGTTGGTCCAGTTATGCGAACTGACCTTGACTTTGCAGATGACATTGTACTAGTAATCAGTTATTCTATAAACCAGGCACAGGCATTGCTTAACAGCGTACCGCTAGAGTGTAAAAAGATTGGCTTGTAACTTAATGTTACTAAGACGGAGGTGGTCCAGTTTAACATCCCAACGATAGCAGATCTGTCAACTTTAGAGGGTGAAGTACTGGCAGTTAAGGATGACTTCAAATATCTGGGTTCTTACATTAGCTCCTCTGACAAAGACATTGCAGTAAGAAAGGCACAAGCGTGGTGTGCACTTTATAAGTTAGATAACATATAGAGGTCGAACTTGTCTGACTCCCTAAAGAGGCACCTGTTTGTAGCTACCACATCACGGTGTGTTGTCTCTGGTTGTTCCCGAGGAGACTCGGCCTAAATAGTAGTAGTAGTAGTCGTAGTAGTAAGTAGTACTCCAGGGACCAGTCATATCCTTTCGACCACTGAAGCCACATGCCCCTGTCAACCAGTGATGCATTATTTCATTCATTCTATAAGACAAACAGTTGCCTCAGGGATAACAGGTCAAGTCAGCCCTGACATAGTTGGCCACCAAGTCAGCCCCTAAATCCCCAATGGTGCAAGTGGAGAACCTTCGCAAAACTGTTAAAAAGATTTTTCTCGGTTACCAACAAATGTAAGGAGTTTTACAGAAATTCTCTGCTCATGACACAAAAGATTCTGGGCTCAATCTGACCTGTATTCGGCTCAGGATGAATGAAAGTTAATGGCTAGGAGCTAGCCAGTCAATATTAGCGATGGTGATGTAAGAGGGAGGCTGGAGTTGAATCCAATCTGAAGATTTAAAGACGCACTCTGGTGGATATAAATCCCCTATAAAAACAAATCTACATTGTCTAAAATGGTATCTTATGCCCTTTTTCGACAAAAAAACCTTTCATTGTCCTGCAGTCATGTCAAAATCTTTTCACTTTTCCTCCTCCTTCAAATGCAGGGATTTGTGAATAGGCCCACCCACATCCCATAAGGCTAATGGTGGCTAGTGTTACATTAAACAGAATAAACCCTGTGTTAAAAGACTGTGGCTCAGAATAATGACAGAAACTACATTGGTCCTGCATCGATCACCGGAGTGGTGGGTAGAGGTAGAACATTTGCCCCACAACCACGAGGTCGGGGTTCAAAACCATGCCAAAAACCATATAAAAATGGAACTTCCTGCCGTCCACCTTGATGCTCAGCAAAAATGGAACGGAGGAGGGAAATGTGGGGGGCAGTGGCTCAGGAGGTAGAGGGGGTCATCTAATAACCAGAGGATTGGCAGTTCAAATCCCGCTCTCCCCAGACATCCTGCCATTCGCTCTTTTCACATTCCCCACAATGCAATGCGCAACCGGCAACATCCGGTAGTTTGTTTACACTGGCTCACATGCATACACAATGGAGACAGAGTTCAAGATACGTCAAAATAAAGCCACAAATCAGGGTTCCAGATGCGTAGTACCTTTCTGTAGTAATCGCCAGGGTACAGACAAGGAACAGGGCATAAGAAGATCATACTATAGGTTTCCCAGCGGTGAAAAAAACGCAGATCTTCGGCGAATTTGGGAGAGCAAAATCAGGTGTGAAGGATGGACTGCAAGTGCCAGTGACAGAATTTGTTCAGACCATTTTCAAGGAGGTAAGAGCACTGTTTGAATAATATATTTATCTATATTGTATTACCTGTTATTATTCAGTAAAATATTAGCATTTAGTCTAATTTTAGGTTCCAAACTAATCACTGATCAAATCCAATACAAAGTTAACATAGTATCAATTTTCTTTATTTTATTAGTTAATATAGTCTTGTCAGACTTCTGCATTATAAATTATATAGTTGTATGTGTGTGTATTTTGTTTGTTTATTTACATATATATATGTATTTGAACTTTATACATATATAATAAAGCTGTCAGTAAATACTGACACTGCCTCCTTTTTTTATTTAAATTCTGGCATAATTAGTATCTGTTAAACTAATTTCTATTTTTATCCAACAGGTGTACGCACACACAAGAAAGGTTCGCTGGGATATATTCCTACGAAGTTTAAATGGACCGGACAAACGAAGAAGTGACAGACGATGACATCAACTTCTGCCTCCCGTGTCATTCCATTGCCATTCTGCAAAGATTCGTGGACTCCAAAGGAAGAATCCCCAAAGAAAGTCAACAAAAAAACTGTGGAGCAAAGATGACAGAGAGAGGAGACGAAACTCAGAATGGCAAGAGAGCAAACTGAACTTGTGTGGAGAGAAACTGGACATGACTACGTTAAAACATGTACTCAGAAGCCCTCAATCCATGATGCTGAAATGTGCTTGTTGTGCAAGAGGATTGAAGAACTCAAAGAAGAAAACAGACAGCTAAAAACTAAGGTGTTCACTCTTGACATACTGAAGGAAAATGACGAAGAATTCCAACAGTTCACAAACTTTCCCAACTATGGAGTATTCAAAGCTCTGTGCCAATACCTGTATGAAATCTGCAATGGAGACCTAAACTACTGGAGAGGTAGTAGCACAGACATTGGCGTAAAACACAGACTGAACAAACCTGGTCCTGGTAGACGCATGACATTTGAGGAGGAGTTCTTCATGGTTCTTGTAAAGCTGAAGACCGGGGACTTCAATTTGGAAACGGCCAGGAAATTTGGCATGAGTGAAAGCCACATGTCAAAGATCTTCTCCACCTGGATCAACTTCCTGCATTTGGAGCTGAGAGTGTTGTTTGAAATGAAAACCAACTGGAATGACATCAAGAGATTTGTTAGCATATATTTATATTTGTAAGTGTTTGCCGGACCGTAAAATTAGTATACAGTGATTCAGATGAGCTTCTTTATTTCAGTATTCCGAAATGCTTTCAACAGTATCCAGACTTGATATCCATAATCGACTGCACTGAGGCGAGAGTGGAGAGGTCAGGTCTACTTCAAGCGCGAAAGGAAACCTATTCCAACTACAAGAGCATGGACACTGTGAAGTTCATGGTTGGCCTTTCACCAAATATGACTATAAACTTTGTGTCAAAGGCATATGGTGGCCGAGCCAGTGACAAACATATCACATTATCTAGTGACCACTTCCTGAATGCTTTGCCACTTAATTCTTCAGTTATGGCTGATAAGGGTTTCAATGTGTCAAGGGAACTTAGAGACAGGGGGGTGAAACTGATTCTCCCTAACTACAAAGGTAGTGACCGGTCGCAGATGTCGGCGGAAGAAGCTGCAAACTGCGAGGCAATCTCGAGCACACGTATTCATGTTGAGAGAATTATCCAGAGAATACGAACATTTCACATTCTGGATGCCACTCTGAAAAATTCACAACAGGATGTGACAGAGCAAATGTTTACAGTTTGTGCCTACTTGTCTAATTTTCAAATGCCTATTGTTAATATTCACAGTGTTCTAGCAAGTCCAGTATCAGAGTCTGAAAGTATCTTTGATTTCATTTAATTTGCTTTTTGAACAAGTGGGCAGCTATTTCTTGTAATCACTAGACAACACACTTAAAGACTGTAGTAAAGTAAAATAGTTTTTATTACGCGATTAGCATAGCATGGCATACAACCAAAACACAATAGAAAGCTCGAAAATATTACTAGGTATATTACTGCAGCTTGATATGTATAGAAAACTGTTTAACTTACCACAAATCAATAAGAAAATTGCTCCCCCGTTGCCAGATTCAAGCGTGTTTATGTTGGGCGCTGGGAAACCGGATGTTGCCGGTTGCACGAGGAATTGTGGGATTGTGAAAAGGGCGAATTGTGTCCCTAGGCAAGACACTTTACCCACCTTGTCTCCAGTGTCCATGACACTGGGCATGAATGTCTATAAATGTTCGATAGTGGTTGGAGAGGCCATTGGCACATTTCTGTCGGTCTGCCCCAGCACAGCTGTGGTTACAGTATTAGCTTACTACTATCAATGTCTATGGAGTGAAGGAATAATGTATCCATGGTAAAGCATCTATGAAAAGCGCTATATAAATCTATATTATCTTATTAAAAGCAGTTTAATGGTAAAACCTTAATCTTAATTTGTGTCAACTTTTCAAAGCAGCTGTCCAGAAATACTAACTGGCCCTGAAGGCTATCTCCAGTCAGGCCAGAAACAGTTTTTAGTCCTGATTGGCTCAACACTACAGACCTGTTATAGTTATGGCACCAGAAACGCTCTGTCTAAACTTGCCTTTTTCTGAGGGGAGGAGCTTAGCTGAAATTTCACAGCAAAAAAACGGACATGACACATTTGAGGGATTTTGCTCTTGATACGTCTTGTAAGTCATAAAAAACAGTTAAAAAATACTCGAGCAAGCAGTTTTCAGAAAGCTTGGAAAAATAAATTTCCTGCAATAATTAAAGAAAATTTTAGCAAAATTTGTCACAAACATTTCATTAAGACGTGTGAGCTGTTAAAGTGTAGAAAAAAGTGCAATGACCCCTTTCAGACTAAAGTATTCAAATTATATCAAAGTTAAAACATGTTAACAATTGTAACTGCTGCTGATGTTACTGTATGTAGCTAAATCATTGACATTTCTCATTGCTTTTGTCAATCCAAGGAAACATGAAAAGCCTGTCAGCCTGTATTTCCTAGACCAGTTCTCAGTGAAGTTCTGAGATTAACTGCTTCCTCAGCTTCCTTTCAAGCTTGACTCAGAGCTGTCTCCTTAAGACGGATGCCCTGTCAGTCTGGCTTTAGGCACTGCCTCACTCACCACAATCAGAGGTGCTCACTTGAGCTTAAATTTCATCTGGAGGGAGCTGTCTGTCCAGAGAAATAAGACAAAAAAACCTCTGTGGAGACCTCCTTGCCATGTTTTCAGGTGTCATGAACCTTCTTTTATGGTATTCAGTTGCTTCGGGGTTTCATTAGTTCAGGGCTACAGATAAACCCATTACATTTTGGTGATGATCTGAGAATGCATACCTCAGCCAAGGCTCTTATATTCTCACAGTGTGTTAACAACAATACTCCAAAACTAATGGACAGACTTTGATGCAATGTTCGCCAGAAGTGGCTCTAGGCCTACACACAAACCCATTACATTTTGGAGGTGATCTATGAGGGACGGAAGGAGCCTTGGTGGAGGTATGCACTCTCTGAGTGCTTTTATAGTTTTCTTTTAACATCACTTTTGACAAAAAATGTCAAGGAAATCAGGATGAACTTGTGCTATTCTCTGTTGCCCCAACAGCAGTGGCAGACTTTACCTTCGGAAAAAACAAAACAATCAAACAAACAAAACCCCCCAATGTGAAATAAACAAGTCTTTACAGCAGGAAATGTTTCGCTGCAAGTGTCACAGCAAAGTTTTATACAACAGTTTGCTTACAGAGAGAGATGTGTAACAACACCTCAAGCCCAATTTTATGATTTTTAGGCATCATTTGAGATCTCCAGGGCTCATAAATTCTGCATGGATATAAGCACAGTAAGTGGCACTCAGTGGGGAGTTAGTGAAATGTCACAAGGCCCTTGTGATTGTGTCCATTCTCAATATAATGTGCTGCTGTCTGTTCTACATTTTCATCCATTTCATGCTGCTGCACTGCTCTCTATTTTTACACCACTATCAATAGATAGGCTGCATGTGAAAATATATTTAGAGTAACATTATCTGTACCACAGGGGAGTGGGCAAATGTGGCCTCAAGAGAGCAACATGGTCCACTTTCCACCCCAGAGTAAATAAAGCCAGTATTTATAAATATAGATGCAAACTGGGTTCACATGAGACTGGTATTCTGGGAACTTTTGTAGAAGGGGCATTTTTTCCTCACACATTTTTGTGATTACCTTTTTCAATGGTTGCCAAATCGGCTTCATTGGAATATCACTGATAATGTGTCATGCATGTCACAAAGATTCAAATACCTGTTTGGAAGGTTGGATATGGAGACGCACACAAAAAAAGTCAGTCAAGTAGAATCATTGTGAGCCATCTGAGCATGAAAAACAAAAAAAAAGGTTTGTGTTGTAAGAGGGATGTGTAACCCAGGTTAAATAACCAGGGTTAATAAAAGAATCATATATGTGCACTATTAAATATGATTTAATATTTAGAGAATAAATAAATACGTATATGTTGTGTGAAAAGTAGACAACTGAGGTAAATATACATTTAAAACATTAAGAAAGAGATAAACTCCTCCACTCCTCCTGCCCCAAGTGGAGGAGTTTAAGTATCTTGGGGTCTTGTTCACGAGTGAGGGGAAAATGGAGCGAGAGATCGACAGACGGATTGGAGCAGCATCTGCAGTGATGCGGACGTTGTACCGGTCTGTTGTGGTGAAGAGGGAGCTTAGTTCTAAGGCAAAGCTCTCGATTTACCAGTCAATCTACGTTCCTACTCTCACCTATGGTCACGAGCTTTGGGTAATGACCGAAAGAACGAGATCGCGGATACAAGCGGCTGAAATGAGCTTTCTCCGTAGGATTGCTGGACTCACCCTCAGAGATAGGGTGAGGAGCTCAGTCATCCGGGAGAGGCTCAGAGTAGAACCGCTGCTCCTCCACATTGAAAGGAGTCAGTTGAGGTGGTACGGGCATCTGATTAGGATGCCTCCTGGACGCCTCCCACTTGAGGTGTTTCAGGCACGTCCCACTGGGAGGAGACCCCGGGGCAGACCCAGGACTCGGTGGAGAGACTATGTCTCCCAGCTAGTCTGGGAACGCCTTGGTATCCCCTCTGAAGAGCTGGAGCAGGTGGCTGGGGAGAGGGAAGTCTGGGCTTCTCTGCTTGAACTGCTGCCTCCGCGACCCGGACCTCCGGAAAAGCGGTAGAAGATGGATGGATGGATGGAAGAAAGAGATAAATATTTTATTAAAACTGTTTAATTACTTTATTTCCTTGTTAATTTAATTTATCCTTTGTTTTCAATGCACATATTTTAAATTTGAAGGGACTAGTGCATTGCCCGTAGAAAGCAAGTATTCCTGTGTGGCGGGTTTGGAAAACCCCCCACAACAGACTAAGGACAGTCAGCTCGCCACTCCTGGTTTTTTCCGCTGCACTACTGCGATGCAATGTGCCATGCATGCATTGTGATGTTAATGTGCCATTCATTCATTGAGTTCATGCATCCTGTCCTTGCTGTGTCTCTGAAATGCAAATGCCCATACCAACTGCTGTGAAATGCTCTTTCATGTATTGTTGTAACTGGATATATATGCTGCACGACTCTGTAACTCAACCTCTCTCTCTCACTCTGCAACTGCTGTTGACACACACACTCTGTGTCTCTCTGCTGGAGAGCCTCCAAGCCGCCCATTGGGCGAGCTTTGTGACGGCGGTATGATTTAATAAACCTGCTTAAAACCTTCACCAACGCTGCTTTATTTCATGCCGCCGCACCTGTCTGAAACAGGTAGGCCAATCAGGCTTTACGGGCCCAAATGTAGGCTGTGTTTGAAAGTGGAATACAGAAGTGTAGCCTACACAGTAAGAAGGCACTCACACATGCTAGACTTTGACAAATATGGAAGGGACTATATGGCACTAAGATTTATTTGATTGTGTGAACATTAATTACAGAATTATTGAAAATGAATGGGACATCCAATATTAATGACTGTTTAAGAACCCTGGTTTATTTGTTTGTCAAATCACTTATTTGTGTGATCTTTAATGAGTTATATTCATAAGTGTTGTATCTTGCACTTTGGGGAATGAGAGTTGTTCAGTCACAATTGTAACTGTTTTAGTTTATATGTGTAGTGTATCGTCAATAAACTCATGCAGTCCTATAACAGGACACATTTACAAATATTTGAGACCCATTCTAGTGCTCCTTTTATATTTTAGCAATATTATACTGTAAATACAAAACACCAAACATTATTATACACAGCAGAATGACCCATTTGGCTGCAACTGTTGCATCAGTGTTGCCCATTTGTCTATAAATATTTAAATAAAAATTATTTATTTTGTTATTTGGGCATTTTTGTGTCCTGTTTGGTCACGGTTGTTGTTTAGTCAAAGCGTGCATATTGTAGTGATGGGGTTTTAGTGTAATATGTGGCGTGATGACATCACCATCCGGCTGCGTCATCACACTGACACATGTAGGGAGCATCCACCATTAGAGGCTCTCTTGCCCAGACGATTCTGCATATGACTACACGCAGTGTATTGTTGGCAGTTATATAATAAAGCCCAGTTCCAGTGTACCATCCTTGTCCGTCTCTTTTATGCCAGATTTTTTTTTTTTTTTTTTTTTTGTTACTTATTTGTACCCGTAGGTAGACTTGGTTTGCAGTCTGGTGACAAGCCACCGGCTGCTGGTCGCTGCGTGCGCGAGCGCCCTAAACCTACATGTTTTTGGTATGCGGGAGGAAACCGGAGAAATCCCGGAGTAAACCCACGCAACACGGGGAGAACATGCAAACTCCACACAGCTCACTGTTGGTCAGGGGCTGGGATCGAACCCACGACCTCATGATCCCCATGATCCCCCGGCCAAGGGTAAAACTGTGCTGCCACAGTGCTAAACCACTGCGCCACCGTGCAGCCCATAACACTTGGCAACAGAGGATTAAACCATGGAGGCGTGCGTAACACCACTGCGGCCTTTCCTTGAGCTCCTGGGAGAACCACCAGTTCCATGGCCACGTTGGCTTGATGCGTTCGAAGTGTATGTTACTGTGTTGGTCCTGGGAAAGGTAGACAAGGTGAGGACGGAAGCGCTGCTTGTCCACAACCTGGGCATGGAGGGCCAAAGGATTCTCCGTACGTTGGGCGCAACGGACTTGTATGAGGACATTGTGGAGCTAATAGCTAACCATTTTGCTATGCCGGGCAGCATGACATATGACGGATTTGCTTTCACCAGAGATGACAGAGAGTTGGTGAGCCAGTACAGCAGTTCATTGCTGAACTGAGACAGATGGCTAGTGTGTGCCATTTTGGGCCGCTGGAAGTTGAAATGGTGCGGGACCAATTGGCCGAACACACATGTAATGCTGGGCTACGAGCTAGGTTGCTAATGGGGCCAAATGACTTGACACTAACTAAAGCGGTTCAGCTAGCACTCCAATTGGACGCAGCAGAGGAGTTAGCCATGGACCTAAATGGGCGCAAACACAGAGGCTATCCAGACAGTCGACGCTGGCCTATGCGGTGGACTCGGAGGACGACAAGAGCATGACAGAAGAATACGAGGCTAATGCGATGAGCCTTAAGTCTGCTCCAAGAGGCCCCATCTGTGGGGGTTGTGGGTTCTCAACGCACCACAGCACAGCGCAAGTGTGCCTGGCAAGAGGAAAGTGGTGCAGGAAATGTGCATGAACCATTTCGCCAGGGTATGCCGTTCTTTAATGCCGTGGGGCCCGCCAAGGGAGCCTGCCCGCCAGCAACGACCATTCATTTGGTAAGCCCTGGCATCAGTGGTTATTTGTACAGCATGGTTGAATTAGACAGAGTAGCTATACCACTTCTGCTCGACACAGCAGCGGTGCAGTTGATGTTAAACTGGGCCACGGTGAAAAAGGTTTTCCCCAACCACAAAATCAAGGAGAACCCAACGCCACTGTATGGATATGGTGGTCACAGACTGTGCAATGTCGGAACAGTGGAAATGACTGTTTGCTGTAAACTCCAAATTGTGTACAACTTCACGTTCCAGGTGACAGTGCGCAGTGACAACATTATGGGATGTGACCTTTTCTACAGACTGGGTTTCGCTATCAGAAACCGCGTTGGGTTCGAATTGTCTTGATATGGCAGTTGGGGCACAGCGCACCTGGATGATGACGTTGTGGTGTGGGATGAGGTAATATGGAACAGCACCGACAACGCTCCATCCACCTCTTGCGCTCAGGAGGAGAGGGAGCCCATGCCCATCAGGAACGACACCGATGAGGTAATTATGAACGGCGCCGCCACCAAAACATCCACTTCACACTCTCAGGAGAAGAGCCGCCCAGAAGGGGGGCCCAAGCATGCAGAGAGCCCCGAATCACAGCAGCAGCAACCGGGCACAAACACAACACATGATGTGGTACAGGAGAGCGCTTCAGATGGCAGCGAGGAAGAACTGGACTGCTCCCGTACCCGCGCTCAACAAGCTATGGAGGTTACGACCGAGTTAACGGGTGAAGAGTCCGCTTCAACGAGCAACACTGGCGAGGCACCGGACACCTTCCGTACCCATGACGAGCCTCGACCGATGGCGGAGACAGCAGGTGAAGAGTCCGCAATGTCCACGGTGACTACGGAACCACTGCAGCACGACGGAGATCCCAAGCTGAATGAGCACGCAGAGCCACCGGGAGTGCAACAACTATGCATAAAACCAAGCAAAGTACCACTCCAGGTCGTGGACTGGGTTCGGGTTCGTGCCGATGAAAGACCGGGGCGACGACTGGCCGGGCCACAGCCAGTGAAACGAGCGCTGCTGAGGACTGTGGCAAAGTTGGGAGCGGCGTGTTTCCAGCTGATGGACGGCACAGTTCGGCATGCAAACCAGCTGCAGCATGTCCAGGTGGATGCTCCGGGTGACAAGGCTGCCCAGGAGTCGGCGAAGGTGATGTGGGATCCGGGCTCCTGTGTTATGAAGATTGGCCCTTGTCCCGGGGGCCTGCCACCTCTAGGCTCCCCCCGGTAGATCCACCCTTACCATGGGAGACTATTAAAAAGAAAAGAAATACTGTTTAGTTAGGAGCATGGCTGGAAAACACCAAAGTGGCAGAATAAACCACTTAGCTGTGTGGGGTCACCACGGGCCCTAGTTTAGTTATTGTTCAGTGTGTTTATGGTTTATTTTTAGTGTGCTTGTTGGGGTTTCGGTTTTACCAAATTGGGGAGGGTCTTAATTGGATGTGTTTTGTATTTTGTGAAGGGGGGAGAATATAGTGATGGGGTTTTAGTGTAATATGCAGCGTGATGATGTCACCATCCGGCTGCGTCATCAGGCCAACATATATAGGGGAGCGTCCGCCATGAGAGGCTCTCTTGCCCAGACGACTCCACATGTGACTACACGCAGTGTATTGTTGGAAGTTATATAATAAAGTCCAGTTCCAGTGCAGTATCCTCATCCGTCTCTTTTATGCCAGGTTTGTGAACATAACACATATGTGTCTGCATATGATATGCAGTTGATCTGGCCATTCCGCTCCACAATCATGGCGGTATTATTATTAAGTTTTTAATTTTTAGATACTTGTGCGGGGGGGTGGGGGGGACTCGCGGTCCTGCAAAGGACAGTGGTACCACATGGGTGAAGCAGCAGTCGAGACTCCCATCTACCAGTGACTGGGCAGGCTAGGTGTGCCTCTCCACGAAGGATCATGGTCCGCCCGGTCTGACACCGGTGTTGGAGAAGCAGCAGCTGAACTGGCGGATCGCAGTCCCTCACAGAGAGCCAAGCCCAGCCTGCCTGGTTAACGGGAGTCTCGGCTGCTGCTTCACCCATGTGCCATTGTTGTCCTTTGTGACACCACGGGACCCCCGTGGGCCGTCCCCCATGCGTACCCGCGCACCTTGTGTTCTCTATATATGCCGAATTATCCTTTAGACCTACACAATCACGGCAACTTTATGGTATAATTTTTTTAAGCATTAAATCTTAAGTATTATCTCTTTCGAGTCAAAATTTGTCGCTTTTCGCTTCCTTGTTTTGTTCATGGAGCGCTCTGGTTACTGATGCCGTAATGCCGCATATTATCCAATCACTATGGAGTCAATCCGAAACCCTGGCCACAGTTGTAGAAGCCTGACCATGAGCGATAAAAGTGGCTAATCTTTTATATGATAAAAACTACATATTTTGACTGAGCAACTCCATAGTCAGGGTGCACAATTTTTTTTGTGTTGCGTTAATTTCTAATTAATTAATGTCAATAAAACTCACCCTGATTGAATGAAGTGTTTGAAAGACTGAATTTTGCATTAACAGTAATGATAGATGTTCTCTGAGGCCCCTATCACTCCTTTAAAAAGGCGCAAAATAGATTAGTCCACACACCTGCACCCGGTTAATTGAAGCACAGAACCAGTCACACAACAGCCTGCAGCACGTCTGCTTCCTCAGCCAGGTTAGTGCATCATTACCCTGAACCTTGCCTTTTATATTTATCGCATTGTAAAAGTACAGTAGGTGATTTGTCATCTTTTTAACATAAATTCATAAAATCAGCAACTTGTAGAACTACAAAGGTATAAATTTAGTATAAATTTGCAAGAATAAAGATACAAAAATATGATAAAAAATGGTAATTTAAAACTTCAAAAGTCACATATTTATTACTATAAACAAGCCCCAAATTCATGAGAAAAACAGATTTCTGTGAGAAAAACCAGAGCTTCCAAATGCCAAAGCAACCCCAACACACACACACACATACACACACTCATTTCTAAGAAGAAAAAAAAAATCTGAAATTTACAACAGTAAAGTCACAAATTTACAAGAAAAAAAATTATCAATTTTTGGAAACATTTTAACACAACACACACACACATACACTACCGTTCAAAAGTTTGGGGTCACCCAGACAATTATTTTGTGTTTTCCATGAAAAGTCACACTTATTTGCCACCATGAGTTGTAAAATGAATAGTAAATATAGTCAAGACATTGACAAGGTTAGAAATAATGATTTGTATTTGAAATAATAATTTTTTCCTTCAAACTTTGCTTTCGTCAAAGAATCCTCCATTTGCAGCAATTACAGCATTGCAGACCTAACATGATTGCACAAGGGTTTTCTAATCATCCATTAGCCTTCTGATGCAATGAGCAAACACATTGTACCATTAGAACACTGGAGTGATAGTTGCTGGAAATGGGCCTCTATACACCTATGTAGATATTGCACCAAAAACCAGACATTTGCAGCTAGAATAGTCATTTACCACATTAGCAATGTATAGAGTGTATTTCTGATTAGTTTAAAGTTATCTTCATTGAAAAAAAGTGCTTTTCTTTCAAAAATAAGGAAATTTCTAAGTGACCCCAAACTTTTGAACGGTAGTGTATATACAGTATGTGCGCATATATATATACTGTATATATACCATTTTCTTACCGATTAGTGAGGTTTTCATTGTAAATATCTTTCTCGGAAAGTTAACTATTTAAAAAATACATTTGCAATGTTTTCCTAATAATTTATTGCTTTCCTGATCAATTTATTAATCTTTCCTATAAAAATGACCATATAAAAATGGTACTTTCCGCCTTCTAGCTTGGTGCTCAGCATAATAGAATGGTGAAAGGAAAATTAATGCACAGAGCTACCAGAGGACTGACCCCCCCCCCACCACCATTGTAGCTTTCACTACTTACAGTAGCTGTGTGGCCTAGGGTCAGTGAAACAGAGATAGGCGCCGCCCTCTACACCACACGGTGTCCCACATGCTGTGGAAGGGCTTAACTAAACTAACTTTCCTATAAATTAGTCGTATTTTATGATAAACATGTTACCTTTCCTGTAAAGTGTTTTCTACAAAATGTGCAAATTTTTCCTTGAATTTTACTGATTTTTCTTTTCCATTTGCTCCTGTCCTCTCACTGATATAAGTTGTCCTGTATAAACCATCCTTTCAGACTTTATGGGGATGGAGGAGGGCAGGTCAACAGAGGGGAGGATATTGGCCAATTTTGCTGACAAAAGGAATAGACTTTTTAAGTTCTTTTGCAAATATTTATTTGAATGGAGGTTTAATATTTTATTTATTGAAAGACCAGCCTTTTCAGGTTTTTGCAAAGATTTTTTTTTTATTTTGAAGAGATTTATTTTTCAATGGAATCTGCCCATTTTATTGTCATCGACTTTTACATAATTAATGATGAAGACTATGGTCTCTGTGTAAGTTGGTAATTTTGTAAAACTCTGTGGGGTATTATATCTCCATGAGTGTATAGGTAATAAAGTAAAATAGAAATACCAAATAATGAGTACATTGTGGTGAACACACAGGGGACCTGTTGGACGGTTTTGTGACTCACATTTTAGGTCAGAACAAAGGCAGGAATCTTAGCCTTGGTATGCAAGGCTGGAGACTGTGGGGGGTCAATTAAGGGATTAAGGAAAGGATGCATGGGAGACAGTGGAAGTGATATCATGGAGAGAAATGCATTGTGACTGTCATTATTATGCAAGGTGGTGAAATGCATTGTGACTGTCTTTATTATGCAAGAAGGTCTGTGTGACATGTGATCTATGAGGTGTGAAGTCCCTGATATTTAAGGACGAGAGTTTACTGTTTCATTCTCTTTTTCTCTGCTTTGAAATGATGGAGATGTGAATAAAGCTGACTCTGAGAAAGAACTCTGCCTCGTCATTTTCACATCTTCCACACTGGTGACCCGAGACGTATCATGGAAGAAGAAAATTCCCCCGGGCCAGCCTCGTCAGGAGCCCCCAGCCAAGCGAATGCCGCTACAGTCCAGCTACCGGACTTCTGGCAGAACAATCCGCGCTCCTGGTTCAACGCGGTTGAGGCGCAGTTCAACCTCCCGGGGATATCGGTAGATGCCACGAAATTCTACCACGTAGTCGCAAAGCTGGACAACAACACAGCCCAGCATGTGGAGAGCCTGATCGACCAGCCGCCGGAGAGCGACAAATACGGCACGTTGAAGGCTGCACTCATCCAGCAATTCACTCCCTCGGCGGAGGAGCGAGCAGAGAGGCTCCTGGCGCTGACGGAGATGCCTGATGGAGAAGTTGTTGAGGTTGAAAGACTCTGATGACAATCACTTCATTTTCACCCACCTCTTCCTCAGGACTCTACCGTCAGCAGCGAGAGCGGTTCTGGCCAGTTCGCTACTGTTGGCCCTACGGGACTATCGTGCGCTGGGCCGAGAGGCGCAGCGGATTGTCAACGCCACCAAGCGGCGCGCAGCCATGGCCGCTGCAGCGGAACTCGGCGCGACGACCGGAGACGACAGGAGGCCAGAGGCAGCGGTGCCAGACTCACCGACGGCGGCGGCGGCAAGGGTCAGGGAGCGTGGACCAGACGTCTTTTGTTTCTACCATTGCCACTTCGCGGAAAGGGCAGGCAAGTGTGTACCGCCGTGCCAGTTCGGGCATTCGGGAAACGCCAAGACCGGGGGTTGGCAGCAGCCACGGCCCTCGGGGAAGAGAACAAGCTGCTCTACTTGTCGGATGCACGCTCCGGGAGGCAGTTCCTCGTCGACACAGGCTCCCAGTTGAGTTTCATCACACCTTCCTACGCGGACAGACTGGCTGGTTCCGGAGGTCCCCAGGTGACAGCGGCGAACGGCTCGGAGATTAAGACCTTTGGTGAGAAGACTCTGCTTCTGTCTCTACACGGCCGTGCATATGAGTGGACTTTTGTTGTAGCAACAGTAAATTTCAATATGCTGGGGGCTGATTTTTTGTGCTCACATGGGTTGTTGGTTGATCTCGCTAACAGGCGCCTGGTTAATGCACTTTCTTTTGATTCTATCCCCTGTACAGCGCGAGTGGCCCCGCCAACAGCACAAGCCAACGTCACAGCAGCAGGCGGTAAGTTCCACACACTGCTCACTCAGTTCCCAGCACTCACTGTCCCCACTTTTTCGGCAACAGTCGCTAAGCACGGGGTGGAGCATTTTATTACCACTACCGGACCGCCTGTTTTTGCAAAAGCTCGGCGCTTGAACGCAGTTAAACTAGCCATAGCGCGCGAGGAGTTCGCCAACCTGGAGAGGTTGGGCATTATCCGACGTTCAAACAGTCCGTGGGCTTCCCCCCTACATATGGTCCCGAAAACTGACGGGTCATGGCGCCCTTGCGGGGATTTCTGCAGGTTAAACAATGCTACAGCGCATGACCGCTACCCAATCCCACATATCCAAGATTTTTCGGTTCATTTGGCAGGGGCACGCATTTTTTCTAAAATAGACTTGGTCCGCGGTTACCACCAAGTCCCAGTGCGCGCTGAGGACATACCCCAAACAGCGGTAATAACTCTGTTTGGTTTATTCGAGTTTTTACACATGCCATTCGGACTTAAAGGGGCTGCTCAGACGTTCCAACGCATGATGGACTCGGTGCTTCGCGATCTCCCTTTCGTGTTCGTCTACCTGGACGAAATTTTAGTAGCCAGCGCGTCCGAAGACGAACACGAAAAACACCTGGCCACAGTTTTCCGAAGGTTGGGAGATCACGGGTTAATAATCAACCCAGCAAAGTGTCAGTTCGGGGTGACGCAGATCGATTTTTTAGGACACCGCATCTCCCCCAAAGGAGCAGTTCTGCTGCCTGACAAAGTGCGCGCTGTGGCAGATTTTCCCCGGCCGCAGACAGTCAGGGCGTTGCAGGAGTTTTTGGGAATGGTGAATTTTTATAACAGTTTTCTCCCCCGCGCGGCGCAACTCATGCAGCCGTTGTATGCCGCGCTCAAAAAAAAAGAAACCCGCGGATAAGGTCGAGTGGTCCCCGGAGCGGGACCAAGCGTTCTCGGAGGTGAAAGCAGCCTTGGCAAAGGCTGCGTTGTTGGCACACCCAGACCCAACGGCCTGCATAGCGCTCACCACTGACGCGTCAGAGGTGGCCATAGGGGCGGTCGTGGAGCAACATGTAGCCGGGGTTTGGCAGCCCCTCGCATTTTTCAGCAGGACCTTGCGCAATAGCAAACGTACACTACCGTTCAAAAGTTTGGGGTCACCTAGACAATTATTTTGTGTTTTCCATGAAAAGTCACACTTATTTACCACCATGAATTGTAAAATGAATAGTAAATATAGTCAAGACATTGACAAGGTTAGAAATAATGATTTGTATTTGAAATAATAATTTTTTCCTTCAAACTTTGCTTTCGTCAAAGAATCCTCCATTTGCAGCAATTACAGCATTGCAGACCTAACATGATTGCACAAGGGTTTTCTAATCATCCATTAGCCTTCTGATGCAATGAGCAAACACATTGTACCATTAGAACACTGGAGTGATAGTTGCTGGAAATGGGCCTCTATACACCTATGTAGATATTGCACCAAAAACCAGACATTTGCAGCTAGAATAGTCATTTACCACATTAGCAATGTATAGAGTGTATTTCTGATTAGTTTAAAGTTATCTTCATTGAAAAAAAGTGCTTTTCTTTCAAAAATAAGGACATTTCTAAGTGACCCCAAACTTTTGAACGGTAGTGTAAATACAGCGCGTTCGACAGGGAGCTGCTCGCTCTCCATTTGGCCATCCGCCACTTTCAGTTCTGGCTGGAAGGACGCGCTTTCACCGCGTTCGTTGATCACAAACCGCTAACGTTCGCGATGGCCAAGGTCTGTGAACCGTGGTCAGGCCAGCAGCAGAGACAGCTGGCCGCCATATCAGAGTTTACCACTGATATTCGGCATGTGGCGGGCAAACTCAATGTAGTGGCAGATTGCCTCTCGCATGCCGTGGCGGCCCCAGTCAGCGTAGGGTTAGATTATGCAGCCATGGCTACGGAGCAGGTTAATGACGCGGACATGCGCGCGCTCCAGTCTTGACCAGCAGGGTTAAGGCTGGAGAGCAGGGTGCTGCAAGACGGTATGCCCCCCCTAATCTGCGATGTCTTCACTGGACGGCCGCGTCCAGTAGTACCGGCCGCGTGGCGCCGCCGCGTTTTTGACTCGGTTCATTCTTTGGCGCACCCTGGAGTGCACGCGTCGGTCAAAATGGTGGGAGAGAAATTTGTGTGGCCGAGCCTCCGCAAACAGGTCAAAGAGTGGGCAGCAGCCTGCACGGCGTGTCAACGAGCCAAAGTACACAGGCACACGAGGGCTCCTTTGGAACAGTTTCACATTCCGGCCAAGAGGTTCGATCACGTTCATGTGGACCTCGCTGGACCCCTCCCGCTGTCACTGGGGTGCACACATCTTCTGACAATGGTGGACCGCACCACGCGCTGGCCTGAAGTGGTCCCGCTGGCATCAACCACAGCCGAGGAAGTGGCGCGCGCGTTTTTAACAGCTTGGGTGGCGCGCTTCGGCGTTCCGTTGGACATTACGTCCGACAGAGGCCCTCAATTTGTTTATGAGCTTTGGTCGACAATGGCCCGCAGCCTGGGTGTCACAATTCACCGCACAACCGCGTACAATCCACAGGCTAACGGGTTATGCGAACGTTTTCATAGGTCATTGAAAGCGGCTGTCAGAGCGTCACTGACAGATACAAATTGGGTTGACAAGTTACCATGGGTGTTATTGGGGTTGCGTTCTGCACCTAAAGAGGATCTAGAAGCCTCACCTGCGGAGCTCGTGTTTGCGCAGCCACTCCGGCTGCCTGGGGAGTTTCTCCCAGATAACCCTGTGCCAGACGCCTCCCCGTCTCAGCTGTTGCAGAGTAACATAGAATCAAGCACTCTGCCCGGCCCCCCGCACCACAGTTTTCCGCGCGTTTTTGTGCCTATAACTTTGAAGAATGCAGAGTTTGTTTTTGTTAGACATGATGCGCATCGAACCCCGTTGCGGCCGCCTTATGACGGACCATTCAGAGTGCTAGAAACAGGGGACAAGCAGTTTTTGCTAGATTTGGGGGGTAGGAAAGAGAAAATTGGCATAAACAGACTTAAACCCGCTTTTGTGGTGGCAGATGAGGAAGTGCTGTTGGCAAAGGCCCCGCGGCGAGGTAGACCACCACGGAGGGTTTCACACAGTAATGTTTCCCAAAGTAATATTTCCCCAGATCACCCGCAGAGACTGACAAAGGGTTTCCACCCCCAGACGGCAAACCCCCAGCGTGACAGCGCCGCAGAGACGGTGAACCCCAGCTACAGCAGATTCGGCAGGAGGCTGAAGCCTATCCAGCATGTGGACTGATATGTATTGATGCTATCACGGCATGCATGTGGTTATCTTCTTGTTCTGTTTTTCTAAAATGCTGGGGGGGGGGCTTGTGTGGTGAACACACAGGGGACCTGTTGGACCGGTTTTGTGACTCACATTTTAGGTCAGAACAAAGGCAGGAATCTTAGCCTTGGTATGCAAGGCTGGAGACTGTGGGGGGTCAATTAAGGGATTAAGGAAAGGATGCATGGGAGACAGTGTGTCAGGTGGTGATCCTCGCGGATCACCAAGAGATGCCACAGAGTTCACCAGAGAGTTTGGCTAAGATGTTATTTATTTCAGACGTGACAAAACACAACTATGAACCCATAAGGGCAAACAAACACATGACTGAGACTTGGGCTCGTAGGGCTAACCCAGCCGCTACGAGCTAACTGTGACATAACTAAGATGACAGACCTGACAAGAAGGTCTGCGGCACTCACAGGTAGGACGAGGCGCAGACCCAGGGCTTAGCAGGACGAAGCCACTCAGATGTAACGTTGACCAAAGTCAACTAATAATCCTGCGTCTTACCGTCGTCAGTGCCGGGCTTAAAAGGGCGAAGCACTAACGACGGTAATGACAATCAGCTGACCGGCCGTTGACAGGCGGAAACCCCACCGAGCACTTTCACAATAAGAGCCCGGCGAGGCCAGAATACAGCCCGCAGCTGTCAAAGCCGGCAGCGAGAATAACTTAGCCCGAGCGCGATCAGAACCGGCGCTCGGGTCATAACACAGTGGAAGTGATATCATGGAGAGAAATGCATTGTGACTGTCGTTATTATGCAAGGTGGTGAAATGCATTGTGACTGTCTTTATTATGCAAGGAGGTCTGTGTGACATGTGATCTATGAGGTGTGAAGTCCCTGATATTTAAGGACGAGAGTTTACTGTTTCATTCTCTTTTTCTCTGCTTTGAAATGATGGAGATGTGAATAAAGCTGACTCTGAGAAAGAACTCTGCCTCATCATTTTCACATCTTCCACAACAGTAAAATTTGTGCTACTGTATGCAAATGCCCTTTTTTCCACCTGCCCCCCAAAATGTGCACATCACTGTATATTGATCTCAACTGGAAACTGGGTTTGTTGAAGATGCTCTAGCCAAAAATTGAAAGCATACAAAAGGATCTGACTAATGGAATAGAAAATCAAATATAAATGTATCAATAAGTGTGTAAATAAAAAATACTGTAGGTCCATTCTCAAAAAGTGCATATAGACAAAGAGGTTTGGAAATACTGATGACAGTAAATATATTCTCAAAGACACATAAACAAATCATACACTAGCATCAAACTGTCCATAACAGAGAAGCTTACTAACCAAGGCTTTTTGAAAGAATAATTGTATTTATTTAGGTTATTTTATTTCATATTTATTCTTCTTCTGTGTGATCTTTGTATTTGTCATACAAGAGTGTGATGTAATATGCTTAATCATGCTTAGGCCTTCGGGGCACCAAGAAGAATGTACTCTGTGATTAGAATGTTTTAGATACGTGAAGACCTTGTGTTCAAGCCATGCAATATGTAGATAAACATGTCATCTGATACTTACACCCTACCACAGTGACAGAATGTTCACGGAAGGAGGGAAAACCTGCAGGGGAGGCGCCTGTGTCTACAACAGTGACACTTGGTGCAGGGATGCAACTGTTGCACACAAACACTGTTCTCCATTGGTGGAGTTTATGATCATCAAATGCTGACCCTTTTACATTCTGAGAGAATTTTCATCTGTCCTACTAATTGCCGTGTATGCTCCGCCCACTGCCACTGGCGAGAGGAGCAAAGCACTAAAAGAAGTCTATCAGGCCATCAGTGAGACACAAACAGTGCATCCAGATGGATTACTCATCACAGCAGGAGACTTCAGCCATGCAGATTTAAAGGCCCTCCTACCAAATCTACACCAACATGTACACTTTCCAACAAGAGGAGACAATTTGCTGGACCTGGTGTACACAACTCACAAGAAAGCATACAGAGCCTCCCCCCTTCCCCACCTGGGTCTCTCTGATCCCATCACCATCCTGTTAAGGCCGGCATACAAACCAAGAGTGAAAACAATCAGACCAACAAAAAAGCAGGTATGTGTGTGGCCAGAGGCGACCTCTGATGCTCTGAAAGACTGCTTCAGCACTACATACTGGGACACTTTCAAGCAAGCAGTCACTCACAATGGACACACAAACAGAGGAGTATGCTGAGGTCGTTGTAGCATACATAGCTAAATGCACTGATGATGTCACTCACTGCAAAACCATCACTTTTCGTGCCAACCAAAAGCCATAGATGACAGCAGAGGTCCACAGGCTCCTGAGGGCTTGGGATGCAGCCTTCAGGGCTGGCGACACTGCAGGACTAACAACAGCTAGGGCCAACCTGTCCCGTGGCATCAAGGAGGCAAAACAACAGTACAACAAGAAAATATCCAGCCACTTAATCAACACCAGAGATGCACGTTCCCTCTAGTGTGGCCTACAGACCCTCACCAACTACAAACCTCCACCACAGACCTGTGTGAGTGACACCACACTGCTCAACAACCTAAATTACTTTTTGGTGTGCTTTGAAACACAAAACAGCACATCAGCACAGAAGACCACTCCTGCTCCAGACGAGCAGGCCATAAGTCTGGATCCAGCTAGCGTGAAGAGCACCCTCTGTAGTATCAACCCACACAAGGCAGCTGGACCAGATAACATACTGGGTTGTGTCCTGAAGGACTGTGCAGAGGAGCTCAAGAATGTCCTGGGAGACATCCTCAACATCTCCCTGACTCAAGCTGTTGTTCCCACATGTTTCAAAACTGCCACCACAATACCAGTCCCAAAGAAACCCATCCCATCCAGCTGCAACGATTACCAGCCCGTAGCACTGACCCCCATCATAATGAAGTGCTTCGAGCAGCTGGTCATGCAGAACATCAAGTCCATCCTCCCTCCCTCCCACGACCCACCTCAGTTTGCATACAGGTCAAACAGAGCCACAGAAGATGCCATCGCTGCTGCTCTCCATCCAGCCCTCACCCATCTGGACTCAAAGAACTCCTACATGTGAATGTTGTTCTTGGACTTCAGCTCAGCATTCAACACAATAATCCCCCAGCACCTAATACAAAGCCTAAGACACTTGGGACTCAAAACCTCTCTCTGTAACTGGGTGCTGGACTTTCTCACAGGGAGACCACAGAATGTGCGGGTTGGCAGCAACACATCCAAGACCATCACACTGAGCACAGGGGCCCCACAAGGGTGCATGCTCAGCCCGCTGCTCTTCACCCTGCTGACCTCTGACTGTGTACCAGCCTACAACACCAACCACATCATCAAATTTGCAGATGACACAACGGTGGTGGGCTTCATCACCAACAACAAGGAGGCCAACTACAGAAATGAGGTGAGAAATTGGGCGCATGCGCACGCAGCGACCGGCAGCTGGTGAAATTGTGCGTGTGTGTGATTTTATGTACTTTTATATGTTTTTATAAAATCCTCTGTGTCGTTTCTGCCCTGGAGTGTTTGTGGAATATATGGCGAAGAGCTCCCTGGTATCTACAACGTGGATTTCCTCCCCTTTCTCGCACTGCTGCTATCTGTCCTCTGGCTCTTTGTCTGTGAAGTAAACGCGTTCGGCTCCATGGTGGGCAGAATGGTGGGCAGAATACATTATTCCAGGGACATGTTGCTGCATTTAAACACGGCTGATGCAGCAGCTGTGATAGAGCCTAAGCCGCAATTGCCGGACTTTATTTTGAGAGACGAACATAGCGGTGAAAAGAGAGACGGGAGAGGCGGCAGAAGGAAGCGCGGAAGGCGTTGAGGTGTGAAATTGCGCCTTAGGAGACGGCAGTTTGGTAACATTCCTCTTCCTTCAATAATTTTTGGGAACGTACAGTCTGTGAGAAACAAGGTGGATGAAATTCAAGGGAATGTACGCTACCAGAAGGACTTTAAGAACTGCTGCGTCATGGCCTTCACCGAATCTTGGCTTACTGCGCATGATCAAGATGCAGACCTGTGGATTGATGGCTTTGGAGCCCCGCTGCACTCGGATCGGCAGGAAGAGGTAATGGGGAAATGTCAGGGGGGTGGCGTATGTTTATACATTAATAAGCAGTACTGCACATCTGTCACGGTCAGAGAGCGCATCTGTACACCCGATGTGGAGCTGCTGTCTGTGTCACTACACCCCTTTTATTTGCCTCGCGAGTTCCCCCAACTTTTCATCACAATTGTGTACATTCATCCGAGGGCAGACGCTGACTCCGCCTCCAGAACCATCTTTGATGTGATCCAGGAGCTGCAATCAATTTCTCCAGAGGCGCCAAACTTCATTCTTGGGGATTTTAACCATGTTTCTTTAAAGAAAACACTTAAAAACTTTTATCAGTATGTCTCCTGCCCAACCAGGCGAAAAAAGACATTGGACCTGTGCTATGGATCCATAGAGAGGGCCTACAAATCACTCCCCCTTCCTCCTTTAGGATCCTCAGATCACAACTGTTTACATTTGCTGCCCACATATAAAACTGCTCTCAGAAGAGGTAAGGTGGAGACGAGAGACATTGATGTGTGGACAGAAGATTCAGAGCAGAGCCTCCAGGAATGCTTTAACTGTATAGACTGGAAGATGTTCAAACTGGCCTGCGGGGATGATTTGGACTCTCTGGTTAACGTCACATGCTCATACATGTCTTTCTGTAAAAATAAGATCGTTCCACGTAAACGTGTCAAAATATATCCCAACAACAAACCATGGGTTACAAAATCTGTTAAATCCTGCTTAAAGAGGAAAGCACTTGCCTTTAAACAGGGGTCTGTTTCTGAGCTACAGGTTGCCACAAAGGAGCTGAAGGCCGAAATTTTAAGAGCAAAACAGAATTATAAATCAGAGTTGGAAAGCAAGATGGCAACTAAGAAACTTGGTTCAGCCTGGGCCTGTATGAAAACTATTGCAGGCCTTCAGAGCACAGAGCACAGTAATCGTGTGTTTTTAGATGGTTTTAATTCAGACACAGAGCTGGCTAATGCTCTTAATTGTTTTTATGGTCGTTTTGACTCCTTTGATTTCAGCACAGAAATCCAGGATTTGAAACAGAAACTCAAAGACAATCAGCACTTTAATATTGAGGTGCAGGATGTTAAAAGGGAGTTCTGCGCTGTAAAAGTGAACAAAAGTCAGGGCCCTGATAATATATGTGGGCGCTTGGTAAGGTCCTGTGCACATGAACTGAGTCCTATATTTCATTACATTTTCAATAAGTCCTTACAGACACAACATGTGCCTAAGATCTGGAAAGAAGCCGTGGTTGTTCCCGTTCCAAAATCCAGCTGTCCTAAAATGGTAAACGACTTTAGACCAGTTGCTCTGACTTCAATTTTAATGAAAATTTTTGAAAAACTGGTCAGATGTGAGGTCCTAAGGCAGACTGAACATGCATTGGATCCTCTGCAGTTTGCCTATAGGCCTCACAGAGGAGTGGAGGATGCCACTGTCACTCTGTTTAACATGCTTTTTAAACATCTGGATTTTAATGGGACACATGCCAGGCTTTTATTTGTGGACTTTTCTTCTGCCTTTAATACAATCCAACCTCATATCTTAGTTGAAAGGCTCCTGTAACAATTTGACTTGAGCAATAATCTGGTGGGTTGGATTCTGGATTTCTTAACCAACAGGACGCAGAGAGTAAGGGTCAATGGTACATTGTCTGACCTAAAGTGCTCTTCTACTGGCTCTCCTCAGGGGTATGTGTTGTCACCACTACTCTTCATCCTGTACACAAACATGTGTCGGAGCAGACATGACAACAGACACATTATAAAGTATGCTGATGACTCAGTTATTGTCAGTCTCCTCCAGGATGGTGAGAGTGGCCACGGCCCAGTAGTTGATGATTTTGTTCACTGGTGTGAGGATTCCTACCTGCAGCTGAATACGACAAAAACTAAAGATATGATTATTGACTTTAGGAGGAAAACTCCCAGGCACGAAGTCACTGTACTAAAAGGCCAGATCACTGAATGTGTACAATCCTACAAATATCTTGGGACGATTATTGAGAGTAATTTAAACTTTGAAGAGAACTGTGAAAGGGTGTGCAAAAAGGGTCAGCAACATTTGTATTGTTTAAGGAAACTTGCATGCTTCCAAATTGACTGAACCATAATGACAATGTTTTATCAGGTTTTTATTGAATCTGTTTTATCCTTTTCTTTAGTGTCATGGTTTGGTCAGATAAAACTGAAACAGAGGAAATCCTTGGATCAGGTAGTTAGATGGTCCAGTCGTTTGCTTGGTGAGTCACAGCTGAGCCTGACATCCCTGTACACCAGACAAGTACAGAGGATGGCTACCTCCATTTTAAATGATGACTCCCACCCTTTGCACTGCCACTTTCAGCTTCTTCCCTCAAAACGGAGGTTTGCTGTCCCAAAAAGTAGAACCCAGCGCTACAAAAACAGCTTTGTCCCTGCTGCTGTCAAAGAGTTGAACAAGCTGTAAAAATATATTGTACATAATTTAGGTACCTATTTATTAACTTCATTTTATATTTACTTATTTTTGTAGGATGTCACTTGGATTCTAAATATTTTATTGGGTTTTAGACCTTTGAGTTTTTTAACCTCTTTGACTAGTTTTTAACTTTTAATATGACCCTTCTCTCTTACCTCTGGTTTTTCCCTCATCTCTTTGTCTTTTTATACCCTGATTGATGGAGCCTTGAGTATTTTTATCATGTTTATAGTCAGCTTCATGTGTGCCTGTGTTTGTGTCTATGTTGAATGTAATTAGTGGCTTGTAAATATGGATGTCACCAGACTGCAAAACAAATCTACCTACAGGTACAAATAAAGAAACCTGAACCTGAACCTGAACCTGAGCCAACTGGTCCAGTAGTGTAAAGACAATAATCTCTTCCTGAACATGGGAAAAGTTTTTGTTTTTCCAGCCTGATTCCTTTTTTCTTTCTTCTTTTTTTATATTGTGCACACCACTGAAGAGAGAGAGAAACACCATTGCTATTCTCCTGTATGTCCTGTATGTATAGTAATATTGAGAAAAAAAAATCTTTGAATCTTGAAAATCAAGGAGATTGTGGTTGACTTCAGGAGGAGACACACACAGCACTCCCTTATGATCATCGATTGAGCAGCTGTGGAGAGGGTGAGCAGCACCAAGTTCCTGGGGGTGCACATCTCTGAGGACCTCTCCTGGTCCAACAACACCACATCACTGGCCAAGAAGGCTCAAACTCGCCTCCATTTCCTCTGCACACTGAGGAGAGCATGAGTCCCACCCCCCATCACGTGCTCATTCTACCGGGGCACCATTGAGAGCATCCTCACCAGCTGCATCACGGTGTGGTATGAAAGCTGCACCGCCTCCTGCCAGAAAACACTACAATGCACTGTGAAAGCAGCCAGCAAAATCATTGGTGCCCCTCTGCCCACCCTCTCGGACATCTATCTCACCCGCCTCATCCACAGAGCCATCAACATCACAGGTGACACCTCCCACCGCCCCTCACACTCCCTCTTCAGCACCCTGCCCTTGGGGAAAAGGTACCAGAGCCTCCAGGCCCGCTCCACAAGACTGCTAAATAGCTTTGTTCATCAGGCCATCAGGACCCTGAACTCTGTCGCCCCCCCCACCCCCACACGCACCATAACGCACTCACCTGTACAGCAACTAACTACCTCAGCTGTTGGCACAGAAAGACCGGCACACCAACAGTAATACATTTGCTGTTGTATGTCTCTGCACTTCTTCTTTTAGATTTGATTGGCGGTTGGCAACCAGCTTACAGGTGCATTACTGCCACTGACTCGATTATCATCACTCTGTATCTTTGTATAAGGAGTTCTGAACAACTCTTTATGTGTGAAAAAATTATCCGTCCTTGGACTGTGTCCGAGGTGCGGCCGCTCACTCCATATATGTCTGTCTTTCTGTGTGTCTGTTTTCCTCATATGTCTCTGCACTTTACTGCAACCATCTGCACAAATGCCATATCTGCTGCTGTCTGTCATTGTAATATTGATTATGTGCAGTCCTATCTGTCATTATCTGTACCTACACTACCGCATTGAACTTGCAACTACGGGAATTACAGCTCTTCTTTTCTGTATATAGGATTGCTGGGTTTCATCATCATTTATCGTTTATCTTTATTTGCACTATGGGAGGGCTGGGTCTATCTTTTGTTACCATTTGCACTACGGGTAGCATTACTGCACATAGACTGCTGTTGTTGTTTTTCCAGCCTTATTCCTTTTTTTCTTTTTTTATATTGTGCACACCACTGAAGAGAGAGAGAAATGCCATTTCAATTCTCCTGTATGTCCTGTACGTATAGTAGTATTGACAAATAAAATCTTTGAATCTTGACTCTTACCTTGTGCTCAAAAGACCTTGTGTGCAGCCTAAAAAGGAGAGTCAGATATGTGATTGTTGCACATATGCTCATCGCTGAGGCGGTGAGTGATGACTGTGTCTCTCTTTTGGCCAAAAGTTTAACCATTTGCTCGCATCTTGGTTCTCCTCTCATTTTTCAACTTGCCATCACACACAGCATTTTTCTTACACTTTTAATGTAAATTGGCCCCATCTTAATCCTCGTAATGTAAAATTCAAATTTGGTTTGTGTTTGCTGAGGGGCCCACACACACTGTTGTACCTGGGGCCCAAAATTTGGTGCTACACCCCTGTGCACCCTCATAACCTCAGCAAAGCACTTATAAAATCTGAGGTCATCTGATGAACGGTTTGAGAGATATGTGAGGAACACACACACACACACAGACACACACACAAACAGACAGAGATTCTTTGTGTTTATAGATAGACAATCTTGCAGACTAACTGCAGTTAAAGTAACCCAGAAGTACCTTTACACTTCCTTTTTCCTGTCTGTTACCACCTTGAGCATCCATGTGGAGTGACCGGAGCTGCCATTAAGAAAAAAGTTACTAAAAATACCACTGAAGTTGTTAAAGAGCCTATAAGTCTGTTGGAGGAAGTGGAAGAGTCCAGTGAGCCACCGCTCTTTCCGTCGGGTGTTAAGGAATCATTGCATTGGTGAAAAACATCCTGTTTTATTGCTAATTAGTTTAGTGCTAATGTAAGCTTGCGTGGGTGATAGTTGAAGGTTAGTCCTTCTGCCACAAGAAAGAGACCATTTGAGCTCTTCCCATAACTTTTATATCCAGCCATAACTGCACCCAACGTTCTATTTTACAAAAACATCCTCCCACTTCACTTCCGCCACTCCTCCTTCAAAATAAAAGCCTTTTCCAAAATTACCTCTTACTGTTACGACCCGAGCGCTGGGTTCTGATAGCGCTCGGGCGATGCTCAACTCGCTGCCAGCCTTGACTGCTGTGGGCAGTATTCTGGCCTCACCGGGCTCTTATTGTGAAGGTGCTCGGTGGGGTTTCCGCCTGTCAAGGCTGGTCACTAGCGACAGTAATGTCGCAGGAGTATTGGTCAACATTTGGTCAACATCTCGTCAGTCTTGTCAGATTGTCTACGTCTTGTCAAGTTATGGTCTACGCCTCATTAGGCTTTGTCAGGGCATCGTAAGACCTTCATGTCAGGTTCGTGTTCCATAGTTATGTCACAGTTTAGCTCGTAGTGGCTGGGGGCAGCCCTGCGAGCCCAAGTATTAATTTGTGTGTGTTTGTGCCAAGTACGGCTCACAGTCTTGTCCTGTCACGTCTTGTATAAATAAAACATCATCGCCAAACTCACTGGTGGACTCTTGGCGTCTCATGGTGATCCGCAAGGATCACCGCATGACACTTACATTACTTCCCCCTTCACAAAAGAAGCGTCCTCGCTTCACAACAACAGCAACAGCAAAAAGACAATCTAGTACTACACAACTGTCAGGGAAAACTTCCAAACTGTTTTTTTTTTGTTTTTTTTTTTAAGTCCAGTCTGCTTATGTTTGCATATGAGGTCAATGGTGAACGCTAAACAGTGAAAGTGTCAGTTCTGTAACGCTGTGGCCGTCGAACACAACGTCCTGAGGGAGGTTGAACAACATCAGGTGGCTGTTGTGGAGGCACAGCTGGTGAATCGTTTCTCACTGGAACATGTCCATATGGGGGTTGCTGCACATGGGGAACATCAGGTACTGGAGGTGAAGCAGGGGTTGGGTGTTGATACACATAAGGCCTTGAGCCTGAGAGTGCAGTGAGTGGTGGTGTAAATGGACTAGAGGCAGAAGGTTGTGCTGGTTCTGAGGTTTGGGGCGGTGACTGTGCTGCAGACCATGGGGATCAATAAGGCTTGAGACGGTTGTAGTGAATGACTTTTGGTTTGCCTCTGGGGTTTAACATATCCAACAGCTCATAGACCACACCACTGTCATCTGTACCAAAGTCCAGCCTCCATAAGACTTTGAAAGGGCCTGTCCACCTGGGAGACAGTTTGTGCCTAGCGAGAGAGGGGAGATCAACCCAAACATTGTCTTGCGACAATCATAGTAATGCTTCTGATGAGCACCTGCAGCAGCAATATTATGTGCAGCAGAGTGGAACGAATCAGAGTTTTTTCACAATAGAGTGAGCATAATCATGTGGCGCATCTTGTGTGTTTCCTGAAGCTCCAGGGGTTTCCCCAGGGAGGAGATCGGTGGGTAGACAAGCCTCTCATCCATGAACTAAGAAGAAGGGCGTGTGTTTGGTGGAGGAGTGGACAGTGGTGTTATAAGCAAACTCAACTTGCTTAAGATGCTCATCCCATTCTCCACCTTTGGTGAAAAGATACTTCACTGACTGATCCTTTATGGATCTGTTAGCCCGTTCCACCATGCCATCTGACATAGCATGATACAGAGAAGTTCTTGTTTTGTGAATGCCCAAAAGTGAACATAGACATTTTACCAAGTCTGAGTCAAACTGGCGTCCTTGGTCAGTGTGCAGGCTTTGTGGCACACCATGGCAGCTGATATAGTCTTCGAACAAGCATTTTGCCACAGTAACTGCTCGTTGATCAGGGAGGGCATACAGGTTAAGATATTTTGTGAAATAGTCCATTATAACAAGGATGTACCTATTACCTCGATGGGTGAGAGGCAGCTCTGTCAGGCCCATGGCTATTTTCTCCAAAGGCGTTGAAGTAACCACATTTTGCACAGAGGCTTGTTGCTGTGGAGTCTGGCCTTCGTGCTTAACAGGCAACACACTGCAGGCACCATTCATTTATGTCACGTGCCATATATGGCCAATAACATCTACCCTGGGCACTATGCAATGTCTTTTCAGCACTAAAATGGCCAGTCAGTGAATGTCCATGTAGTGTTTGAAACACTTCTCTTTGTAAGCTGTTAGGGATCACAATCTGTAAGATTGGGTCACCTGGAGGGTGTCTTACTTTTCTACACAGAATAGAGTCAGCAACAGTAAGCTTTGGGAACTCTCTCCAAAAATGTCTGTGCTCAGGCAAAGTGTGTTTGAGTTTAGCAAATGATGGCCTGGAATTTGTCAGCACCCACTCAATGACAGTTTTTAATACCAGGTCATCTCGCTGAGCTTGAACGAGATGGCTATGGTCCCTGTTTAGGAAGGAATAACTGGTGGCCATTTCAGGCTCCACATTTACCACCTGCTCAGATTGTGATGTTTTTGGGAATGTGGGTGTTTGATCAGTCTGTGTGGCAGCAGAAACAGTGCTTAAAGGGCTTGCTGCAGGGTTAGCTGTCAGGTGACTGGGCACCTGCTCAGGTGCTTTTTCCTGTGGGACTGCTTGAGCTGGACAGAGCTGTGCTTTTACAGATTCAATGGCCCTCGTGGATGATGGTCAACGTGACATAGAATCAGCATTAGCATGTTTACTGCCTTCCCTGTGTTCAACTGTCCAATCATAGGGGTCTATCTCGAGAGCCCACCTTGCTCTACATCCTGTTGAGTCACAATCCAGGGTCATTTTTTGCAAACCAAGAAGAGGTTTGTGATCCGTGATGATGCGAAAATGGTGTCCAGTCAAATATTGGCGAAAGTGACTAATAGACCACACAACAGCCCACAGCTCCCTGTCATAGGTGGACCAGCATCTCTCAGTCCGTGTCAGGACGTGGCTACCATAGGCAATGCCTTTTTCCATATTGCAGTCATTAATCTGTGATAACACACACCCGATGGCTGTGTTGGATGCATCCATAAAGGGCAGGAATTCTTGTGAAAAATCTGGGTAGGAGAGGATGGGTGTGTGAGTTAGGGCATGGCGAAGGCAGTCAAAAGCAGACTGTTAAATTTCAGTCCAGACAAATGGTTTCCCTTTCTGAGTGAGGCTATACAGAGGTTCAGACAGCTTAGCACATTGATAGATGAAACAGCGGTAATATGAGCGTAAGCCGAGAAATGCTCTGACTTCAGTGGGGTTCTCAGGAGTGGGCCACTCCTGTACTTTCTGAATGTTTTTGGGGTCAGGTTTCAGACCAGCTGCAGAGACTACATGCCCTAGAAATGACACTTCTTCTTGAGCAAAGTGACACTTTGATGGTTTGAGTTTTAAATTAGCTGCTCTTAGCCGATCAAACACCTCTCTAAGATGCTGCAAATGTGTGGAAAAACTGGGGCTGTACATGATAATGTCATCTAAATAAACGAGACATGTTTTCCACGAGAGGCCTTGTAATACCAGCTGCATCAAATGCTGAAATGTGGGTGGAGCATTCACAAGACCCATGGGCATAACACAGAACTGGTAAAGACCCCTACCAGTAGTAAAAGCTGTTTTGGCTTTGTCTTGCTCATCCAACTGCACCTGCCAATACCCTGATGAAAGGTCCATGGTACTGAACACTGATGAGCCCCGTAATGCATCCAAGGTATCATCTGTTCTGGGCAAAGGATGAGCATATTTCGTGGTCACAGCATTCAAACCCCTATAATCAACACAAAAACACCATGAGCCATCTTTTTTTTTCGCACCATTACAACAGGGGCTGCCCAGGGACTATGGCTGATTTCAATAAGTCCTTTGTCTAACATGTCATTCACCTGTGACTGAATCACCTCCTGCATCTGGGGTGAAGTGCGATAGGCATGTTTTCTAACAGGGGGTGAAGCATTTGTGTGGATTTTGTGTTTGACAATGTCAGTTCTGCCAAAATCTGTAGGACTTTTACGGAACACATCATGATAACACAGGACCACTTCGGTCAGTTGAGACCTCTCAGAGGCAGTCACAGCACCACACTGAACATCAAATGGCAATTTGTCAGAGATTTGGGCTGTGTTTGTTGCCTTGTGTGATTGTAAAGGGCACTTGGATACACTGCATACAGGGGCAGATTCTGACACTATGTCATCTTGTGACACAGGGATGAACTGTCCTATGTGCATACCTGGCTGCAGGGTGATGGGACTATCCGTCGGATTTAGATGGCGCACTGTAGTCACACCATTTACTGCCGTTGTCAAGGTGCACGCCACTGCGATGCCCTCAATGTCCATATGGTGTGGCTCTAGGCAGCCATCATAGTTGTCTGGGATGCCAGCAGTGATTGTGGGAGGGTTTAATGTGATCTTGCAGTTCATTTCACAACGTGGGGGTACAATTGTGCATTCCATAATCTTTGCCGTACAGTTATCAGGGGCCAGCTGTGTAGTTTTTATCAGTGGCAGTTCCTCCCCATAAAGACTACATACACCCTTGCCCATATCCAAGGCGACCTTATGTAGCTGAAGAAAGTCTAGGCCCAACAGTGTGCTCTGAGTAACATTTCTTATCACCTGCATGTTATGATGGAACGTATGGGAGCCTAATTTCAGAGCCACATCAATGGTGCCCAAAGTATCTAAACTGTGCCCAGTTACTGCTTTAGACAGAATGTAGTCCTTCATAAGAGGCTTTTTGGCTAGTACTGAAATGGACATTCTGGCTGCTTCACTGATAAATGAGATATGGGAGCCTGAATAAGATAAGATAAGATAAGATAAGCCTTTATTAGTCCCACAATGGGGAAATTCCAGGATTGCAACAGCACAGGGACAGCAACACTCAGAGCAACAATCAGAAGGCAAGAAAAAACAACATCTAGCAAACATATGTCCATATTACTATAAATGTATATATATAGACACACAGTGCAGAGCATTATGGCTGGTGGATGTGCAGCAGAAAGTCTAAGCTCTCTCTCCGCGGATGCAGCGGGCCAGCTGGAAGTCTTTGGGCATGATGGTGACCCCCTTAGCGAAGAAGAGACCACCAGGTGGGTCTCGCTGGTCTCCTGCAGAGCCATGACGGCGAAACTCAGGAAACGCAGGACGGTCTTGAAGTCCTGAGCGATCTCCCTCACCAGGCGCTGGACGGGCAGCTTACGGATGAGCAGCTCCGTGGATTTCTGGTAGCGACGGATCTCTCTCAGAGCCACGGACCTGTGACGGCGAGGCCTCTTCACTCTGCCGGTGGCCAGAGCGCCTCTCCGAGCAGCCCTGGTGGCTAGCTGTCTCCTGGGGGGCTTCTTCCTCCAGTAGATTTTACGGGCGGTCTGCTTGGTTCTTGCCATCGCTCTTTATTATTCTGTCTTATATTTCTTTCACGCCGCCTAAACTCCAGCCCGGCACCCGCTTCGTTTTCGCTACAGCTCCCGGTATGTCGAGTTTCCCATTAGCACCGGGCGGCGGCCAAGTGCTAGCTAGCACTAGCTCCTCCCCGCTGTAACGTCTCCCGCTGCAAACCGTGGCTCCGTCCGCCGACCCGGGAGACCCCCGGGGCGATCCGTGCGTCCGTGATATATATACAGAGTGAAAGGTGTAGAAAGAAGAAGGAAGATAAAAAAAAGGCTGTTGCAACAGGCAGCCGACTCGTGTGGCGCCGCCGGTCCGGCAGAGCCGGAACCGGAAAAAAAAATAAATAACTAAATTCATGAAAAAGGTGATAAATTTCTTAAATCTATAATAAAAAGCAATCAACACATTTCATAGAAAAAGTAACAAATTTACAAAATAGTTTCAAATTTCTGAACAAAAAGTTGCATCTTCATGAGAGAAAAAAAAATGTACATTTCTTTTTTTTTTTTTTTTTTTTTTTTAATCTAACAGAATCTGTGCATCTGTACCCTCAACAAGTCCATTTACATATGAAGAAAAGGGGATCTCATTTACCACTGCAACAGTGTTTTGATTTTCAGTAGGGGAAAATGTAATACCTCTGTTGTCACTAGAGGGGAGCAAAACAGTACTGATGTGTGGTGCAGATTTATCAATTTCATTTGGGGCTCCTAAGGGCCCAGCTGAAGAGTGCCCCACGTCTTCAGCTAGCGCCCGTTTCCCCTGATGAGAGGTTTGTGGGCCCAGGAAGTCATAGTTTGAGTGCTGCTGATGGCCACGAACCAGGTGTTGGAATCCATGGCTGCCCCTCTGATGGTCCCGGAATGAAACATGTTCACGGCGGGGACTTGGGCTCCTCTGACACAAACTCAAAGGGGGCCCTGAAAGAGAGCGGTGAGCTCCACTTCTGTTATCATACTGTTCGGAAGAATAATAGGATTCTTGGCTATGTGACTTGTCCGCTGAATATGTTGCTGCATTTGGGCTATACGAGCGCGGGTATTTTTCAGCTCTGTAATTGTGGGTTGGTGAATGCCAATAGTTAAATTCAGGTGAGGAGGAGGGAAAGCATCTTGAGGAGAGACGTGCATTGTGGGTCTCAGTGTATCTAGCTGGACTACGCCCATAACGTAAAGGAGACCTGTGAGAGTGTCTGTAGCCATGTGTTTCTGGCTGGTACATTCTGCTTTGCTCTTCCAGTTTTATCTTCAGTGCAACAAGATCTTTGCTCAAATTTTGGACGGTGGCTGTGAGGTCCTGGGCAGCTGTTCTCACATACGTGTCATTATCAGTCACAGAATTAACTGACTGGGTTGTGTTGCCAACATCTCTGGTAGTGACATTATGTGGGGAGACTGGTGTCACTAGCCTTGCAGCCTGGCGAGCACGCTCAGCTAGAGTGGCTACTTCCACAGCCTCTTGAAAACTTTTCACTCCTCTCTCATGACACTTAATTTGGAGCTCCTGATCCAACCCAGCAATGAAGCGTGACATTTTCATGTACTCGGATGCATTGTATTCAAAATCAGGGAAAGCCTCCTTCACAAGTCTGCACACATCCACAGCATAAACCTCCATGGCCTCATTTGGTTTCCTACTGCGGGCATTTGGGAATGTCTGAAAAGAAGCGATAACGTCCTTCTGACCAAAAGCAGCCTGAAGATGTTTCTTTGTATCTGCATAGGAAAGCTGTGTGGTGGTAGGCAGGTTGTCCTATACAATAAACAGTTCAGGCGGCAGTCTTGTGGGTAGCTCCAATGCCAACACTGCATCCAAGTCAACACTGCAATCCTTGTACCGGGCGGCCTGAATTACCTCATAACGGCGAACCCATAATTGGAAGGACTCCCGACCATCATTGCAGAATGGCGGGGGCAGCGAAATTCCTCCAGGTGGGCCCTGCACTGCTGCAGGTGAAACCGGGGCAGACTGCCTGCTACGTTGTCTGATACTGGCGTCTGGTGACTCCCCCGTCAGACATAGTGGCGTGGTGTACACTCCAGAAGGAGAAAGCAATAGGTACGTGAAGCCTAATAACACTGAGCTACAAACAATGAAATGGAATTGGCGGCAACTAGCTCACTGTAGTAGCCGTTAGCTTAGCTTGTAGTTAGCCTCCAACTGTCGGATTGTTAAATAGGTTCACCAAGTTGAGAAGAGTCCTCAAAAACCAACACTGCTGCCACCAGTGTAAGCTTGTGTGGGTGATAGTTGAAGGTTAGTCCTTCTGCCACAAGAACGAGACCATTTGAGCGCTTCCCATAACTTTAATATCCAGCCATAACTGCACCCAACGTTATATTTTACAAGAACATCCTCCCACTTCACTTCCGTCACTTCTCCTTCAAAATAAAAGCCTTTTTCCAAAATTACCTCTTACACTAACACCTATGGCAATTTCCACTGAGTGGCTAGGCTAACGGCTATGATGCTAGTGCAGCCTTTATTCTGTGGTTGCAATGAGAAATGTGGCACCTATATTTAAATTTGGGTTTTTTGTTATGCCCAAACTGCTTATTTAATTTGTGTTAATACTTTATTAGGCAGACTGAGAGCCTCTAAGATGCATTTTTATTTCTTGAAAGCCATAAAACTAAGGTGTACATCCATTTGAGTACAATTCGCTATATGCACAGAGCTTTGTTGAAGCAATTCCAGTTTATCCTTCGCCAGCAGCATTGCTTTCGGTCCACGCCTGTTGCTGTTGTTTCTGTCAATTTGCCGACATGTCACAGAAAAAGAAGTTTAAATTTCAAAAAACTGAGAGCACTACAGCAGAACATTGCTGTGTACCTTTGGGTCAGGCCTTTAGTATGTACAACAAAGTATTTAGTTTTCATACATTTCCGTCACACGAAGAAAACAGGTGAAAATGGATCATTGCTATCCGGGGAGTTAACTTTACAGTTACCCTCCATACTAGAGTCTGCAGCTGGCATTTCAGACAGGAGGACATCCGTGAGCTAGTGATGTTATGCTCGACTCCGCCCACTTGACGCTGATCCGAGCAGTATAACACGGAAATGTCGCGAGCAGAGTGTCGAATACTGTGTCAACATGGCCACATTCATGTGACCATAGCGAACGAGGCCTCGTTGCTACATCATGTGATTTGAGATTCATTCATTCATTCATCTTCTTCTGCTTAATTCTTTTTGGGTCACGGGGGTGCTGGAGCCTATCCCAGCATCTTTGGGCGAGAGGCAGGGTACACCCTTGACAGATCGCCAGTCCATCGCAGGGCCAACACAGAGAGACAGACAGCCATTCACTCTCACAGTCATACCTAAGGACAATTTAGAATTCCCCAGTTTGATGCCAATTAACCTAACTTGAATGTTTTTGGCATGTGGGAGGAAACCGGAGAAATCCCGGAGTAAACCCACGCAGACACGGGGAGAGCATGCAAATTCCACACAGATCACTGTTGGTCAGGGGCTGGGATCGATCCCAGGATCCCCCGGCCAAGGGTGAGTTGCTGTGCTGCCGCAGTGCTAACCACTCCACCACCGCGCCGCCCCGTGATTTGAGATCTGGCGAGAAATTTGAGAGGGCCGAGCTGTCAATAGTGAAGGATTTATAAGTGGTCTGATTCACCATTCAAACAGGGTTTTTTGAGAGGAGGAGATTTGTTATCATCATTGCATTCGCTATTTAAGTAGAAGTCATGGACAGTATTACACAAGTTAGAATTAGGTTTAGTAACATTAAACAACACATTACATGTACTAAATATTACACATAGATACATTAGTGATGGTGAAACTGAGGCCTTATAAAACAGTGAACAACTTTGAGACAATAGCTTCACGATCAACAGTTATGAAACATTTCATAAAGACTGCCATCTGCTGACTGAGTGTCATAACTGCATCTGGGTAGAAATGCTGAAAAAAATCTCAATACTTTTTGAGCATTTGCCCATCTGAAGTCTATTCAAAATTGGATGGCAGAAACAAACTATCCAAAGCAAAAAAAAAAAAAAAACTAATTCCAACAGAACCCCCTCAAATTTCCCACGAGCCCTCAAGTCACGTGATGTGACTGACATAACAAGGCCTCGCTTGCTGCGGTCACGTGATGGTGAGCGTGCTGAAACGGCGCTCGATGCATTGCTCATGATGCAAAAAAATTGCAAGAGACATTGGACAGCTCCTATTACTATAATAAAAGAAGACTATCAAAGAATTGTTGTGCTCTTTACTCTCTCTCTCTTTTAATATAGCCCTTTTTTTCTTGTTAATTGGAATGTGAAGTTTGACTGATTGTATATTTTTTGTGAAAGTTCTGATTTTGCCATTCTTTTGTAACCTTTATCCTCATCGAGAGTTTGTATGTTGTATTTTGTCCTATTAAATTTAGCGTTATATTGTGCTAATCAGTGTTGAGTGGGCGGTGTCGAGCGTAACATCACTATCCCTATGGACTGGGACACCCCTTCATGGCTGCACATGGCCAAAGTGGCTGTAGAGTGTAGCTGTCTTACTGGCCACTGCTGAAATTCACCAGCCATTGGCCAGTGTTAATGTCAAGCGCTACACTCTCTCTCCACTGAAAATTGTCTTTCCACAGAATTTTTCCAGCAATGACTACAAATTCTGAAATCTGTCTATCATTTGACAGATTATATGGAGGGTGATCTAATTAAAGTCAATCAAAATGATAGATAACTGAAAGAATTTTTACAAGCCTGTCTGAGAAAATGACAAAGTGTAGTGCAACCTGTGATATAGTATTGGCCTTTTTCAGATTTTCAACTCAGATGCAATTCTGACAGTCAGTTACCAGATGGCAGTGTTTATTAGATGTTTCGTAACACTGTGTTGCTCATGAAGCAATTGTCTCAAAGTTGCTCATTGTTTCATGAGGCTTTGGTTTTAACATCACTACCATGAGCCATCATCTGAGACTGGACGAAGACTATTAAAAAAGGGAGCAATCCTTTCTTTGTTTGAATGGAACAATTACTCCTTCCACAGTCAAGACTGGGGGTCTGGGAGAGGATACAACAATGGGTGGAGGATGGTCCACTGGATCACACAGTTAGCAACCAGAGTGCTAGCATACACCCTGATCATGACTACGCCTCGGCTCCGGACCCTGCTATCATTGACATGGCCCCGGCTGAAAACATGTCTCTCGGAGAGGAGATTGAGCAGCTAAAACAACAGATCGAGGAGCTAACCATCAAGCAGCGGTGTGAGGTACAGCGTTCTGCTGGGTCTGACAGAGACATCCGTTTTTTCACAAGGTAAATCTGAATGCACCAAATGTGTTAGAGTTATGGATTTGTTCATGTCCTGATCTCAGTTTATGAATTAGAGAATCCCTGTTTATTTGTAGTGTTTTAAAAGTAGCATAACAGGCATGATAAGAAATACAGCAACAAAGCTAAAAATGCAATAACAGAAAATAAATCTTGTAGTAAACAATCTATCCAAAAAATATTGCTGCTGCTGATAAAATAATAGTGAATGAATATTAAATTGACATAATTATAGTCCCCATTTTCAATATCCACAGCATTCACATTATATATATACAGTACATATATATACAGTATATATATGTATATCCATCCATCCATCCATCTTCTACCGCTTTTCCGGAGGTCCGGGTCGCGGAGGCAGCAGTTCAAGCAGAGAAGCCCAGACTTCCCTCTCCCCAGCCACCTGCTCCAGCTCTTCAGAGGGGATACCAAGGCGTTCCCAGACTAGCTGGGAGACATAGTCTCTCCACCGAGTCCTGAGTCTGCCCCGGGGTCTCCTCCCAGTGGGACGTGCCTGAAACACCTCAAGTGGGAGGCGTCCAGGAGGCATCCTAATCAGATGCCCATACCACCTCAACTGACTCCTTTCAATGTGGAGGAGCAGCGGTTCTACTCTGAGCCTCTCCCGGATGACTGAGCTCCTCACCCTATCTCTGAGGGTGAGTCCAGCAATCCTACGGAGAAAGCTCATTTCAGCCGCTTGTATCCGCGATCTCGTTCTTTCGGTCATTACCCAAAGCTCGTGACCATAGGTGAGAGTAGGAACGTAGATTGACTGGTAAATCGACAGCTTTGCCTTAGAACTAAGCTCCCTCTTCACCACAACAGACCGGTACAACGTCCGCATCACTGCAGATGCTGCTCCAATCCGTCTGTCGATCTCTCGCTCCATTTTCCCCTCACTCGTGAACAAGACCCCAAGATACTTAAACTCCTCCACTTGGGGCAGGAGCCTGTCCCCAACCCGGAGAGGACAATCCACCTTTTTCCGGCTGAGGACCATGGACTCGGACTTGGAGGTGCTGATTCTCATCCCAGCCGCTTCACACTCAGCGGCAAACCGTCCCAGCAAGAGCTGTAGGTCATTGCTGGATGAAGCCAACAGGACAACATCATCTGCAAACAACAGAGATGAGATCCTGTGGTCACCAAGCATGACACCCTCCATTCCCTGGCTGCGCCTAGAAATCCTGTCCATGAAAATTATGAACAGGACCGGTGACAAAGGGCAGCCCTGGCGGAGTCCAACTCTCACTGGGAATGACTCCGACCGAGTGTTGGCAATGCGAACTAAACTCTCACAACGGTCGTACAGAGACCGAATAGCTCGTAACAACAAGCCCGATACCCCATACTCCCGAAGCACCCCCCACAAAAATCCACGAGGGACGCGGTCAAATGCCTTCTCCAAGTCCACAAAACACATGTAAACTGGTTGGGCAAACTCCCACGAACCCTCAAGAATTCTCGAGAGGGTAAAGAGCTGGTCCGATGTGCCACGGCCAGGACGAAAACCACATTGCTCCTCCTGAATCCGAGGTTCGACCAACGGCCGGGCTCTCCTCTCCAGTACCTTGGCATAGACCTTCCCAGGGAGGCTGAGGAGTGTGATCCCTCTAAAGTTGGAGCACACCCTCCGGTCCCCTTTTTTGAAGAGAGGAACCACCACCCCGGTTTGCCATGCCAAAGGCACTGCCCCCGACCTCCACGCAATGTTGCAGAGGCGTGTCAACCATGACAACCCAACAACATCCAGGGCCTTGAGGTACTCGGGGCGAATCTCGTCCACCCCCGGGGCCCGGCCACCAAGGAGATTTTTAACCACCTTGGCGACCTCAGCCCCTGTGATAGGCGAGTCATCCCCCTCGTCCCCAAACCCTGCTTCCTCTGTGGAAGGCGTATCAGTGGGATTGAGGAGATCCTCAAAGTATTCCTTCCACCGCCCGACGATATCCCCAGTTGAAGTCAACAGTGTCCCATCCGCACCATACACAGTGTGGACGGGGAGCTGCTTTCCCCTCCTGAGCCGCCGAACAGTTTGCCAGAATCTCTTTGAAGCCGACCGAAAGTCTTGTTCCATGGCCTCACCGAACTCCTCCCATACCCGGGTTTTTGCTTCAGCAACCACCCGAGCTGCACTCCGCTTGGCCTGCCGGTACACCTCAGCTGCTTCGGGAGTCCCACAAGCCAACCAAGCTTGATAGGACTCCTTCTTCAGCTTAATGGCCCCCCTCACCACTGGTGTCCACCACTTGGTTCGGGGGTTGCCACCACGAGATGCACCGACCACCTTGCGGCCGCAGCTCTGGGCTGCCGCTTCAACAACAGAGGTGGAGAACATGGCCCATTCAGACTCCATGTCTCCAGACTCCCTCGGAATGTGGTTGAAGTTCTTCCGGAGGTGGGAGTTGAAGACCTCCCGGACAGGGGCCTCAGCCAGACGCTCCCAGCACACCCTCACTATACGTTTGGGTCTACCAGGTCTGAATGGCTTCCTCCCCTGCCATCGGATCCAACTCACCACCAGGTGGTGATCAGTTGACAGCTCTGCACCTCTCTTTACTCGGGTGTCCAAGACATACGGTCGCAGGTCTGATGATACGATAACAAAATCGATCATCGACCTGCGGCCTAGGGTGTCCTGGTGCCAGGTGCACATATGGACACCCTTATGCTTGAACATGGTGTTCGTTATAGACAGACTGTGGTTAGCACAGAAGTCCAATAACTGAACACCACTCGGGTTCAGATCGGGCAGGCCGTTCCTCCCAATCACCCCCCTCCAGGTTTCACTGTCGTTGCCCACATGCGCATTGAAGTCCCCCAGTAGGACAATGGAGTCTCCAGGAGGAGCACCCTCCAGCACCCCAGTCACAGACTCCAAAAAGGGTGGGTACTCTGAAACATCATTTGGTGCATAGGCACAAATGATGGTCAGGACCCGTTTCCCAACCCGAAGGCGCAGGGAAGCAACCCTTTCGTCCACCGGGGAAAACTCCAATATAGAGGCAGCAAGGTGGGGCGATACAAGAATACCTACCCCTGCTCGTCGCCTCTCGCCCGGGGCAACTCCAGAAAAGGCCAAGCTCCAGCCCCTCTCCAGGAGACTGGTTCCGGAACCGGAGCTGTGTGTTGAGGTGAGGCCGACTATATCTAGCCGGTATCGCTCAATCTCGTACACCAGCTCAGGCTCCTTCCCCACCAGAGAGGTGACATTCCACGTACCAAAAGCCAGTTTAGAAAGCTTGGGATCAGTCCGCCAAGGTCTCCGCCTTTGACTGCCACCTAATCCACATAGCACCGGACTTCCATGATCCCTCCTGCAGGTGGTGAACCTACTGGAGGGCGGACCCATGTAACTCCTTCGGGCTGAGCCCGGCCGGGTCCCATGGGTGGAAACCCGGCCACCAGACGCTAGCCTTCGAGCCCCTCCCCCAGGCCTGGCTCCAGGGTGGGGCCCCGGTAACCCCATACCGGGCGGGGTACACTGAATCCTTGATATACAATTTATCATGAGAGTCTGTTGGATCGTTCTTCGTCTGGCCCTTCACCCAGGACCAGTTTGTCTTGGGAGACCCTATCAGAGGCAAATTGCCCCGGACAACATAGCTCCTGGGATCACTGGGGCACGCAAACCCCCCCACCACGATAAGGTGACGATCCATGAGGGGGGATATATGTATATATATATATATATTTTTTTTTTATTTATTTTTTTAATTAAGCCTAACATGACTTGTTTAAGATGGATGATTATTTCACTGTACATATAGACTTGTCAATATGCAGTTTCCATAGGAAATATACAGTATAATGCTGTAGTAAATTGAAATGCTGAAGATTCTGTATTACATATGGGTATTGGATATGCAATATATGATGACATTAACTGGTAGAATATTATTTGGGATAGCTTTTTTAACCCCTTGACGCCTGAATTTATTTCCAATTGTGAACAAAAAATTTTTTAATTTTTTTAAATTTTTTTCATAATTGAAAATCATTGTTTTTTTGTTGTTTTTTTTGGATTGACGCGAATTTGCGACAACAGGCGTCAAGGGGTTTTAATAATGCTTTTGTTATGATACATACAGTGGGGCAAAAAAGTATTTAGTCAGCCACCAACTGTGCAAGTTCTCCCACTTAAAAGATGAGAGAGGTCTCCAATTTTCATCATAGGTATATCTCAACTATGAGAGACAAAATGAGAAAAAAAAATCCAGAAAATCACATTGAAGGATTTTTAATGAATTAATTGGTAAATTCCTTGGTAAAATAAGTATTTGGTTACCTACAAACAAGCAAGATTTCTGGCTCTCACAGACCCGTAACTTCTTCTTTAAGAGGCTCCTCTGTCTTCCACTCGTTACCTGTATTAATGGCACCTGTTTGAACTCATTATCAGTATAAAAGACACCTGTCCACAACCTCAAACAATCAGACTCCAAACTCCATTATGGCCAAGACCAAAGAGCTGTCAAAGGACACCAGAAACAAAATTGTAGACCTGCACCAGGCTGGGAAGACTGAATCTGCAATAGGTAAGCAGCTTGATGTGAAGAAATCAACTGTGGGAGCAATTATTAGAAAATGGAAGACATACAAGACCACTGATAATCTCCCTCGATCTGGGGCTCCACGAAAGATCTCACCCCGTGGGGTCAAAATGATCACGAGAACTGTGAGAAAAATCCCAGAACCACATGGAAGGACCTAGTGAATGACCTGCAGAGAGCTGGGACCAAAGTAACAAAGGCTACATCAGAAACACACTACGCTGCCAGGGACTCAAATCCTGCAGTGCCAGACGTGTCCCCCTGCTTAAGCCAGTACATGTCCAGGCCCGTCTGAAGTTTGCTAGAGAGCATTTGGATGATCCAGAAGAGGACTGGGAGAATGTCATATGGTCAGATGAAACCAAAATAGAACTTTTTGGTAAAAACTCAACTTGTCGTGTTCGGAGGAGAAAGGACACCATACCTACTGTGAAGCATGGGGGTGGAAACATCATGCTTTGGGGCTGTTTTTCTGCAAAGGGATCAGGACGACTGATCCGTGTAAAGGAAAGAATGAATGGGGCCATGTATCGTGAGATTTTGAGTGAAAACCTCCTTCCACCAGCAAGGGCATTGAAGATGAAACGTGGCTGGGTCTTTCAGCATGACAATGATCCCAAACACACCGCCCGGGCAACGAAGGAGTGGCTTCGTAAGAAGCATTTCAAGGTCCTGGAGTGGTCTAGCCAGTCTCCAGATCTCAACCCCATAGAAAATCTTTGGAGGGAGTTGAAAGTCTGTGTTGCCCAGCGACAGCCCCAAAACATCACTGCTCTAGAGGAGATCTGCATGGAGGAATGGGCCAAAATACCAGCAACAGTGTATGAAAACCTTGTGAAAACTTACAGAAAACGTTTGACCTCTGTCATTGCCAACAAAGGGTATATAACAAAGTATTGAGATGAACTTTTGTTATTGACCAAATACTTATTTTACCGAGGAATTTACCAATTAATTCATTAAAAATCCTTCAATGTGATTTTCTGGATTTTTTTTTCTTATTTTGTCTCTCATTGTTGAGGTATACCTATGATGAAAATTGGAGACCTCGCTCATCTTTTAAGGGGGAGAACTTGCACAATTGGTGGCTGACTAAATACTTTTTTACCCCACTGTATAAAGTAGAGGGAGAAAGAGGTGGAGAGAGGGGAAAAAGGAAGAGAAAGCAAGGGAGGGGACTCACATGAGCATGTGAGTCCCCTCCCTAGATTATGTTATCTTGTGTTTTCTTAGTTTATGGATTACTTTATTGGAAGTGAAAATTTTAACAATGGGCTCCTTTTATGTAAGGTTTGCATCCTATGAACATCTTATGCACTTCTGGACTTTGATAGAGCCAGCACTGTCATCTATGGTCACTGTCACACAAGTGCAGAGGGGCAACGTCATTGAACCGAATTATACTACAGTAAGTGTTTGTATTAAAAATTATGTTGATACTGTATGATTCTTCTATGGACCAGCATGACAAAAAACAATGTTATCAAAAAATGTCAGAGAAAAATAATGCACCTTTTCATTTCCTTCTTACAGACTCATTCCCTGCAGCCAATAGATGAGCTTTTTATGTTCCTGAACAACCTTGCACTGGATTCAAAACAGCATGACCTTGCTGACTGGTATTGGGTCCACCAGTCCAGAGTGAGTTGAATTATTACCACATGGAGCAACTTTCTGTACACGGTGCTTGGCGCAGTGAAGATCTGGATATCAGAGGAGAAAATAAGGGAGCATATGCCAACAGAGTTTAAAGTCTGATGACACGTTTTTGACTTCATCTAATTTTTCAACACATAATACAATATGACAAAATAGGTTGGTGTGTGCAGTTCTAAGTCAAACAGGCTTTTTTTCACGCAAATATCCGACGTTTTCATGAGCGCCACCTCACCAATTGCGTCAGTGGCTGGAAACCCCCCCGACCATGTTGTAACGTCATCGACAGAACACAGCGCTTGGCTGCCCATTGTACACACAGGATGCAAGTGGTAGAAAACATCGACGATGGTTCCAGCACATGTAGTCTGGAATTGGTTTGTGTTGTCCAATCTTCAGACGATTATAGTTCCGAAGAATGGGATGACAATGAAAAATCTGGGGGCATCAGACCGTATAGGTTTGAGTCGTGCCAAGCCGGCATTGTGCCAAGCCAGTCACACTCAGAGAGTGACAGTGGAGAGGCACACATGGCTGGTGCAGCAGTAGCGACAAACACATGGCAGGGGAACACCGAGTGTTGTGCTTTTGTTACAGATATTGCAACAAATTATTTGTTCGTAAATATAATTTATTTAAACCCAATTTTTCAATATATTCTCTGTGGCTCAGGCATCGGGTTTATTATGTATTATCTTCATGTATTATGTATTATCGTGAATTCTGCGCGTAAATCCATTTATCATGACTCTCTGTGCGCTCTTACGCAGGGCACAGAGAGGGAGGATAAAATAACGAGGATTTACGTGCAGGGTTCACCACAGCACATTTAATACAGAAAGACAGTCAATTCCCAAAAAGGTGAAGATGTACAAAAAACACAAACACACTTACTGATGGCGTTCGGGGACCAGCATCGCCCAGAGAATGAATGAGAGGAGACGTGTTAGCCACAGGTGCGCCCCAGAGCCAACATTGCTTAAAGGACGCACGAGAACCACGGTGAAAATGGAGTGACTAAAACGTCGTGAGAGTGCTGAAAATACTGGCAGACTAACAGCACAGATGACAATACTATGGACCAGCAGTGCGTGACTGGCAAACGGCAGCTAAGTACACGCACTGCTGGTGATGGTGTGATGAGAAGCACCTGGGCGAGGACTGGGAAAGATGATCAGTGGGATTTTTAATCAGCTGGTGATAATGATAGAGGGGACGTGGCTGGACCAGCGAGCGTCAGCATGCGATCACAGAAAGTAGGTCAAAGCTGCGCGTAAATCCATTAATCCTTCCCCTCCTCGTGCGCTCCTCCTTTGTAAAAGCACACGAGGAGCGCACGAGGCTTATGACAGTTGGAGCTGAAGCGTGTGATGTGGTCTTTCACGGCCTGCTGTTTATCTAAGCCTGCGACACAACACGAAGGCATAGCCGTAAAATTAACACAAGAAACCAGAGAAACTGTGAGCTACAAAGCTGCTGTCATTCCAGTCAACAACACTGGAGTCCGTTCTGTCGCTGATGTCATAGTGGTGCCGCCCTTCATTTGGTGGGCGGCCCCACAGTCCAGTCAGCGGCTGCGGTTTTTTTGATAACTAGTTTATGCAGGCACGGTTGTAAATATTATATTGATCATCAACAGTGACTTTTGGGTTTACACAACATGCTAAAAAATGTCAAAATCGTGTCATCAGGACTTCCGGTTATGGCGGTCACGTAGGAAGACGTGTTTCACACTGCTCTGCTCCTAAAAAAAAAAAAGTTTACTAAAACTCTCTTAACTGGAACAAAAACCCATCCCAGCGTTTAGGCGTGGATATGGTAAAGACTAAGGCTGGGAAATTAGGTGGAGGAAAAAGCAATTCGACAAAACAATCCAAGCTAACAGACTTCCACGCTCGAGGCGAAGCAGAAAAAACTCCAGGGACGATGGCGGAGGATGGAGCCAGCGGCGGAGCGGGAACTGCTGAGGAGGGGACAAGCGCGGTGCTCGCTGCCATCAACTCCATGAGAGCAGAGTTTTCGTCTAAATTTGATGGAATTATAGCAGCGATGGAAGGAATGAGAAAGGAAATAAATGACTGTTTGGAACGAGTATCGCAGGTGGAGCTCCAAATTTCAAGCGCTGAAGATGACGTCACCAGCCTACAATCAAAGTTGCAAACACTGGAATTAAAATGGAAACGTCTGGAAGATAACGTCCTGGACTTAGAATCCCGCTCGCGACAGAATAATTTGAGGCTGGTGGGCCTCCCGGAGGGAGCGGAGGGACAGGACTCATGTTCCTTTTTGGAAAAGTGGATTCCAGAAGCGCTGAACAACGCGGATCTGCAGTCATCGGTCGTCTTAGAGAGCGCTCACCGAATCGGCCCACCGAGAGATAATAAGACACCATCGAGGACGCTGATTATGAAGTTCCTCAGCTACAGAGACAAGATGACGGTCACCAATGCGGCGCGAGCTAAAAGGGAAATTAAATACCAGGATCAACAGGTGCGGTTCTACCCAGATTTGGCCACAGGAATTCAACAATTAAGGAGGCAGTTTGACCCCGCCCGCAAAGAGCTGCTCAACCTCGGGATTCGTCACGGAGTGATTCATCCAGCAAGACTGCTGGTCACATATAAAGGGAGAACCCACACCTTCAAGACCCCTCAAGAGGCGCAGGAGCTCATTAAGCAGATCCAAAAGGAGACTGGTGGGAGCTAAGCATGAACATGACAAAGGTAGAACATTTAAGCATATGTACAGACATCTGATTGATCTGAAATATATAATATGTCTACAAAATACAGACTGTATTAAAAAAAAGCTATGATGTTCAAAGTTGCTATAAAACTTTGAAGTTATGTTGAAAAAACTACAGAAGAGAGTTAATGTCATAAGAATAGTAGTAGAGTCAGGGTGATTGAGAGGAGAAAGAAGAGTGGTTTGACTGATCCTTGCAGGTGTGGAACAGTCACTAGCTATAACGGGAGACAGAATTTTTTTGATTTTGGGGGGATTACCATGAATGTGGGGAAGGGGAATTTATTTTTGTTTTTGTTTGGTTTGTAGGATGAATGTTCCATCATCCATGTTTTTGCTTCTCTGTAAGAGTATGATCATATTGCAAGGTAATCTCAAACTCCTTATTGATCATAGATCAAAGCGTTAATCTTAATTTAACTTCATGGAATTGCAGAGGTCTACAAAATCTAAAAAAACTTAAACAAGTTATGAATAAAATAAAAGACATAGATTCAAAAATTGTATTTTTACAAGAAACTCATCTATTAGAGGAGGATGTAAAAAGAATTAGGAGAAGATGGCAAGGTAATGTGTTCACCTCATCATTTTCATCCCGAGCCAGGGGAGTTATGACTCTCATACATAAAATACTCCCATTTCAAATGAAAAATGTAATTAGAGACAAATTTGGAAGATATCTAATCATCCAAGGATCTTTGTTATTAGAAAATATAAATCTGGTGAACTTACACGGCCCCAATATTGATGATCAAAACTTCTTTGTTAATTTATTCCTCACTTTATCATCACTTACAGGGCAACATATAATAGCAGGGGGATTTTAATTGTACATTGAATCCCAGTATAGATAGATCAACAGGACTGGACTGTACGCACAATGGATGTAGGATGACCATTAATCATTTTATGAAAGAACTGAGATTGCTAGATATATGGAGAGAAATGAAACCACAAGTCAAAGCTTATTCTTGTTATTCTAATACCTATAAGACATTCTCATGTATTGACTATTTTTTGATCTCTACAGAATTAAGGTCCAAGATTCAAAACTGTTTCTATGATAATATTGTGATCTCTGATCATGCACCCTGCTGTCTAATATATGTAGATAAGAAATTGACAAAGGACCCAGTTAGGTGGCATTTTCAACATAAATGGCTTCAGGATGAGGAATTTGTTAAGTACATAGAAAAACAGATAGATGAGTTCTTTGATATCAATACTACACAAACAACGGCATGCATAAAGTGGGAGGCTTTCAAAGCTTTTATTAGGGGGCATATTATTAGTTATACAGGTTCAAAATCTAAGAAGACTTGAGAGGAGAGAGTCCAATTGGAACGTAAAATAAAAATCCTTCAAGAAAAGGTGTATGCAGGAAGTAACCCACAGTTAGAGAACAAATTACTGACTCTGAGAGCTGAATATGACAAAAAATCAGCGAATAGAGCTGCCTCGAGTCTTCTAAGATTGAAGCAAACTTTTTATGAACAAGGTGAAAAATCAGGAAAATTATTGGCATGGCAGATTAAACAATTAAGATAAGATAAGATAAGATAAGCCTTTATTAGTCCCACAACGGGGAAATTCCAGGATTGCAACAGCACAGGGATAGCAACACTCAGAGCAACAATCAAAAGGCAAGAAAAAAAAAAAAGCAAGCAAGCAAGAGCAGCTAATATACATATGTACATATTACTATAAATATATACAGTATATATACACACAGACACACAGTGTAGAGCATTGTAGCTGGATGGGATAAATATATGAGTATATAAACACACAGTACGGAGCATTGCAGCTAGATGGAATTAGCTAGATGGAATTAGAATCTAAAACACCAATTACCTGTGTTATAAGTAATGCACAGGTAGTTATAGATCCTTTAGAAATTAATAGTGCTTTTAGAGATTATTATTGAAAACTATATGATACAAAAAATGAAACTGACTTAACAAAATTCAATGGGTTTTTGGGTGGATTATCTATACTGTGGAGAATGTGTTGAAGGATGAGACTGAGTTTATTGCTCAGGTTCAGCTTTATTCACAATCACATACTCCAACAATTTCAAAGCAGGAAAAAAAGGATGAATCATCTCACATCTGTCTTTTATATCCTGGACATCAAAACTGCAGTCACATGGTGTTTAATCAAACATACAGTCACATGGTACTTAATCCCAGTCACAATGTAACTCCTCTGATCTTCACACCATCGTCCTTTAGTCTCCGGTGGTCCGGAAATCTCTCCAGGTCATCTCCTTGAAACAAAGGCCAAATCTCACACTCTCCCGTTACCTCTCGGAGGCTCAGTCCCTTTGTTCCCTGAGACGTGCAGCACACAATAAACACACAGCAATATATTTGTGGGGCATATGTAACCAACATATGTGCCCACATGACCCCCCCCCCCCCCCAAACGTCTAAGATGGAACAATCATAACTAGAGATGCATGACATACTAATATTACTACATATCAATCTACCTGTTGCCTAGGCCTAAGTTTTCTGCCGTATTTGCTGTAAGCCAGCTTTACTGCCTCTGCAGTGTCCTCCTGCTGTGGGACTGTTGCCTGTGGATTAGAACTGTTAGTCAATCTCTGTGGGTGTTCTGGAGAATGCCTTCTAGGGGGTCTGCCGCGACGGGGGGGCCCTCGCCTACTGCACAGCTTCATCCGCCAAAACAAAAGTGGGTTTGAGCCTGTTTATACCAATTACCTCCTTTCTGTCTCCCAAATCTAGCAAAAAATGCTTCTCTCCTGTTTCCAGCACCCTAAACGGTCCATCGTATGGCGGCCGCAAGATTGGGCGATGGGCATCATGTCTGACAAAAACAAACTCCGCATTTTTTAAAGCTTTCGGCACAAAAACGCGTGGAAAGCTGCGATGAACCGGGCCAGGAAGCGTGTTTGATCCCGTGCTGCTCTGCAACCGCTGAGCGGGGGGGGCAATTTGACGCAGGATTATCCGGGAGAAATTCCCCGGGCAGCCGGAGAGGCTGTGCAAAAACTAACTCAGCTGGGGAGGCTTGCAAATCCTCCTTAGGTGCAGAACGCAACCCCAATAAAACCCATGGTAGCCTGTCTACCCAATTTGTATCCGTAAGCGACGCTCTGAGGGCTGCTTTCAATGACCTATGGAAACGTTTGCATAAACCATTAGCCTGGGGGTTGTACGCGGTAGTGCGGTGGATCGTTACCCCCAGGCTGCGGGCCATCGCTGACCAGAGCTCGGACACAAATTGAGGACCTCTGTCGGACGTTATGTCCGACGGAACTCCAAAGCGCGCTATCCAAGCTGTTAAAAACGCGCGCGCCACCTCCTCTGCTGTGGTTGATGCCAGTGGGACCACTTCCGGCCAACGCGTGGTGCGGTCCACCATTGTCAAAAGGTGTGTGCACCCCTGTGACGACAGAAGGGGGCCTACCAGGTCGACGTGCACATGATCAAAGTGCTTAGCCGGGATGTGAAAAGGCTCCAAAGGAGCTCTAGTGTGTTTGTGTATTTTGGCTCGCTGACAAGCTACACAGGCTGTCGCCCATTCCTTGACCTGTTTATGCAACCCTGGCCATACAAATTTCTCTCCTACCATTTTGACCGATGCGCGCACCCCCGGGTGCGCCAGAGAATGGATCGAGTCAAAAACGCAGCGGCGCCACACAGCTGGTACCACCGGACGTGGCCGTCCAGTGGAGATATCGCAGATTAGGGGGGGCATACCCTCTTGCAGCACCCTGTCCTCCAGCCTTAACCCTGTTGGTCCAGACTGGAGCGCGCGCACGTCCGCATCGCTATCCTGCTCCGCGGCCATGGCTGCATAATCTAACCCTACGCGGACCGGGGCTGCGCGCGCTTCCGCGTCGCTACCCTGGCCCGCGGCCATGGCTGCAGAGTCTGCCCCCACGGGGCCTGGAGCCGCCACAGCACGTGAGAGGCAGTCTGCCACTACATTATATTTACCTGCTACATGCTGGATATCGGTGGTAAACTCCGATATCATGGCCAGCTGTCTCTGCTGCCGGCCCGACCAAGGTTCCGAAATCTTGGCCATCGCGAAAGTCAGCGGTTTGTGGTCCACGAACGCGGTGAAATGGCGCCCTTCCAGCCAGAACTGGAAGTGGCGGATGGCCAAGTGTAGAGACAACAACTCCCTGTCGAACGCACTGTATTTTCGCTCGCTATCGCACAAGGTTTTGCTGAAAAACGTGAGCGGTTGCCAGGCCCCAGCTACATACTGTTCAGCGACCACCCCTTCGGCTACATCGGACGCGTCAGTGGTGAGCGCCATGCGGGCCGTTGGAACTGGGTGTGCCAACAAAGCAGCGTTTGCCAGGGCTGATTTGACTTGAGAGAATGCGTGCTCCCGCTCAGGAGACCATTCGATTTTATTCTTGGGTTTTTGTTTTTTTAGTGCAGCGTACAATGGTTGCATGAGCTGTGCTGCGCTGGGGAGGAAACGGTTATAAAAATTAACCATTCCCAAAAACTCCTGTAACGCTTTGACCGTTTGAGGTTGGGGAAAATTTGTTATTGCGCGCACTTTATCGGGCAGAGGGACCGCTCTTTCTGGCGAAACGCGATGCCCCAAAAAATCAATCTGCGCCACCCCAAACTGACACTTCGCTGGGTTAATTATTAACCCGTGCTCTGCCAACCTCTGGAAAACTGCTGTGAGGTGGCTTTTGTGTTCGTCTTCGGACGTACTGGCTACCAAAATGTCGTCCAAATAGACGAACACGAAAGGTAGGTCACGTAGGACCGCATCCAACATGCGTTGGAACGTCTGCACCGCTCCCTTGAGTCCAAAAGGCATGCGCAAAAACTCAAAAAGCCCGAAAGGAGTTATTACCACTGTTTTGGGTATGTCCTGAGCGCGCACTGGAACCTGATGGGTAACCGCGTACTAAATCTATTTTAGAAAAAATGCGCGCCCCCCGCCCCCCAAATGAACCGAAAAATCTGGATATGCGGAATTGGGTAGCGGTCGTGTGCTGTGGCGTTGTTCAACCTGCGGAAATCACCGCACGGTCGCCACGAGCCATCAGCCTTTGGGACCATGTGCAGTGGTGAAGCCCAGGGGCTTTTCGAACGCCTGATGATGCCCAGTTTTTCCAGGTTGGCAAACTCCTCGCGCGCTATGGTCAGTTTAGCTGAGTCCAGGCGCCGAGCTTTTGCAAAAACGGGTGGGCCGGTGGTAGTGATATAATGTTCCACCCTATGTTTAGCCACTGTCGCTGAAAACGTTGGGACTGTGAGTGCTGGGAACTGAGTGAGGAGTGCGTGGAATTTACCACCTGCAGCTGTGACGTTGGCTTGTGCAGTTGGCGGCGCCACTCGAGCTGTGCAGGGAATAGAGTGAAAGGAGAGTGCATTAACCAGACGTCTGTTAGCAAGATCAACCAATAAACCATGTGAGCACAAAAAATCAGCCCCTAACATGTTGAAATTGACTGCCACTACAACAAAAGTCCACTCAAATGCATGGCCCTGCAAAGACAGAAGCAGAGTCCTCTCACCGAAGGTCTTAATCGCTGAGCCGTTCGCTGCTGGCACCCGGGGACCCTTAGACGGCGTCAGCCGGTCCGCGTAGGAAGGCGTGATGAAGCACAGCTGGGAGCCTGTGTCCACGAGGAAATGCCTCCCCGAGCGTGCATCCGTCAGGTAGAGCAGCTTGTTCTCCTCCCCGAGGGCCGCAGCCGCTACCGATCCCCGGTCTTGGCGTTTCCCGAGCGCTTGAAGTGGCACGGTGGGAGGCACTTGTGTGCCCTCTCTGCAAAGCAGCGATGGTAGAAGCAAAGGACGTCGTCCACTCCGTGTCGCCTGGCCCTTGCTGCTGCCGTCGTCGGTGAGTCTGGTGCTGCAACCACTGGCCCCATGCCGTCTCCGGACGTTGCGCCTAGCTCTGCTGCCGCTGCTGAAACCGTGCTCCGTTTGTGGGCGTCGACGAGTCATTGCGCCTCCTTGCTCAGCTCATGGTAGTCTCGCCGGGCCAACAGAGTTGAGCCTGCCAGGGTCACTCTCACCGCTGGCGGCAGGGTCCTGAGGAAAAGGTGGGCGAAGATAAAGTTGTCATCCTCAGAGTCTCTCAGCCTCAGCATTTTCACCATCAGGTCTACGGGTCTGTCGTTCTCAGACTCCGTCAACGCTAGGAGCCCCTCTGCTCGCTGTTGCACCGAGGGGGTGAAGTGGCTGATAAGCGCAGCCTTCAATGCGCTGTATTTGTCGCTGTCCGGTGGGTGATTGACCAGATTCTCCACCCTCTGGACTGTGTGGCTGTCCAGCTTCGCCACCACATGGTAGAATTTTGTGTCGTCTCTCGAGATTCTCCGGAGGTTGAACTGCGCCTCGACCGCGCTAAACCAGGAGCGCGGACTATGCCACCAGAAGTCCGGCAGCTGGAACGTGGCGGCATTCATCAGGCTGGCTTCTGCCGAGCCCCGCTCGGGAGAATTATCTCTGCTCATGCTTCGTCGTAAGGTCACCAGTGTGGAGAATGTGTGGAAGGATGAGACTGAGTTTATTCCTCAGGTTCAGCTTTATTCACAATCACATACTCCAACAATTTCAAAGCAGAAAAAAAAGGATGAATCATCTCACATCTGTCTTTTATACCCCGGACATCAAAACTGCAGTCACATGGTGTTTAATCAAACATACAGTCACATGGTACTTAATCCCAGTCACAATGTAACTCCTCTGATCTTCACACCATCGTCCTTTAGTCTCCGGTGGTCCGGAAATCTCTCCAGGTCATCTCCTTGAAACAAAGGCCAAATCTCACACTCTCCCGTTACCTCTCGGAGGCTCAGTCCCTTTGTTCCCTGAGACGTGCAGCACACAGTAAACACACAGCAATATATTTGTGGAGCATATGTAACCAACATATGTGCCCACAATACCATGTATTCCAAATGAAAACAGGGAGATACTGGAGTCTAAAATTAGTCAAGAAGAAGTTGGGCAAGCCATTGATAATATGAAATCAGGAAAAAGAGCAGGACCAGATGGTCTTCCAGTTGACCTCTATAAAAAATTTAAGAATAAATTAATAAAACCACTCTTGGAAATGGTTTTAGAAGCATTTCAAAATGGTAATTTACCACCATACATGAATAATGCCTTAATTATACTGTTACCAAAACCAGGTAAACCCCCTGATAAATGTGAAAACATGAGACCAATAAGCCTATTAAATGCTGATCTTAAAATAATCTGTAAAATTTTAGCAAAACAACTACAAGAAATATTACCAAATATTATTAACCGAGATCAGAATGGCTTTATAATGGGAAGACAAGGCTTCCATAATGAAGAAGACTATTTAATATTATTTATTCCAATAAAGAAGCACCAGATACAGCTTTCCTTATCATTGGACGCCGAAAAGGCCTTTGATAAGGTCGAATGGCCCTATCTTTTTGAAGTTCTACAAAGGTTTGGACTTGGAAATAATTTCATAAAATGGGTCCAGATAATATGCAATAATGCTACAGCAGAAATCCTAACAAACAGCAATATCTCAAAATCAATAAAAATCAATAGAGGATGTTGACAAGACTGTCCACTTTCACCCTTATTGTGTACTATGGCAATTGAACCTTTAGCGATGGCAGTACGTTTACACCCACAAATATATGGAATTAAAGTAGGACCAACAGAACATAAAATCTCCCTGTATGCCAATGACATAATTTTGTTTATATCAAATTTTAAAAAATCAATTCCGACCTTGTTAAATTTAATAAAGAACTTTGGGGATATATCAGGATATAAAATAAACAAAACAAAATCTTCAATATTAATGCTAAATGAGACCCAGAGAAATCACCCAGCTCCTGAGGTAAACCAATTCAATGTTGTAAATCAGTTTAAATATTTAGGAATTCAAATTTTGCCTAAGCTAGAATTAGTCGCCAATGCCAACTATGAAGCCTTAATGACAGATATTAATGAGTCACTTCAGAGATGGATGCCACTACCAATGTTGATGATTGGGAGAATTAATATACTTAAAAGTAATATCTTACCAAAAATACTTTATTTATTTCAAAACATTCCTTTACCACCACCTTCAGATCTATTTTCAAGAATTAAAAAAAAGTTAGTGGAATTTATATGGAACAATAGGAAGGCTGATTACGTTTGTCCTTACTATATTACCATTTGATCGTGGAGGTCTGAAATGTCCAAACTTTATGTTGTATTACTGGTCAGCACAACTGAGGTCTATGACATATTATTTTTCATCAAATGATCTTCCTCACTGGACTGAAATGGAATCATGCAATCTACCTTTACCTCTTCCCTTATTCATATACTCAGACTCGGCTAAAAAACTACAGAAACAAGTTAAAAATCCAATTGTAAAGCACATGATCAAAATATGGTGTGAAACCAAAAAATATTTTAAAAGAACCACACTCACTGTCACAATTAGCCCAATATGGGGGTAATCAATATTTTACACCAGGGGAGAGCGGATACTGTATTTAAAATATGGAATATAAAAGGGATTCAAAAGATTCAAGACTTATATTTGTCACGCTCAGATAACATAATGTCTTTTGAAGAACTGAGGATTAAATTCAATCTTAATAGAACACACTTTTTTAAATATCTTCAACTTAGAAATTTTATTCGATCAAATCAAAGTAATGCTCTCACCCAACCTACTTATTCATCTTTGGAAAATTTTTTGATGAAAAATAGTAAGAGAAAGGGTATTATTTCAGAGTTTTACAACTCATTGACACTATTCTCAGGTGAAAACTCACAGAAAAGACTGAATTACTGGAAAGAAGACCTGCAAATTGAAATTTCAGAGGAACAATGGGAAATGACTTGTGCAGGAGCTCAAACCAAATCAATAAATGTACGTCTTAAACTGATACATTTTAAATGGTTAATGCGGATGTATGTTACACCCAGTGGAATTAAATAGATATAACAAAAACATACCATATACATGCACAAAATGTATGGAAAGTAAAGGAACCCTATTTACACTGTTTATGGGAATGTAGAAAAATCAGAATGTTTTGGGAAGAGGTGAGGGTAACAATAGAAAAAATAATTTCAAAACAAATCATATTGAACCCTAAACTGTTTTTGTTGGGTCTGTATCCAGAAAAACATAACTTTAATAAGAGTGAAAAAGCATTCATAGACCTCAGTTTGCTTAATGCCAAAAAATGTATTGCACTACTGTGGAAAAAGATTCATAGACCAGATGTGACTCAGTGGTTAAGACAAATGTTAACAAACTTCCACTAGAAAGAATAACATATATACTGAAATCAAAGGAAAATGTGTTTGAGAATATATGGAGACCTTTCATTGATTATGTAAAGAATTTAAACATAACGTCTGAAGAAGAAGGTGAATGATATGTGTGGACCTTACAAATTCCAAGCTGTTGAATGCATATTATGTATTCTTATATAACAGATTACCTAGACTAAACAGAGGAGCATTGTTGTTGATTTGTGCTTGTTAATGGATGTTGTTGTTGCTGTTTTTATTCCACATTTTTTTTTGTTATTGTTCTTTTTAATTTTTAAATTACTTTTGTGTTAGTGTCTGATTGTTTGTGCCATGTTTGTGTAAAAAAAAGGTTCAATAAAAAATATTGTGGAAAAAAAAATCGTGTCATCAGACCTTTGAGGACTTTGAGGACTCTACTGTCTTCCTGGACTGCACTGAGCTGAGGTGTCAGTGCCCATCATCACCTCTTCTTCAGAGTGAAGTGTTCTCTGCCTATAAGTCCCACTGTACTCTGAAAGGTCTGCTAGGAGTTGCTCCTCATGGGGCGGTCACGTTCATTTCACCACTGTATGCTGGTCTATTAGTGACAAGCAGATTATGCTAGAGTCTGGGATTCTGTCCCTTCTGAGTCCTGGGATGGCTATCATGGTTGACCGAGGCTTTCTTGTTGATGGTTTTGTTCCATGTAAAATCTGTAGGCCACCATTTCTCTCTGGCAGATCCCAGATGTCAGCTTGTGAGGTCAGGGAAACCCAAGCCATTGCACGTCTCAGGGTGCATGTGGAGCGGCAAATACGCAGGGTGAAGGAACACAAGTTCTTCGACACCGAGATCCCACTGCGGATTTTTGACATTAATCAGCTGTATACTGTTGCATGTCTTTTGACAAACAATTGATGAAATGGGCCTCTGGTAAAAGCATGGGGCAAGAAAGTCAGTTTCACATAACTGGCAGACCCAGGGAACAGACACAGGCTCAAGAGTAGATTCAATAATCTTTATTTGTGATAGTGAAAGTGGTTGTGGTGCGTGTGTGTGTAGTGTATGAGGATGTGAGTGCGTGGGTCTGTAGACTCGTCGTAGCTGGGAGTGAGCAGAGCGCCGTTCAATCTGGCAACCCTATGGGTAGAGCAGAGACACAATGTTAGCACAGTTCCAGCTGGAGTGAACTTGGGGAATGACTGAGGCTTACTGTTTCAGGAGAGGAGGTGTACTCAGGTTGGCCCGAAGGCTAGAGCCAGGAAGACAGCGCCTGCTAACACAACACCGCTGGAGAAGGATGGCTAGCAGAGGAGAGAGAGGCAGAGACCGCCGCCAAGAGGGAAGGTTCCGCCGCCTGGGAACTCCACCTGTGCACAGGGGATAAACGCAGAGCAGGTGAGTAGGAGAGGGCTTACTTGATAACGAGGAATGTCCTTCCAAAAGATGACACTGAAGCAGCAGGGATGATGAAGGCAGGATGACTGGCTGGGAAAGTCGAGCGACGAGCTTCATGCAGCCAGGAGATGGCTCCATGCCGGTCTGAAAGCAGAGTGGGTTATATAACCCGAGAGAGATGAAGAGACCGTGTGTGCGTGCAGGCTGTGGGTGATAATGGCACAGAGCGAGTCAACACTCAGTTATAGCACTTATTCTCTCCACCATATTCACTCTGTGAAAAAGAGTATTAGCTATCCATAAAATTACATGAATCTAGTAAAGTTTTATATATTCATGTAAAACACTAAAATCACTATATAGTAATTAACTGAGTAAATCTTGCATGAAATCCATAATTGAAAAACAGTAAATATAAATTCAGCACTTACAAGTTTTATTTTGCTATTTATAAACATTTTTCTTCTAAGTATACATGTGTGGTCTATATTAATCATATATTCCATAACCTACATATGTTGAAGCATGTGGAAATGTTTGGTAATTACATATGTAAAGGACTTCACACCTCTGAAAGGACAAAGGCTCTCAACCGCCGAGTGAAGAACAAAGACATTCCCAGACACGGTGGAGGAGACCGGAGGAGCCACCCTCACCCCCCAAGGCGAGGAGAGGAAATACCAAGACAATGGGGGGATTAAGATAATGAGGGATGTCAGCCTTTGTTATGCATGTCTTTTGTTGTGTCCATGTATAAAGCTAGTGAGCGGGAGACATTCTGTCTCTTTTCCCTTCTGCCACTCTGCACCAGATGAGACTTGTTAGAAGAGCTGAATATTAAACTTTGCTTATAAACCAAATCGCCTCTTCATTTCCGAGCTCTTCTACACTGGTGACCTTGACGTGAGTATGGACCTGAGGCGTTCCCCCGCAATCGACTCATCCGTGGCGACCCAGGCAGACGCCAGCGACCACGCAGACGAGGGAACAGATGGACAACTGTTCCCCCCGGCAGAAGAGATTGAGAGGGCTCAACCGAGCACCAGCACCGCCGTGAGAGCCGAGGCAAGGCACTCTCACCCGGCGGGGCACAGCAGTGATGGTATGCACGAAAGCCGTCGCTGTCAAGCTGCCAGACTTCTGGCAAGAAGGACCCCGCCTCTTGGTTTCAGCAGGCTGAAGCCCAGTTTACACTGGCGGGCATCACGGCTGACGATACCAATTTTTACCAATCGTCTCCAAACTCGACGCCGCCACTTCGAAGTGTGTGCGGAGCATGATCCGGCGACCAACCGGCCCGGGACAAATATGAGACGCTCAAAGCAACCATCGTGGCGAACTACGTCCCATCAGCGGAAGAGGAGAGCCGAGAAGATCTGGCGTCTAATACGGCCACAGAGGGTGCAAACCGAAGGCCCTCATGGAGGATTTGCTACAGCTCAAAGAAGAGGACCATGACAACTTCCTCTTCCAGTTTATATTCCTCAGCACGCTGCCGCCACACATGAGAGGGACACTCGCCAGCATGAAATGCAACAACCACCAAGACTTCCGCGCACTGGCCAACGAAGCTCATCGGCTCGTCAACGCCTGCAAGGAGCTGACACCCACAGCAGCATCCGCAGACCTCAACGCTGACGCCCCGAGCCACGAGGAGCCACAACCCACTGAGCAGACCCAGCCCACGGTGACAGCGACACGCCCAAAACTTAGCAGACAGAGCGACGCCTGTTATTATCACCACCGCTTCGCCGAGAAGGCCCGCAAATGCGTTCCCCCCTGCAAATTTGCGATTTCGGGAAAACACCAAAGCCGAGAGCCGTTAACGGCAGCGGTTCTCGGCGAGAAGAATAAGCTGTTGTACGTGACGGATGGACACACAGGCAAGCAGTTCCTCATTGACACAGGAGCCCAGCTGAGTTTCGTCATGCCCTCCCACGCAGATCGAGCCACGGGCACCCGGGGCAACGGAGCCGTGGCAGCCAACGGTTCTAACATCGACACGTTCGGCGAAAAGAGCCTGCACCTCCTCATCCACGGCCGCAGCTACAGATGGACATTTGTTGTAGCGGCGGTGAGTTTTAACTTATTAGGCGCGGATTTTTTTGTGTGCACATGGGTTATTAGTAGATCTAGCAAATAGGCGCCTGGTTAATGCACTGTCCTTTGCTTCTATTCCATGCTCAGACCCGAGTTTCTTCTCCACCTCCTGTGCAGGCCAACGTCACCACAGCAGGAGGGTAAGTTTGAGCAACTCCTCACCCAAATTCCAGCTCATCACTCCTTCCCACAGGGTTTTTGTCCCTCAAGCTTTAAAAAACGCTGAGTTCATTTTTTGTTAAGCATGAAGCTTTAAAACCAACTTTCCGCCCAGCATACGATGGGCCCATTCAGAGTGCTGGAACATGGTGATAAAACACTTTGTGCTTGATTTTGGGGATAGAAAAGAAACAGTCAGCATTGACAGACTTAAACCTCATGCCTTCTTGTTGAAAGACGAGCCTGCACAGTTGGCAGAGCACCTCGGTGGGTAGACCCCCCAAGAGAAAAGACTCAGCCCCCAGGCAGGGAACAAGTAACCTCCCTCCTTCCCACACTGCAGATTCCTCACAAGAAGGTCCCAGCAGGGTGCCTAAACCAACCTACAGCAGTTTTGGGAGAAGATTAAAACCCGGACAGCACAGGGACTGATGCCAACCACTCCACAATTGTTTCACTAATTGTGCTGCAACAGTTTAGGACTGACTTATGATTTTACTATGCTGTTATGATTACCACTGAACTCTCTTAGGAGCATGGCTGCTGGAAAGTTTCTTCTGTGGCAAGAGATATAACAGTATGTCATAATAACTATCTTAGACTGTGAACCTTTCTGTTGTCCTTTCTTAGTTGTTTGGGGGGGCCTGTGGTCTATATTAATCATATATTCCATAACCTACATATGTTGAAGCATGTGGAAATGTTTGGTAATTACATATGTAAAGGACTTCACACCTCTGAAAGGACAAAGGCTCTCAACCGCCGAGTGAAGAGCAAAGACGTTCCCAGACACGGTGGAGGAGACCGGAGGAGCCACCCTCACCCCCCAAGGCGAGGAGAGGAAATACCAAGACAATGGGGGGATTAAGATATGAGGGATGTCAGCCTTTGTTATGCATGTCTTTTGTTGTGTCCATGTATAAAGCTAGTGAGCGGGAGACATTCTGTCTCTTTTCCCTTCTGCCACTCTGCACCAGATGAGACTTGTTAGAAGAGCTGAATATTAAACTTTGCTTATAAACCAAATCGCCTCTTCATTTCCGAGCTCTTCTACACATGGTTATTAAACATATGTTCACTTACGTGAAACATGTTTGTAAATAGCAAATTTGCTGCTAAACAGATTTACTGTGTGTGATATTAAATAGGGCAGCTCAGTGGTGCAGTGGTTAGCACTGTGGCAGCACAGCAAGAAGGTCACAGGATCAATCCCACCCGTGACCATCGTGGGTTCAATCCCACCCCGACCACTGGTGACTCTTCTGTGTGGAGTTTGCATGTTCTTCCTGTGTTTACATGGGTTTACTCCAGGTACTCCAGTTTCCTACCACAGGCCAAAGACATGCAGATTAAGTTAACTGGCATCAACTGGGGATTCTAAATTGTCCTTCAGTATGAATTTGAGAGTGAACGGTCGTCTGTCTCTCTGTGTTGGCCCTGCGATGGACTGGCGATCTGTCCAGGGTGTAACCTGCCTCTTGCCCAAAAGATGCTGGGATAGGCTCCAGACCCCCCGCAACCCGAACAGATTAAGCTTTAGACGATGGATGGATGGATATATTAAATATCTGTATTACCTCACACAAACTGTTTATAAGCAGATTTTTCTATTTACTGTTTAATGTATGTACAATATCGGAAGTGGGGGCCTCCAGTTGGTAGAGCAATCCGCCCCACACCCGGGAGGCAGGGTTTCAAATCCCGGCTGGGTCAATGCGAAGACCATATAAAAGTGAACTTCCTGCCGTCCAGCTTGGTGCTCAGCAATAATGGAATGGAGGAGGGAAATCTGTCGCGGCGCCTTGCATGGCAGCGGCCCTTTGATTCTACACTTGGGGTGTGTGTGATTAACACTGTAGAGAGGTAAAACACAATCTTGTTCTACTGTACATGACTGGTTGTACGGTTGAATGACAATAAAAGGTGATTTAATTTTTAATTTAATTTTTTAATATCCATCTTTACCTGCTTGAAAAGTTTGCAAACATATGTGTGTAGTTATAATGAAATCTATAAATACCAATTACTGTAGATGTGTATACTTGCATGAAATATTTTGAAATATATGCTCTTTGCTCAATTTAACAAGTCCATTTATATTGGACCTTACATCTGTCAAGTTCTCTTATCTGACCTTCTATGATAGTTGCCATATTCTGGACAAAACAAATGCTCCCATGCTTTTTATCTTTATTACAGTGGTTAACTATAGACATTCATGCAGTATATATTTATGCATAAAATACAATAATCATGTAAACTGTAAACAAATGTCATTTTAAAAAAAGGTAATAGCTATTGTCAAAGTTTATTATAGTAGTATGAACTTGTGAAACAAAGAAGAGATAGTACAACACTTTATTTATGAACAAATTATTTCAAGTAAGTTTCGAGTGATCAGATTAGAAGTCCGGATTTGATTAACCTTAACCCAATCAAGACTGTCACATCCTAGTTTTGTAGTGGAGACCTATTTCCATCCATCTTACAAGGGAGGCATAGAGATACACATAAAAACAGAAATAGTCTACTTTTTCTTTGATTATTTCAGTCATTTCCTTGTCTCTGGGAGTCCTCTGAATAAACATGTCTCCTTGTGTGTAGACAACAAAGTCACACCAGTCCAGTTCAGATATCAGCATCTGGCCCTGGATCTGCCAAAAGTAAGGATGTGATCTCTTCAGTGTTTGTTTACCCTCACTGATCTGAATGCATGGACAGTCTACATAGCTTGATACATTTGGGCATTTAATTTCAACAAGACCAAAAACATGCTGCTCCTTTGGATCATACACAATTCCATCAGGTGATGACCCCATCCATGGTGCGTCTGGATGGATCAGGAACCCACAAGGATAATGGTTGACCTCCCTTGCTCTGCAGTACTCCTCTGCTGCAACAGGTTCCATGTCAAGGCCCCTACTCATGTCTGCTGTCTGGTAGTTTGGTCTCAGAAGTCTTTTAGCAATATTTTCAGCTGAGCTCTGTACTCTAGTGTGACACACCTCCCTTAATTTTGACGAGGTGACATGGGGCCTCTTTAGCTGGTGCCACTCAATGCATGAACTTTGTTCTTTTGTATTGTTTTCAATTTTGTGTGCTGTTTCAAATGATGTCTCCAAAGATGACATGTGTAGCTGCTGATGTTCAGAGCAAACAAAAGAACAGGTAGAGAGTCCCAATCTGTATTCATGCAGTGGAAGCTGTGGGGGAGCTGGGGCATCTGTGTGTGGATGGATCTTTGGCACTCTCTGCGCTGGCATGTGAAAGGATAATACACTACCTTGCTACACTTTTCCAAACACAGAATCAGTCAGAGGTACATCATTGGCTATACCCATAGTTGTTATCAGTGGAGCCATGTCGGTGGGAAAATCACGGTAGACTTCATCTACCCTGAGTGTGGACAGTTTAGGAAGCGGTAAACTAACTCCCTTATACAAGTTGCTTCTATAATTAGAAAAGCACTCGGAGAGCGCAGACCTCCACCAAGCGCCACAGTTCCCCCCATACAGTGTTTGTGTGTACGTTTTCAGATTCCTTGACCATGAAAACATATGACTAGCAATTGGACTGACAATGATAGGATTAGAGGTTCAGTAGTTATTCACAAAAATCACATTTTCCGTAATGGCGGTTTTCTTGTGGACGTGATCCGGATCACCACCAAAATGTACTCATCTGTAGTATACCCCATTTCTGACAATCTGTGAAAATTTCATGAAAATCTGTCCATAACTTTTTGAGTTATGTTGCTAACAAACAAACAGACAGACAGACAGACAAACTAACGCTGATGAAAACATAACCTCCTTGGCGGAGGTAAAAAGAGAGAAAATATGTTATTAGTGTCTTGTTTTCATACATGATGAAAAGTTAAAGCATTTCATTACAAAGAATAGAGACAATAACTTATTTTTATTTAAGTAGTAATAGTAGTTGAAACATCCCATTTGCGTGGAAAACTTAGATGGGGCGGGCTAGATCTAGTCCATCTTGCATGACTGATTTAGAGCAGTGATTCTTAAAGGAGACCAGTACTGGCCACTATAATAACATTAATCCTGCTTTAAGTATTACGTAAACCAAAAATGTGTTTATTCAATAAAAATAACCCCCTAGAGTCAGTATTCTGAAAAATTTTATCCCATGAAAACTGCTCGGTCAAAACCAAAGGGGAGTAGCTATCGTCGGCCGGAAGTGATGTACACTTGTTGATTCCAGCTTTACCACGGACGAGTAAACGCGTTTAGCAGATGCTCAGTGGGTTGAGATCTGAGTTGAAAACAGTGCAAAATCTGCATGGATATACTGTATATTGCACAAACAATCCTTGGAAATGGCCTTCATTGACAGCATGATCTGCAGTTACCTCTGGGGACCAGCAGCTGAAGGGGACCTGACAAACAGGCAAATTCCCAGTCAAGTAACTTCAGAACACGTTGAATAAATCTTGATATACTCAAATTTTATTTTGTTAAACTATATGTGGGTAGATTTGCTTGTACATGGTTGTAAAAAATTACATAAAATTCTGATGTTGAAACTTTGTTGGCTGCTATACTGCAGCCCAGTCAGTGGCACAAAGCAACGACTGTGCGTCACTACCGTGCTGAAACTGGCCATGGAGGAGACAAGATGTCGCTGACCATGACTGGCTGAGAGAGCCGTGGCTTGAAACTTGCGTATATGAGAAGGAATCATGACCAAAATTACCAGACGGAAACACTAGTACCGTATTTGATCCTTTGAAATAGCTATTGATTAAAATTCACTACAGGTACCCTTTAACCTTTTTTAGAGTGAGTTTATACTGTGTTTTCAACCAGTTTATATAGACTTGAGTTTTTTAGGTGTTATGATTCTTTGTATGCAACATGCACTACTTTCACAACCTCAAAGTCCTAGAACAGACAAAATTATTATTGCGCATTCCTACAAAGATTACATTATTTTTATCAACACAGATATTAACCTGATTCCTTCAACCAATCTTCTTTCCCTGGGTCTGGCGGAAATGATTGTCATGTCATTTACGAGCCCAGGTTTAACACCCTGCGTTAAAACAGACAGAGAAAGGATATTTAAAAAAACTGAACAGATGAACATAATGCAATCAAGGAAGAGAAAAATGTAGTTACCATGGTTCTTGGTTTGTGCCATTTCTGTTGAGTCTCTGTGCAGCTGTGTATGGGAGGAACAGCAGCGATCTTGAGCTGAGAATAATGTGCAGTCTGGTACAACAAAGCTGCTACATGGTTGCACAATGCTGCACCTGCCACACAGGTACACTGGCAGCTGTATAGCTGCACAGGACGGCCATCCCTCAGCACTATCTGTGATGATTGACCAAATCTGTTATAATACATACTGCACCAGCCGCAAATGCAATTACACATCCAGAGAAACATGATATGTGAAAGATAAAATACTAGCAAAAGCTACTAATTAACTCATTTACACCGTTTAAGACTGTCACTGAATTAACAGAACACGACTCAATCTAGTTTCTGTGAATCCCATCACTTTAATTTGTTTTTGGCCACACTGGTATAAATTTGAGAGTATTATATGAACAATCAACAATAAAGGCCTTCAGTTGTATGCAATTAATTTTTATCACTATGATTCACAGAAAATGAATTGATGAACAGGAACCTTACATGAACAATCCTGCACTGAACCTGCAGGATAACTTTCCCTTACACTCAAACTGTGAGGCTTTTGGCTTTTGTTCATCGATCTGTAGCACTCAGCCCTGACAGTTATCGTCCCTGTCGTCAAATCCTTGTTTGAAACTGAGATTGACAATGGTGTTAAAACAGCTGAGACAGACGTAAACAGACAGTAGTACAGCAGTATCATTGCAGTAGCTACCATGCTAATGGCTAACACTATATGTAAAATGCTTACCTTCGTAATTGTGGATGTAGCTTGAAACACAAAATTTGAAGCCTTTCTCTTTTTTGTCACTGACGCCTGACACAATTCTTGAATCATGCAACTGACATCGTTTACTGTGAGTTTGGGTAAGTCCTGCAGTGATAGGCCACGATCAAAGCAACCTGGACCTTCATAACACCTCAGCAGTGTCACAGGCTGATCACCTCCATGCCACGCCACATTGATACAGTAATTAATCAAAAAAGAGCCCCAACCAAGCATTGAGTGTGCACATGGACGTACTTTTCGGTCGGCCACAATTTCTATTAAAAAACAATTTTTTTACAATTAATTTTATGTAAATTCTAATTTTTTGAGAAACTGAATTTGGGGTTTTCATGGGCTGTAAGTCATAACCATCAAAATTAAAATAAATAAACACTTGAAATATTTCAGTTTGTGTAATGTATCTATATAATTTATGGGTTTCACTTTCTGAACTAAGTGACCAAAAATATTGAACTTTTTCATGATATTCTAATTTTTTGAGATGTACCTGTATGCTTTTGCAGAAGACGTAACTCCCGACCGATCGAATGCAAGTTTTCAACCTAGCTAAAATATAAACAAATCGTCTTTTTCTGGGTCAGTTTTCATGCACTTCGTACAAATTAAACATCATTTTGAAGGTCTTTCAATACAGAATATGGAAATAACGTTACACCAGTTTTGAAAATGTCCTCAAAATGACTCATTTTGCCGGCACGGGTCATTTGTTTACAGTGTTAGCATTTTAGCAGCGGCGCTAACAAATCAAGCTACTATCTATGAGGCCACTTTTTAAGGTCATCTTCCCATCCCTCGATAGTCATGGGAAGTGGTATGATTATATTACTGTTTTGAGGTGCAAGAGGCCGTGTTCCTGCATTTCTGATGCCGAAGTCATTGTTTTTGAACAAGGAAAAGTGCTCCGTTTCAGTGACAACCATATGTTCTAAACTAGTACCGGAAGTTGATACCATAATTCATGCAAGGCATCATGGGGCCTAGGAGTAAGGGGGATAAGAGAGCCCTAATGCACATGTTTTATTTTCATGCATTTATCTTTAGTTGAATCCAATTTCTTTATGGAAACAAACATTTTATGGGTAATTTATGCCAAATCGCCATAAGTGATAAAATATATGTTTTAATTATTTCTGAAACATGGTCTGTGATAAAATATACTATCTGTGTACTGTAAGTTAAGTCTACACAGGTGACATTGTTTTGCTGTCAAACAACATCTCACAGGCACAGAGACTGTTGTCGCTTGTGGAGTTGGAATGCTTTCGGATTGGTCTCACCCTTAATGACCAGAAGACCAAAGTGATGACACCCGGGGATGCTTCTAACTCTGTATCTCCACTGTTGATGAGTACCAGCAACCCTCTGGAAGTAGTCAACAACTTCAAGTACCTTGGCTCCTGGATAGGATCTAGTCATGATATGAAGGTGGGCAAGGCACTCACTTGAGGTGCTCTCAATGACATGTGAGCTATATGGTGCTCAAACATGTCAAGAGAGCTGAAAGTTAAATTCTTCTGTGCAACAGTGTGATCCATACTGCTATACGGAAGCAAGTGCTGGTCATTAAACGTCTCCCTTTAGAGGTCATTGGACGGCTCCTACACCCGGATGCTGTGCACTGTCCTCAATGTAAATTGGCAAGACCACGTCTCCAATGAAGATCTCTATGGACACATTCCCAGAATATCAGACAAGGTGGCTTGGTGAAGACTTGGCCTCGCGGGGAACTGTTACTGTCACCAAGAGCTCCCAACAGGCCACCTGGTACTGTGGGAACTGACGCATGGCGTTCACTGCCCATCACGGCCATTAACATCATTCGTGGACACTCTGAAGGGAGACACTGGGGCGGCCAACACTAGTGAGCTTGCTGCCTGTATCATCATCATCAGCCCGTGGTCGGAACGACCATGGGGTACCAGGCTAGTAGCTGCAGATAGCTCTCCACTTGCTTTGGCCGTGGGCTGCCTCTAGTAGGGTGGGGACGTCCATTGTGGTCCACTCCTCGATGTTTGCTATCCAAACATCTGCCCTCCATGCTTTCTTCCACTCTCCACTGTGCCCTGGAGAATTGTCTTAGAGAGGCTATCATGCCACGTCACATGCCCGAATCACCGTAGTTGTTCCTGCCTGACTGTTGTTAGCAAGGGCTCCTGTTTGCCAGCATGTGTTGTTATTTGCTGCTAGACAAATTTGTTGGCCTTTGGGTCTCTGTGAGAGATGTTCGGTATTCTCCCGAAACATTTCATCTCAAAAGCGTGGATGCGGCACTTCATTTCTGCTAACAGTGTTCAAGCTTCACAGCCGTACAACGCAATGGAAGCTATAAGGGCTTTGTACAGCCTGACCTTTGTATGGAGCCTGATGTTGTGGCTTTTCCATAGGTGTGCCAACTTTGCCATAGAGGATAGTGTGATGGCCAGCCTAAGCTTGATTTCTTGTGTACTTGTGCCCTCTTTGTTGGTGAACAGCAACACACCCACCACTCCCACCAACATCACAATGAGTGGCCAGATACTGGAGGAGGTAGAGATGTTCAAGTACCTGGGCGTCGTCATCAACAAAGAGGGCACAAGCTGCCTGTATGCTAGACTGTGAAGATTGGACTGCTAGACGTGCAGCTTGGCTGAGGCCACTCTGGTTGATTGCTTGATAAGTCTATGATGTTAGATATTTGAAATCAGAAAAGTCTGTTAAATTTGAAGTTTCCTGACTACTTATGGTTTATTTTTTGCCAATATAAGCTAAAAATTAGAGAATTTGATTTAGTTAAGGTCCACTTTAAATATTAATCTTGACAAGGTTAATAACTTTGAATGCTGACCTGTTGTTACTTCAGGTCTGTTGTTTTTTTTGTTTTTTTTTTGGTGATGTGGTCTAGGCATTCCCTCATGGACCAGATGAAGTCTGAAGAGACTCGATGTCTTGGATCCATGTAATGGCGAGCCGAGCCCAGAGACATTGATCATGATTGCATGCAGAAGATTCCAGATTCCTCCTTGTCTTGCATTGTCAGAGTGTGGTAGGACAAAACCAAATGGTTCACACACACAGTGGAACTGTACCTCATAGACAGGGACATTTGGATTAAAACCTTTCAACTTGGAACACTTGAGTTAAGAACATGTCAACTAGAACATTGGAATTGAGAATAGAGCTGCAACAAACGATTATTTTGGTAGCTGACTAATCAAATGACTATTTTTTTTCGATTAGTCGGCTAATTGTGATTATTTCTGTCATGTCCATCATCTCTGCTTCCGGTTGGGGCTCTAGTGCATATTTTAACTCACCCGCTGTTTAAGCCTGTATACCTGTGAAAATCACCTTGTTGTCAGTCCCTACTTTAATATAACATTTTATAAGCAGTTTCCAGAGCTAAATACAAAAAAACAAGAAAGCTGTATTAATTATCACACGTTTAAGGTTATATATCATTTTGTCACAGACAGCATAATGCCTAATGTCAATTAAACAATTGATTAAATATCTTACAACTGAATTATTGATCTGCTCCAACCCACAAACTAACATTAGGTGGAAGTTTTCTATAAGTACATTTTTTAACAATATAATTCAGAAAGGTAAACCTTCATATTCAGTATTCACTGCACTTAGTGGTATTTCAAGCCGTTTGATGTCATTTTGATGATTATGGTATAATGTATTTATTTATCGTTCATGTATTGTATGAAGAAATGGTTTGCGAACAGTTGGTGGAACACACCAACTGTGCTGTGGTCCAGTCTAAGCTGCTCACATTTCTGGGTGAGTCGACGCTGGCCAAGGCCGTCGAGTTGGCTCTCCAGCTGGAGGCAGCGGATAAGCAAACTTGGGAGCTACGAGAGCATCTGTCACCGCGAGAGTTAGGATCCTCCATGGCTGCACAGGTAGTGGACCTGGACAACGATGGGAGTGTTGAGGATGACGCCGAGAGGGCCAACGCTGTACGGATGAGGTCTGCCTCGGGGAAGCCCAGGTGTATGGGCTGTGGGTCCATGAAACACCGCTACAAAGCCAGAGCGTGTGCGGCAAGAGGAAAGCGCTGCGGCAATTGTGGCCATCTACATCATTTCGCGAGGGTGTGCCAGTCAGCGGAACATGATAGCCCACGCAAGAGCTTGACTCCTCCTGCCCCAGTGGTGATTCATACTGTGTCCCCGAGTACCAGTAGGCGCACACATTGCATGGTAGAGTTAGACGGAGTACCGGTACTGATGCTGATCGACACGAGGGTTGGGAGTTCGCTGCTGAACTGGGCTACAGTTAGACAATGTTTTCCCCACTACAAAATTGGTGGTGACTCAGCGCCATTTTGCTGCTATGGAGGAGGACGGTTGGCCATGGTGGGTACCGTCAGACTGACGGCTCGGTACAAGTCGGCGGAGATAGCTGTTGTGGAGTTTGTCGTGACGGCCTGTGGCATGAACTTCATGGGCTGCAACCTATTCTATGGCCTTGGGTTTTCCATCAGCAGCAGCGCTGGGGAAGAGTGGTGGGGCTGCGGACTGTGGGACCGACTGGTTCCGAGAGTTCGGGACGATGCTGTGTGGGATGAACAACTGCTGGGCACTCCAGAAAGTGGACAGGCCTTGTCGCGCTCAGGGTCGCCGCAGGAGGGCCCCGGTGCCAGTGTCCGAGTCACCCTGGATGAGGGTACCAGGTGGCATGGGGGAGAGCCTGTGGCGGCAAGCAATGACCAAGAAATAGTCCCAGGTGTTCCTGGAGCATGGCTGTGGCAGGCCGGTGAACACGGGGCCGCATCGGCAGGGTCCGCGGCGGATTTGCAAGCAGTCAGGGCAGGACCGAGTGGCACTGGGAGAGCGAGTGCCAGGCGGAGACACCGCAGGCTGTGCAGGGCCCAGCTTGGAATCGCGGACTGGGATTGGGCTCGGGCGGAGGCAAGGTCCAGGCAGGTGAGAGAAAAGCGGAAGATGGGGCAGTACCAGGGCCGGCTGCAGGTGACGGGCGAGCGGCACAATGGCTGCCTTCTGCTGTGGGATGGTTCATGGTGTCATCCTAATGAGTTAAGGCGTGCCCCGAAGAAGGCAATTGGGCATGGCCCCAGACAATTGGAACGTCCGGAGATGTGGAGGAGAAGGCGCACCAGGATTGAGATGACCAGCTGTGGCCTGGGAAGTGAGCTACCTCCAGGGGTGGACTGAATAGTGAAGGGTCTGGGCGGGGGGCCACGGGTCATCCTCACTGAGCTATGGATGTGTTTCTGTTGTTGGTTGTTCGTTCTGAATTTGTATTTATAGTTCTAGGATTATTTTTTTGTGTTATGTTAATCAGGAGACATGGCAGCAATTTCCTTTTAGTTTATAACTGGACTTTTATGTATCATAGGTGGCAGAATAACCTGCCTTGCCGTGTGGGGGATAGGACGGCAGTCTACCCGTCCCCACTAATTCTAGTTATTTTGTGTGAATGCCATAGGCTCCTTTTGTGATTTTTAGTGCACTTACGTTTAGTGGATGATTCGGGCTCCAAATTGGGGTGGGTTTTAATGGCATGTGTGTGTTTCGGATCTTTTCTACCGGGGGGGGGGGATGTACTTATTTATTGTTCATATATTGTATTATGTTTGGAGCTCTTATTTGGGTGACACGGGGTGGTGGCTCCATGTTCCGGTTCTGCCAACCCTGTGCGTATAAGAAGGGCTGCAGGTAGGGGGGTGGTCTCTTCTGCCTTTTCCTCTGCCAAGCGACTGTATGTGCAGTTAGGTGCACTGCACCCTGTATTATAATAAACATGCATTCAGCTCCACTATTGCTCTCCTCCTTGACTCCAACTTCAGACATAACATATGGTTGTAGGTTTTTATTTATTAAATTACAAACTTGGATATTCTAAATAACCCAGATGCATTAATATTAAGAATGAGAGCTAATATTAACAAAGATGAAAAAGAGATGGCGACTCCTGTAATTCAGTCATTTACTGCATTCAGCAACATATTAGTCATGACAGCTCAGCCCTCAGTAGCCGGAGAGCTTATTGTTAAACAGGTAAGCTAACATAAACAGCACGTACTGTTATATATTAATTATGATTATTATTATTATATGTTTTGGGTGACGGCTACACCTTTCCAGTTCCCCCGCCACCCAGGGTATAAAAGGCCTACCCGGAAGAGGTATGGTCTCTTTACGACCAGCGCCTCTACCTTGACGGGAGCGCCTTCATGTTCTGTGAGTTATTACAATAAAGCTGCGTTATACTGCACCTTCGGCCTCATCATTGGAGTATTGGTTATGGACATAACATTTGGCGATGAGGATATTATGCAGAGAGCAGTTTCTAGTATTCGGTCATTTTTGGAGGTCCCAGGAGAGTCGCCAGTTCCCTGAGTGAGGTGGTTTGCAGTGTTCCAAAATTATTTGGTGGCATTGAACTTCGATGAATTGGAGGAACTACGTATACGAGCAATACTGGTCCATAATCTTGGCATTGAAGGGCAACGTATTCTCAGCACATTGGGAGAGAGTGATAGTTCTGAGGATGTGGTTGAGCTAATGGCACGCTACTTTCGCGCTCCTGAGAACATCATCATCCGGCGGATCCAGTTCCGACAGTGACACTTATCTGCTGCTTCGTACTGTTATGCTATCTAAAGACCTTGGTGAGAGAACAACATTGAGGAAGTCTGACTCCTATTCAGCGGCGCAGGCTGTGGACCTGGGTAGCGATGGCAACATAGGAGACAAAGAAGACTATGCTACCGCAGTTAAGATTAGGTCCGCCCCGGGGTCACCCAGATGTTTGGGCTGCGAGTCCACCAAGCACCGATACAAAGCGAGAGAGTGTCAGGCGAGGGGCAAATGCTAGGGCAAGTGTGGACTCCTACATCATTTCGCCAGGGCCTGTAAAAAGTTTGAGTGGGGGGAACGGCGACACAGAATGGATTCCCCCGCCATGACTCCTACGGTTATTCACACCGTCTCCCCGAGCACAGATGGGCGGATTTACTGTGACATGATGCTGGACGGCGTGGAAGTGCCGTTGTTAGTGGACACGGGCGCGGCAGTGTCCATGTTGGACTGGCCTACTGTGAGGAGTTTGTTCCCGTATTACCATGTAAGAGGACTGTCAACGCCGTATTTTGGCTATGGAGGTAACAGACTAGCCATTGTGGGTTCGCTGGAGCTGATGGTGAGGTACAAGTTGGCTGTGGTCTCAAACATCCAGTTCGTGGTGACTATGAAGGGGTTGAACATGATGGGCTGTGACCTATTTTATGGACTGGACTTTTCAATCATCAGCGGTACCGGAGAGGAGTGGTCGGGCCGTGGTTTGTGCGACCAACCAGTTCTGTGCGTGGTGGATGATGCGGTATGGGACAAAAATTGGCCTGGTATTCTGGGAGATGGACAGGACCAATACCACCAGGGCTATCATGGGAGGGTTCTGGTGCCAGGGCCCAAGTTACCCTGGATGTGGGAATTGAGCAGCATGGTGGAAGGCCCGTGACGGTGGGTGGAGCTGTGAGGACGGCTCCCTCTGCTTCTGGAGTTCGGCCTGGAAATACCGAGAAGCAGGGGCTGCAACGGCTTCTCCGGCGTTTAAAATGAAAGAGAGCAAGGCAGGACCGGCTGACACGGTGGACAGACGTCCCACATAGCAACACTGGAGGCAGAGTCGGGCTTCACATGGGGTCGGTGGAGTGGTTCAACCCAGAGAGGAAGCCTGGTCTAGACACTGTGGACGGTTGAAGCCGAGTCGACCTTCCCTGTGGGTCGCTGACGTGGTTCAACCCAGGGAGGAGGCTCGGCTAAGGGGGGTTCATGGCAAGAGGAAATGACGAGAGGACCAGGGACGGCTGCAGGTGGTGGCTGTCCAGGAGGACGGTTATCTTCAGATGTCCGATGGGTCGTGGAGACATCCCAACAAACTGAGACATGCAGATGAGGAGAAGGAGGTGTTGGGGCGCCGACATGGTTCATCTCCGGGGGCGAAGCGTAGAAGAAGCTCTGGTCGGGACCCGCCAGATGGGTCTCCGGGGGGTGGTCTCCCCATGTATGGTGTAAGTATGTAACTGTATGGTGGCAAGGTTGCGATGTGTTTTGGGTTGACCTATTAACCCCTTGCACTCCGGTCAATTTCCCTAAAAACGCCAAAAAATAACGTGCCCAAAGTAAATGAAAAGCTGTTCTTCAACCCTTTGCAGCATCTTCATGGGGTTGGCCTCATTTAAAAGAAAACACTTTGAATTTTTTGGCAAAACAGTCATAATCTCTCTAAGTGCTCCGGCCACTGAGTAACAGTCATCTAAACATACTGAACTTGAAAAAAATAAATTTCGCCTGGGTGTTTTTTTGGATACAAATGCTTGCAAATAACACACAGCTTCAGATCCGGGCTGGAAAATGCAACAGAAATGTAGAACCAAGTGTTATCCAGCTGAGGTCAAAATTTTGTAACAATACCACAAAAAATGAATATATTACACAGCTTTGTTCCCAGGTAGTTCTCAGGCGTTTTTGAACTGTGCCAAATTGTGCCAAATGGCAGAGTTTGGAAAAACGTCTGTAACTTTTGAATGATTCAATATAGAAGCTTGATCTTGAGCTCTAATGAAAGGTGACACTCAGGGCTGTGTGCGTGTGTGGGGGGGATTGTCCCCCCCCCTCGCTACAGAGGACGGACATCGCCCGTTGCGCAGCAGTCCATCATGTGGCGATGACGCACAGCTGTAATTTACCGATCGGTCAAAAGTCATTTTTGATTACAATTTTCAGGGATAAAGAATAATTTAGCTTATAACACTTACCTCTTCACAACAGCAGCGTAGCTGGCGAACTTCTCTTGCTCATTGTCAGACGAACGCGACGCTGGTCCCTTGTTACGGACTCGTGGTTCTGGTCTCGCGACCCGGTCAAAACATAATTCCATTATTGCGGTTTTGCGCTTCCATGATTGCGGTTTTGGCGAACGATTTTTCAAAACAAATAACAGTAGTAATTAAAAAAGACTGGCGAATGTGTGTGTGTCACCCAGCCTTCGTCGTCGGCCTCCGTCGGTCTATGATGACCATGGAAGAGAATCCTAAATGTCTACTCTGCTGGAATAAAAAAAAAAAAAAAAAGCACCGCCTGTGGCTGAACATGCCGATGCGCGAATGGCAGTCCCTGTGACACAGGTCGCACTTGTGGGTGGTCTCCGTGCTGCTGGGTCTGTGGCGGTTCTTCCTGCAGGTCCTTTTTTCATCTGCTGCAGCAGCCAGTCTCTCCACCCAGTCTTACACAAAACAGCTTTCGAACTTCTGTGCTTCAATTGGCTCGCTGCATTCGCAGCGTTGGTAGGCGGGTCCTTCTTGCTAGGTTTTCAGCCATTGGTTCTTCAAGGTTTCAGAAACCCAATTCAAGGCTCTTATTAGTCGAATGAGAGGTCAATCATATCTGATCTGTTTGCGGCTGTGTCTGTAGTGGAAGAACGGAAATGCAGCTTTTTTTTCAGTGCGCTCTAGAACGCAGTGCCCTCGTGCGTCCTAGAGCGCACGAGGGCGCTCTCGTGCGCCCTCGTGCGCTCTCGTGCGCCCTCGTGCACTCTTGTGCGCCCTCGTGCGCTCTAGGATGCAGAAACGTGCCCATCTGCGGTACACAGGAGTGCAACAGGTTAACATGCTATTGTTTGAAGTGTCAATGTGTGCACTACCAGGGCTGCGTTATTGTTGTGACATGGTATATGCATAAAAGTGGCTGGGTTGAGTGCTCATTTAAAAAAAAAAAAAGAGAGTGTGGGCTACTTTTATTGGGGGGTTTGTGCAGAATTTGTTTATAGGTGTGTATTGCCCCAGCCATGGAGGCAATATGTTTCACACTTACTCGCTGTGGGATTGTCCTGTGTGTGTGTAAAAAATAAATTAAAAAAAGGCCCAACACTGTTTATATTGTTGCATTAACTTGCATTTGTGATATCTGATTTGTCCGAGTTGGGGAGGGTGTTGGGTGGGGTACTGGCACAGCGGGGTGTGGATGCACATATTGTCTGTTTGTTAAGTGTTTTGAAATGGCTTTGATTTGACATATGTTTTGGGGTTATTTTACGTTATACTAGGAACACGGCAGCTTATTTTGTCCTGCGGACTGTTTTATATTAGAGACGGCAGAATAACCCATCTGGCCGTGTGGAGGTGGGGCAGTAGTCCACCTGTCCCCCTCTAGTTTCAGTTGTTTGTGTGCATGGATAGGCCCTGTTATTGTATTTACTGTTAGTGTGTGATTCGGGTTGAAATTTATGTGGGCCTAATGGTGTGTGTCTTGGACTTTTCTACGGGGGGAAAAATGTTATATATTAATTATGATTATTATTGTATGTTGTGGGTGACGGCTACACCTTTCTGGTTCCACCGCCACCCAGGGCATAAAAGGCCTACCTGGAAGAGGCACGGTCTCTGTACGACCAGCGCCTCTGCCTTGACAGGAGCACCTTCATGTTTTGTGAGTTATTACAATAAAGCTGCGTTATACTGCACCTTTGGCCTCATCATTGGAGTATTGGTTATGGACATAACATGTACTAACAGTATTGCCACTTTTCTAAAGCTTGAAACAGTTGGCCATTGAAAATAAGCGGCGCTAGCTTTCTTAACTCGCTAAAACTTACCAAGCAGACTTTAATGTTGGGGCTCCCAGGTGCCGTCAGATGCTGTGCCGTCCATTTCAGATGCTCAAGCATCACTGTAGTGCTGCCATGATAGAAAAGGTCTGCCTTGCAAAGTCTGCATTTTACTTGTTCCGTTTTTGTTTTTTTTTGTTTTCTGTGAAATGTTCCCATACTATAGAAAATTTGGGTCTGCCTTTTTACCTCCGCCAAAGGGGTAGGTTATGTGATCATCGGCGTTGGTTTGTCTGTCTGTTTGTTAGCAACATAACTCAAAAAGTTATGGACGGATTTTCATGAAATTTTCACAGATTGTCAGAAATGGGGTATCCTACAGATGATTAGATTTTGGTGGTGATCCGGATCACCGTCCACAAGAAAACCGCCATTACGCAAAATGCCATTTTCGTGAATAACTACTAAACCACTAATCCTATCATTGTCAATCCAATTGCTTGTCATATGTTTTCATGGTCAAGGAATCGGAAAACGTACACACAAACACTGTATGGGGGGAACTGTGGCGCTAAACCGCCATTACGGAAAATGCCATTTTCGTCAATAACTACTGAACCACTAATCCTATCATTGTGAATCCAATTGCTAGTCATATGTTTTCATGGTCAAGGAATCGGAAAACGTACACACAAACACTGTATGGGGGGAACTGTGGCGCTAAACCGCCATTACGGAAAATGCCATTTTCGTCAATAACTACTGAACCACTAATCCTATCATTGTGAATCCAATTGCTAGTCATATGTTTTCATGGTCAAGGAATCGGAAAACGTACACACAAACACTGTATGGGGGGAACTGTGGCGCTTGGCGGAGGTCTGCGCTCTCCGAGTGCATTTCTAGTTTTTTTAGCTCCACTTTGAGTTGTTTATCTTTTCGCTTTGCCATGCTGTGCTCTTCTTCTTCTTTGCTGGAAGTTGTTCATGCATCCCGGACAACAGAGGTGATACTGCCTGCAGTAGTTCTGGTCATGCATTGCAGTCACAACTGAACATTTCCTTGTCATGGTACGTGTCCACTATTCTGTCGTTTTTCTGCTTCCCATTCATTGTGTATTGGAAACTCAGTGGAAAGCATTTGGGTACGGAGCGGTCGAAAACCGGACTGTGGTGTGCAGAATCTCCCGTGGGTCCCCTACAGCTCATTTGCATAGTTATGATGATCGATCATGATTTTTTCTGTACAGTCATGAACTGGAGGCAGCACTCTCGTCCTGAACTTTTAAACCAGCGGTTTTTGATGTCAAATAACGACAGACTCATTAACTGAACCTACTATTTCTCACACAAAATGATGTTAGAAACACTTTTCGCTGGTTTGTTTTAAAGATATGGAGACCAAGGACGCCATATTGTCCGATAGCAGCGGAGAGCTGAAGACCACCCACAGCTGGACCCGTCAACCAATCCAGTGAACAGCCAGCTGGAGGAGAAGACGGGGGACGGGGGGGGGGTGTCAGATCTGTACATTACCTGTTGTTGTGAAGACATGAAGGACAAATTAATAACCGTTGTTTCAGGCAACCTCATACTATATGACCAATCCTTGCTGTCATATACAAACAACATACAAAGGAATGGGGCATGGAAAGCAGTGGAACGTGGGCTTATCCAGCCAAAGCTTATGAACCAGGCGGTCAAATTCGACATGCATTGTGCGGGTCTGTAGAATTGGGTGAACCCAAAACCGGCGGTGACGATGACAAAGTCGCCTTTTGTAGTGCAAATATACCAGCACTATTAAAAACAACTTGTTCATGGTTAATGACCATTTCAGTATTTCCTCCCGGATTGCTCCACTACGCCTAGTCGAGAACTATGCTACACGCCCCTTTTCCGTGCCTCATAGGTTGTGGTATCTGGATTCCTTTCCGAAAAATCCTGACCAGTGGACACGTAGCATCATGCATATAAACTTTATAATTAAACGATCTGTCAACAATAAAAATCTGCATTGACACATTTTTATTGTCGACGTTATCAACGACCTAGAGTAATCGTTTCAGCTCTAACTGAGAAGTACTTGACTTGAACTAAAAGCACTTGACTGACTTGAACCAAAACCAAAAGACATTGGCCAAACTGAGTTCTCATTTTTGTTTTTTATTTATTTACCTGTTGTTTTGCTGTTGCTGTTTTTTTTTTTTGCCATGGTAGTTGTTTTTTTGCTGAATATGTTGATAGCTTGTAAAAACTTTATTCCTTTTTTTTTTTTTTTTTTACAAATTTACCTAAAAAGCATTTTCATTCTTACATTGTGGTGTTTTGTGTCATTTCTGGGTGTAAGTTGGTCCCCTTGCTCTGTAGCCAGCCCTAGGACTTCTAACAGATTGACCCTATCTAAGACTTAACTTATTACACCTTTGTAACTGATTTACCTTGTACATCCCAGTAAAAAGGGGTTACAGATGTATTGAGAATATATTGCCTGGGGTGGCCTTTTGAAAGGACACTTCATTCAGACTTTTTTTTGCTATGCCAGTCTTCGTTTGTCTCTAAAAACAATATTTGCAAACATGAACAAGCCACTACCAAGCCTCGCAAAGTCAAAGCTCTATGATGTCAACATGTATGGCCTGGATTTAACTCCTATTCAAGCTTAAATCAAAGCACTCTTTCATTGTCACAGGATAATCCCATGTTTGTTCTACAAACTGAAGTGTCCTCAGATTCATTTATGTTTGTGATCAGCCGTCTGACCCTAATGTGACCCAAAACAACAAAGAATCCAAGGGTGTGAAGTTCTCAATTTTACCTCCACAGTTTTGTGTATTTTTTTATTTAAAGAGTAAACTTCTGAAATTTTTTGGAGACTACACTGGGTATTATACTGTTAATGTCTTTAGAAGAAATTTTAGAAAGTCATCTTGAATTTCATATGTTTTTCTTTCTAGATCAACACAATTCTGAGCCCATCAAGCTAGTGCATGTGAGAGTTAAAAAAAAGATAATATACACATACTAACAATACACACAGTGGTGGTGAGGGCGGGGGGTTCTACAGAAAACAGACTGAGGTCATCAATACGTGTTTAATGTACATATTTCTCCCTACTTATTTTTTAAGTGGAGCGTAAAGTCTTTTGACACAAAAATCTCCAATTTTTTCACAGTTATTTCCACCTGTTGTATATGCACATAAAGGTCCTATTCACTGCACTTTTTCCACCTGTTGACAGTTCAACAGGTCTTCATGAAATGTGTTTGATAGTCAAATTACCTTTAATTACTTAATTATTGCAATGTCACTGAATTGTCTTTTGTAGTCTTCCTCAAAATGGCTTGTTTTCGTGCATGCCTCTTTAAATGCTCTTGAATCCCAGTTAACCCCACCCTCCCTCTTTCATCATTTAGGATTTTGCTAAAATTAGTTGGCTAGCTCCTAGCTTGGGTAGCTAACACAGCCCGAGCCAGCTCCTGGCTCAGGAGGTAGAGCGGGTCATCCAATAACCAGAGGGTTGGTGGTTCAAATCCAGCTCTCCCCAGCCATACTGCCGTTGTGTCCCTGGGCAAGACACTACCCATCTTGCCTCCAGTGTTCATGACATTGGACATGAATGTGTATAAATGTTCGGTAGTGGTTGGTGTGGATTGGCAGCCATGTTTCCGTCAGTCTCCCCAAGGGCAGCTATGGCTACAGAGGTAGCTTATCACTATCAATGCCTGTCTGGAGTGAATGAATAATGGACTCACTGTAAGTGCTTTGAGATACCACTTGACATGTAAAGCACCATATAAATTTAATCCATTAATATTTTAATACAAAACTGTCTTAAGGACTGAATGAAATAAAGAATCACTGATAGAGAGGAGTGTGTGGTTTCAGTAGTTGATAGGATATGACTGGTCCCTGGAGTAGCTACAATAAGCACTGAAACAACCCTGAATGAATGAATGGGAAACTGCTAACAGCCTCAATAGCTGCCTTTAACAAAAAAATAAGAATGACACAAGATAGTGTATGTTATCGAGTGGGAATTAGCAAACCAGGTGGGACCAGGGATGTCTATTAGGGTGACTGGAATTTAAAGAAAATAACAATGTGAACAGCACTTGGTAAATTAACTCCATAGTAGCACTGATTGTTCTGAAGCTAACATCTTGGGCTCACACTCTTGGCGGGGACTAAATCATCACAGCCAATAGCACAGTGATAGGTTATAACTGGAGAGCGAATAATTTGTCAGTGAGCCTGGTTAATTGGTCACAATAATCCGATAATTAGGAATAACTGGATAATGGTAATAATCAGATTTGACGTGTTTACCTGCACTGAATAAACCAATTATTGGACAATAAACTATGTGTGTTAATGTAATTTCTTGTCACCCGATAATTGCCTTTGTCTGATTATTCTATTTACATGGCTACTTAAATAATCAGATAACTCCAAAAATCTGATTATAAACAGGTTATTTGTGTACATGTAAACATGGCCAATGATGTAGGGAAATAGAACCCTGAAGTGCAAAACCATCTTCTGACCATTCTGTTAACATATTAAAATAAAAATATTTCTAAGTGAAGAGAGAGTTTAATATTTTTACTTTATTCATATGACCCAAAAAGCATTTTACAAGGTTAAAACCCACAAACACACCATGTTTGAGTGAATGGGACCTTTAATAAAGGTAGATACACTTAACCCTCAGAGTGTGAGATTCCGTGTGCCCCTAGTGGCAGAGTGTGGCGCTGCGCCTGTCAACTGATTCTGACATCCCTTTAACTCCCCAGCTATACTGATGACTTGTACTGATCGTACCAGTTCAGAAGGTGGCAGGCATGTATTGGAGGACTCATGGATGACATGTAATACACCCAAGAAGAAGAAATCCTTGTTTCCTTTTCCTGTTTTCTTTCTTTGAGCCTAGAAAGCAAATATGGCCGCCACGCACCGTCATGTACGTCACATAAAACTGCTTTATATTCAAAAAGTTGCCGGGGTATACAAACAAAATTGACGTGGGATAATCATTAGAGTGTCTATATGTGGGAGAGAGTGCACATGACTGACAGAATGGAAAATAACGACCACGATGGACGAAAACGGACCGCGCACTCCAGCAAGCGAGTCCCCTTCGCTGCCGGTAAGTGACAAATTTCTTTGTTTCTTTACATTGTACTGATTTTCTTGTTCATATACTTTGAAGATAAGATGACAACGTACCCCTGTACAAAAAACGGTGTCAAAAGACTGAACCATTCTTTGTGTAAATATGTCCAAAGTCCGCTTTTGACTGAGTTATGTAATTCAGTGTTGCAGCTGTGCCATTATGCAAATTAGATGTGTAAATTCACTCCTATCTGAAACTTTGGATCATATTTTGCATCTTTCTAACTGACAGTAAGCCATTATCTCTTACCACTTTAAAGTCATAGTCCTGGAAAGTTCTGACATCTGATGTAACAAATTTCTTGAAAAAAATCTTTACCACTGTTGACCACTAGGGGTTATGTCGCAGTTTGGCGACAGTCACACTCAAACAGTTAACAGCAGCATAACTGATGATTTATTGCTAAATATTTTGAGGAATTCATCAGTAAGGGTTTTGAGATCCACTGCTGTAATCCACTGTCGCGAATGTGGTTGAAGAGGTACAATAAGTAGGAAAAAAATTCCTAAAAATTTATTTGAATTGTGAATTACCTCAAGCGCTAATCTGTTCAAGTGAAACCTTCCACGTATTCCACATCTACAACTGGCAAGTGGCAACTATGAAGGAACAGACTTAAATGCCACCATTATGGCCTTAAAGGGGACATTAAGGCAAAGCTTTGTTTGGTTAGCTGCAGTATTTCATACAGCATGGTGACATTTGCAGCCATCCATATAAAACAGTCCTAGCACTCCGTGGTGTAACCTTAAGCATATAAGGCATCACAGTTCTGCAGCCTTCATCTTGTCACTCAGCAGAATTCACCATTCATTTTGCAACAGAGATATTTTAGTCAGTGACATTCTGATTGTCAGCATTTGGCAGTGGGCTGATAATTCATGTTGAAAAGCTGACTAATTGAGCATTGCATCCAAAAGACTCTCTGTTACTGGAGGCTGTCCAGAGTTTAGATGATCTTGTACAACTGAAAAGATAATTCACTTGTGATTTTCTTTGGGCAAGCACGAGATATGCATGTGACTTTTCCAGCCTCAGCTAGACTTGAAACACATCTTTTCCATTTCTTTCATCGTCCTCAACTCTAGTGCAGCTATCCTCCTGTTCTAATATACTAGAATAATAACTCTCCCACTCAGTAGAGCCGTGTAGTCTGTTTGAACACAGGAGGTACTGTTTCCCTACTCAGTCTAAGCCTCATACATGTATGAAAATGAGCGGAAGAATTTTTTTCTTCACAAAATGTGTAAACAATGGGAACAATGGGATTCTCCTATGATCTTCACAAACTTGCAGTGCACTTTATTGAGCTCTATTTAAGGGATCCAGTCTGCTGTCAATGTCGCAGAGCACATTTATGGGTGTGTCCAAGTCCATTGCACTATTACAACAGCACAAAAACTAATTTTGTGCCAGACAGAACATGGGAAGAGGCTGTCCCAATGCTCCTAATTATTCACAGGTGTATTTTGGGTGTAATGTGAAATGTGTCATTCCTATTAATAAACAGGGACACAATGTTGAAGATGAGATTCTAATATAACAGCATTGGGAGAACAAATCCGTTCTGCACTGAGGGCAATGCATGCTCATTCACAAAATGGAAATGTGTTTAAGGGCCATTATAACCAAACAGCTTAAAATGAGCTTTTTAACCTTCTTGTCCTTTTTTTAATGATAAAATTGTCAGTATTAGGAATAATATTCCAAAAAATAGCCCCTCTAAAAATACCAAGTCTCTACCTAACACTGCTGTTCCCACAGGCTCAGAACTCCACTTTTCTAAATTTTCTCGTATTAATCATTCTGATCTAGCCCTAATAGTGTCAGCCTCTAAGTCAACTACCTGTCTTTTAGATCCAATCCCCGCTAGACTAGTGAAGGAATCGCTATCTCTGATAAGTCCATCTCTTTTGAACATAATTAATATGTCCCTATTAACAGGACATGTACCGCAGTCATTTAAAGTGGCAGTAATTAAACCTCTACTTAAAAAACCTTTGCTTAATTCTGGCATTTTGACCAATTATAGACCAATATCTAACCTCCCCTACTTTTCCAAGATCCTTGAAAAAGTAGTCACCAATCAAGTATGCACCTTTTTAGAAAAAATTCTATATTTGAAAAATTTCAGTCAGGTTTTAGGAAACATCACAGCACAGAGACAGCCTTAGTGAAAGTTACTGATGACATCCTTATGGCATCTGACAAAGGACTTATCTCCGTCCTTGTTTTATTGGACCTCAGCGCTGCCTTTGATACCTTGACCACCGTATTCTGCTAGAGAGACTTGAACAGCAAATTGGCTTGAATGGAACAACGCTAAGATGGTTCCAGTCTTATCTATCAGATCGTGCCCAGTTTGTTAATGTCCATAACAAGTCCTCTACTCAGACCATGGTTAGCTATGGAGTTCCGCAGGGATCAGTACTTGGACCAGTATTGTTTACATTATACATGCTGCCTTTGGGGGACATCATGAGGAAGCATTCTATTCATTTTCATTGTTACGCTGACAACACTGAATTGTATTTATCCATCAATCCAGATGATCCCAGCCAGTTGGGTTTACTCCAGGAGTGTCTTAAGGATATCAAAACCTGGATGAACTACAACTTTCTATTGCTGAATACAGACTTTGGGGCCAACTTGTCCTTGGCCCCAGACATGCTAGAGGTACTCTTTTTAGCAAGATAACAACACTAGATGGCATTGCACTCGCTTCTATGTCTTCTGTTAGGAATCTTGGGGTTGTCTTTGACCAAGATGTGTCTTTCAACTCTCATATACAGCAAACCATTAAAACCGCCTTCTTCCATCTGCGTAATATTTCTAAAATTACGTCCATCCTGTCTCATAAAGATGCAGAGAAACTTGTCCATGCCTTTATCACCTCTAGACTTGACTACTGTAACTCATTTTTATCAGGTTGCCCAAACAAGTCCATAAAGTTTCTCCAACTCATTCAGAATGCAGCTGCACGTATCCTTATGAGAACAGGGAGAAGAGATCACATTACTCCAGTTTTAGCTTCTTTACATTGGCTCCCAATAAAATATAGAACTGAATTCAAGATATTACTCTTAACCTGTAAAGCTCTTAATGGTATGGCTCCTTCTTGCCTGCAAGAACTCTTAGTTCTTTATCATCCAACCAGAGCTCTGCGCTCCCCAAAATCCAAACTACTAGTGGTCCCCAAGGTCTCCAGAAGTAGATTGGGAGGTAGAGCTTTCAGCTATCAAGCTCCCCTCCTGTGGAACCATCTTCCCAGTTCAGTTTGGGAGGCAGACACTCTCTTTATTCAAGAGCAAGTTGAAGTCTTTTCTCTTTGATAAGGCCTCTAGTTAGAAATGCTGCCCCTGCCAGGCCTTCACTTGCATGTGCAGCCTGGCCAGGCTTGGTACTGGACTGTTTGACTTTGAATGTGGTATTTGTATGTTTGTTTTTGAATGTAGCTACTCAACCCAGCTGGTCGAGGCAGATGGCCATCCTCTATGACCTATGATTCTGCCCGAGGTTTCTGCCCGTTAACGGGAAGTTTTTCCTCACCTGTGTTGCCACAGTGCTTGCTCTTAGAGGTCTCTGCTGGGTTCTATAAACTAAGAGTGTGGCCCTAAACCCACTCTTTTCTGTAAAGTGCCTTGAGATGACCTATGTTGTGATTTGGTGCTATATAAATAAAATGAACTGAATTGAACTGAATTGTCCACAGCACTGGTCGCACTGGGGAAACATAATTATAATTAGCAGTGTTGTAGTCACCACATTCTGAGGTCAAGGCCGAGTCTGAGTCACTACGCTCCGAGTCACCACATTATTTCAGACACCACCTGCAAAGTGCTTTGCAAAATTTGCATTTCGCCCTGTGTTTCCTTCTCCCTTTCTCCTCGTACTCTTCATGATCGGTGAATCCAAACTGAATGATTTGTGACTTGGAAGACATAATTGACTCGTCAGTGTACAGCTTTTTTTCTTGATAAGAAGCAGTGTTGCAATAACTCGTGCAAGCGAGGTCAAAATTAGACGTGTACTGCACAGCACAGTACTACTTGCAGAGGTCATGTGTGCACTGCATTATGTATGCATGCAATAAGTGCAGCTGGTGTAGCAGCAAAGTAGTGCATAATGTTTTGCCATTATTGTAGTGATCCGCGCTGGGTGCCTCTGTTCACTAATTACCATTCCCAGCTGCGCTTGCTTTCACACCTGCTCTCCCCAATTAGGCACCCTTTATCAGGAGTGGATTCCTGCTCTCCGGCACGGAGACGTCTACGCTCCTTGGGTGAAGTTCTCCTCCCCTAAACTCACCTGCTGCATCTACTGGGAGTCAGGCCTCTTTTCTTTGCATCATTTCAACACCTGTAATCTGGGAGCTTCGCCTCCCCAACTAACTGTAAGACTGTTCCCTCAGGAATCCTCACCTTCATCCCCAGCTTCTTTCCTCTGCTCTCCCCTGTGCACAGGTGGACTCCCTCCTGGCGGCGGACTTACCCTTCCTCCGGGCGGCGGACCAGACCAGTGCACCATTTGCTCTCACTCCCTCTTCCCTCAGCTGGGGCTGCACCTGTTCCTTCCCCCGCACCTCGTGCACTACACCTCCGGAGCAGGGCTCCGGCAACCTGGAGAGGACTGTTGATTCTTCGGCGCTTCAACGACTCCTGCGCCCAGTAAGATTATCTATTATTCAGCTCATTCGAGGCTCTGGGATTGAACTGTTATTAATTCCCCTTCTCTTTTCCTCCAGCAGGGTTGCCAGTTCTCTCCCGCTCTGCATTCACACCCACTCACTCATACACACATTCATTACTTTAATAAAAGATCATTGTGAGTTATATCGAGTCTGTGTCTGTGTCTGTGTTTTCGTGTAAACGTGTCAATTATGCACCGTGTACTGTACCACAAGCGCGTTTGCATAGTGAGCGGATACATGTACTAGTGTATGTACTGCCAAAACTTGCTAGTCTGTACATGTACTAGTACTGTACATGTGCATGTATAGTGAATCGACAAGTGAAAAGATTAATCCACCATGTACATGTACTGGTACATGAACAGTACTACACTGTACATGCACATGTACTAGTACTTGCGGAGGTCGTGTATGCATGCGCTGCATGTGTATCCCCAAGCAGAAGTGTGGAAGGAGACAGAGTGCAGATAAGGGTGAGGAGCTCAGATAGCTCAGACAGAAAACCAGCAGGAGCCTTAGGAGGGCAGTAAATGAGGACAGACTGAAGCTGAGAATTCCCAGCCAGTTTAAACACAACTCCCTCAAATGTAGTGGTAGCAGGTATGGGGACTGGTTTAATCCTGATGACGGCATGGTGGATGACAGCCAGTCCCCCGCCGCTGCCCTCAGCACAAAGCTTCTGTAAATAAACATAGGCTGGTGAAGGGGCCTGATTTAATGCAAAAAAGTCCAGCTTTTTCTGCCAAGTCTCCATTAAGCAGAGGATGTCAAAATTGTATTCCAAAATGATGTCATGAATAAGTAGAGGTTTATTGTTGAGGGAGCACACATTGCCCATAGGTGAGGCTGAGTGGATTGGAGAGGTGCAGTCAATACAGTGCAGTAGGCGGAACTGTTTGGTGAGCATGTCGTGTTTGTTGTGATGATGACACACAGTTCCAGGATGCCTCACTGACAATATGTAGGGAATGGGTGAACTGGAATAAACAAACTTGCATCGGGAGCCATGGTGAATATAGCGGGGGCGGCGCAGGAGTCGAAGAGATTTAATAATAGCAACGGAGTCCGGTGTGAATTCAGTGATGAGGCTGCGGAGCTTTGCAGAGGTGGATTGGATCCGCCCCATAATCGGGAAGGAGCAGCAACAACCAATGGCTAATGCTACTGCTAGACAGCAAACTGCAGAAGTAGTCCAAACTTCCACAAAAACACAGCAGTCCCGGTATCCAGGATTGCTGAGATACCATTAACAGAGTAACCTCACTGGAAATCCCACACACAGAACAACAGCAAAGATGACCACCGCCGCAGCTACTGTAGCTGGATGACAGCTGCCGGTGGATGAGTGTGCACACAGCAGCCAGGATTGATAAAACACAGCAGCCACCATGGATTGGCTAGCAGGTCAGTGCGTGAACTGTGCAGTTTCCACACAGTAGCAGCTATCCAAATGCATAGTGGTAGTAGACAAGACAAACTACGAGTGAATTCGGATTGAGAAGCAGTGACATACATGCCAACGTCCTCCCAAACCGGGCTGCTACCATGTCTTTTCTCAGGTTCCGTAGGAATTGTCCCTGCCCGGTTCTCTGTTTATCATTATTATTATTATTATTATTATTATTATTATTACTAGTATTAATATTGTGGTTTCTGTTCCTGTCTTGTCTCTTGTGTAGTTGTGGTCATGTTTATGTCTCCCCTGGTCTTTTGTTTATGTTGCATGTGTATCCTCTGGCCTTGTCTGTCTGTATGCCCCAGCCCGTCCAGTTTCTGTACCTGTTGACACTGTTTTCTCCATGTGTCTGTTGTCAGCCGTGATTAGTCTGTCCATCTGTTCTGTGTTGCGTGATTACCCGTTGTCTATTTATGTCAGTGTCTGTCTTTGTCCTGCACGGTGTCCTAAACATCAAGATACGTAGTCTGTATCAGTCATGTTTAGTCATTGTTTAGTGTTTGTAGTCATAGTCATAGTAGTCATGTTAGTTGTGTCACATTGCAGTCTAGTCTAGTTGTGAATCTTGTCTTGCCTGTTTGTGCCTGCTTGGATTTAACTTTGCCTCACCTCTTTGAGTAGCTTGTCAAGCCTTGTTTTGAGCCCTCAAGGTGGTTTGTGTTTGACCAGCTCAAAATAAACATTGCTAACTTTGAGTCTTACGTTTGGGTCCTACTTCCAACATACCACTTTGACAGAAGGACAATGTCAAATAGACCCAGTAGACTTGAAGTTCTGACTGATGGGCCTTGACGAGAAGAAAGCAGGTGTAGTTTCCCATGTCCAGGACCTCATTGAGTATGCCTGCATCTCCTGCACGCCGGAACAAGCCCTCCTATTCTTTAGATGTGCCAAGGAATTGATTGAGGAATTTCCATCCCTGCCATGGTACCCCCAGCTTGCTGGACTCCTGCGCTCCATGTCTAACCTGCAGTGGATGCTCCAGGAGCTGGTGAGGCCGTCACCGGGGGTGGGAGAGGAGCTGAAGAAGGAGGGACTTTGTCCATCCGCAGAAAGACGCGGCTCACGCCGGCACCGATGGACACAGCGGCCCGGCTTCTCATCTCTGGTGGAGGCACTCCGGGCCATCCGGGCACTCCATTTCCCTTGACCCTATGCCAATACCACACCATCGGGCAGCAGCTCATCATCAGACGAGTTCCGTCAGCTCCCGGAAGGACTTGCCTGATTCATCAGCATCAGCAGAATGGGAACATGGGCAAGTACCTTTTCATTGTGTAACACCATTTAATGAAAGGTCTTGCCCTGTTCTCGGGGAGGGGGCTCAACCACCTACCACCGCTGAACTCTCTCTCCCTGCCTCTGCTGCCACTCTCATCTCACCTGCATCTCCCATCTCCCTTCTTCCAAGCTCTCCATTTGAGGTGGTTGGGTCAGGGATGGTTCCCCGAATGTCTGGGCTCAAGGGTCTCCATCCTTTGTCATCTGGGTCTGCAGCTGGTTAGCCTGTTACGCCTGGGTCTGCCATCTATCAGCTTGCATTGTGTAAGCCGCTAATCAGACAGCTTCATCTGGGTTCACCGCTGACCTCCCTTTGTTGTCCAGGTTCACTGCAGATCAGCCTGTATCACCTGTTCCCCAGCCATCTGTTCCTGAAATCAGTGCACCCCAGTCATCTGTTCCAGAGGTCAGCACGCTCCTGTTGTCTGTCGCTGAGGCCAGCCCTCGCCTGTTATCATTGGTCACTGAGCTGGAGGCGCTCCTGCTACAGTCTTTGGAGGATCCTCTGGTGCAGCCTCCGGAGCTAGAGGCCCCTCTGTCATCTGCTCCAGTGGTCGGTGTGCCTCTATATCCTGTTCTTGAGGTCAGCTCACTGAAACCATCAGCTATTGACGTCAGCGTGCTGAAACCATCAGCTCCTCAGGTCAGCATGCTCCAACTGTCAGCTCCTGAGGTCAGCGTGCTTCAACCGTCAGCTCCTGAGGTCAGCGCACTCCAGCCATCAGTTCCAGAGGCCAGTGTGCCTCTGTCACCTGTTCCTGAGGCCGGGGTGCCTCCTTCATCTGTTCCTAAGGCCAGCGCGCCTCCATCGTTTGTTCCTGAGGCTGGTGCACCTCTGTTACCTGCTCCTGAGGCCGGGACACCTCCTCCGTCTGTTCTTGAGGTCGATGCACCTCTGCTGTTTGTTCTTGAGGCCAATGATCCTCCATCATCTGCACCTAAGGCTGGCACGCCTCCATTGTTTGTTCCTGAGGCTGGGGCGCCTCCACCGTTTGTTCCTGAGGCCGGTGAGCCTTCATCATCCACACCTGAGGCCAGCACGCCTCCACCATCTGTTCCTGAGGCTGGAGCGCCTCCGTTGTCAGCTCCTGAGGCAGATATGCCTCTGTCGTCAGCTCCTGTGACCGGTGTGCCTCCGTGGCCTGCTCCTGAGGTTGGTACACCTCAGTCATTGGGTTCTGGGGCCAGCGTGCCTCCCTTGTCAGTTCCTGAGGCCGGTGCTCCTTTGTCGTCAGTTCCTGAGGTCGGCGTGCCTCAGTTATGGTCCCTCGCGCTTGAGACACCCAGCTTTCGGGTCTGGGGTCCGCAGATGCTGGCCGACCCCTCGATCCCCCTCACCCTTTGGTCTGGGGGCCAATAATCTTGGGTAGACCTCCTGACCCACCTTTTTCTTTGGTCTGGTGACCTAGGGACCCTGGTAGGCTTCCCAGTCTACCCTGTTCTCTGGGCTTGGGGCCCATGGACATGGGTAGGCCCCCTGATCCCCCTTATTCTCTGCTCTGGTGGTCCTGGGACTCGGGTAGACCACCCGACCCACCTTGTTTTGTAGTTTGGGGTCGTAGACTTTGTTTGGCCCCACAAATTGTGATTTTGTTTTGGACTCTGTGGGGGAGGGGGATAAAAGTTTGTTTCGGCCCACCTAGCCTTGTGCTCCCACCATCCACTCTGGGAAGGTGATTTGGTTTTGTTGTTGTTTTGAGGGTCGTCTGAAAGCTGCCCCTTAAGAGGGGGGTAATGTAAAGGCGTGGGTTGGTACCCATGTCCTCACCTTACTTTCTAGTTTATGTTTCCTTGTCATCAGGACAGGGGCTCAGCCCATGTCCTCGCTTTGAGTTCTTTATTGCATGATTTTCTATGTTTTGTTCGTGCTCATTATTATTGTATTGTCCTCAGTGTTGCATTATGATTTTCCCTGCCTTAGTATAATTTGGTCACTAGTTTTATTGTGTTCGTGTTTATATTTATTGTTGCCTTAGTTTTAATTATTGTTGGAGCTATTTGTTATTGGTTGATATTGTTTAATTTGTTTGTTTTGTTTAGGATTAAATAAGTTATATTTTGGTAGTGTTTTTCTTTGGTAATTTTGCATATTTAGTTTATAAGTAGTTTGTTTACTTGTTTAGTTTTGTTTGCATAATTAATTGGGCTTTTTTTGGGTTGTCATGGACACCTAGGTTACTATATAGGTGAGGTAGGCAGGGATAGGATCAGCATGCTCCTGGGTGGGCCTATGATTTTTTTTACCAGAGCAGGAGAGGCAGGAAGGAATGGAAGCGTCTGTTTGCCTGTTTTTTGAAATAAAAAATCACTCAAAAATGACATAAGTTGTTTGGACAATGGACTTCTTTTTCCTGCGTAAACCACAAACCCATGGTGCAGTAGTAATCATTTGAGTTAAAGTTAACTTTTTCTAAGTTTCAGTTTTGAATTTGGACAAATGGTCACTACAGTTCTGTTTGGTCATTGTGTTTATTATTGCTATCATGTCTTTTCTCAGGTACTGTAGGAATTGTCCCTGCCCAGTTCTCTGTTTATTATTATTATTAGTAGTAGTATTAATATTGTGGTTTCTGTTCCTGTCTTGTTGTGTAGTTGTGGTTATCTTGTTTACATCTCCCATGGTCCTTTTTTCATATCTCAGGTGCGTCCTCTGTCATTGTCTGTCTGTATACCCCAGCCCGTCCTGTTTCTGTACCTGTTGACACTGTTTTCCCCACGTGTGTGTTGTCAGCCGTGATTAGTGTCTCCACCAGTTCTGTGTTGCGTGATTACCCGTTGTCTATTTATGTCAGTGTCTGTCTTTGTCCTGCACGGTGTCCTTATTGTCAAGATAGTCTGTATCGGTCATGTTTAGTTATTGTTTAGTCTTTGTAGTCATCATCTTAGTAGTCATGTTAGTCGTGTCATGTTGCAGTCTAATCTAGTTGTGAATTTTGTCTTACCTGTTTTTGCCTGCTGTGACTTAACTTTACCTCGCCTGTTCGAGTATCTTGTCATGTGTCTAAGATTTAAGTTCATATTTATGTGCTTAGCTCTGTTTTTGGTTTTTACCAAAAAGAAACATTTGGCTTTTTAATGAGTGAAGGTGACACTTCTTTATTAGGTACTGCAGGCATACGCTTATTAGAGGACATTTTTCTGACCTCTGTAATATTTGTTACATGAAATAAAACAGCTGAAGGCACAAATTTAAATTAATATCAAGAGCTGATTGTAATTGTGTTAAAAACTTTGGTTCTTTTTAAGTCAAAGATTTTCACAATCGGTGTTTTTTTTAAAAATTATTTTACTTATTAATTCCAAATAGATATAAAAGCTGATAACTTGCAAAATATAACCATTTTAAATAAAACAGTTTACATACTGTCTCACAAGATGAACAAAAATGTAGGGGATGATGGAGAAGACTTATATAAAAGTGTGAAGAGCTCTTGGGGGCCATTACAAACCACTCAGCCAACCATATTTATACTATGAAATATTTAGGTAGCACTTCTCTCTGTAAGCTCACAACCATTCTCAAAGTCAACTGCACCAAACTAAATGCAACATGTGAACATATGGTCTCTTCACAAACTGAGATGCTGTGGGACTTCATCCTAGAAGAGATGTTCTGTCACTGAGGATGTCTGCAAAGTGGAGTCAAAGGAAAGCCAATTAAATCACATCTTTATATAATGTAGAAAGATTAAATATATGCAAAGAAAGCAGCCCAGAAGTGCTACATTTTCAATTGGATGGAAGCTAGAGACAGAATTTTATTTGAAGGCATTGTAAGAGATGACAGTTGTTTAATTACTTCTCTCCTTATTTGCTGAATTTTGTATGAAGAGGGCTCTTTGCTTGTCTTTTCTTGTCAGTGTTGGAAAGGATGGAGGAAGAATTGTTCCAGTATTTCTACATAAAAGGAGCCCTGGACATTTGCTCTCATCCTATATTCTGATGGTGCAAGTCTGAAAGCTTCCTTCCTGTCTAGGAAATGACATCCTAATGGGCTGCTCTTCTCCCTTCTCTAGTCCTGTATCACAGCTGTCTAATGAGAGCATAAGTGGCAGTTAATGATGGATGCCTACAGTTCTATCATCTGCAGTCAACTAGCATCAGTAGTTCTGGTGACGTTATTTAGTTTGGACTGAGGGGATGCCCCTTTCTGTCTTCAGTCTAATGTAGAATTGATCAGTATCTATTGATGCCACAGCAATAAATACAAAAAAGTAGTTCATAGGAGATAGTATCTCTGCATGGTCAGGGGTTGGACTGTCTGTCTTGTATTAATGCCAGGACCAAAGGTTTTCCAGACGTACCTGCATGTATTATGATGATTACTGTTATTAACTTCATCTGAAACTGGTTTTAATTCTGTGCTTAGTGGAAATATTACAGCAGTTACATATATACTAATGTGACACTTCTAAGGAGCACTCACATTGACATTAGTTGCTCTATTCCATGCTCAAGCGTGATTGTCCCCCTTCCCGTCTCACCCTCTGGACTCTGCTCACACTGCCATAATTGCTTCATACTGTGCTGACGTCCCTTCTACCCTCTTCATCTCTGAAGCACTGTTGTGAATACCTCGTGGATTTTAGCATCTGGCCCTGTGTATTACTATTTGCGCAAGGGTAAACACTCAACTTCTGCATTGGACTAACAAGCCAGATTGATGATACAGAATATATAAGCTGCAGAGGGTGCACGGCAAGTAGGCAGAGAATGTGACCATTTGTATTTGTTCTGTGCTTAATTGTATCTCTTCAAATTATACCTGAGTTGGGGCAAGTGTTTGGCGCTTGAGCGCAGCATGGAGAGATCACATTAATCAGCCTGGAATCTGAAGGCCAAATGTCAGTCAATACAGTACATATGACAGTGTGAGTATGGCTTTAAACTGATTAGCTTGTTGGCCACACTGGTTGGAAGGATTTGATCTCAACAGCTGTAGAATGGATTGCCAACATTTGGTTTAAAAAGATTATGAAATTACTATATGGTAACGATTGAACAGACACGTCTTCAGTCCTGCTGCGCTACATTTTTTTCTTTTCTTTTCTCCTCAACCCCAACCAGTCTCAGATGACGGACCCTTTTCTGCTTCTACTTGAGGTTTCTTCCTGTTAAATGGGAGTTTTTCCTCTCCACTGTCACCAAGTGCTCAAAGACAGGGCATCTGATTGTAGAGGAGTCTGAAACTAGAGGGTACTCAGAGGGTGCATACCTCTGCCAAGGCCCTAGCTCTCAGACTGTTGGTCTGTCTTTCTGTGGATTGCACAAAAACTACTGGATGGATTTTGATAAAATTTTAACCATAGGTGACCCCCTACAGATGAACCTATTCAACTTTAGAGGTGATCCAGGTCAGGATGTGGATTCTGGATCACTGTTTCACTTTCTTCAACATTGTGATGTATGGCCTTCGTAGAAGTATGTGCTCTAGTGCCCTCTATTTCATTACATGCCATGAGCACATACCTCCACCATGGCCCTATAGTGCAGTGTTAAACAATGTGAAACGTTTGCTTTGAAACTTGCATTATTATCCTTCTGGAGAATAAAGAGTACTGCAATTTGGAAAACAAGCACCACATTATCTTCAATAAGAGGTAACTAACAACTGAGATAATAAAATCACTAGGAAATGAATATTATTTACATCCATTCCTAGCATTTCAAGTGTAAATTAACCCAAAAGCTTCATTCTTTAATAAAACATGGCATGGTGTATGCTTGGGGGAGGGGCTTGACAGCAAGTGCTGAGTGGCTGGGTTTCTTGGGCTCAGCCTTAACAAATCACATGGGTCTGCCCTCCAGAGGGCTTACCACCTGCAGCAGAGATTATTGGGATGGGTGCTATTCTGGATCAGTCTGAGCTTCTCAGCTTGTCCCGGTGATCGCAGATCCCTGGATAAGAAGTAGAGGATGGATGGATGGATGGATGGATGGACAAATAAGTTCACTTATGGAGAGCATGAAGAACAGAGCAGAAAGAACACCATACAACAGTAACACCACAAAACAGATTGAGGTGAACCTTATTGTGCATCACAGTACCTCAGTGTACTTTTATCCTTATTATTTCAAAGAACCAAATCTCAAAATGAATTGCAAATCAAGCCTACATTTAAACAGGGAGCACTGTCAAAAGTCATTTATTGAGAGGATAGTTTTCACATTATTTTCTTATCACAGCCCTGAAATAGGGAAATGTGGAATTATCACATGCATGAAGTGGGTGTCTTTTAAGTCCCTAAGAAGATTTATTTGCATAAGCACACACTGGCGAAGCAGCTTTGTGTGAAGCAGTCTTTGATGAAAAGGCCTCGCTGAAGTAACAGTACATACCGAATGTATCAGTGGTTGATAGAGGTCTTTATTTCTCCAGTTAGAGATTTGAAAATATGAGTTTAAATATATTAAATAATTAAGTACTATCATAAATACTTAAAGTACCTCTTTGTCCATGTTGTTGGGCATTAAAACACGTTGTCTTCAATAAAAATCCACCAATGAATTAATGTTTCACAGCCCAAACACAAATTACATTTATCACATGCTGGAAATATGTACATTAGTTTGACACTTGAATGAGATTAAGCTTTGGTTTGCTCTGTCACTACTTACAAACCCATGACAGAGAGGTGTGAAGAATTGCTATGCCGTCCAAACTGTAGGCACATTTGCATATGTTGTGTTCTATATGGTGAATAAATGAAATATTTTTATTTTCGCGTCTGGGTGTCATGATTGCTGCCCCTCTGGGGCAGAGGAGACAAAAACCTGAATGCAGGATAGTGTTGTGTATGTTTATTAAACATAAAGTCGTAACAAAAACTCTAACGAGCGAACAGAGCAGGTAAAACAGAGAATGAATATAAATACTCTACAGTTCATTGGAGAGTAAGAGGGAAAGACCCAAAGCGCTCTCAGACATAACTGAGGAGCGGGGGGATAACAGGAAAACCCAAGGCGCTCGCAGACAAGACTGCGGAGCAGGGAGGATAATAGAGATAAACCCAAGGCGTTCCCAGATGTGACTGCGGAACGGTGGTGAAACAGTACTTACAGAATCTCGACAGAGTGGTCCGTACTCTGGAGTTGAGGTGACAATCCAATGAACCGACGAGACACAGGTGAACAGACAGAGCTTAAATAATGATAACATAACGAGCCAAGTGAGCACAGGTGTGGGTGAGTGTGTGCATGCGTGTATGTGTGTGTGTGCGTGCGAGTGTGGGTAGGACTGAGTCAGCACAGGTGTGAGCGAGTACGTACGTGTGAGCGAGTACGTACGTGTGAGTGTGCACGCGTGAGAGTGAGCTGAGTAGTAGACACAAACAATAATGGCATTCAGCTGTCAAGCACTGACAGGAGAGGGAGGCGTGGCTGTCAGCTGACAGGGGGCAGGGCAAACCCCGGAAGGCTTCCTGACAGCTGCCTGTCACAAAATGAGTGAGGAGAGGCCAAAACATAAACTGGCAGACAACAGGCACCAAAAACATGACAGGAGAAATGCAGCCACAATGCCATGAAGCTGGGTTTGGAAAAAGTCCAAACCCAGTTCATGACACTGGGGATTTATAATATTCTGACTGGGGTATAGACCAAGAAAGTGACAAAGGTGGGGAAAAAAACAGTAAATCAGCTCAAAGTGTCAGACTTATAGAATTTTTTTTTCATACATTTCAAGGAGCTTAATTCAACTCAGTGTTTTATTGGGACAGGTTTTGTGGAAAGTACTAAGAGGACTAATCATGTTCCTGTTACTGTTGCATAATTAAATATTTTGTGCTTGTTTACTTCTCTATTTTATGCAGTGTGATGAGAGCTGGCAATATATTTATGCTTTTTTATTAATTTTTTTCCTCTCATAAATTTCCAATTTTCTCACCAGTTAGTGAGGTATTTGTTGTAAACTTTAATAGTTTTTTCTTGGAAAATTCTACACTACCGTTCAAAAGTTTGGGGTCACTTAGAAATTTCCTTATTTTTGAAAGAAAAGCACTGTTTTTTTCTATGAAGATAACTTTAAACTAATCAGAAATACACTCTAATATCTAATATACATTGCTAATGTGGTAAATGACTATTCTAGCTGCAAATGTCTGGTTTTTGGTGCAATATCTACATAGGTGTATAGAGGCCCATTTCCAGCAACTATCACTCCAGTGTCCTAATGGTACAATGTGTTTGCTCATTGTGTCAGAAGGCTAATGGATGATTAGAAAACCCTTGTGCAATCATGTTAGCACAGCTGAAAACAGTTTAGCTGGTTAGAGAAGCTATAAAACTGACCTTCCTTTGAGCAGGTTGAGTATCTGGAAAAAATTATTATTTCAAATACAAATCATTATTTCTAACCTTGTCAATGTCTTGACTATATTTTCTATTCATTTTACAACTCATGGTGGTAAATAAGTGTGACTTTTCATGGAAAACACAAAATAATTGTCTGGGTGACCCCAAACTTTTGAACGGTAGTGTAACTTTTATTTATAAACTTGCAACTTTTTCCTGACTCTTTTTTCCCGTAAATTTGTCATGTTTTGTGATTAACGCTTTCCTCCACAGAAATTTACAACAATATTGTCATAAATTTGTAACTTTTTTAAAAAAAAATTTGCAACTTTTTTCCTCACATTTAATTTTTTTTCTTGTGTATTTGCTCCCATCCTCTCACTGATAAACTAAGCTGTCCTGTATAAACTATCCTTGCAGTCTTTATGGGGATGGAAGGTGGCAGGTTAACCTAGGGAAGGATTTTGGATCATTTTACTGACAATGGGAATGGCCTTTTAAAACTTTTTTTTTGTGTGAAGATTAATTTATTTGAATGGAGATTTAATATTTTGTTTATTGAAAGAAAAGACTTTTTCAGATTTTTGCAAAGATTTTTTTTTAAATTATTTTGAACAGATACAGTGGTGCTTGAAAATACTTAATTAATGATGAAGACAATGGCCTCTGTATGAGTTGACAATTTTGTAAAAATCTATCTGGTATTAAATATGTCCATGAGTGTATAGGTATTAAAATAAAATAGATATACCAAGTAAGTACAGTGACATTTGTGCTACCGCATATGTAACTTTACTTTCTTCAGTATTTAGGGGTGCCCTTTTTTTGGTTGAGCACCTGTCCCCCAAAATATCTGTGCACGTCATCTGCATGAGAATAATATCTGGCATGAATTTCATGAGCGTAGCACTATAGCAGGTTAAGAGACCTGTGGTGTCACTGAGGTGTGTGTGCAGAATTTCCCACCAACATGTAGGTCACTGCTGCTAACAGCCTGGGAAACGTGAAGTCTGCTTTATCTAGATCATAAAACGCAACATGACTGGATGAGACACATTTGCTCTCTCAATTGGTAATAGTTTCCCTTTCCTCTTTAAGAATATATACTCTGTGTTTTTTTCTCTTAATCGGAATAGCATGCCAATTAATTACTCTGGTCAACACCAAATTTATTGTCTAAGTTTTTTTTTTTTTAGCTGATTTAGGACAATTTGGATGTGCTGAATCCAAAAATCACACTGGTTTTACACAATTAGGTCAGCTTTTTGAATTATAGCCACATGTTGTTTTATACATTTTTGTTTACATGTACGGGTAATTCCGCCTTATATGATGCAAAATTCTTTTTTATGTCTTGAAATTCTCAGAATTGTGAACAATGATGACGTAACATTCAATTTACACGTACTTGCCGTTATATACAGGTAAGTACATGCACAGTACTAAGTACTAAGTAAGTACAGGTTTTTACTTAGCACCTGATCGAGAGAAACGGATGACATTTTCAGATTCAGCGGTGCAAAATGGTCTTAAATCAGTTGAAAAAGCACAGACAACTTACAAAAAAATTATTTTTGTAACCCTGTTTTATCATATACTAAAGAAAAAAGATTAAATGCATCATAAAGGTCATTGCACATGCTATGGTTCTGTTTATTTCTTAGTACAAAGCCACACTTGGTAACAACTCTTATAATGACTGATGGAGATATTTAAAAGCAGTATGAAAAAGACGTTTTCTATTTTTGTAACAGTATCATTACTGGATCAATAAACATGCATCTATAAACGAAGGTAAGCCAATACAAGCATTTACAATAAATAAATAAATAAAATACAATCTTTGCAATGTAGTATAAAACTGTCCATATTGAATATTAGTCATATTAAAGTGTTAGTGTCATTACCTTATTAGAATTGTTGTTGATGCTGGGATAGGCTCCACCCCCCCCCCCCGTGACCCAAAAAGGATTAAGCGGAAGAAGATGGATGGATGGATGGTTTCTGTACCTAGTACCTTGGCATTCTTTCAGAGAGCAAAGTAAGAATTTCGTTGCTCAAGAAATGTAGCATTTCTTAACTATGCACATGATAATAAAGCCTTTGAATCTTGAATCTATTAATTCAATTCAATTCAACTTTATTTATATAGCACCATTTCACAACAACAGTCATCTCATAGCACTTTCAACTGTAGGGGAAAGCCCCACAATTGCAGAAAGACCCCAACAATCAGGTGATTCCCTGTGAGCAAGCACTTGGTGACGGTGGAGAGGAAAAACTCCCTTTTAAAAGGAAGAAACCTCCAGCAGAACCAGGCTCAGGGAGGGGCAGTCATCTGCTGCGACTGGCTGGGGGGTGAGAGGATAGAGAAGATTAAAAGAACAGACATGTAGAGAGCAAACAGCATGATGGGGACTCAATCTATGGGAGAGAACAAACAGATGTTAATGACCAGCAAAAAAAAAAAAAAATTTTTACTGAGAGTGAAGAAAGGAGTGAAGCCCAGTGCATTATTGGAGGTCCCCCGGCTGTCTAAACCTATTAGCAACATAACTAAGGGAGGGTTCAGAGACACATGATCCCTCCCTAATTGTAGGCTATATGAAAAAGGAAGGTTTTAACCCTATTCTTAAAAACAGAGATCGAGTCTGACTCCCAAATCTAGAGTGGCAGCTGGTTCCACAGCGGAGGAGCTTGATAACTGAAGGCTTTGCCTCCCATTGTACTTTTGGAGATTCTAGGTATTACAAGTAATCCAGCATTTTGGGAGCGTAGTGCTCAGTTAGGATAATAGGGTAGTATCAGATCTTTTAAATAAAAAGGGGCCTGATTGTTTAGAGCTTTGCAAGTGCGAAGAAGGATTTTAAACTTAGTTCTAAACTCTATGGGAAGCCAATGAAGGGAGGCCAGAACTGGAGAGATATGATCTCTCTTTCTGGTACCTGTTAAAACTCTTGCTGCAGCATTTTGGATCAACTGAAGACTTTTTAAAGATGTTTTAGGACAACCTGATAATAAAGAGTTACAATAATCTAATCTAGAGCTAACAAAAGCGTGGATCAGCTTCTCAGCATCACTCTGAGACAAGATGCTCCTAATCTTAGCAATATTACGCAAATGATAGAAGGCAGTCTTAGAAATGAATTTAATATGTGAATTAAAAAACAGATCTTGATCAAAAATAACTCCAAGGTTCCTCACAGAGCTATAAAGAGAAAGAGTAGCCGCATCCAAACTAAAAGTTTGATTTGGAAAGGTATTTCTAAGGTTTTTTGGACCAACAAGAATGATTTCAGTCTTATCTGAATTTAATAGCAGGAAATTACAAGTCATCCAAGCTTTGATTTCCTTAAGACCGGCATCTAACTTGGCTAATTGATTAATATCATCTGGCTTCATTGACAGGTATAATTGTGTGTCATCTGCATAACAATGAAAATGTATACAGTGCTTTCTAATAATGTTGCCTAACAGAAGCATATATAAACTAAAAAGAGTAGGGCCTAGCACAGATCCCCATGGAACTCCATAACTGAGCTTTGAGTTGAAAGAAAACTCATTACTGACATGAGCAAACTGGAACCTATCAGATAAATAAGATCTAAACCACTGCAACAAAGTTCCATTAAGTCCAACATAATGTTCTAATCTATCAAGTAGAATATTATGATCGATAGTATCAAAAGCTGCACTAAGGTCTAAAAGGACAAGTACAGAAACAAGTCCATTATCAGATGCGATAAGGAGGTCATTAGAGACCTTCACTAAGGCTGTTTCAGTACTATGATGGATTCTAAACCCAGATTGAAACTCTTCAAATAAAACATTTCCCTACAAGTGGTCAAATAATTGCGTAGCAACAACTCTTTCTAAGATTTTTGAAATGAAAGTGAGATTAGAGATTGGTCTATAGTTAGCTAAAGCTCCTGGATCCAGTGTTGGCTTTTTGAGTAAGGGTTTAATTACAGCAGTTTTAAAAGCCTGCGGTACATAGCCTAAAGTTAATGAAGAATTGATTATTTGAAGAATAAAGCTATCAATAAATGGGAAGACTTCTATAAATAACCTGGTAGGAATAGGGTCTAAAAGACAAGTTGAAGGCTTGGATGAGGAAATTATTTTATCTAACTCTAAAAGGTCAATTGGAGTAAACTCATCCAAACAGATATCAGTTGAAGGAGTTGTAGTAGTTACTGTATTTAAGTTAATGGTGGGAAGAATCTGAAATTTTATTGTTGAAAAGTTCATAAAGTCCTGACTAGTAAGCTCTAAGGGAATGCTGGGATTGACAGAGTCCTGACTCTTTGTCAGCCTGGCTACAGTGCTGAAAAGAAACCTGGGATTATTCTTGTTCTCTTCTATTAATGCAGAATAATAACTCGTTCTAGCTTTTCTAAGAGATTTTTTATAAATTAAAAGATGATTTCTCCAAGCTAAATAGATTTCAGCTAAATTAGTGAGGCGCCATTTTCTTTCCAATTGACGAGTCTTTGGTTTTAAGCTACGAGTTTCTGTGTTGAACCAAGGAGTTAGAAATCTCTGATTAAACTTTTTTTTTTTTAAAGGGGCCACTATGTCTAGAGTCTGATGCAGAGAAGCTGTAACACTAGCTACCATGCTATCAATTACAGAAGGAGCAAGCTGTCTATAGCTTATTTCCGTTGTGTTGACACATGGCATAGAGGAAACAATCTGCATAAATTTGGTTACAACATCATCTGAGAGGCATCTACTGTAGTAATATTTTTCTTTAGGAGCCAAATAGTCAGAAATAGTAAAATCAAAGGTTAACAGACAATGGTCTGACAGTACAGGGTTATGAGGAGACACTACCAGATTTTCTATTTCTATGCCATATGTCAGAACAAGGTCCAACATGTGGTGGAGATAATGGGTAGAATTTCCTACTTTCTGAGAAAACCCCATCGAGTCTAATATTAAATTAAATGCCATATTAAGGCAATCACTATCTACTGTACATCTACATGTATATTAAAGTCCCCTACTATAATTAATCTATCTAATTTCAGCACTAAATCAGCTGAGAATTCGGCAAATTTGGATAAAAACTCTGAGTAGGTTGATGGAGGACGATAAACTATGGCAAATAAAATTGGGTTTAGCCTAAAATTGCTAAAATGCCCAATACTGAGGACCAGGCCCTCAAAGGAATTATAACGTGTTTTTTTGCTTTACATTAACTTGTAATTTGGAATGGTAAATTGTTGCTACTCCTCCTCCATCACCAGAACTTCTGGGATTTTGACAGTTTAAATAACCAGAGGAAGATGATTCATTTAAACCAGGGGTGTCCAATCATGTGCCATGGAGGGCCAAGACACTGCAGGCTTTAACTCCAACCAGTGGCTTCAACAGCAGATTTCACTGAACTTCTTCCCACTGACTGCTGATCAGTGAAAATATCTGCTGAAGAGACTGGGTAGAAGAGAAAACCTGCAGGGTCTTGGCCCTCCATGGCACATGATTGGACACCAATGATTTAAACCAACATAAGTCTCTTGCCCTAATCAAGTCTCTGTAAGGGATATTAAATCAATCTGATGATCAATTAACATCATGAACTAGCAGAGACTTGGGAGTTAGAGACCTAATATTTAACAAACCGCATTTAATTTTTAAATTATGAGGAGGAACAGAGGCCAAATCATTCAATTTAGAGGCTTCATGTTTAATTTGCGTTTTACCAACTTTTTGTTTAATCACTTTGGGATGCTTATACATTATATTTTTATTTACTTTGGAGGGAGCAGACAATGATTCTCTGATGGGGAAGACAGGGGCTAAGTTGAGGGGTGGCGGATGAAGAGGAGCTGCAGAGAGGCGTGTAAGACTGCGACTCTGCTTCCTGGTCCCAACTCTGAGTTGTCAGTGTTTTAGAAATTTGGATAAAAATAATGCCAGATTGTTAGATAAATGAGACACACCATCCAAAGTGGGATGGACGCCGTCTCGTCTAATAAGAACAGGTTTTCCCCAAAATGAGCTCCAATTGTCTATGTAGCCCACATTGTTTGCAGGACACCACACAGACAGCCAGCAGTTGAAGGATGACAAGCGGCTAAACATGTCATCACTGGTCAGATTGGGGAGGGGCCCAGAGAATACTACAGAGGCAGACATTGTTTTTGCAAAGTCACACACCGATTCCACATTAAGTTTTGTGACTTCCGACTGCCGGAGTCGGATGTCATTAATGCCAGCGTGGATAACAATTGTGGAGTATTTACAGTTACTTTTAGCCAGCATTTTCAAATTTGACTCGATGTCGCCTGCTCTGGCCCCAGGAATGCATTTGACTATGGCCGCTGGAGTCTCTAGGTTCATGTTTCTGACTACAGAGTCGCCAATGATCAGAGTTTTTTCCTCAGCGGGTGTGTCGCTGAGTGGGGAAAAGCAATTAGAAACATGAACAGGTTGGTGGTGAACCAGGGCCTTGCGACTAGGATTCCTTCTCACCGTCACCCACCCAGTCTCCTCGCTGCTAAGGAAGACTGGAGGACCGCTAGCAGGCCACCCTATGCTAGGGAGCTCCGCTGCAGCTAAGGGGCATCCGTCATAATTAACTGGCGCAGACGGTGTTTCAATGCAGCGGCGCTGGGATTCCAAATCACACAACCTCGCCTTGAGCGCCTCAGAAAGACAACATTTATTACATTTTCCATTATCACTAAACGAAGCAGAGATGTAGCTAAACATCTTACAGACAGAGCACACCAGAGCAGAAGGGGAAGGACAGCTAGTAGCCATAGCTAGTGGGTAACCCAAAGCTAACAAAAACACAGATGAAAGGTGAACAGAAGGCTAAAGAGGGTGATTAGATGACACTGAGTGCGCACACAGGTGCAAGAGATTTATTAAACAGAAGTGAGAGCTAACGGTAGAAGGAAAAAAGTGATTAAAATACAATTAAAGGCAAAAATCCTCAGGAGAATGAGAACTAACCACAGAGCAAATTACACAGACAGCCAGCAACACAGGAAGTGACGATACATTACCACAGGAAGCCGCCTACCAAATCAAACTATTAGTCACCCAAACATTTGGATAAAAATAATCTTTTTTTTTGAGCCTCAAAATAATCTTCCTGACATAAGAGAGGGGAAATATTACGAAAGACTGTGTAGTTTTCTGACTTCAGTGTTAAAGATTAAATGAGGCTACTGCTGCATGTCTCACTGCATAAAGGTTTTGACACATAAAAGATGCCAATTTTTTGACTCTCAATATGTTCCAGCAATGGTGGATTCATCATGTCTACGTCATGGCAGTTCCGTGTAATCATAGCACTTCTCGTGTACTTTGTTTAAACATAAACATGAAGCCAGGTTTGACGAGAAATCAGATTATAGCAGGAAATTGAAGCGCACATGGGGTTATGATAAGGAGATATCGTTCTCTCTCACAAAGGCATGTTTCTTTTTTTGAATGAGTGAATGAATGAATGAATCTTTATTTCGGATAGATTAAAAGTAAAGATTAAAAGAATCAGAATAATATAACAAAGGGGAAAAAATCCAACAAGGTCAAATTAAACAATAACTCCTCTGATTATACAGTTCAACATAAGTTATCCGAAATGGGTGATGGCTGAAGCCGCAGCTTATATTGCCCACCCATATTCCATCCAAGAATTCAAAAGAAAAAACAAAACAAGAGCGATTACAATTCGGAACAAAGCTAAGAAAAAATGTGGCATGTTTCTTTCATATGAATAAATAACACACTGACTTTCATTTCTGACCAAAGCCTACTACTCAACTATAACCTTCTCCTAAACTGAGATTTAATCATATACACATGTTTTTTGTCCCCATAATGGCTTCAGTTCTCCAGTTACTGTGTAAATACATGCATGTGCCCATAATATCATTAATATAAGCAAACACATACATACACCACACATTTTTTTCTATTACTATGGGGACATTCAATAACAATGGGCTTTTGCCAGCCACAGCTAAAATGACCTAAACACAACTGTAACCTAAAACATGGCAAATGGCAAACATGATGGCAAATGATAATCTTGTGTTGGGTTTGTTCATAAATAAAAATATGCTCACTATTTCAAAATGTCCTCACACACAAGGCTTAAAACTCAATCTGGTGCTCATAAAGATGCCTAAACAATTACACACCATATCACAGACAGGAAGGGTGTACAAACTGCCAGTTACCTTAGGGTCTTGTTCTATTTAACCAATCAATGCCCAGCTTTTCTTCCCTGCTTACTGTGATTCCAGGAAGCGAAACTGAATTCACAAATTCTTGACAAATAGTTCCCCCTTGTGGGTATTTTAAGTATCACAGCCACATATGGCTATGGCAACTATAAAGGTTGATCAATGCTTTAAAACTTGGGCAAACTAAAATTCACTCACTGATAATAATAATAATAATAATAAAAATAAAAATATGCAATAGAATTCATAAATGTGTCTCTTTTAAGCTGTTATGAAGAATTTCTTTTTGAGCTTTAAGATAAGATAAAATAAGCCTTTATTAGTCCCACAATGGGGAAATTCCAGAATTTAGGTATCATATGTGGCATAAAATATAGCATGTGCCACTTGTTTAAAGTTTGTCTAAATCCTGACAATTAATTTTATATGTCATGAAAGAACTTTAAATGTCCCATTTACTGCATGTCTCTTTAAATGCCCAGGAGCTACATTTAAATCCAACCTCCCTCTTACGTCACTGTTGCTAATCTTAGGTGACTAGCTCATAGCATAGATAGCGAGCCTGAGCCAACTAATGTGAATTTATCTTAAAGAATGAATGCAAAATCCCCTGAGTGAATCAGTCTCCCTGGAAAACCAGGTGCTTCAGTTCCTTGATAGTAGAAATATAAAGGTCGAAGCAAATGCAATTTCAGCCTGTCATGCTTTACCCAGAAAGGATAATAAAACAAAGAAATCAATTGTGATGCGTTTTGTGAACAGAAGGGTAAAGAATGACATACTGAGGCAGGCCAGAAAGCTACGGGGAACAGAAGTTTACCTAAATGAACATCTAACAAAGACTAATGCTGAAATAGCACGGCAAGCACGGCTGCTGAAAAGACAAAATAAGATACAGGCAACATTTACAAGAAATTATAGAGTTTGGATCAAACTAAATGGAACACCTGACGAAGCAAAGAGCATAATAATCAGAGAGATTACTGACTTAAATAAATATAGATGAACACTGATTAAGAAAATTAAGAGACTATGATAATCCATATCCACACACGGCAAGAATAGTTCTTTTGACATACCGTGTCAATGTACTTTAAAAAAAACAAAACAAAACAAAACAAACAAAAAAACTTATGACTGACTTGAGTAGACATCAATTATCCCCAGTCGGAGGAAGTCATTTGACACAGAGTGAGGAAATTCAAACTCTGAAAATATGCCATTATGCTGAACATAAACTACAAGAGATGGAGAATGATATTGATCCTGATAACTACTTTTTCAATAATATTCATAATCATTGTGAATATTACACTGAAAAGCAATTCAAAAGTCAAGTGCAACTAGATGATAAACTATCAATAATACACTTCAACAGCAGAAGTCTTAACAAAAACTTTCCACAGATTCAGGACTATTTAAAACAGCTAGACAGAAAATTTACAGCCATCGCAGTCTCTGAAACTTGGCTTTATGAAGAGCAGGCTCCCCTGATGGCAATAGAGGGATATCAGATGTTTCATATTAACAGATCTCAAAAAATGGGTGGTGGTGTTGCACTGTATATTGATGACTGTATAGGTGTAAACTTGTAAATGGAATGTCCTTTGCACTACCAGGGATTTTAGAATGTGTTACTGTTGAGATTGACCAAGATAAAACAAAAAATCTAATTATAAGTTGTATATATAGAACGCCTGAAATTTGCATTGAGACATTCAGAGATAAATTAGTCAAGCTGTACAATAATATTACTAGTAAGAAAATGGTAGTAATTTGTGGAGATTTCAATATTGATTTACTAAATCCATATCAACAAAATGTAATTACAGAGTTCATGAATTCTATGTACAGTATGAGTCTATATCCCACAATAACACATCCCAGTAGAATCACAGTTCACACTGCTACACTTATTGACAACCTGTTTGTTAATATTATTGATAAGAAAATAGAAAGTGGATTACTGATAAATGATATAAGTGACCATTTGCCAACCTTTGCCCTTATCCATGGCCACACGGAGGCCAATACAGAAAAAGTTTTAAAATCGTTCAGATACGAATCACAAAATGCAATCAGTTCTTTTAAAGAAGTCTTGCTGAAGCAGGACTGGACAAAAATCTATGTATCAGATGTAAATGAAGCCTACGACACATTTATGAACATTGTAACCACTCTTTAGAGAGTCTGTTGGATCGTTCTTAGTCTGGCCCTTAACCCAGGACCAGTTTGTCTTGGGTGACCCTATCAGAGGCAAATTGCCCCGGACAACATAGCTCCTGGGATCACTGGGGCACGCAAACCCCCCCACCACGATAAGGTGACGATCCATGAGGGGGACTAAGAATGATCCAACAGACTCTCATGATAAATTGTATATCAAGGATTCAGTGTACCCCACCCGGTATGGGGTTACCGGGGCCCCACCCTGGAGCCAGGCCTGGGGGAGGGGCTCGAAGGCTAGCGTCTGGTGGCCGGGTTTCCACCCATGGGACCCGACCGGGCTCAGCCCGAAGGAGTTACATGGGTCCGCCCTCCAGTGGGCTCACCACCTGCAGGAGGGATCATGGGGGTCCAGTGCTATGTGGATTAGGTGGCGGCCAAAGGTGGAGACCTTGGCGGACTGATCCCAAGCTTTCTAAACTGGCTTTTGGTAGGTGGAATGTCACCTCTCTGGTGGGGAAGGAGCCTGAGCTGGTGCATGCGGTTGAGAGATACCGGCTAGATATAGTTGGCCTCACCTCAAGACACAGCTCCAGTTCCGGAACCAGTCTCCTGGAGAGGGGCTGGAGCTTGGCCTTTTCTGGAGTTGCCCCGAGCGAGAGGCGACGAGCAGGGGTGGGTATTCTTGTATCCCCCCACCTTGCTTCCTCTATATTGGAGTTTTCCCCAGTGGACGAAAGGGTTGCTTCCCTGCGCCTTCGGGTTGGGAAACGGGTCCTGACCATCATTTGTGCTTATGCACCAAATGATGTTTCAGAGTACCCACCCTTTTTGGAGTCTGTGACTGGGGTGCTGGAGGGTGCTCCTCTTGGAGACTCCATTGTCCTACTGGGGGACTTCAATGCGCACGTGGGCAACGACAGTGAAACCTGGAGGGGGGTGATTGGGAGGAACGGCCTGCCCGATCTGAACCTGAGTGGTGTTCAGTTATTGGACTTCTGTGCTAACCACAGTCTGTCCATAACAAACACCATGTTCAAGCATAAGGGTGTCCATATGTGCACCTGGCACCAGGACACCCTAGGTCGCAGGTCGATGATCGATTTTGTTATCGTGTCATCAGAACTGCAACCGTATGTCTTGGACACCCGAGTAAAGAGAGGTGCAGAGCTGTCAACTGATCACCACCTGGTGGTGAGTTGGATCCGATGGCAGGGGAGGAAGCCATTCAGACCTGGTAGACCCAAACGTATAGTGAGGGTGTGCTGGGAGCGTCTGGCTGAGGCCCCTGTCCGGGAGGTCTTCAACTCCCACCTCCGGAAGAACTTCAACCACATTCTGACGGAGTCTGGAGACATGGAGTCTGAATGGGCCATGTTCTCCACCTCTGTTGTTGAAGCGGCGGCCCAGAGCTGCGGCCGTAAGGTGGTCGGTGCATCTCGTGGTGGCAACCCCCAAACCAAGTGGTGGACACCAGTGGTGAGGGGGGCCATTAAGCTGAAGAAGGAGTCCTATCAAGCTTGGTTGGCTTGTGGGACTCCTGAAGCAGCCGAGGTGTACCGGCAGGCCAAACAGAGTGCAGCTCGGGTGGTTGCTGAAGCAAAAACCCGGGTATGGGAGGAGTTCGGTGAGGCCATGGAACAAGACTTTCGGTCGGCCTCGAAGAGATTCTGGCAAACTGTCCGGCGGCTCAGGAGGGGAAAGCAGCTCCCCGTCCACACTGTGTATGGTGTGGATGGGACTCTGTTGACTTCGACTGGGGATATCGTCGGGCGGTGGAAGGAATACTTCGAGGATCTCCTCAATCCCACTGATACGCTTTCCACAGAGGAAACAGGGTTTGGGGACGAGGGGGATGACTCGCCCATCACAGGGACTGAGGTCGCCAAGGTGGTTAAAAATCTCCTTGGTGGCTGGGCCCCGGGGGTGGACGAGATTCGCCCTGAGTACCTCAAGGCCCTGGATGTTGTAGGGCTGTCATGGTTGACACACCTCTGCAACATTGCGTGGAGGTCGGGGGCAGTGCCTTTGGCATGGCAAACCAGGGTGGTGGTTCCTCTCTTCAAAAAAGGGGACCGGAGGGTGTGCTCCAACTTTAGAGGGATCACACTCCTCAGCCTCCCTGGGAAGGTCTATGCCAAGGTACTGGAGAGGAGAGTCCGGCCGTTGGTCGAACCTCGGATTCAGGTGGAGCAATGTGGTTTTCGTCCTGGCCGTGGTACATCGGACCAGCTCTTTACCCTCTCGAGAATCCTTGAGGGTTGGTGGGAGTTTGCCCAACCAGTTTACATGTGTTTTGTGGACTTGGAGAAGGCATTTGACTGCGTCCCTCGTGGATTTTTGTGGGGGGTGCTTCGGGAGTATGAGGTATCGGGCTTGTTGTTACGAGCTATTCGGTCTCTGTATGACCGTTGTGAGAGTTTGGTTCGTATTGCCAACACTCGGTCGGATTCATTCCCAGTGAGAGTTGGACTCCGCCAGGGCTGCCCTTTGTCACCGATCCTGTTCATAATTTTTATGGACAGGATTTCTAGGTGCAGCCAGGGAATGGAGGGTGTCATGCTTGGTGACCACAGGATCTCATCTCTGTTGTTTGCAGATGATGTTGTCCTGTTGGCTTCATCCAGCAATGACCTACAGCTCTTGCTGGGACGGTTTGCCACTGAGTGTGAAGCGGCTGGGATGAGAATCAGCACCTCCAAGTCTGAGTCCATGGTCCTCAGCCAGAAAAAGGTGGATTGTCCTCTCTGGGTTGGGGACAGGCTCCTGCCCCAAGTGGAGGAGTTTAAGTATCTTGGGGTCTTGTTCACGAGTGAGGGAAAAATGGAGCGAGAGATTGACAGACGGATTGGAGCAGCATCTGCAGTGATGTGGACGTTGTACTGGTCTGTTGTGGTGAAGAGGGAGCTTAGTTCTAAGGCAAAGCTGTCGATTTTCCAGTCAATCTACGTTCCTACTCTCACCTATGGTCATGAGCTTTGGGTAATGACCGAAAGAACGAGATCGCGGATACAAGCGGCTGAAATGAGCTTTCTCTGTAGGATTGCTGGACTCACCCTCAGAGATAGGGTGAGGAGCTCAGTCATCCGGGAGAGGCTCAGAGTAGAATCGCTGCTCCTCCACATTGAAAGGAGTCAGTTGAGGTGGTATGGGCATCTGATTAGGATGCCTCCTGGACGCCTCCCACTTGAGGTGTTTCAGGCACGTCCCACTGGGAGGAGACCCCGGGGCAGACCCAGGACTTGGTGAAGAGACTATGTCTCCCAGCTGGTCTGGGAACGCCTTGGTATCCTCTCTGAAGAGCTGGAGCAGGTGGCTGGGGAGAGGGAAGTCTGGGCTTCTCTGCTTGAACTGCTGCCTCCGTGACCCGAACCTCCGGAAAAGCAGTAGAAGATGGATGGATGGATGGATGGATGGTAACCACTCTTTATGAAAAAAATTGTCCATTAGTAAAGAAAAGGCTTAAACATAAATTTGTCGATAAGCCATGGTTAACCAAAGGATTACAAAAGGCATGTAAAAAGAAAAATTTATTATATAAAGCTTTTCTAAAGAAAAGGACAAAAGAAGCAGAGCAGCGGTATAAAACATACAAAAATAAGTTAACATATATAATGAGATGTAGTAAAAGAGACTATTACAGTAAAGAACTGGAGAAAAACAGAGACAATATTAAAATGCATGGACAATACTTAACAATATTCTTGGAAATAAGAACAGAAATACAAGCTACCCAACCAATTTTTCAAAAAATAATACAACAACTCAGAGTGTGAATGCAGTTTCACCTGCAGATGAATTTAATAACTTTTTTGTTAACACTGGTCCTAATTTAGCTCGAGAAATGACATAACGTTCGGCTCAGGAGACGCACACACACAGGCTCAGAGTAGTTCAAACTGTTTATTAACAACAGGGATGTTTGGGTGCGTGTCTGCAGAATGTTAATGTGTTGGTGGGGGCGTCTGCTTCGGACCCAGAGGCAGGAGACCGTTCAGCCGGCAACCCTATGGGAGAAATCAGACACAGGGTGATGAGCACACACCAACACGGGAGGAGAATAGGCGAGGGAGAGAAGCTTACTTGTTTGGGCAGATGACTGGCGCTTCAAGGATGGAAGCCCGGGAGACAGCCACCTGCAGGGCTCGGTGCAGCAGCGAGGAGAGACGAGGGACGGGGTTGTCCGCCGCCGAGGAATCCACCTGTGCACAGGGGAGCAGACTGGAGAGATGAGGTAAGTGAACTTCTTACCGGTAAAGAGGATGCTGAAGAGAATGTGGTAGAAGTCCATGCAAAGGAAACGAAGTCTACGGCTTCAGGCCGACGCTCAGGGCGAGGCGGCTTTTATCCTTCGCCGCTGACGAGTAGCAGGTGCGTGAGCAGGTGGCGCCGCTGATGAATGGCGCGGCGTGACAAGAAATACCCATTACGGCACCTACGGGTGATACAATAATCAAAAATACTGCTATAAAAGACTCCATTTTCATAAAGAACACAGACGAGAGAGAGGTCATTGAAATTGTTAAATCGTTTAAAAGTAAAACATCTACGGACTGTGATGGTATTGACATGCTCTTAGTCGAAACTATTATTGAATGCTTAGTGAAACCACTGACGTATATTTGTAACCTGTCTCTCCAAACAGGTATATTTCCCAATGCAATGAAAATAGCTAAAGTAATTCCGATATACAAGACGGGTGACAGAGGGGAACTTTCAAACTATAGACCAATTTCACTATTGCCGCAATTTTCCAAGATACTTGAAAAAATATTCTGTGAGAGAATTGACAACTTCCTAATGAAGAATAATTTATTGTGTGAGCAGCAATATGGGTTCAGACACAAGAGCACAACTGCATTTGCTCTAATGGAATTTATAGAAAAAATATCATCTGTCGTTGAAAATAAAGAGTATTCAGTTGGGGTATTCCTGGATCTTAAAAAAGCATTTGATACAGTGGATCATAATTTATTATTAAAGAAACTACAAAATTGTGGTATTAGGGGAGTAGCACTGTCCCGGTTAAGTAGTTACTTAAAGAATAGATATCAGTCTACCAACAGTATGTGTTGGTAACAAAAACTCACAGTTACTGAAGGTTACTTGTGGAGTCCCACAGGGTTCAGTTTTGGGGCCATTGTTATTCAATATGTATATAAATGATATATTGGCTGCACGGTGGCGCAGTGGTTTAGCACTGTGGCAGCACAGTTTTACCCTCGGCCAGGGGACCGCGGGGATCATGAGATCGTGGGTTCGATCCCAGCCCCCGACCAACAGTGAGCTGTGTGGAGTTTGCATGTTCTCCCCGTGTTGCGCGGGTTTACTCCGGGATTTCTCCAGTTTCCTCCCGCACACCAAAAACATGTAGGTTTAGGGCGCTCGCGCACGCAGCGACCAGCAGCCGGTGGCTTGTCACCAGACTGCAAACCAAGTCTACCTACGGGTACAAATAAGTAACAAAAAAAAAAAAAAATATGTAAAGTCTCGGAAAAAATGGATTTAATATTGTTTGCCGATGACACTAATCTATTATGCAGTGGAAGCAATTTGGAACAACTTTTGGATACACTCGGAAAGGAATTAGGAAAGCTTAAACTGTGGTTTGATTCAAACAAATTAACGCTCAATTTAAGTAAGACAAAATTTATAGTTTTTAACAACCATCACGACAACTTGGTATCTAAACTTAGTGTAAATGGTGTAGAGATTGAAAGGGTATCTGAAACTAAATTTCTTGGAGTAATAATTGATAATAAACTGTGTTGGAAGTCACATATTAATTATATTAAAGGTAAAATATCTAAATCAATCGCAATACTACACAGAGCGAAATATTTGCTGAATCAACCCACATTATATACTTTGTACCATTCATTAATACTCCCATACATGACATATTGTACTGAAGTATGGGGAAATACATATAAAACAAACATATATCCAGTCTTTATGCTTCAGAAGAGAGCTATCAGAATAATAAACAAAGCTGCTTACAGGGAACCAACAAACCCACTTTTTCTTAAATTAAAAGCTCTCAAGTTGAAAGATCTGGTTGACTTTAAAACTGCAGTAATAATGTTTAAAGTGAAGAATCTATCACTGCCCGCAAATATCCAAAAGTTGTTCCAAATAAGGGAGAAACAATATCATTTCAGAGGAACATGTATATTTCAAAAACCTTCAGTGAGAACTACCACCAAGCAACACTGTGTTTCAGTGCAAGGAGTAAGATTATGGAACGATTTTGGACCTGAATTAAAATCATGTACAACGCTTGGACAATTTAAACAAAAACTAAAGGAAGAAATACTCCAAACATATATACAAGATGACACATAAAATCACATAAGGATTGTCATATCCAGTCTGTGTTGTGTTGTTGCTTAGTTTTTTTTTTTGTCACATTTTGTCTTAGCTTTGTTCCGAATTGTAATCGCTCTTGTTTTGTTTTTCTTTTGAATTCTTGGATGGAATATGGGTGGGCAAAATAAGCTGCGGCTTCAGCCATCACCCATTTCGGATAACTTATGTTGAACTGTATAATCAGAGGAGTTATTGTTTAATTTGACCTTGTTGGATTTTTTCCCCCCTTTGTTATATTATTTTGTTTCTTTTTAATCTTTACTTTTAATCTATCCGAAATAAAGATTCATTCATTCATTCATTCATTTGTTCATTCAATAATGCATCACTAGCGGACATGGGTGTGTGGTTTATGTAGTCAATACGATATGAACAGTTACTGGAGTACAATTAGCGTGGATGAGTGAATAGTGGCCCAAGGCAGCTAACTGACACTAGCTAGCTACTAACGTCTAAGAACAAAGTAAATGGTCAAGTTTTGGTAGATGAGCAAGGATTCCAGTGGGAGGTGAATAGAATTTATAGAAAATCGTGACCGAAACCACCTGGATTGACAGTTAAACTAATGCCGAGTGGCCTGTCTGTCATCATCCCCCAGATGATGCAAGCTTTTATGTGCTTAGATTGACCGACTCCAACTGCCAACCAAGCTAATGCTTACAGTTCAAAGTAGCATCACAGCAAAAATGTAGCAAAATAAGCCAGAATGACACAAGATATACCGGGGGAGAGGGAGGGGTATGTGTAATGACAATAAATGTGTAATGACAATAAAGTTGAATCTCATCATCTCATCTCATCTCATGGGTGAAAAGTGCATAGGCTGATTACGGAGTTACAGTATGGTACAGCAACGAACCTAGTCATGCACTATAATCAACCTTTTCTGATAGTTACACCCGTAAACAGTAGTAATATGGCGGCCGGGGACTGACTGGGGAATAGGGGGTGGTTGGCGTTCTACCCTTTAGGGGGTGACGTCAGCCTGACTATAAAGGCCACGGCCGGAAGGGGCACGTCCTCTTTTGCCGTTGACGCCTGGACATAGAGCGCCATAACCTACTGTTTGGTTTGAGAGTGTGTTGTTAATAAAAGTGGTAAACTGCCTTCCGCCCTCCTCACTTCATTGGTAATTATGGACACAACATTTGGCAACGAGGATAACATGGTTAGGGAGCGTGCTGCAACAAGTTTTTGGCCATTTCTGGAGGCTCCGGGCGAGCCTCCCATGCCTTGACCTAGGTGGTTCACCGCATTCAACAACTACCTGGTGGCCCTCAACCCCGGTGAGTTGGAGAAAGTATGGGCGAGAGCTATCTTGGTCCATAATTTGGGTTTGGGAGGGCAGAGAATCCTGGAGACTTTGGGGGGGTGCAGATTCTTTTGAGGAGATTGTGGAGCTAATGGCGCAATATTTTCGTGTGCCTCGTCTGGCATATCCAGTTTCAACAGCACCACCAGCGGACGGGAGAGTCGGTGAGGAGTTTTGTGGAGGACCTCCGTCAGTTAGCTGTGGAATGTAAATTCGGTGCTATGCAGGATGAAATGATTCGAGACCAGCTGGCGGAGCACGTACGCTGTTCAGCTACCCGAACACGTCTCCTGACCTGTTTTGGTGAATTAGATCTGACCTCCGCCATTACCATTGCCCAACAATTCGAGGCGACTGAAGACGTAGCGAGGGAACAGGGTAGAGAGTCCCCCATTTCATGAATTGAGCCTTGGTTAAAGGCGCTGACTGTGGGCCCTAATGACGATGTTGCAGACGACGTTGAAGTGGAAGGGAAGTACACCTCCATCGTCAGGGAGGTGTACTTCCTGGTCGGCCCCAGGAACGCCGAAATGGTACGGCTGTGGGTCTGCTAATCATAAATACAGATCCAGAGAGTGTCCGGCAAAGGAGAAGTGCTGTGGGAAATGTGGCCTGCCGCACCACTTCGTGCGGTCCTGTGTACATTTTGAGAAAGGGGAACATTGGAAAGGAGAGGACTCCTCCGCAAAAACTCCCACTGTGGTCCATGCGGTGGCACCAGAGATGGGCGGCCGGGATTACTGCATGATATTGTTGGATGGAGTCGATGTATCGATGCTGGTGGATACGGGAGTGGAGGCCTCGGTGTCGAACCTGTCCACGGTGAAGAGTTTGTTTCCCCGGCACCGCATCTATAGAACTGAAGCCCCATTCTACGGCTACGGCAGAAGGAAGATCACCGTGGTGGAGTATATAGAATTAATGGCCAGATACAAGTTGAGAACGATATCGGAGATCCAAATGGTGGTGACCGCCATGGGATCCAATGTGATGGGCTGCGATATGTTCTATGGCTTGGGTTTTTCCATTGCCAGCGGTACCGGAGAGGAGTGGTTTGGTTGCAGACTATGGAACCGGCCACCTCTGGACGAAGATGATGATGATGCGTTGTGGGACTCTGATTGGTCTTGGATGGGGGCAGACAGCAGGGAAGGATGTCATGGGGCGCCTCCCTAGGATGGACCGGATGCCAAAGCTCAAGTTGCCCTCAATGCGGGAGCTGGGTGGCAGGACGGGGCCCCCGGGTTAGTAGACGGTACTGGGACTTCAGCGCTGAACAGCACCAGGGCAAGACCGGCAAGTGTGCGCCCTTAATGCACAAGGAGACGGCCTTCGAGAAGGGCTTCAGGACGGACTGGGAGTTCAATCGGGTCCAAATGGGAGGCCCCCCCACGGTGGGTGGATCTGGATCAATCTGGAGCTCCTCTGGGTGTTATCAAGGAAGTTCACACCAGAGTTGATGCTCGGTTGAGGACGGCCCATGAGCGCCATGGGCGAGACAATGGGAACGAGTGGCTGCAGGTGTCAGAGATCCGGACTGGGGGCTATCTACACCTGGCAGAGGAGATGCGGGTGCACCCCGGTGAGCTATGTTGGGTGGTAAGAAGTAGACGACGTGGCCCGTCTCCAGAGCTGAGGAAGAGGAGGTATCCTGGCTTCTTCTTCTTCCGGCTTTCAGAGAGAGCAGACGCATTTCTTCTCCTCTCCCTTCTCCTCCTCCCTTCACTGATCCCAGCTTGCTGTGTCCTGTCTGTGTCTCGCTCTTCTTCTGCTGCATCTCGACCCAAACGGAAAATTATGGAATTGAGCTGGGCTTTAAATGCAATTGACACCATTTTAAAAGAAGATCGGGCCAGGGGGAGCCCAGGTGGGGAGACTCATGGGACAATTGGAAACTCATGTGTCTGTGTGATTCGATTGAAGATGTGGAAGACATCTATCTGTTTGGCTTATGATCACAGGATTTCTACTGTTTGGCTCTGGAGTTCCCTGGTGTATCGGAAATTAAAGAAGTTGGAAGAGCTGGTCAAAATGCGGACCCGGCGAAGCTCCTTCAACAATTTGACCAGCTGGGGGGAGCACTGATAGCGGCAATGGCGAACTGAATCAGAAGGTGGGAAACATCTCGGAGTCGCTGGGTGCTCTCCAGGGAATGATTTTAAAGCCTGTGAATGTGTGATGCACAGAATCGCATGAGAGAGGAAATTTTTATGCTCTAAGTGAACTGTGCTCATCAGGCCTTGATTCGGCGTCCTTGGGAGACTCATTCCTCCAGGAGAAGAGATAAAGCAGAAGGGAGTTTTGGCTTCTCCCTAACCCAAACAACTGATGTGCAGCAATCTGAACTCTCTATGGACAGCGCCATCACGTGACTAGCATGGAATTTTTACCATCTGACATGAACTGAAGAGAGATGAATTCTTGTGGACATGTTATCTATGTTTAAGGACACCAAGGACATAACATCTAGCCGTTGCCTTGGAGAGGATTTTTGTTGCCCACCAGTAACTGATACTTCACACACTGCATTCACACTGATATCACCACTGACATACACACACTGTTCTCTCTCTTGCTTTGTTAATGTCCATCCATCCATCCATCCATCGTCTACCGCTTTTCCGGAGGTCCGGGTCGCGGAGGCAGCAGTTCAAGCAGAGAAGCCCAGACTTCCCTCTCCCCAGCCACCTGCTCCAGCTCTTCAGAGGGGATACCAAGGCGTTCCCAGACTAGCTGGGAGACATAGTCTCTCCACCGAGTCCTGGGTCTGCCCCGGGGTCTCCTCCCAGTGGGACGTGCCTGAAACACCTCAAGTGGGAGGCGTCCAGGAGGCATCCTAATCAGATGCCCATACCACCTCAACTGACTCCTTTCAATGTGGAGGAGCAGCGGTTCTACTCTGAGCCTCTCCCGGATGACTGAGCTCCTCACCCTATCTCTGAGGGTGAGTCCAGCAATCCTACGGAGAAAGCTCATTTCAGCCGCTTGTATCCGCGATCTCGTTCTTTCGGTCATTACCCAAAGCTCGTGACCATAGGTGAGAGTAGGAACGTAGATTGACTGGTAAATCGACAGCTTTGCCTTAGAACTAAGCTCCCTCTTCACCACAACAGACCGGTACAACGTCCGCATCACTGCAGATGCTGCTCCAATCCGTCTGTCGATCTCTCGCTCCATTTTCCCCTCACTCGTGAACAAGACCCCAAGATACTTAAACTCCTCCACTTGGGGCAGGAGCCTGTCCCCAACCCGGAGAGGACAATCCACCTTTTTCCGGCTGAGGACCATGGACTCGGACTTGGAGGTGCTGATTCTCATCCCAGCCGCTTCACACTCAGCGGCAAACCGTCCCAGCAAGAGCTGTAGGTCATTGCTGGATGAAGCCAACAGGACAACATCATCTGCAAACAACAGAGATGAGATCCTGTGGTCACCAAGCATGACACCCTCCATTCCCTGGCTGCGCCTAGAAATCCTGTCCATAAAAATTATGAACAGGACCGGTGACAAAGGGCAGCCCTGGCGGAGTCCAACTCTCACTGGGAATGACTCCGACCGAGTGTTGGCAATGCGAACTAAACTCTCACAACGGTCGTACAGAGACCGAATAGCTCGTAACAACAAGCCCGATACCCCATACTCCCGAAGCACCCCCCACAAAAATCCACGAGGGACGCGGTCAAATGCCTTCTCCAAGTCCACAAAACACATGTAAACTGGTTGGGCAAACTCCCACGAACCCTCAAGAATTCTCGAGAGGGTAAAGAGCTGGTCCGATGTGCCACGGCCAGGACGAAAACCACATTGCTCCTCCTGAATCCGAGGTTCGACCAACGGCCGGACTCTCCTCTCCAATACCTTGGCATAGACCTCCCAGGGAGGCTGAGGAGTGTGATCCCTCTAAAGTTGGAGCACACCCTCCGGTCCCCTTTTTTGAAGAGAGGAACCACCACCCCGGTTTGCCATGCCAAAGGCACTGCCCCCGACCTCCACGCAATGTTGCAGAGGCGTGTCAACCATGACAACCCAACAACATCCAGGGCCTTGAGGTACTCGGGGCGAATCTCGTCCACCCCCGGGGCCCGGCCACCAAGGAGATTTTTAACCACCTTGGCGACCTCAGCCCCTGTGATAGGCGAGTCATCCCCCTCGTCCCCAAACCCTGCTTCCTCTGTGGAAGGCGTATCAGTGGGATTGAGGAGATCCTCGAAGTATTCCTTCCACCGCCCGACGATATCCCCAGTTGAAGTCAACAGTGTCCCATCCGCACCATACACAGTGTGGACGGGGAGCTGCTTTCCCCTCCTGAGCCGCCGAACAGTTTGCCAGAATCTCTTTGAAGCCGACCGAAAGTCTTGTTCCATGGCCTCACCGAACTCCTCCCATACCCGGGTTTTTGCTTCAGCAACCACCCGAGCTGCACTCCGCTTGGCCTGCCGGTACACCTCAGCTGCTTCGGGAGTCCCACAAGCCAACCAAGCTTGATAGGACTCCTTCTTCAGCTTAATGGCCCCCCTCACCACTGGTGTCCACCACTTGGTTCGGGGGTTGCCACCACGAGATGCACCGACCACCTTGCGGGCCCGCAGCTCTGGGCTGCCGCTTCAACAACAGAGGTGGAGAACATGGCCCATTCAGACTCCATGTCTCCAGACTCCCTCGGAATGTGGTTGAAGTTCTTCCGGAGGTGGGAGTTGAAGACCTCCGGACAGGGGCCTCAGCCAGACGCTCCCAGCACACCCTCACTATACGTTTGGGTCTACCAGGTCTGAATGGCTTCCTCCCCTGCCATCGGATCCAACTCACCACCAGGTGGTGATCAGTTGACAGCTCTGCACCTCTCTTTACTCGGGTGTCCAAGACATACGGTCGCAGGTCTGATGATACGATAACAAAATCGATCATCGACCTGCGGCCTAGGGTGTCCTGGTGCCAGGTGCACATATGGACACCCTTATGCTTGAACATGGTGTTCGTTATAGACAGACTGTGGTTAGCACAGAAGTCCAATAACTGAACACCACTCGGGTTCAGATCGGGCAGGCCGTTCCTCCCAATCACCCCCCTCCAGGTTTCACTGTCGTTGCCCACGTGCGCATTGAAGTCCCCCAGTAGGACAATGGAGTCTCCAGGAGGAGCACCCTCCAGCACCCCAGTCACAGACTCCAAAAAGGGTGGGTACTCTGAAACATCATTTGGTGCATAGGCACAAATGATGGTCAGGACCCGTTTCCCAACCCGAAGGCGCAGGGAAGCAACCCTTTCGTCCACCGGGGAAAACTCCAATATAGAGGCAGCAAGGTGGGGCGATACAAGAATACCTACCCCTGCTCGTCGCCTCTCGCCCGGGGGCAACTCCAGAAAAGGCCAAGCTCCAGCCCCTCTCCAGGAGACTGGTTCCGGAACCGGAGCTGTGTGTTGAGGTGAGGCCAACTATATCTAGCCGGTATCGCTCAATCTCGTACACCAGCTCAGGCTCCTTCCCCACCCTTTGTTAATGTGTGGATCTGTATTGTCTGCTAGTGTGCAATTAGAGGTTTTTTTTCTATGTGATCACAATCTCGCTCATTCGAGCTATATTTTGATAACTATGTTTTTTCTCTCTGCCCAATGTGTCTCCCCCTCCCCCTCCCCCTCTTTACCCCCCACTGTATGAGGCGCCTTGTATGGCTGCCGCGTCATTGGGGAGCGCTTAACACGAGCGCACCTAGTGATAAGTGAAATTCCTTGTATGTGTAAGCATACTTGGCAATAAAGTTGATTCTGATTCTGATTCTGATTGGAATCATGAGATGGCTATCCAGGGGGTGGCCTTTCCGCTGTGAAATGACTGTGGACTTTAAGTTAGAGTGTTTAAGTTCTTCCAGTGGTCATTTTGTGTATAGGTTTTCATTACTGGGTTGTGCCCCGAGTGTGTCTTCGGTAACTTTGTTTGCAGGATCGAGTGAGAATGGTTTGAAGTGTATATATATATATATTAAAAAGAAGAAAAAAAAAAAAAAACTTCCGGCGCCACACGAGTCGGCTGCCTTTTGCAACAGCGGCTCAATTCTGAGTTTTTTTCTTTCTTTCTTTACACACTTTATACATCACGGACACACAGATCGCCCCAAAATGTCACCCGAGCCGGCGGACGGAGCCACTGTTTACAGCAGGAGACGGTACAGCAGGGAACAGCTGCTTGGACTTAATCGCCACTCGGTGCTGACGAAAAAACTCGACGTACCGAGAGAAATAAGGCGAAAACGAAGTGGTTGTCGGGCTGGTGTTAGACGGCGGACAAGGAGTATGAGGTACAGACCCACCTTCCCATCCGTTATTATGGGGAATGCACGCTCTATACTGGGAAAGGTAGATGAGCTAGCGGCTATCTGCCGTTACGATAGCACATACCGGGAGTGCTCTCTCCTTTTGTTTACTGAGATGTGGCTAACTGAACTAGCAGCAGATGCTAACATTGAGCTGGAAGGTTTCCACATGATAAGGGCAGACCGAACACCAGACAGTGGCAAAGCAAGGGGCGGTGGAGTGATAATGTACACTACCGTTCAAAAGTTTGGGGTCACCCAGACAATTATTTTGTGTTTTCCATGAAAAGTCACACTTATTTACCACCATGAGTTGTAAAATGAATAGAAAATATAGTCAAGACATTGACAAGGTTAGAAATAATGATTTGTATTGAAATAATTTTTTCCAGATACTCAACCTGCTCAAAGGAAGGTCAGTTTTATAGCTTCTCTAACCAGCTAAACTGTTTTCAGCTGTGCTAACATGATTGCACAAGGGTTTTCTAATCATCCATTAGCCTTCTGACGCAATGAGCAAACACATTATACCATTAGAACACTGGAGTGATAGTTGCTGGAAATGGGCCTCTATACACCTATGTAGATATTGCACCAAAAACCAGACATTTGCAGCTAGAATAGTCATTTACCACATTAGCAATGTATATTAGATATTAGAGTGTATTTCTGATTAGTTTAAAGTTATCTTCATTGAAATAAACAGTGCTTTTCTTTCAAAATAAGGAAATTTCTAAGTGACCCCAAACTTTTGAACGGTAGTGTATGTTAACAACAACTGGTGCAAGACCGGGACATATCACTGTTAAACAACGTCACTGCAGCAAAGACATTGAGTTGCTAGCAGTTAGCATGCGGCCTACATATCTCCCGAGAGAACACTCACACGTGATCTGCATTGTTGTTTATGCAAATCCGACGGCGAACGCTGGGACAGCGCGTGATGTCATCCATTCAGTAACTGGCAGGCTGCAGACAGAACACCCAGATGCTCTTCTCCTCATCTCAGGCGATTTCAAACCTTGTTTCACTGTCTCCCATTCTACCACGTTTACCCAGTATGTCACATGCCACACTAGAGACAATAAAACACTGAACTTATTCTACGCAAACACTAAGGAGGCGTACACCTCATCACAACTCCCCCACTCGGGAGATCGGATCACAACTTGGTTCATCTCCAGCCGGTGTACAAACCCCTAGTGCACAGACAACCCCCGGCCATGCGCACAGTGATGTTATGTCTGAGGAGGCAATGGACACTCTAAAGGGCTGTTTTGAAGCCACCGCCTGGAAGAAGCTCTGCGATCCACATGGTGAGGACATCGATGGCCTCATTCACACCTTCACGGGCTACCTCAGCTTCTGTGTGGACAAATCCGTTCCACCAAGACCATACGGTGTTGCTCAAACAACAAACCCTGGATCAAAACCCTGAGATTAAAACACTTCTGAGAGAGAAGAAGAAGATCTTCAGGTCGGGGAACAGGGAGATGCTGAAGTCAGTACAGAGGGAGCCGAGGAGAAAGATCAGTGAAGGCAAGGACAGCTTCAGGAGGAAGATGGAGACAAGCTGCAACAGAGCGACATCAGCGGGGTCTGGAGAAACCTCAAAACCATCTCTGGGCTCCAGAATACCTCCCCCCAGGCCACGGGTGGCAGGGAGTGGGCGAACAATCTGAATTGTTTTTCAATAGGTTTGACCAACCGCCCTCCCCCCTGACTGCACAACAACCACTGCTGCCTGTAAAGACATCAAGTCCTGCTGCCACTCCCCACTCCACCAACACCCCCCCCACTCCCAACACACAGCCCCCCATCCTGACCCTGACCAGGACCCAGGTGAGGACGGAGCTGAGGAAGATCAAGGCGAGGAAGGCGTCGGGACCGGACAGCATCAGCGCAAAGCTCTCCAAGTTCCTGTGCAGACCAGCTGTGTGGGATTGTGACGTACATCTTCAACCTGAGCCTGAAGCTGGGGAGGGTACCCAGCTGTGGAAAACATCTTGTGTGGTACCTGTACCAAAAACTTCCCACCCCAAAGACCTGAACAGCTACAGACCGGTGGCCTTGACATCCACTTGATGAAGACCCTGGAGAGACTGCTCCTTGCTCACCTCCGCCCCCTGGTGGAACCAGCGATGGATCCACTCCAGTTCGCCTACCAGCATGGCATTGGGGGGTGGAGGATGCGGTGATCTTCCTCCTTCACCGTTCTCTGTCCCACCTGGAGAAGCCCGGGAATGTGGTGAGGATCATGTTCTTTGACTTCTCCAGTGCTTTCAACACCATCCAACCGATGATCCTGAAGGACCAAGCTGCTGTGCGCAGGGGTGGACCAGCACCTGTCATCATGGATCTGGACTACCTCACGAACTGGCCTCAGTTTGTGAGAACCCGGGACCGGTGTGTCCGACACGATCATCAGTAGCACGGGGGCCCCCCAGGGAACGGTGTTTGGCTCCCTTCCTGTTCACTCTTATACTGCGGACTTTCTCACACACACAACACACTGCATCTACAGAAGTTCTCTGAGACTCTGCGATCGTTGGCCTCATCTCCAATGAGATGAAGAGCTGAGTACAGAGGGGCTTATCCAGGACTTCCGTGGACTGGTGCCATCGGAACTGCCTCCAGATCAACGCGAGGAAAACTAAGGAGCTGTGGTGGACTGCCGCAGGCAAGGACAACCCTCACAGCCACAGTAAATATACAGGGGAATAGACATTGAGATGGTGACATCCTACAAGTACCTGGGGTGTTCATCCTGAACAATAAACTAGACTGGTCCACACTAATCTGATGCTCTCTACAAGAAAGACAGCTCAGGCTGTTCCTACTGAGGAGACTCAGGTCTTTTGGTGTACAAGGGGCGCTGCTGAAGACATTCTATGACACGGTGGTGGCATCAGCCATTCACTCTTTGGGAGTGGTCTGCTGGGGCAGTGGCATTACTGCAGCCGATAGGAAGAGACGAACAAACTGATCAGGAAAGCTAGCTCTGTCCTGGGGCAGCGCCTTGATCCGGTGGAGGAGATAGGAGAGAGAAGGACGGTGGCTAAACTGTCATTCTGCTTGGAGTCCGAGTTCCACCCTATGCAGGACATGACTGAATGCACTGAGGAGCTCATTTAGCAGCAGACCTACATATCCCCAGGTGCACAACCGAGAGGTTCGCAGGTCCTTCCTACCAACGGCTGTCAGGACTGTACAACCTAAGCAGGGCTGCTCGCACGAGATAGCGAAAAGACGTAACAACCTAATAGTTTTTTGAATGCAAAAGATGCAATAGACTTACTCAATGGTCCCCTCTGGCATACAACTAGGAAAATACCGGTAGCTACGGAGGGGTGAGAATATGTATGGGCACATATTCATACCATGTAGGATAACTATGTAGACGGTTGTGCTGTTTCATCCCATCTAGCAACAATGCTCTGCACTGTGTGTGTTTATACATTTACATATTTATTCCATCTAGCTAACATTGCTCCGCACTGTGTGTTTATATATCTCATATTATTCCATCTAGCTAACATTGCTCGCACTGTGTGTTTATATATTTACATATTTTTTTCCACCTAGCTGCAATGCTCCGTACTGTGTGTTTATATATCTACATATTATTCCATCTAGCTACATTTGCTCCGCACTGTGTTTATATATTTACATTTTTATTCCATCTAGCTGCAATGCTCCGTACTGTGTGTTTATATACTCATATATTTATCCCATCCAGCTACAATGCTCTACACTGTGTGTCTGTGTGTTATATATATATATATATATTTATAGTAAGATGTACATAATGGTATATTAGCTGCTCTGGCTTGCTTTTTTTTTTCTTGCCTTCTGATTGTTGCTCTGAGTGTTGCTATCCCTGGTGCTGTTGCAATCCTGGAATTTACCCGTTGTGCACTAATAAAGGCTTATCTTATCTTATCTTATCTTATATAGATTATATTATATAGACAGTATATACGTATATATACAGTATATATATATATATAAGATAAGATAAGATAAGATAAGCCTTTATTAGTCCCACAATGGGGAAATTCCAGGTTTGCAACAGCACAGGGATAGCAACACTCAGAGCATTAATCAGAAGGCAAGAAAAAACAACATCTACTAAACATATGTCCATATTACTATAAATTATATATATAGACACACAGTGCAGAGCATTATGGTTGGTTGGTGAATGTGCAGCAGAAAGTCTAAGCTGCTCTCTCCGCGGATGCAGCGGGCCAGCTGGAAGTCTTTGGGCATGATGGTGACCCCCTTAGCAAAGAAGAGACCCACCAGGGTGGGCCTCGCTGGTCTCCTGCAGAGCATGACGGCGAAGCTCAGGAAACGCGGGACGGTCTTGAAGTCCTGAGCGATCTCCCTCACCAGGCGCTGGACGGGCAGCTTACGGATGAGCAGCTCCGTGGATTTCTGGCAGCGACGGATCTCTCTCAGAGCCACGGGCCTGTGACGGCGAGGCCTCTTCACTCTGCCGGTGGCCGGAGCGCCTCTCCGAGCAGCATATATATACGTATATATATATATATATATATATATATATATATAATATATATATATACTGTATATATACTGTATATATATATATGTATACACTACTGTTCAAAAGTTTGGGTCACCCAGACAATTATTTAGTGTTTTCCATGAAAAGTCACACTTATTTACCACCATGAGTTGTAATATGAATAGAAAATATAGTCAAGACATTGACAAGGGTTAGAAATTAATGATTTGTATTTGAAATAATAATTTTTTCCTTCAAAACTTTGCTTTCGTCAAAGAATCCTCCCATTTGCAGCTAGTACACATTGCAGACCTAACATGATTGCACAAGGGTTTTCTAATCATTCCATTACCTTCGACGCAGATGAGCAAACACATTAGAACACTGGAGTGATAGTGTTGCTGGAAATGGGCCTCTATAACACCTATGTAGTATATTGCACCAAAAACCAGACATTTGCAGCTAGAATAGGTCATTTACCACATTAGCAATGTATAGAGTGTATTCTGATTAGTTTTAGAAGTTATCTTCATTGAAAAAAAGTGCTTTTCTTTCAAAAAATAAGGAAATTTCTAAGTGACCCCAAACTTTTAAAAGGTAGTATATATATATATATTTTAAAAAAGAAAAGGGGAGAATCACTGGTTAACAGGCCCTGAGGTAAAGCCTGTTTTTTACAAGTGGTAAAAGTGAATAGGGTGCTCTTAGGCGTGACCTGGGTGTGTTAGTGTGTGAGTGATATTGATGATACTGGGAGCCTCAACCACTGTATTTTTAGTTTTATGTGCCCAGTGTGGGGTGGGAGTTTTGGGGTGGGGGGCCGCCAGTAGGTATGTTGTGCGTAGAATTTATATATGGGTTAAGTTTTTTTGTATTTTATCTGTTTTGGGGTTAGTTTGATTTAGAAACATGGCTCATGTTATTTTATGGATTATTAGGTGGAGGTGGCAGAATAATACACCTAGCCATGTAGGGGGTGCCGGCAGTCTAACCCGGTCCCCCAGCCCTTGGTTGTGTGAATGAATAGATTATTTATTTCTGTTGTACATACAGTTTTTCTCAGTTAGAATGTGTGTCAGGACACAAATTTGGGTGGGATCATTGCCTGCTTGAATTTTTGAGGGGGGAAATGTTAATCCCTAAACAGTAGTATTATGGTGGCCAGGGGGACTGACCGGGGATTAGAGGGGTGGTTAGCGATCTCCCTTTAGGGGGTGACGTCAGCCTGACTAAAAGGCCATGGCCGGAAGGGGCACATCTTCTTTCCTGTTGACGCCTGGACATATAGCCTACTGTTTGGTTGAGAGTGTGTTGTTAATAAACGTGGTAAACTGCCTTCCCCCTCCTCATTTCATTGGTAATTATGGACATAACAGATGCTAAATGCATTGTTTCTTTTTTCGCATTGGACAGTAATCCAGAACTTTGAAAGGAGACTAGAGCCACTTCATGAAGATGGATAAAATTTGGCACCGTGGTGTTATCAAATATCTGCAGAAATAGCCAAAAACATGCAAGTTAGGTTAATTGGCATCAAACTGGGGATTCTAAATTGTCCTTAGGTATGAATGTGAGAGTGAATGGTTGTCTGTCTCTCTGTGTTGGACCTGCGATGGGACTGCGATCTGTCCAGGGTGTACCCTGCCTCCCCCCCAAAAGATGCTGGGATAGGCTTCCAGCCCCCCCCCCCCCCCCCGCGACCCGAAAGGATTAAGTGGAAGAAGATGAATGAACGAATAGGAGTTAGCCCCCAAGGACATTCATGCCAACATGGTTGCTACATTAGGGGATAATGCTCCAGCTTTATCAACTGTGCAAAAGTGGGCAGCTGAATTCAAGAGGGGTAGGGAGAGCATGAGATGACCCAAGGTCTAGTCCGTCCTGCCAAAGCCACCACACAATAAAATATTCACCGTGTTCACCATATGGTGATGTGTAGGCATCTCTGTGAATGAAGTAGAGAACATTCTGCATAATGAACTTGGCATGTCAAAGGTTTCCGCTCAGTGGTTGCCCTGCTTTTGATGCCTGATCCAAAAGCACACCAGGCTGGTCATGTCACAAGCAAACCTGGCACTTTTTTGAACCAGATCAGCTGGTTTCCTTGAATGTTTCCTCATCCAAGATGAGTATTGGGGTCCACCACTTGAGCCAGAGAGCCCAAACACAACGTCTAAGCAGTGGAAATACACTCCTCTCCCCCTCCAAAGAAGACCAGATGGTGTCATCAGCAGGGAAGGTGATGGTCTCCATCTTCTGGGATGCAAGTTATAGTTTATTAGTTTATTTGTCAGGACATGTACAGAAAACATTAAAACACAGGGTAAAGATGCTCTGTACCAGATATTAGCGTTCTCACTAATTTCCATCTGCAGTCCTGAGGCAGGCAAGAAGATTTTAAGAGAAAACAGCACATACAAAAAAGCAACTCAGGTCCAATTTCAAAATCTGTTGTCCCTGAAACAAGCAGCAAGCAAGATGTTAAAAGATAAAACGATTAAAAAACAGCATACATAAAAACAATGTAAGGGGACTATTTGAAATCCTTATTTAAGGGAGAGAGTCAATGTGGCAGGCTGGATTACTTAAATCCATTTTAAGTCTCTGTGGAAAAGTCTGTATTTTGTCTGGTCTTCAATGCGTGAGGAGCTTGTTCCATTCCGGATATAGCTTTGTAATGAGAAGGCTGATTGTCCCAAAAGCAGTTTTATGGTAGGGGGATGCAACAATGCCACCTAGTCCTTGTTATTCTGGTATTTTGTTCAGAAGTTAGGTACACAAAGTCTTAAGAGGTGGGGGTGCAGAACAATGGATATTTTAAAAAACAACTGTATATTTGCATACCATGATCATAGGGCACTGTGTTCGCTGATTACCTTCAGAAAGACCAAACTATCAATGGAGAATCCATCTATCCATCCATCTTCTACCGCTTTTCCGGAGGTCCGGGTTGCGGAGGCAGCAGTTCAAGCAGAGAAGCCCAGACCTCAATGGAGAATACTATGTCAATTTGTTTAGGCAGCTGTGGAAAGCAATCAAGTCAAAACAGCTGGGAAAGCTGATGAAAGGGGGTGCTGCTTCATTAGGACAATGCTCCTGCACACAAGTTTGTGGTTGCAATGGCTGCTATGCATCACTGTGGCTCTGAACTGGTTGATCCGATCCAGTCCAGTCCAATCCAACTTTATTTATGAAGATCTTTAAAAACAAAGACAGTTGACACAAAGTGCTGTACATCAACGATAAATAAAATATAAATACAATAAAATACAGCTAAAAAAGTACAAAATGGCACAAATAAAACAATAGTCATACAATAGTGGCAACAAAAACAAATAAAATCAATGTCTCAAACTGGGTCAAAAGCCAGAGAATAAAAATGGGTTTTAAGATGAGTTTTAAAAATGGACAGTGAAGAGGCCTGTCTGATGGACAAAGGCAGATTGTTCCATAATTTAGGAGCAGCAACAGAAAAAGCGCTGTCCTTTCTGAGCTTCCCCTTTGACTTCGGCTGATCAGCTGACCTGAGAGACCGAGCAAGAATGTAAGGATGGAGCAGCTCAGAGAGGTAAGGCGGGGCAAGGCCATTTAATGATTTAAAAACAAATAAAAGAATTGTAAAATGAACCTTAAGTGCACAGGCAGCCAGTGAAGGGAGAGTAAAATGAGTGTAATGTGGTCAATCTTAAGTGTTCCAGTTAAAAGACATTTAGAAGCATTTTGAACCATTTGGAGACGTGAGAGGGAAGACTGGCTGACTTCAAAATAAAGTGCATTAAAGTAATCCAACCGAGTGGTGGCAGGGGAGAATGTAGCTAGACAGCATCGGATGGCATTTGATTTGATTTCATTTGAGGTCCTAAAGTAGACTGAGCATGCATTGGATCCTTTGCAGTTTGCCTATAGGCCTCACAGAGGAGTGGAGGATGCCACTATCACTCTGTTTAACATGCTTTTTGAACATCTGAATTTTAATGGCACACACGCCAGGCTTTTATTTGTGGACTTTTCTTCTGCCTTTAATACAATCCAACCTCATATTTTAGTTGAAAGGCTCCTGCAACAATTTGATTTGAGTAATAATCTTGTGGGTTGGATTCTGGATTTTTTAACCAACAGGACACAGAGAGCAAGGGTCAATGGTACAATGTCTGACCAAAAGTGTTCTACTGGCTCTCCGCAGGGGTGTGTGTTGTCACCACTACTCTTCATCCTGTACACAAACATGTGTCGGAGCAGATATGACAACAGACACATTATAAAGTATGCTGATGATTCAGTTGTTGTCAGTCTCCTTCAGGATGGTGAGAGTGGCCACGGCCCAGTAGTTGATGATTTTGTTCACTGGTGTGAGGATTCCTACCTGCAGCTGAATACGACAAAAACTAAAGATATGATTATTGACTTTAGGAGGAAAACTCCCAGGCACAAAGTCACTGTACTAAAAGGCCAGATCACTGAATGTGTACAATCCTACAAATATCTTGGGACGATTATAAGATAAGCCTTTATTAGTCCCACAACGGGGAAATTCCAGGATTGCAACAGCACAGGGATAGCAACACTCAGAGCAACAATCAGAAGGCAAGAAAAAAAAAACAAGCAAGCAAGAGCAGCTAATATACATATGTACATATTACTATAAAATATATATATATACACACACACAGACACACAGTGCAGAGCATTGTAGCTGGATGAATAAATATATGAATATGTAAACACACAGTGCGGAGCATTGTAGCTAGATGGAATAAATATGTAAATATATAAACACCCACAGTACGGAGCAATGTAGCTAGATGGAATAATATGTAGATATATAAACACACAGTGCGGAGCATTGTAGCTAGATGGAATAAATATATAGATATATAAATATAAACACACCCAGTGCGGAGCATTGTAGCTAGATGGAATAAATATGTAAATATATAAACACACACAGTGCAGAGCATTGTTGCTAGATGGGATGAAACAGCACAACCGTCTACTTAGTTATCCTACATGGTATGATTATGTGCCCATACATATTCTCACTCTCCATAGCGACCGGTATTTTCCTAGTTGTATGCTGGAGGGGACCATTGTGTAAGTCTATTGCATCTTTGCATTCAAAAAACTATTAGTTTGTTACGTCTTTTTGCTATCTCTGCGAGCAGCTCTGCTTAGGTTGTACAGTCTGACAGCCGTTGGTAGGAAGGACCTGCGAAACCTCTCGGTTGTGCACCTGGGATGATGTAGTCTGCTGCTAAATGAGCTCCTCAGTGCATTCAGTATGTCCTGCATAGGGTGGAACTCGGACTCCAGCAGAGATGACAGTTTAGCCACCGTCTTTCTCTCTCCTATCTCCTCCACCGGATCAAGGCGCTGCCCCAGGACAGAGCTAGCTTTCTTGATCAGTTTGTTCAGTCTCTTCCTATCGGCTGCAGTAATGCCACTGCCCCAGCAGACCACTCCAAAAGTGATGGCTGATGCCACCACCGTGTCATAGAATGTCTTCAGCAGCGCGCCTTGTACACCAAAAGACCTGAGTCTCCTCAGCAGGAACAGCCTGCACTGTCCCTTCTTGTAGAGTGCGTCAGTATTGTGTGACCAGTCTAGTTTATTGTTCAGATGAACACCCAGGTACTTATAGGCTGTCACCATCTCGATGTCTGTTCCCTGTATATTTACTGGTGCTGTGAGGGGTTGTCCTTGCCTGCGACAGTCAAGGGAGCCAACACCGTTCCCTGGGGGGCCCCCGTGCTACTGATGATCATGTCGGACACACAGTCCCGGGTTCTCACAAACTGAGGCCGGTTCGTGAGGTAGTCCAGGATCCATGATGACAGGTGCTGGTCCACCCCTGCGCACAGCAGCTTGTCCTTCAGGATCATCGGTTGGATGGTGTTGAATGCACTGGAGAAGTCAAAGAACATGATCCTCACCATATTCCCGGGCTTCTCTAGGTGGGACAGAGAACGGTGAAGGAGGAAGATCACCGCATCCTCCACCCCAATGCCATGCTGGTAGGCGAACTGGAGTGGATCCATCGCTGGTTCCACCAGGGGGCGGAGGTGAGCAAGGAGCAGTCTCTCCAGGGTCTTCATCAAGTGGGACGTCAAGGCCACCGGTCTGTAGCTGTTCAGGTCATTGGGGTGGGAAGTTTTTGGTACAGGTACCACACAAGATGTTTTCCACAGCTGTGGTACCCTCCCCAGTTTCAGGCTCAGGTTGAAGATATACGTCACAATCCCACACATCTGGTCTGCACAGGACTTGAGGAGCTTTGCGCTGATGCCGTCCGGTCCCGACGCCTTCCTCGCCTTGATCTTCCTCAGCTCCGTCCTCACCTGGGTCCTGGTCAGGGTCAGGATGGGGGGCTGTGTGTTGGGAGTGGGGGGGTGTTGGTGGAGTGGGGGGTGGGCAGCAGGACTTGATTTCTTTAGAGGCAGCAGTGGTTGTTGTGCAGACAGGGGGGAGGGCGGTTGGTCAAACCTATTGAAAAACAGATTCAGGTTGTTCGCCCACTCCCTGTCCCCCGTGGCCTGGGGGGGAGGTATTCTGGAGCCAGAGATGGTTTTGAGGTTTCTCCAGACCCCGCTGATGTCGCTCTGTTGCAGCTTGTCCTCCATCCTCTTCCTGAAGCTGTCCTTGCCTACTCGATCTTTCTCCTCAGCTCCTCTGTACGGACTTCAGCATCTCCCTATCCCCGACCTGAAGATCCTCTTCTTCTCTCTCAGAAGTGTTTTTATCTCAGGAGTAGATCCAGGGTTTGTTGTTTGAGGACGCGTATGGTCTTGGTGGGCACGGATTTGTCCACACAGAGTTGAGGTAGCCCGTTGAAGATACGCTGAGTGAGGCCATCAATGTCCTCACCCATGTGGATCGCAGAGCTGCTTCCAGGCGGTGCTTCAAACAGCCCTTTAGAGTGTCCATTGTCTCCTCAGACCCATAACTCCACAGTGTGCATGGCCGGAGGTTGTCTGTGCATAGGGGTTTGTACACGGCCGGAGATGAACCAAGTTGTGGTCCCGATCTCCCGAGTGGGGGGAGTTGTGATGAGGTGTACGCCCTCCCTTAGTGTTTGCGTAGAATAAGTCCAGTGTTTTATTGTCTCTAGTGTGGCATGTGACATACTGGGTGAACGTGGGTAGAATGGGAGAAGTGAAACATGGCTGAAATCGCCTGAGATGAGGAGAAGAGCATCTGGGTGTCAGTCTGCAGCCTGTGGTTACTGAATGGATGACGTCACGCGCTGTCCCAGCGTTCGCCCGTCGGATTTGCATAAACAACAATGCAGATCACGTGTGAGGTGTTCTCTCGGGAGATATGTAGGCCTCATGCTAACAGCTAGCAACTCAATGTCTTTTGCTGCAGTGTTGTTGTTTAACAGTGATATGTCCCGGTCTGCCACCAGTTGTTGTTAACATACTTTATCCACTCCACGCCCCTTGCCTTTGCCACTGTCTGATGTTCGGTCAGCCCGTATCATGTGAACAACCCTCCAGCTCAATGTTAGCATCTACTGGCTAGATCAGATAGCCACGTCTCAGTAAACAAAAGGAGAGAGCACTCCCGGTATGTGCTATCGTAAGGGAGATAGCCGCTAGCTCATCTACCTTTCCCGTATCGACCGTTACATTTCCCATGACATAGATGGAAGCGAGGGTCTGTACCTTATATTTTTTGTCCTCCGCCTTACTCCAGCCCGGCAGCCGCGGCGTTTTCGCCTCAGTTCTCTCGGTATATCGAGTTTTTCCAATGGGGCCGGGGGTGGCGGTTGACTGCTAGCAGCTCTTCCCTGCTGTAGTATCCTGCTATAAGCAGTGGCTCCGTTCCACCGGCTCAGGAGACATTTGGGACGATCTGTGTGTCCGTGATATAAGTGGAGTGAAAAAAGAGGATCAAAAGAGAGAGGAAGGGAAAAAGACTCGGAATCAAGCCGCTGTTGCAAAGGGCAGCCTACTCGTGTGGCGCCGGGAGAGAAAAAAAAAAATTATTGAGAGTAATTTAAACTTTGAAGAGAACTGTGAAAGGGTGTGCAAAAAGGATCAGCAACATTTGTATTGTTTAAGGAAACTTGCATGCTTCCAAATTGACTGAACCATAATGTCAATGTTTTATCAGGCTTTTATTGAATCTGTTTTATCCTTTTCTTTAGTGTCATGGTTTGGTCAGATAAACTGAAACAGAGGAAATCCTTGGATCAGGTAGTTAGATGGTCCAGTCGTTTGCTTGGTGAGTCACAGCTGAGCCTGACATCCCTGTACACCAGACAGGTACAGAGGATTGCTACCTCCATTTTAAATGATGACTCCCACCCTTTGCACTGCCACTTTCAGCTTCTTCCCTCCAGACGGAGGTTTGCTGTCCCAAAAAGTAAAACCCAGCGCTACAAAAACAGCTTTGTTCCTGATGCTGTTAAAGAGTTGAACAAGTTGTAACAATATATTGCACATAATTTAGTTACCTATTTATTAACTTTATTTTATATTTACTTATTTTTGTAGGTTTTTATTTGGGTTCTAAATCTTTTATTGGGTTTTAGACTTTTGAGTTTTTAACCTCTTTGACTAGTCTTTAACTTTTTAATATGACCCTTCTCTCTTATTTCCTTGTTTTTTCTCTTTTCTCTTTGTCCTATGTCCTGATTGATGGAGCCTTGAGTACTTTTATCATGTCTATAGTCAGCTTCATGTGTGCTTGTGTTTGTGTTCATGTTGAATGTAATTGTGGTTTGTAAATATGGATGTCACCTGACTGCAAAACAAATCTACCTATGGGTACAAATAAAGGAACCTGAACCTGAACCTGAACCTGGTAGTCTGTAGGATGACTTTTGAAAGCAAGAAGAGGAAGAGAGTGAAGGCAGAGCCAAAGATTAAGTGGGGGAAGTTACAGAAGGAAGAAGGTCACACAGAGTTCAGGAAGGAGTTGATACAAGCTCTGGGTGGTAGGGAAGAATTACCAGATGACTGGGAAAGTACAGCAAAAGTACTGAGGGAAACGGGAAGAAAGGTATGTAATGTATCCAGTGGACATAGGAACAAAGACAAGAAGACTTAGTGGTGGAATGAGGAGGTACAGGAAAGTATTCAAAGGAAGAGGTTAGCAAAAAAAAGTGGGATAGTCAGGGAGATGAAGAAAGTAGACAGGAGTATTTGGAATCTAGGCGCATGGCAAAGAGAGAGGTGGAAAAGGCAAGGGAAAAGGCACATAGTGAGTTGTATGAGAGGCTAAACACTAAGGAAGGAGAAAAGGACATGTATCGATTGGCTAGACAGAGAGACTGAGCTGGAAAAGATGTGCAGCAGGTTTGGCTGATTAAGGACAGAAATGGTAATGTACTAACAAAGGACCAGAGTGTGTTGAGAAGGTGGAAGGAGTACTTTGATAAGCTGATGAACAAACAAAATGAGAGAGAGAGGAGGATGGATGAAGGAAAGATCGTTGTTACGGTCTGAGCGCTGATTTTTATCCGCGCTCAGGTTGTCCAGTTTGTCTCCAGCTCCACCCCGTTCCGGGCCTGGTCTTATGGCCTCCTCCGAGGCTCGTAGTCTTGACAGCTTCTCAGCAGACTTCTGGCTGTCAAGCCCAGCTGCTCTGGGACAGCTGTCTGTTATCATCATTAATTACCTTTCCCCGCTTCTGATTGGTTTCTGTCCCCCATTTAAGGGAGCAGCTGAGAATGACTCCTCACTGCGACCTAAAGGAAGAAACCCATACATCGTGCTTCCCCGTGTACGTGACTGGAGTTCCTACGCCCAACTCCAGTTCCCTCAGTGACTCTGTTCTTTGCCGTCCAGTAAGTGCTACTGCCCAGCGTGGGTTCTGCTCTCGCTGCCTTCCTAGCCTTTCACCCGAGGTGGAGTTCTATTTAGAGTTATGAGCGTGTTTTTGCCCCTCGTGGCTCTTTACTTTGTCATTTGTATATTTAAGTCTTTTGTTAATAAAGAAACACAAACTCATCGGTTGTCTATAGCATCTCCTTAATGGCTCGCGAGAGCCATTCTTAACAGTAGGTCGCAGCCAAACTGAGACGCCGGAGGCCGTGAGTTTTGCCAAATTTGGACTTGTTTTTTTCCCTCTGTCTGGGTACTGGTGAGCTGGGATTATGTCGTTCTTCAGGAACCGCGTTCGGCGCCTGGGCTTCGAGCTGGCGGAGGCCCTGGATTACGTAGATGGAACGCTTTTCACCGCAGGCCTCTATGACACTCCCAGCGATGTACGCCGGCACCTGGACCTCGCTGAGGACATAATTAACCGCCTTCCTCGCTACTCCAACCACCCTGAAGTTAAGGTGAGGAGGACAGACATCTCTGTGCTCCGAGAAAGACTCCGTGGGCTGGAGGGAAACTCCGGCAGGAAGCCGAAGACAAGGCACCATTGCTTCGGGATCCCGTTCCTGCCTCTGATCAGGCCCAGGAGTTCACATCACCCAGGGGTCATCCCCAAGGAAGAGTGACATCAGTCGGGATTCCCCTGGAGAGAATACAGGTGACAGCAATCTCCATTCAGGACCGAGTGGCTGCTGCTCGCTCCGCCGTCCATCCCACAGAAATCATGAAGCACGTGACAGCGGCGGTCAGGCTGGTAGAGAAGAACCCTGAGCTGAATAATTATCTGGAATACGCTGACCTGCTCGCTTCAGTTTCCGCGCAGGAGTGGCGTTTCCCTAACTTCACATTCGCCTCGCCCTCGGCCAGAAGACGTCGCTCCCAAACCACTCGAACACCTCAGCGAGAACCCTGTTCGGATCCAGCTCCGGGTAGCCACACAAACTCTGTCTCCCAGCTAGCTGTAGCCTCCGTGTCTCGCCGAAGAGGTGAATCAGCCGCTCCCGCTTCCGGGTCATCTCTCCCCGCTGTCCCGTCAGCTCTTAGTTCCCGGTTCGCCTCGGCTGTCCCCCCACCCCCTCGACGTTCATTCCAGCCGCTGTGAGTTGCATGAGTCCGTCTCCGGATGCTCCCAGTCCTGATCCGGTGCGAGAGGCTCCTCCTCGTCTTCCCGGGGAGTCCTCCACTTCCATCCAGCGGGGAAAGGGAAGTCTCAAGTCCAGTGCGGCGGGTTCCACCGGTTCTCCGGGAATCAGGCAAGTGTCTTTTCATTCTGTTCCTGTATTGGGTGGATTGCCTTGTTTGATTCCTGGAGGTGGAGTTCGGGGTTCCACAGTCCCCTGAGCTCTCTCCCACCTGCTGCAGTCATAAATTATGAACCTGCACCCTCTGTGTCTCTCCCCTCTGAGCATGCCCCCCCGGTGCATAGGACTGCACCGCCGGGATGAGGAGGGAGCCTGCGGCCCTGAGAAAGCCTGGTTCCAGCCCTGCAGCCCACGGTCATGGGCAGAGGAGGAGGTCAGACTGCCGTTTAGAACCTGCGCTGCCGATCAGCATCCCCGGGTCTCACGGAAGGAATAGTTTTGGCCCAGCAGAACTCAGATCCCCTGCCACCACGCCGTACGGGCCTTCGCGTGGGCTTCAGCGCCAGGGAATCTCCAGACCTGTGAGAACATCATGCCGGCTGCGGAGCCCGTTGCAGTCGAATGGGAGCCGGAAGACGAAACTCCCGCCCGTTGAACTGAGCATCAAAAGTCCTGGACGGCAGTAGAACCCGAGATCAGGCAAGTGCTCTATTTTGTTTTTCTCTTCTATATTCTGGAGCATTATTGCCTGTCTCTCGGAGGGACGAGCCGGGTGCAGCCATCCGCTGCACTCGAGCCTGTCTCGCCGGGCTCTGCCCGCTACCGGTGAGCCTTGATCCCGGCTTCCTTTTGTTGCTCTGAACCTTTCCCCAGGGTCACCGGAGATGAATCCGCTCTAGTTGTTGCTACGGGGGTTCCGGGTCTGTGCACGGAGTTCGCCCCTGGTGCTGCACCGGCCCAATCGGGGGGCCCATCCAGTGGGTCGCAGCGCCGGTCCAATCGGGGTCCATCGAGAGTGCGGCGCCAGTTCGGTTTAGAAGCCGGTGAAGGAACTGGGCGTTCGTTTTCCCCGGACGTCGGGCTGATTCCGTCCCTAGCTCTGTTTCTCTCCCCCCCGGTGAGGAGGTCGCGTCTAAGTTTCTCCCTCTGATCTCGGTGGTCTGAGGACGCGGGACGACCGCCTGCGGAAACCGTCTGGTTGGTTCAGCGATCTGGGTCCGCACCTGAGATACTGTTTTCCCGAGCCTGGGACTTGGGTAGGCCGCCCAAACCTGTAGATGTCTCTCCCGGCAGGGTGGAATCCGGGTTTGGGTCGTCCGCCTGACGAACTGCATGTGGGTTCGGCGAGCCTGGTCGGCCACCTGAGGTTCAGTTTTTTTCAAGTCAGGGATTTGGGTAGGTCACCCGAACTGTTTTTTTCCCTTTTCTTGCAGTCAGGTGGGAGTCGGAATGCAAATAAACCACCTGAACTGTCATCTTCTGCCCCTCTCCCACTGCGGTGCCCCTGGAAAATTGACTCTTGATTGTATGGGTTTGGATTGTCCTCCTTTATGTGATTGTTATTATTCAAGACACTGAAGTTACTTGCAAGAGTTTTGGCTGTGGTATCAAATCCTGCCAAATTTTCTTTTGAAAGAGCTGCTTTCTAATGTCATATTATGCATGTAAGATGGAAAGTATTTATTTTAATTTAAGTTGGGCCTTAAAATAGTATTTTGGCTTCATGTTGCTTGGCCTCGTTCTGAATAATTTACCTTATCTGCATTCATACCCTCCTCCAGACTGATTTATGACATCTGTAGTGCAGATAATGATGTGGTTGAGGAATAGATCTTTTTTTTTCTTCATGTTTTCAAGACAAGCTCTATGTTAAGATGGAAAATGGGTATCAGTATGTCAATTTGTAATATCAGGCTCAATTTCTTGGAGTTACTTCCAGATTATTTTCTCAGAGTAATTAACCTGTTTTGGCTGGGTCTACATGAATAAGAATCTATTTTAACTGCAAGTTTACAGAGTTAATTTGTTTTCTATGACCTTCAGGACATGAGGTTTGCCTTGTCTTCGCCCTGAGTTCATTCTGTGTTCTTTTTTTTCTTTTCTTTCATGACTATGTCGCTTTTTCCCTGCATCTTGGTTTTTGTCGTTTTGCCCTGCCCTCTGTGGTTGTTCGTATTAACCTTATGGTCATTGCAGAGGAGGGGGTGTTGGTTGTTTTTGTTTAAAACTGCCTATGTGGTATACTTAACTGTGTTCTGAGTTAGACGTCCAGGTTCACTATTTTTTGCTGATTGGTAGGGTCTGTTTGCCTGCTCTGTAGTTCTGAGGGTTTTTTTTTCTCTTCCCAGTGTTATATGGTACTGATAGATTTTCAAGTATATCTGTATTTTTGTTTTCCTTGTGGCCTGCCGGGACAGTATGTTTCATATATCTTTGTTATTCATCCCATTATACCTGGGGTTCTCCCTATGGGTTTTTTTCTCCTTCCTCTTGTTTCTCTCCCTCCTGGCCTGTTTCCCCCTCCACCCTCCCTGGGCCGGTCCTGGTGGCCTTCTGTTTGAGGGAGGGGGTAAGCCAGCGCCGGGAGGCGCTGCTCGAGGGGGGAGTACTGTTACGGTCTGAGCGCTGATTTTTATCCGCGCTCAGGTTGTCCAGTTTGTCTCCAGCTCCACCCCATTCCGGGCCTGGTCTTATGGCCTCCTCCGAGGCTTGTAGTCTTGACAGCATCTCAGCAGACTTCTGGCTGTCAAGCCCAGCTGCTCTGGGACAGCTGTCTGTTATCATCATTAATTACCTTTCCCCGCTTCTGATTGGTTTCTGTCCCCCATTTAAGGGAGCAGCTGAGAATGACTCCTCGCTGCGACCTAAAGGAAGAAACCCGTACATCGTGCTTCCCTGTGTACGTGACTGGAGTTCCTACGCCCAACTCCAGTTCCCTCAGTGACTCTGTTCTTCTCCCTCCAGTAAGTGCTACTGCCCAGCGTGGGTTCTGCCCTCGCTACCTTCCTAGCCTTTCACCCGAGGTGGAGTTCTATTTAGAGTTATGAGCGTGTTTTTGCCCCTCGTGGCTCTTTACTTTGTCATTTGTATATTTAAGTCTTTTGTTAATAAAGAAACGCAAACTCATTGATTGTCTATAGCGTCTCCTTAATGGCTCGCGAGAGCCATTCTTAACAAAAGTGATGGCAGCTTTGAAGAGGATGAAGAATGGAAAGGTGGCTGGTCCAGATGACATACCTCTGGAGGTATGGAGATGTTAGAGATGGCAGTGGACTTTTTAACCAGATTGTTTAACACAATCTTGGAGAGTGAGAGGATGCTGGAGGAGTAGAGAAGAAGTGTTTTGGTACTAATTTTCAAGAATAAAGGTGATGCTCAGAGCTGTAGTAACTACAGAGGTATAAAGTTGATCACCCACACTATGAATATATGGGAAAGAGTTGTTGAAGCCAGGTTGAGACGAGAGGTCATAATCAGTGAGTAACAGTATGGTTTCCTGCCAAGAAAGAGTACTACAGATGCAATGTTTGCTCTAAGAGTGTTGATGGAGAAGTATAGATAAGGCCAGAAAGAGTTGCATTGTGTCTTTGTGGATCTAGAGAAAGCATATGATAGGGTGCCAAGAGAGGAAGTGTGGTACTATATGAGAAAGTCAGGAGTGGCAGAGAAGTATGTGAGGGTGGTGCAGGACATGTATGAGGACAGTGAGAAAGTGGTGAGGTGTGCTGTAGGAGTGACAGATGGGTTTGAGGTGGGGGTGGGGTTACATCAGGGATTGGCTCTGAGCCCCTTCTTGTTTGCCACGGTGATGGACAGGCTGACAGATGAGGTCAGGCAGGAGTCTCCGTGGACCGTGATGTTTGCAGACAACATTGTGATCTGTAGTGAGAGTAGTGAGCAGGTGGAAGAGAACCTGGAGAGGTGGAGGTATGCTCTGAAGAGAAGAGGAATGAAAGTCAGTAGAAGCAAGACAGAATACATGAGTGTGAATGAGAGGGAGGCAGATGTAACGGTGAAGATAGAAGGAGTAGAGGTAGTGAAAGGAGATGAGTTTAAATACCTGGGGTCAACCATCCAAAGCAATGGAAAATGCACAAGAGAGGTGAAGAAGAGAGCACAGGCAGGGTGGAGAAGGTGGAGATGAGTGTCAGGGGTGATTTGTGACAGACATGTAGCAGCAAGAGTGAAAGGGAAGATTTACAAGACAGTAGTGAGACCTGCAATGATGTATGGTTTGGAGATGGTGGCGCTGACAAAAGGCAGGATTGAAGATGCTAAGATTTTTATTGGGAGTGACAAGGATGGACAGAATTAGAAATGAGTATATCAGAGGGACAACTCAGGTTGAGTAGTTTGGAGACAAAGTAAGAAAGGCAAGGCTGAGATGGTTTGGACATGTGCAGAGGGGATATATTGGACAAAGAATGCTGAAGATGGAGCTGCCAGGCAGGAGGAAAGGAGGAAGACCACAGAGAAGATTCATGGTTGTAGTGAAGGAGGACATGGAGAGGGTGGGTGTTACAGAGGAAGATGCAAGGGATAGGGTGAGATGGAAGCAGATCTGTGTGAACTGTGGCGACCCCTAAAGGGAGCAGCTGAAAGAGGAAAAAGAAGAAGAAGAAGACAGTGAGCCACTCGAGATGTGATGAAGGCATGGATTTCTTTTTCAAAGTGCTGCCTTGAAAGGATTGGTTTAACCTTTGCCAGCTGCCTTAGATGAAAAAAGCTGGACCGCTTCAGGATCCAATGTCATGGGGTGCAACATGTTTTATGGCTTGGGCTTTTACATCGCCAGTGACACCGGAGAGAAGTGGTCGGATTGTGGTTTGTGGGACCGACCTGCTCTGGAGGTGGAAGACAGTGAAGTGTGGGACCATGACTGGCCTGGTCTTGCAGGAGATGGAAGGGATGAACATCACGGGGCGCCTCCCTGGGATGGACCTGGTGCCAGAGTTCAAGTTGGCCTTGGTGTGGGAACTGGACGGCACGGCAGGACCCCTGGGTCGGTAGGCGGGACCAACCCGGCGGCGGTGAACAGCACCAGAGCAAGACCGGCGGGTATGATTTTAAAACACACCAAAAGACAGCCTTCAAGAAGGGCTTCAGGCTGGACTGGGAGATCGTCCAGTCCTAAATGGGAGGCCTGCTCGCAACATGGTGGTCCAAAGAAGATTAACAGAGCTCCCCTGCGTGTTGGTGACGTGGTTTGCCCAAGGGTTGAAGCTCGGCCGGAGAGGACCATACACGTCGCGAGAAGAGTGATGACCAGGGACGGCTACAGGTGATGGCGGCTCGAAGTGACGGCTATTTGGGCCTGTCTGACAAGACGTGGAGCACCCCAACGAGCTGCGCCGCGTGGTAGAGAAGAGAGATGGTGCAGTATCTTCTCCAGAGGCCAAAGATGGAGGCGTTCTGGATGGGACCCCCCCCAGATGGCAGTCCGGGGGGGGGGGGGGGGCTCCACTGGGTCTGTGATGTGGCTGGGGTGTATTTACATGGTGTGTTTTGAGATCCGAACCCCATGTCATAGTGTAAATGGTTTGTTTGATTCTATTGGGTTTGTGCCCCGGTAATATATATATATAAAAAAAAAGGCTAACTGACAAACGATATAAAATGAGTGAATTTGGTGTAAAGTTTGGTTAATACACTTTATATCATGGGAAATTGTAAAAAAAAAAAAAAAAAAAAGATATTTGGAATGTTACGAATTAGAATTTATTTGAAGATATGGTTTACCCAACACTGTATTTCTGCATATGATGTGTCCAAGTATGGGGTGGATGTGTTGGGGTGGGGGGCGCCAATAGGGGGTTGGAAATTATGCATTAATGTTAGTTGTAAGTAGGTGTGAATGGTGTGTAATTGTGGGGGATTATTTTTTTTTAGAAACACGGCAATATTTATTTTAGACTATTGAGAATATGGCGGCAGAATAATCCGCCTGGCTGTGTAGGGGGCGCCGGCAATCTACCCGGCCCTCCAGCTTATGTTGTGTGCATGGATAGGTTTACTTTTGTTTTGTATATAGAATGTTGTTGTTGTTAGTGAGTCGGGTAACAAATTTGGGAGGGCTGATGGGTGTGTTTGCCATTCTTCTAAAGGGGGGAAGAATGTTATGTATGAATGTCAATAGTAAGATGGCGGCCAGGGATGCCGGGGAATAGTGAGGGTGGCGGCACGCCTTTTCTGGTGGTGGTGTCACCCGGGGTATAAGAGGTGCTGCGGGAGGTAGCCATGCCTCTTTGCCCGTCAAGCCCTGGACTATGGAGCGCTGTACACCTGTTGTATGTACTACTTATTGTTATAATAAAGCTACATTCAGTGCACCTCTGCCCTGCTCATTATTATAAGACATATGGACACAACAGAGTGTTTTGATATTTTTTGATAATCATGTCTAATAGATACATTTCAGCAGGTTAAAACCTACAAAATCATAATTTTTCAGTGAATGGAACCTTTAATCTAATAATGAGTCTCCTTCTGTAGGATGAGTGAGGTAATGAGGAAACAATGTTGTCCACTACAGATGCGCACAAAACCAGAGACCATGTGAGGTAGACAATCATTAAGTTATTACTGCTGTTGGTGGTGCTGTGTTTACCCCACCCACTTGTCTGCACTACAATAACTGCTCTCAGGCTGCAGGGTTGGCAGAACAGCAGCCTCCAGAGACTCACATGGAGCTGAGAAGATTCATACAGCTGTTTCACTCATAATGAATGCCAACATTGTTATTCTGGGGATGGAAAGTGTTGGAAAATCAGGTGAACACACACATACACACAGACTTAGCTGATAGTCTTGAAGTATGCTTCTCTTGCATATTTTAAATTAAAGGTAGTTTGATGTTTTTCAGCTTTGACCGTACGCCTCTTAACCCGGAGATTCATAGGAGAATACGGAGATATTGGTAAGAGTTTAATTTGTTCTTCATTGTTTTTTTTGTTTTTTTTTAAGTTAATACAATTACTTGAATCCTTCTTATTTGTCTTTTATTGTCCAGAATCAATCTTCAGTCAGAATTTTGTAATCGATGGGAGAGAGCTCACTCTTAATGTTTGGGATTCACCTTTTTCAGAGGTAAGAAGACAAAAAACCTGCAACAGTAATATTTGTACATTATTATGCAGACTACATTTTTAATATTACTCCATTAGCATGATCAGCAGTATGTGCTTTTGAAATTTGGTTGGTGTTTTATCAGTGCCATCAAGTGTAAGAAGCATTTGTGTGTGTGTGAAGGTTTAGGAATGAATCACTTTAACTTTTGTAGTAGCAGTAATAGTATTAATAATAAAACATTGAAGATATTCTGGTTTAAAGTCTGTATAATTCCTAATGATAATAAATGAGATGGTGAAAAGTAACAACAAATGAGATTAAAAGGAGATTAAGTATGTGAAAATTAAATTTAAAAAATAAATCATCAAGCATCTTCTATTCATACTGAATCAAAGAACTTTGTTTTTTACTTACCACTGAATTTTCTTTCTTTTTTTAAGGATTTGTTTGCAGAAAGGTCACTGTTTGAGAAGAAGGTTCGGTGGGCAGACGCCTTTGTTCTGGTCTACAGCATCTGCGACAGAGCCAGTTTCAATGCTGTCAGCAGGCTGTTTCAGACCATTAAGTCCACCAGAGACTACCTCAGTGCAGATAAGGTGCCTATAGTGATTGTAGGTAACAAAAGGGATCTGCACCACAGACGGACAGTGCTGAGCGAGGAGGGCTGGCTGCTGGCTCTCAACATGGACTGCCCGTTTTATGAGGTATCGGCAGCTGAGAACTACCACAGCGTGCTCATGGTGTTTCATGGCCTGGTGGACAGGATGAAGGACGCCAAGCTCACCACAAAGAGGCCCCTGAGGTTGAAGGGCATAGTGAAAAGCATGTCTGCAGTGTTTTCCAGGAGAAGGACAGAGTCTTTTTGAGGAGAATTTGACAGAAGTAGAAGGGCTGTGTATAGCAGCATAAGAGAGGCCATGCATTATTTGCATTTGACTGGATGGACACTAATCTGTCAGTGCCACACGTCTATGGCAAAGGTTACAATGAAGGAGCTGCTTTCACAAAATATATGAACAACTGAAAAATATATTCAAGGTCAGAGACATTTTGTGCAACTCATGCAAGACAAGAGTGATGAAAGCACCCAATGTGGCTTTACCCCCAATCTACACGCTTGATATGTTCCATGCTACTGTGCAGCAATATAATACAATATAATATATAATATATTATATAAGGTTAATGTGTCTTGCATGTTGTTTTACCAGAATTGGCACTGAGTTGAATGTTAACCTTGAGTTAACATGAGTTGAATGTTTGACCTTTTGCATTACAGGAGGTGACTAAGATGTGCCCCACTCAAGCCTTAAATTGTATTTATTAGTCTAAAAACTGAAACTACTTTGTTTTCTATATACACATTTGTGAGCTCTGACTATAAATCACAGTGAATTGAATTTGTATTAAAGTGACATTCTGGTGACAATCAAGTTTTTTTTCTTATTAACATGTCTGTAACATGTTGTTTAATACTTACAAGATACTACAAGAGCTAAATGGGCTATAAGTGTTGTGTCTGTGTTTTTCTGCTTTGAAACTTCAGTTTCCCTCCCCCACCCTCTAACAGGAAAGTTTGGGCAGTCCATTTCTGTGACATCAGAATAACGGGGAACCAATCAGGGCTAAGCACTGGGTGTAGCTATACAGTTGAGTTCACTCCCCTGCGGAAAGAGGGTGAAACTGAGGAGCTAGCCTAGCCCCCAGGGCCAGTTAGTAGCATTTTTGGACAGCTGCTTTGAACACTTGATCCAAAAATAACTAACAACAATAATAATAATAACAATAATTTCTTTGGGCCATGTCGATGTGGGTGGGTCAAGTAAAGAAAGGGAAAGATTTTCACAAGCAATTGTACTGAATTGTATGAAAGGGTTTTTTGTTGTTTTTTTTTGTTTTTTTTTTTTTAGAAAAAAGGCATAAGATACTATTTTAGACAATATAGATTTGTTTTTAAGGGGATTTATATTCACAGGAGCATGTCTTTAAATTTTATGATTTTCAAAGCTTTCAATATAATGATAGATAGATAGATAGATAGATAGATAGATAGATAGATAGATACTTTATTTCGAACAATAAAGTATAACAAAAACAAAACAAATGACAAATGCAATAAAGTAACAGTATACAGTGTTCGAAAGGGAGAAGGAAGAAGTGAACATTTATTAATTCCATCTCCTCTTTTCCATAAATACACCCATGTGATTATATACAAATTACCATATTTAAGACCCCAAGTAAACAATTAACTGTATTTTGTACATATCAACATTAACACCCATCCATCTTAGCATACATTGATGTCCATACATCAAAACCAGCCTCAAACAACACAGATATACACAGTACTGTCCCACCTACCATTCCATAGTGTCCCAGAGTGAGCATAGTGAATCGTACATATAAATACTACCCTTCTAACATATATCCTTTCAGCAAATAATGTTTGTACCTCTTTTTGAATTGATTTCTGTTTGTACATAGTTTCAGTTCCAGCTCCAGACTGTTCCACAAATCCACCCCACAGACAGATATGCACATACTTTCTTGGTTGTTCATATCTTGGGTTTTGTAAAGTTTAAGTCTCCTCTCAAATTATGATCATTGTCTCTTTTTTTTTTAATATTTTTTGTATATTAGTTGGGGAGTTGATTATTAATTGCCCTGTACATGACTTGTGCTGTCTTAAATTTAACTAAATCGATGAACTTTATGACATGTGACTTTAAAAACAACGAATTGGTATGGTCTCTATATCCTACATTATTTATTATCTTTATAGCTCTTTTTTGTAATGTGCCATATTGACTGTAGGTTGGTCTTGTAGGTGTTTCCCCAGACTTCTACACAGAAGTTAAGATAAGGTAGAAACAGTGAATTGTACAGTAAGACCAATGATTTATAGTCCAAGATGTGTCTTGTCTTCCCCAGTATGCCTATACATTTTGCCAACTTGACCCGGATGTGACTGATGTGAGGTTTCCAGCAGATTTTATTGTCTAGTGTCACCCCCAGAACTTATTTTCCTGTACTGTTTCTATTCTGGTATCATCTATCGTTACCATTATTTCATGATTTATTTTATAATTTCCAAACAACATAATCTTTGTTTTTTTTAGATTTAGAGATAATTATTTTTGTTGAACCACTGTGTTAACTTTTTCATTTCAGTTGTGACCACCTCTAAAACCCTGCTGCAAATTCTCACCAGTGCAAAGGATATTTGTGTCATCTGCAAACAAAATAAATTCAGAATTTTTGATACTTGGCATATGTCATTTTTATACAAATAAAGAGTTTGGGTCCCAAAACTGACCCTGGGGCACACCACAAGTGATGTCCATGAAGGTGATTGTGCTCACCAATTTGTACAAATTGTTGGCTGTTACTTAAATAACTTTCCACCCAACTCAGTCCGACCCCTCTTATCCCATACCTTTCCAGTTTCCTTAGTAGTATTCTGTGGTCAATGGTGTCAAAAGGCTTTCTTTAAATCTATAAATACTCCTACAGCAAACTTTTTTTTTATCTTTACAACTAGTAATTTCTCTATAAGTTCGATCAGTGCAAAGATGTAGATTTATCTGCTCTAAAACCATACTGCTATCTGTAAGGGAGGTTATGTTTTTCGATGAAATCATCCAGTCTCTTAGTGAAGATTTTTTCAAGTATTTTGGAGAATTGTGAGAGTAAAGAGACTGGCCTGTAATCTGTGAAACAATGACTGTCTCCTGTTTTGTATAGAGGTATTACTTTTGCTATTTTCATTTTGTTTGGAAAGTTACCAGTTTGAAACGACAGGTTACAGATGTGGGTGAGTGGCTTAACAATTCCTTCAATTACTTTTTTCACTATTGTCATGTCAATTTCATTCCATTTCATCATTTAGCATGATGAATGCTAAAATATTTTTTGTTGTGATTATGTTAAAATACAAATTATTTACAGTGGATACTGAGGAGCAGAGTTCATGTGTCACCTTCAGATCAGTAAAAATTGAAGGTGCAGTAAACAAGAACTTAAGAAAACAGAAAAAAATGAGAAAAGCCCTGTCTTCTGTAATCCCACCCGTCACCTTCCCAAGCCACTCAACATCTAAAGAGGACATCCACAGGGATGCCCTTATTAATCACTTGTGGAGCTGACCAGAGTTGACAGTCAAGAAATTATTCAGTGTTGTCTAGCTCCACTTCACCTGGCCTCAGCTGAAAATACATGACTGCAGACCGTGTTATATACTAAATTGAGCAGCTCTGACAAAAAAACAGACGCAGTAAATCATGGTTGTCTACCAAGTGCTCACAATTCCCTGTTTCCTCTGTTCCATGCAGAAACACAATTATCTCCCGGCTGCCTCCACTCACACATTGTCATCAATTGCCCTGTACTTTGTCAACTTTTCTCCTTCCTTTTTTCCTGCTCTGGAATGCACTCACAGTCACCAGCCTGGTGTTGTGTTGACCATCCCTTTCACCTGCTGAAGCATAGTCGTGAATTTTCTGAAATACCTCCACATTCTTTTGGATTTCATCCATTCTCTCTGTATATTGTTATGACCCCACTATCTGGGCCAAGGCCAGAAACGCCCACTAATCCTGGGATCGCCAAAGTCTTTCTGACCCTCAGTCAAGGTGGACAGACCCAAGTCACTTTCACCCTCAGGCAAGGTCGACATACACCTCTTAAATTCCCAGCCGAGATTCGATCCTATGGCACCGTGATCTACAGTAAATCCTCCCACTCTTTCCATGAGCCAAACAGGAATTCCCCCACTAGGTCTTGGCTAGTAACAAAGGTGTTTGCCAAGGTGTCAGGGACTGCACCACTGACTAATTCCTTATGGAGGGTGCGTAACAATATTCATATCTGACCACTTGTAATTATACTTGCTGTAGGATGATAATTAATTTATTCATAATTTCTGTTCTACTATAGCCCCTTTCCACTAGTCCCCAATCAGCCCTACACGCCTCTACACGGTTTTACATAGCTCAGCACGATTTTATTTCCATTACAGCAGAGTACCACTTGGGGTGGGTGGATTTTTTACAACAAGGCGGCACCACACTCCCGAGACGTAAACAACGCGACACAAGAAAAACACAAGATGGCGGCTTACAAGTGACTGCTCGGTGTCTGCTCGGTGTCTGGCTTTTGTCAGAGTAAAGGCAAAAATGAGAAGCCAGACAGGGTACAGGCAGCGAGACGGAACACTCTGGAAAAGTACTGTAGCGTTTAGGAAGCCATAGAGCTTAAGATGTGAGGACACAAACCAGATCACATATGAAGGTAAGCTAATGATTGCTAATGCTAGTTTGCTTTAAGTCTGCCGTACTACATTGTAATGTCTGCAAGTTATCGCTATTAGGTACTAAAAGATGTATGCTGTGTGTGTGTTTCAGATGGCTCTCTTGTGGGAAAATTACTGCTTCAAACTGTGGGTCTGGGCATTCATCCGAGCCTCACAGTGGTAGGATGTCACCCCAGCTTCACAAACGATCAGTGGTTATAGAACTTAAGAATGTCTGTAGAAATGTTTATCTTCCTGTGCAACAGATTGCTCTGATCTGTGTGAAAATCATGGACAGACTGTTGAGACATCATGTCATGTACCTGCTCCAGCAGCACTGAGTCTGTGGTGGTGTCATGGCAAAAACTGTTTAGCTGCCAAAACTTGATTGCCAGGTTGTAGTTATGGGGTTATATTAGCCATACAATTTATATTTCAAAAGGCAAACAGTATTGAGTTAGGTATAATAAGATATATTTAACAATTATGATGCATTTTAGGCCCAAACAAACTTGATCTAGGATTAAAAGCAATTTAAAATAATGCAGTCACAAGGTTACATGGAAAATACTTGATTTACTAGATACATGTAGATACTGTATAAATATATATTCTCTGCATCAGCAATGTACTAGACATGTATTCATGTAGTATTGCACTGGGAATTTTGACAATAAACCTTTGTACTTTTTGCAGATCTGTCTCCACTTTTATGTGTGACATAAGTGACACAAGTGACATAAATTAAATACTAAAAGATTGGAAAAGCTGTCTAAGAACAATCCAGCAGTTTGAGGAATCACTTTTGGTTTGGTGTAAGTCTGTCAACAGAATTATGAACCATAAATAAACCATAAACCATGGGCTGCACGGTGGCGCAGTGGTTAGCTCTGCGGCAGCACAGTTTACCCTTGGCCGGGGGATTGTGGGGATCGTGGGATCGTGGGTTCGATCCCAGCCCCCGACCAACAGTGATCTGTGTGGAGTTTGCATGTTCTCCCCGTGTTGCGTGGGTTTACTCCGGGATTTCTCCGGTTTCCTCCCACATGCCAAAGACATGCATGTTAGGTTAATTGGCTGTTCTAAATTGTCCCTAGATATCTGTTTCCTATAGGCCCTTAGAATAGAGGGTTAGTATTAATGAAAGCGCTTTGAGTGGTCTTTGTGACTAGAAAAGCGCTATATAAGTGCAGGTTAGTTAGTTAGTTAGATAAAGAAGTTTGTGTTAAAATGTTAAATCCCATTAAACCCTAACCGAGGGGTGTCAAATCATGTGCCATGGAGGGCCAAGACCCTGAGGTGTTTCGGGCACATCCCTCTGGGAGGAGACCCCGGGGCAGACCCAGGACTCGCTGGAGACACTGTGTCTCCCAGCTAGTCTGGGAACGCCTTGGCATCCTCTCTGAAGAGCTGGAACATGTGGCTTGGGAGAGGGAAGTCTGGGCTTCTCTGCTTGAACTGCTGCCTCCGCAACCCAGACCTCTAAAGAAGCTGTAGAAGATGGATGGATGGATGGACAATAGTCCAGTCTGGAGGAGATAAAGGCGTGTATTAATTTTTCTGCATCAGGTAGTGTGAGTCTGGCAATGTTCTTGAGATGGAAATAGGAAGATTTGCACAGCTGTTTTATGTGGTCATCAAAAGTTAAATGTGAGTCCACTTTAATACCAAGGTTGGTAACAGAGGATGACAGTGGGATATGATGGCCAGAAAAGGTGATACATAGCTGTAATAGAAGACAGGTGAACTTGATGTGGGGTACCAATAAGAATAGCTTCAGTTTTGGTGCTGTTCAGCTGTAGAAAGTTTTGTTGCAGCCAAGCCTTAATCTCCTTCAGGCATGTAGTAAGGGTGGTCTGTGCAGATGTCATACTTGTAGAGGGGGTTGGATCAGTATGGATGTAAAGTTGTGTGTCATCGGCATAGCAGTGAAATGAAATTCCATACCGTCTGATGAAATGACCAAACGGAAGCATGTAAAGTATAAACAAGATCGGACCAAGTACAGATCCCTGTGGGACACCACAGGTGACAGTGTGTGACCTGGATTTAGCACTTCCCAAACATACAGTATAAACTCAGTTCTTTCAGTGAGGCATGAATGAAACCAGTCCAGTGCTGTGCCACAGAGTCCAATGTCTTGGTGGAGGTGATTAAGGAAAATATTATGATCAACAGATGGCTGCAGTCAAATCAAGGAAGATGAGATTAGAGAGGAGGTGCTGGCATCAGAGGCCATCAGCATATCATTTGTGACTTTAACCAGAGCAGTTTCAGTACTATGAATGGAATCCAGAATAAAATAGTTATCAGTAAGTTTAAGGAGTTTAAAAAATAACTGAGTTGCAAGGAGCAGCGACAAACACGTCAGTGTCCTCTCGCACAAGCGTAAGTTCCCTTTCAGTCGGGTACTACACTGACCCGCCTGCAGTCCAGACCTGTATATACAGTGGTGTGAAAAAGTGTTTGCCCCCTTGCTGATTTCTCATTTTTTTGTACGTTTGTCACACTTAAATGTTTCAGATCATCAAAAAAATTTAAATATTAGACAAAGATAACACAAGTAAACACAAAATGCAGTTTTTAAATGAAGGTGTTTATTATTAAGGGTAAAAAGAATCCAAACCTACATGGCCCTGTGTGAAAAAGTGACCCCCCCCCCCGTTAAAACATAAATTAACTGTGGTTTATCACATCTTTGGAAAGCTGAGTTCAATTTCTCTAGCCACACCCAGGCCTGATTACTGCGACATCTGTTCTCAGAAATCACTTAAATGGGACCTGCCTGACAAAGTAAAGTAAACCAACAGATCCTCAAAAGCTAGAGATCATTCTGCGATTCAAAGAACTTCAGGAACAAATGAGAAACAAAGTAATTGACCTCTATCAGTCTGGAAAAGGCTATAAAGACATTTCTAAAGCTTTGGGACACCAGCGAACCACAGTGAGAGCCATTATCCACAAATGGCAAAAACATGCAACAGTGGTGAACCTTCTCAGGAATGGCTGGCCGACCAAAATTACCCCAAGAGTGCAGCGACAACTCATCCAGGAGGTCACAAAAGACCCCATCCAAACATCCAAAGAACTGCAGGCCTCAGTTGTCTCAGTTAAAGTCAGTGTTCATGACTCCACCATAAAAAAGACACTGGGCAAAAATGGCCTGCATGGCAGAGTTCCAAGACAAAAACCACTGCTGAACAAAAAGAACACAAAGGCTCGTCTCAGTTTTGCCAGAAAACATCTTGATGATCCCCAAGACTTTTGGGGAAATACTCTGTGGAGTGACGAGACAAAAGTTGAACTTTTTGGACGGTGTGTGTCCCGTTACATCCAGTGTAAAAGTTACACAGCATTTCAGAAAAGGAACATCATACCAACAGTAAAATATGGTGGTGGTAGTGTGATGGTCTGGGGCTGTTTTGCTGCTTCAGGACCTGGAAGACTTGCTGTGGTAAATGGAACCTGGCATGATTGGGTGACCCAGGAACAGGTGTGGACTCAGAATAAACACAATTATCTTTTATTATAAGAAGTGTGGGCGTGGGCGTGCTTGCTGGAGTGTAGCAGCAGGGTGAGCAGAGCACCGCTCCGACTGGCAACCCTAGGAGGAAACAAAGACAGATGAATGAGTGTTTGAGGTATGGAGGATCATAACAGAGAATATGCTGTCTTACGAGTATACAGGAGAGCTGAGGTGCTGAAGAACTCCCGAGGCTCCAGTCCAGTTGCTCCGTGTCAAGGCCACCGCTGCCAACGAGGTGCCGGTTTGTACAGTGGAGGAGAGGTGCAGGTTGTACTGTGTAGGAGAGGTGCAGGCTGTGCTCAGGTCCGCCGCCAGGAGGGTTCCACCTGTGCACAGGGGAGATGGAGAAGAGTGGAGAGTGCAGGAAAGGATAATGGCTTACTTGCCGGTGGGGAGTCCAGACTCCCAGGAGAAGCGCGGAGAAGAACGAAGCAGATGAGGCGGAACTCCAAAGCAGGATGAGTAGGGAAGGTGAGAAGGTCTTGCCAGATCGTGGGAACGTTGACATCTCCGTGCAGACCAGAAGGCAGCGCTGCTTAAATAGGCCACTTGATAGGATGAACAGGTGTGTGTGCAGCTGTGGAGATAATTAGGGCAGGGGGCATGCAGAGTGGATCATGACAGAACCATGAATTCTGCTGTCTACCAAAAAATCCTGGGCATTCTGGCAGAACTAAAAACAATATCTGTCACAGGTCTGTGGTGGATTACTCCCAGTTACACGGGGTGAGACTGGACATCCTGGCAGATAAGCACATCTGTCACAAGGTCTGTGGTGGACTGTTGCCAGTCAGTGCACCGTGACATAAAGTTAAAGTTAAAAAGTTAAAGTTTATTGCCATTTGTACAAGTAAAAAAACAGGTACATTGGAATTCCTGTGATAAACAAACCTATCATCTGGTCAGTCAACGCAACAGATACTGGAGTCAGTTTTTCTTGGCCTGTCCTTGCCACTGATAATACCTCTATCTGCCAAGACTGTGCCGCTAGTCCAGCAAAAGCGAATGGTACTTAAATACTTTGCAAGCAGTTTCATGAAATGGTCAGTCAGAAAGCATCTCATACTGGCTCAGACGTCCTCTGAATGGATTAAGAAAACCAAAATGAAGACTTTGGAGTGGCCTAGTCAAAGTTCTGACCTGAATCCGATCGAAATGCTGTAGCATGACCTTAAAAAGGCAGTTCATGCTCGAAAACCCTCCAATGTGGCTGAATTACAACAATTCTGCAAAGATGAGTGGGCCAAAATTCCTCCACAGCGCTGGAAAAGACTCATTGCAAGTTATCATAAATGCTTGTGTAACCCAGCTGAGAAAATAACCCTTTTTTTTTCTCAGATGTCAATTGTATTAATACAATTGTGTAATTTTATTTTGAAAACCGATTATTTTGGGAAGAGGAAGTCTGATCCTCGTTATCCAACTTTTCTTTCTTTCAAAGGTCTTTTTATTATTATTAATTGAAGTATCAATACAATACAAAGTATTAGAAATTTTCATTTTTGTTTCAACCAAACAGTAAAAAACTAGAACTTAAAGCCAACAAATGTAAATGCTTCAAAGCACAAAAACCTTTAAATAAACAAAAAAAAAAAAAAAAAAAATTGTGTGTGTGAAGTGGGGGTGGGGTAAAGGGGATATGAGCTACTCAGAAACTATAATCGTGGGTCTTTCAAAGAAATCAAGAAACGGGCGCCATAATTTATAGAATTTGTTTTCAGAGCCACAGACTGTATATCTGATTTTTTCTAAATCCAAACAGGACATTATATCTTTTATCCACTGTAAATGTGAAGGGGGCGAAGAGTCTTTCCACTTCAGTAATACAGCACGTCTGGCCAATAATAATGAAAATTTGAATACTTTTAATTTGGAACTTGGCAAGACAAGTTCTGGAGCCACACCAAAAATGGCGCATAATGGATCAGGTTTAATTTGATATTGCAGGACTTCAGACATAGTGATAAAAACAGAATGCCAAAAATTCATCAATGCAGGGCAGGACCAATACATGTGAAGCAAAGTGCCAGGAGCGCTACCACACTTTTCACAAGTTGGGTCTATATCCGAGTAAATACGCGCTAACTTAACCTTGGACAGGTGCATCCGGTGTACAATCTTAAATTGAATAAGAGCGTGACGAGCACACATTGATACAGTGTGAACCTGGCCAAGAATAGAGTCCCACAGTTCATCAGTAAAAGTAAAATTAAGATCTTGTTCCCAGTTCAATTTGATAGCGGCCAGAGAAGAAGATTGTAAATTTGAAATTAAATTATATAAAACTGACATTACCCCCTTAGAAGTTGGTTTAACTAATAAAAAATCATCTAGAGGATTATCAGAAGGTTTTTGAGGGAATTGTTTTGTCATGGTTTGCACATAATGTCTGACCTGGAGGAAGCGGAAAAAATGTGTAGAAGTGATGTCGAATTTGGTGGAAAGTTGAGAAAAACTTGCAAATTGACCATCAAAATATAAATCCGCAAAAGATTTTAAACCTTTTCTGTGCTATATATGAAATGCACTATCAATAGTTGATGGGGTAAATAAATGATTTGCGGCAATTGGACTTCTAATGGAAAAAAACTGAAGACCGAAATTTTTCCTGAATTGAGACCAAATTCTAAGAGACTGACGAACTACTTTATTATTACCCAGTGTAGACAAAGCAAGGGGAAGTGGTGAACCTAAAATTGCCGGTAGGGAAGTTTGATTGTCCACATGTGACTCCATAAGGATCCAAATAGGTGATTTGGGTTCCAGATAAAAATGTTTCCAATATAACATGCACCTGATATTTGCTGCCCAGTAGTAATATTGAAAGTTAGGCAGAGCCATGCCACCTACTGATTTGGGTCTTTGAAGAAAAACTTTCCTCAATCTCGGATGTTTACCATTCCAAATAAATGAGGTAATCAGAGAGTCCAAAGACTTAAAAAAGGATTTAGGAATAAAAATGGGGAGACATTGAAACAAATATAAAAACTTTGGAAGTAACATCATTTTTACAGAATTGATTCTGCCAATTAAAGACAAGGATAATGGGGACCATTTGGAAAGTATTAACTTGCACTGGTCAAGTAAGGGGAGAAAATTATTTTTAAACAAGTAATTAAATTGTTTAGTGACACATATCCCAAGATAATTAAAATGATCAATAACAACCTTGAAAGGAAAATTTTCAAAATCCTGAACTTGAATCTTTTCATTAATCAGAAACAGTTCACTCTTATTAAGATTAATTTTATAACCAGAAAACCTACTAAAACTATCCAAAATATTAAGTATAGCGGGTAATGAAGTAAGTGGGTTGGAGAGAAATAATAAAAGATCATCAGCATAGAGTGAAACCCTATGCTCAATGCCACCCCTACGAATGCCTAGAAAGTCCCGGCTCCCACGGATTGCAATAGCTAACGGCTCAACTGCCAAGGCAAAGAGCAACGGGTTCAAAGGACAGCCTTGCCTCGTACCACGGTAAAGTCTAAAATAGTCAGAATAGCGACAATTAGTTAACACTGAAGCTAAAGGACTAGCATAGAGAAGTTTAATCCAGGAACAGAAGGAAGGACCAAAACCGAACCTCTCCAAAGTAAAAAACAAATACTCCCACTCAACCCTATCGAATGCCTTTTCAGCGTCCAAACTAATAAGACATTCAGGTATGTTGTGGTGAGGAGTATAAATAATATTAAACAACCGCCGCAAGTTAAAAAAAAATGGCGATTTTTAATGAAACCGGTTTGGTCCTGTGAAATTATAAAAGGAAGAATCTTTTCCAACCTTGAAGCTAACAACTTTGACAAAATTTTAACATCGGTATTTAACAAGGAAATAGGCCTGTAAGAAGCACAATCAACAGGATCCTTATCCTTTTTAAGCAACACAGTGATACAGGCCTGATAGCATGAAGGAGGAAGTGTACCAGAGTCAAGCGACTCTGTAAAAACTTGACAAAGGAAAGGGGCGAGGTCATCAGAGAATTTTTTGAAAAAATCAGCGGAAAACCCATCAGGTCCTGGAGATTTTCCTGATTGCATGGATGATATTGCCAGCTGAATTTCTTCTTTTGTGATGGGAGCTTCTAAAATTTGCCGAGATTCTGAAGAAATCGAAGGAATATCAATAGAATCAAAAAAAATTTCCAAATCCTTTAAGTTTGTTGTATATTCTGAGGTATATAATTTGGAATAAAATGACCTGAAAATATCATTAATCGCTTGTTGGTCAGATGTCACCTCTCCTTTATCTGTCCTAACTCCAGTAATAATTTGCTTAGCTCTAATACCACGTAGTTGATTAGCTAGAAGTTTACTGGTTTTTTCGCCATGTTCATAAAATTCACTCTTGTTCCTTATTAAACAACCTTCAATTTGTCGAGTAGAAAGTAAATTAAGTTTAGTTTGTAATGTCATACGTTCCTTGTACAGAGCGGGTGATGGAGATTGAGCATATTGTCTGTCAATGTCCAGGATTTGATCTAAAATAGCCTTCTGTTCCTGTATTAAGGATCGTCTTTTAAATGCTGCCAATGAAATAAATTCCCCCCTAAGAAATGCCTTCATGGCCTCCCATATCGTTTTATTTGACATACCAGGAGTTTTATTTTCTTTCAAAAAAAAATTAATTTTAGAAGAAATATTCGCAACCAATTTTTCATCTGTAAGTAATAATGGATCCAATCTCCAATGCTTTCTCATGGAGTCACATCCATGGAGGATCATTTTAAGTACAAGAGGGGCATGATCAGAAACCGAGATGCTATCATAACTGCAAGAGCAAAGGTTATTAATTAATAAATTGTCAACAAAAAAATAATCTATTCTGGTATAAGTATGGTGTACGTGAGAGAAAAAAGAATAGTCCCTGCCGTTAGGATGTAAAAAACGCCAAGGATCTGTAAGGCTATATTCCTCAAGAAAAGACTTAACATAAGTTGCAGATTTATTAAGACTAGCAGGTTTTGAAGATGAGCGATCTAAGATCGGATCCATATACAAATTAAAGTCACCCCCAAGAATTAGAGAATGAGTATTTAAATCTAGAAGTTGCGAAAAAAGGTTGCGAAAAAAGTGCACATCATCAAAATTCGGTGCATACAGATTAGCCAAAGTGACATGTTTATCGCCAAGTTTACCTGATACTATTACAAATCGTCCATTTTTATCTGATACAACATTAGAGGGAATAAATGGGATATTTCGATCAATAAGAATAGCAGCGCCCCTGGCCTTAGCTTTAAAATTTGAATGAAAAAATTGTCCTGACCAACATTTTGACAAACGCAAGTGGTCGGAATCCTGCAAATGGGTTTCCTGCAAAAACAGTACCCCAGGCTTAAATTGCTTTAGACGTGACATGACTCTCTTTCGTTTAATTGGATGGTTCAACCCCTTCACATTCCAGCTTACCAAAGTAAGATTACTATTCATTCAAAGAGTAAAATTTATATATTATGTTGTGTAGCCCAAAGAAGAATAAAGTGAGGTACGGGTAAAAAAAAAAAAAAAAGGAAGGGGTAAGGGGGGTGTAAATAAAACCATAAAAAAAAAACAAAACAAAACAAAAAAAAAAAAAAAAAAAAATCCAACAACCAAACCTATAACAACACTCCAGCCGGTTGCAAAAAAACAGCAACCGCTCCATCTCCAGCTCTATTTTCATCCTAACAGAATGCTCCCATACAACTGGCTTCAATCCTGCATAATATGAACGTTTTACCCTAAAAAAAAATAAATAAATAAGATAAAATTAAAAAAAAGAATTAAGTAAACAACAACGTATAGGGAGCCAATTTTACCTTGTTTTTAAACATCTGAAAATGCATCAATGTCCAGTCAGTGCAGCTTCAATGAAGTAACAAGCAGCCCAGCGCGGCAGCTGGTCAACCCAGAAATGTCCAGTTCAAGGCGAAAATTGCTGGTTTCTCTCCATAGTTTGCATGAAGCAGGTGGCCTCCGAGACGGACGCCAGCCACTGGTTTTTGCCGTCTGGAAGAGTTATCCGGAGCCTGGCGGGGAAAAGAAGAGAAGGACGAAAACCTCTCTTGTACAACTCGGACATAACCTCCTTATATTCGGCTCGTTGCTTCTGAACGTCGGCGTTATAATCCTCGTAGAACTGAAGTTTATGCCCACGATATTCCAAAGTCCCACGGCGTCTCCGCGCTTCTTTCATCACCAAGTCTTTGGTCCGAAACCGGTGGAAACAAATAATGACAGCGCGCGGCTTCCCATTCGGACTCGGCTTGGACATGAGGCTGCGGTGGGCTCTATCCAGCTCTGGGGGAGATGGCAAAGTTTGTGCGCCAAAGACGTCCACCAACAGCCGAGAAAAAAATTCAGATGGCCGTGGACCCACATCAAAGGACTCCGGCAGACCCACCAGACGAATATTCAGCCTCCTGCTTCTTCCCTCCAGGTCAGAAAGTTTGTTTTTCAAAAGTTTGTTCTCCTCCTGTATTGACTCGCATGTAACTTCAAGCGCCGCTAGGCGCTGGCTGACGTCCTCCGCGTTGTTTTCAAGGTCGCCAATGCGTTGCTCCTGGTTAGCCACATCTGCTTGAATTTTGTCCAGCTTACCATTAATAAGTTCAAATGAAGCTTTGAAGTCAGCAGCTATGGACATTCTGTGTTGCTCAAGCAAGGCAACAAGTGCAGGGTTAAGGCTGATACTAGCATCCTCAGCTAAGCTGGTGTTAATATTGTTCCCTGCTGCCTCCTTTTCAGTCTGCTTTCTTGTTTTGGACATATTTCAAAACAGATTCTGCACGTATTAAATGTCCAAAACATTAACAGCTTACAGCAAAATAGGGTTTAAAAAGTAAAGAAAAAAATATAGCAGGAGCCAGCAACGCACACACCTACTCCATTGCCAGCACACCTGAAAAACAACTTTTAACTTCCCGTTTCATGGTCACGTTGGGTGATCTGGGTCTTTTCATTCGTTAAGAGCGATATTAGCCCCGCCTTCCGAGCAGAGTGCCGAGGCGCTCTGCTGGTTGTCGGTCTTTCACAATCCGAGAGCGGACGAGAGAGGTTGTGGGCGGTCTGGTTCACACTGATACCTCTTCTTGGTGAGTTAAATCAGAAAAATGCTATAAATGGATCTAAACACTCTCCAAATGCTAATTTGCAACCTTTATTATCCTAACATGATGGGAGCACGAGCTTGAGAGGCCGTGAGGCTGTGACTTTTGTTGTGTTCACACTGATACCTCATCTTGGTGAGTGAAATACATGCTAATGTTAGCGTTACGCTAATGCTAATTGCGAGTGGATTTTTTCTGTTTAAAAGCAATGGAAAAGGCTATTTTTGTGTCTGTATGGGTTTCCTAAATGTGATTTCAGTTCCCAACAGTATGCTGAAGTACTTTTAGTTCTTATGCACTATTTCTGTCAAATGTAATGTGTAGTTTGATGCTAAAAGCACATGGTGTTGGTCTCCTATGTAAATTCATAGGTTATGCTAAACCCAGTAGCTCAGACAGGGTTTTACCAATTTAAAAGGGAATATTGGAAGTAATGGGACAGTATATTCACTGGTTATGTGATAGATTAATTGTATTTCATTTCATGATTTACAAAGACAAGGTTAAAAGGGGATTAATCATAATTTCATGGTTAAATGATGTAGAGATAAAAAGAGAAATTCATTTAATTGGTTACATGAGAAAAAAAGTATTTCATGTACTACCAGAGAGATTTTGAGAAAAGAAAACATGCCTGAAAGGTGTGAAATGTGAATTGTAAGCTCTTACTATATTACTGGATTGTAATAATAGTAATATGAGAGAAGAATTTAAACACTAAGCTATGGTGTTATATAAGAAGGGATTGGAAAATGAATTACTCTAGCTGTAAACAATAATACCATTATTGTTGTGCAGGCTAGGTTTTTTTGGTTGCCGATCAAGAACCTTCTGGATCCTGGATTCTCTCCGAATGGAGATGGCGAGCCTGACCCGAGACTGAACCGAGATCTAACCAAGATCTCGATTGAAGAGCATCCTTCCTCTCTCCAGTGCCCAGGATTCAAAGTGGTAACAACCCAAGTCGCCGCTTTAAAAGGGGAAAAGAAACCCGAGTCTGGAGATACAAGATATCTTGAGTGGTCAAATGACTAAACTGAAAGGACAAACAAACACTGAGCTCAGTAGGACATCTTTGGGGTTTTATTTCATACCGGCCGTTGTTATATTTGTATAGTTGTAAATTGTCTGTATATATTGTTCACTTTATCCCTACAAATAACAACCATTATTGCTCATTTCTTGCCTCCAGCTATTTCATTCCACACTCATTTTAATTCCCTATTGTAACCCTTATGAACCTAGCAACTGGTCTACACTTAATAATTTCCCTTACCTAATTAACATAAGTGACATAATGCACGGCCCAGGAGACACACACGCAGGCTGAGGGTAGATCTAATAGCTTTATTAACAACAAGTGTGTATGAGTGTGTGTCTGCGGAATGTGAATGTGTTGGTGGTGGCGTCTGCGTCGGGCACGGAGGCAGGAGGCCGTACAGCCGGACAACCCTATGGGAGAAGCAGAGGGAGAAGGGTAACGGGCACCACACCAACACAGGAGATATGAAAATGGTGACTGGCTTACTTGGGAATGGCAGGTGGCTGGCACAGCAAGGGTGAGACCCGGTAGACAGCGACCTGGAGTGCCCGGTGCAGCAGCGAGGGAATGGTGGCGGAGAGGAGTGGTCCGCCGCCGGGAAATCCACCTGTGCACAGGGGAGCAGACTGGGAGAAGAATGAGGTAAGAGCTTCTTACCAGAATGTTGCTGAGCGGTTGAGATTCCTTACAGCAATTATAGCGAGTGAAGACTGACGGCTTCAGGCCGAAGCCCAGGGCGAGGCGGCTTAAATCCCTCGCCGCTGATGAGGTGCAGGGGTGCGTGCAGCTGGCGCCGCAGATGGGCGGCGAGGCGTGACAATAAGGCAAGGGTTACACTTGATTGCAGTTGTTGCTGCTAAGGGTAGCCGAACCAGTTATTAGGCTAAGGGGGCAATCACTTTTTCACACAGGCCCATGTAGGTTTGGATTTTTTTCCCCTTAATAATAAACACCTTCATTTAAAAAACGCATTTTGTGTTTACTTGTGTTATCTTTGTGTTATCTTTATATTTAAATTTGTTTGATGATCTGGAACATTTAAGTGTGACAAACATACAAAACATGCAAACATACAATACAACTTTTGCACACCACTGCATATACTGTGTGTATATACAGTATATATATATATATATATATATATATATATATATATATATATATATATACTGTATATATATATATATACATATTTGGGCTGCACGGTGGCGCAGTGGTTTAGCACTGTGGCAGCACAGTTTTACCCTTGGCCGGGGGATCGCGGGGATCATGAGGTCGTGGGTTCGATCCCAGCCCCCGACCAACAGTGAGCTGTGTGGAGTTTGCATGTTCTCCCCGTGTTGCGCGGGTTTACTCCGGGATTTCTCCGGTTTCCTCCCGCACACCAAAAACATGTAGGTTTAGGGCGCTCGCGCACGCAGCGACCAGCAGCCGGTGGCTTGTCACCAGACTGCAAACCAAGTCTACCTACGGGTACAAATAAGTAACAAAAAAAAAAAAAAAAAAAAAAAAAAAAAAAAAAAAAATTTTTTTTTTTTTTTTTTTTCTCTCGGCGCCACACGAGTCGGCTGCCTTTTGCAACAGCGGCTCGATTCCGAGTCTTTTTCCCTTCCTCTCTCTTTTGATCCGTCTTTTTTTTTCACCCCACTTATATCACGGACACACAGATCGTCCTAAATGTCTCCTGAGCCGGTGGACGGAGCCACTGTCTATAGCAGGATACGATACAGCAGAGAACAGCTGCTAGCATTCAACCGCCACCCGGTCCCATTGGAAAAACTCGACATACCGAGTGAACTGAGGCGAAAACGCCGTGGCTGCCGGGCTGGAGTAAGGCGGAGGACAAAAAATATAAGGTACAGACCCTCCCTTCCATCTGTTGTCATGGGAAATGTACGGTCGATACTGGGAAAGTTAGATGAGCTAGCGGCTATCTCCCGTTATGATAGCACATACCGGGAGTGCTCTCTCCTTTTGTTTACTGAGACGTGGCTAACTGAACTAGCAGCAGATGCTAACATTGAGCTGGAGGGTTTTCACATGATACGAGCTGACCGAACACCAGACAGTGGCAAGGCTAGGGGCGGTGGAGTGATCATGTATGTTAACAACAACTGGTGCAGACCGGGACATATCACTGTTAAACAACGACACTGCAGCAAAGACATTGAGTTGCTAGCTGTTAGCATGAGGCCTACATATCTCCCGAGAGAACACTCACACGTGATCTGCATTGTTGTTTATGCAAATCCGACGGCGAACGCTGGGACAGCACGTGACGTCATCCATTCAGTAACCAGCAGGCTGCAGACAGAACACCCAGATGCTCTTCTCCTCATCTCAGGCGATTTCAACCATGTTTCACTGTCTCCCATTCTACCCACGTTCACCCAGTATGTCACATGCCACACTAGAGACAATAAAACACTGGATTTATTCTACGCAAACACTAAGGAGGCGTACACCTCATCACAACTACCCCCACTCGGGAGATCGGATCACAACTTGGTTCATCTCCGGCCGGTGTACAAACCCCTAGTGCACAGACAACCTCCGGCCATGCACACTGTGGAGTTATGGTCTGAGGAGACAATGGACACCCTAAAGGGCTGTTTTGAAGCCACCGCCTGGAAGCAGCTCTGCGATCCACATGGTGAGGACATCGATGGCCTCATTCACACCTTCACGGGCTACCTCAGCTTCTGTGTGGACAAATCCGTTCCCACCAAGACCATACGGCGTCACTCAAACAACAAACCCTGGATCAACCCTGAGATAAAAACACTTCTGAGAGAGAAGAAGAGGATCTTCAGGTCGGGGAACAGGGAGATGCTGAAGTCCGTACAGAGGGAGCTGAGGAGAAAGATCAGAGAAGGCAAGGACAGCTTCAGGAAGAAGATGGAGGACAAGCTGCAACAGAGCGACATCAGCGGGGTCTGGAGAAACCTCAAAACCATCTCGGGGCTCCAGAATACCTCCCCCCAGGCCACAGGGGGCAGGGAGTGGGCGAACAACCTGAATCTGTTTTTCAATAGATTTGACCAACCGCCCTCCCCCCTGACTGCACAACAACCACTGCTGCCTCTAAAGAAATCAAGTCCTGCTGCCCACTCCCCACTCTACCAACACCCCCCCACTCCCAACACACAGCCCCCCATCCTGACCCTGACCAGGACCCAGGTGAGGACGGAGCTGAGGAAGATCAAGGCGAGGAAGGCGCCGGGACCGGACGGCATCAGCGCAAAGCTCCTCAAGTCCTATGCAGACCAGCTGTGTGGGATTGTGACGTATATCTTCAACATGAGCCTGAAACTGGGGAGGGTACCACAGCTGTGGAAAACATCTTGTGTGGTACCTGTACCAAAAACTTCCCACCCCAAAGACCTGAACAGCTACAGACCGGTGGCCTTGACGTCCCACTTGATGAAGACCCTGGAGAGACTGCTCCTTGCTCACCTCCGCCCCCTGGTGGAACCAGCGATGGATCCACTCCAGTTCGCCTACCAGCATGGCATTGGGGTGGAGGATGCGGTGATCTTCCTCCTTCACCGTTCTCTGTCCCACCTGGAGAAGCCCGGGAATATGGTGAGGATCATGTTCTTTGACTTCTCCAGTGCTTTCAACACCATCCAACCGATGATCCTGAAGGACAAGCTGCTGCGCGCAGGGGTGGACCAGCACCTGTCATCATGGATCCTGGACTACCTCACGAACCGGCCTCAGTTTGTGAGAACCCGGGACTGTGTGTCCGACACGATCATCAGTAGCACGGGGGCCCCCCAGGGAACGGTGCTGGCTCCCTTCCTGTTCACTCTTTATACTGCGGACTTCTCACACAACACAACACACTGCCATCTACAGAAGTTCTCTGATGACTCTGCGATCGTTGGCCTCATCTCCAATGGAGATGAAGCTGAGTACAGAGGGCTTATCCAGGACTTCGTGGACTGGTGCCATCGGAACTGCCTCCAGATCAACGCGAGGAAAACTAAGGAGCTGGTGGTGGACTGCCGCAGGCATGGGCAGCCCCTCACAGTACCAGTAAATATACAGGGAACAGACATCGAGATGGTGACATCCTATAAGTACCTGGGTATTCATCTGAACAATAAACTAGACTGGTCACACAATACTGATGCACTCTACAAGAAGGGACAGCGCAGGCTGTTCCTGCTGAGGAGACTCAGGTCTTTTGGTGTACAAGGGGCGCTGCTGAAGTCATTCTATGACACGGTGGTGGCATCAGCCATCACTTTTGGAGTGGTCTGCTGGGGCAGTGGCATTACTGCAGCCGATAGGAAGAGACTGAACAAACTGGTTAAGAAAGCTAGCTCTGTCCTGGGGCAGCGCCTTGATCCGATGGAGGAGATAGGAGAGAGAAGGACGGTGGCTAAACTGTCATCTCTGCTGGAGTCCGAGTTCCACCCTATGCAGGACATACTGAATGCACTGAGGAGCTCATTTAGCAGCAGACTACATCATCCCAGGTGCACAACCGAGAGGTTTCGTAGGTCCTTCCTACCAACGGCTGTCAGACTGTACAACCTAAGCAGGGCTGCTCGCAGAGATAGCAAAAAGACGTAACAAACTAATAGTTTTTTGAATGCAAAAGATGCAATAGACTTACACAATGGTCCTCTCCGGCATACAACTAGGAACATACCGGTCGCTATGGAGGGTGAGAATATGTATGGGCACATAATCATACCATGTAGGATAACTAAGTAGACGGTTATGCTGTTTCATTCCATCTAGCAACAATGCTCTGCACTGTGTGTGTTTATATATTTGCATATTTATTCCATCTAGCTACAATGCTCCGTACTGTGGGTGTTTATATATTTATATATCTACATATTATTCCATCTAGCTACATTGCTCCGCACTGTGTGTGTTTATATACTTGCATATTTATTCCACCTAGCTGCAATGCTCCGTACTGTGGGTGTTTATATATTTACATATTTATTCCATCTAGCTACAATGCTCTGCACTGTGTGTTCATATATTCATATATTTATTCCATCCAGCTACAATGCTCTGCACTGTGTGTCTGTGTGTGTGTGTATATATATATATTTTATAGTAATACGTACATATGTTTATTAGCTGCTCTTGCTTGCTTGTTTTTTTTCTTGCCTTCTGATTGTTGCTCTGAGTGTTGCTATCCCTGTGCTGTTGCAATCCTGGAATTTCCCCGTTGTGGGACTAATAAAGGCTTATCTTATCTTATCTTATCTTACACACACACACACACACACACATGCATATATTTTAGTTTTTTTTTATTGATTCAGTTACATACACTACTCACAAAAAGTTAGGGATATTTGGCTTTCAGGTGACATTTATGGAAAATGTGAAAAGTTCACGCTATAGTGATATTATATCATGAAAGTAGGGCATTTAAGTAGAAGCATGCAATGGTGATTTCCTCGTCTCAAACAATTTATTGAAACAAAAGCCAACAACAGTGGTGGGTATGCCACAACAAAAAATGTCAGTGTCTCAATAACTTGTCATGTGCCCTTGAGCATCAATTACAGCTTGACAACGACGTCTCATTATGTTCACAAGTCGACTTATTGTCTGCTGAGGCATGGCATTCCACTCTTCTTGAAGGGCGGCCCTCAGGTCACTGAGGTTGTGGGTACAGGGTTACAAGCCTCTACACGGCGGCTTAGCTGATCCCATAGGTTTTCCATGGGATTCAGGTCTAGAGAAAGTGCAGGCCACTCAATTTGAGGTACCCTAGACTCCAGCATCCATTCCCTAATGATGCGACCTTGATGAGCTGGAGCATTGTCGTCCATGAAGATGAAATTAGGCCTGTGCTGTTCATGCAGGGGCACAATGACTAGATTAATGATGTTATTCAGGTAGTATCATCTTGTTATTGTACCATTCACAAGGTGTAGGGCAGTTCTGTATTGATTAGAAACACCTGGCCAGACTGTAACACCACCACCACCAAAGGCTGGTCTGGTGACAACAGTGGCTGATGCATAGCGCTATCCTTGACATCTTCAACATCTTTGGCGGCCATCATTTCTGCTCATCGTGAATCGAATTTCATCAGAAAACAGCTCTGAGGCCCACTGGTCCCTTGTCTAGCGTAAATGCTCTCTGGCCCTTGCAAGACGATGACACCTGTGCCTGGTGGTGTGGTCAGGTACCCTTGCAGGTGGTCTAGCACGCAGAGCACGCTGATGTAAATGGTTTTGAATGGTCTGACGTGACACTTGGGTGCCTCTCACCTTCCTGAAATGTGCCTGGAGTTCAGTGGCATTCATCATCTGGTTGCGCAGGGCACTGTTCACAATGAAGCCGGTCATCAGCGTGGGATGTGGCCAAAGTACGTTCATTTCTATGCCTTTCTGTGATTCTTCCAGACTCTCTGTATCTTCTGTTGCAAGCTGCTGATGACACTCTGTTACACTCTAAGCTCAGTGGCCACTTCCCTCTGAGAACACCCTGTGTGAAGCCTCGCAATGGCGAGGTACTGTTGATCAATTGTTAGATGTAGTCTTGGTCTCATGATGTCAAAATGTGAACAGCATGATGATGAGGACTGTTTAAATACCAATTCTAAATGAACCAGAAAATTTATTGGTCAATTCATGGATCATCTTCTTTTTCTTCGTCGATCGCTAGATGGTCACACTAGCTGCCCTGACGAATGCTGCCATCCTGCGGAGGTCCCCGAGGTCCCCGTGCAGCTTTTGGTTCAGCGATGTGGGGTCAGGCCACGTAGCTCGTCTGAGTACAGCGTGGTCTGGGCAGTCTTGGAGGAGGTGTTCGCTGGTCATTTGGGCGGTACCACATGGGCATCTGTCCGATTGTCCAACTTTAAATTTCTGGTTCATGTGAGCATGCATTCTGTTATGTCCAGTTCGGAGTCTGAACAGAATGACTTGGTCAGCCCTGCTCAGACTGTAGTAGTTGTCATCCTTGCAGAAGTTTGGGTGTTGCTGCTGCCACTTCTTGTGAGACAGGGCCTTAATAATGGTTTTCTCCTCCCTGTAAGAGACCTGCCTGTCTTCTTGGTCTTGCTGCCCACCCTCCTTAGCAAGTGTCACGCCGCGCCATTCATCAGCGGCGCCACCTGCTCACACACCTGATCCTCATCAGCGGCGAGGGATAAAAGCCGCCTCGCCCGGAGGCTCGGCCTGAAGCCATCAGACTTCGTTCCCTCACCGTCGTGAGCATTCCTTTCTTCAGCATCACTATTCTGGGTAAGAACCCTTACCTCCTTTTCCAGTCTGCTCCCCTGTGCACAGGTGGATTCCCCGGCGGCGGACGTCTCCGTTCCATCGCCCATCCTTCGCTGCTGCACGGAGCTCTCCAGGTGGCTGTCTCCCGGGCTACGTTCCCCTTGCTGTGCCAGCTATCCTGACAACTCAAGTAAGATCTTCTCTTGCCATAATTCATCCTGTATCGGTGTATGCCCGTCACCCTCTCCCTGTGTTCTCTCCATAGGGTTGCTCGGCCGAACGCTCATCTGCCTCTGTGCCTGAAGCAGACGCCACCACCAACACATCTACATCCCGCAGACACACACTCATACACTCCTGCTGTAAATAAACTCTTTGAACTACTCTAAGCCTGTGTGTGCGCGTCTCCTGAGCCGTGCGTTATGTCAGTACGGCTTCAGCAGAGCGGCTCGGCGGACGGCGGGCTCGCACACCGGCTTACCACTCTCGAGGCTAGAGTGGATCAAATTGCTTATCAGCAGCAGGTCATCCTGAATCAATTGGTAATTATCACTGGCCAATTGGACCGCCTGGACCCCCAGCAGCCGTTCCCCCCGGCTCCTCAGGGTGGCGCAGCTCCTGCTGTTCCGGTGGCCGTCCAGCCAGCTCCAGTGGCACCGGCCCGACTCACACCAATTCCGACCCCCGCCCGCTTTAGCGGAAAGCTCGGCGGAGCGCGGGAGTTTGTGATGCAGTGCGAGTCCGTGTTTGACCGTGTGCCCGGAGACTTTCCCTTAGATCACAGCCGAATCGGCTACATAGGGAACCTCCTGGAGGGGCGTGCTTTAACTTGGGCCTACGCTATTATGGCGAGACCCAGTTATGCCACCCTCACCTATGCCGAGTTCGTGAGGCGCTTCCTGGAGGTGTTTGATCACTCCCGTTCCGAGGCGGTCCAGGTCGATCGGCTTCTCGCTCTCCAGCAGGGAAACCGGTCGGCCGCGGATTATGCCATCGAATACCGGGTAGCGGCGGAGGAACTGGGCTGGGAGGAGCGCTCCCTCTGCGGCCTGTTTCTCCGCAGCCTCAATAGTGATCTGAGGGATGAACTGGCTGGACGGGATATCCCCGGAACGTTAGCGGAGCTAACCTCATTGGCAATCAGCTTGGACAACAGGCTGCGCGAGCGCTCCTCAGGACGGAAGCCGTCTGCTTCTCGCCCTCGGGGAGTCCCGCTACGCCTGCCCCAAGCTCGCCCCCTGGCAACGCCGCCACCATCGTGCCCCGAGGAGTCAGAGCCGATGGTGACGGGCTGGGCAAAGCTCTCCTCGGCAGAGAGACAGCGCCGCCGTGAGTTGGGTCTCTGCATGTATTGCGGAGACAGTCAACACACGGTAGAGCTTTGCCCACAAAAGCCAAATGGCGGGGTCTGCGAGTCACTGTAGGGGGCCTCGCGGACGTCAATCGGCAAAGTCCCCTCACTCAATTAAAGCTGCCCATCCGTTTTTGCCACAATCCCACTGGGCACCTCACCCACGCACTGGTGGATTCGGGCGCAGAGGGCAGCTTCATTTCACAAGGCCTGGCAACCCGATTGGGCATCCGCTGTCAGGCACTCAAACACCCCATCTCCCTGGTCCATCTCTCCCGTGCCTCCCTTGGGAGAGTTACCCATCAAACCATTCCTGTCCCAGTCATCATCTCAGGGAACCACCGGGAGGAAATGGTTTTCTACGTCCTGCCCAACTCTGTGTCGCCCGTCATCCTGGGGTATCCCTGGCTACGCCTCCACAATCCTGTCCTGGACTGGAGGTCAGCTGGGGTGTCGGCGTGGAGTACCTTCTGCATGGGCACCTGCCTTCAGTCCGCTGCCTGCTCCCCGTCCGCGGCCCCTCCTGTGGCGGATACAGCACCCCCGGACCTGTCACTGGTGCCCCCAGATTTTCACGACCTGGGTATGGTATTCAGTAAGTCGAAAGCTATGTCTCTTCCCCCGCATCGACCATATGACTGTGCCATCAATCTCCGCCAGGGGGCCCCCCTGCCATCTGGTTGGCTCTACAGCCTGTCGGCGCCGGAGAAGGAGACTATGAATACGTACCTGAAGGAATCACTGAGCGCTGGGATTATCCGCCCATCGTCATCACCCGTGGGGGCGGGGTTTTTCTTTGTAGGGAAGAAGGACGGTTCCCTCCGTCCCTGTATTGACTACCGAGCACTTAATGACATCACTGAGAGGGACCGTTACACCCTGCCCCTCATGGACACTGCCTTCCACTCCCTCCAGGGGGCGACCTGGTTTACCAAGCTGGATCTCCGCAGCGCTTACCACCTCGTCCGGATCCGGGAGGGAGATGAATGGAAAACAGCCTTCCGTACCCCGAACGGCCACTTTGAGTATCTCGTCATGCCGTTCGGACTGACCAACGCTCCTGCCGTCTTTCAGCGCCTCATCAATGACGTCCTCCGGGATTTCATCGGCCTCTTCGTGTTCGTCTACCTGGACGACATTCTGATCTTCTCTAAGTCCAGAGACGAGCACCAGGTCCATGTGAGGCGGGTCCTCCAAAGACTGCTGGAGAATCGTCTGTACGTGAAGGCTGAGAAGTGCGAGTTTTACGCTAGGACCACGTCCTTCCTGGGATTCATCATCGCCCAAGACCAGGTGCTCCCGGACCCAGAGAAGGTGAAGGCGGTGGTGGAGTGGCCTACTCCCGCATCCCGGAAGCAGGTGCAACAGTTTGTTGGCTTCGCCAATTTTTACCGCCGTTTTGTCCCGAATTTCAGCTGGATCGTCGGACCACTGACCCGCCTCACGTCCCCGAAGGTCCCGTTCCGGTGGACCGAAGAGGTCGATGCTGCCTTTAAGGCGCTGAAGGTGGAGTTCTCCTCCTCCCGGGTCCTTCGCCAGGTCGACCCCGCGCTGCAGTGCATTGTGGAGGTGGACGCATCGGACACAGGAGTGGGAGCAGTGTTATCCCAGCGATCACCGGACGATGGCGCCAAGCGACCGTGCGCCTTCTTCTCCCGGCGCCTGTCCCCGGCGGAGAGGAACTATGATGTGGGGGACAGAGAGCTCCTGGCCATTAAACTCGCCCTACAGGAGTGGCGCCACTGGCTAGAGGGGGCGGACCTGCCGTTTGTGGTCCTGACGGACCATAAGAATTTAGAGTACCTACGATCTGCCAAGCGCCTGAATGCCCGCCAGGCGCGCTGGTCTCTGTTCTTCGCCAGGTTCCGGTTCTCTATCACCTTCAGGCCAGGCTCCAAGAACGGCCTGCCTGACGCCCTCTCTAGACAGTTCACCCCCGTGGAGGCTGAGGAGACGCCCCACACTATCCTGCCCAGGTCGTGCGTCGTGGGAGCTATCTCTTGGGACATTGTGGACAAGATCCGGAAGGCACAGGAGGTGGAACCTGATCCTGGCGGCGGACCGGAAGGAAGACTGTTCGTTCCGTCTGCGGTCCGAGGAGAGGTCATCCACTGGCTCCACACCTCCCGGCTCACCTGTCATCCCGGCACCTCTCGGATGATCAGCCTCCTCCAACGGTCCTTTTGGTGGCCGGGCCTGCGGAGGGATGCAGCCCGCTACGCCCGGGCTTGTCCAATTTGTGCCACCAGCAAATCGGGAAACGCCCCTCCAGCGGGTCTGCTCCAGCCTCTGCCCGTCCCTGGCAGGCCCTGGTCGCACATCGCACTGGATTTCGTCACCGGGCTCCCAGTTTCCAACTCATTCGACACCATCCTGACCGTCGTGGACCGTTTCTCCAAGGCGGCACACTTCGTCCCCCTGCGAGGTCTCCCTACCGCCCTGGAGACGGCGGGCTTCCTCGTCCAACACGTGGTCAGGCTGCATGGGATCCCGGTGGACGTGGTCTCGGACCGGGGCCCCCAATTTTCATCCGAGGTTTGGAAATCCTTTTGCAACGCCATCGGAGCCAAGGTGAGCCTCTCCTCCGGCCATCACCCCCAGTCTAACGGGCAGTGTGAGAGGACCAATCAGGAGCTGGAGGCTGCGCTCCGCTGTGTTGCAAGATCCAAGCCGACATCATGGAGCAACCATCTCGCCTGGGTGGAGTACGCCCACAACACCGCCCGCTCTTCTGCAACGGGGATGTCCCCCTTCAAGGCGTCCCTGGGTTACGACCCCCCGCTGCTTCCAGCGCAGGAGAGCGAGGTAACTGTTCCGTCAGTTAGGGCGCACGTGAGGCAGTTCCGCTCCACCTGGGCCGCCGCGCGTCATGCGCTTTTACGCACAGCGGAGCGCAACAAGACCGTGGCGGACCGGCGTAGAAGACCTGCCCCGGCGTACAGAGTTGGGCAACTTGTCTACGTTTCCACCCAGGACGTCACCCTAAAAGGCGAGAGGAGAAAGCTGGCACAGCGCTTCATGGGTCCCTTCCCCATCACCCGGATCATCAACCCGGTGGCTGTGCGCGTGGCTATTCCCCCCTCCCTCCGCATCCATCCCACTTTCCACGTATCAAAGGTGAAGCTGGCAGTCACCGACCCCCTTTGCCCTCCTCCTGCAGCGCAACCCGCGCCCCGGATGATTGGTGGCCATCCGGCCTGGTCCGTCTCCTCCATCCTGGACTCCCGGCGCCGGGGTCGTGGGTTGCAATACTTGGTGGACTGGGAGGGCTATGGGCCCGAGCATCGACAATGGGTGCCCCCGTCGTTTGTGTTGGACCCATCGCTCATCGTGGACTTCCACCGAGCGCACCCGGATAAGCCATCGCCAGGAGGCGCTGCTAGAGGGGGGAGTACTGTCACGCCGCGCCATTCATCAGCGGCGCCACCTGCTCACACACCTGATCCTCATCAGCGGCGAGGGATAAAAGCCGCCTCGCCCGGAGGCTCGGCCTGAAGCCGTCAGACTTCGTTCCCTCACCGTCGTGAGCATTCCTTTCTTCAGCATCACTATTCTGGGTAAGAACCCTTACCTCCTTTTCCAGTCTGCTCCCCTGTGCACAGGTGGATTCCCCGGCGGCGGACGTCTCCGTTCCATCGCCCATCCTTCGCTGCTGCACGGAGCTCTCCAGGTGGCTGTCTCCCGGGCTACGTTCCCCTTGCTGTGCCAGCTATCCTGACAACTCAAGTAAGATCTTCTCTTGCCATAATTCATCCTGTATTGGTGTATGCCCGTCACCCTCTCCCTGTGTTCTCTCCATAGGGTTGCTCGGCCGAACGGTCATCTGCCTCTGTGCCTGAAGCCGACGCCACCACCAACACATCTACATCCCGCAGACACACACTCATACACTCCTGCTGTAAATAAACTCTTTGAACTACTCTAAGCCTGTGTGTGCGCGTCTCCTGAGCCGTGCGTTATGTCAGCAAGTCTGTCAGCCGTCTCATTTCCATAGACTCCACAGTGGGCAGGAATCCACTGGAGTGATACGTTCGCCTGTGTGGCTAGTTGAGACAGAGTGAGGGCGAGTTCATTCAGTTCTTTGCGTTGGGGGTCCTGAAGTGCATCCAAGACAGAGAGAGCATCAGTGAAGATGACGACCCACTTGTGTGCCTTGTCTTGATGTTCCCTGACGTGGGCCGCTGCTGTTCTCAGGGCCTCTGCCTCAGCCCTGAAGTTGGTGGAATGTGGGTCTCCTCGTTAGCGTACCTAATGTACACGCCGCCTCCTCCATTCCTGGTTGCTTCCATGGCAGAGCAGTCTGTGTAGACGTGAGTCCACTGCTCTTCAGGGTAGGCAGACCGAATGAACTCCAGGGCCAGCGACTTCCTCTCTTGGTCTGACTGTGTTCCTTTCTTCCCAATGCCCGATATGTCTGTGCGTATGGCTGGGAAGTTCTGTCGGTTCCAGGAGGGAACAGATGCTGTGGGTGGTATTGGTGTGGGCATGTGGTCCAACAGTTCTGGGTCTCTCCTTTCGAGTGTCCTGCTCTGGTGGATCAGGCATCAGACATAACAGTCTTCGCCATAAGTCCTCCAGGTACCTAGGCCTCCGACAAATTCTAGCTGGGCGTCCCCTAGTAGGGGACCCTGCACCTGGCACCGTCGGCCTAGCCTGTGGGTCCACACCAGTCCCAGCTCTCACTGAAATGTCCAGCTGTAGCTTCAGTTCTCTGCCCCGGTGGCGACCTTCTCAGCCTGCTGGTGTGCCACTGAGACCCGTCCTCAAGCTCAAACGTGTCCGGGCCCTGCCGCCTCGTGATCTGCTGTGGCCCTGTCCACAGCAGCTGGAGCTTGTGGGTACGGAAAGGATGTTTGATCCACACCTGGTCTGCTTCCCTCGGGTCATGGTCCCTTGCCCTGTGCTTCCTGTCAAACTTCCGTTTCATTTTGCGTTGTTGTCGGGTGACCCAGTTCTGCACTGCTCCCATGCCTTCCAAAGAACCTGTCGTTGGCAGTCTCAGCCAGCTCACCAGTAAGGACAACTCACGCCCCAGCATGAGAGTTGCCAGGGACCAGCCCGTTGTGGCGTGGACAGATGCTCTATAATGCAGCAATGTATTATGCAGGGTGTCCGAGAATGCAAAACCATCCATCAAATGGGCTCTCAGTCCATTCTTCAATGTTTTATTGAACCGCTCAACACCCCCATTGACCTGGGGATGGTACAACGCCGTCTTCACATGTTCCATGCCCCTGCTGCTCAGAAACTCCTAAAACGCTCTGGAGATAAATTGCGGGCCATTGTCCGTCGTAACCATGCTTGAAGTTCCCCACCTAGCAAACAGGGATGCCAGAAACCCCGTGACCACTTCTGTCATGACAGAGTTGGTTGGAAGTACCTCCGGCCACTTAAAGAACACATCATAGGCCATGAGCAGGAACCAGCTATTCGCAGGCACCGCATGCAGTTCGCCACAGATGTCCAACTCAACGTGCCTCCAAGGCCCTTCCGGGTGTGGAACTGGCCATAGTGGTGGGGGAGGTGGTCCGCCAATCTTGCCGCTTTCCAGGCATGGCACGCAGTGCTTCACCATGGCCTCAATGTCCTTATCAATGCCCGGCCACCAGACAGAGTTCCTACTATGCTTCTTCACTTTGACCACCCCCAGATGACCCTCGTGCAGCATCGCCAGGACCCGAGCCCTCAGAGATGATGGATTAAGGTGCATTGCCCTCTGGCCACACACACCTCATTCCAGCAGCTCAGTTCATCCTTGAATCGGTGATAGGGTGCCAACTCGCCCTGCACCCTTGCTAGCCAACCCTCTCTGATCGCCGATCGCAATTCCGCCAGCACCGGATCCTGTTCCGACTCCTCTCTGAGTTCCCGAGGAGACACTACCTTCTGGAGGGTTCCGGATAACGTGTGGATCAGGTCCGCCTCCGCTGGGTCATCGTCACAATCGTCCGGCAGGGAGGAATTAATCGTGGCGCAAGACAAGAGGTCCGCCACAATGTTATCTTTGCCTGGGGTGAACTTGGTGGTGAAATTATAAGCTCTCAGCCTCTCAGACCACCTATGGATCCTCAGCAACCTGTGCCCCGAGCCCGATGTCTCCAGTAAAGTTGTGAGTGCCCGGTGGTCTGTCCGTAAGGTGAAGTGGCACCCATAGAGGTAAATGTGCCACCTCTCACATGCCCAGATGCAGGTCAGTGCCTCCCTCTCACCCACGGCATATTTCTGTTCCACCGCTGAGAGGGACCTTGATGCGAATGCCACCAGGTGCTCCGTGCCATCCTACACCTGGGACATGACCACCCCCAGCGCCGAACCGGACACGTCGCAGGGCACAATGGTCTCCTGGCTGGGGTCAAAATGAGCCAGCACCGGTGGAGAGGTGAGTTGCTGCTTCAACTTGGTGACCACCGCCGAGCAGGCTGGGGTCCACTCCCATGGCGTATCCTGCTTCAACAGAGCCCAGAGGGGCTCAATCATCTCTGAATAGTGAGGGGTGAACTGACCATAGAAGTTGACCATGCCCAGAAATGATGAGATCTGAGCGGACGTTGAAGGATCTGGGATGCACAGCACCGCCTCCATGTTTGAGTGCAGTGGCTGAAGCCCCCTCCTGGTCAGCTTAAACCCCACAAACTCTATGATGTCTGCCACGAAGATCCGTTTCTCACCATTCAAGGTAACCCCGTGTTCTTGGAGTGTTGCCAGGACCCTCTCCAACTTCCCGTTGTGCTTTTCCCGGGATGCACCATGCACCATGATGTCATCTAAGTATGCCACCACGCCCCTCAGACAGGCTAGTATCGTTGACATCACCTTCTAGAAGCAATTGGGTGCAGGGCTCAGGCCGAATGGCATCCGGGCATACCTGAAAACCCCCATGTGGGTTACAAACGCCGTCAGGTTCCTACTGTCTGGGTGGAGCAGCCTGGCAGCCTGTAGCCCTGGCGAACGTCCAGCTTCGTGAAAAACTGGAACCCACTGAATGTCGCTGTAAGCTCCTCAATGGTCGGGAGGGGATACCTGTCCGGAATGACTGCCTTGTTCACCATCCGGAGATCTATGCATGGTCAGATGCCCCCCCCCCCCTTCTTGGCCACCACCAGATTGGATATCCCCGGCGAGGCGTCCACTTTCTCAATGATGCCGGACTCCAGCAGCTTGGACAGCTCCGCCGAAACCTCATCCCGCAGCACGAGGGGAAGTCGCCACAGTGGTTGAATCTTCGGAGTCACGCTCTTGTCGATGAGAGAGTGGTGGTGAAAAGCATCTATACAACCCAGGCCTCTAAACAATGCTGGCCAGCGGAGGTGCCAATCAGGATTCACCGTCAACACGGTTGAGCCCTCCGGGTCCCTTATGCAGAAACCCAGCTACCCCAGCAGGTCGATTCCCAATAGGTCCACCCCTTGGCGCGCCACCTGGAAGGTGAATTTGGACACCATCCTCGACCCACATGTCACTGAGAATTCCGCTGTGCCCACCATCTCAATCTCCACATGCTCACACCTGAACATCTTCACTGCTCCCGTGCTGATAGCTTTCTTAGGGAACAGCTTCCTCAGTGTAGCCAAACACAAGATAGATCTACCGACCCCCGAGTCCACCATAAGGGGCACGTTGACCCTGTTGAGCTGAAGCATGTACCACTTCAGTGGCCCTTTCCCCATGTGGGCCACACACCCGTTCAGTGTCGATGCGCTTCGCCATCACTAAGCCAAGAGATGGAATGTGGGCCTTGTTGCGCACCTTTATCCTCCTCCTCTTCTTCTTAGCTTATCTACAATGCCTAGTTAGCATGCTAACCATAGCACACGGGGGGAAACCACAAGCAGCCGACTCTTCGCTAGCTGGTGTTATTAGCTGCTGCAGTGTAGTGGATTCCCTTTGCTTCACTAAATCCACCACACCCTCCAGCAATAGAGTTTTCTGGGTTAGCCTTAGCATGCTTCCCAGCCCTGAGTTGGTGGTGCCATGAGCTAGCTTATCCCCCACTAGCTCCTCTGCCATAGGCCCAAAGGCGCGCTCCCTCACTAAACTGCATAGCTCCATGATAAAAACTTGCGTGGACTTACCCGCTTGTTGTTTACGGTCGACGAATTCATACCTCCATTTGGAGATGGTGGAGTGGTCACCGAAGGTACTGTCCATAAGCGCCAGCTCATCTTCCAGCGAGCCGCCACCACACAGCCCAAAAAAGATACGCTGTGGTCACCCAGCACAATGCAGACCGATACTATTCACGCTCAGCAGGGCTGGAGGAAATGGAGGACAATTTGCATACGGACAGAGAGCCCCTGGGGGCAATCAGAACAATGGACTGTTGTATATACATCCCCTGGATGAGGGAGCGGACATCCGGGCGCCAGTTGGTCACGCGAATGATATGTATTGACTGATATGTATATCAATATGCTAATGTGCCATGCATTCTCTCTGTCTGTTTAAAAGAGCTTACTATACATGCCTCAGAAAGAGAATAGAGCACAGTAGCGCCAAAAGCTACAATGTGTGTCTCATGATGTTGGAGGAAATAAAACTCTGCAACCTTCCAGCTCGTTGCATCTCGATGTTATTCCTCCACACTGGTGACCCGACGTGTCATGGTGCGCCCCTCACCTGATCTTTTCCCTCCACACTGGTGACCTGATGAGAGAGAATGACCGTCTGCTCCCTCTCACCACGCTGTGGACTCCAGAGGACCAGCGAACGCCTGCAACATCTTCATCCACACCCACAAGGATCAGCGGCAGCGCTGGGACCGACACGAACCATGAATGGCGACACGAGCGAACCAAAGGAAGCAGCCTGAACGGGGAAATCATCGACACCGCCTGCGTTGATTTCCACCAAGCTCCCTGACCCTGACGCACCTTGCGACAGCGGACCTCCCGCGCACAGAAGCCCCCCCCCACACACAGCAGGATTACGAGGACAGTGCAACTGCCAGCTATGTGGTCACTGTGCCAAGCGCACACCACGCACAGGGACAAACTGGCTCCACAGACTGATACAATGTCCTCCGCCGCTGCACATACCCGAGAAACACGGCCGATCGCTATCCTTGGAACCTTCAGGGCTGCTCATGCACCTGAAGCAGATATGCAGCCTGCACACAGGACTTTGTATGGGTTTCTCAGCCATGGCGCACAACGGGAGCCTAGCCGATTGCTGTCCCTGAGGGCTTTAGGGCTGCGTCTGCCCCTAAAGCCACACTGCCAAGTCCATCACACAGCTGCAGTTGTTTCACAGCCACTACGCATCCTCGGGGAATTTGGCCGTCGCCTTCCCCACATCCTCGCTGCGGATCACTGCCCCTGGTTTACCGGGAAAGTCCCTCACCATCGTGAATCCACACGCAATTTTTGCGCGGCCCAGACACCTTTGACGTCCCGAGCCGGCACTCACTTACTCCCACCCCCCTCCCCCTCCTCCTCCACAGCGCTCTTCCCGCACCTCACTCCCTGTAGCCAGCCAATCGCTGTCTTGTTCCATTATGCACGACGTGCACCGGCCCTGTGCACCCACGATCCACGGCCGTTCAACGTGCTGGAACTCAGAGCGGAGCACACTGTCCTTTCCACCCCTCCCCCGTCCCCCCCACCGACTGACATGCCCTCTGACACTCCTCTAAAGCAGGACAGTTCTACCGGAGCTGGAGCCCAAACAACGGAGTGGGGGGTGGGGGGTCACAGCCCCTTCTGAGCATTCTGGGGGGAGCGGTGTGGTCACCCAGCACAATGCAGACTGATACTATTCACGCTCAGCAGGGCTGGAGGAAATGGAGGACAATTTGCATACGGACAGAGAGCCCCTGGGCGCAATCAGAACAATGTACTGTTGTATATACATCCCCTGGATGATGGAGCGGACATCCGAGCGCCAGTTGGTCACGCGAATGATATGTATTGACTGATATGTATATCAATATGCTAATGTGCCATGCATTCTCTCTGTCTGTTTAAAAGAGCTTACTATACATGCCTCAGAAAGAGAGTAGAGCACAGTAGCGCCAAGAGCTACAATGTGTGTCTCATGATGTTGGAGGAAATAAAACTGCAACCTTCCAGCTTGTCGCATCTCGCCTGATCTTATTCCTCCACAACGCTGTCCTTCTGTGCCGAGGTAATGCACTGGCAGGCTCCTCCGTCTCTCCTTGCTGATGCTATCGAGTCCGGCCGCCATCACATACACCTTGAACATGTTCCTCCAGTGAGCCCATGGTATATCTGGTGCACCTTGGCACTGAAGGAATGGAGGTGGCTCCCTGACGCATGTGCCCATTTTTCTCCTCGTCGACAAATGTTACGTTTGAACAATGGAGGACAGAGAGCTTTCTCTGTTGAACACTGAACATTCTTTACTTCTTCTTCTTTTAAATTTGATTGGTGGTTGGCAACCAGCTTACAGATGCATTACCACCAAGAACTTCACTCTATATCATCACTCTATTGGGTCAGGAGCTGTAGTCCTTCTATCATCATTGCTGTGTCCAATCAAACCTTAACTCTATCTTCAGAAATCACTCTTCTTCATCTCCTCCTACTTTACCCTATATCATCACTTCACTCTATGTCGGCTAAAGTGCTGTCAACACTACTGAACTTCACATTCCATTTTCTATCCCAGCCGTAGCTAGCCATTGGTACGTGGAATGTCGCCTCTCTGGTGGGGAAGGAGCCTGAGCTGGTGCATGAGGTTGAGAGATACCGGCTAGATATAGTCAGCCTCACCTCAACACACAGCTCCGGTTCCGGAACCAGTCTCCTGGAGAGGGGCTGGAGCTTGGCCTTCTCTGGAGTTGCCCCGGGCAAGAGGCGACGAGCAGGGGTGGGCATTCTTGCATCCCCCCCACCTTGCTGCCTCTATATTGGAGTTTTCTCTGGTGGACGAAAGGGTTGTTTCCCTGCGCCTTTGGGTTGGGAAACGGGTCCTGACCATCATATGTGCCTATGCACCAAATGATGTTTCAGAGTACCCACCCTTTCTGGAGTCTCTGACTGGGTTGCTGGAGGGTGCTCCTCTTGGAGACTCCATTGTCCTACTGGGGGACTTCAATGCGCATGTGGACAATGACAGTGAAACCTGGAAAGGGTGATTGGGAGGAACGGCCTGCCCGATCTGAACCCGAGTGGTGTTCAGTTATCGGACTTCTGTGTTAACCACAGTTTGTCCATAACGAACACCATGTTCAAGCATAATGGTGTCCATATGTGCACCTGGCACCAGGACACCCTAGGTTGCAGGTTGATGATCGATTTTGTTAATGTGTCATCAGACCTGCAACCGTATGTCTTGGACACTCGGGTAAAGAGAAGTGCAGAGCTGTCAACTGATCACCACCTGGTGGTGAGTTGGATCCGATGGCAGGGGAGGATATCATTCAGACCTGGTAGACCCAAACATATAGTGAGGGTGTGCTGGGAACGTTTGGCTGAGGCCCCTGTCCGGGAGGGACAGGGGCCTCAGCCAGGGTATCGGGCCAGGGTATCGGGCTTGTTGTTATGAGCTATTCGGTCTCTGTACAACTGTTGAGAGAGTTTGGTTCGTATTGCCAACACTCGATCGGACTCATTCCCTGTGAGAGTTGGACTCCACCAGGGCTGCCCTTTGTCACCGATCCTGTTCATAATTTTTATGGACAGGATTTCTAGGCACAGCCAGGGAACGGAGGGTGTCATGCTCGGTGACCACAGGATCTCATCTCTGTTGTTTGCAGATGATGTCCTGTTGGCTTCATCCAGCAATGACCTACAGTTCTTGCTGGGACGGTTTGCCGCTGAGTGTGAAGCGGCTGGGATGAGAATCAGCACCTCCAAGTCCGAGTCCATGGTCCTCAGCCGGACAAAGGTGGATTGTCCTCTCCGGGGACAGGCTCCTGCCCCAAATGGAGGAGTTTAAGTATCTTGGAGTCTTATTCATGAGTAAGGGGAGAATGGAGTGAAAGATTGACAGACGGATCAGAGCAGCGTCTGCAGTGATGTGGACGTTGTACCGGTCTGTTGTGGTGAATAGGGAGCTGAGTTCTAATGCAAAGCTGTCGATTTTCCAGTCAATCTACATTCCTACTTTCACCTAGGGTCACGAGCTTTGGGTAATGACCGAAAGAATGAGATCGTGGATACAAGCGGCTGAAATGAGCTTTCTCCGTCGGATTGCTGGACTCACCCTCAGAGATAGGGTGAGGAGCTCAGTCATCTGGGAGAGGCTCAGAGTAGAACCACTGCTCCTCCACATTGAAAGGAGCCAGTTGAGGTGGTATTGGCATCTGATCAGGATGCCTCCTGGACGCCTCCCACTTGAGGTGTTTCGGGAACGTCCCACTGGGAGGAGACCCGGGGCAGACCCAGGACTCGCTGGAGAGACTATGTCTCCCAGTTGGTCTGGGAATGCCTTGGTATCCTCTCTGAAGAGCTGGAGCAGGTAGCTGGAGAGAGGGAAGTCTGGGCTTCTCTGCTTGAACTGCTGCCTCCGCGACCTGGACCTCCGGAAAAGCGGTAGAAGATGGATGGATGGATGGATCCCAGCCGTAGCCCGCCTGACATCACTCACCCCCCAACCCCGGCTGAGCTACGGGAAGCCCCAAAGCACAATTCCCATATGTAACACTGAGCTGCTTCCATTATGCTAGCTATATATGTTCACTGCAGTAAATGGGTGAATTACAGCAGCATCTCAGTAAATTAGAACACCATGATTTGTAATTTAATTAAAAAAAAAAGATCACCATAATCATCACAAGCAAATTTAAAACAGCTTTAATATTTCACTGTATGTGTAGCGAAGGCTCACATTCCTGCACTGATATTTGAAGTGTTTTTTTTTTTTTAATTTATTTTGGACTGGAAGAAGTTCTTTTAATTTTTCACCTGAAGCCTAATTAAACTTTTAAACTTCTAGACCCAGCAAGGTTTCAAACAGGATGGACTAGCTTGTTGTTTTCTTTTTTTACTTTAATGACGTTGATTATTACTCTATCCATCTTCTTCTTCCGCTTAATCCTTTTCGGGTCGCGGGGGGACTGGAGCCTATCCCAGCATCTTTGGGCGAGAGGCAGGGTACACCCTGGACAGATCGCCAGTCCATCGCAGGGCCAACACAGAGACACAGACAACCATTCACTCTCACATTCATACCTAAGGACAATTTAGAATCCCCAGTTTGATGCCAGTTAACCTAACTTGCATGTTTTTTTGGCATGTGGGAGGAAACCGGAGAAATCTCAGAATAAACCCATGCAGACACGGGGGGAACATGCAAACTTCACACAGATCACTGTTGGTCGGGGGCTGGGATCGAACCCAGGATCCCCCGGCCAAGGGTGAGTTGCTGTGCTGCTGCAGTGCTAACCACTCTGCCACCGCGCTGCCCATTATGATTGGACACTCCTGGTCTACACTATTGTATGCTTGCGAAATGTGGACTGTGTACCAACGCTATGCAAGGGAGCTCAACCATTTCCAAACGTCATGTCTGAGGAAACTGAAGTGGCAGGAACAAATCCCAGAAACTGAGGTTCTGGCACGAGTCAGTCTGCCTAGCATATACACCGTCCTGATGCAGTCCCAGCTGTGCTGGGCTGGCCATCTTATACACATGTAAAATGGTCGACTTCCGAAGAGGTTGTTTTATGGTGAACTGCAAGAAGGAAAACAAGGTGGTCAAAAGAAACGCTTCAAGGATTATTACTCTAGTTTGTTTTTAACACGCAGTTACAACAGCCTTTATGGAGCAGCAGAGCTGTTATTTGGGTTTTTATACTTTAACATCTGTTATTTAATTGTGTTGCTACAAACACTTATGATTAAGCTGTACAGTTCAAGTTTCCAACTCATGTTTGATCGGTCATTATTTCATTTAGCTATGGGAACTTTTTGTAAAAGGCTACATTATATTAAGGTGGATTCACACTGCAACGTGTGGATTGACTTTAACTGATGTTTTGGCAAATGTCTGGCTCTGCTGGCCAAAGTTAATGATTGCTGGTGTTTGTGGGCAAACGGTGGCAAAAGTTGTGTTCTTTGAAAATTTTCAGCCTGCTGAAGTTTGGAAATACACGTTGGTGAATGCTGTGCTCATTTTGGAAAAGTTCCTGAGCACTGAGTGAAGTATGCAGAGTTTACCTAAATCAGCTTAAGTTAAAGCTGGGTTCACTCTCTAGTGTTTGGACCAACTTTTACAGATGTTTTGAAAAATCAGAGAAATACTCAGCGCAGTTCAGCTGACATCTGTGTCAGGTGACGCTTATATAAAGATCAGTGTTTGTGGAGTGAACACATCTCCCTTGTACATACATTTCAGTATTTATTTTCGTATTATATTCCTATGTACACTACCGTTCAAAAGTTTGGGGTCACATAGAAATTTCCTTATTTTTGAAAGAAAAGCACTGTTTTTTTCAATGAAGATAACTTTAAACTAATCAGAAATACACTCTAATATCTAATATACATTGCTAATGTGGTAAATGACGATTCTAGCTGCAAATGTCTGGTTTTTGGTGCAATATCTACATAGGTGTATAGAGGCCCATTTCCAGCAACTATCACTCCAGTGTTCTAATGGTACAATGTGTTTGCTCATTGCGTCAGAAGGCTAATGGATGATTAGAAAACCCTTGTGCAATCATGTTAGCACAGCTGAAAACAGTTTAGCTGGTTAGAGAAGCTATAAAACTGACCTTCCTTTGAGCAGGTTGAGTATCTGGAAAAAATTATTATTTCAAATACAAATCATTATTTCTAACCTTGTCAATGTCTTGACTATATTTTCTATTCATTTTACAACTCATGGTGGTAAATAAGTGTGACTTTTCATGGAAAACACAAAATAATTGTCTGGGTGACCCCAAACTTTTGAACGGTAGTGTATATATATATATATATATATATATATATATATACACGTATATATACACACACACACACACACACACACACGTATACACACTACTGTGTGTGTGTGTGTGTATATACGTATATATATATGTATATATATATATATATATATATAATACATTAAAAAAACATGTCATACACATAATGTTATCACCAAATAAATACTCTACATCGTCCTCTTACATATATATTTTCTTTTTTAACTCCCCCTTCTTTCTATTTCTCTTTTGTTCCTGCATGTCTGAACTGAGTTTTGATCTAAAAACATCTGTATTTCAGTCAGCATATGCCAAAGGAGCTTAACTTAGGCTGACTTAGGTGAACTCTGCATAACTGATTGCAGTGCTCAGAAACTATTGCAAATTGAGCACAATTTCCACCGTTTATTTCCAAACATTAGCAAATTTTCAGCATGCTGAAAATTCTCAATGAATACAACTTTTGCCAGCGTTTGCCAACAAACACCAACTTTTATCAGTTTTTCCTAGCAGAGCCAGACGTTTGCCAAAACGTTAGTAAAAGTTGGTCCAAACGTTGTAGAGTGAATCCACCCAAAAAAGCAGGTCCAGTATGGTAGGAATCCTCCACAAATGCTGATCTTTATATGAGCGTCGCCTGACGCTGATGTCAGCTTACCTGCGCTGAGTATTCCTTTGCTTAAGTTAACCTAAGTTGGCAACTGCTACACATACGCTAGCCTAAGCTGGCAAAAGTTTGACAACGCTGAATGCAACGCTGGCAAATGCTAGCAAAAGTTCTTAAAAGTTTGTAAATATTTGTAAAAGTTGGTGTGTGCTCACAAATGTGATTTCACCAACGTTTGGATTGATTTCTCTGATTTTTTAAAACGTCAGTACAAGTCAGTCCAAACGTTATAGTGTGAACCCAGATTTAAGGCAGAGGTTGACAACAAAGTGATTTTCACAGGTGTGCAGGCTTAAACAGGTGAGGTAAAACATGACGTAGAGCCCCGAACAGGAACTGTACCAGCAGGAAGCTGAGCTGGCGGACATGACAGAAATAATCGTGATTAATCAACTAATTGAAGAAATAGTTGTTGGATTAGTCGACTACCAAAATAATCGTTTGTTGCAGCCCTACTTTACACCAATGGACCAGTTGGCTCACCTCATCTCTGTAGTTGGCCTCGTCATTGTTTGTGATGAGGCCCACCACCGTTGTGTCGTCCGCAAACTTGACTATGTGGTTGGCGCTGTAGGCTGGTATGCAGTCATGGGTCAGCAGGGTGAGGAGCAGTGGGCTGAGCATGCACCCTTGTGGGGTTCCTGTGCTCAGTGTGATGGTCTTGGAGGTGTTGCTGCCGACCCGCACGTTCTGTGGCCTCTATAGGCGCTTTTCCACTTGGAACCCAAAGGCCCCGTTTGGCCCCGATCGGCCTCCATTGTCCGGTTTCCCACTCGGAACCCAAAGGCCTCACAGTTCCCTTTTTCGGAACAGTTCCAGTTTAACTGACACTTTTTTCGGCACCGTAAAAAGCAGGTCCGAAGGCTCCCGGCCCCGTTTCGTCACGCCACTGCTGGTCATTCATTGGTCTGTGCGTAGCGTCATGAGAGTGGGCGTTACGTGGGCGTTACACTGACTTTCCAGAATCGCTTGCTGGTCGCCATTTGCAATTTTTCATCAGTGAGCCCGCGAACAAGTGATATTATAAACCACAACGAGAGAATGGCTTCACAGAAATCAGCAGAAATCCAACACCGCAGTCCAGCAGAGTTTCCTGTGCGTTTCGGCTGATGAGAGAATGCAGAGGGAAGCAGACTGAGCCTGCAGTGGGGCGCACAAACAGAGCACCAGAAATTAATTGAATGTGCAGCCGCGACGCACCCAACTTCAGCAGTTGAAGCCTTGATATTGTGATAGAATGGCTTAACATAAATCAGCAGAAATCTAACACCGCAGTCCAGCAGAGTTTCCTGTGCGTTTCGGCTGATGAGAGAATGCAGAGGGAAGCAGATTGAGCCTGCAGTGGGGCGCACAAACAGACGCACCAGAACTTACACGGAGACGCACCGGGAATTAGACCCAGCCACCCGAATTGAATTGAATGTGCAGCCGCGACGCACCCAACTTCAGCAGTTGAAGCCGTGATATTGTGATATACAGGACGGTAAGTGATCTGATATTCATGCTTTGTTATTTTTTCCAACAGTGAAAAGTTCACTTAGACGAAAACTTAATCGTGTTTAAACGATGACCTAGCTTAATGCTATGTCCGTCCTTGTATGTTGTTTTTTGTGTTGACAATATCTGATGAAATAGTTAGTTGTAATCCTGGTTAAAAGTTTTTTTATTTTTTTTTACATGTTGCACTTTCATACCGATCCATAAAGGATCATAGACGGAGCCCACCTCCCGCGATACGAGCACCCCGGCTTCTCCTGCTACGGATCTAGATCATCCAGCACCAGAACCAAGTCCAGCTCGCTCACAGTTTGGCACATCTCCGTCAACACTTTCACGCACAGGTAAAGCCCAATAGTCAAATAATATAATTATATTATATTGTAATAATGTAATACTCACGGTACAGTTTATTGTTTCATGTAAAGCACATCAAAAAAGTCCAGCAATGCAATTGCATATTTAATCACAGGCATGGAAAAGCTAATGAGCTGTTGTAGCACAAAACTCATTATTTGAAAGTCAGCGTGCTTCATTTTCATGATTCAGTTGAGCCTACTGTATAAATGCATTCAGAATTTTTTCCATCCATCCATCTTCTACCGCTACTCCACGTCACGGAGGCAGCAGTTCAAGCAGAGAAGCCCAGACTTCCCTCTCCCCAGCCACCTGCTCCAGCTCTTCAGAGATGATAGACCAGCTGGGTCTCTCCACCATAGAATTTGGCTCACCTCTAGAATTTTTTGACCACTATAAAAAGCTAGGCATTTGAAACATAAACCCAGCTTTTACTAAATGTATTGTACAAATACACAGTTGTGATACTCATAAAAAAAGTAATTTTTTCAAACCCAGCACTTGACTTGCACCAGTGTGTGTCCCTTGTACAGGTACATCTCAAAATAACTGCGGTGTCATGGTACAGTGTGTTTTTTGTGACTCACAAAAGACAGTGAAAGTCATATAAGATGGTATCTGTCATAATCTTGACAATCCATATGGGTTTTATGTCAGGAGAGTTTCCTGGCCAAATCAAACACAGTGATGCCTTGTCCATTACACCAGGTTTTGATTGTTTAGGCACTGTGGGGCGATGGTCACTCCAGCTGGAAAATGAAATCCGTTTCTCCATAAATCCTCATACTTTTGAGAACACTCCTCTTTTTTTAATATCTATTTTTAACATAACCATCGATTTTTCGAGAAAAGTAATTTTGGATATTCATGCGCTGTGAGCCAATAAATGATTAAAATGTAACAATACTTCACTGTCTGATTAATGATTCTGTATAATATATGGGTCTCACTTTCTGACATGTGTCCAAAAATATTTAACTTTTGTATTAATTTTTGGGGATGTACTGCTACATGTTTTGAGGTTGATTTTACTGATACCAGCTCACATTTCTGTCTTGTAGGTAAGAGGAAGTGGAGCAACACAAAACAAGACCTTTCAACTATTTTTGCATCGATGCAAGAAGCAGAAAGGGAACAGCACCGTGAACAGATGGAGCTTCAGCGGGAACATCAACGTGAGCAGAGGGAGCTCCAGCGGCAACAGTTGGAACTCAATTCACTGCTTGTGGATGAGGTCCGTCAGTCCAGGGAAGCCGAAGTTGCTGTACGAAGGGAGGAAATTGCGCAGAATGCTGCCCTCAATAACACTTTCATGGCAGTCTTTGAAACCCTCGCACGGCGTGTGTGACCCGTTTTCCCAACCATTATTATGTATATACTGTACATTAATCAATGACCAGTGTTAATAACGTTGAATAAACCCGTGACTGTTGACATCATGTGTTGTCTGTTACTACTAAGTTTTACACTGTCTTAAAACCCTTAAAAAGGTTGGGAAAAATTTGTCATTGCAGTGTGTTATGGAGTCCAATAACTGCCGACACATACATTAAAAGCCAGCCACTACTGACCAAGCTTTATATCCATGTGCAACAACAGGGACACCTAATATTTTAAGTTCTGTATTTGGAAATGTTCATATTGCCAACCCAGGTAATGGTTTTATCTGCACAAAATATTCAACTTAGCCATTGTAAGGACGGGTGAGTGTGGGGTGTACAGCAACAACTGTTTTGGTGCGCCTCACCCAATTCTGTACTCAGCATTAACAAGTACACTTTAAAGAAAATGTGGACTTGTAATTTTGTAAGATATTTTTTATTAGATGGCTGTCCCAGTACTTGTAACTGTGATATTAAAGATCCACACGTCCACATTAAATATACGAAAAAATTGCGTCATTGCAATGGCACAAGGTTACATGAGATGAGTAATGCATAATAATACACAGCGGCCTCACCACCAAAATGATATTAAATAGCTCTTGGACTACCATTTGGTCCAGGGAAAATGGCGTAGCCTCAAGGGGAGTGTAGCACCACCTCCAACTCCCTCCTTCTCCCACCCATACTACAGTGAGCCTTGTGCTGTGGAAAACCACCAGTACCGGAGCAGGACTGTTCGGTCCAAGGCCAAACGAGGCCTTTGGGTTCCAAGTGGAAAAGTGCCTTATGTGAGAAAGTCCAGCACCCAGTTAAAGAGAGAGGTTTTGAATCCCAAGTGTCTGAGTTTTTGTATTAGGTGCTGGTGGATGATTGTGTTGAATGCTGAACTGAAGTCCAAGAACAGCATTCGCACGTAGGAGTTCTTTGTGTCGAGGTGGGTGAGGGCTGGATGGAGAGCAGCAGAGATGGCATCTTCTGTGGATCTTTTTGACCTGTATGCAAACCGAGATTGGTCGTAGGAGGGAGGGAGGGTGGACTTGATGTTCTGCATGACCAGCCGCTAGAAGCACTTCATTATGACGGTCCTACTGGCCGGTAATCGTTGTAGATGGATGGCTTCTTTGGACTGGTAGTATGGTAGCAGTTTTGAAACACGTGGGGACAACAGCTTGACTCAGGGAGGTGTTGAAGATGTCGGCCAGGACATTCATAAGCTCCTCCACACAGTCCTTCAGAACATGACCTTGTATGTTGTCTGGTCCAGCTGCCTTGCATGGGTTGATCCTGGAGAGGGTCATCTTCACGCTATCCAGATCCAGATTTATAGCCTGCTTGTCTGGGGGAGGAGTGGTCTTCTGTGCTGATGTGCTATTTTGTGCTTCAAAGTGGCTAAAGAAGTCATTTAAGTTGTTAAGCAGTGTGATGTCACTCACACAGGTCTGAGGTGGAGGTTTGTAGTTGGTGAGGGTCTGTATGCCACGCCAGAGAGAACATGCATCTCTGGTGTTACTGAAGTGTCCAGATTTTTTCTTGCTGTACTGTCATTTTGATTTCTTGATGCCACTGGACAGGTTGGCCCTAGCTGTTGTTAGTCCTGCAGTGTCAACAGCCCTGAAGGCTGCATCCTGAGCCCTCAGGAGCCTGTGAAGCTCTGCTATCATCCATGGCTTTTGGTTAGCAACAACAGTGATGGTTTTGCAGTGAGTGACATCATCAGTGCATTTAGCTATGTATGCTACAACAACCTCAATGCACTCCTCTATGTTTGTGTATTCATTGTGAGTGGCTGCATGTTTGAAAGTGTCCCAGTCTGTAGTCCTAAAGCAGTCTTTCAGAGTATAGGAGGCGCCCTCTGGCCACACACGTACCTGCTTTTTAGTTGGTCTGATGGCTTTCACTCTGGGTCTGTATGCAGACATTAGCAAGATGGTGATGTGACCCAGGTGGGGAAGTGGGGAGGCCTTGTATGCTCTCTTGTGGGTTGTGTACACTAAATCCAGCAAGTTGTCTCCTCTTGTTGGAAAGTCCACATGTTGGTGTAGTTTTGGTAGGAGGACCTTTAAAACTGCATGGTTGAAGTCTCCTGCTGTGATGAGGAATTTGTCTGGATGCTCTGTTTGTGTCTCACTTATAGCCTAAAAGAGTTCATTTAGTGCCTGGCTCCTCTTGCTGCCGGTGGCGATGGGCAGGACATACACGGTGACTAGCAGGACGGATGTAAATTCCCTCAGTATGTAGAATGGTCGGCACTTGATGATCATAAACTCCACCAACAGAGAACATTGTTTGTGCACAACAGTTGCATCTCTGCACCAAGCATCATTGATGTAAACACACACGCCTCCTCCTTGGGTTTTCCCTCCTTCTGTGAACACCCAATCAGCGTGGAGGCATGTTACCCCTTCTAGCCGAGTAGTGGAGTCCGGGATGTTGTCATTTAGCCACGTTTCACGTTAGGCATTTTGGTCACTTTTATCTGATGGATATGGATTTCACTATTACACACGCATTTGGTCAGTATAGCTGATACTATTTCTAATTAAAATGACAAACTGTATTTAATTCTTTTTTTGGCACAGGTATATTTTGTATACAGTATAATGATTCATTAAGCACTAACTCATGTATGCCCTGCCTCCCTTTGCCTTTCTTTACCTGCCCCTATGTCAAAGTCTGGCGGGGGTATAGTGGTCATCTGAAATACCATAAAGGATTTACTTGTGGGTATGGAATGCATAGACTGTAAAACACTCATCGCTCATTGAGTTTTGTAGTTGAACAAAGTATTTAATAAAAAACGAGTTAGGTGTTCAAAAATGTCAACTATCCCCACACTCCTGCTCTTTGCATTTATTATGCTCCCCTGCAAAGACCTAAGGACCCCCTGCAGTGCAGGGCTGCTCAGCAGCTTTCCAAATAAGGCCTGCATGTTTACACACATTAACCAGGAACTCAGCTCCCTTGTAATGAAAGCGGTCAGAGTTCAAAAATTAGTTGAACTTGTGCTTTTTGTGGCTGGCAAACAGGAATGGCTTAACCCATTGCAACTGCAGGAAGCACAAAACATATACCATATGCTACATTTTTCTTTTCACTTATGCAGTAAGGCTGAAACTTGTGATAAGAAGATAAAAAACTGCATTTAACAATAGACTTATGAGAAGTACGGGACATTATCATCATATTGACATGGACATGACATGTTGTAGTTAAAAGAGGTTCATTATAGATACACTTCATTCTCTTCAGCCATAAGGTAATGGCTCCGATTCAACAGAAGTAACCTTTATATAACACAATTGTGGTAGACTGCAAGTCTAATTTAAAACATTACTGGCACATGCCTCTAGGGGGAACTACCTGTATTGTTCAGCACTACTATTAAGGGGACACATTAGAACAAGAGTGTGAAAACCCCGCGCAGAATCCATGTTCAGTCATATTGTGTGTGTTACAGAATAAACGGCAGAGTTAGCCAAAGAAATAACTCAAGTGTGATCATTGCTACACGGTAGGATATCACACAATTGGCGACGAGGATTAAAAGAAAAAAATCAGCGGCGAGAAACAGAGAACATTGCAAGTGTGGCGAACTCAAGTGACTCCAGTAGTTCGAGTGCAAGTTCAGAGGAGGAAAAACGAGGTTTCCCCACCACGACGAGCAATGGCGGCTGTAATCGGAACGGTAACCCCTTTTGATAACTCGACTCAGTCATGGGAAGAATATAGTGAAATGTTGGACTTTTTCTTCGAAGCTAATGATATTGAGGAGCCAGACAAAAGGAAGGCTGTACTGTTGAGTGGAGTTGGTGCAACTACTTACAGCTTGTTGAGAAATTTAATAAGCCCTGCATTACCGAAAGATAAAACGTACGACCAGCTTACTGCTGAGCTTCAGAAGCACTTCAGCCCCAAACCGAGTGAAATCGTGCAACGATTCAAATTTAATTCACGCATAAGGAGGAACACTGAGTCCATAGCAGAGTATGTGGCAGAATTGAGGAAATTAACACTGCACTGTGATTACAAAGACTCATTGGAAGAAATGTTAAGAGACAGACTTGTGTGTGGAGTGAATGATGACCGAATGCAACGGCGACTTTTATTTGAAACAAAACTCACTTTTGCAAAGGCTTTGGAATTATGCCAAGCGATGGAAACAGCATCTAAAGATGTGAGAGAAATGCAAAGGAAACTAACAGAGGACACAGCAACGCATGTTCGTGTGCCTAAGACCCAAGTAGGTGTCCACAAAGTGTCGACTGACAAAACTCAGCACAAATTCCCCAGTTGTTATCGCTGCAAAGGCCAGCACAATGCCGCCGAGTGCAAATTTGCCACTGAGCTGTGTCATAATTGTGGCAAGCGAGGGCACATTAAGAAAGCATGTAGAATAAAGGTGGACAGCGCACAGGTGCTGAAAGCGACAGTTAATGGGCAAAAGTATGAAAACAAGGGCCCAGGAAAGGAACAGCGAGCGAATCAACTGAGAGGGGAGGGAGAAAGTGATACAGAAGACATGGGTTTTCACACAATTTACAACACGTCAGAGGAGCTGACCAAGATAGCGCCCATCACGCGTACCATGAATGTTAATGGAATGAAAGTAACATTTGAAGTTGATACAGGCTGTGGAGTAACCATATTAAGTAAACAGCAATATACACAACTGTGGAAGAAAACAGACACAGCAGAATTAAATCCCTGTTCATTAAAATTAAAAACATACACAGGAGAGAAGCTAGACGTGCTAGGCATGGCACAAGTGAAGGTGCAGCACGAAAACAAAGAAAAGGACTTACCTGTAGTAGTAGTTGGGAGCGAAGGACCAAATCTACTAGGGCGAAGTTGGCTACAAGAACTGGCCATGATTGATCAGTTGGTGAATAAAGTGGAATCTCAGCCCAAATTGCAGCTGGAGGAGATCCTCGAAAGACACGCTGAGGTGTTCAAAGAAGGCGTAGGACAGCTAAAAGGTGTCACTGCAAAGATTAATGTGGACAAGGAGGCCCAACCACGATTCTGCAAACCCCGACCGGTACCCTATGCAGTCAAGCCACTGGTTGAAAGCGAGCTACAGAGGCTGCTGGATGACAAGATCATTGAGCCAGTGCAGGTTGCAGAATGGGCGGCGCCCATAGTCCCAGTGAGAAAGCCGGATGGCTCCATTAGAATATGTGGAGATTACAAACTCACTGTCAATCGAGCATCACGGGTGGATCAGTATCCAATTCCTAAAGTGGAGGACCTCTTCGCACAGCTGAACGGCGGCCGACACTTCACGAAATTAGACATGAGTCACGCCTACCAACAAGTAGTCTTGGAAGAAGAATCAAGAAAGTATGTAACCATCAATACACACAAAGGCTTATATACCTACACACGCTTACCATTTGGAGTAGCTTCCAGTCCTGCTATATTCCAGAGAACTATGGAGGGCATCCTAGGTGGAATTCCTAATGTTGCCATTTATTTGGATGACATCCTTTGTACAGGACCAAATGAACAAGAACATCTGAAAACGCTGGAGGAAGTGCTTCAACGGTTGGAGAAAAGCGGTCTGAGGTTGAAAAGAAGCAAGTGTGAGTTCATGGGAAAAGAGGTGGTGTTCCTAGGCCACAAGATCAACGCCAGTGGTCTACACCCTCTAACAGACAAAGTGGAAGCCATTGCGGAGGCGCCTGAGCCACAAAATGTTACTGAGTTAAAAGCCTACCTGGGCTTGTTGAACTATTACCATAGGTTCCTCCCAAAGCTCTCCACGCTGCTGGCACCACTACATACCTTACTTAAGAAGGAAGAAAAATGGTCATGGGGGGTCAAGCAGCAGAAGGCGTTTGAAGAGTCCAAAGCGCTACTTCAGTCCTGTAGTGTGTTAGTGCACTATGATTCAAACAAACCACTCATCCTGGCGTGTGACGCATCACCCTACGGTGTGGGTGCTGTACTCTCTCATCGTATGGAGGATGGCTCAGAGAGACCCATAGGGTTCGTCTCAAGAACTCTTAGTGCAGCTGAGAAAAACTACTCCCAGCTAGACAAGGAGGGCCTTGCAGTAGTATTTGGTGTAAAAAAATTCCACAAATACCTGTACGGGAGACAGTTCGCTATAGTGACTGACCACAAGCCACTAATTTCACTGTTCAGTGAAATGAGAGCCATACCCCAGATGACATCTCAGAGAATTCAGAGATGGGCCGTTACATTAGCAGCGTATGAGTACACCATCGTTTACAAAGCCGGACGGGACCATACGAATGCTGACGCGATGAGTAGGCTACCCTTGGATGGAGGAAGAGACAGCACGCCTGAGGAGGAGGAGAGAGTGCTATTGTTTGAAGATATCGGCGTGCCCCTGGTGAACGCACAACAAATAAAGAAGTGGACAGACAAAGACCCTGTTCTAGCAAGAGTGCGAGAATACATCTTGCGAGGATGGCCGAAGATGAACAGTCCTGAGTTCATTCCCTATGCCCGACGACAGGATGAGCTCAGCACCCAGGAAGGTTGTATCCTGTGGGGAGGACGCGTGGTTGTTCCACCACCTGGTAGGAATGCCTTACTGCAACAACTACACCAAGCACACCCTGGCATCACTCGCATGAAAGCGTTGGCGAGGAGTTACATGTGGTGGCCCAACATGGATGCAGAGGTGGAGGCGTTTGTGAAGTCATGTGCGGCATGCCAGGAGAACAGGAACAGTCCTCCAGCAGCCCCACTACATCCCTGGGAAGTTCCAGATAAACCATGGAGAAGAATTCACATTGACTACGCAGGTCCATGGATGGGAAGAAAGTTGAGGTCAACATTTGACTTAATACATCCAGACTTCAGAAACAAAGTGCATGACAAACAAGAGAAACAAAAAGGTTATCATGACATGCATGCTAGAGAGAGAATACTGAGAGAAGGAGACGTGGTCTACACCCGCAATTTTGGCTCAGGACCAGCCTGGGTACCAGGAGAAATAACAGAAAAGACAGGCCCTGTGTCATTCAAGGTGACATTAGGCCATGGACAAGTGGTGAGGCGACACATCGACCAAGTTCATGGTAGGAGCTCCATTCCCCTGCCGATGGCACCAGAGGTGTTGTCTAACAACCATTCTGAGGAGAGCATCAACGAACCACCACTTCAGGTGAAACCTGAGGTAACCGTCTCTGCAGATTCTACGGGCAGCACTGCAGCAGCCGAAACAGTGGAGCAGTCTGAGTCTTCACCTGCAGTTGGCTCACCCGCCGTGAGAAGATCTCAGCGAGCTAGGAAAGCTCCAGACTACTTGAAGGACTATACTTAGTCAGTAGTGAGTTCCCCAGCCACAGGACAAGAATGCGTCCTGGAACCTCACTGGGATGCGGTAGTCAAACCAAATCCCCAGTTAGACTGTTATGTGTGTTATACATGTAAAAAAAAAAAAGAGAGAAAGAAATTATGTGTATGGCACATGTGTTTAAGAAGTTAAAAGTAACTGTGATTGTTTAGGGTTAAATGGGAGTTCCAGGATGTCTAGCATAATTGGCTAGTGTAATTAAAAGTAGTTTAATCTAGAGGGGAGGGATGTGGTAGACTGCAAGTCTAATTTAAAACATTACTGGCACATGCCTCTAGGGGGAACTACCTGTATTGTTCAGCACTACTATTAAGGGGACACATTAGAACAAGAGTGTGAAAACCCCGCGCAGAATCCATGTTCAGTCATATTGTGTGTGTTACAGAATAAACGGCAGAGTTAGCCAAAGAAATAACTCAAGTGTGATCATTGCTACACGGTAGGATATCACAACAATTAAAGACAGTTAGCTCCATACATCACCTTTTAAATAGAACACATACATACATGTTGCTAGTCTATACACCCCCAGAGATTATTTACACAAATGCACTGATCTGATTAGATAGGATAAAATCAGTGTAATTCTGCAGGTCAAGAAAATATTTGAATGTTTGAACCTTGAATAATATGATACATCACACACAGAGTAGTGATTTTTGGAGGACAGAGCCAACAATGCTTTGATCTAATCTAAAAGGAGTGATTGAGTTGGGAAAACATTTCCTCTCATGCGGAGAGGAAGTGAGATAGATTTGTGCACGTGAGCCAGCAAATGAAATCAGGCATGGGGTCTGAGTGACTTATTACATTAAAATGGGCGATGGGAGGTTGACTAGAAAAGGGCTGTGGCAGACAATAGCTGCTCTTACCACCCATAAGTTTTGTTATTTAGAGGGATGAGTATATCTTGACAGCCACACAGTCTGATTTCATAAAATGAAATTTAATGCATATTATATAATTCTCAATATGAAATCATCTCTAGTACTCTGGATCCTTAAAAAGTCTTTAAAATCCTTGCATTTCTTTATCCACCATTATTTTGTAAATGACAATTCATCCTTAAATTTGTTTATCAAATGTTTTAATAATAACCCAGATATTATAAGCAATTCACCTGCACTGTTGTCAGGGTTGTCAGGGTCAAGGAAGAGGACCCAAACGCAAAGCAAAGTTTGTACATGGTTTATTATGGAACACAGAAAATAATACAGCTCGTGGGCTGAAACAAAAGCAAGACTATACATGACAAGGAAATATCATAAGGCTAGGATGTGTGAGATCTAATTAATTTGCCACTCCTTTTATGCAAATTTACAATGTTTTAATTGTAAATTTGTGACCATGTTCTCATGAATTTGCAACTATTCACGCAAATTTGTGGTATTTTTCCTTAAAATGTTTTTCCTGATAAATCTGACTTTTTCCTCATTAATTTGCAACTGTTTTCATACAAATATGCAACTTTTTTTCTTGTAAATTTTTCAACTTTTTTCCCCTCGTAAATTTGACCTTTTTTCCTTCATTAATTTGCATTGCTTTTCCTTGTGAATTTGCAACTTTTTTCCTGTGAAGTTTTGATTGTGGGGTTAGGGGCTGTTTTCAAGCAGCGCATACACTGATGAAGACAAAGAACCTCAGATATCTAAACATTCTCAGACCATGATTTGACATCTAAATGAGAACCAATCTCTTCATTTTTTATTAATAACAAGAGTAGTTTACAAACAGCAATTGCTAATCAAATACATACCATACCAGTCAAAAGTCTGGACACACCTACACATTTATTTTGAATGACCAGATGTATCCAAACTTTTGACTGCTAGTGTATAGCCACACATAGAGTTTGTACATACTGTATATACAGCTCCAGAAAAAAATAAGAGATCAGGGAGACCACTGCAAAACTATCACTTTATCTGGTTTAACTATTTATACATGTATTAGAGTAAAATGAACACTTTTGTTTTATTCTCTCTAGCCTACAGAAAACAACTCACCCAAATTCCAAGTCAAAATATCATCATTTAGAGCATTTATTTACAGAAAATGACAACTGGCTTAAACAACAAAAACAGATGTAGCTTGTAGTTGTGCTTTTTGATGTGCTTTTAGATCAAATAATGCAAAGGAAACAAGTTAATGTTCATTCTTAAACACTACAATCCTTAAGTTTTAACTTGCGGAAAAAGGCAATTCTGCATTTGTGTAATAACTCTGACAATTATTCAGCACTTCATCAGTGTTTCCTCTGGCTTAAAGACCTTGGCGCGGTGGCACCATATTTTTACGGGGGGAAGGGGGGGGGTAAACATATAACATGATTGTTACCAGAATATTTAGACATTAGACATTTAGAATTTTATACTATTTATTTCTTTTTTAAATTTTGCACAGTAACTTTGCATATGGAACTTACCAGTTGAAATGTTGTACAACCAAGGCTTGAATATTGGAATATTGGACCAACTGGGGTCCCACCCAGACGTCCCATGTTTGGACATTTTACTGGTGTCATCCTTCTCTCCTTACCTCTGCTCTCACCTCTCCTGGACCCTCTGCCTGAACACTTTCCTCTCCTTGGCTCCTCTCTTCTGTCTCATCTTGCCCTCTCTGAGCTCTGTCTAATTCAGGTTCTCTCTCTGTTTATGATGGTGTACAAACAGGTTAGAAAATATTAAGTGTCATGTTTTGACCTGCAGGATTTTTTTTTTTTTGTCATGGTTTACATAAATGACAAAAATATGTGTATTTTTTTTGTATTTTTATTCTAGTGTTTCTTTTTTTCTGTTGAGAGAGCAGGGAAGGGAAAAAACATTAATAATAGTAATTTACTCATGCATACTTAAATTATATGATCAAAGGTGACCCACCTTTGATATTTAGGGTAGAGAGGTGATGATGCCCCACCTCTGGGGGGTGGCGTCACCTGGAGTATATAAGACAGCAGCTGGAGACATCTTGTCTCTTCACTGTGGCTCTCAGGCCAGCGTTAGTGACTCCTGTGTTCCTGGTCTCGTGTTCATAAATAAAACTATAAAACGTCACCTCAACTCCTCATTAATTAGACACACAACATTTGCAGACAAGGATATATGTCATGGAAAGGGCAGCTACCACTTTTCAACCATTTCTGGAGGCTCCGGGTGAGCCGCTGGTCCCATGGGCCAGAAGGTATGCCACCTTCGAGAACTATCTTACAGCGCTGGACCTCGGTGACCTGGACAAATTACGCGTGAGGGCTATTTTGGTTCACAACCATGGTATGGAGGGCCAAAGGATCCTGAGCATGCTTGGAGGGGGTGACACATTTGGAGATGTTTTGAGGCTCATGGCAGGCTACTTTTGCGCCCCTGAAAATGCCATTATGAGGTGCATTTAGTTCAGGCAGTGACACCAGCGACTTGGAGAATCGGTTTAACAGTTTGTGGCAGACCTTCGGCAGCTGGCGGGTGAGTGCAGGTTCAGGGTTTTTGAGGAGGAGATGATTTGCGACCAGCTAGCTGAGTACGTGGCATATTCCTCCACGAGGGTCTGTTTGCTAACTCACGCTGGTGAGCTAACGTTGCTAGCAGCCATGGAGCTAGCACAACAACACGAGGCAGCAGAAAGAATTACAAAGAATCTCGGTGACATGGAGGCCCTACCCAGGAATGATAAGCAGTGGAAGAAACTGGCCTTGGATGCGGACAACGCAGTGATGATGACCACGCAGCCATCATGAAGATTAGGTCCGCCCCGGGGACGCTGAGATGCTATGGCTGTGGATCCAGCAGGCACCGCTATAAGGCGAGGGAGTGCGGAGCAAAGGGAAGCGTGAACGGTGTGGTTTATTCCACCACTTGGCCAGAGTTTGTCGGAACTTTGAGAAGGAAGACCGGGGACCAGGGAAGGGGGCTTCGGCTAAGAGGACGCCCACGGTGGTCCACACGGTTTCGCCCAACACAGACGGATGAATCATCTGCAACATCGTGTTGGACGGAGTGCCAATCCCGCTGATGGTGGACACGGGTTCTGCAACCTCCATGTTGAATCTGGCAACGGTGACGAAGTTCTTTCCGCGTTACACCGTGAGTAAAACAGACATTACCTGTTACGGGTATGGCAACAACCCCCTGGACGTTGTGGGCTTTGGTGTGGCTATCAGTGAGGTACAAGGTGGCCTCAGTGTGTGCAGTCGAGTTCATGGTGGCCTGTGAAGGCAACAACTTAATGGGCTGTGATTTGTTTTATGGGCTCGGTTTTTCCATCGCCTGCGGTGTCGTGGAGGAGTAGTCAGGCGGTGGACTGTGGGACCGGCCATTTTATGTGGGAAGCGGCGAATAACTGTGGGACTTGGACTGGCCTGGACCAGGCAAAGAGGGCCGCCACCAGCACCAGAGTACGCTGCCACGGCGAGCACTCCGTGCCAGTGTTTACGGTCCCTTGGACGAGGGACCCGAATGGCATGGTTTACCGCCAGTGGGGGTGGATGGATCCAGAGAGCAGGCACAGCGACGCTCCGGTGACCGACCGAGTACCACCGTTGAGCCGGGTGCTGTCAGTGCTACTCCAACGTAAGAAATGAAAACGATCGGGGTGGAACCGGATGGCACAAACCCTAGACGTCCCCAGAATGAAAACAAGGGACAACAGGGATAACTTTTTCAGGTGAGTGGCAACTTCGTCTGTCTGCATCTCACCCAGACAGTAAATTCATGTCTTTTCATGTATTTCATGTCAACTGCAAGCCTCTGGAGGATCCTGCACCTTGAGGTTTGTGGGACTACAGAGGCACCAGCAGCTTCAAATACCTGCTTGGTTCTTTGTAATGGCATATTAGTGGCTGCTGTCTTAATCCGATGAATTTGTCTGGCAGAAACCTTCTTCATTATGCCTTTAACTGCACAAACCTGTCTGTGCACTGTATCAGCCACAAATTTCTTCACAGTACGATGATCACGCTTAAGTTTTTGTGAAATAGCTAGTGTTTTCATACCTTGTCCAAGGCATTGTACTATTTGATGCTTTTTGGTAGTGATGGGACGGCAGGCTCCGGAGCTTCGAGGGTGCTCCAAGCTTGTCGAGGAAATATTTGGCAAAGCACATTTCAAGGTATGTATTGCTGACGTCGTACCACGTGACTGGGTCAGAAAGCCATTCATGACTTTGCACGCAACATGAAATAAAGTGAGCAGCGATACACAGTGGAAATCCCCGTCCCTCACAGTTTGTGTTGTCAATGTTTGACTGTATAAGGGATTTGTTGCACTCAATTTTCAGGTGGAGCCAGCACCAAAAACACGGACCTCTCCCATTTGGGAACAGTTTAATCTAATTTCTTCCACTGATACATTTTTCACAAATTGTGAGTAGTTACTGTAACTGAAGTGATGCTCTAGTGGTAAAGCATTTGCTCTGCAACTGGCAGACTAGAATTCAAGTCCCAGCTGTGCCACTCTTGCAATTTTATTTTTAATTGCAAGGTGAATTGTCTGTTGTGTTTCAAAGAGCTTGGATCATTATGCTGAGGCACAATGCTGAGGATATTTCTTAAAAGACAGTGCTTTTATTGAAATGGAAAAAATACACATTAAACCAATAATGCCCTTGCAAAAGCATGTTGTATACTTTTTGTTGACTACATGGCCTAGGAGAGCAAATGAAGTTTCACATGAGGCTTCATCTATATGAACAATTTTGATGAAAAGCCTCAAGCCTTCAAGAAAGCCTCATCTAGCCACCACTAAGTAATAGTTAGAGGTAAAGCATCTGTCTTGTAACTGGGAAGCTGGGGTTCAAGTCCAAGCTGGGCAGTTTTTATAATTTATTTTTATTTATACGGTGAAGTGTCTGTTGTGTTTCAAAGTCCTTGGATGCAACAATAACACATCATTATGCTGAGGCACTATTGTGCCCTGCATGACAATAAGGACAGAGGTGAATGTACTGGGAGAGACAAAAACTTGTCTACCCTACACCGTACAAACTTGCAGTAGCCTTCATTTGCACACCTGCATCCTCTGTGCTCTGAAGAAGTATTCTCCAAAGCGGGAGAAATAATTAAAAAAAAAAAAGAAATCGTCTTAGTCCAAAGACTGTTGAAAAGTTATTATTTCTTAATAAAAACAGACAAGTACCACAAGCACATTCACTGTAGTCACCCGAGTTTTTTTTTCTTTTTTCCCTTATGATCATTGATATTTCTTAAAAGACAGTGCATTTATTGAAATGGAAAAAATACTCATTAAACCAATAATGCCCTTCTAAAAATCTGCATGTTGTATACATTTTGTCCACTAGATGGCCTAGTAGAGAAAGTGAAGTTTCACATGAGGCTTCATCTATTATAGACGCTTTTCCACTAGGGCCAGTATGGTATGGTTCGGTACGGTACGGCACGGTACGGTACGGTACGGCACGGTTTGTCCGCTTTTCCATTAGGGACCGTAACTGCTTTCCATTCTGTTTTTTCGGAACTGTTCCTATTTTTTCAGAACCCCTAAATTGAGGTTCCAAGGGTACCGTCCCGATTACGTAAAAACACTGCAGGCCACTGATTGGTCTGGGCGTAAAGTCATGAGAGTGGGCGTAACGCTGACTTTCCAAAATCGCTGGCGAGCCGCCATTTGCAATGATTTGTCCGTGAGCCAGGCAACAAGTGATATTATAAACAACAACGATAGAATGGCTTCACAGAAATCAGCAGAAATCAACACCATGGTCCAGCAGAGTTTTCTGTGCGTTTCGGCTGATGAGAGAATCCAGAGGGAAGCAGACGGAACCGCACTGGGAAGTAGACGGAGCCGCCCAAACTGAATTGAATGTACGGCTGCGGGAGCACCCAACTTCAGCAGATGAAGCCGTGATATTGGGATTTAGAGGACGGTGAGTAATGTGATATACATATTTTACGTTATTTATCCCAGCAGTGGAAAGTTCACTTTGGACAGATGAAAACTTGCTCGTGTTTAAACGATGACCTAGCTTGTTAGCCGTCAATGCTACATCCGTCCTTGTATTTTGCGCTTGTGTTGACAATATCTGATGAAATAAGCTAGTTGTAATCCTGGTTAAAAAGGTGCTTTTTTTACATGTTGCACTTTCGTGCTGTGCATGTACTTAAGTTGTGTGTATTTTCATTGTAGAGTCCAAACAGGATCTGCTCTGAATGGCTACGTTTTGACAGCAATGTATTCTGACAGGTAAGCTACACATCTTGTTATTTATAGTCAAATCTTTTGCTTTTTAAGTTAAAGTACAGGTAAAGTGCCAGATTTAAAGTAGCACAATTTCCACTTAATATGAAAGGGACTGAACTGAGATTTATTTGATCGTGTGAATATTAATTACAGAGTAATTGAAAATGAATGGCACATCCAATAATAGCCACCGTAAAATAAACCGCTTGTTTATTATTTTTTTTATCAGATCACTTCTGTGATCCTTTATGAGTTATAGTCATAATAGTGTATCTTGCACTTTGGGGAATGGGAGTTGTGGTTAGCACTGCGGCAGCACAGTTTACCCTTGGCCAGGGGATTGTGGGGATCGTGGGATCGTGGGTTCGATCCCAGCCCCCGACCAACAGTGATCTGTGTGGAATTTGCATGTTCTCCCCGTGTTGCGTGGGTTTACTCCGGAATTTCTCCGGTTTCCTCCCACATGCCAAAAACATGCATGTTAGGTTAATTGGCTGTTCTAAATTGTCCCTAGATATCTGTTTCCTATAGGCCCTTAGAATAGAGGGTTAGTATTAATGAAAGCACTTTGAGTGGTCTTTGTGACTAGAAAAGCGCTATATAAGTGCAGGTTAGTTAGTTAGTTAGTTAGTTAGTTGTTCAGTCATCATTAGAATTTAGTTTATATGTGTAATTTATAGTATTTCATCTTTAAACTCATCCAGTAAAAGAACACATTACAAATATTTGAGACCCATTGTAGTGCTTCCTTTTATATTTTAGCAATACAAGCACAAAACACCACCCACACTTGAAACCAGGGCGACACAGCAGTGGCTAAACTTTTATTGATAACGTTATTTCACACCATCACAACAACTCAGTATCTAAACTCAGTGTAAATGGTGTAGAGAATGAAAGGGTATCCGAAATTGAATTCCTTGGCGTAATATTTGATAATAAACTGTGTTGGAAGTCACACATTAATTATACTAAAGGTAAAATATGCAAATCAATCGCAATACTACACAGAGTGAAATATTTGCTGAATCAAACCACACTATGTACTTTGTATCATTCATTAATACTCCCAAACATGACATATTGTACTGAAGTATGAGGAAATACATATAAAACATATATCCAGTCTTTATGCTTCAGAAGAGAGCTATTAGAATAATAAACAAAGCTGCTTACAGGGAACCAACAAACCCACTTTCTCTTAAATTAAAAGCTCTCAAGTTAAAAGATCTGGTTGATTTTAAAACTGCAGTAATAATGTTTAAAGCAAAGAATCTATCACTGCCCGCAAATATCCAAAAGTTGTTCCAGATAAAGGAAAAACAATATCATTTCAGAGGAACATGTATATTTCAAAAACCTTCAGTGAGAAGGTTTTTGAAATATACACCAAGCAACACTGTGTCTCAGTGCAAGGAGTCAGGTTGTGGAATGTTTTTGGACCTGAATTAAAATCATGTACAACGCTTGGACAATTTAAACAAAAACTAAAAGAAGAAATACTTTAAACATATATACAAAACGACACGTAAAATCACATAAGGATTATCATATCCAGTCTGTGTTGTGCTGTTGCTTAGTTTTTTGTCACGGTTTGTCTTGGCTTAGTTCTGATTTGCAATCACTTTTATTTTATCTTCCTTTTGAATTCTTAGATGGAACATGGGTGGGCAATATAAGCTGCGGCTTCAGCCATCACCCATTTCGGATAACTTATGTTGAATTGTATAATCCGAGGAGTTACTATTTAATTTGACCTTGTTGGATTTTTTTCCCCCCCTTTGTTATATTATTCTGTTCCTTTCTTTTAATCTTTTAATCTAATCTATCCGAAATAAAGATTCATTCATTCATTCATTTCTCAAATATGTTTTAAACTTGCTTTAATTATCCACCACCCATTTCTGTCTTTCATCTAGGCAAGAGGAAAACGATCCACCCAAACCAGACCTTGCCTCACTATTTACAGAGATGCAGGCTGAAGATCTGCTGAACTGGGACCAGTACAAGGGGCCGATCCAGTTGCTGCTCAGTGAGGCAGCATGGCTGGCGTGTGTGACCCATTCCAATTTCTTTTTTTTTTTAGCAGTTTGAATTTTGCACATTCTAAATAATCTGGAATTTGCTGCTGATTGTAATAAACAATTAGTGATTTATGTGTTTGCATCATGACTTTCTATTTTGTCGGTTAAGACACTGGTGGGAAAAGGGTCAACAGTACAAACCATTATCAGTGACTTTGAAAATAGTGGCTCATTTTTAAGAAAAGTAACTAAAACAATTATTTGCTGAAGACTGTATTGTTGGATGTGCCAGTGCAGAAGACATTGCACACTTTAGTGATAGTCCCAGTATATGGAGGAATTCTGGGCCATATTAGCATCTGTATTTCCTAATAATGGGATAGAAGAGAGAACCTGCAGGGTCTTGGCCCTCCATGGCACATGATTGGACACCCATGAGTTTGGGTTTAATGGGATTTAACATTTTAACACAAACTGCTTTATGGTTCATAATTCTGTTGGCAGGCTTACACCAAACCAAAAGTGACTTCTCAAACTGCTGGATTGTTCTTAGACAGCTTTTTCCAATCTTTTAGTATTTATGTCAATTGGTGGTAACCTTCACACATAAAACAAAAGTAGAGACACATCTACAAAAGTACAAAGGTTTATTGTCAAAATTCCCAGGGCAATACTACATGAATACATGTATAGTTCTCTGTTGATGCAGAGAATATATATTTTTACAGTATCTACATGTAGTCAGCAATACTCAGTATGATATATTTCCAGTTAATCCATGTATTTCTCCATGTAACCTTGTGACTGCATTATTTTAATTACTTTTAATTCTAGATCCATTTGTTTTGGCTTAAAATGCAACATAATTGTTAAATATATCTTATTATGCCTAACTCAGCACTGTTTACCTGTTGAAATATATATTTTACGGCTCATATACTACAATATGGCACCTAGCTGATCCATGTTTTGCCACAACACCACTGGCTCGAGCAGGTAAATTCCATGACGTCTCAACAGTCTCTCCATGATTTTCACACAGATCAGAGCAATTTGTTGCACAGGAAGCTAAACATTTCTACAGACATTCTACAGTTCTGTAACCACTTTGCGTTCCTGAAGCTGGGGTGACATCACTGTGTTGAACGTTCAGACCGATGGTTTGAAGCGATATTTTTGCCACAAGAGAGCCATCTGAAACACACACACAAAGAACACATATTTTAGTACCTAATACCGATAACTTGCCGACATTACAATGTTGTACGGCGGACTTAAAAGCAAAGTACCATTAGCAATCATTAGCTTACCGTCATACGTGATGGAGTTCGTATCCTCATGTCTTCCCCTTTATACTGCTCTATGGTTTCCTAAACGCTCCAGTACTTTTCTAGAGTGTGTCGTATCGCTGCCTTTGCCTTCTGTTCTCCTTTTTTGCCTTTATTCTGGCAAAAAAAAGCCAGAGAACGCAGATGCCTCGTATCCTGCCTGCTTGTGTTTTGCGTAACGCTATGCTTGTTTTATGCCAGTTACACTTGTTTTACGTAACGGGAGGGAGAGGATTGCGCTGCCTCCCCTGTAACTATTCACACCCACTTCAAGTGGGACCTAGTGCAGTGGAAACACAAAGCGGGCCAAACTGTACTGTCCCGTCCCCTTACCGAACCGTACCGTAGTGACTCTAGTGGAAAAATGCCTTATATGAACCATTTTGATGAAAGGCCTCAAGTCCTCTAGAAAGCCTCATCCGGCCATTACTACTTTTCGGCAGCAGAGAGCTCCTTTTTCTTTCCCATATTGCTTGAAACCTGTGGCATGCTTCATAATGAAGAACATCCTTCTTAAGTAGTTTTCCTTTAATTGGGCTCACCTGGTACACTAATTATGACAGGTGTCTGAGACTGACATCAATGATCCAAAGAGCCCTGAGACACAATACCACCCATGAGTTTAAATGAAAAACAAAAAATTGAATGTTTATGACACAAAGGCTACGGTCACACTGCAGGTTTTAATGATCAATTCCGATTTTTTTGCACAAATGTGACCCATATCTGATTTTTTAATGACAGTCTGAATGGTGCATATCCAATTTTTTCACATCAGACCCAGGACACTTTCATATGTGGTCCTAATTCCGATACATATCTGATATTTTCCAAAGCGTCCTCATTCTGAATGGTCATGTTGCATGTCATGTGACTTTTTCCTCATTGAAGTGAGACAGACGCTACAATTCTGCTGTGGAGGATGCCGCAGGCATGGCAGACAGCTGATTTGTGCTCTCTTTTTTTAATCAATCTCCTTCCCTTTATCACTGGATCATAATTTTGTCAGCTCCCATTGTTGTATATAGTTTAGACTTTTATTTGTGAGGTACAGGTGGCAGCTCCACCTTCCGGTTCTGCCACCACCCGTGGCTATTAGAGGGCAGTAGGCAGAAGGGGCAGTCTCTTTGCCACCTCTTCTGCCGGACGGCTGCAACTGTGTGATATAGTGCCTCTTTAATAAACATGTGTTTGGCTCGACACCTTGCCTTATCCTTGGCTCCATATACAGACATAACACCCACAGCACAACAACTTCAAAATCACTGGCGGGTGGGTTCGGGGCTGAAACCATCAGACCTTACAGTTGCACTGTAACGGCACATTTAAAAAAAAAAGGTAACAGCACATATACTGGATGCTGTAATATGTAAATGACTGTGGAGCGGTATGACCAGATAGGGGCATATGAAAACACAGTCCAGGAGAGGAGAGTCTCTGGCCGCTCCTGTGCAGGACCGGTGTTACGCCCTGTTTATTAGGGCGAGAGCCCTATTGCAGTCGCTAGGATAATTTGTTATTAACCTTATTTATACAGGTAATCCCAATGAGACACGGGGTCTCATTTTCAAGACAGATGTTTAATCGATCAGTTCTGTTAAAGCAGAGCTGATCACAGCGGTCATCTGGCATCTAGAGGAATGAAGCTGGTCTCATTTATTTTGTGCATAAATATTTCTCAGTGTTTTTAACATTTTATTTTGCGGCACTGCATCAAGGTGAATAAGTTCTGTTCTCCCCGATAGAAAAATTTCATATTTGTCTTAGTTTTGTCTCAGAGTCTGTGTAAAAGTGTCAAGATTGCAGCTCCACTAGTTATCATCTTGTTTTTAGTCCAGCCTGTGTGGCTCCCGTGTGACTGGTACAGAGTGAGCGTCATGGTTCCTGAGAAAAGATAATCTGTACACCAAGTTTTGACCAGATGTACTGGACCAATCATAATGGACAATTTGCCCCTCCACCTTTCAGATAACAGAGGGCTTAAAGAACTGAGTGATGTGTGTTTGAGTCAGAATAGTGTGCGAATAGGCTCTGAGACTATTTTTGTATTGTTCTCCACTGGCCAGTGTAATTAAATTTGCTGAAACTCTGATCCAGCCTGGTTTTTGACTGAAGGTTTACAAGAATTTTTCTAACATACTTGCCGCCCAAGCCACGGAGACTCCTTATATCTTTCCTGCCTGCTTCCGGCTTTCTGGGACCTCAGTGAATGCGCACAGCTGCCTCCCCCACTGCTGCCAATGAGCTGGTTTTGTGGAAGTGGGGCACAGTCCAGAGGCGCTGGGAGCAGTGCCGGAGAGTGATGGAGCCAACCGACAGATGGATCACAGTGAGTAAATTTAATTGGTGATGCTGCCCGGTTTGAGTCCTTGGTCGGTCTGAGACTACGCATAAAAGGGTTGTAAGCCAAGCGTTTGATACTGCAAAGTCTAAATTGGGTTTTGGACAAGGTAGAAGCTTGGTGGTCCCGGTTCAAGGCCGCAACAGGAATGTGCATTTCCACTGTGTTAAGTGAAAAAATAGAGCGTGTGGGGGTATTAAAATCAATGCGAGATCTTTTTTACATCACAAGTGAGCATAAATTAAAATCAATGCAAGATCTTTTTAATATCACAAGTGAGCATATATAAAGTGAGGGATAACCTTAAAATAAAGATAAAATAGCGCTAATATAATAAGGATAAACTCTAATGTTATATTAAGACCTAAAATACCTTAAGGCATCATTCAAAACAGGTCTAAAATAAAATAAAATAATCCTTAAAAATATATAAATGATAAAATTACCTTGAATTATAATAAAAATAAAATTAATATGTTAATAAATAACTGCAGTTTGTTTGTCTGGTCGTTCGTGTGTGTTTTTAATGTTTTGTGGTTTACTTTGGTGAGAAAAAGAGAAAAAATGAAGGCGTTTTCAGAACGGCAGATGACTGACAATGAGAACCTTGGGTTGTCAGATCTGCTTATTATAAGCGATTTTGGGATTGCTTCACTAATATGTGTGTGCTTAGCTGGAGCTTGCCATGCGTGTGTGAAAGGACTAACCTGTGTTGTGCTAAAGCAACAATAAGGTCACTCTGAACTGGGGATTTTGGTAAAATGAAAGGTATTAGATACTTGCTTTTTATCTCAAGATAGTTTTGGCAGTAATTTCTTTTGTTGTGCAGTTTTTTGTGGGGTTTTTGCTGGCTTTATGATAGTTACTTGAGTTAAGCAATTTAATCTTGCTTTATTGTCAGATATCTTTTTATTTTTTTAACTAACATTCGCTTATTTTAAGTAAAATTACCTGCCAGCAGAGCAAGAAAATTTGATTTTCTTTTGTTTGGGATGGTTGAAGGCAGGCAAACAGCATTAGGTTATTTCATTTGACTTATATTTGACTTCTGCAGTGTAATTGCATTCTTTAGCTCACAGTTGCATTATCTCTCCAACTGAGGGACAACAGTGGCTTCAGATGGAAAAGAGATGGAAAAAAAGGAGGACGACAGGCTGACTTGGACTTGACTTGGACGATAAAATCAAAATCTGATGATAAATCTGAGAAATTGACCACGGTAAAAGGAAGGAAAAAAATTTGACTAATATGTGTTTTATCTCTTCTATGCTGCATAATGAGTCTGGCGTGGGGGCAGGGGGGCTATGCTTCTGCTCCTCCTCCTCCGTGCTCCCCCGCTGCTCAGCCCATACCCCGATCTCACAGAACTCCAGGCTGGGGAAGCTGCGGCTGATGTCATCTTGTCTCCGCTCGTCTCCAACCCTCTACCCGGAGTAGCCACACTGGGGCGCCCAAGAGTTAAGTAGATGTGCACACATATCCACTCCACACTCACCATCAATATGATGAATAAAATTGAAGATTATGGAAAATGTTGTCACTGAATGATACTCGATGACTGAACTTTAAATTCAGGTTATATGGAACGATCCAAATCACAAACAAGGTAATGATGAAAGTGTTGAAGCTTATACAGACATTGAGGCTCTTACCCATGACCTATTAAATGAATACCCCGACGCTAAAACTGTTATTGTGCATGTTGGATGCAACAACATCCCAGATGAAGTGTCTGAGATCTTAAAGAGAGACTTCGGGAGCCTTCTGTCCGCTCTTAAGAACTGTGGCAGACATGTGTTTATTTCTGGACCACTTGCTCCTTTCAGAAGAGGTTGCAGTTATTTAGCAGAACTCTTAGAATCAGAATCAGAATCAGAATCAGAATCAGATTTATTGCCATTGTTCATGTAGTACACAAACTAGGAATTTGTCTCGGTGCAATGCTGCAACATTAAACATGATAAAATAAAAGAAATAAACTATACATGCAATAAAGTGTAGAATAAGAGAGTAATACTGGTCAGCAGTTAAAATATATTAGCGAGCAGCAGATAATGTGGAGAACCATATAGTGCTGTCGGTAATGCAGGAAGAAAACAGTGATGATTGACATGAGTCTGGTTGAGCTGCTGTACATAGTGCACGAGAGTCAATAAGTCACTTAGTGTTCAGAAGTCTGATGGCAGAGGGGAAGAAGCTGTTCATGTGACGGGAGGTTTTAGTCTGGATGGACCGAAGTCTTCTACCTGAGGGGAGAGGGGCAAACAGTATGTGACCAGGGTGTGAGGGATCGGCTATGATCCGGCCAGCACGCCTCCGGGTCCTGGAGATGTACAGATCCTGGAGAGATGGGAGCTTGCAGCCGATCACCTTCTCAGCAGTGCGCACGACGCGCTGCAGCCTTAGTCTGTCCCTGGCAGTGGCTCCTGCGTACCACACGGTTATGGAGGTGGTGAGGATGGACTCGATGATGGCTGTGTAGAACTGCACTAACATCTTGGTGGGTAGCTTGAGCTTCCTCAGCTGCCGCAGGAAGAACATCCTCTGCTGGGCCTTTTTGATGAGGGAGCTGATGGTCGGCTCCCACTTGAGGTCCCTGGTGATGGTGGTGCCTAGGAAGCGGAAGGAATCAGCAGTGGTGATGGGAGAGCCTGTGAGGGTGAGGGGGGGCAGAGGGGTTGTGACTTTCCTGAAGTCCACAATCATCTCCACTGTCTTCAGAGCGTTCAGCTGCAGGTTGTTGTTGTTGCACCAGGACGCCAGCTGGGCCACCTCTCTCCTGTAGGCGGACTCGTCGCCGTTGGAGATGAGCCCGATGAGGGCGGTGTCGTCCGCAAACTTGATCAACTTGACAGACTGGTGGCTGGAGGTGCAGGAGTTGGTATAAAGGGAGAAGAGTAGGGGGGAAAGTACACAGCCCTGGGGTGATCCGGTGCTGATGCTAGCAGAGTCTGAGACAGTCTTTCCCAGCCGCACATGCTGCCTCCGATCCGTCAGGAAGTCGGTGATCCACCTGCAGAGGGAGTCAGGCACGTTGAGCAGGGACAGCTTGTCCCGGAGCAGAGCGGGGCGGATGGTGTTGAATGCGGAGCTGAAGTCCACAAACAGGATCCTGGCGTAGGTTCCCGGGGAGTCCAGGTGCTGCAGGATGGAGTGGAGGGCCAGGTTGACTGCGTCGTCTACAGACCTGTTGGCTCGGTAGGCAAACTGCAGCGGGTCCAGGAGGGGGGTGGTGATGGACTTGAGGTGGGGCAGGACTAGGCGCTCAAAGGACTTCATGACTACAGAGGTGAGCGCTACAGGTCTGTAGTCGTTAAGTCCAGTGATCTGTGGCTTCTTGGGGACAGGGATGATGGTGGAGGATTTGAGGCAGGACGGCACGTGGCATAGCTTAAGGGAGGTGTTAAAAATGTCTGTGAAGACAGGAGCCAGCTCTTTCGCACAGTGTCTCAGGGTGAAGGGAGACACGCCGTCCGGACCGGGGGCCTTGCGCGGGTTCAGTCTGGAGAACTGTTTGAGCACGTCCTGCTCACTGATGACAAGGGCAGGGGGGGAGGAGGGGGGGGGTGCCTTTGATGAAGTAGGGATCGTGGAGGCTGTGGAGCTGGAGGGAGGGGGGCAGTTGGACACAGATGACGGTGTGTCAAAACGGGCATAGTGTTGGGACAGTCTTTGACAAAGGGCTTTGTCATCCTGACCTTTAGGAGCCTGAGGCCGATAATTGGTGATTTACCTCAGTCCTCTCCACACAGAAGCCGAGTCATTAGCAGTGAACTGCTGCTGGAGTCTCTCAGAATACACAGATTTAGCTCTCCTCAGCTCTCTGTTAAACCGATATTTAACCTCCCTGTAGCAGCCCCTGTCTCCACTTTTCAACGCTGCTTCCTTCTCCTTCCTGATCTGTCTGAGCTTAGCTGTGAACCAGGGCTTATCATTAGAGTACCTCACCCTGGTGCGCGATGGAAGAATGCTCTCCTCACAAAAGTGGATATAAGAGTTCACAGTGTCCGTGTACTCATCCAGATCATGCGTGGCTCCTTTAAACATGCCCCAATCAGTTATTTCCATGCACGTTTCCAGCTTCTCCTCAGCTTCACTGGTCCGTTTCTTCGTAGTGCTCACAACAGGTTTAGTGAGCTTCAATCTCTGTCTGTAAGTGGGAATGAGGTGGACCATCACGTGATCAGATAATCCGAGCGCAGCGCGGAGAACAGCGCGATATGCGTCTTTCACTGTGGTGTAACAGTGATCCAGCGTGTTTATTCCTCTGGTGGGGCATTTAATAAACTGTTTGTAGCGGGGGAGATCGTGGCTCAGATTGCTCTGGTTAAAGTCGCCAACCACAATAACCAGAGAGTCTGGAAAAATCCGCTCCGTGTGATGGATGTGATCCGCGAGCACGCGCTGAGCTTCGTGCGTGTCCGCGTCGGGAGGGACGTACACAGCGGCGAGGATGAATGAGGCGAACTCCTGCGGGGAATAAAATGGCTTGCAGTTAATAAAAAGAAATTCCAGGGCGGGAGAACGGTGTTTGGAAATCACCGTTACATCAGAGCACCAGCTGCTGTTGATGTAAAAGCAGACTCCGCCTCCTGTGGTCTTGCCGGAGAGCTCTGTGTCATGATCAGCACGAAACAGCTGAAATCCCTCGAGGCGCAGCGCGCTGTCCGGTGTGTTTTCCCTGAGCCAGGTCTCGGTAAAACAGAGGGCAGCCGAGGAAGAGAGGTCCCTAAAACGCATCAGCAGTCTCAGTTCATCTACCTTGTTAGAGAGAGAGTTGGTATTGGACAGAAATATGCCAGGCAACGCCGTGCGCGTGCCTCTCCTGCGAAGCCGGACGAGAACGCCCGCTCGTCTTCCTCTCTTTCGCCATCTCACTTTTCGAGCCAAGCAATGAACCAGATCGGCGGCAGGAGCTAAAAAAACTGGGAGTAGGTCCGTGGGAGTGAAAGTCCTGATATTTAGAAGTTCTTCACGGGTATAAGAGCTCGCAGACACACAATTGACAAACAAAAACAAACAAAGGGCGCAGCGAAGCACCATGGCGACCACTGTGGGCGCCATCTTGCGCAGAAAGCGCAAGATGGCGCTTTCTGGATGGCACTAAGATGGCGCTAAGATGGCGCTTTCTTAGCCTAAGCGCTAAGATGGCGCTTTCTTAGCCTTATAATACCTGGTTGTGTTCAACATGTGCTACTTTTAACATTGGTTTTATTGACAATTTCAACCGGTTCTGGAACCGCCCATCATTTATGAGGCCAGATGGCATCCATCCAAATAGACTCGGTGCACGTGTTCTAAGGGACAATCTGTTTTATTTCATTCAGCATTTTTTAGTACAGTGACTGAAAGCTGGTGTGCTAACCCACCCCACAGTACCTGAGTCTGCTAACCAGCTCTTTTTTGCTTCCACTTCTCATATTAAACCTATTAATCCAAATAATTCTCGCCGTTTAGATCAGTCTTCAATTCATAACCCCATAGAGATTGTGTCTGTCTCCTGTTACCCAAAACATTATAATCCAAGACAAATACAACATAACTTAATAAAGATTAAAACCACTAATTTATCACAGTTAAATAAAATAATTAAATGTGGACTGCTGAATATAAGATCTCTGTCAGATAAAGCGACCTTAATTAATGATATGATCACGGATTACAAAATAAATATACTCTGTCTCACAGAAACATGGCTCTGCCCCGATGATTTTGTTAGTATCAATGAGGTCACCCCCCCCCCCCACTCCAGCTATGGTAATATTCATATTCCTAGAAACACTGGCTGAGGTGGTCGTGTCGGAGTAATATATGAATCCATATTACCAATGAACCCTCAGCCTAAGCTAAACTCAAATTGTAACTCTTTTGAATGCTTAATTCTTAGCTGAGCACATCCATCCGGGAGGTCAGAGCAGCCTATTTTATTTACCATTGTATATCGCCCTCCCAGTGCTTCTTTTGATGAATTTATGTCAGAATTCTCTGAGTTCTTAACAACCTTAGTTCATAGTTCAGACAAGATTATCATAGCAGGTGATTTTAATATTCATATAGATGTTGATAATGATAGCCATAGTGTAGCATTTCTCTCCCTCTTAAATTCAACTGGTTTTTCTCAGTGTGTTAGTAAACCAACTCATCATCATAATTACACCCTTGACCTGGTCTTGGCCTATGGTGTAGAAACTGATGAGCTGCTTGTCATCCCTCAAAATCCTACACTGACTGACCACTATTTGATAATGTTCACATCTGTGCTATCCGATTTCACAGCATCAAGCAGAAATATAGTTACCAGATACTTATCTGGTAACTATATTTCTAGGGGTGGGAGTGGCTCAGGAGGTAGAGCAGGTTGTTCAATAACCACATGGTTGGCGGTTCAAATCCTGCTCTCCCTGGATATCCTGCCGTTGTGTCCCTGGGCAAGACACTTCACTCCTAATTGCTCCTGGTGGGTCTGGAAGCACCATGTTAGGTAGCATGCCACCATCAGTGTGTGAATGGGTGGATAGCAGGATCTGTAAAGCACTCTGGTCATCAAGAGATGAGAATAAAAGCGCTATATAAGTGAATGCCATTTTATCTGATAGTGCTGCGGCTCGCTTTAAAGAATTAATCCCTTCAGCACTTATTGTATTTACCATGTCTCAATATAGCAGACAGCACTGACTACTTGAATCCATTAGAATTAGACCTTTTAGTTGGTAGTACTGCAGCCTCACTACAGTCAACGCTTGACTCCATAGCCCCTCTTAAAAAGAAAACTATTAAAAATAGGAGACTAGCTCCATGGTACAACTCCCACACCCATAAGTTAAAACAGAAAGTTAGATCCTGTGAAAGGCTCTGGCGTGCAAATAAGACAGAAGAATCTTGTTCAGCCTGGAATGTCAGCCTTACCATCTATAAGAAATCTCTCCGTAGTGCTAGGTGACAGTACTATTCATACTTGATAGAAGAAATAAAAACAACCACCGATTTCTCTAACACTTTGGCTCAACTAACCAAGAGCCAAAATGCCATAGATCCCCTACATCCCTCCAACTCTTAGTGCTGACGACTTCTTGAATTTTTTTAATGATAAAATTGTCAGTATTAGGAATAATATTCCCAAAAATAGCCCCCCTAAAAATACCAAGCCTCTACCTAACATTGCTGTTCCCACAGGCTCAGAACTCCACTTTTCTAAATTTTCTCGTATTAATCATTCTGATCTAGCCCTAATAGTGTCAGCCTCTAAACCAACTACCTGTCTTTTAGACCCAATCCCTGCTAAACTAGTGAAGGAATCGCTATCTCTGATTAGTCCATCTCTTTTGAACATAATTAATATGTCCCTATTGACAGGACATGTACTGCAGTCATTTAAAGTGGCAGTAATTAAACCTCTACTTAAAAAACCTTCGCTTGATTCTGGGATTTTGGCCAATTATAGACCAATATCTAACCTTCCCTACTTTTCCACGATCCTCGAAAAAGTAGTCGCCAATCAACTATGCACCTTTTTAGAAAAAAAATTCTATATTTGAGAAATTTCAGTCAGGTTTTAGGAAACGTCACAGCACAGAGACAGCTTTAGTGAAAGTTACTGATGACATCCTTATGGCATTTGACAAAGGACTTGTCTCCGTCCTTGTTTTATTGGACCTCAGCGCTGCCTTTGATACCATTGATCACCATATTCTGCTAGAGAGACTTGAACAGTGTGGTAGACTGCAAGTCTAATTTAAAACATTACTGGCACATGCCTCTAGGGGGAACTACCTGTGTTGTTCAGCACTACTATTAAGGGGACACATTAGAACAAGAGTGTGAAAAACCCCGCGCAGAATCCATGTTCAGTCATATTATGTGTGTTGCAGAATAAACGGCAGAGTTAGCCAAAGAAATAACTCAAGTGTGATCATTGCTACACAGTAGGATATCACACAATTGGCGACGAGGATTAAAAGAAAAAAATTAGCGGCGAGAAACAGAGAACATTGCAAGTGTGGCGAACTCAAGTGACTCCAGTAGTTCGAGTGCAAGTTCAGAGGAGAAAAACGAGGTTTCCCCACCACGACGAGCAATGGCGGCTGTAATCGGAACGGTAACCCCTTTTGATAACTCGACTCAGTCATGGGAAGAATATAGTGAAATGTTGGACTTTTTCTTCCAAGCTAATGAGATTGAGGAGCCAGACAAAAGGAAGGCTGTACTGTTGAGTGGAGTTGGTGCAACTACTTACAGTTTGTTGAGAAATTTAATAAGCCCTGCATTACCGAAAGATAAAACGTACGACCAGCTTACTGCTGAGCTTCAGAAGCACTTCAGCCCCAAACCGAGTGAAATCGTGCAACGATTCAAATTTAATTCACGCATAAGGAGGAGCACTGAGTCCATAGCAGAGTATGTGGCAGAATTGAAGAAATTAGCACTGCACTGTGATTACAAAGACTCATTGGAAGAAATGTTAAGAGACAGACTTGTGTGTGGAGTGAATGATGACCGAATGCAACGGCGACTTTTATCTGAAACAAAACTCACTTTTGCAAAGGCTTTGGAATTATGCCAAGCGATGGAAACAGCATCTAAAGATGTGAGAGAAACGCAAGGGAAGCTAACAGAGGACACAGCAATGCATGTTCGTGTGCCTAAGACCCAAGTAGATGTCCACAAAGTGTCGACTGACAAAACTCAGCGCAAATTCCCCAGTTGTTATCGCTGCAAAGGCCAGCACAATGCCGCCGAGTGCAAATTTGCCACTGAGCTGTGTCATAATTGTGGCAAGCGAGGGCACATTAAGAAAGCATGTAGAACAAAGGTGGGCAATGCACAGGTGCAGAAGGCAACAGTAAAAGGGCAAAAGAATGAAAACAAGGGCCCAGGAAAGGAACAGCGAGCGAATCAACTTAGAGGGGAGGGAGAAAGTGATACAGAAGACATGGGTTTTCACACAATTTACAACATGTCAGAGGAGCTGACCAAGGTAGCGCCCATCACGCGTACCATGAATGTTAATGGAATGAAAGTAACATTTGAAGTTGATACAGGCTGTGGAGTAACCATATTAAGTAAACAGCAATATACACAACTGTGGAAGAAAACAGACACAGCAGAATTAAATCCTTGTTCATTAAAATTAAAAACATACACAGGAGAGAAGCTAGACGTGCTAGGCATGGCACAAGTGAAGGTGCAACACGAAAACAAAGAAAAGGACTTACCTGTCCTTTAGTTGTCCTTACCTGACCTGTAGTTGGGAGCGAAGGACCAAATCTACTAGGGCGAAGTTGGCTACAAGAACTGGCCATGATTGATCAGTTGGTGAATAAAGTGGAATCTCAGCCCAAATTGCAGCTGGAGGAGATCCTCGAAAGACACGCTGAGGTGTTCAAAGAAGGCTTAGGACAGCTAAAAGGTGTCACTGCAAAGATTAATGTGGACAAGGAGGCCCAACCACGATTCTGCAAACCCCGACCGGTGCCTTATGCAGTCAAGCCACTGGTCGAAAGCGAGCTACAGAGGCTGCTGGATGACAAGATCATTGAGCCAGTGCAGGTTGCAGAATGGGCGGCGCCCATAGTCCCAGTGCGAAAGCCGGATGGCTCCATTAGAATATGTGGAGATTACAAACTCACTGTCAATCGAGCATCACGGGTGGATCAGTATCCAATTCCTAAAGTGGAGGACCTCTTCGCACAGCTGAACGGCGGCCGACACTTCACGAAATTAGACATGAGTCACGCTTACCAACAAGTAGTCTTGGAAGAAGAATCAAGAAAGTATGTAACCATCAATACACACAAAGGCTTATATACCTACACACGCTTACCATTTGGAGTAGCTTCCAGTCCTGCTATATTCCAGAGAACTATGGAGGGCATCCTAGGTGGAATTCCGAATGTTGCCATTTATTTGGATGACATCCTTTGTACAGGACCAAATGAACAAGAACATCTGAAAATGCTGGAGGAAGTGCTTCAACGGTTGGAGAAAAGCGGTCTGAGGTTGAAAAGAAGCAAGTGTGAGTTCATGGGAAAAGAGGTGGTGTTCCTAGGCCACAAGATCAACGCCAGTGGTCTACACCCTCTAACAGACAAAGTGGAAGCCATTGCGGAGGCGCCTGAGCCACAAAATGTTACTGAGTTAAAAGCCTACCTGGGCTTGTTGAACTATTACCATAGGTTCCTCCCAAAGCTCTCCACGCTGCTGGCACCACTACATACCTTACTTAAGAAGGAAGAAAAATGGTCATGGGGGGTCAAGCAGCAGAAGGCGTTTGAAGAGTCCAAAGCGCTACTTCAGTCCTGTAGTGTGTTAGTGCACTATGATTCAAACAAACCACTCATCCTGGCGTGTGACGCATCACCCTACGGTGTGGGTGCTGTACTCTCTTATCGTATGGAGGATGGCTCAGAGAGACCCATAGGGTTCGTCTCAAGAACTCTTAGTGCAGCTGAGAAAAACTACTCCCAGCTAGACAAGGAGGGCCTTGCAGTAGTATTTGGTGTAAAAAAATTCCACAAATACCTGTACGGGAGACAGTTCGCTATAGTGACTGACCACAAGCCACTAATTTCACTGTTCAGTGAAATGAGAGCCATACCCCAGATGACATCTCAGAGAATTCAGAGATGGGCCGTTACATTAGCAGCGTATGAGTACACCATCGTTTACAAAGCCGGACGGGACCATACGAATGCTGACGCGGTGAGTAGGCTACCCTTGGATGGAGGAAGAGACAGCACGCCTGAGGAGGAGGAGAGAGTGCTATTGTTTGAAGATATCGGCGTGCCCCTGGTGAACGCACAACAAATAAAGAAATGGACAGACAAAGACCCTGTTCTAGCAAGAGTGCGAGAATACATCTTGCGAGGATGGCCGAAGATGAACAGTCCTGAGTTCATTCCCTATGCTAGACGACAGGATGAGCTCAGCACCCAGGAAGGTTGTATCCTGCGGGGAGGACGCGTGGTTGTTCCACCACCTGGTAGGAATGCCTTACTGCAATAACTACACCAAGCACACCCCGGCATCACTCGCATGAAAGCGCTGGCGAGGAGCTACATGTGGTGGCCCAACATGGATGCAGAGGTGGAGGCGCTTGTGAAGTCATGTGTGGCATGCCAGGAGAACAGGAACAGTCCTCCAGCAGCCCCACTACATCCCTGGGAAGTTCCAGATAAACCATGGAGAAGAATTCACATTGACTACGCAGGTCCATGGATGGGAAGAATGTTCCTGATCATAGTTGACGCATACTCAAAGTGGATCGATGCATATTCTGTGAGTAGCTCTACTTCTACTGTTACCATTGAATGTCTTAGAAAGAGTTTCAGCCAACATGGGCTACCTGAAATCATAGTATCAGATAACGGTACATGTTTTACGAGTGAACAGTTCCAAGAGTTTTCTGAAAAGAATGGCATACGTCACATCACGACTGTGCCATACCATCCTTCTTCTAACGGCTTAGCCGAGAGGGCCGTGCAGACGTTCAAGTCACTCATGAAAAAGATGGCAGGAGACTCTATTGAAACCCGAATGTCGAGAGCTCTGTTCAGCTATTGAATAACACCCCAATCTACAACTGGCAAGTCACCAGCTGAGCTGTTGTGTGGAAGGAAGTTGAGGTCAACATTTGACTTAATACATCCAGACTTCAGAAACAAAGTGCATGACAAACAAGAGAAACAAAAAGGTTATCATGACATGCATGTTAGAGAGAGAATACTGAGAGAAGGAGACGTGGTCTACACCCGCAACTTTGGCTCAGGACCAGCCTGGGTACCAGGAGAAATAACAGAAAAGACGGGCCCTGTGTCATTCAAGGTGACATTAGGCCATGGACAAGTGGTGAGGCGACACATCGACCAAGTTCGTGGTAGGAGCTCCATTCCCCTGCCGATGGCACCAGAGGTGTTGTCTGACACCCATCCTGAGGAGAGCATCAACGAACCACCACTTCAGGTGAAACCTGAGGTAACCGTCTCTGCAGATTCTACGGGCAGCACTGCAGCAGCCGAAACAGTGGAGCAGTCTGAGTCTTCACCTGCAGTTGGCTCACCCGCCGTGAGAAGATCTCAGCGAGCTAGGAGAGCTCCAGACTACTTGAAGGACTATACTTAGTCAGTAGTGAGTTCCCCAGCCACAGGACAAGAATGCGTCCTGGAACCTCACTGGGATGCGGTAGTCAAACCAATTCCCCAGTTAGACTGTTATGTGTGTTGTACATGTGAAAAAAAAAAAAAAAGAGAAAGAAATTATGTGTATGGCACATGTGTTTAAGAAGTTAAACAGTAACTGTGATTGTTTAGGGTTAAATGGGAGTTCCAGGATGTCTAGCATAATTGGCTAGTGTAATTAAAAGTAGTTTAATCTAGAGGGGAGGGATGTGGTAGACTGCAAGTCTAATTTAAAACATTACTGGCACATGCCTCTAGGGGGAACTACCTGTGTTGTTCAGCACTACTATTAAGGGGACACATTAGAACAAGAGTGTGAAAAACCCCGCGCAGAATCCATGTTCAGTCATATTATGTGTGTTGCAGAATAAACGGCAGAGTTAGCCAAAGAAATAACTCAAGTGTGATCATTGCTACACAGTAGGATATCACAAACAGCAAATTGGCTTGAATGGAACAACGCTAAGATGGTTCCAGTCTTATCTATCAGACCATTCCCAGTTTGTTCATGTCCATAACAAGTCCTCTGTTCAGACCACGGTTAGCTATGGAGTTCTGCAGGGATCAGTACTTGGACCAGTATTGTTTGCATTATACATGCTGCCTTTGGGAGACATTACGAGGAAGCATTCTATTAATTTTCATTGTTACGCCCAAGTACACAAAACTTGACATAGACCAGCAAAATGGAAATGATATAAGGGAGTTCGTTCTATTTCTGAGGCTTCCCATGGGCATAGCTAAAGATTTAGAGAAATTAATTTTGTAACCAGAAAAAGACCCCAAATAATTAATGATATCAACCAGTTGCGGAACAGAGGTAGCAGGCTCCGCTACGTACAACAAAACATCATCCGCATAAAGGGAAATTTTATGTTGCGTCTCCTTACATCTATACCCCTAACAGCTGGATCCTGTCTGATGGCTTCAGCCAAAGGTTCTACCACAAGGGCAAAAAGAGCAGAGCTTAAGGGGAAGCCTTGACGTGTTGAACGATAAATTGGGAAATTATCCGATCTATAACCATTTGTTATGACTGATGCCAAAGGTTTATTACAAAAGTTTGATCCATTTGATAAAATTATCCCCCCAACAGATAAATCTATTAATACCGTTGCATAGTCACTAACATCAATGTTGCCTATTGCACAAGAAGACATCGATTGTACCAATAGTTTAGAAATGAAAAAATAATCAAGCCTTGTATGACACTTATGGGGGGGAATAAAATGTAAATGCTTTAGCAGATTGGTGGAAAGTTAGCCATGCATCTACTAAATTCATTTCTTCACAAATAGCATAAAGAGCATCAGCCTGAGTTGTTAAAGATGTATTCCGAGAAGGGTGTCTATCAAGCAGGGGGTTAAGTAAACAATTAAAGTCTCCTCCCACTAAAGCTATTGCTGGGGAAAGCTCTGCAAATTCAGAGAAGGCCTTAACCAAGAAGATAGGTGAATAATTTGGTGGACAATAAAGATTCATAATAGCAATCTCTTCACCATATAAAACCCCTTTAATAATCACATATCTTCCATGTGTGTCTTTAATGCACTTCACCAGCTGAAATGGGAGATGTTTATGTATTAATATAACTACACCCCTGCTACTGATGGTAAAAGAAGAGGAATAAACCTGGCCAACCCAACCATATTTAAGTTTGTGATGTCCAATATCATCCAGGTGTGATTCCTATAATAGAGCCATCTCTACTCTCTCCCTTTTCAATAAAGCATAAACCTTTCTTTGCTTCACATTCCCCTTCAAGCCCCTCATGTTCCATGAACAAAGTGCAATTCTATTGGAAGAAGACATTAGGATTTATGTACCCTGTAAAGACTAATAAATATGCCTCCAGCATCCCATTTTATACATGTGAGACTTTTATGTATTTGGCATAATGTAATGTACAAATAATATAAATAATACGGTAGACCACTGCTGAGCACAAAACACACACCCAAGCACAAACCCAAAACAAAAAATACACAAAACCAATAAATAATAAGTAGGATCTTTCCCCAGATCGCATGGGGATTGCTATTCTTTGAGGCACTTACTAAAGGCCAAAATACTCACAAGAAAAGCGGGGGGGGGGGGGATGAAAAAAAAAGAATAAATAATAATAAAAAAATTAAAAATTTAAATTAAAAAAAGGAAGTAGGCAGAGCCTATGAATAATTCCCTCCTTTACACGAGTGCAAAAAAAACCAAAAAAAAAAACAGGGAAGAGATAAAAAGGGAGAGGGGGTAAGTGATAATCCAGATGGCAGGGAGCTACTGGAACGCCCCTTAATATTAAGAACAAGCAATGCATTTAAATTTAAGTTTAAGTCATATTCGATACGGAATTTTCACCTTAAATAGTTGGGTTAACAGATTAACAAATGTGTATTAAACACAAAGAGCTGTGTCCATTATTTAAACCACACATCACACACAGAGAGTCATAATTAGGCACAGAGATGGATAATAATAAATACACTGTCAAACCTTAAGCCCCACATTCTCATCTTCCCTGATTTGTCACACTGGATACAAAAGACATAACTTCAGTCGGGGAGAGAAAAGTTTTCTTAGTGCCGTTAAAGGATACTTGCAGCCTTGCGGGGAACAACATGGAATATTCTGCTCCAATTCCTCTCAGGCGCTGCTTGGCTTTGTTAAACTCTTTTCGTCTACGAAGAACCTAGGCAGAAAGCTCGTGATAGAAGGATGTTTTCCTCCAGTCCAAGGTAATGTCGCTGTTGCCTGCTTTATGTCGCGCTTCCGCCATCACTCTCTGCTTGTCAGGAAATGAGTGGAACCAGATGATGACAGGTCGAGGTCGCTGATTAGAGCCGGGTGCGGGTGCAAGAGAGCGGTAAGCCCTTTCTAGCTTAACCCGGCCATCCTTCGTATCCATATTACGAAAATCTGGAAGCCGGTGCTTAAAGAAGTCCAATGCAATCCCCCCTTCCATGTTCTCTGGCATATTGACGATACATATATTCTTTCGCCGCCCTCTGTTCTCCAAATCATCTATATGTTCAGAGAGGGATTTTATTTTCTTCTCTAGAACTAGGACCCTGTTAGCCAACGACTCATTAGTCGTTTCCATCTGTAGTGTCCTAGCCTCTAGCTCGTCCAGCCGGTAAACGACTGCTTTCAGCTCATTGGCATGAGAGAGAACAGTCATGGCTAATGGCTCCAGTTTATCGTCAATAGCCTTCATTATCTTACTGGTCATAAGCTCAAATGCTTTAGCAAGCCCAGGCCCCAGTTCCATCTCATCTTCATCTTGATCTTGTTCGCAGCCATGTTGGACTAATGGCGTGGCTGTGCTCTCAGTGTTTTGTTGTCGTGACTTACTGCTGTTCTGACCTTTCGACGACGGCATTGTTTTATGTTGTCTTGTCCAGTATTGCTCAAGAGCCGTATCTTCAGTGAGAATGTTGAATTTATTTAGGCGTTTACGGAGCACCACAAAAGCCGACCGTCTCCTAAGCCGCCATCTTTTTCAGCATTTTGATTGTGTAAATAATAGTTTAGCATAGTAAATAGTATTTTTAGTAGTGATTGGCACAGTTTGGGAGTATTTTTTTTTTTTACTGTTTTTTTTTAATTTTACTCAGTTTTTTGCCGAACAGCGTGCATCTATTGTTTGAGGAGAGAGCAAATAGTGGGCTGGGGAACAGGTGACTGGGGGCTGGAAATGTCAAGAATTGCCCCTTGGGGCAGAGAGGGGGGACTCACATGCTGAACTGTAGTTTCTGATATTTATTAACAAAAACACAAAAATCCAAACTTGTGCACAAAGCAAAACTTACAAACTGAGAAGGTAATGGCGTAGACATATAGAACACAGGGATGACCGTCAGAACAGGAGTAGGGTTCTGACGTGAGGCTCTTTTTGACTCCAGCAATAAAGAAGAGAAACAACCATCCTTAAATAGGGCCAGAAGCAAAAGAACACAAATGATAGCAGGTGTGGATCACATGAGCGGGGAAGGTGACCTAATTATTTGACAGCTCGCAGCTGTGATGCCCCGTGAGCTGAAACAAAATGATCACAAGGTGGGAGTGTCTGGAAGACGAGGGGGAGAGCTCATATCACAAAGAAAACAAAATATAAACATTAGAAACAAATGCCAGAATAATAATAACAATAATCACAATGAGGACATGAAGCATAACAGAACAACTGACAACTCAGAACACATCCAAATCACACACATAAAGATAAACACATAACACTGAAAAAAATACGACAAATACTCAGGAATAAATAAAAAGCCTGAGTACGGTGGCACACCGCGCTCAGCCTCGTGACAGAGCCCCCCTCCCAAGGGGTGGATTCCAGACACCCCAAGGTCACATCAGAGATAAAGGAACAACCCCCCTCCCCCCAACAGGAAAAACACAAAGACTCAACCTGGGAGGGCGGTGGGGGAACCAGGCTAGGAGGGACTGAAAAAACAAAGCCACGCTCAGGACCCACACCCAAGCAAAACCTAGGAACTTAGACCCCCTGGACCGGAGAGCCAGACAGTTCAGGTGGTCGGCTAAAGTCCCAGACCTGGCAGATGGGGTGATGGAAAGAGTCGGGTGGCCTACATGAAAATGTGGGCCACCCAACCCAGCAGCACAGTCTGTCAGGTGGTCTGCCAGAGTTCTTCAACCACCTAAACAGAAAAGGTGGTCCAGGGGGTGGCTGCCCAACAGGGACAACCGACGATGAGGAGGATGGTGGAATAGGGGAAACCATGTCGATGTCAGATGGAGGAGAGGGAACCATGACGGCCTCAGGCAGAGGAGAGGGAACCATGATGACCTCGGGCAGAGGAAAGGGAACCACGACGGCCTCGGGCAGAGGAGAGGGAAACACAACAGCATCTAGCAGAGGAAAGGGGACCACGACACCCCTGGACTGCCTGAAGCACCCTCGGTGGTCCTGGATCAGGACACAGCAGCACCCGCGGTGGATCCGGGCTGGAGCAAAGCTGTACCCACGGTGGGCCCAGACTGGGCCTGAACTGCACCCATGGTGGCCCCTGGGCTGGAGCGTAACACCCACGGTGGACCCAAGCTGGAATGCAGCACCCACGTTGGATTAAGGCTAGGGCGCAGCACCCACGACGGTCCCCGACTGGGACATAGCACCCACGGAGACTCTGACTGAGGAGGAGCTGCACCCACGGAGGTCTCGGGCTGGGACAGAGCACCCGCGATGACCTCAGCTCATGGGGAAGCAGCACCCTCGGAGGTCCTGGGCTGGGGCGGAGCACCTGCAAAGACTTCAACCGGAGGGGGAGCTGCGCCCATGGAGAGCCTGGGCTGGGACGGAGCACCTGTGAAGACCTCAGCCAGAGGGGGAGCAGCACCCACAGAGGCCCCGGACTGGGATGGAGCACCTGCAACAACCTTGGCAGGAGGAGGTGGACCCACGAAGACCTCAGGCGGTGAGCCCGAACTCACGGAGACCTCAGGCAAAGTTTGATGGACCTGTGTGACCTTGGGGAAAGGCTCAGATAAGGGAAACAGAGACACAGGGTCAGGGTCACCGGCGGCAGTGGAGCACGGCGAGGTGAGCTCAGGTGCAGCTGACGGGCCCGGACTGGGCCTGAACTGCACCCACGATGAACCTGGACTGGGCCAGAACTGCACCCACGGTGGCCCCTGGGCTGGAGCGTAACACCCAAAGCAGACCCAAGCTGGAATGCAGCACCCACGTTGGATTAAGGCTAGGGCACAGCACCCACGATGGTCCCCGACTAGGACATAGCACCCACAGAGACTCTGACTGAGGAGGAGCTGCACCCACGGAGGTCCCGGGCTGGGACAGAGCACCTCCGATGACCTCAGCTGACAGGGAAGCAGCACCCTCGGAGGTCCTGGGCTGGGGCGGAGCACCCGCGAAGACTTCAACCGGAGAGGGAGCTGTGCCCATGGAGAGCCCGGGCTGGGACGGAGCACCCGTGAAGACCTCAGCTGGAGGGGAAGCAGCACCCACAGAGGTCCCAGGCTGAGGATGGAGCACCCGCAATGACCTCAGCTGAAGGAGGAGCAGCACCCACAGAGGCCCCGGACTGGGATGGAGCACCTGCAACAACCTTGGCAGGAGGAGGTGGACCCACGAAGATCTCAGGCGGTGAGCCCGAACTCACGGAGACCTCAGGCAAAGTTGGATGGACCTGTGTGACCTTGGGGAAAGGCTCAGATAAGGGAAACAGAGACACAGGGTCCGGGTCACTGGCGGCAGTGGAGCCCGGTGAGGTGGGCTCAGGTGCAGCTGACGGGCCCGGACTGGGCCTGAACTGCACCCACGATGAACCTGGACTGGGCGAGAACTGCACCCACAGTGGACCCAGACTGGGCCAGAGCTGCACCTACGGTGGCCCCTGGGCTGGAGCATAACACCCACAGCAGACCCAAGCTGGAATGCAGCACCCACGTTGGATTAAGGCTAGGGCGCAGTACCCACGATGGTCCCCGACTAGGACATAGCACCCACAGACACTCTGACTGAGGAGGAGCTGCACCCACGGAGGTCCTGGGCTGGGACAGAGCACCTCCGATGACCTCAGCTGACAGGGAAGCAGCACCCTCGGAGGTCCTGGGCTGGGGCGGAGCACCCGCGAAGACTTCAACCGGAGAGGGAGCTGCGCCCATGGAGAGCCCGGGCTGGGACAGAGCACCCGCGAAGACCTCAGCCGGAGGGGAAGCGGCAACCATGGAGGTCCCAGGCTGGGGATGGAGCACCTATGATGATAGCTGAAGGGGGAGCAGCACCCACAGAGGCCCCGGGCTGGGACGGAGCACCCGTGATGACCTTGGCAGGAGGAGGTGGACCCACGAAGACCTCAGGCAGTGAGCCTGAACCCACGGAGACCTCAGGCAAAGTTGGATGGACCTCTGTGACCTTGGGGAAAGGCTCAGATAAGGGAAACAGAGACACAGGGTCCGGGTCACTGGCGGCAGTGGAGCCCGGCGAGGTGAGCTCAGGTGCAGCTGATGGCTGTACTTGGTTCTCCCCACCAAGAGTCAGGCAAGATTTCTCCAAAATTGAAACAGTGAAAACAAAGAAGAGCGCTTACCTGAGCTCAAGCTCCACCGCCGTCCAGGACTCCGTCGATCCAGGCGATAACGTCTCTGGCCTGGTCCACTGGAGGTCCAGCTTCGCCTCTGCTACAGTGGCCCCTGCACCAGGCATGGTGGTGGATGCAGTCTCGAGACCCCTAAGCGATGTGGCCCATACCGGTGGATCGCCCGACGTAGACACAGGAGGTTGCCTTCCTGCTGGCACTGGATTCTGCTCAGCTGAAGTCTGGGGACGCTCAGTTTTGGTGCAGGCTTCCGCTCAGTCACAGCACTCTCCCTCCATCCAGACCGTGGCTGCAGAGCTGGAACCAGGTTCTCCAGGACAGCAGGCTCCTCCATCGTCTGTTGGTACGGTTCTGGGACTGGTGGACACTCAGGGGGAATAGAAGGAGACATGGAGAGAGTAGGTGAAAAGTCTTTAGCTGCAGCAGGCGGTGAGAGCTCAAAGGACTGCGTAGGCTGGGCATTACCACCGGGAAACAGGCAAGATAATTTGTGTTGGTGAATAAGGACCCCCTCATGGATCGTCACTTTATCGTGGTGGGGGATTTTGCGTGCCCCAGTGATCCCAGGAGCTATGTTGTCCAGGGCAATTTGCCTCTGATAGGGTCTCCCAAGACAAACTGGTCCTGGGCGAAGGGCCAGACTAAGAACGATCCAACAGACTGTCATGATAAATTGTATATCAAGGATTCAGTGTACCCCGCCCGGTATGGGGTTACCGGGGCCCCACCCTGGAGCCAGGCCTGGGGGAGGGGCCCGAAGGCTAGCGTCTGGTGGCCGGGTCTCCACCCATGGGACCCGGCCGGGCTCAGCCCGAAGGAGTTACATGGGTCCACCCTCCAGTGGGCTCACCACCTGCAGGAGGGATCATGGGGGTCCGGTGCTATGTGGATTAGGTGGTGGTCAAAGGCGGAGACCTTGGCGGACTGATCCCAAGCTTTCTAAACTGGCTTTTGGTACGTGGAATGTCACCTCTCTGGTGGGGAAGGAGCCTGAGCTGGTGTACGAGGTTGAGAGATACCGACTAGATATAGTCGGCCTCACCTCAACACACAGCTCTGGTTCCGGAACCAGTCTCCTGGAGAGGGGCTGGAGCTTGGCCTTTTCTGGAGTTGCCCCGGGTGAGAGGCGATGAGCAGGGGTGGGTATTCTTGTATCACCCCACCTTGCTGCCTCTATATTGGAGTTTTCCCCGGTGGACGAAAGGGTTGCTTCCCTGCGCCTTCGGGTTGGGAAACGGGTCCTGACCATCATTTGTGCTTATGCACCAAATGATGTTTCAGAGTACCCACCCTTTTTGGAGTCTGTGACTGGGGTGCTGGAGGGTGCTCCTCTTGGAGACTCCATTGTCCTACTGGGGGACTTCAATGCGCACGTGGGCAACGACAGTGAAACCTGGAGGGGGGTGATTGGGAGGAACGGCCTGCCTGATCTGAACCCGAGTGGTGTTCAGTTATTGGACTTCTGTGCTAACCACAGTCTGTCCATAACGAACACCATGTTCAAGCGTAAGGGTGTCCATATGTGCACCTGGCACCAGGACACCCTAGGTCGCAGGTCGATGATCGATTTTGTTATCGTATCATCAGACCTGCGACCGTATGTCTTGGACACCCGAGTAAAGAGAGGTGCAGAGCTGTCAACTGATCACCACCTGGTGGTGAGTTGGATCCGATGGCAGGGGAGGAAGCCATTCAGACCTGGTAGACCCAAACGTATAGTGAGGGTGTGCTGGGAGCGTCTGGCTGAGGCCCCTGTCCAGGAGGTCTTCAACTCCCACCTCCGGAGGAACTTCAACCCCATTCCGAGGGAGTCTGGAGACATGGAGTCTGAATGGGCCATGTTCTCCACCTCTGTTGTTGAAGCAGCGGCCCAGAGCTGCGGCTGCAAGGTGGTCGGTGCATCTCGTGGTGGCAACCCCCGAACCAAGTGGTGGACACCAGTGGTGAGGGGGCCATTAAGCTGAAGAAGGAGTCCTATCAAGCTTGGTTGGCTTGTGGGACTCCCGAAGCAGCTGAGGTGTACCGGCAGGCCAAGCGGAGTGCAGCTCGGGTGGTTGCTGAAGCAAAAACCCGGGTATGGGAGGAGTTCGGTGAGGCTATGGAACAAGACTTTCGGTCGGCCTCAAAGAGATTCTGGCAAACTGTCCGGCGGCTCAGGAGGGGAAAGCAGCTCCCCGTCCACACTGTGTATGGTGCGGATGGGACACTGTTGACTTTGACTGGGGATATCGTCGGGCGGTGGAAGGAATACTTCGAGGATCTCCTCAATCCCACTGATACGCCTTCCACAGAGGAAGCAGGGATTGGGGACGAGGGGGATGACTCGCCTATCACAGGGGCTGAGGTCGCCAAGGTGGTTAAAAACGGTTTGACGGTTTGGTTTAAAGACGGTTTGCTGCTGAGTGTGAAGCGGCTGGGATGAGAATCAGCACCTCCAAGTCCAAGTCCATGGTCCTCAGCCGGAAAAAGGTGGATTGTCCTCTCCGGGTTGGGGACAGGCTCCTGCACCAAGTGGAGGAGTTTAAGTATCTTGGGGTCTTGTTCACGAGTGAGGGGAAAATGGAGCGAGAGATCGACAGATGGATTGGAGCAGCATCTGCAGTGATGCGGACGTTGTACCGGTCTGTTGTGGTGAAGAGGGAGCTGAGTTCTAAGGCAAAGCTGTCGATTTACCAGTCAATCTACGTTCCTACTCTCACCTATGGTCACGAGCTTTGGGTAATGACCGAAAGAACAAGATCGCGGATACAAGCGGCTGAAATGAGCTTTCTCCGTAGGATTGCTGGACTCACCCTCAGAGATAGGGTGAGGAGCTCAGTCATCCGAGAGAGGCTCAGAGTAGAACCGCTGCTCCTCCACATTGAAAGGAGTCAGTTGAGGTGGTATGGGCATCTGATTAGGATGCCTCCTGGACGCTTCCCACTTGAGGTGTTTCAGGCATGTCCCACTGGGAGGAGACCCTGGGGCAGACCCAGGACTCGGTGGAGAGACTATGTCTCCCAGCTGGCCTGGGAACGCCTTGGTATCCCCTCTGAAGAGCTGGAGCAGGTGGCTGGAGAGAGGGAAGTCTGGGCTTCTCTGCTTGAACTACTGCCTCCGCGACCCGGACCTCCGGAAAAGCGGTAGAAGATGGATGGATGGATGGATGGATAGTGAATAAGGATGGAAAAACACTTGCCTGGGTTCCCGAGGCACGATGATTTCTGCTGCAGCTGGTGTTGAATTCGCACTCTCTGTGGCTACAGTTGTCAAGGCCCCCTCAGAGGAATGTAGAGGAGCCACCCCTGTAGACGTGGTGATGGGCGGAGCCGGGAAGGAGGCGACCAGTCCTTCAGCAGTGGGAGGAATTGCTGAGGAGGAAGGAGAGGCAGAAGCAGTGGAGGAGGAGGCTGACAGGACAGCCGGAGAAGAAACACTGGATAAGGGAACTGCTGCGGGAGTTTTTGGCCCCGGCGAAGGAGGGACTGCTGACGAGACGGTGGAGACGTTCCTCCGGCGGTCCAAAGCTGGATGGCGGCGTTTTGGAGCCGGCGGCGCGGGAGCAGGTATGGGCGAATTGGAGGTGGAGCAAGGGGTCTGCCACAGACCGTGCTTCTGTGTCGGCTTTGGGCTCACTAGAGGCAGCCTCCACGTCAGCCCGGGGAAAGACTGTGGCAGGACACAGACCATAGCCAGCAACTCCGCAAACTGAAGAAACCTCCACAACCCTGGGTGTGCCTCGATAATACCGGTCGCCGATCTCATGCTCTCCCAGATCTTCTTTGGGCTGTGGGAGGCGCGAGCTTCATCCACGAAGCTCTGGATGAATTCAGCAGCCCATTCCTCCTCCACACTCGGGGACCGCGCTGCCGAGCTCCTTTTATTTACTGGAGGTCGGCGTGCTGGGGACATGATGTAGAGTCCACAAACAGGTGAGTGAAAAAACAGAAAAAAGCACAAACCACAGCAGCTGGGTCTCTAACTGGCTGGAGTCAACTGTCAAGAAATGCCCCTTGGGGCAGAGAGGGGACACCCAGACCCTGCACTGTAGTTTGTGATATTTATTATCAAAAACACAAAAATCCAAACTTGTGCACAAAGCAAAACTTACAAACTGAGAAGGTAATGGCATAGACAGGTAGAACACAGGGATGGCCGTCAGAATGGGAGTAGGGTTCTGACGTGAGGCTCTTTTTGACTACAGCAATAAGGGAGAGAAACAACCATCCTTAAATAGGGCCAGAAACAAAAGAACACAAATGTCAACAGGTGTGGATTACATAAAAGGGGGAGGTGACCTAATTATTTGACAACTCACAGCTGTGACGCCCCGTGAGCTGAAACAAGATGATCACAAGGTGGGAGTGTCTGGAAGATGTCCTAATTTGGCTCGAGAAATACCCATTACGGCACCCACAGGTGATACAATAAGCGAAAACACTGCTATAAAAGACTCCATTTTCATAAAGAACACAGACGAGAGAGAGGTCATTGAAATTGTTAAATCGTTTAAAAGTAAAACATCTACGGACTGTGATGGTATTGACATGCTCTTAGTCAAAACTATTATTGAATGCTTAGTGAAATCACTGACGTATATCTGTAACCTGTCTCTCCAAACAGGTATATTTCCCAATGCAATGAAAATAGCTAAAGTAATTCCGATACACAAGACGGGTGACAGAGGGGAACTTTCAAACTATAGACCAATTTCACTATTGCCGCAATTTTCCAAGATACTTGAAAAAATATTCTATGAAAGAATTGACAACTTCATACTGAAGAATAATTTATTGTGTGAGCAGCGATATGGGTTCAGACACAAGAGGACAACTGCATTTGCTCTAATGGAATTTATAGAAAAAAATATCAACTGCCATTGAAAATAAAGAGTATTCAGTTGGGGTATTCCTGGATCTTAAAAAAAGCATTTGATACAGTGGATCATAATTTATTATTAAAGAAACTACAAAATTGTGGTATTAGGGGGTAGCACTGTCCTGGTTATGTAGTTACTTAAAGAATAGATATCAGTATGTATGTGTTGGTAACAAAAACTCACAGTTACTGAAGGTTACTTGTGGAGTCCCACAGGGTTCAGTTTTGGGGCCATTGTTATTCAATATGTATATAAATGATATATGTAAAGTTTCAGAAAAATGCATTTAATATTGTTTGCCGATGACACTAATTTATTATGCAGTGGAAGCAATTTGGAACAACTTTTGGATACACTCGGAAAGGAATTAGGAAAGCTTAAACTGTGGTTTGATTCAAACAAATTAACGCTCAATTTAAGTAAGACAAAATTTATAGTTTTTAACAACCATCACAACAACTTAGTATCTAAACTCAGTGTAAATGGTGTAGAGATTGAAAGGGCATCCGAAACTAAATTTCTTGGTGTAATAATTGATAATAAACCGTGTTGGAAGTCACATATTAATTATATTAAAGGTAAAATATCCAAATCAATTGCAATACTACACAGAGTGAAATATTTGCTGAATCAACCCACACTATATACCTTGTATCATTCATTAATACTCCCATACATGACATATTGTACTGAAGTATGGGGAAATACATATAAAACAAACATATATCCAGTCTTTATGCTTCAGAAGAGAGCTATTAGAATAATAAACAAAGCAGCTTACAGGGAACCAACAAACCCACTTTTTCTTAAATTAAAAGCTCTCAAGTTGAAAGATCTGGTTGACTTTAAAACTGCAGTAATAATGTTTAAAGTGAAGAATCTATCACTGCCTGCAAATATCCAAAAGCTGTTCCAAATAAGGGAGAAACAATATCATTTCAGAGGAACATGTATATTTCAAAAACCTTCAGTGAGAACTACCACCAAGCAACACTGTGTTTCAGTGCAAGGAGTCAGATTATGGAACGATTTTGGACCTGAATTAAAATCATGTACAACGCTTGTACAATTTAAACAAAAACTAAAGGAAGAAATACTCCAAACATATGTACAAGATGACATATAAAATCACATAAGGATTGTCATATCCAGTCTGCGTTGTGTTGTTGCTTAGTTTTTTGTTTGGTTTTTTTTTTGTCACATTTTGTTTTAGCTTTGTTCTGAATTGTAATCGCTGTTGTTTGTTTTTCTTTTGAATTCTTGGATGGAATATGGGTGGACTATATAAGCTGCGGCTTCAGCCATCACCCATTTCGGATAACTTATGTTGAACTGTATAATCAGAGGAGTCATTGTCTTATTTGACCTTGTTGGATTTTCTTTCCCCCTTTGTTATATTATTCTGTTTCTTTTAATCTGTACTTTTAATCTATCTGAAATAAAGATTGATTGATTGATTGACTGCGTTGTTATTATTTGCCGGGTTCTTTTTGGACCATTTGACAGATAGCTGTACTTTATTGATCCCAAACTGGGAGTTTGTCTGTTGTTACATTTCATTATTCTTTTGTTTGTTGATTTTTATACACTGTAGCACTGCAGCAGCACAGCAACTCACCCTTGGCCAGGGGATCCTGTGTTCAATCCCAGCCCCTGACCAACAGTGATCTGTGTGGAGTTTGCATGTTCTCCCCGTGTCTGCGTGGGTTTACTCCGGGATTTCTCCGGTTTCCTCCCACATGCCAAAAACATGTAAGTTAGGTTAATTGGCATCAAACTGGGGATTCTAAATTGTTCTTAGGTATGACTGTGAGAGTGAATGGTTGTCTGTCTCTCTGTGTTCGCCTTGCAATGGACTGGCGATCTGTCCAGGGTGTACCCTGCCTCTTGCCCAACGATGCTGGGATAGGCTCCAGCCCCCCTGTGACCCAAAAAGGATTAAGTGGAAGAAGATGGATGGATGGATGGATAGAGCACATGTCTTTTTTAGTAGATTTTTTTTTTTTTTACTAATTTCTAAGCAGGTAATCGACACAGTGACATCTAAGAAAATCTTCAGAAGATCATGGATTCTCATCAAGAGGCAGGAATGCTGTCCCAGCCAGTTAAGTTTTATTCCCAATTTGATTACAATAATTTTTTTTCAATTTCTCAATATTTCTCTCATTAGCTTTGTCTCAAATTGCTTTATCATGTATGCTACTTTCCTGTGTTTCTTTTGGACAAATCTTATGTTATATTTTTAGAGTCTTCAGATGACATCTGTGGGAGCAGTCTCCAGCAGTGGGACAGGGCAGGGAAGGAGGTCGTCATGCTCCTGCAGATCTTCCCCGTAGCAGGTCACTTATTCCCAGGTATTAGCTTTGTCTCAAATTGCTTTATCATTGTATATTACTTTTTCTGTCTTATATTTATTACTAGGTAACAATAGGTAACTATTTCTATACTGTTGAACATTTTTTGTGGAAACACACCTTTCTTTTGGATAAATCTTATATAAAATCTTATGTTATATTTTACTCTATGCAAAAGGAACACCCCCTGGATGTGTAGGGAGTGCAATGTGGGGCTGTGTATGGATAGGAACTGCTTTTTTTTTTTTTTTTTTACCTTTCACAGCACCTAAAAATGCCTGGACATGATAACAAAAAATGCCTGTAAATTGGACACAGAGCCATCTAGTCAAACATACATTTTGGACAAACTGTATAATAGGTTAATTTTCATTTTTGATACCCTAAATATTTTGTTCATGTACATTTCAAATGTTTATAAAGGGTAAACTGATGAAAATTCAAATCCGTTTTTTTATACTCTGTTTTAAGCATTTATAACACATAATAATGACAAATAGCAGATTTTGAAATTTACACTTATTCTGAAAAAAGGAGCAAAACATTTCACACACACAAAAAAAACAAAACATTGTACAACACATTTATTGACAAAAAAAAAAAAAAAAGCTCAAAATTACCACCAAACTATTATAATTACAGGAGTAAGAGGGAGCATACTCCTGCTCTGGGGTATGCTCTGAACATACCCCTGGAAGACATACCCTACTCGCACGCTTAGATCTGAAGCCCAGGACTTGTTAGTTGTTCCTTTTAGGAGACTGAAGCCCAGGGGTGACAGAGCCTTTCAATCTGTAGTGTCGAGGCTTTGGAATAATCTCCCATTCCAGATACGTTTAGCTGACTCTGTGGACTCTTTTAAAAAGCAGCTGAAAACGTTTTTGTTCAACAAGGCTTTCCATTGAATTTCAGTTCAGCTGCTTTTTAATTTGTAAGCCTGACATTTTTAAATTATTTTAATCTTGTTTTAACTTTTTAAAACATTTATAATTATAATTACTGTGTCTCTATCAAGTTGTTTTTATTCTATTCTATTGTACAGCGCTTTGTGACTGTATGTCTGTGAAAAGTGCTTTATAAATAAACTTTTCTTACTCCTGTGCTTTACTTTTGTGTACAGTACAGCATACTTCACACAGCATGCTCTCAATATGCATTGATAAGGCCCTTGGCTGACTCTTTTCTTGACTCTATCACCAGAGTCTAACAGCTCTCCTGTGTGATTTTCATCCTGCATATTATCCTGCATACAGGGGAGGTGCTAAGAATGTGTTTTGAATGTGAAGAATGTGACTGACTGTGTTTCCAACAATTTCTCTGAGAGCAAAGTTCATGTATTGTGGCGAGGGACTGCTATTACATACAACTGCTTTAGTCAACCATGACATATTACGGTCTGGCCTTTTTTCAAGGACATTAAGGCAAAAAAAAAAAAAAAAAATCTGACAAGTAACACAGTAATATTCTAAATTATAAGAAAAGAACAATGCCATAAATTGGAGACTGGGACAAGAAACATGTTTGAGTAGCATATTTCTGTTATGATTATCTTTTGTTAAAATGTGAAAAATAAGCAACAACTTCAACCAATGTATGCTGTATATCAACAAAGAATTTATGTTTAATTGTATATATGCATAATTATAATATAAACTGGTGTATATGTTAAACTGTATGCTCGTTATATGAAACACAAAATTGCTCAAAATACCATTTTTAACCACAAGAGGGCAGGTGTGGAAAACTCCATGATCTGAACTCCACAGACTGAATTTGTTCAACTTAATCTGTCTGATTTGTCCTTGTTTATTGGTGAAGTTTGGCTGTTGGTTTGTCTCAGAAATAACACCCCAAGCTTCGATATATGCAAACTTAATACATTTACTAAACATGGCTGTGGAGTTGTTGGTTTTTTTTTTTTTGTAAGACATGCTTATGCTGCTTTTGTTTGTAAATATGATTTTCTGACAATACAGATGGAGTTTGAATTGCACACATTTGGCATTGGAACCCACACTGAAGTGCAATCAATTCATATACATGTACTGTATGTGTATAAGTTATTTTCCATGCATTCCAGTACCACTGTGTTACATTTTGAAAAATAGGGCCTGCTGAAAGGCTCTTTACATGAGGCGACACTATTACTTTTCAAAGAAATGCCAGCATAATATGCAGTTTATATTTAACAGAAAAGTGTAGTTTGAATATGAGTTATGTGACCAGAGATAGGTAGATTAGTCAGAAATTACTAGTAAAATAACAGCCTTACTCAAGTATAAGAGTAGTTGCCAAAAAAATGTTACTAGATCAGAAAAAAAAAAAACTGATTATGCATTTTCTGGATGAAAGATTTAAAGATGAAGATTAAAACTTTTAAACAGTTACAGTGGATATAAAAAGTCTAAACACCCCTGATCAAATGCCAGATTTATGTAATGTAAAAAAATTGAGACCAAGATAAATAATTTCAAAACTTTTTCCACCATTAATGTGACCTATAACCTGTACAACCCAACTGCAAAACAAACTGAAATCTTTTAAGAGGAAAATAAAAAAATAAAAAAACTTACAATAACTTGGTTGCATAAATATGCACACCCTTAAACTAATACTTTGTTGCAGCACCTTTGGGTTTTATTACAGCACTCAGTCTTTTTGGGTAGGAGTCTATCAGCGTGGCACATCTTGATGTGGCAATATTTGCCCACTCTTCTTTGCAAAAACGCTCAAAATCTGTCAGATTGTGAGGCCATCTCCCGTGCACAGTCCTCTTCAGATCACCTCACAGATGTTTGATCGGATTCAGGTCTGGAATTTGGCTGGGCCATTCCAAAACCTTAATCTTCTTCTGGTGAAGCCATTCTTTTGTTGATTTGAATGTCTGCTTTGGGTCATTGTCGTGCTGAAAGGTGAAGGTCCTCTTCATCTACATCTTTCTAGCAGAAGCTTGAAGGTTTTCTGCAAACACTGACTGACATTTGAAACGGTTTATAATTCACTCCACCTTGACTAAGGCCCTAGTTCCAGCTGAAAAAAAACAGCCCCAAAGCATGATGCTTCCACCACCATACTTCACTGTAGGTATGGTGTTCTTTTGATGATGAGCAGTGTTGTGTTTGTGCCAAATAATTATGGCCAAAAAGTTCAACCTTGGTTTTATCAGACCATAACACATTTTCTGACATGTGTTTGAGAGATTTCAAATGTGTTTTTGCAAAATGTAGCTGTGCTTGGATGTTTTTCTTCATAAGATAAAGCTTCTGTCTTGCCACCCTAGACGAGAGTTTGCTGTCACATGTACTAAAAAGCCAGTACTTGCCAGAAATTCCTGCAGCTCCTTCAATGTTGCTGTCGGCCTCTTGGCAGCCTCCCTGACCAGTTTTCCTCTCGTGTTTTCATCAATTTTGGAGGGATGTTCAATTCTTGGTAATGTCACTGTTGTGCCATATTTTCTCCACTTGATGATGACTGTCTTCACTGTGTTCCACGGTATATTTAATGCCTTGGAAATTCTTTTGTACCCTTCTCCTGACTGAGACTTGAACAATGAGATCCCTCTGATGCTTTGGAAGCTCTCTGCGGACCATGGCTTGTGCTGTAAGATGTGACTCCAAAAATGTCAGGAAAAGCCTAATAGAACAGCTGAACTTTATTTGGGGTTAACCAGAGGCACTTTAAATGGTGGCAGGTGTGTGCTGACTTCCATTTAACATGGGTTTGAATGTGATTGGTTAATTCTGAACACAGCCACATCTCCAGTTATAACAGCGTGTGCATATTTATGCAAACAGGTTATTGTAAGTTTTTTTATTTTTATTTTTCCCCTTAAAAGATTTCAGTTTGTTTTACAATTGGGTTGTACAGGTTATAGGTCACATTAATGGTGGAAAAAGTTTTGAAATGATTTATCTTGATCTCATTTTTTACATCACAAAAACCTGGCATTGTCATGAAGTGGGTTTGCTGGTTCCAGACCCAGTTTCGTGACGCTGTGGCTGCATGCCCTCCTGTGTATTTTGCTCCTCATTTGCCTTCAGGCGTTCTCATGGAGCCTCTGGGGTTTGCTCGGCTCCCTGACAGCTGAGAGCCACGCCTCCCTCTCCTGCCAGTGATGCCAGCTCTTTGTTATTATCATTTGTGTTCACTCCTCTGCTCATTCACGCATGCACACACACACATACATGCATTCCCTCTCATTCTTACACTCATGCACACTCTTGCACACATACACACACTCACCCACTCATTCTCACTCACATGCTGTCACACTCACACACCACCTGTTTTCATTCAACTCATTGCCATACGCATGCACACTTCCACATTCGGTTCTTTGCACACCGGTAATAACTCAGCTCATTACATGTTGTGTTATTTAAGCTCTGAGCTTCCTTTGCTGTGTGCTGGATTATTGTACTGCTTTGTACTGTTTAGTTTTCTGCTTTTTCCCTGCACTCTGGATTGTTCATGTGAACTTATTTGGACTGCTCCAGCCTGTGAGTACTGTTTGTTTCTCCCCAGCTTACCAGTCATGTCTCAAAGCACTTTGGGCTCTCTCATTCATTTCCCTGCAAACAGTTACGTCTGTCTGCATCTGGGACATTTTCTCCTGTGTATACTCACCTGTGTTTTGTAAAGCGTCCTGAGGATTACCCTGTGCTTCCTGTGCAATCAGTCTGTTTGTTTATTTGGACTGCTTTATCATGTTTTTGTCAATAAACACACACAACTACCTCCTGTATTTGGGTTTTTGTCTTTCCTGCCTCAAACAGGCTGGAAATCATAACCGAATAATCCGGCCAGTGAAAAACCCAGCGGAGGAGTTGTGCATGTTTTTCACCCTTTGTGTTTTCCACCTTGCTTAAGCAGCACCATGGACTTTTCAGTTTTTGGACTAAGCCCGGAGGAGTGTGCCGTGGCCAAGCGAGCGGTGGACTTCGCTTCTAGAGCTCGTGCCACTCACTCCCCGGAGATAAATTTCTGTTTATTGGACACCGCTGTTGGAGTGCTGCAGACGTGTCCCAGTCTGTGGAAATACCCGGGTCTGACGCTGCTGCTCAATCAGATCTGTGAGTCACAACAGCGTTTTGAGGAGGTGGTGAGAGGGTCCTCTGCAGCGCAACCTCGGTCATCAAAGAAGTGCTCCCAGAGGCCGAGAACCCGTGATCCCACCCCCAAGCCGGTGTCCTCTTTCCCCCACCGGATGTCCCGTCCTAGTCTTTGGCAGACGGAGCATGACACCAAGACAACAGCTGACATCATCACCCATGAGGAATTCAGGCAAGTCCTACTCCAATCTCTTGTTCTCTCACCTGATGTGGTTAGCTAGATTCCTGGGGAGGAGCTCCAGATTTCACAAACTACTGGGGCTCCCCAGTCAGCTGCTGTCACTGCTCCTAAACCCAGTTTCCCTGTCTCCCCAAAATCTCCGTTGGTCCCGGGAGGGAGTCGCTGGACGGAGGAGGAGCCGTGGTCATCAGAGGAGCCCATTCCACAGCGTAAAGATCTTCCAGCGTCAGAATGTCTGAGAGCCCATCTCCTCACCTACAGCAGTTAATCAGACGTCATCCTTGACTAACCCTGTAGTGGAGCCGCTTCCCGTGCCGGCTGTTACACCAGTCTGTGTCCTATCAGCTCCAGCCGCAGCCCACGTCACTGAGACGTTCCCTCTTGCTACCGTGAGTTCAGCCTGGGTTTCTCCGGACACTCGCACACTCGCGCCATCCAAGCCGGTTCCTCCACCATCTACTGAGGGGTCCAGAGCTGCCGATGATGCTGAGGAGGATGATCGCTCGCCACCAGCAGCAGCCAACATCCAGGCCTGGGAGAGCAGGAAAGTATTTTTTCATTCCACTTCCTCTCATAATGATGAACCTTGTCTGTCTCCCGGGATAGAGCCTCAGGTGAGGCAGTCACCTGAGCGCTCCCCCCCCCGCTGCTACTGTAGAAGACTCACCTACTCCCTCTGTGTTTCCTTCACCTGCTCCTGAGTGCCCATTGGTTCTTGAACTCAACCGCTGGACAATGGGGGAACCCGCGGTGCTGGAAAACTCCACCCCAGCCCTGCTGAATCCCGATGGACAGGAGGAAGGCGCTGAGACCTACTCGAAGCCTGCGCCGATGGAGGAGTGTCCCCTGGCTTCAGTCTCTGGGGTTCCAGCGCAACTAGGGACTACGCCTCCAGAATCCACGCTGGGAGAATCGCCTGCGTGGGAGACCTCACTGGAGGGGACCAAGACTGTCCAGACACCATGCCTGCTGCGGAAGCCACCACAGCAGAGTCGGCATTTGAGCTGGATCCCCATCAGGCCGGGCCTGAGATGTCGTCACATACTGGATCGTCGGAGTCCTGGACAGCAGGGGAGCTCGAGTCCAGGCAAGTGCTCTCATTGGTTTCTCTCCCTTCAGTATTGGAGCAATCTTGCCTGGTTCATGGGGAGGAGAGTCGGGAGCAGCCGGTAGCTGCACCTGAGCTCGCCTCGCCGGGCTCCGCCACTGCCAGCAACCCTGACCACTCTCCCTTCTTTGTTGTTTTTGAGCTTTCTCCCAGGGTCGCCGGAGAGGAGTCAGCACCGCGAGAAGCCTCTGAGGATCTGAGGATCTGGACCTGAGGTTCCAGCTGCCCCCGCCGTCAGCTGCTCTACCGAGGTTGTGGCTGCCCCAGTCTGGAGTCACTGAGGGTGCAGCGTTGCTCCGGTCCGGTGCCACTGAGGGTGCTGGAGAGTTCTAGTCTGGAACCACTGGGGGTGCAGCCTTGGCCCAGTTGGGGCCCATCGTGGGTGGCCCAGTCGGGGTCCACCGTGGGAGCAACGTTGACCCAGTCGGGGTCCACCATGGTTGCAGCTGAGCTCCAGTCTGGGTCCACCAAGGGTGCTGCCGAGCTCCAGCCTGGAGCCACTGCGGGTGCAGCTATGTCCCAGACTGGGACCACCGTGGGTGCAGCCGAGTCCCAAGCCAGGTCCACCGTGGGTGCAACTTCAGCCCAGTCAGGCTCCTCCTCTTCCTGACGCCGTTGTGGTTCCCCGCTCCCCTCTTCAGCCAGACGTCATCGAGGTCCCCTCCTTTTCCCTGCTAGACACCGTCGTGACCCCCTCTTCCTCCGCCACCAGTAGCCGTGGGGGTTCCCCTCCTATGGTCCGGCCGCCCACCAGTGAGCCTCCTGGTGGGTAAGCCACCTCCTGCTTTGCCCCTCTGGTCCTGGTGGCTCAACAGTGCTGTCCAGCCACCCGAAAGACTGAGTCTTCGGGTTGGGTGGCCCACTTGTTCCGGCAGGCTGCCTGACACTGTCCAGTGGGCTGTCTGCTGGGCTTGGGACTCTGGCAGGCCACCTGATCGGTCACACCTCGCCATGACTTGGGCCTGGGGCTTTGGTCGGCCCCCTGAACTTTCAGACTCCTTGGTCTGGGAGGCTTTGTCCTGGGTTTTGTGGGGTTTGGGGAGGCTCATTTTGTTTTCATGTTTGGTACGTTTTGTGTGTTGTATTATTTATTTTTTTTGATTCCATCCTGACCTGTTTTTCCCCACTCTTTGTTGTGGTAGTTCCTCCGGGGGTGGGGGGTGGGGTGGGGGGTTCTTGTTTTTCTTTTGATGGTACGGTGGGTGTCTGGTCCCCACCCCTTGAGAGGGGAGCTCTGTCATGAACTGGGTTTGTTGGTTCCAGACCCAGTTTCGTGACACTGTGGCTACATGCCCTCCTGTGTATTTTGCTCCTCATTTGCCTTCAGGCGCTCTCAGGGAGGCTCTGGGGTTTACTTGGCTCCCTGACAGCTGACAGCCCCGCCTTCCACTCCTGCCAGTGATGCCAGCTGCTTGTTATTATCATTTATGTTCACTCCTCTGCTCATTCACGCATGCACACACACATATATGCATTCCCTCTCATTCTTACACTCATGCACACTCTTGCACACATACACACTCACCCACTCATTCTCACTCTCATGGTCTCATACACTCACACACCACCTGTTTTCATTCAACTTATTCCCACGCACATGCACACTTCCACACTTGCTTCTTCGCACACCGGCAAACACTCAGCTCATTACATGTTGTGTTATTTAAGCTCTGAGCTTCCTCTGCTGTGTGCTGGATTATTGTACTGCTTTGTACTGCTTCATCATCATCAACATAGCAGTCTGTCGCGGGCAACAATGACTGTTTCATTTAGGTCTGATCAGATTCCTCTATGCAGCTCCGTCCCTCGCCCTCTGCTGCCAGGAACTCCTGACCCTGCAAACCTGGGTGATGTCTGAGCCAGTATGAGTTGCTTTCTGACTGACCATTTCATGAAACTGCTTGCAAAGTATTTGAGTACTGCTACCTTTTGCTAGACTAGCGGCACATTCTTGGCAGATAGAGATATTATCAGCAGCAAGGACAGGCCAAGACAACTGACTCCAGTATCTGTTGCAGTGACTGACCAGATGATAGGTTTGTTTATCTCTGCTCTTTGTGTAGTGCATGTCACAATGCACTGACTGGCAAAAGTCCCCCACAGACCTTACAACAGATGTGCTTATCTGACAGGATGTCCAGTCTCACCCCGTGTAACTGTGAGTGGTCCACCACAGACCTGTGACAGATATTGTTTTTAGTTCTGCCAGGATGCCCAGTTTCACCCTCCATGCCTTCGGAAGGGCGGGGTTGCCGGTTGTTAGTTTGCTGCTTTTTCCCTGCACTCTGAATTGTTCATGTGGACTTACTCGGACTGCTCCAGCCTGTGAGTACTGTTTGTTTCTCCCCAGCTTACTAATCACATCTGGAAGCACTTTGGGCTCTCTCATTCATTTCCCCGCAAACAGTTATGCCTGTCTGCGTCTGGGACATTTTCTCCTGTGTATACTCACCTGTGTTCTGTAAAGCATCCTGAGGATTACCCTGTGCTTCCTGTGCAATTGGAACAGTCCAAATGTTTATTTGGACTGCTTTATCATGTTTTTATCAATAAACACACGCAACTACCTCCTGCATTTGGGTTTTTGTCTTTTCTGCCTCAAACAGGCTGGAAATCATAACAGGCATTTGAACAGGGGTGTGTAGACTTTTTATATCCACTGTATGTGTTTAATTTTCAAGAAAACTGAGGCATGATTTGAAACTCTTTACTGATCAGTAAAGCTGAGCTCTCAACTTAAATATTTAACATTTTAGATTAAAAAAAAGAAAACACAGCAGCATACCTTCATTTGTTTTAATAAATTCTTTCCTTGGTGAGTATCCTGCTTTGGGTCTGAATATTTCCCCTGAGAAAATTGTGAAAATTGAAATATCTGCAAACCATCAGTTTGTCATTTTTTATTCCATATACCTGAGTAAATTTTTCATGAGACCAAAGGCTTTCTATACTTACCACAGAAGAAATCATGATGAGTTTGGTGTCACAACATTTCTAAAAAAAAGAAACATTTCATAGTAATATAACTTTATTTTGACCAGTCATCTCTAATGCTTATATGATCCTTGAAAGTATACACAAAATGCACTTTGTAATATTTTCTTGGGTGATGATTTGTACACTTCTGTACAAATAATGTTTTAATAATGCAATTTTTCTATGAAACTATGATATCCCCCCCAGGTATTCATACTCAAAGCTGGCTACAGCTGGTTACAGAAATAACTAGAAAAGCACTTGGAGAGCGCAGACCTCCGCCAAGCGCCACAGTTCCCCCCATACAGTGTTTGTGTGTACGTTTTCAGATTCCTTGACCATGAAAACATATGACTAGCAATTGGATTCACAATGATAGGATTAGTGGTTCAGTAGTAAAAGCATTACCTCCTTGGCGGAGGTAATAAACTGAAGTGTTGGTGTTGTGTCCCTCTCCTCCATCTGCAAACTCCCAGGCTGCGGGCGTTGCAATTCATCACACAACCGCATACAACCCACAGGCCAATGGGTTATGCGAGCGTTTTCATAGATCACTGAAAGCAGCACTCAGGGCTTCACTGACAGATGCAAATTGGGTAGACAGGTTGCCGTGGGTTTTATATTGGGGTTGCGCTCCGCGCCAAAAGGGGATTTGGAAACTTCCCCTGCCAAATAATTCCGCGCTGGACAGCTGCCCGTCTCAGCTTTTGCAGCATAGCGCTAACACAGGCATGCTGCCGGGCCCGGCCCACCACTGTTTTCCACGTGCTTTTGTGCCTAAAACTTTGAAGAACGCGGAGTTCGTGTTCGTCAGACACAACGACCAGCGCCCTCCATTGCACCTGCACACATGTTGAAAATGGCCGTATCTTACAATGTTAAAGAATCCTTTAAAAAATTCCTGTATCCAGACGGTGATCCGGATCATCCCCAAAATTTAATCAGTTCTTCCTTGTACCATTTCCAACAACGCCTGAACGTTTCATCGAAATCCGTCCAAAACTTTTTGAGTTATCTTGCTAACCAACAGACAGGCAAACAGACAGACAGACAAACGCTGGCAAAAACATAACCTCCTGCGGCCTGCGGCCTGGCGGAGGTAATTATTGACTTCCTGGCGCACAAACAGGAAAGCTGGACCCAAGCGCTGGAGCTGTAGTTTGCAGTGATTTATTTCAGGCAACAAAAAAGCAAGACGTGACATAAACTTGGCAAACATGACTTAACTTGGCATGACATGACGTGACGTGACATAACAGCACAGTAGATCACCGCACCGATGGCAGTGCGTGGCGTTTACAGTATATATAGTGCAGCAAATCAGGAACACCTGTGGACAATCAGTAATCAAAAAATCAAAAGTAGCCATGAATAATTAACAAAGGACAAACACACAATGCAAAACTGGAAGTAAACAAAAGGCACTGTCAAAACAAAAGCCCAAACCCAAATCATAACAGGAATAAACATGATAACAAAACCATGAAAATAATAATCATCAAAATCAAACACAACCATGATCATGATACTGAAACCCAAACAGAACCAAAAACATGATACTATTAATAAAGACGATCTAAACCAACCCGGTCTCAGTAAAAAACGTATCTAATAAACGTTTTCCCACCCCTCTAAAAACCTACATTTCCATGTTAAATCAAAACAAAAAAAAGTCCCTCGGTACATTTTTACAAGTTCACTCACTGCACAGTCCTCACCGCGTATGCGCACAACACCACATCTTTTACTTTGCTTTCCCAACGCTCATTCAGTTGGCGGCAGGGGGATGGTGGACAGTTACTTACACAGCTGTTTAAGCAAAAATACACAAGTTCGGCTCCCACTCTCATCTGTCACTGACCTTTTTCTTTGTTTTTTTCCTTACTTTGTTTTTCACTCCACGAATGAAAGGTTCCTGTGAGGTTAGGGTAAGGCATGAAAGTGAAAGGGTTATGAAAAGTTAGAGTGCCAAAATAATAATTCTGTAGGTAATCACCCATTATGCCCAACACATATTCTATACATATTCTGTTTGCATTCTTATGAACAAATATGTTGTGTTAAACTCTGATAAACAGGAATTAGGCACAGCTATAGAGCCCTCTTTCTTCTCTTTCTCACTTCTTTTAGTCAGGTCTATTAAATTAGTTATGCACCCAAACCAACACTACCCCACACACTTTTATAGTACATATTAGGAGACAGTTTACGTGAATAGCGGATGGCCTGTTCACGTCAGAGTTAAACTGGCCAATCAGACGGTTGCATACAAGCCCATCCTATTGTACAGAGTTGGTCTAACCAACCTGAGAAGATGAATGTAAGTTGCACCCGGAAGTCGCGGTCAGTCTGGCGATGCTCCCGAGGGGGCTGCATCACGTTGCACCCAGCACTGCTTGCTTTACATGTGACCTCTAAATAAATGTTGCATCTTTGAATTGAAGAATTCTCTGGCTTATTCTTGGAGCTCTCAATCAAAGAATCAGGATTTTAACAATTTGGTGCCAGTGACCCGGTTGAACTATTCTGAGATGAGGCGGGAACAGGTCGGAAGGACCCTTTTCAGACGACCGTGGCGCCTGAACAAAAAGGTAAGCAGAAAACTTTTTTTACACGAATTTCTGCACTTTGGCCATACTAAATTAACAGTTGTCTGATTAAGGGGTATATCCAGTCTCCAAATTTTATAATTTAGTTGGGAGTCACATGTAAAGTCTAAACAAATAGTCAGATAATTTCAAAAGAAAGTGCACAGTATCCTATTTTCAGTCTGATTTAGGATGGTTGCGAATGGGACGTACAATTCACGGGTGTATGGTCCACCAAATTTTAAAGCATTTTGGAGTCAGTCTGAACCAAAATTAACGAGACTTAGGGAGCCAGGGTGGTCAATGATCATCCCGGTTTGTCTCCCAAATTAAAATAGCCAGGGTTAGTAACCTGATGCCCGGGGGAGCCATTTAAAGTGTTCGACCCAATGCCGCTAGGGAGCAAAGCCATGATCGTCTAAATCAGTATAGCACTGAGCTTTAAGACACGGTACCGCTTGTACTGGGGGACCTGCCGAGGCCTCAGTGAAAGTGCCCTCTGCTTAAAGTTGGATGCATCGGTGAGGTTCTGGGAAGCAGTCTGTACCCAGAACTTAATAAGACTTAGGGGCAACAGCCGTGCCCATCTTCCAAATTAAAAATAGCCAGGATTAGCCTTATGCCAGGGGGGATTTAACTGTCTGACCCGATGCTGTTAAGGAACGATGCCATGTGGGTGAAGTATTTCGGATGCAGTCTGTTCTGAAATAATTACGAGACCTAGAGAACAGCAGTGATCAGCGATCACCTGTGTTCATCTCCCAAATTAAGGGAACCAGGCTAGCCTGGTGCCGGTAGTGAGAAAAAAACAAAACAAAAAAACCCCTTTTATTAATAATTTAAGGTACAGCGCAAGAATCTTAACCATTCCTTAGTGAGCGACTGTCCATAATAATAAAAATAGTAACTGCTTGTATTGTCTACAGTGTGCATACTGATGTCTGTTAATTCTGTGTTTTTAGGGGTTAAATGTGTGGTTTGACAAATAACGGGGCTGGGAATATCTATTAACCTTTTCCCATAGTATAATTTAGCTAACAGTGCTCTTCGGGCCGTGTGGGGAACAAAGGTGGGTGTGTGTTTTTCCACAAAGGAGGGAGGTAATTCGCCCCCACTCCTGAGTGGAGTTGAAATTGTTAAAACAGGTTACTGAGAGGAGATTATTTGAGGTAACAGTATTAAAATGGAGCACTAAATTAAAGTTGTAAGGTTATTCTGGCATGTTTACAGCTGAAGTTAAGGAGGCAGTGCTCCAGTTTCTTTGAAGAACAAGTCGTGGTTTGTGGACAATAGGCTCCGGGGCCATCCTGCACGTTCACAATTGCACGTGGCAGCGGTGGCCACGTGGCATTCAATACGCATGTGCGGGTAAATGCCATCTTGAATCACCTTCAAGCTGCGGCACAGTGCCTCCATTGTGTGGCCAAATGTAGGAAGTGCATTGTTTCATAAATCTACTGCCAAATAGAATCAGAATCAGAATCAGGTTTATTGCCATTGTTCATGTAGTACACAAACTAGGAATTTGTCTCGGTACAATGCTGCAACATTAAACATGATAAGATAAGAGAAATAAACTATACATGTAATAAAGTGTAGGATAAGATTAAGTGATACTGGTCAACAGTTAAAATATATATTAGCCAGCAGCAGATACTGTGGAGAACTATATAGTGCAGTCGGTAATGCAGGAAGAAAACAGTGATGATTGACATGAGTCTGGTTGAGCTGCTGTACATGGTGCACGAGAGTCACTTAGTGTTCAGCAGTCTAATGGCAGAGGGGAAGAAGCTGTTCATGTGACGGGAGGTTTTAGTCTGGATGGACCGAAGTCTTCCACCAGAGGGGAGGGGGGCAAACAGTACGTGACCAGGGTGTGAGGGATCGGCTATGATCCGGCCAGCACGCCTCCGGGTCCTGGAGATGTACAGATCCTGGAGAGATGGGAGCTTGCAGCCGATCACCTTCTCAGCAGTGCGCACGACGCGCTGCAGCCTTAGTCTGTCCCTGGCAGTGGCTCCTGCGTACCACACGGTTATGGAGGTGGTGAGGATGGACTCGATGATGGCTGTGTAGAACTGCACTAACATCTTGGTGGGTAGCTTGAGCTTCCTCAGCTGCCGCAGGAAGAACATCCTCTGCTGGGCTTTTTTGATGAGTGAGCTGATGGTCAGCTCCCATTTGAGGTCCCTGGTGATGGTAGTGCCTAGGAAGCGGAAGGAATCAGCAGTGGTGATGGGAGAGCCTGAGAGGGTGAGGGGGGGCAGAGGAGTAGTGACTTTCCTGAAGTCTACAATCATCTCCACTGTCTTCAGAGCGTTCAGCTGCAGGTTGTTATTGCTGCACCAGGACGCCAGCTGGGCCACCTCTCTCCTGTAGGCGGACTCGTCGCCGTTGGAGATGAGCCCGATGAGGGTGGTGTCGTCCGCAAACTTGATCAACTTGACAGACTGGTGGCTGGAGGTGCAGGAGTTGGTGTAAAGGGAGAAGAGTAGGGGGGAAAGTACACAGCCCTGGGGTGATCCGGTGCTGATGCTAGTATAGTCTGAGACAGTCTTTCCCAGCCGCACATGCTGCCTCCGGTCCGTCAGGAAGTCGATGATCCACCTGCAGAGGGAGTCAGGCACGTTGAGCAGGGACAGCTTGTCCCGGAGCAGAGCGGGGCGGATGGTGTTGAATGCGGAGCTGAAGTCCACAAACAGGATCCTGGCGTAGGTTCCCGGGGAGTCCAGGTGCTGCAGGATGGAGTGGAGGGCCAGGTTGACTGCATCGTCTACAGACCTGTTGGCTCGGTAGGCAACAAGGGTGACAACAAGGGTGTATGAATGTGTGTCTGCGAGATGTGAATGTGTTGGTGGTGGCGTCTGCTTCGGGCACAGAGGCAGGAGACCGTACAGCCGGACAACCCTATGGGAAGAGCACAGGGAGAAGGGTGACGGGCACACACCAACACAGGAGATATAGAGCTTCAAATAGAGCTTCAAATCTTCCAAATAAATTTGGAACCTTATCTCTCTGGCTGAAAGGAAAGCTTTAAGTCCATGCAGGGGAAAATAAAATCCTCCCACGCACACCTATCCCGGTTTGATGTAGTGAGGCAAAAGCATGCCCATTTAGCTGGAGAGAAAAGGCTCAACTTTAATTTGGGCAGAGGGGAGAATAAGGAGATTTATTCCTCAATAAAAGTGTAGAAAAATCCTAGGTGGACAATATACAGTATAAAGGTGACGTAATTTTAAATGAAGAAATAAGGAAAGTTGCAAATTGGAGTAAATAAATAAATTAATACGTAAATAAATGAATAAATAAAATAAAAATGAATGAATAAATAAGTAAATAGATAAGAGTTTTTTTGTTGTGGAGATGAACATTGTGGAAGTGAGAGTGGACAGAAAATGGAAAGGGAAATTTGGTTTTAGAGAAAAAATGAAAGCTGATGAATTGTTCAAGTTTTGTGCAGGACACAAGAGAAAATATGGAGAAACGATTGGAGGTGTCACGCCGCGCTGCTCATCAGCGGCGCCAGCTGCACGCATACCTGCACATCATCAGCGGCGAGGGATTTAAGCCGTCTCGCCCTGGGCTTCGGCCTGAAGCCGTCAGACTTCACTACGGATTGCTGTGAGTTCCTTCTCATACTCAGCAAACATAGCGGTAAGAAGATCTTACCTTTTCTTCTCCAAGTCTGCTCCCCTGTGCACAGGTGGATTTCCCGGCGGCGGACTATCCCTCTCCATTGCCTGTTCCTCGCTGCTGCACCGGGCTCTCCAGGTGGCTGTCTACCGGACCTCGTTCCTTGCTGTGCCAGTCATCCGCCCTTTCCAAGTAAGCTCCTCTCCTACTTGCATATCTCCTGTGTTGGTGTGTGCCCGTCACCCTTCTCCCTGTGCTCTTCCCATAGGGTTGTCCGGCTGTACGGTCTCCTGCCTCTGTGCCCGAAGCAGATGCCACCACCAACACATTCACATCTCGCAGACACACATTCATACACCCTTGTTGTCAATAAAGCTATTTGAGCTACTCTGAGCCTGTGTGTGTGTCTCCTGAGCCGTGCATTATGTCAGTACGGCTTCAGCAGAGCGGCTCGGCAGACGGCGGGCTCGCACACCGGCTTACCACTCTCGAGGCTCGAGTGGACCAGATAGCTTATCAGCAACAGGTGATACTCAATCAATTGATCAATCTCACTAACCGATTGGACCGCTTGGACCCCCAACAGCCGTTCCCCCCAGCTCGTCAGGGTGGCGTGGCTCCTGCTGCTCCAGCGGCCGTCCAGCAGGCTCCGGGAGCACCGACTCGGCTCACGCCCATTCCAACCCCCGCCCGCTTTAGCGGTAAGCTCGGCGGAGCGTGGGGGTTCATAATGCAGTGTGAGTCCGTGTTCCACCGTGTTCCCGGAGACTTTCCTTCAGATCATAGCCGAATTGGTTATATCGGGAATCTCCTAGAGGGGCGAGTTCTAACCTGGACTTACGCCGTAATGGCGAGGCCCAGTTATGCCACCCTCACGTATGACCAATTCGTGAGACGCTTCCTGGAGGTCTTTGATCACTCTCGTACCGAGACAGTCCAGGTCGATCGGCTTCTCAACCTCCAGCAGGGAAGCCGGTCGGCAGCAGACTATGCGATCGACTTCCGGGTAGCGGCGGAGAAATTGGGCTGGGATGAACGCTCATTCTGTGGCCTTTTTCTCCGCAGTCTCAACGATGATCTGAAGGATGAACTGGCTGGGCGGGATATCCCAGAGACTCTAGCGGAGCTAACATCCCTAGCGATCAGCTTGGATAACAGGCTGCGCGAGCGCTCCTCGGGGCGGAAGTCGTCTTCTTCTCGCCCTCGTGGAGCCTCGTCGCGCCAGTTCCAAGCTCGCCCCCTGGCGACGCCGCCACCGTCGCGCCCTGAGGAGTCGGAGCCGATGGTGACGGGCTGGACAAAGCTCTCCCCGGCGGAGAGACAACGCCGCCGTGAGTTGAATCTTTGCATGTATTGCGGGGACAGTCAACACACGGTAGAGCTTTGTCCATGGAAGCCAAACGGCGGGGTCCGCGAGTCACTGTAGGGGGCCTCGCGGACGTCAATCGGTTAAGTCCCCTCACCCAATTGAAGCTGCCCGTCCGATTTTGTCACAACTCCACTGGGCATCTCAGTCACGCACTGGTGGATTCGGGCGCGGAGGGCAATTTTATTTCACAAAGCCTGGCAACCCGATTGGGCATCTGCTGCCAGGCATTAAAAACCCCTATCTCCCTGGTCAACCTCTCCCGTGTCTCCCTGGGGAGAGTAACACACCAGACCGTCCCTGTTCCGGTTATCATCTCTGGAAACCACCGGGAGGAGATAACCTTCTTCGTCCTGCCCAACTCTGTGTCGCCCGTCATCCTGGGTTATCCCTGGCTACGCCTCCACAACCCCGTTTTGGATTGGAAGTCCGCCGGGGTGTCGGCATGGAGTACATTCTGCATGAGCACCTGCTTACAGTCCGCTGCCTGCTCTCCGTCCTCTTCTCCTACACCTACAGATGCTGCGCCCCCGGACCTGTCCCTGGTGCCATTGGAATTTCACAACCTGGGTATGGTATTCAGCAAGTCCAAAGCGATGTCTCTTCCTCCACATAGGCCCTATGACTGTGCAATCAACATCCGCCAGGGGGCACCCTTACCCTCAGGGCGACTCTACAGCCTGTCGGCGCCGGAGAAGGAGACCATGAACGCTTATCTCAAGGAGTCGCTGAGTGCTGGGATAATCCGCCCTTCGTCATCACCTGTGGGGGCAGGATTCTTCTTCGTGGGTAAGAAGGACGGTTCCCTCCATCCTTGCATCGACTATCGCGCCCTAAACGACATTACGGAGAAGGATCGCTACACCCTGCCCCTCATGGACACCGCCTTCCACTCCCTCCAGGGGGCGACTTGGTTCACCAAGCTGGATCTACGCAGCGCATACCACCTCGTCCGGATCCGGGAGGGAGATGAGTGGAAGACAGCCTTCCGTACCCCGAACGGCCACTTCGAGTACCTGGTGATGCCGTTCGGGCTGACCAACGCTCCAGCCGTCTTTCAGCACCTTATTAATGACGTCCTCCGGGATTTCATTGGCCTTTTTGTGTTCGTCTACCTGGATGACATTCTCATCTTCTCCAAATCCAGGGACGAGCACCGGGTCCACGTGAGGCGGGTCCTCCAAAGACTGCTGGAGAACCGGTTGTATGTGAAGGCCGAAAAATGCGAGTTCTACGCGAAGACAACATCCTTCCTCGGGTTCATCATCTCCCACGACCAGGTGCTTCCGGACCCAGAGAAGGTGAAGGCGGTGGTGGAATGGCCCACACCTGCATCGAGAAAACAGGTGCAGCAGTTCATCGGGTTTGCAAATTTCTACCACCGCTTTGTCCCTAATTTTGGCACCATCGTCGGCCCGCTGACCCGCCTCACGTCCCCTAAGGTCCCGTTCCGGTGGACCGAAGAGGCCGTGGCTGCCTTTCAGGCGCTGAAGGCGGAGTTCTCCTCCTCCCGGGTCCTTAGCCAAGTCAACCCTGCGCTGCAGTGCATCGTGGAAGTGGACGCTTCGGACACAGGAGTGGGGGCGGTTCTATCCCAGCGGTCGCCAGATGACGGAGTCAAGCGGCCCTGCGCCTTCTTCTCACGGCGCTTGTCCCCGGCGGAACGGAATTATGACGTGGGGGACAGAGAGCTCCTCGCCATCAAGCTCGCGCTACAGGAGTGGCGTCGCTGGCTAGAGGGGGCGGACCTGCCGTTCATGGTCCTGACGGACCACAAGAACTTGGAGTACCTAAGATCTGCCAAGCGCCTCAATGCCCGCCAGGCGCGCTGGTCCTTGTTCTTTGCCAGGTTCCAATTCAACTTCACCTTCAGGCCTGGCTCCAAGAACGGCCTGCCCGACGCCCTCTCTAGGCAATTCGCCCCTGAGGAGTCGGAGGACACGGTCCACACTATCCTGCCCAGGTTGTGCGTCGTGGGAGCCATCACCTGGGACATTGAAAGCAAGATCCGGAAGGCGCAGGAAGTGGAACCTGACCCTGGCGGCGGACCGGAGGGGAGGCTGTTCGTGCCATCCACGGTTCGGGGGGAGGTCATCCACTGGTTGCACACATCCAAGCTCACCTGCCACCCTGGCTCCTCCCGGATGATTGACCTCCTCCAGCGGTCCTTCTGGTGGCCGGGCCTGCGGAGGGACGCTGCCCGCTGTGCCTGGGCCTGCCCAGTGTGTGCCACCAGCAAATCAGGAAATGCCCCTCCAGCGGGTTTGCTCCAGCCTCTGCCCGTCCCTGGCAGGCCCTGGTCGCATATCGCCCTGGATTTCGTCACCGGACTCCCAGTCTCAAACACCTTCGACACCGTCCTGACCATCGTGGACCGCTTCTCCAAGGCGGCACACTTCGTTCCCCTACGAGGTCTCCCAACTGCCCTGGAGACGGCGGACCTCCTCATCCAGCACGTGGTCAGGCTGCATGGGATTCCGGGGGACGTGGTCTCGGACCGGGGGCCCCAATTTTCGTCAGAGGTTTGGAGGTCGTTCTGCAACGCCCTGGGAGCCAAGGTGAGCCTCTCCTCCGGCCATCACCCCCAAACCAACGGGCAGTGTGAGCGGACCAACCAGGAGCTGGAGGCTGCGCTCCGCTGCGTAACGGAGTCCAAACCAACGTCCTGGAGTAACCACCTCGCCTGGGTTGAATACGCCCACAACAACGCTCGCTCTTCTGCTACAGGGATGTCCCCCTTTAAGGCGTCCCTGGGTTACGACCCCCCGCTGTTCCCGGCGCAGGAGAGTGAGGTAACTGTCCCCTCAGTACGGGCGCATCTTAGGCAGTTCCGTTCCATCTGGGCGTCAGCGCGCAATGCGCTTTTACGCACGGCGGAGCGCAACAGAGCCATGGCAGACCGGCACAGAAGACCTGCCCCGGCGTACAGAGTTGGTCAGCAAGTCTATGTGTCGACCCAGGACGTGATTTTAAAGGGCGAGAGAAGGAAGCTGGCACAGCGTTTTATGGGCCCATACCCCATCACCAGGATCATCAACCCGGTGGCTGTGCGTGTAGCTATTCCCCCCTCCCTCCGCAATCACCCCACCTTCCACGTATCCAAGGTGAAGCTGGCAGTCTCCGACCCCCTTTGCCCTCCTCCTGCTGCGCAACCCGCGCCCCGGATGATCAATGGCCATCCGGCCTGGCCTGTCTCCTCCATCCTGGACTCCCGGCACCGGGGTCGTGGGTTGCAGTACTTGGTGGACTGGGAGGGCTATGGGCCTGAACATCGGCAGTGGGTACCCTCGTCGTTTGTGTTAGACCCATCTCTCATTACTGAGTTCCACCGAGCGCACCCAGAGAAACCATCGCCAGGAGGCGCTGCTAGAGGGGGAAGTACTGTCATGCCGCGCCGCTCATCAGCGGCGCCAGCTGCACGCACACCTGCACATCATCAGCGGCGAGGGATTTAAGCCGTCTCGCCCTGGGCTTCGGCCTGAAGCCGTCAGACTTCACTACGGATTGCTGTGAGTTCCTTCTCATACTCAGCAAACATAGCGGTAAGAAGATCTTACCTTTTCTTCTCCAAGTCTGCTCCCCTGTGCACAGGTGGATTTCCCGGCGGCGGACTATCCCTCTCCATCGCCTGTTCCTCGCTGCTGCACCGGGCTCTCCAGGTGGCTGTCTACCGGACCTCGTTCCTTGCTGTGCCAGTCATCCGCCCTTTCCAAGTAAACTCCTCTCCTACTTGCATATCTCCTGTGTTGGTGTGTGCCCATCACCCTTCTCCCTGTGCTCTTCCCATAGGGTTGTCCGGCTGTACGGTCTCCTGCCTCTGTGCCCGAAGCAGACGCCACCACCAACACATTCACATCTCGCAGACACACATTCATACACCCTTGTTGTCAATAAAGCTATTTGAGCTACTCTGAGCCTGTGTGTGTGTCTCCTGAGCCGTGCATTATGTCAGGAGGAAGGAAAGAAAAAAATGTAAGAATAAGAGACTTATGCTGCAACGGTGAGAACAAAAGCAAAATAATCAATGAACGCGATAAAACAGAAAAGGACAAAAACACGCTGTTTAACAGCTTGTCTGTTTCTCTATTAATCTGAGATGATGGTGGTGGCTGTGGACCATCTCTCCCCCAGCGACCGTGTGAGACCCTCTTCAGGCCCCCTGGAATTGGCTGCGTCCACCATCCCCCTCCACGCCATCACTTAGTGACCCCCTCCTCCCTCTGCAACAACAGTAAAAGAATGCAAGACAAAAGGACATCGAAAGATGGGTCAAAGAGGATCAACTGAGCACACGTAAGTACAATAAATTATATAGTTGCTTTCCATTTACCTTTGGACAGCGTCTCAAATACTGAATCTCATTCATGAACATTTAAGTATTAGTTTGTGTAAGCCATACATATTTTGCCAGGAAGCTGTGTTGGTGCTAACAAGCCATTCCAGATTCAGCAAACTACTCATATGTTCTCTAAGTGTGCATAAACAGTATTCGTGAATCAGCTGTAGTCAGCAGTTGTTCACGAGAATTGAGGATTGCATAACTGGCGCCTAAAACTACCGCTAAAATCACATCTTAGTATAATTGACCAGCAGTCTCATTTACTAAAAGCCCTATCAGAGAGGTGCCAAAATCATATACTGAGCAAACTTGAAGTATTTTTAGAAAAAGCCGTACGCATGCCCCACCAAACTCTATCTATGCACTCCAGGACCTCACATCACAACAATATGGACCCTACCCAGACCCCCCACCTAATCTGCCCTATCAGTATCAGCCACAGGGCCACAGGAGATGGTCAGAGGTTTAATAATAGAGACAGAGGCCCCCACGAGATCAATGCTTCCTATGTCAGCAATTTGGCCACTGGGCTCAATACTGCCCACAACAACACTCACAAAGACCCAGGGGGGTCCCCCAATTAGCAACACAATGGGTATCCTCCCCTACATGGTCCCCATTTGGATGTTGAAAAAGAATGGCTTTGTTAATGCCATTCTGTTTCAAAAAGGGGAGAGTGGGACAGGCATGGATAGAAAAGTACTAGGTCATTTAAGGTTTGCTGTCTTGAAGTCTTAAATTAGGCATTTTGTGAGTTGGCATCTTTTTAACAAGCAGGGAGTGACTAACAGTAAAACTAAGATAATTGATCACAATGCTCTCAGCCTTACAGCTGAGAGGTCGGGGTGCTTTCTCATCTAAAATGATACCATTTATGCAAATTATTGAGTAGCTACATAAAGAGCCGATAAATATGAATGAATCTTTATTTTTCAGATAAATTAGATTAAAAGAAAGGAACAGAACAATATATCAAGAAAAAAAAATCCAACAAGGTTGAATTAAACAATAACTCCTCTGATTATACAATTCAACATAAGTTATTCGAAAAGGGTGATGGCTGAAGCTGCAGCTTATATTGCCCACCCATGTTCCATCTAAGAAAAATCTAATAAAAAGAAGGCTTGCAATTAAGACCAAATTCTGGAAAATTGTTTGAATCGCTTGAAAGATCATTTTTCCACAGAATATCAGGTAGTCTGACCTTTTGCTACAAGAAAACCCGCCACCTGCTGGCCAAGAGAAAGGATGCAGGTCTTATGGCTCTTTTATACTCAAGGGTCGATACATATTTGGAGATTCCCAGACCCTCCTATCTGTATTTTTTCACATTACCTCAAGCTTTAAGGATATGGACCAAACTTGGCAGTATCACCAAAAACTGTGAGGGCAGTGCAGCCAAGAGTTCAAGAAAAGCTAGTGAAATAATACTTTTTAATGGAGGAACTTTTTTGCGGTTACCTCAGATTTTACTTCTTTCTTAACGGATACATAATCAGCATCTCCTCCCTGTCACCATGTTTTTCCTCTTACTGCAGTGGCAGAGACAAACTGAAAGTTTATATTTTAGGTGAATGTTCTAGCAACAGATGGCAGGAACCACAGCAACAGTTCAGGTCTGCCACTGTTCAACCGTAAACAGAAATATCTCTGCCACTCTTGGTAGGGTGGTTACAGTCATCATGTAAAAGAAACTTTATCAGCAACCTTTGACTTTTATCATTTGTCCTTGGGGTAACTTTTGGTGCCCTCTAGTAAAATGTATTGTTTATGTTTTACAAATTTGTTGAAATCTAATCACATTGTTAAAGTAAGATTTGCAGTAGGCATTTAAAAAAAAACAAAAAAAACCCAAGGGTTGGGGGTATTCACAAACTTGACATAAGGTATGAACATGTAAATGTAAAGCAAATACAAATTTGTAAGATGGAGGTGCAAAAATATAATAAAAATGCTAATTTACAATCACAAATTAAGACAAAAGTTGAAAATTTATGTGAAAAACTTGCAAGTTTCAGAGAAAATTGCAAATTTGAGAAAAAAATTGCCATTTATTAGAAAATGTCACAAATTTTTGAGGAAAAAGCTGCAAATTTACAAAAAATATTTTGGAAAAAGCTTAAAATTTCTGAGTCAAAAAACTTGCAAATCCCCCCCCCCCCCGAAAAAAAAAAATCCAAAATTTGTTCGGAAAAATCCAAAATTTGTTAGGAAAAAAATGACACTGTAGAGAAAAAAGTTGCAAAGTTACAAGAAAGATGTTTAAATTTATGAGAAATTTGCAAATTTACATGAAGGTCACAAATTTGTGAGGAAAAAAGTCACAGTTATGACAAAAAATGAACTGAAATAGTTTTTTTTAATTTGCAAGTTTTTCTAAACTTTCAATATTGTACATTCACAACTATACTCTCACTGACATATTCTATTCTTCATTCTTTACACATTTCCTTGCACTTTGTATGGGGATGGGGGATGGCAGCTTAACAAGGGTGATGGTTTTTGATCATCCAGAGATGAGTAAAAAGCGTTATAGAAGAAGATGAATTAAAAACAAACATGACTAGAGTAACAAAAAGATACTTTGAGGCAGAAGCAGTAAACACTGAAGTTTCTTTCCACTATTCTGTAGTTGCTATTGTTGTTGCTAATGCACGTAACTTGTTTTTCTACTCTGAACAAACTGGCATGTCAGTGCATTTGTGATATCTAAAGTGCTGGGGTGAAACATGATGATTATGTGCATGCATCAAACACTTGGCCGAGTAGACTCAAAAAATGAAGCATGTACATACAGTACATATAGTTGTGTGCGCACCGACCTTATCCAAAGGGTACAAGCATCATAGACGCACGCACAGAGTGGAGGTGGAGCATTAGCAAGGCTTTAATGTCTTGTGCACATAGATCTGCAGCTCTGACACACACAAGACAACCAGTGTAGCTTGATCAACTACTTTTAAATTCCATGCTTAAAACAACTGTTGCTTTAAAAATAAATAAATAAATAAATAAATTTTGCTTAATCCTGAAGAGTGTCAGGAAGAAGGCACAAACACAGGCAGTCATCTTAAATGTTTCCAAGTACTTAAAGCGGAAATGATGCATTAGGTATCCATTCTTTCAGTGCATTTCTTTTAATTGTGAATATTAACATTAAGTAATGATCAAACAATCACAGCAAAGATTACAGTTTTACTGTATACCCAGTTATTTAAAGTCAATCTAAGAGCTCTAACACAGTCTTATGTTCCTCCCCAATACAGGGTATGCATAGGATGTCACCGAATAGAACTCTTGGCAGATAAACACTGAGTGGCAAAAATGAGTAGCAGTATGAAGATGTATGCAGTACAACACAAAAAATCCACACGGCATTCAATTACAACAGTACAAAGAATATCTGTCTGCACTGTGGAGAGTTAATCTTATCATTCCATCTTGTATTAATTAGCAAAAATTAAATAAAGGCTTTGAATCAGTTCCTTTCTTGACTCAAAGTTGGAAATCTAGATAAGAAAGAAAAATAAAATTTGAAGGAAAAACCTGCACTTATTTATGGAATGGCTGACACATGGGGAGCCCGAGGCTCCCCATGAATCTGTTTCTTACATAAAAGGAAGCCAAAAGGACGAGGGGGAGGATAACAAGGAGGAGGAGGGAGTGCGCCCCACAATGGAAACTGAATGATGGCAAAACCAGCAGCTGGCTGAGAGGGAGGCGCCCATGGTCCACACCCACTACGGAAAAACGGGACTGCATGCTTAAGACTAGAACAGATAAGTGGACTCACTTCTACAAATATACAGAAAATTAGCAAAAATTAAATTATTAGAAAATAGCAGACATCTTCCATTTACCTGACTCTGAGGTTCAAGGTGCTTCAATTAAATTCGTATGGTGCAGGTGCATGTAAAGTAGTAACTCCGGGTAATGACATACACGACTTTTCAAAGTCAGAAAAAGTAACAGTTAAATTCTGCAAATGGCAAGCTACTAGTAGAATACCTATCAACATTTGTAAAAGTAGCATTGTACCCCATGTACTATAGGCAATTGAACGGATCTGATACAAATTATGAACAACCATTATTTGCAAATCCATCCTCCAGATTGGTCATAAAACTTGGACTGGTAAACAAGGAAATGTGTGGAAGCATCCATTGTCCTAGTTGAAAAGGATAAGAGACATTTCAACCTTTGGGGGGTTCCACACATCCCGCTGGTTAGACCCAGACACATGGATTGGAAAATGTTGGACATTTTGCCACCTCTACTGGGAAATGTAGCCATCCATGGAAAACCAACACCTGACCTTAAGATAGAATATTCTCCTAAATTAGAAACATGTGCATTGTCTCTTAACTGGGTGACCACAGCACAAAAAGCTGGGCACATTGATGCCCAGAAATCTCCTACATGCCCAATCTTAACATTAACAAATGAGGGGATGAGAAAAATTTGAAGCAAATTCTAAATTTGTTATGGTAAAAGGTTAAACAGATGTAGATCTAATAAAAGGAGCAGAGTACGACACTACAGACCATATATTCAAAAGCCCAGAAAGGTGTTAACCAGGTCATAAAACCAAAAGCAGCAGATGTCATGGCATCATCAGTCCTGTAGGAAACACCCTGATGACGCAGGGCCTGCAGGAATTAACAAAGCTCTAACTCTTTGTGCTCGTTGTATGCCAGGATCACATATATTGACAAATGAGCTAAACCTCCAAATGCAATTTTCTACAGTGGTAGTCATCAGCAAATCTTGCTCATAAAAAACAATTGCTGAGTCCAGAGGAGGAGCTGAAGACCTCAAGACAGCAGATGATGACGAAGAAGACCATTGCGCTATCACAGATTATTTGTAAACACAAGGTGATACATGAATCATACATAGCTCACTACACACACGTAGGGGTGTGAGACTTACAGTATAGTATTCCTGTGTTATTATTTACATCGTGCTAATTATGGTAAGGTAGTCAGGATAATTGTGAAGGTTAGAAGCTCTAGAGGCCCGAATACAACAAGTATGGATAAGGATGTCTCCTAACTTTGAATGATTTTGTTTACTACCTACTTACACTGCAACACATAGGTCTCATCACCTAGCTCACTCATCATAACAAACTCACTGCTGAACACATAGGTCCCATTACCCAGCTCACTTATCACAACACAACCACTGCTTGTAGCTTTCAAATAGCTGACAATCACACACTCAAGGCTAATGGGAGATAACTTACAACAGTACATTGTCAACTACAGATGTAGTGAATAAGGATAAAACGGTACAGGCTCCAACCATTGTGGTGACAATCCCTCAGGCCATTATTGATCCTGTCCCGGCCGAGCCCTTTGTATCGGCTCCCAAGCAAAGGTGTAGGGTGCAGGGAAGGTGCATGAAGGGGGGCACCAGACCATCATGACGTGTGCCTGCGACATAGAAAGAGGTCGTAGGGCTAGTGACTGTACGACTTCAGTCCCTAGAAGAAGGACGGACTGGTACCCATTCGCACCCACCGCACCTCCAGCATCTGGGGAGGAGCCAGATCAGCCACATGGAGGAGACAGCATTTTCCAACGCTATCCCTCACAGTGGAAGCTACGGTGGGCACAGGGGCTCGAGCTTCATCAACACTAGCATCTCTCCCTCTGTCCAACTACCGGTGGGTGTCATCCCTGGGACGGCATCACTGAACTGTTCACTGGCTGGACTGGATGTTGTCTACTCTCTGCTGCATCCAGCAGACTGTCCTATAAACCTCAGGGGATGAGATGTGCCTTTGAGAGCGTGGGCATACAGTTGTTTTGCTTCTAATGGTACCAGTGTGCGTCTACAGGAAGCAGACACAGAGGAAGGTCAAACCCCTGTCGCAACCGTGTGATGACTGCAGCTGAACAATGCGAGCCCTGGCAAAGGTCAACTGGTGGACAAAATGTTTTGTGGGCTAAGTGGATTGACCCTGTTTGACCTTATGACCCCCACATGATCCACTTCACCGGACAAAGAACTATTCACATGATGATCAGGAGGAGACCTTGGTGGGGGTGCAGGACTTGATGAACAAGGACAATTATGTGACTGCAGTTCATCTGGACAAGGATGTGTTTCCTCCGGACACCCTCTTAGACATCGCTGCACCACGCTGGGGTGTCCACAAGGGGGGAGGCAAAGGGTATCAGAACCAATGGTGCAAGCCTATCTTGAGTTGACTGACTGGGTTGACACACAATGTAGGGACATACCTTATTCACTATTTGCTAACCGCTAGCGTCTCTCACACCATGTATGGTTGACATGATAAAATCATGTCAAAGGGGGAAGTGAAAGGGTTATGAAAAGTTAGAGTGCCAAAATAATAATTCTGTAGGTAATCTCCCATTATGCCCAACACATATTCATTGATTCATCTTCTTCCGCTTAATCCTTTTTGGGTCGAGGGGGGGCTGGAGCCTATCCCAGCATCTTTGGGCGAGAGGCAGGGTACACCCTGGACAGATCGCCAGTCCATCGCAGGGCCAACACAGAGAGACAGACAACCATTCACTCTCGCAGTCACATCTTCTATACATATTCTGTTTGCATTCTTATGAACAAATATGTTGTGTTAAACTCTGATAAACAGGAATTAGGCAGAGCTATAGAGCCCTCTTTCTCTCTTTCTCACTTCTTTTAGTAAGGTCTATTACATTAGCTATGCACCCAAACCAACACTCACACACACACTTTTATAGTACACATTAGGAGACAGTTTAAGTGAATTACGGATGGCCTGTTCACGTCAGAGTTAAACTGGCCAATCAGACGGTTGCGTACAAGCCCATCCCACTGTACAGGGTTGGTCTAACCAACCCGAGAAGACGAATGTAAGTTGCACCCGGAAGTCACGGTTAGTCTGGCGATACTCCCGAGGGGGCTGCGTCACGCTGCACCCAGCGCTGCTTGCTTTACATGTTCATTCATTCATCTTCTTCCGCTTAATCCTTTTCGGGTCGCGGGGGGGGGCTGGAGCCTATCCCAGCATCTTTGGGTGAGAGGCAGGGTACACCCTGGACAGATCGCCAGTCCATCGCAGGGCCAACACAAAGAGACAGACAACCATTCACTCTCACAGTCATACCTAAGGACAATTTAGAATCCCCAGTTTTTGATGCCAATTAACCTAACTTGCATGTTTTTGGCATGTGAGAGGAAACCGGAGAAATCCCGGCGTAAACCCACGCAGACATGGGGAGACCATGCAAACTCCACACAGATCACTGTTGGTCGGGGGCTGGGATCGAACCCAGGATCCCCAGGCCAAGGGTGAGTTGCTGTGCTGCCGCAGTGCTAACCACTCCTCCACCGTGCTGCCCGCTTTACCTCTAAATAAATGTTGCATCTTTGAATTGAAGAATTCTCCGGCTTATTCTTGAATCTTTCAACCAAAGAATTGGGATTTTAACAAAAGTATAAGTTAGATTAGGTTAGTTGTTCCATGCTCAAACACAGTAAAAGTGAAAAAAACCCCAAAAAACTGCCGTTACACACATTTCTTAAAGCTGTAAATGCCACGTACCCACTGCACGGCAAAAATCCTTTTGATGTACCTCTGTGTGTTTTCTCTGACTGACAAAACGTGCAATTGAACCTTTTTTTGGTGAGACTGGGCTCATCTAAACATGAACTAAAAGCGAGGACAGGGCCTGATTGATATCCTGATAATCAACAGACATAAATGAACCAAATGTAACTGTGACCATGATAACAGTATTTAATAAACAGAACCAAGAAAAACTAACCAAAGATTAAAATAAGAAACATAAGAGGGAAGAACTATGACAATCATAGCAAACAGAAGTGAATGGCAAATTCAAAAGAACATAAATAGGGACATGAATGTGAAAATAAACAATAATCAAACTGGGCTGAGGTGAAGAAAACACAGTGAAAAACAAAAATAAACTTAAAGCGTGAGTATGGTCCCCCAACCATGCTCAGAACCTGACAGTTATGAGGTACTAAAAGAAAGATTTTAGATTTAAATTGTGACTTGAAGTCTGTTCTGTCCCTGAAAAGTTCATATCTCTTTCAGGTGTGATATTACGAGGCTCACAAATGAAAAGTGACACATCAAAAACCCAAATTTACTACATCCCTAATACACTTTGAGGTTCTTTATCACAAAAATATACATATAGTACAAAGGCAACATTTTGCATGGCTTCATTAAATATAGAAATTTTATTGAATAAAATTCATCAGCTGGTTTTGAGGGCATCTGACTGATTTTCACAGAATGGCCCTATTTTCTAAATTTGACCATTCATGCTAATTTTCCCACCATTGCCTCTTTTTATGAGTTAAGTCACTGCTATTTAACACCACAAAGAATAGTGTAATATATCATTCCTGAAATTGCATTTTAAGGGGCAGATTTACTAAGGCAGTGGAAATTAGCGAGTGCACAATTTAGACAGAGCGCAAAAGGGAGTGGCCAATTTTTGGCAGTGATCTACTAACAACATGCAAAATTATGAACACAGATGCAGACACTTCATTTCAGTAATGCTCAACCATCCACCAAGAGCACCACAAAATTGCACACAGGCACAGCTGATGAGGAAGCGGGTCATCAACACAGGCACAGCCAGTTCGGAGGAGCGTAATATATAAAGCTTTTTTAAGCTTTTGTTTAAGCGCAAACCCCACTAAAATAGTTTATTTTTGTTTGTTTGTCATATTGTCATTTCCGTTTATCATGTCAACATTTAGATTTTTATTTAACATGGCAGACTCTTTTGTTTAATACAGATGTGGACAAAATTGTTGGTACCCCTCTGTTACTGAAAGAAAAACCCACAATGGTCACAGAAATAACTTGAATTTGACAAAAGTCGTAATAAATAAAAATTCTATGAAAATTAACCAATGAAAATCAGACAATGCTTTTGAATTGTGGTTCAACAAAATTATTTTAAAAAACAAACTCATGAAACAGGCCTGGACAAAAATGATGGTACCCCTAGAAAAGACTGAAAATAATGTGACCATAGGGACATGTTCAACCAAGATGTGTCCTCTAATTAACATCACAGGTGTCTACAAACTTGTAATCAGTCAGTCGGCCTATTTAAAGGGTGACAAGTAGTCACTGTGCTGTTTGATGACATGGTGTGTACCACACTAAACATGGACCAGAGGAAGCAAAGGAGAGAGTTGTCTAAGGAGATTAGAAAGAAAATTATAGACAAGCATGTTAAAGGTAAAGGCTATAAGATAGATAGATAGATTTGTTTATTTGACAGGGACAGTGCAATAAACATAGACAATTAATCAATGACAATCAATCTGATGTGTTGCACAGAGTGTATAGCTATTAGCTAATTTGCAACTCTTGTCCCTGGATGGGCTTTAGAAAGGAGAAACAAGTTAAAAAAAAAAAAAAAAAGGAAAGAAAAGGAATACACAATAACCACATACATCAATGCAAAAAACAAATACATTATAAATACACAATGATAAATATTATAAATATTATAAATACACAAATATAACAACCTGACACACATTTGCCTATTTTAGGCCTCCCTCCCTTCGTCACTCACTATAAACAAACACATTCATTCCTTCCCTTCATTCACTCTCACCCTGCAGACAATCATTTCATACATGGGTACATTCTTGTTTATTTTTCAGCCAGTTTTTAACCTTTTTAGTGAATGTTTTAAAGTCTGTTATTATTTTAATTTCATTTGGCATTGTGTTCCAGATGTGACTGCCAGATGTGACAACCACTGCTGCCTCTAAAGAAATCAAGTCCTGCTGCCCACTCCCCACTCCACCAACACCCCCCCACTCCCAACACACAGCCCCCCATCCTGACCCTGACCAGGACCCAGGTGAGGACGGAGCTGAGGAAGATCAAGGCGAGGAAGGCGCCGGGACCGGACGGCATCAGCGCAAAGCTCCTCAAGTCCTGTGCAGACCAGCTGTGTGGGATTGTGACGTATATCTTCAACATGAGCCTGAAACTGGGGAGGGTACCACAGCTGTGGAAAACATCTTGTGTGGTACCTGTACCAAAAACTTCCCACCCCAAAGACCTGAACAGCTACAGACCGGTGGCCTTGATGTCCCACTTGATGAAGACCCTGGAGAGACTGCTCCTTGCTCACCTCCGCCCCCTGGTGGAACCAGCGATGGATCCACTCCAGTTCGCCTACCAGCATGGCATTGGGGTGGAGGATGCGGTGATCTTCCTCCTTCACCGTTCTCTGTCCCACCTGGAGAAGCCCGGGAATATGGTGAGGATCATGTTCTTTGACTTCTCCAGTGCTTTCAACACCATCCAACCGATGATCCTGAAGGACAAGCTGCTGCGCGCAGGGGTGGACCAGCACCTGTCATCATGGATCCTGGACTACCTCACGAACCGGCCTCAGTTTGTGAGAACCCGGGACTGTGTATCCGACACGATCATCAGTAGCACGGGGGCCCCCCAGGGAACGGTGCTGGCTCCCTTCCTGTTCACTCTTTATACTGCGGACTTCTCACACAACACAACACACTGCCATCTACAGAAGTTCTCTGATGACTCTGCGATCGTTGGCCTCATCTCCAATGGAGATGAAGCTGAGTACAGAGGGCTTATCCAGGACTTCGTGGACTGGTGCCATCGGAACTGCCTCCAGATCAACGCGAGGAAAACTAAGGAGCTGGTGGTGGACTGCCGCAGGCATGGGCAGCCCCTCACAGTACCAGTAAATATACAGGGAACAGACATCGAGATGGTGACATCCTATAAGTACCTGGGTATTCATCTGAACAATAAACTAGACTGGTCACACAATACTGATGCACTCTACAAGAAGGGACAGCGCAGGCTGTTCCTGCTGAGGAAACTCAGGTCTTTTGGTGTACAAGGGGCGCTGCTGAAGTCATTCTATGGCACGGTGGTGGCATCAGCCATCACTTTTGGAGTGGTCTGCTGGGGCAGTGGCATTACTGCAGCCGATAGGAAGAGACTGAACAAACTGATTAAGAAAGCTAGCTCTGTCCTGGGGCAGCGCCTTGATCCGATGGAGGAGATAGGAGAGAGAAGGACGGTGGCTAAACTGTCATCTCTGCTGGAGTCCGAGTTCCACCCTATGCAGGACATACTGAATGCACTGAGGAGCTCATTTAGCAGCAGACTACATCATCCCAGGTGCACAACCGAGAGGTTTCGTAGGTCCTTCCTACCAACGGCTGTCAGACTGTACAACCTAAGCAGGGCTGCTCGCAGAGATAGCAAAAAGACGTAACAAACTAATAGTTTTTTGAATGCAAAAGATGCAATAGACTTACACAATGGTCCCCTCCGGCATACAACTAGGAACATACCGGTCGCTATGGAGGGTGAGAATATGTATGGGCACATAATCATACCATGTAGGATAACTAAGTAGACGGTTATGCTGTTTCATTCCATCTAGCAACAATGCTCTGCACTGTGTGTGTTTATATATTTGCATATTTATTCCATCTAGCTACAATGCTCAGCACTGGGTGTGTTTATATATTTATATATCTACATATTATTCCATCTAGCTACATTGCTCCGCACTGTGTGTGTTTATATACTTGCATATTTATTCCACCTAGCTGCAATGCTCCGTACTGTGGGTGTTTATATATTTACATATTTATTCCATCTAGCTACAATGCTCTGCACTGTGTGTTCATATATTCATATATTTATTCCATCCAGCTACAATGCTCTGCACTGTGTGTCTGTGTGTGTGTGTATATATATATATTTTATAGTAATACGTACATATGTTTATTAGCTGCTCTTGCTTGCTTGTTTTTTTTCTTGCCTTCTGATTGTTGCTCTGAGTGTTGCTATCCCTGTGCTGTTGCAATCCTGGAATTTCCCCGTTGTGGGACTAATAAAGGCTTATCTTATCTTATCTTATCTTTATAGAGAAAGCTGTTTGTCCAAATGTGGTTCTGCGGTGGAATATTTTACAGTTATTGTTAACAGAACTCCTGGTGGCTCTGCTGCTGTCCTGTCTTTGGATGAAACCAGCAAGTGGCTCAGGTGCTGATTTATGGAAACATTTGAAAGTTAATTTCAGTAAACAGAGGTCAATGAAACTCTCAAAACTCAATAGGTTGTATTTTTTTAAAATATTACAGTGATGCCACCTAATGGGCTTTTTGTCCAAGATTTTTAGGGTTTGATTATATAATGAACCTATATGTCTTATTGTGGAAGGGGCTGCTTGAGCCCAGACTGTCAAACAGTATAAGACCATCTCCAAGCAGCTTGATGTTCCTGTGACTACAGCTGCACATATTATTCAGAAATTTAAGATCCACGGACTGTAGCCAACCTCCCTGGATGTGGCCGCAGGAGGAGACGGATAATACGAATGGTAACAAAAGAGCCCAGAACAACCTCTAAACACATTCAAGGTGAACTCCAAGGTCAAGGTACATCAGCGTCAGATCGCACCATCCGTCGTTGTTTGAGCCAAAGTGGACTTCATGGGAGGTGACCAAGGAGGACACCACTGTTGAAAACAAATCATAAAAAAAGCCAGACTGGAATTTGCCAAACTGCATGTTGACAAGCCACAAAGCTTCTGGGAGAATGTCCTATGGACAGACGAGACAAAACTGCAACTTTTTGGCAAGGCACATCAGCTCTATGTTCACAGACGCAAAAATGAAGCTTACCAAGAAAAGAACACTGTCCCTACTGTGAAACATGGAGGAGGTTCTGTTATGTTCTGGGGCTGCTTTGCTGCATCTGGCACAGGATGTCTTGGATTTTTTTTTTTTTTTTTTTTTTTTTTTTTCCTCTCGGCGCCACACCAGTCGGCTGCCTTTTGCAACAGCGGCTCGATTCCGAGTTTTTTTTTCCCTTCCTCTCTCTTTTGATCACTTTTTTTTTTTCACCCCACTTATATCACGGACACACAGATCATCCCAAATGTCTCCTGAGCCGGTGGACGGAGCCACTGTTTATAGCAGGATACGATATAACAGGGAAGAGCTGCTAGCATTTAACCGCCACCCGGTCCCACTGGAAAAACTCGACATACCGAGAGAACTGAGGCGAAAACGCCGCGGCTGCCGGGCTGGAGTAAGGCGGAGGACAAAAAATATAAGGTACAGACCCTCCCTTCCATCTGTTGTCATGGGAAATGTACGGTCGATACTGGGAAAGTTAGATGAGCTAGCGGCTATCTCCTGTTATGATAGCACTTACCGGGAGTGCTCTCTCCTTTTGTTTACTGAGACGTGGCTAACTGAACTAGCAGCAGATGCTAACATTGAGCTGGAGGGTTTTCACACGATACGAGCTGACCGAACACCAGAGAGTGGCAAAACTAGGGGCGGTGGAGTGATCATGTATGTTAACAACAACTGGTGCAGACCGGGACATATCACTGTTAAACAACGACACTGCAGCAAAGACATTGAGTTGCTAGCTGTTAGCATGAGGCCTACATATCTCCCGAGAGAACACTCACACGTGATCTGCATTGTTGTTTATGCAAATCCGACGGCGAACGCTGGGACAGCGCGTGACGTCATCCATTCAGTAACCAGCAGGCTGCAGACAGAACACCCAGATGCTCTTCTCCTCATCTCAGGCGATTTCAACCACGTTTCACTGTCTCCCATTCTGCCCACTTTCACCCAGTATGTCACATGCCACACTAGAGACAATAAAACACTGGATTTGTTCTACGCAAACACTAAGGAGGCGTACACCTCATCACAACTCCCCCCACTTGGGAGATCGGATCACAACTTGGTTCATCTCCGACCGGTGTACAAACCCCTAGTGCACAGACAACCTCCGGCCATGCACACTGTGGAGTTATGGTCTGAGGAGACAATGGACACTCTAAAGGACTGTTTTGAAGCCACTGCCTGGAAGCAGCTCTGCGATCCACATGGTGAGGACATCGATGGCCTCATTCACACCTTCACGGGCTACCTCAGCTTCTGTGTGGACAAATCCGTTCCCACCAAGACCATACGGCGTCACTCAAACAACAAACCCTGGATCAACCCTGAGATAAAAACACTTCTGAGAGAGAAGAAGAGGATCTTCAGGTCGGGGAACAGGGAGATGCTGAAGTCCGAACAGAGGGAGCTGAGGAGAAAGATCAGAGAAGGCAAGGACAGCTTCAGGAAGAAGATGGAGGACAAGCTGCAACAGAGCGACATCAGCGGGGTCTGGAGAAACCTCAAAACCATCTCGGGGCTCCAGAATACCTCCCCCCAGGCCACGGGGGGCAGGGAGTGGGCGAACAACCTGAATCTGTTTTTCAATAGATTTGACCAACCGCCCTCCCCCCTGTCTGCACAACAACCACTGCTGCCTCTAAGAAATCAAGTCCTGCTACCCACTCCCCACTCCACCGACACCCCCCCCCACTCCCAACACACAGCCCCCCATCCTGACCCTGACCAAGACCCAGGTGAGGACGGAGCTGAGGAAGATCAAGGCGAGGAAGGCGTCGGGACCGGACGGCATCAGCGCAAAGCTCCTCAAGTCCTGTGCAGACCAGCTGTGTGGGATTGTGACGTATATCTTCAACATGAGCCTGAAACTGGGGAGGGTACCACAGCTGTGGAAAACATCTTGTGTGGTACCTGTACCAAAAACTTCCCACCCCAAAGACCTGAACAGCTTCAGACCGGTGGCCTTGACGTCCCACTTGATGAAGACCCTGGAGAGACTGCTCCTTGCTCACCTCCGCCCCCTGGTGGAACCAGCGATGGATCCACTCCAGTTCGCCTACCAGCATGGCATTGGGGTGGAGGATGCGGTTATCTTCCTCCTTCACCGTTCTCTGTCCCACCTGGAGAAGCCCGGGAATATGGTGAGGATCATGTTCTTTGACTTCTCCAGTGCTTTCAACACCATCCAACCGATGATCCTGAAGGACAAGCTGCTGCGCGCAGGGGTGGACCAGCACCTGTCATCATGGATCCTGGACTACCTCACGAACCGGCCTCAGTTTGTGAGAACCCGGGACTGTGTTTCCGACACGATCATCAGTAGCACGGGGGCCCCCCAGGGAACGGTGCTGGCTCCCTTCTTGTTCACTCTTTATACTGCGGACTTCTCACACAACACAACACATTGCCATCTACAGAAGTTCTCTGATGACTCTGCGATCATTGGTCTCATCTCCAGCGGAGATGAAGCTGAGTACAGAGGGCTTATCCAGGACTTTGTGGACTGGTGCCATCGGAACTGCCTCCAGATCAACGCGAGGAAAACTAAGGAGCTGGTGGTGGACTGCCGCAGGCATGGGCAGCCCCTCACAGCACCAGTAAATATACAGGGAACAGACATCGAGATGGTGACATCCTACAAGTACCTGGGTATTCATCTGAACAATAAACTAGACTGGTCACACAATACTGACGCACTCTACAAGAAGGGACAGCGCAGGCTGTTCCTGCTGAGGAGACTCAGGTCTTTTGGTGTACAAGGGGCGCTGCTGAAGTCATTCTATGACACGGTGGTGGCATCAGCCATCACTTTTGGAGTGGTCTGCTGGGGCAGTGGCATTACTGCAGCCGATAGGAAGAGACTGAACAAACTGATTAAGAAAGCTAGCTCTGTCCTGGGGCAACGCCTTGATCCGATGGAGGAGATAGGAGAGAGAAGGATGGTGGCTAAACTGTCATCTCTGCTGGAGTCCGAGTTCCACCCTATGCAGGACATACTGGATGCACTGAGGAGCTCATTTAGCAGCAGACTACATCATCCCAGGTGCACAACCGAGAGGTTTCGTAGGTCCTTCCTACCAACGGCTGTCAGACTGTACAACCTAAGCAGGGCTGCTCGCAGAGATAGCAAAAAGACGTAACAAACTAATAGTTTTTTTTTTTTTTTTTTTTGAATGCAAAAGATGCAATAGACTTACACAATGGTCCTCTCCGGCATACAACTAGGAACATACCGGTCGCTATGGAGGGTGAGAATATGTATGGGCACATAATCATACCATGTAGGATAACTAAATAGACGGTTATGCTGTTTCATCCCACCTAGCAACAATGCTCTGCACTGTGTGTGTTTATATATTTACATATTTATTCCATCTAGCTACAATGCTCTGCACTGGGTGTGTTTATATTTATATATCTATATATTTATTCCATCTAGCTACAATGCTCCGCACTGTGTTTTTATATATCTACATATTATTCCATCTAGCTACATTGCTCCGCACTGTGTGTGTTTATATACTTGCATATTTATTCCACCTAGCTGCAATGCTCCATACTGTGGGTGTTTATATATTTACATATTTATTCCATCTAGCTACAATGCTCTGCACTGTGTGTTCATATATTCATATATTTATTCCATCCAGCTACAATGCTCTGCACTGTGTGTCTGTGTGTGTGTGTGTGTGTATATATATATTTTATAGTAATATGTACATATGTATATTAGCTGCTCTTGCTTGCTTGTTTTTTCTTGCCTTCTGATTGTTGCTCTGAGTGTTGCTATCCCTGTGCTGTTGCAATCCTGGAATTTCCCCGTTGTGGGACTAATAAAGGCTTATCTTATCTTATCTTATCTGTGCAGGGTACAATGAAATCTCAAGACTATCAAGGTATTCTAGAGAGAAATGTGCTGCCCAGTGTCAGACAGCTTGGTCTCAGTCACAGGTCATGGGTCTTGCAACAGGATAATGACCCAAAACACACAGCTAAAAACACCCAAGAATGGCTAAGAGCAAAACATTGGATTATTTTAAAGTGGCCTTCTATGAGCCCTGATCTAAATCCTATTGAACATCTGTGGAAGGAGCTGAAACATGCCATCTGGAGAAGGCAACCTTCAAACCTGAGACAACTGGAGCAGTTTGCTCATGAGGAGTGGGCCAAAATACCTGCTGAGAGGCTCAGAAGTCTCATTGACTGTTACAGAAATTGTTTGATTGCAGTGATTGCCTCAAAAGGTTGTGCAACAAAATATTAAGTTAAGTGTACCATCATTTTTGTCCAGGCCTGTTTCATGAGTTTGTTTTTTAAAATAATTCTGTTGAACCACAATTCAAAAGCACTGTCTGATTTTCATTGGTTAATTTTCATAGAATTTTTATTTATTACCACTTTTGTCAGATTCAAGTTATTTCTGTGATCATCGTGGGTTTTTCTTTCATTAACAGAGGGGTACCAACAATTCTGTCCACATCACATTTGTATCTAATTTAAAAAGGACTACTCATGACTAAATTGATTATTTAACCAATATGTTTATTTTATTAACACTAGAACCGTCAAGATGGTCTGATTGAGACTCTGGGGTTTTATTATGTGAATAACTTTGTTTTAACAAAATCTACAGGTCTCCCAGTTCATAAATTTTTATAAATGCCATTGAGTTACGGTATTACAATTTCGGGGGATGTTTCTATGGATCTGTTTCCTTCTATGTTGTGTATCCTGAACTGGGAGAGAGAAAGTTCCCTGGGTCATTCAGGTCTCCCTGGGTCTCCCTGGGTCGGACGGTTTTATGCACAGCAAAAAGAAATATTGTAAATATAGAAATATGAATAGAAAAAAAAATGAAGAAAACTGACAATGTGGAAGATTTTGCTTCAAGAGCAAAGGGGAGCTGATAGGAGACGAAAACTCCAGAGTCTGAGTCTGAACCTCCACAGAAAAGAGAAAAAAGTCACTATCGGCTGACTCCATCTGTATGTCCACTGCAGGCAGGAAGGGCTCTGATATCCTATTTTATGGATGTAAATTCATGTAGTAGGCTATATACAGTATAAAGAAATGAAATTTAAAAAAAAAACTGCCGGCTGATGTCCAGTTCAGCATAACATTGATCTCTGTGAGGCTGTATAATCTGTTCTTCTGTCATACCAAATAAAGTCACGCGCGAGAGAAGCTTCCGTCTCCTTGGCCATGCGCCTTCAGTTCTTGCCAGTGTCTCCTGGCAGTAACGATCACTATCATGTCAAGCTCAGATGAATTAAGACAAGCTTTTTGGGGCGTTAAATCCTGACTCATTTAGCAGGAGACTGACAACCGCAAACCTTAGTAAATTACCTTGTGCCAGTCATTTAAATTCTCCCCTCTCTCCAATTTGCACTTGATAGATAGATAGATAGATAGATAGTTTATTTCAAACAAAAAAAGTATAACAAAAACAAACAAATGGCAAATGCAATAAAGTAACAGTATACACTGTTCGAAAGGGAGAAGGAAGAAGTGAACACTTATTAATTCCATCTCCTCTTTTCCATAAATACACCCATGTGAATTTTATACAAATTACCACCTTTAAGACCCCAAGTAAACAATTTACTGTATTTTTTACAAATCAACATTAACACCCATCCATCCTAACATACATTGATGTCCATACATCAAAACCAGCCTCAAACAACACAGATATACACAGTGCTGTCCCACCCACCATTCCATAGTGTCCCATAATGTCCCAGAGTGAACATAATGAATCGTACATATAAATACTACCCTTCTAACATATATCCTTTCAGCAAATGGTGTTTATACCTCTTTTTGAATTGATTTCTGTTTGTACATAGCTTCAGTTCTGGCTCCAGACCACAAATCCACCCCACAGACAGATACGCACATACTTTTCTTGGTTGTTCGTATCTTGGGTTTTGTAAAGTTTAAGTCTCCTCTCAAATTATGATCAATGTCTCTTTTTTTAAAATATTTTTTGTATATTAGTTGGGAGTTGATTATTAATTGCCCTGTACATTACTTGTGCTGTCTTAAATTTAACTAAATCGATGAACTTTATGACATGTGACTTTAAAAACAATGAATTGGTATGGTCTCTATATCCTACATCGTTTATTATCCTTATAGCTCTTTTTTGTAATGTGCATATTGACTGTAGGTTGGTCTTGTAGGTGTTTCCCCAGACTTCTACACAATAGTTAAGATAAGGTAAAAACAGTGAATTGTACAATAAGACCAATGATTTATAGTCCAAGATGTGTCTTGTCTTCCCCAGTATGCCTATACATTTTGCTAACTTGGCCCGGATGTGACTGATGTGAGATTTCCAGCAGATTTTATTGTCTAGCGCACAGGTGTCAAACTCACTCCATGGAGGGCCAAGACCCTGCAGGTTTTACCTCCACCCAGTGTCTTCAACAGGTGAGTTCACTGAATTTCTTCCCACTGATTGCTGATCAGTGAAAACACCTGCTGAACACACTGGGTGGAAGTAAAACCTGCAGGGTCTTGGCCCTCCATGGAGTGAGTTTGACACCTGTGGTCTAGCGTCACCCCCAGAAACTTATTGTCCTGTACTGTTTCTATTCTGGTATCATCTATCGTTACCATTATTTCATGATTTATTTTATAATTTCCAAACAACATAATCTTTGTTTTTTTTAGATTTAGAGATAATTTATTTTTGTTGAACCACTGCGTTAACTTTTCCATTTCAGTTGTGACTACCTCTAAAACCTGCTGCAAATTCTCACCAGTGCAAAGGATATTTGTGTCATCCGCAAACAAAATAAATTTCAGAATTTTTGATACTTGGCATATGTCATTTATATACAAAATAAAGAGTTTGGGTCCCAAAACTGACCCCTGGGGCACACCACAAGTGATGTCCATGAAGGGTGATTTGTGCTCACCAATTTGTACAAATTGTTGTCTGTTACTTAAATAACTTTCCACCCAACTCAGTCCTACCCCTCTTATCCCATACCTTTCCAGTTTCCTTAGTAGTATTCTGTGGTCAGTGGTGTCAAAAGCTTTCTTTAAATCTATAAATACTCCTACAGCAACCTTTTTTTTTTTTATCTATACAACTAGTAATTTCTTCTATAAGTTCAATCAGTGCCAAAGACGTAGATTTATCTGCTCTAAAACCATACTGGCTATCTGTAAGGAGGTTGTGTTTTTCAGTGAAATCATCCAGTCTCTTAGTGAAGATTTTTTCAAGTATTTTGGAGAATTGTGAGAGTAAAGAGACTGGTCTGTAATTTGTGAAGCGATGACTGTCTCCTGTTTTGTATAGAGGTATTACTTTTGCTATGTTCATTTTGTCTGGAAATGTACCAGTTTGAAATGACAGGTTACAGATGTGGGTGAGTGGCTTAACAATTCCTTCAATTACTTTTTTCACTATTGTCATGTCAATTTCATTCCAGTCCGTTGATTTTTTGTTCTTAAATTTACTCACAGTCTCGATAATTTCCTTTTCAGTAACTGCACCCAGAAAGATTGTGTTTGGATTTCTATCTTCTATTTCATTCACAGAACCATTGTAGTTTGTTTCTGGTGTCACTATTGATTTTGCTAATTCAGGACCAACGTTTACAAAAAATTTATTGAAACCACTGACCACATCTTCCATATTATTTATCATATTGCCATTTTCAATAAAATATTCTGGATAATTAGCATTCTTAGGACGATTACTAATAATCCCATTGAGTACTTGCCATATTCCTCTTAAGTTATTTTTGTTATCCTCTAATATTCTGTTGTAATATTCTTTCTTACAGGTCCTCATTATATTAGTAAGCTTTTATATTTGATCTCAGCTTCCACCGTTCTGCATTTAATGAATTGTTTATATAATATATTCTTCTTTTTACATGCATTTATTAACCCCTTGGTGACCCAAGGAATATTTTTTTTTTGTTGTCTGTCACTGTATTGTTTTATAGGACAGTTTTTATTGTACAATGATTGAAATATTTGTAAAAAATTATCATATGCTTTATTTATGACATTTTCATCATAAACTATCTTCCAATCTTGTATTAATAATTCCTTTGTCAGTAAATACATTGATTCTTCGGTTCTTATTCTTTTATATTTAATATTTTTGGTATGCTTTTCTTCCTATAGTCACATTGATAGACAACAAAAATCGGCAGGTGGTCACTGATATCATTCAATAAAAGCCCACTCCTGATATTATTTTCCATAATGTTTGTGAATATGTTATCTATTAGTGTGGCACTGTGTGACGTGATTCTGCTAGGTCCGGTAATTGTTGGATGTAAGCCCATACTGTACATTGTGTTGATAAATTCTTCTGTCAAACTATGTTGTTTTGAGTTCATCAGATCTATATTGAAATCCCCACAGATGAACATAACTTTATGAGTTAGTTTTGCATACATTTTTCCATCCAGTCCTTAAATAAGTCAATGTTTGATCCAGGTGTTCTATATACGCAGCTCACTACTACATTCTTCACATTGTCCAGACAGATTTCTATTGTAATACATTCAAATAAATCATCCACAGTTACTGACAGATTTTCAACAACCTTGTATTTCAAGCTCTTGTCAACATAAATTGCAACTCCTCCTCCTTTTTTCACTTTTCTATTTATATAATTTAATTCATAGCCATCCATGGTAAAATCCACTCCTTTCTCTTCACTGAGCCATGTCTCTGATATTGCCACAATATTGAATGGCTCATTAAATTGATGTAAATAATCTTTAATGTTATTAAAGTTGGCATAGAGACTTCTGCTGTTGAAGTGGATCATAGAAATATTGAAATCAGATGTGACCATTGTGTTAAACTGATCATCTGTGTAGTAATTACAGTCATTATTGATGGAGCTAAATAAATTATTATCAGGGTCTATGTTATATTCTACATCCTGTGGGTTGTGATCTGTATATTCAAAAACTTTCAGTTCCTGTTGTTCCTGTTTGTTGATCTTTGACATGACAACTCTCACAAATATACTGTATATGCAATGAGGCCAGGCACAAAATTAATGTAATCCATGCCTTTCCACTGCTAACTTTGCCGTGCCCCTTTAGTAAATCTTGACAGTAGTTTTTTAATGCCAAAACAGGGTTTTGCGATGGTGCAGCACGTTAGTAAATCGGCCCCCTTATCTGTAAAAGATGAAAAGCTTCTTAGGATACTGAAAATGACAAATTTTCAGTTATCAGTAAGAGCTGCTTGGCACGCCGCGCCATTCATCAGCGGCGCCACCTGCTCACGCACCTGACAATCATCAGCGACGAGGGATAAAGGCCGTCTCGCCCGGAGGCTCGGCCTGAAGCCGTCAGACTTCGTCCCTCACCGTTGTGAGCTACTTCTCTTCAGCAAGCATAATTTGGGTAAGAACCCTTACCTCTCTTTCCCAGTCTGCTCCCCTGTGCACAGGTGGATTCCCCGGCGGCAGACATCTCCACTCCATCGCCCAATCCTCGCTGCTGTACGGAGCTCTCCAGGTGGCTGTCTTCCGGGCTTCGCCCCCTTGTTGTGCCAGCTATCCTGACAATCCAAGTAAGTCCTTCTCTCGCCATTAATCCCTCCTGTGTTGGTGTATGCCCGTCACCCTCTCCCTGTGCTCTCTCCATAGGGTTGCTCGGCTGAACGGTCACCTGCCTCTGTGCCTGAAGCAAACGCCATCACCAACACATTTACATCCCGCAGACACGCACTCATTCACTCCTGCTGTTAATAAACTCTTTGAACTATTCTAAGCCTGTGTGTGTGCGTCTCCTGAGCCGTGCGTTATGTCAGTACGGCTTCAGCAGAGCGGCTCGGCGGACGGCGGGCTCGCACACCGGTTTACCACTCTCGAGGCTAGAGTGGATCAAATTGCTTATCAACAGCAGGTTATCCTAAATCAATTATTAAACTTAACTAACTGGTTGGGCCGCTTAGATCCTCAACAGCCGTTCCCCCCGGCTCGTCAGGGTGGCGCGGCTCCTGCTGTTCCAGCGGCCGTCCAGCCGGCTCCAGTGGCACCGGTTCGGCTCACACCGATTCCGACCCCCGCCCGCTTTAGCGGTAAGCTCGGCGGAGCGCGGGGGTTCATTATGCAGTGTGAGTCCGTGTTCCACCGTGTGCCCGGAGATTTTCCCTCGGATCACAGCCGGATTGGTTACATAGGGAATCTTCTGGAGGGGCGTGCGTTAACTTGGACCTACGCCGTAATGGCGAGGTCCAGTTATGCCACCCTCACCTATGACCAGTTCGTGAGGCGCTTTCTGGAGGTCTTTGACCATTCTCAAACCGAGACGGTCCAGGTCGATCGGCTTCTCGCTCTCCAGCAGGGAGGCCGGTCGGCAGCGGACTACTCGGTCGACTTCCGGGTAGCGGCGGAGGAATTGGGCTGGGAGGAACGCTCCCTCTGTGGCCTGTTCCTCCGCAGCCTCAATAATGATCTGAGGGATGAACTGGCTGGACGGGATATCCCTGGGACGCTAGCGGAGCTGACATCCTTAGCGGTAAGTTTGGATAACAGGCTGCGCGAGCGCTCCTCGGGGCGGAAGTCTTCTTCTTCTCGCCCTTGTGGAGTCTCGCCGCACCTGTTCCAAGCTCGCCCCCTGGCGGCGCCGCCAGCATCGTGCCCCGAGGAGTCGGAGCCGATGGTGACGGGCTGGACCAAGCTTTCCCCTGCGGAGAAACAACGCCGCCGTGAGTTGGGCCTCTGCATGTATTGCGGAGGTGACCAACACACTGTGGAGCGTTGCCCGCGGAAAGCCAGTCGGCGGGGTCCGCGAATCGCTGTAGGGAGCCTCGCGGATCTCAACCGGTTAGACACCCTCACCCAATTAAAGCTGCCCATCCGTTTCTGCCACAATCCCACTGGGCACCTCACCCACGCACTGGTGGATTCGGGCGCAGAGGGCAGCTTCATTTCACAAGGCCTGGCAACCCGATTGGGCATCCGCTGTCAGGCATTAAAACACCCCATCTCCCTGGTCCATCTCTCCCGTGCCTCCCTTGGGAGAGTTTCTCACCAAACCATGCCTGTCCCAGTCATCATCTCAGGGAACCACCGGGAGGAGATGGTATTTTACGTCCTGCCGAACTCTGTGTCGCCCGTCATCCTGGGGTATCCCTGGCTACGCCTCCACAACCCTGTCCTGGACTGGAGGTCAGCTGGGGTATCGGCGTGGAGTACCTTCTGTATGGGCACCTGCCTTCAGTCCGCTGCCTGCTCCCCGTCTGCGGCTCCCCCTGTGGCGGATACAGCACCTCCGGACCTGTCGCTGGTGCCTCCAGAATTTCACGACCTGGGTATGGTATTTAGTAAATCGAAAGCTATGTCTCTTCCCCCGCATCGACCCTATGACTGTGCTATCAACCTCCGCCAGGGGGCTCCCCTGCCTTCTGGTCGGCTCTACAGCCTGTCGGCGCCGGAGAAGGAGACTATGAATACGTACCTGAAGGAATCACTGAGCGCTGGGATTATTCGCCCATCGTCGTCACCCGTGGGGGCAGGGTTTTTCTTTGTCGGGAAAAAGGACAGATCCCTCCGCCCCTGCATAGACTACCGATCGCTAAATGACATCACTGAGAGGGACCGTTACACCCTGCCCCTCATGGACACTGCCTTTCACTCCCTCCAGGGGGCGACCTGGTTTACCAAGCTGAATTTACGCAGCGCTTACCACCTCGTCCGGATCCGGGAGGGAGATGAATGGAAAACAGCCTTCCGTACCCCGAACGGCCACTTTGAGTATGTTGTCATGCCGTTCGGGTTGACCAACGCTCCTGCCGTCTTTCAGCGCCTCATTAATGACGTCCTCCGGGATTTCATCGGCCTCTTCGTGTTCGTCTACCTGGATGACATCCTTATCTTCTCCAAGTCCAGGGACGAGCACCAGGTCCATGTGAGGCGGGTCCTCCAAAGACTGCTGGAGAATCGGCTCTACGTGAAGGCTGAAAAATGCGAATTCTACGCTAGGACCACATCCTTCCTGGGATTCATCATCGCTCAAGACCAGGTGCTCCCAGACCCAGAGAAGGTGAAGGCGGTGGTGGAGTGGCCTACTCCCGCATCCCGGAAGCAGGTGCAACAATTTGTTGGCTTCGCCAATTTTTACCGCCGCTTTGTCCCAAATTTCAGCTCGATCGTCGGACCGCTGACCCGCCTCACGTCCCCGAAGGTCCCGTTCCGGTGGACTGAAGAGGTCGCTGCTGCCTTTAAGGCGCTGAAGGCGGAGTTCTCCTCCTCCTGGGTCCTTCGCCAGGTCGACCCCGCGCTGCAGTGGATTGTGGAGGTGGACGCTTCAGACACGGGGGTGGGAGCAGTGTTATCCCAGCGGTCACCTGACGATGGCGCCAAGCGACCGTGCGCCTTCTTCTCCCGGCGCCTGTCCCCGGCGGAGAGGAACTACGATGTGGGGGACAGAGAGCTCCTGGCCATTAAACTCGCCTTACAGGAGTGGCGCCACTGGCTAGAGGGGGCGGACCTGCCGTTTGTGGTCCTGACGGACCACAAGAACTTAGAATACTTACGATCTGCCAAGCGCCTGAATGCCCGCCAGGCGCGCTGCTCTTTGTTCTTCGCCAGGTTCCGCTTTTCAATCACCTTCAGGCCGGGCTCCAAAAACGGCCTGCCTGACGCCTTCTCTAGGCAGTTCACCCCCGTGGAGGCTGAGGAGACGCCCCCCACTATCCTGCCCAGGTCGTGCGTCGTGGGAGCCATCTCTTGGGACATTGAAGACAAGATCCGGAAGGCGCAGGAGGTGGAACCTGATCCTGGCGGCGGACCAGAGGGAAGACTGTTCGTCCCATCTGCGGTCCGAGGAGAGGTCATCCACTGGCTCCACACCTCCCGGCTCACCTGTCATCCCGGCACCTCTCAGATGATTAGCCTCCTCCAACGGTCCTTTTGGTGGCCAGGCCTGCGGAGGGATGCAGCCCGCTACGCCCGGGCTTGCCCAATCTGTGCCACCAGCAAGTCGGGAAATGCACCCCCCAGCGGGTCTGCTCCAGCCTCTGCCCGTCCCCGGCAGGCCCTGGTCGCACATCGCACTGGATTTCGTCACCGGACTCCCCGTTTCCAACTCCTTTGACACCGTCCTGACCATCGTGGACCGTTTCTCCAAGGCGGCACACTTCGTCCTCCTGCGAGGTCTCCCTACCGCCCTGGAGACGGCGGGCCTCCTTGTCCAACACGTGGTCAGGCTGCACGGGATTCCGGTGGACGTGGTCTCGGACCGGGGCCCCCAATTTTCATCCGAGGTTTGGAGATCTTTTTGTAACGCCATCGGAGCCAAGGTGAGCCTCTCCTCCGGCCATCACCCCCAGTCTAACGGGCAGTGTGAGAGGACCAATCAGGAGCTGGAGGCTGCGCTCCGCTGTGTTACCAGATCCAAGCCGACGTCCTGGAGCAACCATCTCGCCTGGGTGGAGTATGCCCACAACACCGCCCGCTCTTCTGCAACGGGGATGTCCCCCTTCAAGGCGTCCCTGGGTTACGACCCCCCGCTGTTTCCAGCGCAGGAGAGCGAGGTAACTGTCCCCTCTGTTAGGGCGCACCTTAGGCAGTTCCGCTCCACCTGGGCTGCCGTGCGTCATGCGCTTTTACGCACAGCGGAGCGCAACAGGATCGTGGCGGACCGGCACAGACGACCTGCCCCGGCGTACAGAGTTGGGCAACTCGTGTATGTGTCTACCCAGGACGTCACATTAAAAGGCGAGAGGAGGAAGCTGGCACAGCGATTCATGGGTCCCTTTCCCATCACCCGGATCATTAACCCGGTGGCTGTGCGCGTGGCTATTCCCCCCTCCCTCCACATCCATCCCACTTTCCACGTGTCGAAGGTGAAATTGGCAGTCACTGACCCCCTTTGCCCTCCTCCTGCAGCGCAACCCGCGCCCCGGATGATTGGTGGCCATCCGGCCTGGTCCGTCTCCTCCATCCTGGACTCCCGGCGCCGAGGTCGTAGGTTGCAATACTTGGTGGACTGGGAGGGCTATGGGCCCGAGCATCGACAATGGGTGCCCCCGTCGTTTGTGTTGGACCCATCGCTCATCGCGGACTTCCACCGAGCGCACCCGGATAAGCCATCGCCAGGAGGCGCTGCTAGAGGGGGAGTACTGTCACGCCGCGCCATTCATCAGCGGCGCCACCTGCTCACACACCTGACAATCATCAGCGGCGAGGGATAAAGGCCGTCTCGCCCGGAGGCTCGGCCTGAAGCCGTCAGACTTCGTCCCTCACCGTTGTGAGCTACTTCTCTTCAGCAAGCATAATTTGGGTAAGAACCCTTACCTCTCTTTCCCAGTCTGCTCCCCTGTGCACAGGTGGATTCCCCGGCGGCGGACATCTCCACTCCATCGCCCAATCCTTGCTGCTGTACGGAGCTCTCCAGGTGGCTGTCTTCCGAGCTTCGCCCCCTTGTTGTGCCAGCTATCCTGACAATCCAAGTAAGTCCTTCTCTCGCCATTAATCCCTCCTGTGTTGGTGTATGCCCGTCACCCTCTCCCTGTGCTCTCTCCATAGGGTTGCTCGGCTGAACGGTCACCTGCCTCTGTGCCTGAAGCAGACGCCATCACCAACACATTTACATCCCGCAGACACGCACTCATTCACTCCTGCTGTTAATAAACTCTTTGAACTACTCTAAGCCTGTGTGTGTACGTCTCCTGAGCCGTGCGTTATGTCACTGCTAAACCATAAGGGCTATAAGCTTAAAGAAGAGTCAAATATAATGGGCTTCAATTTTTAGGCTTTGACTATCACAGTACAGAGTGAGATCTGACCAACTCCAAAGAAGGACATTTTTACTGTCACCTTATCAGAGGTATTAATTAGAAAGAGTAAATATAACAATTATAACATTGTGTCAAGAGCAATGATTATTTTCAAGCCTATTCTAACAATATTAAAATGCATAAAACCAAAAGATTCAACATGATTTAGACCTGTTATCATGTCCAAAGCTGTCTAACTGACACACTGGTGCATTATCAGAACTCTGTATCAGTGTCACAGTTTCTCCCTGCAATGAAGGAGCTGCAAAAGCACTCAAATCCTCAAACCGAGCTAAGTAGGGCATGGTTGATGGTGCTAATGATGTTCTCACTCAACAAGTCCAAGTTCACATCTAGTCTCATTGATGTTGACCTTCACAATTAACTTTCTTTTGTAATTCAGTAAACATTTTTATGTTCAGGCTGGAACATGGTTATGGTGAGGCACCTAATGGTTAGGGTTATGGTACAATGAGGGGTCCATTTATAAACATTTTAAAAATTCTCTTATACTGCTCATCTCTCCCATCTCACTGTATGGGCTCATTTTCATAACCACTACAAGGTGCGCCTTCCGCTACTTTTGTTGTCTCTGCCAACATAAAGTAGTTTTGCACCAGTGAAACATGTATGTTTCACATAAAAGGTGCTTTTCTGATGTCAGCGGTGTCTGAAGAGGCCTCAAAACCATCTCTGGGCACCAGAATACCTCCTCCCAGGCTGTGGGGGGTAGAACGGCCTGAATCTATTCTTTAACAGGTTTGACCAACTGCCCTCTTCCCCGCCTGACCAGCAACCCTTGCTGGCTCCACCCTCATATAGTCCCCCTGTCCACTGCCCTCCCTCAACCCCTTCCCCCCTTACATCCCCCAGCTCTCAGTGCACATCCCCTGCTGTGTTTTCCAGCACAGACCCAACACCCCCTTCCAACACACAGCCCCCCTGCCTCAGTCTCTCCGTTACTAAGACCCAGGTGAGAGCTGAGCTGAAGAAGATCAAAGCGAGGAAGGCTGCAGGTCCGGACAGCATCAGCTCGAGGCTCCTCAAGTCCTGTGCAGACCAGCTGTGCAGGATCGTGGAGCACATCTTCAATCTGAGCCTGAAGCTGGGGAGGGTACCACAGCTGTGGAAAACATCCTACATGGTATCTGTGCACCTTAGGGTACACAGGTACCATGCACGTACCACCCCAAGGTGCACAGACTCCGCACCCCAAGGACCTAAACAGCTACAGACCAGTGGCCCTCACATCACACCTAATGGATCCTGGACTACCTCACAAACCAACCACAGCTTGTGAGGACCCAGGACTGTGTGTCTGACACCATCATCTGCAGTACAGGGGCCCCCCCAAGGAACAGTTCTGGCTCCCTTCCTGTTCACCCTCTACACTGCTGACTTTGCACACAACACACCACACTGCCATCTAGAGAAGTTCTCTGATGGCTCTGTGATCATCGGCCTCATCTCTGAGGGGGGTGACACGGAGTACAGAGGACTTATCCAGGACTTTGTGGACTGGTGCCAAAGGAACTGCCTTCAGATCAATGTGAGGAAAACCAAGGAACTGGTGGTAGACTGCCGCAGGTGAGGATAACCCCCCCACAGCACCGGTAAACATCCAGGGAACAGACATTGAGATAGCAACATCTTACAAGTACCTGGGTGTTCACCTAACAATAAACTGGACTGGTCACACAACAGCAATGCGCTCTACAAGAAGGGGTAGCGCAGGCTGTTGCTCCTGAGGAGACGCAGGTCTTTGGAGTGCGGGGGAATTCCTGAAGACCTTCTATGATTCTGTGGTGGCATCAGCCATTACATATGGAGTGGTTTGCTGGGGCAGCAGCATCACAGCAGCCGTCAGGAAGAGACTGAACAGGCTGATCAAAAAAGCAAGCTCTGTTCTGGGGTGACGCCTCGACCAGTGGAGGAGATAGGAGAGAGGAAGATAGTAGCTAAGCTGCCAACTCTGCTGGAGTCCGAGTCCCACCCCATGTAAGACATGCTGAACACACTGAGGAGCTCATTTAGAGGTAGGCTGCGCCATCCTAAGTGCTCGAGGGAGAGGTTCCGCAGGTCCTTCCTACCTATGGCTGTCTGACTTTATAATCTAACCGGTGGTGCTCATAGAGGCTGTATTAAACCAGTCTCTCCAGGATTTCGTAGGATGTTTTTATGATTGTTGTGGCCCAAAAAGCCTGACTTCGTGGGAACTTTTTTTATAAAGTTGCGATAAAAGTTGCAATGTTTTTAGAGTGTTTTTTTTGCACTAAAAGTTGTGGGAAGAATTACAAATTTTACAGCAGATGTTTTTTTTTTTTTCAGTTTACTGCAGTGATATTCTTTCTATACAATACAAGAAAAGCACAGGATTGTCAAAAATTTCCTATTACAGGGATTTATAAATTAAGCAGAAACTTCTGCTATACAGAACAACTTTTTTGTGCGAGAGCAAATACAGACTTTAACACAATATCCATTACAGCAGCTAAAATGTACTGAATGTGTCATGGTAGCCCTCGCGGGCTACCAATAAGACACACACAAGTCCACCAGTGAGTTTTAGTGAGTTTTATTACGGTGAAAGGGTGTTTACACAAGCTGCTGAGTAGATGACAGAGTCCCTGCAGAACAGGAAGCATAGGCAATACAGCACACTACGGGTCCAGGGCAGGAAACAGTCACACACAGACAAGCTAGGTAATAATTGCACCTGGACTGCAAAAGCAGGGACTTACAGCACCAATTACACCGGAGGGAATAAGGCTATACAGCTCACTTACTATGCCGGTGAAAAGACGGTCAAGCCCTTAGGCAGCCGAGGTGAAGATAGTCCAGGCATCCGTGGCGATGGGTGAACAAAATAACGATCAGTAATGTGACCATTAGCGATCAGACACTGCTGCGTCTAATGACGCTAGCACACAGCTTAAATAACCAAGGACCGATGACAGATGACACACAGCTGACCGACCGTTGACAGGCGGAAACCCCTCCGAGCACTTTCACAATAAGAGCCCGGAGAGGCCAAAATACTGCCCGCAGCTGTCAAGGCCGGCAGCGAGACATAACTTTAACCCGAGCGCGATAAGAACCGACGCTCGGGTCATAACAGTACCCTCCCCGGGCGGACTCTGGACGCCCCAAGGGACCACCCTGCCCCCCCAGGGTGGGAGGTAGGGGGACAGGTACGGAGGGAGAGAAACCAACCAACAAAAACAAGACAAGACCAAAACAAGAAATACATACAAACACATGACTCAGGGAAAAAAACAAGACTAAGACCAGACAAAAAAAACACAGGAAATACATGACTCAGGGGAAAAACAAGACTAAGAAAAAGAAAACACATGACAAAACAAGGCTAAGACAAGACTGAGACTCACAAGGGAAAAAAAACAAGAGACAAAAAATGCTCTAACATGACTAAGGCAAAGACTCACAAGGTAACAAGAGGCAAACACAAATTGCTCAGACTAGACAAAGTCAATGACTGTGGTTTACAAGGTAACAAAATGCTCGAACTAAGATAAGATAAGATAAGCCTTTATTAGTCCCACAACGGGGAAATTCCAGGATTGCAACAGCACAGGGATAGCAACACTCAGAGCAACAATCAGAAGGCAAGAAAAAAAAAAAAAAAACAAAAAAAAAAAAAACCAAGAGCAGCTAATATACTGTACATATGTACATATTACTATAAAATATATATATACACACACACACAGACACACAGTGCAGAGCATTGCAGCTGGATGGAATAAATATATGAATATATGAACACACAGTGCAGAGCATTGTAGCTAGATGGAATAAATATGTAAATATATAAACACCCACAGTACGGAGCATTGCAGCTAGGTGGAATAAATATGCAAGTATATAAACACACACAGTGCGGAGCAATGTAGCTAGATGGAATAATATAAGATAAGATAAGATAAGATAAGCCTTTATTAGTCCCACAACGGGGAAATTCCAGGATTGCAACAGCACAGGGATAGCAACACTCAGAGCAACAATCAGAAGGCAAGAAAAAAACAAGCAAGCAAGAGCGGCTAATATACATATGTACATATTACTATAAAATAAATATATACACACACACACACAGACACACAGTGCAGAGCATTGTAGCTGGATGGAATAAATATATGAGTATATGAACACACAGTGCAGAGCATTGTAGCTAGATGGAATAAATATGTAAATATATAAACACCCACAGTACGGAGCATTGCAGCTAGGTGGAATAAATATGCAAGTATATAAACACACACAGTGCGGAGCAATGTAGCTAGATGGAATAATATGTAGATATATAAAAACAGTGCGGAGCATTGTAGTTAGATGGAATAAATATGTAAATATATAAACACACACAGTGCAGAGCATTGTTGCTAGATGGGATGAAACAGCATAACCGTCTACTTAGTTATCCTACATGGTATGATTATGTGCCCATACATATTCTCACCCTCCATAGCGACCGGTATGTTCCTAGTTGTATGCCGGAGGGGACCATTGTGTAAGTCTATTGCATCTTTTGCATTCAAAAAACTATTAGTTTGTTACGTCTTTTTGCTATCTCTGCGAGCAGCCCTGCTTAGGTTGTACAGTCTGACAGCCGTTGGTAGGAAGGACCTACGAAACCTCTCGGTTGTGCACCTGGGATGATGTAGTCTGCTGCTAAATGAGCTCCTCAGTGCATCCAGTATGTCCTGCATAGGGTGGAACTCGGACTCCAGCAGAGATGACAGTTTAGCCACCGTCCTTCTCTCTCCTATCTCCTCCATCGGATCAAGGCGCTGCCCCAGGACAGAGCTAGCTTTCTTAATCAGTTTGTTCAGTCTCTTCCTATCGGCTGCAGTAATGCCACTGCCCCAGCAGACCACTCCAAAAGTGATGGCTGATGCCACCACCGTGTCATAGAATGACTTCAGCAGCGCCCCTTGTACACCAAAAGACCTGAGTCTCCTCAGCAGGAACAGCCTGCGCTGTCCCTTCTTGTAGAGTGCGTCAGTATTGTGTGACCAGTCTAGTTTATTGTTCAGATGAACACCCAGGTACTTATAGGATGTCACCATCTCGATGTCTGTTCCCTGTATATTTACTGGTGCTGTGGGGGGCTGCCCATGCCTGCGGCAGTCCACCACCAGCTCCTTAGTTTTCCTCGCGTTGATCTGGAGGCAGTTCCGATGGCACCAGTCCACGAAGTCCTGGATAAGCCCTCTGTACTCAGCTTCATCTCCATTGGAGATGAGGCCAACGATCGCAGAGTCATCAGAGAACTTCTGTAGATGGCAGTGTGTTGTGTTGTGTGAGAAGTCTGCAGTATAAAGAGTGAACAGGAAGGGAGCCAGCACCGTTCCCTGGGGGGCCCCCGTGCTACTGATGATCGTGTCGGACACACAGTCCCGGGTTCTCACAAACTGAGGCCGGTTCGTGAGGTAGTCCAGGATCCATGATGACAGGTGCTGGTCCACCCCTGCTCGCAGCAGCTTGTCCTTCAGGATCATCGGTTGGATGGTGTTGAAAGCACTGGAGAAGTCAAAGAACATGATCCTCACCATATTCCCGGGCTTCTCCAGGTGGGACAGAGAACGGTGAAGGAGGAAGATCACCGCATCCTCCACCCCAATGCCATGCTGGTAGGCGAACTGGAGTGGATCCATCGCTGGTTCCACCAGGGGGCGGAGGTGAGCAAGGAGCAGTGTCTCCAGGGTCTTCATCAAGTGGGACGTCAAGGCCACCGGTCTGTAGCTGTTCAGGTCTTTGGGGTGGGAAGTTTTTGGTACAGGTACCACACAAGATGTTTTCCACAGCTGTGGTACCCTCCCCAGTTTCAGGCTCATGTTGAAGATATACGTCACAATCCCACACAGCTGGTCTGCACAGGACTTGAGGAGCTTTGCGCTGATGCCGTCCGGTCCCGGCGCCTTCCTCGCTTTGATCTTCCTCAGCTCCGTCCTCACCTGGGTCTCGGTCAGGGTCAGGATGGGGGGCTGTGTGTTGGGAGTGGGGGGGTGTTGGTGGAGTGGGGAGTGGGCAGCAGGACTTGATTTCTTTAGAGGCAGCAGTGGTTGTTGTGCAGACAGGGGGGAGGGCGGTTGGTCAAATCTATTGAAAAACAGATTCAGGTTGTTCGCCCACTCCCTGCCCCCCGTGGCCTGGGGGGAGGTATTCTGGAGCCCCGAGATGGTTTTGAGGTTTCTCCAGACCCCGCTGATGTCGCTCTGTTGCAGCTTGTCCTCCATCTTCTTCCTGAAGCTGTCCTTGCCTTCTCTGATCTTTCTCCTCAGCTCCCTCTGTACGGAATGTATGTGATATATAAAAACACAGTGCGGAGCATTGTAGCTAGATGGAATAAATATATAGATATATAAATATAAACACACCCAGTGCAGAGCATTGTAGCTAGATGGAATAAATATGTAAATATATAAACACACACAGTGCAGAGCATTGTTGCTAGGTGGGATGAAACAGCATAACCGTCTATTTAGTTATCCTACATGGTATGATTATGTGCCCATACATATTCTCACCCTCCATAGCGACCGGTATGTTCCTAGTTGTATGCCGGAGAGGACCATTGTGTAAGTCTATTGCATCTTTTGCATTCAAAAAAAAAAAAAAAAAAAAAAAAAAAACTAGACAAAGACTATGGTTTACAAAGAAACAAGGGGAAAACAAAAATTGCTCGGACTTAACCGTGATCAAGACTGTGACTTTGGCTACAACAAAAAACAAGAGGCAATCTAAAATTGCTCAGACCTGACTAAGACTTTGAAAAACAAGAAAAAACAAGAGGCAATCTAAAATTGCTCAGACCAGACTAGGACTATGACTTTGAAAACAAGAAAAAACAAGAGGCAATCTAAAATTGCTCAGACCTGACTAAGACTATGACTTGGAAACAAGGAAAAAACAAGAGGCAATCTAAAAATGCACAGACCTGACTAAGACTATGACAAACAAAGAAACACGAGACAATTAAAAAAATTGCTCGAACTTGACCTGACTAAGACTATGACTTTGAAACAAGAAAAAAAAACAGGAGGCAATCTAAAATTGCACAGACCTGACTAAGACTAAGACTTTGGAAAACAAGAGGCAATCTAAAATTGCACAGACCTGACTAAGACTAAGGCTTGAAAACAAGAGGCAATCTAAAATTGCTCAGACCAGACTAAGACTATGACTTGGAAACAAGGAAAAATAAGAGGCAATCTAAAATTGCTCAGACCAGACTAAGACTATGACAAACAAGAAAAAACAAGAGGCAATCTAAAATTGCTCAGACCTGACTAAGACTATGACAAAACAAAGAAACACGAGACAATTAAAAAAAAATTGCTCGAACTTGACCTGACTAAGACTATGACTTTGAAACACGAAAAAATTACAAGATGTACATGACCAGAATTGACACCAAATGGGCCCACAGAAAATCCCACAGTACATGAAACAGTCAGGTGGCCTGCCCCAGTCCCATGCTCCCAGGAATACGTCCTCTGGTGGCCGAACCAGGTCACCCCGTAACCCACACAGTATATTGGGTGGCCAACCCAAGATGCCGAAAGCTCCAAGCAGTTCCTCGGGTGGCCGACCCGCATACCACAACCAGCAGGACCGTGGAGGGACTGTGTGCAGCCGCTCACCTGAAAACAAAACAGGAGAGCGCCAATCTGTCAAACAAAACCCACTAATGGCCCCCAGCTGGTGATTCCTGAGAGGGGGACAACCCAAACCCCGGGCCCCCTCGAATCCTGATTGGGTCGCAGCCGCACCTGCGCTGGACCCCCACTGGACCTCGTCGGACCCCGATTGGGTCAGGACGGACCCAGATTGGGTCACCGCTGCACCCACGTTGGACCCCGACTGGGTCACCTCGGCCCATACGTCGGACCCCGACTGGGTCAGGACGGGTCCCGATTGGGTCACCGCTGCACCCACGTTGGACCCCGACTGGGTCACCTCGGCCCATACGCCGGACCCCGACTGGGTCAGGATGGGTCCCGATTGGGTCACCGCTGCACCCACGTTGGACTCCGACTGGGTCACCTCGGCCCATACGTCGGACCCCGACTGGGTCAGGACGGGCCCAAATTGGGTCACCGCTACACCCACGTTGGACCCCGACCGGGTCTCCTCGGCCCACACGTTGGACCCCGACCGGGTCTCCTCGGCCCAAACGACGGACTACGACTGGTTCAGGACTGCTCCGGCGACGACCTCCATCTCCGAACCTGGAATCCCCGGTCCCGTAACCTTGACTGGCTCCGGACCGGCAACGCTGTGGAGGTGCTCAGAACACAAGGAAGAACCGGGATCAGTTCCACCGGCAGCGCCAGAGCCCAGCGAGACGAGCTCGGGTGCAGCGGCCGGCTGCCCCTCACTCGCCCCCCCATGAGGCAGGCAAAAATGCTCTAACACACCATACAGGAAAACAAGAAAGAGCACTTGCCTGCACTCGAGCTCTGGAGCCGTCCAGGACTTCGCCGATCCAGGTTCATGAAGATGCTCGTCGTCGGGCTCCCACTCGGCTGTGTCGGGTTCCACAACTGGCCTGATGGTCTCTGCAGCTGGATCCTCATGCGCAGACGTCCGTGCCAATAACCCGTATGGCGTGGAGGCAGAGGACCCTGGACCCGCTGACTCGGGCTGCATCCCTGAAGAACCTTGGGGACGCTCTCTCGTCGGCTCTGGCTCCTCACTGCAGTCCGTTCTCCTCCTCTGTCCAACAAAAGGCTGCAAGACCGGGATGTCTCCCAGAGCTGCAGGCCTCCCCCTCGTTCGCCGGCGTGGGACTGACGCCGAGGACCGCTCCGCAGGAGGAGACACAGAGGCAGCAGGTTTAATATAAATAGCTACAGCTGGGGAAAGAAACTCAGGGAGCTGCGGACCCTGAGCTCACCCCCAGGAGTCAGACAAGACAGATCACTATTACTACAAGGAAAGTGAACTTGGACTTGCCTGTCTCCCGGGGGGAGGATGTTATCAGCTGTAGCGAACGTTGCTCCTTCCCTCGCTCGCTGAATGCTGAAAGACCCAAGAACGGAGCCCACCGGCGCAGGACTCGGCTCACACTCAGCAGCTGGCTGGTTGAGGGGGTCATCCCGGCGGCCCGGAACTGGATCTGGAGCTGGAGCTTGCCGAAAATGCGCCCGGCCGTGACGCCGACGCCGGCCCCCAGATGGTGCGAACTCCCGAAAAGGATCCCTAGGCGAAAAACAGGTGTGCCTCTTCACCTGCTCCATGCCGCGTTCCTCCTCCATTATCAGGAACAGTTCGCGTTGGGCAGCGATGTCCTCCCTCCTAACGTCGACTTCCGGGTGGTTGGCGAAGCAGGGAGAGAGGTTACAGAGCACATCTTCGGCGGCGTCCAGGTACCAATGTATGCCGGGGTCGTAGTCCAACATGGAAGCGGAGATGAGTAACTCATCTACCGCTTCCAAGACACACGTCAGCACATGACTCCTCGGTGACGGCATTCCTCGCATACACAGGTCCCAGACAGGGAAAACAACGTCCAAAACTCAACTCACTGGTGAAAAAGCATCTCAAAATGGCATCACCGTAAAACGCTGTTTGGGCAGCAGTGTACTGTCATGGTAGCCCTCGCGGGCTACCAATAAGACGCACACAAGTCCACCAGTGAGTTTTAGTGAGTTTTATTACGGTGAAAGGGTGTTTACACAAGCTGCTGAGTAGATGACAGAGTCCCTGCAGAACAGGAAGCATAGGCAATACAGCACACTACGGGTCCAGGGCAGGAAACAGTCACACACAGACAAGCTAGGTAATAATTGCACCTGGACTGCAAAAGCAGGGACTTACAGCACCAATTACACCGGAGGAAATAAGGCTATACAGCTCACTTACTATGCCGGTGAAAAGACGGTCAAGCCCTTAGGCAGCCGAGGTGAAGATAGTCCAGGCATCCGTGGCGATGGGTGAACAAAATAACGATCAGTAATGTGACCATTAGCGATCAGACACTGCTGCGTCTAATGACGCTAGCACACAGCTTAAATAACCAAGGACTGATGACAGATGACACACAGCTGACCGACCGCTGACAGGCGGAAACCCCTCCGAGCACTTTCATAATAAGAGCCCGGAGAGGCCAAGATACCGCCCGCAGCTGTCAAGGCCGGCAGCGAGACATAACTTTAACCCGAGCGCGATAAGAACCGACGCTCGGGTCATAACAGAATGCATATTGAAGAGTTGTAGCATCAGCTTCTCCTCAGGCCAATTCAGGAAATCACTCTTCTTCATTTCAAAGAAATTCCCACTCAACTTTGGTCAAGAATTGCTGTGTGTCTTCATCATTCAGGATCCCAGTGTAAACAATTTCACTTTTGTAGAGAGACCTGATAAGGACTTGCTTTTAAAGGCTTAAAGTGGACTTTAAACCCTTGGAGTCAAATCCCAACTAGACAGTTCATGCTGATAGTATCCGTTCGTACCAGGAACTGATACTCTTAAAGGCCTTGTCCAGACGAAAATTCAATATCGCTAAATCGTATCTTAAATTTTTGTGTGAGACGAGCTAATTTGAACCGCACATGTTTTGGTGTCAACAAATGTCGCATAAGGTGACAATGCGCTCTTGAAGTATGCTGTCCTTGAGAGCTGTCTGACTCAGCCAAGCGATCAGCGGCTAAGATGGCCACTGACTGTGTGACATCATCACAGGGAGAGACACGCACACGCTTGGCGGACATTGCTTGTTGTTTACGTTTTAAAATCGGCGATTACGGATATTTCTCGGAGTACTTGTGGATTACAAATAGATTATTTATTAAGATTAGGATTTCAGGAACTGAATTAATTATGGTTTGGCGTTGTGTTGTCTACGGGTGCGACGTTATACCAGCGGAGCATGCGGTGAGTGTTTATGAATTTCCCGTCCTTGAGAAAATCAGAACGGCATGGGTGAAATTCGTTCAGAAAACGCGAAAAAATTGGAATGATGTCGGTAACTCACCCAACATGTGCAGTAGACATTTCGTTGACAGCGATTTCGAGAATAAGATGCAATTTGTGTCACGACTCGCCGCTCATCAGCGGCTTCAGCTGCACGCACACCTGCGCCTCAATTTATTTATTTCAGGGACAAAGGGCTGTGAAAAAGTTGTTGATATGATCAACAAAACACGGGTCCTCAGGGATGTGTGAAAGCTGAGTCCAGGGCAGCAAACTTCAAATGTGGAGGCTTTCCACAGTCTGATTATTCATTTTGCACCAAAGAGTGTACACTTCTCATTCCTTGGAATGTTGACAAGGTGAGGAGATGCAATATGTGACCAAAAATATGAAATGCAATTATAATAACAGTACCAATTACATAAGAGTTTCTGCTGATAGACAGATCACTTATATGTCCAAAAATAAATCATTGTGATAATATTCTAATTACAGACTTTGTTTAGCTGCAATGCACTTTAATGAAAATGCAGGCCGCAAGCAGGCACAGAATCGTGATGGTGAGCCGGTCTTCATCATCAGGTACCCAAAATTCAAAAAAGGCGGATATACACTGCAAGCAAAGAAAGTTAATCCAACTTTCGGGGAGTATAAGAAATATTACTATCATTTTCTAGGCTTGTATATGATATTTACAGTGGGTGGAGGGTTGGTCTTCATTCAACTTTCACATTTCATAGCTTTTATCAAATTATGTTAATTTGGGTCAAATTTGTATTTCATACTGTAGTCAAATGGATGTCTAATTTTTATTGAATATATTTTTTTCAGAATATGTGGATGATCTGATGAATACTCTGTTCAACAAAACCTTGGTTGATCCAACCCACTTATGGGAGCAGTGGCACTCTGTACAAGCCAGAGTTCCTGCCACATTGAGTGCCAAATTTCAGCGTCCCATCAAAGCTGATGCTGTTGAGCAACATGTATCTAGATTTTCAAAATCAAACATGTAAAAGTAGAAGAAATTTCCAATTAGCAATGAAAGTTCAGCTTTCAATTGTTAGGGAAGCAACATATTTTGCTAAGACAAACAAATATAAGCCTAAGATTTTAAGAGAAATGTGCTTTTAAAAATGGAACCCGAATTTTATACCATAAAATGGTAGAAAAATGATTCAAATGTATATGACATGCGACTTTGATGAATGCTGAAATATTAGAATTATAAAATTGACATGAACATTAATAAACTCAATATATGATTTTACAAAACTTTATTTAAATATCATTTTTCACAAATCTAATCTTGGTAGGCAAAATGCCTTGTAGTGATCCGATGGGAATGTTTCTCTGATGAGGCTCACAGCACAGGCAGGCAATATCACCCTCACTTCTTCCTGTGCTGACGTCACTGCTGCCCGCCCCTATCGACAGATGGCAGTACTGCAGTATCACTAAGTGAAAGATGGGCTATTACCAAATAAAGTCATTTATGGAGGCTGGTGACACATATTAAATCACGGGAATGGCCGGAATGGAATATTTTCATACAATCAGTTTATTAGTTCAATAAAAAAATGTCACCGTACGAGGACTTTAAAAAGTCATAAACTCCTTAAGCTGGCAGATATATGGTTGCCTCCCTCTTTTTGACATATAGCAGAACCCTCTAGGCTGCCCCCCCACTCACATTCCAAAACCTAAAAATTATCTACAGCTCAACAGTACCTCCTAGTGGACATCTACAGAATATGTTTCATTGAGTCATCTTGGACTGTTAATTCTGATTGAACATTAACCTTTCTTCCAGCTCTCATTTCCCAGGATTCTAAGGACACTGTGAAGATAATCGCCGGCAATGGTTTGCAATAGTTCATTAAGCCTTGATTTAAATGTGAGTGCATGTCTTAGGAATGTTTTTTTTTTTTCACGAGTGTTATTCAAATGAATGCTAAAATTATTAGTAATGGTATAAATGCATGGTCACTGAATATTAGCCTTGAGTCCCTTAATTTAGTTAGATCTTATATTGAGTATATAAGGGATTTCATAGGAAATGAACGTTTTTCTGAAACTTGTGAGTCAGCTATTTCTAACCAATCACCAGGCTGCATCTCTGTTAAATAATGCCCTTGCATTTGATTAGCTGTTCACAAACAAAGAAATGTTCCCTCATTGGACAAAAGCCCATTCAAACTCCTCTTTATGGAAGATAATTGGTCTGTCTTGCTGCCAGTCACACTTTTATGATATCAGAAGCGCAACCCTTTAAAAACACAGAGGGAGCCGCCCTAGTTCAGAGTTTTCTGTTCTTCTGTTGACTCTGCAGTTTTTTGAACCATTGCTTTTCTGTTGTTTTTAGTCTAAGGTGTTGTGTGTGTCTGAACCTTGTCAAGTCCTGCGCTAGCTTTCTTAAATCGCCTTTTTACAAGCTTTGCCTGTTCCCTGGTAACTGAGGAGAAACTATTCTTTTCCTATGAGCTCGCCTTTAAGATAAGATAAGATAAGATAAGATAAGCCTTTATTAGTCCCACAATGGGGAAATTCCAGGATTGCAACAGCATAGGGATAGCAACACTCAGAGCAACAATCAGAAGGCAAGAAAAAACATCTAGTAAACATATGTCCATTAAAGAGAGTTAAACTCTCAAATCCTTCTTCCTTCACCCCAGAAGCTGTTCTTATCCTATTTGAATGTTTTTACTTGGACTTTTTGACTTTTCATGCAGTTAAAGTGGATTTTTAAATTTCCTATTTTAAAGTGAACTGATAGAGATTTTTGGACTTTCTTTCCCTGCTCATCCATGTCTGACCCCGTCAAGAAACCAGGAGCTCGTGGGTGAAACTGACTAAAACCATTTTTTCTTCAGCCTTTGGGTTTTGGCCTACGGGCCGGGGACACTATAAATTTGGACTGGTTGCCAAAGGACTTCACGCCTGCTTCGGGGCCAGCCTTCACTCTCCTGGCCGCATGCCCCGTGGGAGCCCCCAGCCGAGTCTATGCTTCTCACAGCTGTGAACGATCTGAAAACAAACCAGCAGTCGCTTTCCTCCTGTATTCCAAATGCTGTCATGAAGAGCCGCTGAGCCATCCTGAACAATACCACCGGCTGGCGCCGACCACCGCTGAATACCTGGACCTACAGCTGTTGGCAAGTGAGACTCCCATTTTTCCTATCTGCTGGGTTTAAACGAGATGTCCTAAATATCAATTATAAATGAACATAACCAATATTTCATGGTACAATTTGTCCCTCAGCCATAGGACAAAGCTATAAACTGATGGAAAATTCTTATTAATTTTTAAGTAACCTCCTTTCACTTTTGTCGAGTAATTCAGAAGTTCTTTTTTAGATAATCAGCTTATTGAATTTTTCCCCCTAAAATTGCATTCTGATTTTGTTAGATACTTCAGCCTTCCATTGCATTATAGTGGAAACATAAAATGTGGTTTCCTGTTGGTTCCACAAAGGTTTAACTATAGATTTTATGCTCAGGAATCCACTAACATTGATGTGATATTGAACATCTGTTTATCATTTGAATCTGTTTACCCATCATTTGAATGCCATGTCATGTAACCTGAATGAGTTTCATTTAACAAACTTGTAAACGAGAGAAGTGGAAGCGTTTTTCCTTTGCATATATGCTTTTCTGGGTCACGGCAGTAAAATAACAAACAAAAAAAAAAAAAAAAAAAAAAAAAAAAAAAAACTTCCGGCGCCACACGAGTCGGCTGCCTTTTGCAACAGCGGCTCAATTCTGAGTTTTTTTCTTTCTTTCTTTACACACTTTATACATCACGGACACACAGATCGCCCCAAAATGCCTCCCGAGCCGGCGGACAGAGCCACTGTTTACAGCAGGAGATGGTACAGCAGGGAACAGCTGCTTGCACTTAATCGCCACTCGGTGCTGATGAAAAAACTCGACGTACCGAGAGAAATAAGGCGAAAACGACGTGGTTGTCGGGCTGGTGTTAGACGGCGGACAAGGAGTATAAGGTACAGACCCACCTTCCCATCCGTTATTATGGGGAATGTACGCTCTATACTGGGAAAGGTAGATGAGCTAGCGGCTATCTGCCGTTACGATAGCACATACCGGGAGTGCTCTCTCCTTTTGTTTACTGAGACGTGGCTAACTGAACTAGCAGCAGATGCTAACATTGAGCTGGAGGGTTTCCACATGATATGGGCAGACCGAACACCAGACAGTGGCAAAGCAAGGGGCGGTGGAGTGATAATGTATGTTAACAACAACTGGTGCAGACCGGGACATATCACTGTTAAACAACGTCACTGCAGCAAAGACATTGAGTTGCTAGCTGTTAGCATGCGGCCTACATATCTCCCGAGAGAACACTCACACGTGATCTGCATTGTTGTTTATGCAAATCCGACGGTGAACGCTGGGACAGCGCTTGACGTCATCCATTCAGTAACTGGCAGGCTGCAGACAGAACACCCAGATGCTCTTCTCCTCATCTCAGGCAATTTCAACCATGTTTCACTGTCTCCCATTCTGCCCACGTTTACCCAGTATGTCACATGCCACACTACAGACAATAAAACACTGGACTTATTCTACACAAACACTAAGGAGGCGTACACCTCATTACAACTCCCCCAACTCGGGAGATCGGATCACAACTTGGTTCATCTCCGGCCGGTGTACAAACCCCTAGTGCACAGACAACCCCCGGCCATGCGCACAGTGATGTTATGGTCTGAGGAGGCAATGGACACCCTAAAGGGCTGTTTTGAAGCCACCGCCTGGAAGCAGCTCTGCGATCCACATAGTGAGGACATCGATGGCCTCATTCACACCTTCACGGGCTACCTCAGCTTCTGTACGGACAAATCCGTTCCCACCAAGACCATACGGTGCTGCTCAAACAACAAACCCTGGATCAACCCTGAGATTAAAACACTTCTGAGAGAGAACAAGAGGATCTTCAGGTCGGGGAATAGGGAGATGCTGAAGTCCGTACAGAGGGAGCTGAAGAGAAAGATCAGAGAAGGCAAGGACAGCTTCAGGAGGAAGATGGAGGACAAGCTGCAACAAAGTGACATCAGCGGGGTCTAGAGAAACCTCAAAACCATCTCTGGGCTCCAGAATACCTCCCCCCAGGCCACGGGGGGCAGGGAGTGGGCGAACAATCTGAATGTGTTTTTCAATAGGTTTGACCAACCGCCCTCCCCCCTGACTGCACAACAACCACTGCTGCCTGTAAAGACATCAAGTCCTGCTGCCCACTCCCCACTCCACCAACACCCCCCCACTCCCAACACACAGCCCCCCATCCTGACCCTGACCAGGACCCAGGTGAGGACGGAGCTGAGGAAGATCAAGGCGAGGAAGGCGTTGGGACCGGACGGCATCAGCGCAAAGCTCCTCAAGTCCTGTGCAGACCAGCTGTGTGGGATTGTGACGTACATCTTCAACCTGAGCCTGAAGCTGGGGAGGGTACCACAGCTGTGGAAAACATCTTGTGTGGTACCTGTACCAAAAACTTCCCACCCCAAAGACCTGAACAGCTACAGACCGGTGGCCTTGACGTCCCACTTGATGAAGACCCTGGAGAGACTGCTCCTTGTTCACCTCCGCCCCCTGGTGGAACCAGCGATGGATCCACTCCAGTTCGCCTACCAGCATGGCATTGGGGTGGAGGATGCGGTGATCTTCCTCCTTCACCGTTCTCTGTCCCACCTGGAGAAGCCTGGGAATGTGGTGAGGATCGTGTTCTTTGACTTCTCCAGTGCTTTCAACACCATCCAACCGATGATCCTGAAGGACAAGCTGCTGCGCGCAGGGGTGGACCAGCACCTGTCATCATGGATCCTGGACTACCTCACGAACCGGCCTCAGTTTGTGAGAACCCGGGACTGTGTGTCCGACACGATCATCAGTAGCACGGGGGCCCCCCAGGGAATGGTGTTGGCTCCCTTCCTGTTCACTCTTTATACTGCGGACTTCTCACACAACACAACACACTGCCATCTACAGAAGTTCTCTGATGACTCTGCGATCGTTGGCCTCATCTCCAATGGAGATGAAGCTGAGTACAGAGGGCTTATCCAGGACTTCGTAGACTGGTGCCATCGGAACTGCCTCCAGATCAATGCGAGGAAAACTAAGGAGCTGGTGGTGGACTGCCGCAGGCATGGACAACCCCTCACAGCACCAGTCAATATACAGGGAACAGACATTGAGATGGTGACATCTTACAAGTACCTGGGTGTTCATCTGAACAATAAACTAGACTGGTCACACAATACTGATGCACTCTACAAGAAGGGACAGCGCAGGCTGTTCCTACTGAGGAGACTCAGGTCTTTTGGTGTACAAGGGGCCCTGCTGAAGACATTCTATGACACGGTGGTGGCATCAGCCATCACTTTTGGAGTGGTCTGCTGGGGCAGTGGCATTACTGCAGCCGATAGGAAGAGACTGAACAAACTGATCAAGAAAGCTAGCTCCGTCCTGGGGCAGCGCCTTGATCTGGTGGAGGAGATAGGAGAGAGAAGGACGGTGGCTAAACTGTCATCTCTGCTGGAGTCCAAGTTCCACCCTATGTAGGACATACTGAATGCACTGAGGAGCTCATTTAGCAGCAGACTACATCATCCCAGGTGCACAACCGAGAGGTTTCGCGGGTCCTTCCTACCAACGGCTGTCAGACTGTACAACCTAAGCAGGGCTGCTCGCAGAGATAGCAAAAAGACGTAACAACCTAATAGTTTTTTTGAATGCAAAAGATGCAGTAGACTTACACAATGGTCCCCTCCGGCATACAACTAGGAAAATACCGGTAGCTACGGAGGGTGAAAATATGTATGGGCACATAATCATACCATGTAGGATAACTAAGTAGATGGTTGTGCTGTTTCATCCCATCTAGCAACAATGCTCTGCACTGTGTGTGTTTATACATTTACATATTTATTCCATCTAGCTACAATGCTCCGCAATGGGTGTGTTTATGTTTATATTTATATATCTATATATTCATTCCATCTAGCTACAATGCTCCGCACTGTGTTTATATATCTACATATTATTCCATCTAGCTACATTTCTCCGCACTGTGTGTTTATATATTTACATATTTTTTCCACCTAGCTGCAATGCTCCGTACTGTGTGTTTATATACTCATATATTTATCCCATCCAGCTACAATGCTCTACACTGTGTGCCTGTGTGTATATATATATACTGTATATTTATAGTAATATGTACATATGTATATTAGCTGCTCTTGCTTGCTTGCTTTTTTTTTTTCTTGCCTTCTGATTGTTGCTCTGAGTGTTGCTATCCCTGTGCTGTTGCAATCCTGGAATTTCCCCATTGTGGGACTAATAAAGGCTTATCTTATCTTATCTTATCTTAAATTTTGAGAATGAATTCATTAAGTAATTGAAGGTACGGAAATTAAATAATTGAAATTAATTAATCAACAATTCGTTCTTTAAGAACTGGTGCCCCCTTTTTATGAGTGCTTTTCTATTTTATTTAGTGACTGTTGGGGTGACGGTTTAACTCTGTCCCCTCGCACACCCACTATTAAATAAATAAATTATTCCTGTACCTTATTACACTATATTTTATTAAATATCGCTACAGAGTATAGATTTGGAAATTATTGGCAGCACCTTCATTTGAAAACTCTCTATGGTCCCCAACCACTCTGCACCGAGTGGCGAGGAAAAACGAAATAATTTATTCTTTTAGCCTGTATTGTCTTTTGGAGTTTGTGTTTTTCTGGAAAAAAACAGACTCACAGAAACACAGACTCCTAGCTCCTACCTGTCTATCTGCTGCACATTGGTCTTGACACACACACTTGCCTCTTCAGACACACATCTTTCATTTACGGCGGGATGGCGGGGGGGAAGGGGGGTGTTTGTCTGTCCAGACCGGAGATTCACAGCTTTAAAACTCATTGACAAGATGTAGTAATGATTTTACTTCTAAAGATGTATAAAATGTTCAAACACTGGCTGTAGTGTTAGACTTGTTCACTTTACTTGTGATTTTATGGCGTTTGTCTTCACGTGCGCTCCTGCGACGAGGTGCTTTAGGGATAGGCGGACATTTTCCAACACAAACTCAGTGCTTCACACAGGCGGTCAGGACGGAGACGTAATGAGACATCCACCAGCAGGCTGGGGGAGATGGGTGAAGGGATGGTGTTGGAAACCTGTGAGTGTTTTTTTTAAGTTACACGCTCTGTTTTTGCTGATGTGTTCCGTTAATGCTCATTGTAAACACGAAAGTGAATGTGGTGCAGAGATGCATTTGGTTGATTAGACTGAGTGTTTGAACGCCAGTCAGAAGATTTGATTGGTGAAATTGGCGGAAGTTGACGAGGGTTGGCCAAAATTGCGAGAAAGCTGCAGTGATTTGACAAAGTTGCAAGGTTGCGCAATAGTTGTGCTTATTGGCTGATTTTGAATGAATTGATGCGATCATAACATCGCAAAATCCTGGGAGGACTGATTAAATGTCACCACTTTGCACAATAGAGATCATCCTCTCCAATACACAACTAAGGCAATTACAATTATTACTGAGGGTGGCAACAACACTCTTCATTTGTATTGTTAACTCTTATGCTGCGTAAGTTTGTGTGCCCCTAGTGGCAGAGCGTGGCACTGCACCTGTCAACTGATATGATGTGCAGAAACACTGCCCAGCTGTACTGAGGATTTGTACTAATCATGCCAGTTCACAAGGTGGCAGACACACGTTGGAGGACTCATGGATGACACGTAATACACCAAAGAGTAAGAAATCCTTCTTCTTTTTCTTTGTTTTTGAGATTACATCACAAAATGGTGGACACCGATTGTAGTGGACAGACGCAATCCCAGACCAAGGAGCATATTCAGAGGATTTGGTCCTGAATTTGCCAACTATGGTTCTAAAAGGAGATTAATTAGCTTATTTAGGTAGATCTATACATGTTCTTATAACACAGGGAGCGTGAAGTTTGTTAATTTGACCTGCCAGGCGTCCGGAGCGCCATGTGACTGGAGAGCAATCACCGGTTGCATGTCGTTATATAAGTTAATTGCTGTGGAATAAAAGCAAAATTAAGGTGGGATAATCAGTAACAGTTTGTGGATGTAGGAGAGAAAGCTAAAATGACCGCGAGAGGACAAAATAGTGACCAGAATGCTGCAAAAGGATGCCGGTAAGTGATGAATGTCTTTGTTTGTTTGTATGCAAATTAGATGTGTAAATTTACTCCTATCTCAAACTTTGGATCATATTCTACATCTTTCTAATTGACAGTAAGCCATTATCTCTTACCACTTTTAAGTTATAACCTTGTAAAGTTCAAACATCTGATCTGAATACTTTCTTGAAAAAAATCTTTACCACTGTTATCCACTAGGGGTTATGTTGCAGTTTGGCGACATACACTGATAAAGGGCTAATAAGCCCTTTTGGTCCCAATTTATAAAATCTTTCTGGTCATGAACTGCTTCTCTCACCCAAGGACCAGAGCTGTAACACTATCTATCAGCCATAAAGTGGAAGTTAATCCCTTCTTCAGGACTTAGTCATTCTACCTTTTCTCTATTTGGCAAAGGAATGCCCAAAAGATAGATTTATGGTTGATATAGTCCAGGAGGGGAAGTCAAGATTCTTCATTAAACAACCAGACAGTTTCACAGTGCCATCTGGTGGACAATTCAAGAATATTTATTTTTTTCTCTCCCTGCAGTGGAATTTCAGAATTGTGAACAATCAATTAATTCATATTCTTTCTCTCAAGACAGTATCCGCTACTGAAGACATGGCTGAACTCTTGGGATGGACAATTGTGGTGAAATGTTTTTATTGATATTATTTGATATGTTTTGCTTTATTTTCAGGAAGAAATTAACTTTTGCATGCCTACAAGAAGTTAACTGTAACTGTAGTTAACTGTAGTTAACTAGATATTGTGTGTTCCTTTTATCAAGTAGAATATCTTAGTCACTGAAGTTTAAAGAATTTATGTTTCCATAGGCAGCACACATACTTTAGAAGGATTTCACTCTTCATATCAAATTTCTCTCTCTCCTCTGTCTGGGGGAGACCCCCACCTCAGAAATTTGAACTGACCAATGGGCTCCCAAACCTATCTTCATTGCCTTTTTAGTCAGTTTATGACTTCTGCCAAACAAAGAAGCTCAGATGTAATTGGTTCAACCCAGTTGTCATGAAGTTTATTACCATCCTGCCACATCCCAAAAACTTGCTTTTTGTTTTGTTTGTTTCAGTTTTTGGGGTGTTGGTCAAGCTGTAAGGAGCAGACTTCTCTGCCCTCCCATTTTTTTCTATCCTCCAAGTAAGGCCCAGAGCCTGTCATGCTCTGTGAAATCTTTTTCTTTTCTTCAAAGTTCACCTTTTCCTTACATTAATTCTTTTCGTTAAATTACTGAGCAAGAAGATTTTGTTTGATTTTTTTTAAAAGCTTAAACCAACTCATTCCAGCCATAATGCATTGGAAGAAATGGATCTGTGGTGTGTTCTTGTCCCAATTTGACTCTCTGATGGGACTTTATACAATAAACAAACTCCTTCAGTGTATAAGAGAAGACTGCAGCCAGCCTGCTGAAGAACCAGCCCCTTTGTGATCTTGGGAGTAGGCCATAACCATGTTAAAGAGCCTGTCTGCCAGTCTTCCAACAGAACTGACACCGGTTCAACTGAAACAGAATCCAGTGGACCGCCTGCTACCAACTGGGATGCAATGATTCTGCTTGGCTGATGGTCTGTTGTTTAATTTAACTTAGTTCTTCAGAATATTCCTGGTATAAGTTCTTTAAACTTACTTTCATACAACTCCTATCAGAATTTCAAAATGCATTTTTGTTCTTTCATTAATTTACATTCTTTTTCAGAGTAATGCCAATTTTCCATTTTTATAAATAGTTTAATCATCATTTTCTTCATAAAATTGCATCCACTTTTCTTAACCAATGCTATTTATGGTTTTCCAATTTCAAGTATATTGCCAAGTCAAACTATGGTTTATATGGTTCCACAAATGTTTGATTCACAGTTGATGCTCAGTAATTCAATAACTGTCTATGATACCCATGATACATGTTGAATTCTTTGTTTTAAAATCATCCAAATGTGTTAACCTATTCTGACATTTCTTATTAAACTATTGAAAGACATATAGGAGTTAATGTTTGATTTCATGTCCATCTTCTTATCAGCAGACAAGAACCCACAAGGTTTTTTTTTAGACTGATTCATAATTGGTACAAATAAAGAATTATTAATAAAACTGTCCATTATTTGGACTGGTGCCCTACGAGCATATGGTTGTTTAATAGTAGGAAATTTTCATCCCTAATCACAATCATATTTACATTAATACTTGTACCAACAATAAAACACCTATAAAACCCATAAATCCACTACATTTTATAATGGTCCCCCACCAGAGGCTCTGATAGAATCTAGAGATGGACATGAATTCTGAGGTCACAAGCTGTGTAGGTATAGTCAAATTTCATTTTTTGCACGGTAAAACCTGACTTTTCTATAATAGTCTGTAACTGTCTGACTGCCCAGCCAGGTGCATGTGTTTGACGCCCCACCCCTCCACTTATCTGCCTGAGCAGGCATCTGTGTGAAGAGAGCACAAGAGGGAGGAGGGAATTCCCCCACTCAAACTGCTCTTATTCCACAGACTGTTTTTATTTAAGCATGCTAAAGAAAAAAAAGTGTTACTATACGTGGAATTAATTAAATAAAGCCTGAAGGGGCGGGACCGTGACAAAACTGATCCGTCCCTTGTTAATTTAACTTGTTCGGCAAGAATTCCTGGCGAGATAATCTGAATTAACCACTTTTTTTTCCTTTAACCTCAGTGGTGAAGCAGTGGAATTAGCTACTTCACGCTGAACAACAGTAAGAAAAGTTACTGAGAGGAAATTGTTGAGGCAATAACGTCAAATCGCAAGTTAAAATTGTAAGATTATTCTTGCATGGGTGAAAACCGAATTAAAGAGGGACAAACTCTCCTGTTTTCTTAAAGAAACAAAGCCAGCGGGCCACATTCACATCCTGGGTGACTGAATTGCCACATGTGCGTCCCATTCTGCTTATGGGAGGTGTACATGCACAGACTAAGCAGTGCAACTGCCATTTTACAAACTGCCATTGTGAGTCATCCTGACATCCATTTTGAAGCTGAGACAGGCTGCCCCAAGCAACGTCACTGTGTCTCCTCCTCCTTGAGTGCAGAAGGAACTGCCTCCATCTTGTGGTCAACTATAAGAACTGCATCCTTTAATAAAATCACATCTAAAACTTTTAATGTTAAGCCGATTTCTAGCCAAACCAAGCTTCCAAATGAACTTCAAAGCAATCCATATTATTCCGCATAACCTAAATTTAAAACCAATCTAAAGTTTCTATGCCAAAAGCATAGAAACTTTAGAATAAAGTTTAAAAAAAAAAGAAAAAAGAAAGTTTAGAAGAAAAAGAAACTTGTTGGCTGTTGAAGGTTTAGTCTCATTTGGTGAATCATTAGCCAGTGTAAATGAATATTAGAAGGGTATAAAGCATACACTTTGTACTTAATCACATATGTTAACCACACATTTTAATCTTTATAGTTAAAAGATCATATATTTACACATTTTATGCAACAATTGCAAACTGTTGAAGCTATATATGTGCTTTGTAAGTCCTGCATTGTTTGATTTCTTCCACAGGCAGCCCACTTCAACTTAAGGATTTGAATAAATACCAATATTTATTCAAAAGCAACATTAGAGTAGTGTTAATCCTGTGCATGTTGACAAAGGTTTAGTGATTCACTGAATATTTACCAAAATTTTTCAAAATAGGAAACCACATTAATCTATTAGCATTCAAAAGCCCTAAGTGTTATTCAAAGTCATTGTGCTATTCCTGGTTCATGTTTTTTTTTCTCCACAGGAAAAGGAAAACATCAATCAACCCCCTACCTCTCACCAGGATTTAAAAGGGAAAAGGAACTCACCATTAGCTTTAATCCCAAGAAATCCTTGGCAGCAAAATACACAAAACAATTCACTTGTGTTTCCTAATCTGTAAATATTAAAACATTGAAAGCTTCAAATGAAAATATGCTTTAACAAATAGAGACAAAGTCAACCTTAACTTTAAAAGAAAACAAAAACTTATAAGCTTACATCTCTAAAGCATTTAACCTCTTCTATTCTTTTTTGTTGTTCCCTTTCGTAAATAAAATCATCACTTTAAAGTGACATCCAACAAAAAATTCCAAGGCTAGTTATTGATGACAATTCCAATACTAGGCTTTGAAACTTCAACTAAAGAAGTCAATCCACACAAATCTTAAACTACAAATCAAAATACAGTTTCAACAAAGAAATTAACACATCTTCATATTTCTACAATAATTCCAAAATTCTACTTCTCTTCTTACAAACTTGTAAGTTGGAACAAGTTCTAAGACAGCTTATAACTACCACTAATATATAAAATAACAATCAAGGTTAACCCTTGACTAGCAAATTTAGCTAAATCATCAAGTTGATTTTAAGCTAGCTAGCAAACAACGGTAAAACATGGTGGGTCTACGAACAACTGACCGATTTACTGAACTGGACGACCTGGAAGCAACATTGGAAGAATGGACTTCTGATTTTATGTCTAGCTTCACAACACAGGTCAAGAAAACACAACCCCAAGACCTGAAGCAACTCACTGAAGAGCTTTTGGATGATTATACAGAAAACCCACCAGAAAGGAAGAATCTCCCCAGCGTGTTGGGAAAGTTCACGATAGCATTAGTAGCAAGATTAAAAGTAGCTGAAACTAAAGTGTTATGTGCCCAGAATGAGCTAAGGAATCAACAATCAACAACCTTCTCTCTTCAGGAAGAGAACAAATCATTAAGGAAGAAACTGGAACAATCTCAAGATGAAAACGACGATACTCAAGCTCAACTTGATAATGTGTTACGAGATTTGAACAAGACAAAACCAGAAAAGTGATGGTTGACTCATGTCGACTTCCTTCGCCAAGAGAACAATGAACTTGAAGATGCCCTTCAGGACACCAAGAAGGAACTCCGAAGAGTTGAAGGTCAACTTGAAAACATAAAGTCTGACTACAAGGAATGTCAGCTGCTTCTACAGGAAGCACATCAACATCTAAAGAATTTTTTAAAAAAGTGGAGGAATACCAACAACAAAAGGAAGCAAGACCACATTCCCTTCCACAACCTCCAGAAACTCCGGCTAATCCCCAACCGGGGCCATGAACCGCGAACAGGTTGGGTAGGTTGAAAGGAGAACACATCTCACCAGACCAGAAATTCCACTGCGCCCCATCGCCCGATTCCCATTTCGAGTACAGATGATTGCCTGGACAGCGTGTGTGTGCCCCTTCAGACCGTGACCTTGACAAGATTGTGCCAAATCTCACAAAATTTGATCCAGGTCCTACTGGTTCACCAGATACCAAAGCCTATTTACAAGATATTGACTATTACCTGCATAAGTACCCTGATGCTATGGTCGACGATCACATCTATTTGAATAAACTAACATCTAACAGGTCAGTATCAAAATATATAGACAGACAGCCATCAGACATCAGGACGGACTACATGGGACTCTGCGAAGCCATCGAAAAGGAATTCTCCGGCTGCCTACAGCCAGGGCTATTGGCAGCCCTGGCTGTGAAGCAAGGTCGCTCAGACCCTCCACAAGTCTACTATCAGCGACTCCTTCTCGCGTATTTCTGATCTCAAAATACACCAGGGATGGAAGAAGACCACAATTTTAAGACCCTCTTCATCCAGAACCTCCATCCCCCTGTGAGTCACCACCTTGGAGTTACAGCTAACCCAAGGTCAACCTCAATAAGTCAGCTGAGAGAGTTCACGCATTATGCAATCTAAAAACAGCAACAAAGCCGCAACAAGCACGCTGAGCCTGCCACCGTGCTAGCAATCAGTGCTGCTTCTGACACCCTGGAGTTGGAAGGAGCCCCTCGCCCTACTCCATCTTCCACACCGCGATCACCTGAAAATCCAAGACATTTCCCCAGCTGACCTCATCAAGGTCAAAACCAAACTAGGTCCTCTGGCTCTCACTCAGGACCAACTTTGCGAAAGCCGGACTACCGTCATTGGCCAAATTTATGAGATAGATCGCGAGAATACGGTATGGATTCTCAAGATGACAGATACCAATACGAACACACGCGTAACTGCAGCAAATGGTCTCCTCCACCTCCTCATAGAAGCTCAGAAGCAGAGACCAATCAGAAACCTTGGAAGAAGACAGAAACTCCTACTCTCAGTAGAGAAGCTATAGAAGCTCTCCAACATCTCCTAGCGAAGATTCAGAACAACAGAGAAGATGAAACAGCTGACATCCTAGCTATCGCAGCTATGCCAACTCAGAAGAAATGCTCTAAATCACAAAGAAAAGGCAAAAAGAGAACCCCTCCTACAAATGGAGAAGAACCAAAAGACCCAAATGCAGTCCAGTGCTGTTATGGCAGCCCAACCGCAAGCCAAAGACCACTCCTCTAAAAACAACATTTCGCAAATCCATGTCGAACCACTGGTTACACAATTTCTGTGGGATTTTAACGAGACAGGGGTGGCACGAAAATTCTATCTTCCACTGACCTTTGAAGACGTGATGTGTCAGGACGCTGTTTTAGACACTGCTGCTGACATCACTCTTATGTCACACAATCTTTTTGACCAACTACGAGTAGCTGCTAAACGCGGTCACAAAGACTTAAAACTGGAACTTTGTTTGTCAGCTGTTCGACCATATGTGCTCACTAACACGACTCTATCGGTTGTGTCACTAATCAGAGTCTCCATTGGTCCCATGACCTTGACTCATCCGGTCTATGTGTCCAACCTTGACTCCATTCCATTGTTCCTCGGCAAAGACCTACTGAATTGCTTTTAACCACTGATTGACTTCAAGAATCTCAAACTATGGGCTCAACCTCAACACTCTCACCCATTCAGCCTACCAAGGACAACTGAATCACAGTGCTTTGTTCTTGACACTTCGGACACCCAGAGTCTCACACAACTAGCGCTGTTGGAACAACTGAAACTTATCGAAAGCAACTGTAAAAACCAAGCTGAACACTGTCCTGAGGAAGTCAAAGGTCACCTTCAAACACAGGTCAAGACAAGGAATCAAGTGACCTTAAGAACTCACTGGCTGAGCAAAAAACTCCACATGGCTCCCTTTGTACCTTTGACTCAACATTTGTGTCACCTTCTTCAATGCATAAGAGAAGACTGCAGCCAGCCTGCTGAAGAACCAGCCCCTTTGTCATCTTGGGAGTTGGCCATAACCGTGGTAAAGAACTTGTCTGACAGTCTTCCAACAGAACCCACACCAGTTCAGTTGAAACAGAATCCAATGGACCACCTGCTACCCACTGGGGCACAATGATTCTACTTGGCTGACAGTCTGTTGTTTAATTTAAACTTAACTCTTCAGAATATTCCTGGTATAAGTTCTTTAAACTTAATTTCCTGCAAATCCCGGTCAGAATTTCAAAATGCATTCTGTCCTTTCATTAACTTACATTCTTTTTCAGAGTAACACCAATTTTCCATTTATATAAATAGTTTAATCATCATTTTCTTCATAAAATTGCATCCACTTTTCTAAACCGATGCAATTTTATGGCTTTCCAATTTTCAGTATACTGACAAGTTAAACTAGGGTTCTTTGGTTCCACAAATGTTTGATTCAGATGTGATGCTCAGTAATTCAGTAACTGTCTATGATGCTCATGATACATGTTGAATTCTCTGTTTTAAAATCATCCGAATGTGTTAACCTATTCTGACATTTCTTATTAAACTACTGAAAGACATATGGGAGTTATTGTTTGATTTCATGTCCATCTTCTTGATTATCAGCAGACAAGAACTCACAAGTTTTTTGGGGTTTTTTTTTAGACTGATTCATCATTGGTACAAATAAAGAATCATTAATAAAATTGTTCATTATCTGGACTGGTGCCCTACAAGGATATGGCTGTGTAATAGCAGGAAATTATCATCTCTACTCACATTCGTATTTACATTAATACTTGTACCAACAATAAAAAAACCTATAAAACCCATAAATCCACTACACATTCAGTGTGAAATATACTGTCTAGGAACATATCTATATTTTGCTGGGTAATTTAACTAACTGTAATGCTGTTGAGACCATTTAATGGCAATGTTCCTGCACTGTGTATATAACTGTGTACATATGTATATTTATTTACGGCTTTGGCTAACCAGTTCTCATCTTATTTACTATTGCTCGGAGTGCTGCTATCCCTTTGCTGCTGCAATCCTGTAATTTCTCTATTGTGGGACTAATAAACGCTTAGCTTATCTTTTCCTACATATTCCTCATTCTCTTAGAATGGACCAGCAAGTCAGTTACACCCTTGGCCATGACATCAAGCTAAATATAATCTCATCACTGAACACAAATCAGTTTAAATGATTTACCAAGACATGAATAAATTATCAACTAAAAACATGTGTAACTAGAAAAATTTGTATTTCCTAGTGGAAATACGGTGTGAATGCTGTTAGCTGAAAATGCATTCCTGGAATACTTGAAAATGCAGAATGCATTCCTGAAATGCTTATAAATGCAGAAATATGCTGGCATAACATAGCTTGAAAAGTATATATGTAGATGTAGCTTAATGCTGCCTTAATTTAACGTAATTTTGCTAAATATAGCTTAAAAACTAAAAAATGCTAGCTGAAAGGCTAAATTAGTATAATCATAAAAAACACTGGCATAAAAGTGTAAAATAGCTTAAGGTTGTAGTAGTCAGCTTAAAAATGCTAAATGCAACCTTAATTCATTGAAAAAAGATAGCTCAATGGCTAACAGCCTAGTTTTTAAAAACATTAGCATAAAAGTAGAAATAGCATAAAGCAGAAGAAGCAGAAGTAGCATAAACAGTACAAATAGCTACAATAGGTTAACATTGTAGGAAGTTAGCTTCAAGATGGTAAATGTAAGCATAAAACTGAAAAAATGTCAGCTTCCAAGCTAAAACAGGCAAATCTTGACAAACATTAGCATAAAAGCAGTAGCTTAATGTTAAAAAAGTTAGCCTAAAGATAAGGTAAATATTTGCCTAAAATGTAAAAGATGCTACCTTCCATGTTAAAAATAACATATATTTAAAAATATTAGCAAAAAAAGAAAAAAAATAGCTTAAGTTGCATTCAGTTAGCTCAAATACATTAAAAATAAGCCTTAAGTGTAGAAAAGGCTAGTTTACATGCTAAATTAGCACAATCTTGGAAAAAAAAATAGCATATTAGTAAAAATAGTTTAACACTGCAGGAAATTAGCTTAAAGGTGCTAAATATAAGCTTAAAACTGAAAAAATGGTAGCTTACATGCTCAAACAGTCTAATCTTGACAAATGTTAGCATAAAAGCAGAAGTAGCTTAATGTCACCGGAAGTTAGCGTAAAGATGCTAAATATTAGCCTAAAATGTAAAAAAAAATGCTAGCTTACATAATAAAATAGCATAATTTTTTAAAAATATTAGCATAAAAAGAAATACCTGAAAGTTGCCAGAAGTTAGCTAAAATACATCAAAAATTAGCCTAAAATATGAAAAAAATGCTAAATTACATGCTAAATCAGCACAAGCTTGAAAAACATTAGAATATTAGTAGAAATAGCTTAATGTTGCAGGAAATTAGCTTAAAGAAGCTAAATTTAAGCTCAAACCTTAAGAAATCCCAGCTTACATGCAAACATACACTACCGTTCAAAAGTTTGGGGTCACTTAGAAATTTCCTTATTTTTGAAAGAAAAGCACTGTTTTTTTCAATGAAGATAACTTTAATCTAATCACAAATACACTCTAATATCTAATATACATTGCTAATGTAGTAAATGGCTATTCTAGCTGCAAATGTCTGATTTTTGGTGCAATATCTACATAGGTGTATAGAAGCCCATTTCCAGCAACTATCACTCCAGTGTTCTAATGGTACAATGTGTTTGCTCATTGCATCAGAAGGCTAATGGATGATTAGAAAACCCTTGTGCAATCATGTTAGCACAGCTGAAAACAGTTTAGCTGGTTAGAGAAGCTGTAAAACTGACCTTCCTTTGAGCAGGTTGAGTATCTGGAAAAAATTATTATTTCAAATACAAATCATTATTTCTAACCTTGTCAATGTCTTGACTATATTTTCTATTCATTTTACAACTCATGGTGGTAAATAAGTGTGACTTTTCATGGAAAACACAAAATAATTGTCTGGGTGACCCCAACCTTTTGAACGGTAGTGTAGCTTAAAGTATAAAAAATGTTAGCATTAAGCCAATGTGACTTATAGTTGAAGAAATGACTTAAAAATGCTAAATACAATATTAATCCGAAATATCATAACGTTAAAAATCAAATGGTAGCTTAATGTCACAGGAAGTTAGCATAAAGATGCTAAATATTAGCCTAAAATATAAAAAAATGCTAGCTTACATAATAAAATAGTATAATATTAAAAAATATTAGCATAAAAGAAAAAATAGTTGAAAGTTGCCAGAAGTTAGCTTAAATACATCAAAAATTAACCTAATTTATATATATATATATAAAATGCTACCTTATATGCTAAACTAGCACAAGCTTGAAAAACATTAGCATTAAAGTAGAACTTGCTTAATGTTGCATAAGTTAGCGCAAAGATGCTAAATACAACTTTAATTCATTGAACAAAGCTAGCTGAAAGGGTAAAATCCCAAAATGTTGCAGCAAAGGACTAGCTACTTCAATAAAAATGGATTTTTATTTTGAAGAACCACTGTATTTCAAAGTGTTTGTTCCAACATCCACCATAAGTAAAATGGTAGTGATAGCACCTCAAATATTCAAACTGGAGCAAAACCATACACTTTTTAAGGCCATTAATTTTGGGGGACTTTTATTTTGAAAGTCTGTCTAACATCCTGTTGTGTGTGGGTTCCATTCCTTCCTGCTACAGCAGGGGTGTCCAACCATGTGCCATGGAGAGCCAAGACCCTGCAGGTTTTACCTCCAACCAGTGTCTTCAACAGCAGATTTCTGTGAACTTCTTCCCACTGATTGCTGATAAGTGAAAACACCTGCTGAAGAGACTGGGTAGAAGAGAAAACCTGCAGGGTCTTGGCTCTCCATGGCACATGGTTGGACACCCCTGTGCTACAGGTTCAAGTTAATATCACAGAAAATGAGTGTGATACAGTCACCAAATATTCCAAGAAAATACTGACAAATTCAAAATCAAGAGGCATTTATTTTGAAAGACCACTGTATTTCAGCATTGCGTAATTGTCGACTGGCCATCATGAAGTAACATTGGTAGTGATAGTACTTCACATATTCAAATTGTGGCAAAATTATGCACTTTTTAAGGTTTTAAGTTTTGGGGGCTCTAATTTTGAAAGTCTGTCTTACATCCTGTTGTGTGTGGGTTAGATTCCTTCCTGCTACAGGCTCAAGTTAATATTTTGGAAAATGAGAGATATAGTCACCAAATGTTTGAAGAAAATACTGACAAATTCAATATCAAAAAGCTTTTATTTTGAAAAAAACAAACAAACTGTATTTCAGTGTTGTGTGGTTGTCATATGGTTGTCATGATGAAACATGGTAGTGATAGTACTTCACATATTCAAATTGGGGCAAAATTATGCACTTTTTAAGGTTTTGAGATTTGGAGGACTTATTTTCAAAGTCTGTCTAACATCCTGTTGTGTGTGGTTAGATTCCTTCCTGCTACAGGTTCAAGTTAATATCATAAAAAATGAGAGAGATATAGTCACCAAATATTACAGGAAAATATTGACAAATTCAATTCATAAAGGGGCTTTTATTTTTGAAAAACCACTGTATTTCAGCGTTATGGGGTTGACCAATGGCTGTCATGAAGTAACATTTTAGTTATACCAGAGTACCAGGACACTGAAGTCTGCTGATTGGATTCTGTGGCTCTCAGAAATCCTCCATTCTTTTCAATGGAGCATCAACTTCCATAGAAATGAATGAGGAGACACAGAACTTTCTGGAATGATCACTCAGCACCATCATCATCACAGAGGCTCCTCTGATCTGGCAGTAGGACACAGTCCAAGGGCGGATAATTTTTTTTCACACATAAGGAGTTGTTCAGAACTCCTTATAAGAACTCCTTATACAAAGATATAGAGTGATGATAATCAAGTCAGTGGCGGTAATGCACCTGTAAGCTTGTTGCCAACCGCCAATCAAATCTAAAAGAAGAAGAAGAATGATGACTGGATCATACAGTTAAAACCTATAGGAGGACCACCCCTCGAACAACCGTGAATAGAACAGAAACCGTAAGACTGACAGATATAATTTTGGCACCGTAAGAATCCTGAGACTGAGCTATGCAGCGATGTAAATTTTATGCTCTGAAATGTAAAACTGTGCTCACACTCACGAGTTAAAAACCGAGAAAAATTTTGGATCAATATTTTGCTGTCACATTCAAAGGTATGGCAGGATTCACCATTTTTTCTCCTCTTCAGGGCTCCTGGAGATAAAACTACAAAAGTTATGGCTTAGACGAAAAGTTTGTGAGTGTCAGGACATCTGTGGCTACGTTTTCAGAAAAAATGAAGTCAGTAGAGTGAAAATTGTGGCCACAATCGCGATTTATCCAGAAATATTTTGTAAATGCTTCACACTCTAGTGATGACATCACGTACTCTAAGCTGCTAGCAGCCCGTCCCATTGACTTTAGTAGCCATGTTTACATGGACACAAGTAACCGGATTAAAAGCCTGATCAGAATAAAAATGCTTCATGTAAACACACCAGTCTGAATATTCTGACCCAATCACACTCATTCGGATCAAAATTTCCTTCCGATTGAGACGGGTGGGTTATGCCAACTGTTAATCCAATTGGTGCGCATATAAACACTTATTCCGAAGTTTGGGTAGAAAATATGTTTACTGCGCATGTCTGTACGTCAGCTACACGTCGACCTGACGTATTTCCGCTTTTACAGCAGCTAGCGGAAGACATGGCGGAAATAAAACAAATCTGGTCTGTATCGTCCTGCTGTCTCCCTCTGTTCGTCATATGTAGAAGAATGTACTGCTGGGCTTGTAGCTTCATTATGGAGACCAGCAGAAGCAAAAGTACAGTCTGAATAACATAATACAGGTCCATTTCAAAAAGAGAAAGACATGAAGCGGGGTTTGTTTACATCGGAAGTTGCTTCTTCTTCTACTGTTTCTGGAATGTCAGATAATTGTGCGCATGTCAAAATGATTTAGTCCGTTCAAACGTGTGACAAATGGAAATGCACATCCTAAACGGATCAACTTTTTCAGGATCCATGTAAACAGTAAAGTTCTGATCTGAATTCTAATCAGATTGAAGAAATTTTGCACATGTAAATGTGGCTACTGTTAAACAGTGATTTTTGTAGAAAAACCAACCTGACTTTAGATGCAACTATTTCAAAAACTGTAAAAGTTATCAAAAAAGCTGAATGGAAGTTAAGTAGCTGACACTTGCGGAAGCAAAATAAAGCCAGAATGTTTTCTGTAACTTCAAAATTGCAGAAGTTATTAAGCATAAAAGCAGAAGTAGAAAAAGCAAAATTTGCAGAAGTTTCCCATAGGAATGAGTGGCATTTAAAAAGATGAAAAATCATAATTTTTATGAAAAGTATAAAAGTTTGGAAGAAGAAAAATACAAGCATACATCTCCAGAAAAAGCTGAACGTTTTGATACCAAAATGAAGTATGTAGCACAAAAACTGTGGAACGAGTTAGAGTCTAAAGTTTTGAAAAGTTTATATACAAGAAAAGTGAATGGATAACAATGTGTGAATGCTGTTTACTATGTCTCCCCCCAACAGGGACATCTTTAAAGTGTGATCTGTAGGAATAAAAATGTTCTTCTAATTTTCCTGTCATTGATAACAACCATTTTGTCTGGTAAACAGCTATGTGCTGCTTCAAACTGCCACAGTCTGTCTGCTCAAACAAACTCAGTTTAATTCAGACAAAATTAAGGACTGAATAATTGAATGTTTTCTGAGAAGAAAGAGTATGTTTTTGTAAAGAATGCAAGCAAGCCACAACTGTGGCCCAATTTTGCTGTTTTTAAGATGTGAATTAATAATCTGAAGAGATCAGTCTTAGTCATTTACCCTAATAAACTAGAGAAATACAGAAAAAGAGCATGTTTTTTGTTCAGTGTATTTCCTGGTAATTTCATGAGAGACTTTGTAAAGAATAACTTCTTGTTTTCATCCTTTTGAAAACACTGTCCCCATCATGAGCAGAAAGCCTGCTTTAAAATTATAGAGGCTTTTTTTATGGCTCTTTGATATTCCACCAACATACACATGTATAACTGCACCCTTAAGTTCATACAGTAAAAGGCCTAAGGTTTCATTCATTTGCATGTTCTATAGTGGTGTTTTATTCATGCTAGCATCTTATGTAAGTCATTCATGAATTTTAATACATTCAGGAAAAGTATATACTATGGGGTACCCCCCACAGCAGCCACGGACAAACACAGCGCTCGACTAGAGCAATTAACAGGACAGTGAGATGTGTGTGTTGAGATCAATAGGCAGCCTTCCTGTGCTTAGTTCAGGCACCAGCATCCTGTGGATATGTATGACGCAAATGCAAACATTCATGCTTCCTGCCCGCATTGTGGTACAAATGTCACATGTCTGAATGCATTTCCTTTGATGATAAAATGCCTTTGATGTATTGTCCGTTGCTGGGTATTTAAGTGGCTGAATTCATATGTTCACCCCCTGTTCTTCTTTTTTCTGCTTCTGACTACAGCTCATGAGAGCCTGAGAGCGATCCCCAGCATGCTTATACCGCAGCTGGGGTGAGCTCCGTGATGGCGATGATTTGGTCAATAAACTTCATTAAAACTCCAGTGGCCGTGCCTTATTTTAACATCGCCACACTGGTGACCCCGCAGACGCACACGCTTTGTGCGACGCAACCTTCTGGTCTGGACAACCACGCTGGCGACCCGACGCTGAAAAGAACACGCTGCCAGCAAACGCAGCACCCGGCAGTGATTCTCCGACGACAAGCGAACGCGGCAGCCCGACTGATCTGCCCTTCCTTTCTGCTTCAGGGAGACTTTGACGCTCTTCGGAGACCACCCACGACCGGGAAAGCTGAGGAAATTTCATGGTGAGGTCTGCACGCCTAGATCGGCACATCCACGCTGGACCGGCCGCTCTCACGGCTCCTGACACACGATTCTGTGTCTCCACACGCGAGCGCACGCACCTTGCCCTCTCTCCACGACGGCGGCCCATGGCCGACGGAGAACGCGTGGACCTGAACGCACCATGACCCGGCACGAGCGACAACCAACAGCCCGAACAGGGGAGACCATCGGCGCCGACTGCGCAGATCTCCATCAAGCCCCCTGACCCTGATTCGCCTCGCGACAGCGGACCGGCCATGCACAGAAGCCTCGCATCTGAACAGCGCAGCTGGAAGGTACGCAGCCACAGCGCGTGCCGCGCACCAGAGACAAGCTGGCTCTGCAGACCCCCACCCTCCTGCACCGCTGCACACTGGCCCTTCAGGGTTGCTCGTTCACCTGAGGCATGCACGCAGCTGGCGCACAGGATTTTCTTATGGTCTCATCCACGGCGCACAACGGGGATCCAGCCGTCAGCTGTCCCCGAGGGCTTTAGGTCCGCGAACGTACCTGAAGCCAACACACCAAGTCCCTCACACAGCTTCAGCTCCTGTTTTTCTTCATTGCCGGACTGAATCGCGAGAGGAATCAGAGACTAATTTTTCTTCCCACAGCCACGGACATCCCCCGCCACTTGCTACCCCCACCCTCCTCCCTTTCCCGGCACAGACCTTCACCGCAGCTCGCCACCAAAGCGGGACTACCGGGGTCTCAGCTCCCCGCTAAGCCCTCTGGGGGGGGAGTGTATGGGGTACCCCCCACAGCAGCCACGGACAAACACAGCGCTCGACTAGAGCAATTAACAGGACAGTGAGATGTGTGTGTTGAGATCAATAGGCAGCCTTCCTGTGCTTAGTTCAGGCACCAGCATCCTGTGGATATGTATGACGCAAATGCAAACATTCATGCTTCCTGCCCGCATTGTGGTACAAATGTCACATGTCTGAATGCATTTCCTTTGATGATAAAATGCCTTTGATGTATTGTCCGTTGCTGGGTATTTAAGTGGCTGAATTCATATGTTCACCCCCTGTTCTTCTTTTTTCTGCTTCTGACTACAGCTCATGAGAGCCTGAGAGCGATCCCCAGCACGCTTATACCGCAGCTGGGGTGAGCTCCGTGATGGCGATGATTTGGTCAATAAACTTCATTAAAACTCCAGTCGCCGTGCCTTATTTTAACATCGCCACAATACTATATATAGTATATGTCTGACTGAACAATTTTAAAGATCCAATTTACTGCACTTTTTCCACATTTTAACAGCTCCCACAGGCTTTTATAAAATATTTGTTATACTTGGCCAAACTGGCTTCATTTAATTATTGCAGCATCATTGTGAATCATCTTTTGCAACTGTAGCATAAAATAGAAATATTAATAAATAATAAATATGATCAGGTATGAATTATTTAATTTATATTGATGTATTGGAATCTGAGCTCAAATCTCATTTCATATACATCAGAAAAGTTAATAACACTCGTAAGGGGCACCAGCTTCTATCTTTAAGAAGCAATTTAATCTTTAATTTCACTTTATACCTGTTTGATCACTCAATAAATTAATCAATAATCAGTCTCAAAAATTTTCCGTGAATTCGATACCTGGGCTTGAAACAGACTCAGAATGAAATAAATTCCCAACAACTTCTCTCATTTTTAAATATTTATTAAATGAAATGATTAACAGACATTGCAGTAATTTCCTTAATCATAAAATCAATCTTGTAAATGATAGATTAACAATGTCAATATTTTCGGAACCAGGGTTAAACTGAGAAATGAATTTCTATCAGTTTGAGTTAACAGATTATTAAAAAAAAAAGCAAATTTATGGAGAAAGTTTACTAATTATATGAAAAAGTCCTGGATTAATTTTAAGAAAATAAAAACGGAATTTTAATGAAAAGAAGAGTTATGTTAAGGGCTTCTTAATTTGCATCTGATTAGATATACAAATTATTACCAAACCTCAAAAGTTTAATTCAGCAGAGGAATTAAAGTTTTTGCAGCTCACGTGATCCTCGGTGATGATGGTTCTGGCGTCGTCCTCATGAAGTTTTGAAGCGTTGTTCAGGGGCAAAACCCAGAATATTTGTCCCGCAAATATTCTCTTGACGATGAATGATATTCATGAGATCGTAAGTTGGATCTCGATGGTTGAAATCCTGCAGAAGCGCGCTGATTCCTCAGCTGCGCGATGTGGGAGCTGCGTTTTTCTTCCTGGTAGACAAACGGCTGCAGAGGTCTTTGATAATAATTAAAAGATATCTAATCCGATTTCAAATTAGAAAAGAAAACTTTCGGACTTTAGATAAAAATTATAGCTTCTGGTGTGTGGTTGGTCAAGAAAAATATTTTAAAAAAATTATAAAGTCAAGATTAACGTTTACATTAAAATTAAACAAACGGTGGTTTTACAGAAAGTTTAACAAAGAAAAGTGATGAATAAAAATTGGAGTTTAACTCCGATTAAGAATTGAGCTCAAAGAAATAGGAATTCCTAGGTATTTAAGAGAAAAAGAAAAAGGCATTAAAATACAGTTGCATAAACAAATTACGAGTTATCTGCTCGGTGTTCAGAAAAGCGACACGTGGTCGAAGTCTTTGTTCAGACGGTCCTTTGTTCTTCCTTGCTGTGTGTAGACAATGGAGAAGATCAGTGAAAAGGGGAGCCGGACAGAGAAGAGAGATCTGGAGCAAAAGAGAAGAGGAAAAAAGCAGGGGTCCCTCTGTTATTTATAAGTCCTGTTGAGCTTCGCGGGCTTCCGGGATCTCAGCCAATGAGTGTCCTTCGTGGGCGGGCTCGATGAACCTTTAGTCCAATAACAGGCCTTGTCTGTGAGAGACCAATAGGATGAAGAAGCTGGGGTTCTATGAAGACTGGTGACACGTGATATCAGTCCACAGGAATACACACAGTTTTAAATACATTGGAATGTACTGTTACACACTTATGTATAACTAAACTAACCTTAGTGTATCTTATAAGCAGTGCTTCTAAATCAAAATGCAGGAATAAACATTCATTTAAACATTAACATGCATATATATAAAATCACAGATTAATGCATTTCACACATATTATTGATTTTCCACATTAAAGACATCAGAGTCCATCTGCATTTTCATAGTTTTGAAAAGAATGAAGGTTTAGAATTGAGTTTATAATAATGTACTTTAAAGTTCACTGGTTAAATCCAGCATGTCCAGAGTTTAAGGAAGTTAACTGAGTTGTGGATCTGTTGCATGTTTTATGGGGGCAATAAAAGTGAAGCTGGACATTGGGGACATTCCTTAGGTTGGTTTTAACAAAAGAAGGGGGATTTCAGCTGTGGCCTGGAGGAAGAAAATCCATTTCTTTGTGTTACTCCTGGATGAAACAAAATGTCTTTAAGCAGAAGAATAATTGTTGCTGAGCCAAAGTGAGATGATGCTACAGCAACCTTCCAGAGAGCAACTCCTTCCAGCGCGTCTTGCCGATGAGCCGTAGTTAACCTCACTCTCACTCTTACATCATGATCATAGACAATACAGTATATCTCCCCTTGGCTATTGATGTTCATTGGAACAAATGTGTCAATGGAGCCGCCCTCATCTTTGCTTCCCATAGAATATAGAACTAAGTTTAAAATCCTTGTCCTCATTTAAAAAGCTCTAAATGATCAGGCTCCTTGTTACTTAAAAGATCTACTGTACATCTCAAAAAATTAGAATATCATGAAAAAGTCCAATATTTTTTGTCGCTCATCTCAGAATGTGAAACCCATATATTATATAGATTCATTACACAGAGAGTGATATATTTCAAGTGTTTATTTATTTAATTTTGATGATTGTGGCTTACAGCCCATGAAAACCCCAAATTCAGTTTCTCAAAAAATTAGAATATTACATAAAATTAATTTTAAAAAACAGTTTTTTAATAGAAATGTTGGCCAACTGAAGAGTATGTCCATGCACACAGTCAATACTTGGTCAGGGCTCCTTTTGGATTAATTACTGTATCAATGTGGCATGGCATGGAGGTGATCAGCCTGTGGCACTGCTGAGGTGTTATGAAGGTCCAGGTTGCTTTGATAGTGACCTTCAACTTGTCTGCATTGTTGGGTCTGGTGTCTCTCACCTTCCTCTTGACAATCCTCCATAGATTCTCTATGGGGTTTAGGTCAGGGGAGTTTGCTGGCCAATCAAACACAGTGATGCCATGGTCATTAAACCAGGTTTTGATACTTTTGGCAGTGTGGGCAGGTTACCAAGTCCTACTGGAAAAAGAAATCAGCTTCTCCATAAAGCTTGTCAGCACAGGGAAGCATGAAGTGGTATAAAATTTCCTGATAGATGACTGCACTGAGTTTGGTCTTGATAAAACACAGTGCACCAACACCAGCAGATGACCTCTGTTCAGATAAAAGTAAATCTTGCATTTCATTTGGAAATCAAAGTCCCAATGTCTGGAGAAAGAGTGGAGAGGCACAGAATCTAAAGGCGCTTTTCCATTTGGAACACTTTGGCCTCGTTTGGCCTCCTTTCGCACGGTTCGGCCTCCTTTGTCCGCTTTTCCTTTTGGCACCCAATGGCCTCACAGTTCCGTTATTTTGGAACTGTTCCACTTTTATCGGCACCGATAAAAGTAGGTCCGAAGGGTACCGGCACGGTTTCGTCACGCTACTGCTGGCCATTCATTGGTCTGGGTGTAGCGTCATGAGAGTGGGCGTTACGCTGACTTTCAAGAATCGCTTGCTGGTCGCCCTTGCTAACGCTAGTTAGCTTAATGCTGGCGCCAGCCATTCCACCTAACACCAGCCTGAATCAAAGCCCAGCTGCGAGGCCCAGCGGGGATACTACCAGGCAGGCGGCTATTTGTTTGACGGGGCTCAGCAGAGATTTCACCCAGGCAGACGGCGGTAGGCGGCGGTGCCCAGCGGAGGACTTACCGTGACTGCAGCGGCGGTGTGCGACGAGACTACCCGAAGCGATTGCTAAGCTAACGCTAGTTAGCTTAATGCTGGCGCCAGTCATTCCACCTTACACCAGCCTGAATCGAAGCCCAGCTGCGAGGCCCAGCGGAGATACTACCAGGCAAGCGGCTATTTGTTGACGGGGCTCAGCAGAGATTTCACCCAGGCAGACGACGGTAGGTGGCGGTGCCTAGCGGAGGATTTACCGTGACCTCAGCGGAGCTCGGTGGCAGCGGCGGTGTGTGACGAGACTCGGTTGGAGGAGCGGGACGGGAGACCAGTTACGGCGACTATGAGCAACGAGACCAGCAACGGAAGGGGCTAGTTGGCTAGCTGAGGCCCAGCTGGATTCGAGGACGATCGGATCAGATTCTGGCGATATAAGCAGAATTTATTTTACTATCCACAGATTTTCCTTTTCCTTCTTTCCAAGAAGAACTGAAGATGGCTGCCACCGGATTAAAAAGTGGGCTGATGGGCACCACTAATAAGCCTTCTCTACTTCTCTACTTCCTCTTCGTTTTGTCTTTGTGTGTCTGGACCTGCAACAAGAAGGATTTTCCGACAAACTCAACCAAAGGTGAAGTTAAAAAGTTTTATCTGTATGGATTTGGGCTTGGACATCTCACCCTACACTCTATGTGGTCTTTAAAAGCCCTGAGCAAAAACTTCCAAATTAAGGCAAACATGGCTGTTAAGCAAAAATCACAATATGGCAGAGGATATACAGTTAAAGTTCTGTTAGTTCTGCTACTTCTGGCAGGAGATATTCACCTTAACCCTGGACCTGCCACTATTAAACAGCAGACCACTGGGTTAGCACAAAACCGAGCTGTACAAAAGCAAAAACAACATTTATTTTTCCAAACTGTTAATCATGCACGAGTTCTTTGGGACGCCAAGGCTAAACCAAAGGGGATCCTCGGCGGTCATTTAAACATACGGAGCATAATCCCCAAAAGAGATGAGATTTCGGTGTTGCTGTTGGACTCAAATCTGGACTACCTTTGTCTCTCAGAAAGCTGGCTACACAGTAACATAGACACTAATATGATCGATATTGTGGGCTACCAGTGTTTTAGAAAAGACAGGCAGGTAGGGAGGGGAGGAGGTGTTTTAATTTACATCAAAGAGAAATATAAATGTCAACTGGTTGATTTGAATACTTCACTTGAATGTTTAGCTGTTAATGTATGTCTCTCTCCGGTAATGAATTTCAACATTGCAGTAGTGTACAACCCACCGTCACACAACTCTTCCTTTTATAATGAATTAAGTGATCTGGTTAAACAACTTGAGAAGAACAGAGAAACAATAATTCATGGTGACTTTAATATCAACTGGTCTGATAAAAAAGACAAACAAAAACTGAAAAGCCTCATGACTAAATTTAATTACCAGCAAATCATCAAAGGACCCACCAGGATAACCAAACAATCCAGAACACTTATTGACATGGTATTTACTAATAAACCAGAACGAATAACCAGAACCTATAATCTTGTAACTGGTCTCTCAGATCATAACATGGTTCTTGCTGTCAGGAAACTTACTAAAAAGCGACTACAGTATTTTGGGGGAGTCGATATTGACAAATCAAATTTTATTATCCCCAAATCAAAAAATGAGGAGTTTGAACATTACTTAGAGAATCAAAATTGGGAGCAGCTCATGGCAACATGTGAAGTAGATGATTGTTGTAATTTTATAACTGCAACAATCACAAAGTCTATAGAAAAATTTTCAAAGCAAATTAAAAGTAGACAACAGAAGATTAGCCTACCATGGTTAAATAATGAAATAAGAAAACTTATGAAGAGGCGAGACTATGCACTGAAAACATCACTAACCTCCAAACTACAAAATGATCACCTTGTGTACAAAAGTTTAAGAAATAAAGTGGTACATGAGCTGCGAAAATCAAAAATATCTTATTACAATAAACTGATAGATCATGCAAAGGGTAACAACAGTTCCCTATGGAGGCATTTAAATAACTTAACTAATAAAAAAAACGATCAGAAGGGGGTAAAGGAACTTAGAATCAATGGCAAGACCGTCAGTGACAAGGCTACTTTGGCAAATGAATTTAATTCACACTTTGTGGGCTCTGTGGAAGACTTAACAAAAATTTTTGTGCTGCCAAATGTGCTCAACAACACAAATTCCATACTCCCAACAGATACTTTTCACATCGATGAGGTAAATGAGAAGTTAATTGCTGGTATTGTTAAAACACTGTCAAACTCAAAAACTAGTGATATCTACAATATGAGCACCTCCTTTCTCAAAATGCACAGAAAAATATTAATCAAACCACTGACTCATCTCATTAATCTCTCCATTAGGTCTAGTACATTTCCATCTGGCTGGAAAAAAGCTGTCGTCATACCAGTTCATAAATCAGGCAGTAAAGACGATATATGCAATTACCGCCCAATCTCTATCTTACCAGTCCTATCTAAGGTTCTTGAAAAAGTTGTAGCTACACAGCTGATAGACTACTTACAAGACAGTCAACTTCTTCATCCACATCAATTTGGTTTTAGACCAGGATACTCAACAGAAACAGCAAATTGTTGCCTTATTGAAAACGTCAAACAGTCCTTGGACAGGGGTAATGTGGTAGGAGCTGTTTTTCTAGATCTCAAAAAGGCTTTCGATACTGTAAACCACAGTTTGCTTTTATCCAAAATGGTATCTTTTAACTTCTCCCCAAATACATTAGAATGGTTTGCATCTTATCTCCAGAATAGAGAACAGTGTGTAAAAGTTCACCAGGATAAATCCTCATTTTTAAACAACCGCATGGGTATCCCACAAGGGTCCATTCTTGGTCCTTTACTTTTCAGCATTTTTATTAATGACTTGCCGTTACACTGCTCAGCTGCAACATGCCAACTTTATGCAGATGATGCAGTTATTTACACAGCTGCCAAGACTCCAGCACAGGCTGCAGATGTACTGTCTACAAGTATGGTTGATGTCCAAGAGTGGCTCCTCAAGAACCATCTATTGCTGAACCTTCAGAAAACAGTCTCAATGTGCTTTTCAATCAAAAAATGTAACCTGCAACATTTTAAAGTTAATATACATGATCATGACATCAGTTTAGCTACAGAATTCAAATACCTTGGCATTGTACTAGATCCTCAACTCAAATTTAATCTTCATATAAAGAAAATTTCAAAAACAGTAAAAAAAAAATCTGAACTGCTTTAAATTAATTAGATATTACATACCTTACGAAGCAGCTGCACTGTATATGCATTCTATGGTTTTTTCTCATATATCATACTGTTTGACAGTCTGGGCTCAAGCAGCCCCTTCCACAATAAGACATATAGGTTCATTATATAATCAAACCCTAAAAATCTTGGACAAAAAGCCCATTAGGTGGCATCACTGTAATGTTTTAAAAAAATACAACCTATTGAGTTTTGAGAGCTTCATTGACCTCTGTCTTCTGAAATTAACGTTCAAATGTTTCCATAAATCAGCACCCGAGCCACTTGCTGGTTTCGTCCAAAGACAGGACAGCAGCAGAGCCACCAGGAGTTCTGTTAACAATAACTGTAAAATATTCCACCGCAGAACCACATTTGGACAAACAGCTTTCTCTATAAAGGGCAGTCACATCTGGAACACAATGCCAAATGAAATTAAAATAATAACGGACTTTAAAACATTCACTAAAAATGTTAAAAACTGGCTGAAAAATAAACAAGAATGTACTCATGTATGAATTATTTGTCTGCAAAGTGAGAGTGAATGAAGGGAAGGAATAAATGTGTTTGTTTATAGTGAGTGACGGAGGGAGGAAGGCCTGAAATAGGCAAATGTGAGTTATGTTATATGTGTTAAATGTGAGTCAGGCTGTTATATTTGTGTATTTATAATATTTATGTTAAAGGTGAGTCAGGCTGTTATATTTGTGTATTTATAATATTTATAATATTTATAATTGTGTATTTATAATTTTTCTGCATTGATGTATGTGGTTATTGTGTATATTTTTATCTTGATTCTTTTTTCTAAAGCCCATCCAGGGACAAGAGTTGCAAATTAGCTAATAGCTATACACTCTATGTGCAACACATCAGATTGATTGTCTTTGATTAATTGTCTATGTTTATTGCACTGTCCCTGTCAAATAAACTAATCTACTACTACTACTACATTTGCAATTTTTCGTCAGTGAGCCCGCGAACAAGTGATATTATAAACCACAACGATAGAATGGCTTAACAGAAACCAGCAGAAATCTAACACCGCGGTCCAGCAGAGTTTCCTGTGCATTTCGGCTGATGAGAGAATGCAGAGGGAAGCAGACTGAGCTTGCAGTGGTGCGCACAAGCAGACCCACCACAAAATAGACGGAGACGCACCGGGAATTAGACCTAGCCACCCGAATTGAATTGAATGTACAGCCGCGACGCACCCAGCTTCAGCAGTTGAAGCCGTGATATTGTGATATACAGGACGGTGAGTGATGTGATATTCATGCTTTATGTTATTTTTTCCAACAGTGGAAAGTTCACTTAGGACAGACGAAAACTTAATCGTGTTTAAACGATGACCTAGCTTAATGCTATGTCCGTCCTTGTATGTTGCTTTTTTGTGTTGACAATATCTGATGAAATAAGCTAGTTGTAATCATGGTTAAAAAGTTTATTTTATTTATTTATTTATTTTTTTACATGTTGCACTTTCGTGCTGTGCATGTACTTAATTTGTGTGTATTTCATTGTAGAGTCCAAACAGGATCTGCTCAGAATGGCGACGTTTTGACACCAATGTATTGTGACAGGTAAACAACACATCATATTTATAGTCAAATCTTTTGCTTTTTAAAGCGAGGTAGTCGGATACGCAAAAGCCGATGGTGTATAGAACACGTATATTAGGATGTGAAATGTCGGCATCGAAACTGCTCCCATTAATATTCAAAAATGATATTTTTGGGAGGAAAGAATTCAATTTAAACAGCCAAGGACCAAAAAACGTACATTTGCTCATGGAACAGGTCATTCACACTTGCAGACAATCGCGCTATATGTGTCTGTAGGATTTTCTTTCCATGCACGCAAAAAAAGCATTTTTTTTCCCGGATCCGACTACCTCACTTTAAGTTAAAGTTTAGGTAAAGTGCCAAATTTAAAGTAGCACAATTTCCACTTAATATGAAAGGGACTGAATTGAGATTTATTTGTGTGAATATTAATTACAGAGTACTGTAATTGAAAATGAATGGCACATCCAATAGTAGCCACCATAAAATAAACCGCTTGTTTATTTATTTTTATCAGATCATTTCTGTGATCCTTTATGAGTTCTAGTCATAATAGTGTATCTTGCACCTTGGGGAATGGGAGATGTTCAGTCACCATTAGAATTTAGTTTATATCTAACTAACTAACTAACCTGCACTTATATAGCGCTTTTCTAGTCACAAAGACCACTCAAAGCGCTTTCATTAATACTAACCCTCTATTCTAAGGGCCTATAGGAAACAGATATCTAGGGACAATTTAGAACAGCCAATTAACCTAACATGCATGTTTTTGGCATGTGGGAGGAAACCGGAGAAATCCCGGAGTAAACCCACGCAACACGGGGAGAACATGCAAATTCCACACAGATCACTGTTGGTCGGGGGCTGGGATCGAACCCACGATCCCACGATCCCCACAATCCCCCGGCCAAGGGTAAACTGTGCTGCCGCAGTGCAGCACCATGTGTATAATATTTCATCTTTAAACTCATTCAGTAATAGAACACATTACAAATATTTGAGACCCACTGTAGTGCTTCCTTTTATATTTTAGCAATACAAGCACAAAACACCACCCACACTTGAAACCAGGGCGACACAGCGGTGGCTAAATTTTATTGATAACGTTATTTCACGCCATCACAACAACTCAGTATTTAAACTCAGTATAAATGGTGTAGAGATTGAAAGGGTATCCAAAATTAAAATCCTTGGTGTAATAACTGATAATAAACTGTGTTGGAAGTCACATATTAATTATATTAAAGGTAAAATATGCAAATCAGTCACAACAGAGTGAAATATCTGCTGAATCAACCCACACTATAGACTTTGTATCATTCATTAATGCTCCCATACATGACATCCATCCATCCATCTTCTACCACTTTTCCAGAGGTCCGGGTCGCAGAGGCAGCAGTTCAAGCAGAGAAGCCCAGACTTCCCTCTCCTCAGCCACCTGCTCCAGATCTTCAGAGAGGATACCAAGGTGTTCCCAGACCAACTGGGAGATGTTGTCTCTCCAGTGAGTTCTGGGTCTGCCCAGGGGTCTGAGAACTACTACCAAGCAACACTGTGTTTCAGTGCAAGGAGTCAGACTGTGGAACGCTTTTGGACCTGAATTAAAATCATGTACAAAGCTTGGACAATTTAAACAAAAACTAAAGGAATAAATACTCCAAACATACACACGTGGACAAAATTGTTGGTACCCCTCTGTTAATGAAAGAAAAACCCACAATGGTCACAGCACAGTGACTACTTGTCACCCTTTAAATAGGCCGATTGATGACAAGTTTGTAGACACCTGTGATATTAATTAGAGGACACATCTTGGTTGAACATGTCCCTAAGATCATGTTCATGTCCCTATGGCCTATTTTCAATCTTTTCTAGGAGTACCATCATTTTTGTCCAGGTCTGTTTCATGAGTTTGTTTTTTTAAAATAATTCTGTTGAACCACAATTCAAAAGCATTGTCTGATTTTCATTGGTTAATTTTCATAGAATTTTTTATTTATTACCACTTTTGTCAGATTCAAGTTATTTCTGTGATCATTGTGGGTTTTTCTTCGATTAACAGAGGGGTACCAACAATTTTGTCCACGGCTGTATATACAAAACGACATGTAAAATCACACAAGGATTATCATATCCAGTCTGTGTTGTGCTGTTGCTTATTTTTTGTCACGTTTTGTCTTGGCTTTGTTCTGATTTGTAATCACTCTTATTTTATTTTTTGAATTCTTAGCTGGAACATGGGTGGGCAATATAAGCTGCGGCTTCAGCCATCACCCATTTCTGATAAGTTATGTTGAATTGTATAATCCGAGGAGTTCCTGTTTAATTTGACCTTATTGGATTTTTTCCCCCTTTGTTCTATTATTCTGTTCCTTTTTTTAATCTAATTATCCAAAATAAAGATTCATTCATTTCTCAAATATGTTTTAAACTTGCTTTAATTATCCACCACCCATTTCTGTCTTTCATCTAGGCAAGGGGAAAACGATCCACCCAAACCGGACCTTGCCTCACTATTTAGAGGTGCAGGCTGAAGATCTGCTGAACCGGGACCAGTACGAGGGGCTGACCAGTTGCTTCTCAGTGAGGCAGCGTGGCTGGCGTGTTACCCATTCCAGTTTCTTTTTTTTTTTACAGTTTGAATTTTGCACATTCTAAATAATCTGTAATTTGCTGCTGATTGGAATAAACAATTTAGTGATTTATGTGTTTGCATCATGATTTTCTATTTTGTCTGTTCAGACACCGGTGGGAAAAGAGTCAACAGTACGAACCATTTATCAGTGACTTTGAAAATAATGGCTCATTTTTAAGAAAAGTAACCAAAACAATCATTTGCTGAAGACTGTAAAACAAAATAGAGACATCTGCAAAAGTACAAAGGTTTATTGTCAAAATTCCCAGGGCAATACTACATGAATACATGTATAGTTCACTGTTGATGCAGAGAATATATACGTATTTATACAGTATCTACGGGTAGTCAGCAATACTCAATACGATATATTTCCAGTTAATCCACGTATTTCTCCATGTAACCTTGCGACTGCTTTATTTTAATTACTTCTAATCCTAGATCCATTTGTTTTGGCTTAAAATGCATCATAATTGCTAAATATATCTTATGCCTAACTCTGTACTGTTTACCTGTTGAAATATATATTTAACGGCTCATATGCTACTATATGGCACCTGATCCATGTTTTGTCACGACACCACTGGCTGGAGCAGGTAAATTCCATGACGTCTCAACAGTCTCTCCATGATTTTGACATAGATCAGATCAATTTATTTCACAGGAAGCTAAACATTTCTACAGACATTATAGCCACTTCGTGTTCGTGAACTTGGGGTCACATCACTGTGATGAACATTAACGCCGACCGTTTGAAGTGATATTTTTTGCCAGAAGACAGCCATCTGAAACACACACACAAAATACAGATTTTAGGACCTAATATCGATAACTTGCCGACATTACAATGTTGTACGGTGAACTTAAAAGCAAAGCAGCATTAGCAATCATTAGCTTACCGTCATACATAATGTAGTTCGCATCCTCATGGCTTCTAAATGCTCCAGTACCTTTCCAGAGTGTGTCGTATTGCGGGTTTGCCTTCTGTTCTCTGTTTTTGCCTTTATTCTGGCAAAAACAGCCAGAGAACGCGGATGCCTCGTATCCTGCCAACTTGTGTTTTGCGTAACGTTACGCTTGATTTACGCCAGTTACGTTTGTTTTACGTAGCAGGAGGGAGAGGGTTGCGCCGCCTCCCTTTTAACTATTTCCCACCCACTTCAGATGACACCTAGTGCAGTAGAAAAACATGCGAGCCGAACTGTACCGTGCGAAAGGAGGCCAAACGAGGCCAAAGTGTTCCAAATGGAAAAGCGCCTTTAGTTGCTTGAGGTTTAGTGTGAAATTTCCACAGTCAGTGATGATTTGAGGAACCATGTCATCTGCTGGTGTTGGTCCATTGTGTTTTATCAAGACCAAAGTCAGCACAGTTGTCTACCAGGAAATTTTAGAGCACTTCATGCTTCCCTGTGAGACAAGCTTTATGGAAAAGCTGATTTCATTTTCCAGCAGGACTTGGCACCCCACCACACACTGCCAAAAGTATCAAAACCTGGTTTAATGACCATGGCATCGTTGTGTTTGATTGGCCAGCAAACTGTCCTGACCAACACCCCATACAGAATCCATGGAGTATTGTCAAGAGGAAGATGAGAGACACCAGACCCAACAATGCAGATGAGCTGAAGGTCACTATCAAAGCAACCTGGACCTTCATAACACCTCAGCAGTGCCACAGGCTGATCACCTCCATGCTACGCCACATTGATACAGTAATTAATCCAAAAGGAGCCCTGACCAAGTATTGACTGTGTACATGGACATACTTTTCAGTCGGCCAACATTTCTATTAAAAAACTATTTTTTAAAATTAATTTTATGTAATATTCTAATTTTTTGAGAAACTGAATTTGGGGTTTTCATGGGCTGTAAGCCATAATCATCAACATTAAAATAAATAAACACTTGAAATATATCACTCTCTGTGCAATGAATCTATATATGGGTTTCACTTTCTGAAATGAATGACAAAAAATATTGAAAGTTTTCATGATATTCTAATTTTTTCAGATGTACCTGTAATGCTACCTTATCATCCTAACAGAGCACTACACTCCCAAAACGCAGGATTACTTGTTATACCAAGGATCTCTAAAAGTACACTGGGAGGCACAGCTTTCAGTTATCAGGCTCCTTTCCTTTGGAACCAGCTGCCAATCTGGATTTGGGCGACAGACTTGATCTCTGTTTGTAAGAATAGGGTTAAAACTTTCCTTTTTGACAGAGCCTATATTGTATTTAGGGTTGGATCAGGTGATCCGGAACCCTCCCTTAAGATGCCTTCAGACCAAACGTGAATGGGCGGCACAAATGTATACAAAGTCAATGGAAAGAGGGGAGCACATGCAAAATCGTGCATTCGTACGTTCATGTCCATGGGATAGTGCTAGCTTTGAGATTCTACAATCACCGGAGTAAAAGTATCAACATTGGAGAGTAAACTAGTTTGAAAATGAGATTGACACTTACCTGGAGAAAGAAGGACTGGGAGCTCATTGGCTGAATCGGGATGTTGGAGTTATTTACCCACGGATTCCTGCCATGGACGTGCTAACAAGGCTAGCAAGCTAGCAATGGAAACACCCATCATCTTGTAAAGTTTTGGAGAAAAGGACAACTTTTTCAGGTGACACCCCCCCCCCCCCCCCCATTGGATCATGTAAATCTAAGCATAACATTATTTTGGGGATTTTCACAGTAGGTTGAACACTGCTGCAGAAGTTATAAAGGCAACTTCACCTGTCTGCATCTCACTCAGATGGTAAATTCATGTCTATTTGTGTGTTTACATTGATTACCTTCGCCAGGCCGAAAGGCCAGGAGGAGGTAATGTTTTTGCCGGGGTTTGTCTGTGTGTTTGTCTGTCTGTTTGTCTGTCTGTCTGTTTGTCTGTTGGTTAGCAAGATAACTCAAAAACTTTTGGACGGATTTCAATGAAACTTTCAGGCGTTGTTGGAAATGGTACAAGGAAGAACTGATTAAATTTTGGGGATGATCCGCATCACCGTCTGCATACAGGAATTTTTTAAAACATTTTTCCACACTGTGACATACGGCCATTTTCAACACGTGCGCAGGCGCAATGGAGGGCGCTGGGCGTCGTGTCTGACCAACACAAACTCCGCCTTCTTCAACGTTTTAGCCACAAAAGCATGCGGAAAACACTGCTGGCCTGGGCCCGCCAGCGTGCCTGTGCCAGCCATAGGCGCTGCGCACATTGCGCTGGTCGTCGTGTCTGACCAACACAAACTCCACGTTCTTCAACGTTTTAGGCACAAAAGCGCGCGGAAAACACTGCTGGCCTGGGCCCGCCAGCGTGCCTGTTTTTGCGCCACGCTGCAAAACCTGACACGGCCACCTGTCCGCCGCCCGATTATTTGCCACAAATTCCCCGCCCAGCTATAGGCGCTGCGTAAAAACGACCTCTTTGCCGGGGAAGATTCTAAATTCTGTTTTGCCGCGGAGCGCAACCCCAATATAATATAAAACCCACGGCAACCTGTCTAACCAATCTGCATCCGTCAGTGGAGGAGATGGACACACCAACACTTCAGTTTATTACCTCCGCCAAGGAGGCAATACTTTTACTACCGTAAAACGGGACTATAAGGGACGGCGGGGTAATATGGGACACTTTTCTAAATGTAATTCTGCTTTTTTAATTTTGCTTCCACCTAGATTTGATGAAGGATTCATGGATATTTGACAATAACAACACAACTCAGCGTCCTGCTCAAAATAAAAAAAGCAGAATTACATTTAAAACATTTCCCAGAAAAGTGTCCCTTATTAACCCGCCGTCCCTTATAGCCCCGTTTTACACTACTGAACCACTAATCCTATCACTATCACATTGATTGTCATTCATTAATTGTCTGTTTATTGCACTGTCCATGTCAAATAAACAAATAATCATTGTGAATCCAATTGCTAGTCATATCTTTTCATGCTCAGGGAATCTGAAAACGTACACACAAACACTGTATGGGGGGAACTGTGCCGCTTGGCGGAGGTCTGCGCTCTCCGAGTGCTTTTCTAGTTTATAATGTAATCGTGCTGTGCGAAAAATTTGTCCATTCGCGTTTGGTGTGAAGGCACCTTTATGCTGCTAATAGGTTTAGACAGCTGGGGGACCTCCCACAATGTGCTGGGTTTCACTCCTTTCTTCACTCTCGTAATATTTTTGCTGGTCATTAGCATGTTTGTTCTCTCCCATAGATTGAGCCCCCTTTGTGCCGTTTGCTCTCTACATGTCTGTTCTTTTCTTCTTCTCTATCCACTCACCCTGCCAACCGCAGCAGATGACTTCCCCTCCCTGCAGCCGGGTTCTGCTGGAGGTTTCTTCCTGTTAAAAGGGAGTTTTTCGTCTCTACTGTTGCCAAGTGCTTGCTCACGGGGACTGCCTGATTGCTGTGGTCTTTCTGCAGTTTGTGGGGTTTTCCTTTACAGTTTGAAAGTGCTATGAGATAACTGTCGTTGTGAAATGGCGCTATATAAATAAAGCTGAATTGAATCTTGGTAGAGGGTAGCTACTCCTATAAATGCATAAACCTCAACTGGGGCCATGGTCTACCCAGAATTAAATCAACATAAATCACTAAATTTACAAGTGTATTTTAAACTTGTTGGTTTCTTAGAAATGTCAGACATGTATTTACATTCAAATCGGGAGTAAAATTAACAAGAAAGCATTTCATGTAGCTGTCTCATACCTGCTGCTGCCAGACTTTACAATCTGTACTGTTCATAGTAACTGCACATAACATAGTTCTTTCCACTAATAAAGAATGTTCCTTTTCAGATCCACAGGGATATCACTATTATTGCAACAATACTGTGTACTGCTGAATATTTTAACTGCTTACTAGTACTGTAAACACCATTTTACTTATTTTATGATCTATACTTTCTGCAAACTTGCTCAGCTACTGGTTAAAAAAAACATATAATGCTATAAAAACAGACATAACGTCTGTTCAGAAAATGGAAGGTGGTGGTGATGCTCAAATGAAGAGGAAAGGAGGAGCAGAGGGGGAGCATATAAAAAGGAGAAAAGCCCTTACCACAGATCCTGTAAAATAACTGAAATGTTTGGAACTAAAACAGCAGTTCAGTCAAGAAAACTGATTTTTACATATAAGGAGGCTACAGTGTAGTCATTTCCCTGGTTTTCGAATCTTTATATTGATGTTATTGATGTAGTTTTTTTTTCCTTTTTGCCTCTATGTAACTCCCTGAAAAAGTCCATACTGGTTCTGGGCATTGATTAATAAGCCAAATAATGTTTACAAAATAAAATCACACACTATGAGTAAATATATTTTTCCCCATCCAGGTTAAAGTCATATACTGTGGCTTATACTCTGTCAACCCATTTTTAAATAATGTTTTCAAGTGCATGCAGATTTTCATTACTACCTCCACCAAGGTTATGTTTTTGCCAGTGATGGTTTGTTTGTCTATTAGCAACATTACTCAAAAAGTTCTGAATGGATTATGATGAAATTTTCAGGAAAGTTGTGTAATGGCACGGGGAACAGATGATTGGATTTTGGTGATGATCTGAGAGTGTATACCTCCACCAAGGGCTTTGTTTGCATTTGTGCAGCAGGATTACACAAAAACTACTGGATGGATTTGGATGAAATTTTTTACCAGAGGTGGTTCTTGGACTACAGACGAACCTATTACAGTTTGGTGATGATCTAAGAATGCCTACCCCAACCAAGGCTCTTATCTTCTCACAGTGTGTTAGCAACAATACTCCAAAACTAATGGACAGACTTTGATGCAATTTTCACCAGAAGTGGTCTTAGGCCTACTGTGGTGCACTAAGATGGTAAATGGTATTCACTTATATAGCGCTTCTTCTCATCTCTGGATGACCAAAGCGCTTTACAGATCCTGCTATTCACCCATTCACGCACACATTCACGCACTGATGGCGGCAGAGCTGCCATACACACACAGGTGCTAGCTTGGCCACCAGGAGCAACTGGGGGTTCAGTGTCTTGCTCAAGGACACTTCGACATGCAGACTGCAGACAGAGCGGGAATCGAACCCATGACCCTCCGATCAGTAGTCGGTCACACGACACCTGCGCCACAGCCACCCCACTAAGATGGTGTTGGGTTCACCCTGGGTGTAGTGGGAGTGACGGCCCGCCCTTCTGGTTCTGCCGTTATTCAGGATATAAAGGGCACGGCCAGAAGGGACACGTCTCTTCGCCGTCGACCCCTTGACCTGTACGGAGCACCTATGAGTTTGGTTCTTACTGTTAATAAAGTGACGTTCAACTGCATCCTGAGCCTCCTCCTTGAATACCAAGATTAGGACACAACATTTGCCGACGAGGTAAAAGGTATGGAGCAGGCTATGTCTGAATTTCAGCTGTTTTTGGAGGTTCTGGGAAAGCCGCCAATCCCTTGGGTTAGGTGGTACGTGGCTTTCCAGAATTTTCTGGTGGCCCTTAACTTCGGCGAGCTTGAGAAGATGCGTGCGAGAGCTCTTCTTTGTCCATAATCTTGGTATGGAGGGTCAAAGGATCCTGGACACGTTAGGAGAGGCTGATTGTTATGAGGACGTGGTGGAGCTAATGGTGCACTACTTTCGCACCCTGGAAAATGTCGTAGTTCGGCAAATCCAGTTTCAGCAGTCCCGCCAGCGGACAGGAGACGTTAATCTACAACGCTATGTTGCAGATTTACGTCACCTGGCAGGGGTGTGCAAATTTGGAGCCCTTGAAAAGGAGATGGTCCGCGACCAACTGGCGGAGCACACTCCCTGTTTGGCAACACGCTCGGGGCTCTTGACATTCACGGGTGAACTAACACTAGTTATGGCTATTGAAATAGCACAGCAGTTTGAAGCAGTGGAGAGACTGTCTAAAGACATCAGTGAGAGAAGCACGCTGCGGGATGATGGACCACGATTGAAGGCGCTGGCTATGGACTCGGACAGCAAGGACGGTGTGAGTGAAGAAGACTATGCTCCCGCTGTGAAGATTAGGTCCACCCCAGGAATGCCAAGATGTTATGACTGCGGGTCCACAAGGCACCGGTACAAGGCAAGAGAGTGTCCAGCGAGCAGCAAGCGGTGCGGCAAAAGCGGTCTTCTGCATCACTTCACCAGAACCTGCAAAAATTTTGAGCGGGAGGAACGAAGACATGGAGCGGCTCTCCCTGCTGCAGATCCTACGGTTGTTCATACCGTTGCTCCGAACACAAATGGACACATCTTCTGCAACGTGTTGCTGAACGGCGTGAAAGTGCCATTGTTGGTGGACACGGGAGCAGTGGCCTTGGTGTTGAGCTTGCCCACTGTGAGGAGCCTGTTCCCGCACTACTGCCTGAGAAAGTTCACAACGTCGTGCTATGGCTACGGAGGTAGCAAGATGAACATTGTGGGTTCGCTGGAGTTAATAGCAAGGTACAAGTCGGGGATGATGAACGGCGTCCAGTTTGTGGTGACCGCCTCTGGGTCGAACATTTTAGGATGTGATTTGTTTTACGGCCTAGGGTTCAAGATCGCCAGCAGTGCTGGAGAAGAGTGGTCGGTCTGTGGATTATGGGACCGCCCTGCTCCGCACGTGGAGGACAACATGGTTTGGGACACCAATTGGCCTGGTGTTTCGGGAGGTGATGAAGACCGGCACCGTGACGACCCAGCACGGGAGGGTGCTGGTGTCGGGATGACAAAGAGAGGGCCAGGACCAGCCGGCACGGTTCTAAGGTGTGCTAGACTTCGACATTCAAGGAGGGCTTTGGACCGGGTCGACGGGACGACTTGGCCCAGGAAGGAAGCCCGGTCACGACGTGGTGGACACACAAGGCCGAGTCAGGCTTCCCTGCGGGTCAGGGATGAGGTCTGGCCCAGGGAGAAGGCTCGGGTGAGAGGAGAACACGAAAGATGGAAATGGCGAGATGACCAGGGGCGACTGTGAGTGGTTGCTACACTGGAAGACGGCTACTTGGGTCTGTCTAATGAGTCGTGGAGGCACCCCAATGAGCTGCGGCGCATGGATGAGAAGAAATGCCGACGTGGCTCATCCCCGGAGATAAAGAGGCGAAGGCACTCGGGGTGGGATCTGCTTGATGGAAAGCCAGGGGGTGGGCCTCCAGGAGGGACTAAGAGGTGACTTTTAAAGGAGGGGTTATTGGCATGATGTTTGGTTGTTTGGGTTATAAGATAAGATAAGATAAGATAAGATAAGCCTTTATTAGTCCCACAACGGGGAAATTCCAGGATTGCAACAGCACAGGGATAGCAACACTCAGAGCAACAATCAGAAGGCAAGAAAAAAAAAAACAAAAAAAAAACAAGCAAGCAAGAGCTATGTGCCATTTTCTCTCCCAAGTCTCTCCTGGCTGCACGGTGGCGCAGTGGTTTAACACTGTGGCAGCACAGTTTACCCTCGGCCGGGGGATCGCGGGGATCATGAGATCGTGGGTTCGATCCCAGCCCCCGACCAACAGTGAGCTGTGTGTAGTTTGCATGTTCTCCCCGTGTTGCGTGGGTTTACTCCGGGATTTCTCCAGTTTCCTCCCGCATACCAAAAACATGTAGGTTTAGGGCGCTCGCGCTCGCGCATGCAGCGACCGGCAGCCGGTGGCTTGTCACCAGACTGCAAACCAAATCTACCTACGGGTACAAATAACAAAAAAAAAAAAAAAAAAAAAAAAAAGTCACGATGTTGATATGTACCATTGCATTTTGCCCGGTATGTTTAAAAAAAAAAACCCTCAACACTGTTTTTATTGCAGTGTCTGTTGTGAGTTGCCTGTGTTCTGGGGTGGGTGTGTTGGGGTGGGGGCCGGCAATGGATGGAGAATGTACATATCGACTGTTTATATTTCTAGTTCGGTTTGTGTATATGTAAGTGTATTATGGGACTGTTTTAGTTTAGGAACACGGCTGATTTTATTTTATGGACTCCTGGGTTCGATCCCAGCCCCCGACCAACAGTGATCTGTGTGGAGTTTGCATGTTCTCCCTGTGTCTGCGTGGGTTTATTCAGGGATTTCTCCGGTTTCCTCCCACATGCCAAAAACATGCAAGTTAGGTTAATTGAATCAAAACTGGAGATTCTAAATTGTCCTTAGGTATGACTGTGAGAGTGAATGGTTGTCTGTCTCTCTGTGTTGGCCCTGCGATGGACTGGGGATCTGTCCAGGGTGTACCCTGCCTCTCGCCCAAAGATGCTGGGATAGACTCCAGCCCCCCCCCCCCCCCCCCCCACGACCCGAAAAGGATTAAGCGGAAGAAGATGAATGAATGAATGAATGACTCCTCAATTCCAGAGATGGCAGAATAACCCGTCTAGCCATGTGAGGTGGGTCGGCAGTCTACCTGGCCCCCTCTAGTTTATTTTGTGTGAATGGATAGGCCGGTTTATTTATTTCTGTACATAGGTGTTTTGCTGTTAGCGTATGAGTCAGGTTTAAATTTGGGAGGGCCTAATTGGTGTGTTTGACATTTTTCTACAGGGGAGGAAAAATGTGGTGTACTAAGATGGCGTTGGGTACACCCTGGGTGTAGTGGGAGTGACGGCCCGCCCTTCCGGTTCCGTCGTCACTCAGGGTGTAAAGGGTACGGCCAGAAGGGACACGATCGCTTTGCCGTTGACCCCTTGACTGGTACGGAGCACCTGTTAGTTTGGTTCTTATTGTTAATAAAGTGATGTTCAACTGCAGCCTGAGCCTCCTCCTTGAATACCAAGATTAGGACACAACAACTACATTTTGGAGGTGATCCATGAGGGGATGAAGGTGCCTTGGTGGAGGTATGTGCTCTCTGAGTGCTTTTCTAGTTTAAATATATTTTTCTGTTTCCTTTAATGTTTCTTTTTGGTGCTCGGATGTGTAAATTTTCTGTGCAGGGAATTTTTAGGATGTTTAATTCTTTAAACTGTTATTACCTAGAAAGGTAGCGAACTATTGCGTAATAAGATGGGGGCTCACATATAGGGTTGCTACCCGTCCTGTAATATACAGTATTGTCCTGTTTTATTTTTACACTTAAATAATATATCAATACAGGACATGGTTTGTCCTGTATTTACTAGGTGCCTTTAATGCAGCATCATCTCATCCGCATTCTGCACGTTGCCCTCCTACTTAGTAGTTGTTGATCGATTTGTTGACTTTTACGCACTGCACCTGAAGTCATCGCTCGACATTGATTGGACAAGAGACAGCTGGTGGGCTCAGCAGTAGCTGTAACAACTTGCCGGCTTCTCACAGACGTCCACCCTGTGCATCAGTCAAACGTAAATGTTTGCAAAAGTACCGATGTGAGTGGGAAGAACTCAATGATTGTCTTGACAGTGTCAAAGACAGTGAGTAGGCTCAGGGCCGGTGTTATCGGCATAACAGGGCTCGCCTGCTGAGAATTGCGTCCCATCGTTGCAAGCAGGTGTTTAGTATAAGTCAAGTCAATACAACTATATACTCTGAAAATACTTTGAAAAAGTGATTACCCTTTTTACCGACAATGCCTAAATGCAAAATCTCGACTTTAAAGATCGTAAAACGTGGAGTTGGATCACTATGATTTGCAACTCTCTTTGAAACACTAAGACGTCTAGCGAATAAACATAATTTAAAGATAGTTTACAAGAGGTAATAACAATTTTTACATCTAAAAATGTATAATGGGTACTTCTAAAAATGCACAAATGATTACAAGCCTGGCTGTAGTGTTATATTTTATATTTTTGGCGGGTGGGATGCAATTCTCGGCAAGCGAGCAATTCTCGGCATAACATCTGTTATCGGCCCTGGTCATTTTGGTGACCTAGACGGGTTACCTCCACCCGTGGACACACACACACACACACACACACACACACACGTCACTTTCGGGGCATCACAATAAAGTTAAGAAGTTCTATCTACACAAAGCAGTCACAACACAAAACAATTGTGCAGGGGCTTGGGTGAGTCGGCAGACAGCGTCCCAGTCAGGATGCAGAGAATAAAGAGAGGTGGACAATAGCAAGGAGATCATGGGGAGTTTGGCAGGAAGAAGGAGCTGTGGGGGGTCAAGGGTGAATGTATTGTGACGTTTGCAAGGGTTCACACAAAGACAATGGAGCAGATGGCTCTGATCAACCAGATTTATTTTCACACACCCCGACCCCCAACCTGCCTCTGTGCTACAGAGTGGAGGGGAGGTCATTCTCACAGACCCCTGTTTCAATCATGGTTACACACACAGATACATCTTGCCCTAATCCTGCTAAACACTGCTGGGTCATCATAATGCAGTTATAATGACACAGCAGTATAACTCAGAAATAACACATTTAACACACACATAACGTTTTCATCTGGCAAAGCATGCTGGGAAATTCACTTAACATGGCCCCAACGTTACACTGCCCCCCCCCTGGACTGGTTTCTGTCCCCAGAAAAATTAAAGTCCAATTTAAAAGTCCAATACAAACTCATCCAGATGTCGGGGCGGTCTTCGGCGCCGGCGGCCAACACGTACAGGCCCCCTAGTGTCCATCTGGGTCTCGGTCGGGGTATCGGGCCGGGATGGAAGCTCCGGTTCGTCCACCAGCGGTGCAGATGGCCGATACGGGGCGAGACGGTCACGATGAAGGACCACAACCCGGTCCCTTTTTCTAAGCCTCACCCTGTACACCACATCTGACAGTCTCTCCAGGACCACGCATGGCCCCGACCACTGGCTCGCCAGCTTCGGTGATCGTCCTCTCTTCCTCTCAGGGCAGAAAACCCAGACTCGATCTCCCGGTGCAAAGTCCCTCCCCTGACAGCGGGAGTCGTACGCTCGCTTCTGCCGACCCCCTGCCGCTGCCAGGGCCTCTCGAGCCAGCTCGTGCACCGTGTGGAGACGTTCTTTCAAACAAAAAAAATAATCCAATCCGGGTCTTCCCTCCACCTCCGGCTCAGGGGGGCAACCGAATACCAAATCCACCGGTGTGCGCAGCTCGCGTCCAAACATGAGCGCCGCAGGGGTGCACCGGGTAGATTCCTGAGCTGCCGTCCGGTACGCCCACAAAACAAAAGGCAGGTGCAGGTCCCAGTCTCGCTGTCGCTGGTCCACTAGGATAGCGAGCTGGGTGGTGAGGGTCCGGTTGAATCGTTCGACCAGGCCGTCGCTCTGTGGATGCAGTGGGGTGGTCCGGGTCTTCCGGATGCCCAGCCGTTTGCAGACCTCTCCGAAGACCTCCGCCTCGAAGTTCCGACCCTGATCGCTGTGCAGCTCCTCCGGTGCGCCAAACCGACAGAACATTTCATCCACCAGCTTTGATGCCGTCGTAGCGGCGCTCTGATCCGGGACCGCGTACGCCTCTGGCCACTTAGTGAAATAATCCATCGCGACCAGCACGTAGCGGTTCCCCCGGTCCGTGGTCGGGAAAGGGCCCAGGATGTCCACTCCCACTCGCTCCATCGGTGCTCCCACCCGGTACTGCTGCAGGGGAGCGTGGGATTGCTGAGTTGGTCCCTTCTGAGCTGTGCATGTGTCGCAGCGATGAACGTGGAGCTCCACGTCCTGATGACAACCGGGCCAGTAGAACCGGGCCCGAAGGTGCTGCAGCGTCTTTGTCACTCCGAAGTGGCCCGCTCCTACCGCCCCATGAACCAGCTGGAGTACTTTGGGCCGGAGTCGACGAGGAACTAGCAGTTGCCAGACGTGCCGCTGCCCAGCTGGAGTGTGCCACTGTCGATACACCACGCCCTCGTAGCAGCGGAGGTTGGCCCACTGGGAGTGCAGGGCCTTAGTCTCTGGGTCCAGCGGTGACACAACCTCCCAGGCGGGCCGCTGTCCTGCGTCCAGCCACTGCCGAACCCGCGAAATGACCGGGTCTCTGTCCTGCTCGCTCTGCAGCTGCTGCGTGCCAAGAACTTCTGTGACGTCATCGCTGGGGAGAACTGCCTGATCATCTGAGGAGGGGCTGTGCGTCGCTGCGTTATTCCTGCTCGCAGCGGCTCGGAGAGCGGCAGCCCGTGGGGCGGTTTGGTCCCGATCTTCAGCCCGTTGGCAGTGACGACACTCCTCTGTCGCGCAGGGGCGCCGAGACAGCGCGTCAGCGTTGGCATGGAGGCGGCCTGCCCGATGCACAATCTGGAAATTATAATCCTGCAGTGCCTCCAGCCACCTCGCCAACTGTCCATCCGGTTCTTTGAAATTTAACAACCAGGTCAGGGAAGCGTGGTCCGTCCTGAGCTGGAACCTCCCCCCGTACACATACGGGCGGAAGTGTCGCAGTCCTTGAATGACAGCCAGCAGCTCTCTGCGAGTCACACAGTAATTTCTCTCGGCTCTGCTGAGAGTGCGGCTGAAGTAAGCGACTGCCTGCTCTCCATGCTCTCCCTCCTGGGATAGCACCGCCCCGATGCCCTGGTTGCTGGCGTCCGTGTCCACGATGAAAGGGCGGTTCGGGTCGGGATACTGCAGGACGGGGGCTCTGATGAGCGCTGCGCGAAGCTGGGAGAAAGCAGCAGCACAGCTGTCACTCCACTGGAACGTGCGTCCTTTCTGCGTCAGCTGATGCAGCGGGCTGGCGATGGTGGCGAAGTCTTTCACAAACCTCCTATAATAGGAGGCCAATCCAAGAAAACTCCTCAGTTCTCCAACGTTCCGCGGCACTGGCCAGTCTCTCACTGTTGCCACTTTTTCCGGGTCGGTGGCGACCCCCGCTGCGCTGACGATGTGGCCCAAAAAGGTGGTCTCCCGCCGGAACAGGTGGCATTTCTTAGGGTGTAACCGTAGCCCCGCCTGTTGGATGGCTCCCAGCACCTCTCGGAGATTTGACAGGGCGCTGTCAAAATCAGCTGCATGCACCAGCAGGTCATCCAGGTAAACAACGCAGCGACTCCGGGGCACGTGAGCCAGCACTCGCTCCATCAAGCGCTCAAAGGTGGCCGGAGCGTTGCAGAGTCCAAACGGCATCACTTTAAACTGGTACAGTCCCTGCCCGATGGAGAAGGCTGTTTTCTGGCGGGCCTCAGGTGACAGCTCTACCTGCCAATAGCCGCTGCGTAGATCCAGCGAGCTGAACCAGCTGGAGCCGGCAATGTGGTCCAGTGCGTCATCGATGCGGGGCAGGGGGTAGGAATCTTTCCTGGTGGCGTCGTTCAGGCGTCGGTAATCCACACAGAACCGCCACGACCCGTCCTTCTTCTTGACCAGCACCACCGGCGCCGCCCAGGGGCTGCTGGAGGGCTCAATGACATCTGCCTCCAGCATTTCTTGCAATTTTTGTTCCGCCGCTGCCCGCCTTGAAAAGGGCAGCCGGCGTGGGTGGAGTCGAATCGGCCTGGCCTCACCGGTGTCGATCTCGTGCTGCACCAACCCGGTCCGGCCGCATTCCTCATCCTTCGCGGCGAAAACACCCATAAAACAGTCCAATAGCTCCCGCAGCTGGCGTCCCTGTTCTGGGTCCAGCCCGCTGCAGCTCCGCTGAAATAATTCCTCCACCGCCTGCTGCGTCTCTGCTGACACGTTGACCCCTCCCCTTGCTGTCCTTGTGTGCGTTCGTGCTCCCTCTGTCCGCGCTGGTGATGTCATCATGTCCAGTCCTCGCGGTGGCCTGCCTGGTCCGGTTTGTCTTGGCGATCCCTCGATCACGCAGGCCCCCGTGTTCCTTCCCTGGGTTCTGCTGTGGAGCGTGATGGTCCGGTTTCCCAGCTGGAGGGACGGTCCCGCGGTGTCGATCTTGGCGTTCCAGGCTGTGAGCAGGTCTAGTCCAATAATACAGGGGTCTTGGATGTCAGCCAGCCAGAACGGGTGTCTTATGTTCTGACCGGCCACCCCCACCACCAAAACTCTCCGCCCCCCCAGTCTGGCGCGCTCACCGGTAGCCGTGGTGACGCAGCGCTTGGTGGGTTCCCACCCCCATGGGGCCGTCTTGTTTGTGCCCGGCAGCACACCGGGTCGAACCAGGGAGATTGTAGAGCCGGTGTCAATCAGGGCCCAGATCGACGTCTTCCCCAAGCTGCACTGTAGATAGATCCCTGGAGAGTGTCCAATTCGGCCCACGCGTGGTGCCGGCTCCTCGGGGGAAACATCTGCGGGAGGCGGCCTGTTCCCGTTCACGCCACCTCGCTCTAGTTTAACGCCGGCGAGGGGCGTTCTTCTCCGGGGACGTGCCGCCGTGGTCTGCCGTAATTCCTCCTCTTCCTCCTCGCTCTCCATCGTGGCCTGGAAGGTTCTCTGTCTGTGCGTTGGCGCTTCAACTGTGTGATTCATCAGCGGCTCCACCCGCTCTGCTTCTGCCACTGCAGTCTCCCAGTCACTCGCGGCGTGGATCCGTACGTGGCTCTGGAGCTGGGCCGGGCGGAGACCTTGGATGAAGCTCCGGAGGGCGAGCTTCTCTACCGCCTCCGGTGCGAAATCCGGGTAGCTGCGCCGGGTTAGCAGCCGTATGTCTGCAGCATAGGTTCCTAGGCTTTCCTGGTTGCTTCTACGGCGGCGGGTCAGCTGTTCCTGGGCGTGCTCAGCGTCCACCATTCTCCCAAATCGTCTCTGGAGCGCCCCTTGTAGCGCTGGCCAGCTGTAGCGCTCCTCAGGCAGGAGATCAGAAAGCGTGCAGAGAGCTCTCCCTTCCAAGGCCAGCGCGACTTGCACGGCGGTTTCCTCTGGTGACCAGCCGTTCAGCGCAGCGGCCAGCTCGACCTGGGTCAGGTAGTCATCCAACGTGGCCTCGCCGTTGAAGCGGGGAATCTTGGCCCGCTGCCTAACAGATGGGATGGCCGCCTCCTGATCGATCGTCACTCTCGATCGCCGTGGGATCGCCAGCCTGTCCTGTCCTGAAAAGGGCGGAATGCGGGGCTGGTTTGCTCTGCTCTGCCCGCTCTGTCTTGAAAAAGACAGAAGGCGGGGTGCGCTGGCCCTGTCAGGTCCGCCGCCGCTTTGTTCGTCCCGGCTCCTGGCTCCCGGGGGTGGTGTCTCGGTCCCATCGTCCATCATCAGCTGAGCAATGAACTGCTCCAGCTGCTGGATCTCCATTCTGATCCTGGCATCCATCTGCTCCATCCCACTTCTGACACCAGTGTGACGTTTGCAAGGGTTCACACAAAGACAATGGAGCAGATGGCTCTGATCAACCAGATTTATTTTCACACACCCCGACCCCCAACCTGCCTCTGTGCTACAGAGTGGAGGGGAGGTCATTCTCACAGACCCCTGTTTCAATCATGGTTACACACACAGATACATCTTGCCCTAATCCTGCTAAACACTGCTGGGTCATCATAATGCAGTTATAATGACACAGCAGTATAACTCAGAAATAACACATTTAACACACACATAACGTTTTCATCTGGCAAAGCATGCTGGGAAATTCACTTAACATGGCCCCAACGTTACAGTATTGTGATGTGAAATGTCATGCTTTGTGATGTGAAGTGTCGTGGAGATGTGAGACGAGCTGTGGATATAAAAGGAGAAGCTGTGCTTAGCTGTTTAATGCTTTTTGTATATGACTGATGAGAGAGTGTAATAAACATCGTCTGCTCGTAACCTTGCCTCCTCATTTCACACTCTCCACACTGGGGACCCTGGAGGTGTGATGGAACACGAGGCAGGAACCCTGGAGTCGGCCCGGACGGGAACCCCCAGCAACACGTGCGCTGTTTCAGTCAAGTTACTGGACTTTTCGCAGCACAACCCGCGCTCTTGGTTCCACCACACCGAGGCTCAGTTCGCCCTCCGGGGAATAACGGCAGATGAAACCAAGTTTTACTACGTGGTTGCAGCGCTGGACGCTCGCACAGCTCAACAGGTAGCGAGCCTGCTCGACCAGCCCCCAGCCCACAACAGATATGAAGCTCTCAAGACTTGGGCTGCACGGTGGCGCACTGCGGCAGCACAGTTTACCCTCGGCCGGGGGATCGCGGGGATCATGAGATCGTGGGTTCGATCCCTGCCCCCGGCCAACAGTGATCTGTGTGGAGTTTGCATGTTCTCCCCGTGTATGCGTGGGTTTACCCCGGGATTTCTCCGGTTTCCTCCCACATGCCAAAAACATGCAGGTTAGGTTAATTGGAGACTCTAAAGTGGCCCTTGGTGTGAATGAGTGTGTGAATGGTTAAAAGGGATGGTGCCGTATTGTGGCTGCTTCATCCATCCAGGTGGTGGATGACCCTTAATTTCTGTAAAGCGTCTTTGAGTGTCTATGATAAAGTGCTATATAAATCTGATGTATTGATTGATTGATTGAAGACTGCGCTGACCCGACGCTACACGCTGTTGGACTGCGAGAGAGCAGAGAGGCTCCTGAGGCGTTCGGAGTTGGGAGATGGTTCGGCTGTCGATCTGATGGAGAAGATGTTGGCGTTAATGGGCACAGACGATGGGCATTTCCTGTTTGCCCACCTTTTCCTCCGGAATCTCCCAACAGAGGCGAGATCGGTTCTGGCTAATTCGCCATCGCTGGCCGTGCGTGACTACCGTGCGCTAGCCCAGGAGGCAGACTGGATCATCCTCACCACCAGAGCCCTCACAATCAACGCGGCTGCGTCGGACCCCAGCGAGATGACCAGAGGAGGCGAGGAGCCACCGACGGTAGCGGCAGCGGGGGCCAAGGGGCGCCAGAGAGACACGCTCTGTTTCTACCACTGCCGCTTTGGAGAAAACACACGCAGATGTGCGCCACCGTGCCAATTCAAGCGCTCGGGAAATGCCAAGGCCAGCAGTCGGTAGCAGCTGCGACCGCCGGTGAAGAGAACAAGCTGCTCTACATGATGGACGCGCGCTCAGGGAGGCGTTTCCTCGTGGACACCGGAGCCCAGAAGAGCATCATCCTGCCGACCTACGCTGACCGGCTGGCAGGACCTAGCGGCCCTGGGCTGTTGGCAGCAAACGGCTCGGAAATTAAAACCTTTGGTGAGAGAACACTGATCTTATCTCTACACGGCCGTACATACGAGTGGACTTTTGTCATAGCAACACTGAATTACCACATCCTGGGGGCTGATTTTCTGTGTGCACATGGTTTACTGGTTGATGTTGCTAACAGGCACCTGGTTAATGCACTGTCCTTTGATTCTCTCCCCTGTACAGCTCGAGGGGCCAGGCCAGTAACACAAGCCAACGTCACAGCTCCAGGCGGTAAGTTCCACACACTGCTCACTCAGTTTCCAGCACTCACGGTCCCGACGTTTTCGGCGGCCATCGCTAAACACGGGGTGGAGCACTTTAAAACTACCACCGGGCCGCCCGTTTTCGCACGACCTCGGCGCTTGGACGCAGCTAAACTGGCCATAGCGCGCGAGGAGTTTGCCAACCTGGAAAGGTTGGGCATCATCAGGCGTTCGAACAGCCCATCTGCATCCCCGCTGCACATGGTCCCTAAGGCTGAGGGGTCGTGGCGACCCTGCGGGGATTTCCGCAGGTTGAATAACACCACAGCACACGACCGCTACCTGATTCCCCACATTCAGGATTTTTCCATTCACCTCGCCGGAGCATGCATTTTTTCTAAAATAGACCTGGTCCACGGCTACCACCAGGTCCCACTGCGCGCGGAGGACATACCCAAAACAGCGGTAATAACTCCGTTTGGCTTGTTCGAGTTCCCGCGCATGCCATTTGGATTAAAAGGAGTGGCACAGACATTCCAGCGCATGATGGACGTGGTGCTGCGCGATCTCCCGTTTGTGTTCGTCTACCTGGATGATATCCTGGTAGCCACTGCATCTGAGGACGAACATGTAACCCACCTCAGGATGGTTTTCCAGAGGTTGGAGGAGCACGGGTTAATAATCAACCCGGCGAAGTGCCAGTTCGGCGTGACGCAGATTGATTTTCAGGGGCACCGCTTCTCACCGGAGGGACCGATACCCTTGCCCGATAAGGTGCGTGCTGTAGCGAATTTTCCCCGGCCTCAGACGGTCAGGGCGCTGCAAGAATTTTTGGGGATGGTTAACTTTTATAACCGTTTCCTCTCCCGTGCAGCTCAACTCATGCAGCCATTGTTCGCCGCGCACAAGAGGCGGAAACCCGCAGATGAAGTGGAATGGACTCTGGAGCGAGAGCAGGCGTTCTCTAAGGTTAAAGCAGCCCTGGCAAACGCTGCACTGTTGGCGCACCCAGACCCGGCGGCCCGGATAGCGCTCACCACCGACGCCTCAGATGTGGCCATAGGGGTCGTTGTGGAGCAACGTGTCGCTGGTTCTTGGCAGCCGCTCGCTTTTTTCAGCAGGGCTTTGCGCGACAGTGAGCGTAAATACAGAGCGTTCGACAGAGAGTTACTGGCTCTCCACCTGGCCATACGCCACTTCCAGTTCTGGCTGGAAGGGCGCAACTTCACCGCGTTTGTGGACCACAAGCCACTGATTGTCACCATGGGATGAGACGCCGTCTCGGCACTCAGCCCATGTTTCTCCTCATCCCTGCTTCTCATTGAGCAGCGTCTCAGCAGGCTCCCAGCTGGCAGCATTACGGGACGGCTGGGGCCAATTAATCCTCATCAGCTGGGCGCTGCCAATGAGAATAAACAGGAGCAGCCTCGATCACTCGGGGCTGCGACATAAGCACTGCTAGGCTGAAACCCCTACGTCTGGTGTTAGTCTCTACTCCTCTTACAGCATTCCTGTGATTGTTACCCGCTGAGAGTATGTATGCCTTGTTACCCCTACGTCCGGTACAAGCTCCCTGCTCCTGCGCTGTGCAACTCGTGAGTGTACCTCTGTACGAGTATCTGTGCTTTCCTCATCCCTCACCCCTTACCTTTAATAAAACATCACGACTCACTGGCTCGCCCTTGGCTCTTATTGCGTGGCTCCCTAGAGTCCCGCGTGACAGTATGTCGCAGCCAGACGAGTTGCCGGCGGCCGTGAGTCGCTGTGGAATTGTACCTTTCTGTCCGGGTGTCAGCGCTGCTAGCATGCCGTTTCCCAGGAGTCACTCCCGACGCCAGGGCGACGAGCTGAGGTCCATCTCGGGGGCTGTCGACAGGACGCTCTTCACCCTGCACGACGCCTCCAACTCGAGACGCTGGCATCCGGGCCGTGCTGAGGATCTCCTGGACTGTTACCCTCATTCTTTGTTCCATCTTGAGGACAGTGCCAGGATAGACGCCACAGGTACACAGCGAGAGAAGCTCCGCAGGTTGGATGGAGATCCCGGCAGGAAGACGAAGTGGATGACGTTGCCCCCCGCTTCGGGATCCCGTTCCTGCTGCCATTCCAGCCCGGGAGTTCGCACCAACCAGAGGGCTTCCCCCGACCTACACCACGTCACTCGGGATTCCCTCCAAGGAGCCGCAGCTGACAGCAGTTACGTCTGGGGACGAGCGGCTGTCGCGAGCTCCACTGTGCATCCTGTCACCATCTTCGGGCATGTGGCAGCGGCAGTGAGATTGGTGGAGAGGACTCCAGGGCTACGAAGCTTTCCCGTGCTCGACGCCTTCCTCGCCTCGATCTCCGATCAGGAGCGGCAATTCTTGGGTTTCCCCCACGCTTCGTCCCCTGGGAATAGCCGTCATCACATCGCCGAGTCACCTCTGCACGAACCCCGTCCGGATCCAGTTCTGGGCTGCTGCCAGGACCTTTCCCCCCACGCAGCTGTCACCTCCTCGTCTCGTCAGTGTGGAGATTTCACAGCCTCATTCCCTGAGCCTCGTTCCCCCGCTGTCACTCCAGGACATTCGGGCTGGCTCATCCCGGCTGTTTCCCCCTCCTCCTCGATGCGCTTCCCGACTGCTGTGTGTGCCTGGAATCTCGGCCTGGTGAGCTCTCTGCTGGAGACTACGCGAGCGATCCTCAGACGGTTTCCCAGGGGGTCCTCCGTTATCGCCGGGCGGGGAGAGGAAGAAGCAGTGTCCACCACAGCAGGCGATATCCAACCTCCAGGAGACAGGCAAGTCATAGTTTATTCACATCTGTTTAATGATTTGCTCTGTCACATTCCTGGAGGAGGAGTTCAGGGTTCGCAGCTCCCTGAACTCCCCCCACCTGCTGTAACTTGTGTTCCTAATCCTGCATCCTCTGTGTCTCTCTCCGCCGAGCGATCCCCGGCTCCGGGTTAACGTGGTGGGATAAGGAGAGGGCCTGTGGTTCCGCAGCTACGTTGCGGACGGAGGAGGAGGACTGACTGCTGCGTGGAGTCTGCGCCGACGACTAAGCGTCCCCGGGTCTCCACGGAGGAGCGGTTCGGTCCAGCGGGACGAGATTCTTCTGGCTTCACGCCGAGTGGATCGTCGGCGGGGTTACCGGAGCTGGAGGAACCTCAAGCTGCGCTGACCATCGTGCTGGCTGCGGGGCCCGACGCGGTTGAATGGGAGCCTGACAACGACCTCCTGACGACGGATCCTGGATCTTCGCAGTCCTGGACGGCGTCAGAACCCGAGATCAGGCGAGTGCTCTCCTTTCTTTTCTCCCTTTATATCTTTGAGCACTTTAGCCTGTCTCTAGGGGAGATGAGCCGGGTGCAGCCACCCGCTGCGTCCGAGCTCGTCTCGCCGGGTTCTGGCGCTGCCGGTGATCCTGATCCCGGTTCTGTTTTCTCTCCTGAGCCAGTTGCCGTTCCTCGTGGTGCTGGAGGGTCCAGGTTCAACGTTGGAGGTCGGTTCTGGTGCGGTGTCCAACGTGGGTTCGCCCGAGACTCAATCGGGGTCCGACGTGGGTGCTGTTCCAGCGGTGTCCGACGTGGGTTCGCCTAAGGCCCAATCGGGGTCCGACGTGGGTGCTGCCCCAGTGTTGTCCAGGTCCGGTGAGGTGGTGGCCGTTTCCCTGCGGCCTGACGCTCGTCGCCCTCGTCATCGGCTCTCCCCTGGGCCTCTTCCACCGGGACCCGCTTTGACCCTTCGTCCGTCTCAACGGTCCTGGTGGTTGAGTGATGCGGGTCGACGGCCCGACCCGCAAGACTTTCGGTTCGGTGATCTGGTCCAACCCCCCGATGATCTGTGTTTGCTTCTGGGTGGTTCAGGGAGAACAATCTGGTGCTCAACGTGGACAAAACAAAGGAGATGATTATCGACTTCCGGCGGTCACAGCCTGAGCACGTCCCCCTCAGCATCGGCGGCCGTTTAGTGGAGAGAGTAGAGAACATCAAGTTCCTCGGAGTGCAGATCTCGCAGGACCTGACCTGGAGCAAGAATTCCTTGGAGATCAGGAAGCGAGCTCAGCAGAGACTACACTTCTTGAGGAAACTCAAACAGGCCTCTCTCCCCATCTGCATCCTCAGGACCTTCTACAGAGGTGTGGTGGAGAGTGTTCTGACGTACTGCATTGCTACATGGTACTCCAGCTGCAGTATGTCAGACAAAAAAGCCCTGCAGAGGATAGTCAAGGGGGCGGAGAGGGTAATTGGAGTCTCCCTCCCCTCTGTCCAAGAACTTTTTCAGAACCGTTGTAGGAGCAGGGCACTGAACATTGTCAAGGACCGTTCTCACCCTCTGCATAAACACTTTGAACTTCTTCCATCTGGTAAACGATTCCGGAGCATCAGAGGCAGAACCACCAGACTGATCAACAGCTTCCTCCCACAAGCTGTCAGGATGCTGAACAGCTGACCCGGAATCTCACATACACACTACTGCACCTATGGACATTTTGTATATTATAGTTATTCTTTTTCCCCAAGTATGTCTCAGGGATGTGTGAATGGATGGGGGGGTGGGAACTATGTGGGAGTGTGTCTTAATCATGCTGCTTCTTATATGGATGCCGAGAGAAACGCAATTTCATCTTGCCTGCACTACAGTTGTATGTACAGCAATATGACAATAAAGTTTGATTTGATTTGATTTGATTTGATTTGGGGGTGGCCTGGCTCGGCACCGGTGGACTGGGTTCCTGGGATCTGGGTCCGGAGTTCGCCGTCCGAACATTTCCCTTTCCCCGGTTCGCCAACTGGACAATGGGCGGGGAGACCTCCGGAGCCACCTCGGCCATTTTTTGGACTCTGCCTGCCATATTCCTTGGGTGTCGCTTTTCTTTTGTTATTATTAAGGTCACTCGGGTGTAATATTTTGTCCTTTTGGTGAATATACACTACCGTTCAAAAGTTTGGGGTCACTTAGAAATTTCCTTATTTTTGAAAGAAAAGCACTTTTTTTTCAATGAAGACATCTTTAAACTAATCAGAAATACACTCTATACAGTGCTAATGTGGTGAATGACTATTCTAGCTGCAAATGTCTGGTTTTTGGTGCAATATCTAAATAGGTGTATAGAGGCCCATTTCCAGCAACTATCACTCCAGCGTTCTAATGGTACAGTGTGTTTGCTCATTGCGTCAGAAGGCTAATGGATGATTAGAAAACCCTTGTGCAATCATGTTAGGTCTACAATGCTGTAATTGCTGCAAATGGAGGATTCTTTGACGAAAGCAAAGTTCGAAGGAAAAAATTATTATTTCAAATACAAATCATTATTTCTAACCTTGTCAATGTCTTGACTATATTTTCTATTCATTTTACAACTCATGGTGGTAAATAAGTGTGACTTTTCATGGAAAACACAAAATAATTGTCTGGGTGACCCCAAACTTTTGAACGGTAGTGTATATTCTTAGTGCTGTGTATTGTTTTCCATTGTCCGTACTCAGCATTTTCCTTTTTGTGCCTTGTTCGTAGCTTTGTCTGTGCGTTATAGAGTTATGTGTTTTGTTTCCCATCAAACCATACTCTGTAATTGTCCGTTTGTCCCAGTCACCTTCACTCCTCTAGGTGACTGTGTGTGTGTATATATACTGTATATATACAGTATATATACCGTATATATATATATATATATGTATTCCACGTACCGTATCTTGGGGTCTTGTTCACGAGTGAGGGGAAAATGGAGCGAGAGATCGACAGACGGATTGGAGCAGCATCTGCAGTGATGCGGACGTTGTACCGGTCTGTTGTGGTGAAGAGGGAGCTTAGTTCTAAGGCAAAGCTGTCGATTTACCAGTCAATCTACGTTCCTACTCTCACCTATGGTCACGAGCTTTGGGTAATGACCGAAAGAACGAGATCGCGGATACAAGCGGCTGAAATGAGCTTTCTCCGTAGGATTGCTGGACTCACCCTCAGAGATAGGGTGAGGAGCTCAGTCATCCGGGAGAGGCTCAGAGTAGAACCGCTGCTCCTCCACATTGAAAGGAGTCAGTTGAGGTGGTATGGGCATCTGATTAGGATGCCTCCTGGACGCCTCCCACTTGAGGTGTTTCAGGCACGTCCCACTGGGAGGAGACCCCGGGGCAGACCCAGGACTCGGTGGAGAGACTATGTCTCCCAGCTAGTCTGGGAACGCCTTGGTATCCCCTCTGAAGAGCTGGAGCAGGTGGCTGGGGAGAGGGAAGTCTGGGCTTCTCTGCTTGAACTGCTGCCTCCGCGACCCGGACCTCCGGAAAAGCGGTAGAAGATGGATGGATATATATGTATGCGCTGTGTATTGTGGGGTTTTTTTTCTCCCCCCCTTCATTATCCGTACTCAGCGTTTTTTATCACTCTTGTCCTGTTCTTAGTTTTGTCTGTGCATTATGGAGTAGTGTTTGTTCTGTTATCCATACTCTGTAATTGCTTTATCCGTTTTTGTCATCCTTTTTGGTGGGTTGTTATCTGTTCCCGTGTTCTGTATTCTCCCCATCTGTGCCCTGGTTTTTTTTTCTTGTGCGATGTAGAGTACCGTATTTGGGTTGTTTTTTTCTCTGCCCTGCTAATCTACATTGGTCCATTGGTGTTGTCCTTCCCTTTGCTTCTTCCCCTCCGGTCCTGCCTCCCTTCCACCCACCCTAGGTGGGAGGGGGTGGTGGCTGGGATGTTCCTGGTCGTTCAGGAGCCCGACCTTGAGGGGGACGCTCTGTCACCATGGGATGAGACGCCGTCTTGGCGCTCAGCCCATGTTTCTCCTCATCCCTGCTTCTCATTGAGCAGCGTCTCAGCAGGCTCCCAGCTGGCAGCATTACAGGACGGCTGGGGCCAATTAATCCTCATCAGCTGGGCGCTGCCAATGAGAATAAATAGGAGCAGCCTCGATCACTCGGGGCTGCGACATAAGCACTGCTAGGCTGAAACCCCTACGTCTGGTGTCAGTCTCTACTCCTCTTACAGCATTCCTGTGATTGTTACCCGCTGAGAGTATGTATGCCTTGTTACCCCTACGTCCGGTACGAGCTCCCTGCTCCTGCGCTGTGCAACTCGTGAGTGTACCTCTGTACGAGTATCTGTGCTTTCCTCATCCCTCACCCCTTACCTTTAATAAAACATCACGACTCACTGGCTCGCCCTTGGCTCTTATTGCGTGGCTCCCTAGAGCCCCGCGTGACACTGATGTTCACAATGGCCAAGGTTTCAGAACCTTGGTCGGGCCGGCAGCAGAGACAGCTGGCCGCGATCTTGGAGTTTACGACCGATATTCAGCATGTGTCGGGTAAACTGAATGTGGTGGCGGACTGCCTCTCGCGCGCGGTGGTGGCCCCGGTCTGTGTAGGGATAGATTATACAGCCATGGCCGCAGAGCAGGTTGGCGATACAGACGTGCGCGCGCTCCAGTCTGGACCAACAGGGTTAAGGCTGGAGAGCAGAGTACTGCAAGACGGCAGACCCCCCAATCTGCGACGTCTCCACGGGACGCCCGCGCCCGGTGGTCCCGGTCGCGTGTTGCCGCCGCGCGTTGGAGTCAGTTCACGTTCTGGCGCACCCAGGAGTGCGTGCGTCAGTCAGAATGGTGGGAGCGAAATTCGTGTGGCCAGGCCTGCACAAACAAGTGAAGGAGTGGGCTGCAGCCTGTGTAGCGCGCCAACGAGCCAAAGTACACAGACACACAAAGGCTCCTTTGGAGCCGTTTAGTATACCGGCTAAAAGATTCGACCACGTTCACGTGGACCTCGTGGGCCCCCTCCTGCCGTTGCAGGGGTGCACGCACCTCCTGACAGTGGTGGACCGCACCACACGCTGGCCAGAAGCAGTCCCGCTGGCAGCAACCACATCTGCGGACGTGGCGTGCGCTTTTTTGACAACATGGGTGGCGCGTTTTGGAATCCCGTCGGACATCACGTCCGATAGGGGCCGTCAGTTTGTTTCCAACCTGTGGTCCGCGATGGCCTGCAGCCTGGGTGTCGCAATTCATCGCACAACTGCGTACAACCCACAGGCCAATGGGTTATGCGAGCGTTTTCATAGGTCACTGAAAGCGGCACTCAGGGCTTCGCTTACGGATGCAAATTGGGTAGACCGGTTGCCGTGGGTTTTATTGGGGTTGCGTTCCGCACCAAAAGAGGATTTGGAGGCTTCCCCAGCAGAGCTTGTTTTTTCTCAGCCACTGTGCCTGCCCGGGGAATTGTTGCCAGATAATCCCGTGCCAGACAACTGCCCGTCTCAGTGTTTACAGCAGAGTGCAGACACAGGCACGCTGCCCGGCCCGGCCCATCACTGTTTTCCACACGCTTTCGTGCCGAAAACTTTGAAGAATGCGGGGTTCGTGTTCGTCAGGCATGATGCCCATCGTTCTCCATTACGCCCACCCTATGAGGGCCCGTTCAGAGTGCTGGAAACAGGGGACAAGCATTTTTTGTTAGATTTTGGGGGGCGTCGGGAGAAAACATGCATAGACAGACTTAAGCCCGCCTTTGTGGTGGCGGACGAGCAAGTGCTGCTGGCTCGGGCCCCTCAACGTGGAAGACCCCCACGGAGAGCTCCCCAGGCAAACGATTCACCAGGACAGCCACACGGACAAAGCGGAGTTTCCCCCCCCCCCTCACCATGGCCCACCCGCAGTCAGACACACCTCCAGCAGCCCCCCGGCGGCACAGAAACCCCAGTTACAGCAGATATGGGAGGAGACTGAAGCCCAAAAGGCATGTGGACTGAAACTCTGTCTGGGGGTGGTGGTGTAGGGGCTTGGGTGAGTCGGCAGACAGCGTCCCAGTCAGGATGCAGAGAATAAAGAGAGGTGGACAATAGCAAGGAGATCATGGGGAGTTTGGCAGGAAGAAGGAGCTGTGGGGGGTCAAGGGTGAATCTACTGTGATGTGAAATGTCACGCTTTGTGATGTGAAGTGTCGTGGAGATGTGAGACGAGCTGTGGATATAAAAGGAGAAGCTGTGCTTAGCTGTTTATGCTTTTTGTGTATGACTGATGAGAGAGTGTAATAAACTTCGTCTGCTCGTAACCTTGCCTCCTCATTTCACACTCTCCACAATTGCATCTTAAAACCGCTAACTGACCTTAACATGCATGTCCACACATCACAGTTTACAATGGCATAATAACGCCCGCTGCTGTTAACTATACCGGCAGAGACCCAGCAGCAGATTACAAGATTTTATTGCTCTGCATCCAACATTCACTGAATCTGAGCCAACAGACAAAGAAGACAAAAAAGCCTCACTTTAAACAGCCACCACCACAGCTTCCGTGGTGGCTTCGCACCTGTCCTGCAGTGCTGTTTTCATCTGCAAATCCTTAATCTAGATCTCAGCATAACATGATCAGTACCACAGTCCACGCCTCTCATTGCTCTGGTGTCCAATACATCCCTTATGTCTCTCTGCCTGACTATGATGTAGTCTAATAAGTGCCAGTGCTTGGATCTTGGGTGCATCCATGTCTTCTTGTGTGTGTCCTTGTGCTTAAATAGAGTGTTGGTTTTCACAAGGTTGTACTCTGAACATAGTGCAAGTAGAAGTTCTCCATTAGCATTGCACTTGCCTACTCCATGACTGCCTAGCACTCCTTTCCATTTCTCAGTGTCCGAACCAACTCTGGCATTAAAATCTCCAATGAGTATCAGCCTGTCATCAGTCGGTACATGCCTGATAGTCTCACGTAAATCACTGTAGAACTCTTCCTTCACCTCATCTGTGTTGGTCATTGTTGGGGCATATACACTGATGAGTGTGGCATACATCTTCCGCTGTAGTGGGAGTCTCATAGTCATTATCCTGTTGTTGATTGGCACCGGTTCCTCATCAAGCATTGCTGCTATCTCCTTTCTAACTGCATAACCCACTCCTGCTTCTCTCCTTTCTCGAGTTGATCTCCCACTCCAAAAGAAGATGTACCCATGGTCTTCCAAGCTGTCATATCCAAGCAATCTTATTTCACTAAGTGCAGCTATGTCTACATTGCACCTGTTCATTTCCAGGGCCACAAGCGCGGTCTGTCTTTCTGGGCGCTGTGATGTTGTTCTGTCCAACAGAGTGCATACATTCCATTCTGCTACACACAAGGCTGCTGTTTTCCTCTTCTTTTGTCTTCCTGCTCCTAGCTTACTTTTCACTGCCTGTCAGAGTGTGAACAGATCAGCGCGGACCTTGTAAGCCCGGGCGACGTCCGAGCTGGTATGAGTTGCTTTCTGATTGACCATTTCATGAAACTGCTTGCAAAGTATTTGAGTACTGCTAGCTTTTGCTGGACTAGCAGCACTTTCTTGACAGATAAAGGTATTATCAGTGCCAAGGACAAGCCAAGACAAACTGACTCCAGTATCAGTTGCAGTGACTGACCAGATGATAGGTTTGTTTATCTCTGCTCTTTGTGTAGTGCATGTCACAATGCACTGACTATCACAGTCCACCACAGACCTTGTGACAGATGTGTTTATTTATCTGCCAGGATGTCCAGTCTCACCCTGTGTAACTGGGAGTGGTCCACCACACACCTGTGGCAGATATTGTTTTTAGTTCTGCCAGGATGCCCAGTTTCACCCTCCACACCCTTGGAAGATTGGGGATGCCGGTTGAGTCGCCGACGGCCCGACCCATGAGACAGGTAGTACTGGTTTTCATGGTTACCCGGTAGCAAGCAAGCCAATGCCTGACCTGACACACAAAGGCAGGCACGGTCACTGGTGTATATAATTCTGTGTTCTGATAAAGAGTAGTTCGCTGTTCAGTTCAGCACGGCTCCTGTCTCACATTATTCATACATAACATAAAGACATATAAACTGTTACAACACTAGCTGTAGTATTAGATTCACTCGTTTTTTCGTCGTTTTATGGCATGTCTCCTCATGCGTACTCTGGAGATGGGGATGCTTTCAGGCAGGCAGATGTTTTTCCAACACAAACCCGGCACTTCATACACACAGTCATTACGGAGACTCGAGGAGACGTTCACCGACTGGCCGGAGGAGACAGTGGAAGGAACGATGTGGGAAAACTCGCAGGTGAGTGTTTTTTTAAATCACACACTGTTTTTTGCTGATGTGTTCGGTATATACTCACTGTAAACATGGAAGTGAGCGCAGTGCAGCACCGTATTTGATTGTGTTATGTATGTAAAACCTGGTGATGGGTGAGGCAAGATGAGGGTAGCGTCAAACACAGCTTTATTGATGTTGGAACTTGCGGTTACACGACAGGCACCTGGCGTGGGCATTTGGCATAAGAGGCCATGCCATGGTAGCTCACCCTGCTATATAGGGCAGTGCGGTGACATGACAGGAAGTCCACATCACCACACTGTTCTTCAAAATAAAGTGCCCATATAACACATATAACATTTCCTCCCCCCCCTTTAGAAAGTCCAAAACCATACATACAATTCAAACCCACCCCAATTTGTAACCCAAATCGCACTCTAAAATAACGAAAACTAATGTACTTAACTGGTCTAACACACTCACACAAAATAACCTAAAATAGGGCTGGTGGGTGGACTGTCATGCAGCCCGCACGGCGTGGTGGATTATTGTGCCACCAAATAAACTAAAAGTTGTTTATCAAACTAAAATCATTGCCGTGCTCCTAAACTAAAACCATAATATACGACTTCCAGGTATGGTAGGGTAGGAAGAGGCAACACAGGGAAACGTGCTCCCGACATTTAGGTTATAAACTGCCTAAAGAAACACGAATTTCTAAAAATTTTATTACATGGAGTTATGAGAGTAAGGGCTTCAAGATGCCGAAACTAAAAAATATTAAAAAATCAATACAGCGCGAATTACACGAGGAAGACGGAGATGAGCAGACCTCAGGCGCTGACAACGCCATGGAGGATAATGACATGCCAACAGGTGTGTCAGAACAAGCTAGCAGCACAAGTTTGGACTTGATATTGAAAGAACTGCGTGATTTCAGAAAAGATAATAAAGTCCAGCTGGCAGCTATTAAAGAAGAAATGAATAAAACAAACAAGAGACTAGAAGAAGCGGAAGAAAGGATTCTGGAAGCAGAAACTCGATTACAGACTAATGAGGAGGCCTTGGCTGAGATGCTCAAACTCCATATTCAAACGGAGGTTAAGCTCACGGATCTTGAGAGACGATCCCGGAGAGATAATATCAGACTATATGGAGTGAAAGAGGGGTCGGAAGATGATTCTCCATCAATGATCGCTTTTGTGGAAAGCTTATTAAGGGAGAATCTGGAATTTTCCAACCCCGCAGAACTACGAGTGGAAACAGCGCATCGTGCACTGACGCAGAGACCTCCGCCAAATGCACCTCCACGATCAATTGTCATCAAAATGGCCAGTTCCAGGATAAAAGAAGAAACTCTGAAACTGACCTGGAAGAAACGTGGATTCGAATACCTTGGGAAGAAGGTTAATTTGGACCACGACTACGCACCTGAGATTATGAAGAGGCGGAGGGAGTATGCTGAAATAAAGTTGGTACTTAAAGAGAAGAAAATTCGATTTAAAACCCCATTCCCAGCGAAAATGAGAGTTTTTTTATTCAGATGGAACCATGTTATATGACTCGGCCGAGGAGGCGACCGCTGATATGGAGAAGAGGGAATTCCCGGTGACTGTCGTCAGACGCCCGGAGACTCTCCTGGAACAGATCCAGCAGCTAACATGGCGCACAGAAAGGAGGACGAGAGGTCGAGCGACTGGAGAATGCGCCCGGGACTTCAAAGAAAAATTACAAGCATTCAGACGACAAGAGCAAGAATGACTCTGAGAGTGACGCAGAGAGATTGAGAACTGAGAATGAATGGAAATACGGATGGTGAGCTTACTATTTATAATAAACTGCCAGGACAGAAAATAAACTATGAATAATCTATGTAAGAATAGATTAAAATCCCATGCAAAAACAAACATATAGTTTGGCAATATAGAGTTTTCATAGTTGGATGTTTTTCCTGTGCTGTATGAAGATGGACATTGGCCAATTGGCAGAAGAAGGCCCTCTTTCACAAATATATGAGAGAGGCTCCCCTTCAAGGTTCCCTAAGTACAGGGGCCAAATTAGGGTCATATTTAAGACCCCACGGATGGAAGTCAATAGTTTAGTTGTTTATATTTTTATTTTATTTTTTTTGTTGGATGAGTTTTTGTTTGGAGATTTTTCGTTTCAGGTTTGGGCAGCTTTATTGTACATGTTTTTGTACACGTAGGGAGAGTTCTGTTTTATATATATATATAGGTTCTACTATGTTTATGATATCAGAACAATCAAAAATGATTAGTAGCAAGATAAAAATGATCTCCTTCAATGTTAACAGCCTATTGAATCCAATTAAATGCAGCAGAATCTTAACCAAAATGAAGAAAGAACACGCACAGATAATATATTTACAGGAAACTCATTTGGACAATAAGGAGCATGAGAAATTAAAAAGAATGGGCTTTACTAATGTTTTTTTTCATCATATAAAGTGGGACAAAGGAGAGGAGTTGCTATCCTTCTTTTAGACAAATTACATTTTGAAAAAGAATTTGAGATAAGTGATAAGGAGGGCCATTTTATTTTAGTAAGGGGAAAGACAGAGGCAAATTCAGTTACGTTGCTAAATATATATGCACCTCCTGGAAGTGATTTTCCCTTCTTCAGGAGAATCTTTGACATAATAACAACTGAGACAGTAGGCCTTCTAATTTGTGGAGGAGACCTCAATATACATCAACAGCCAAATCTGGAAACCTCCAATGGTAAAGCATCTGACAAACTATGTTTAATTAAGAAAATTAATACACTATTTGAAGAGGTGGGTCTAATTGATATTTGGAGAGACCTACATCCAGTCAGAAGAGATTACACTTATTATTCCTCACCACACTCACTATACACAAGAATAGATTATTTTATAACATTTGGAAAAGACAGAAAAAATAAATACCTGTGAAATTGGGACAATGTACTTAAGTGATCATGCTCCTATATACCTATCTGTAGATCTTAACTACAACCAAAAATGATAAATTGGAAGCTAAATTCAAGTCTGCTTAATGATTCGCACTTTAAAGAGCAAGTAAAAAAAGAGATACTTTTTTATTTAGAGAATAATGATCATGGTACTGTGTCCCCTCCAATTCTGTGGGATGCATTAAAGGCTGTTTTAAGAGGGGAAAATTATAGCAATATCCTCCTATAAGAAGAAAATGAGATATAAAAAACTAGAGGAACTCCTAAATAAATTAAAAGAATTAGAGAAAAAACATAAAATAACAATGGATCAGGATAAATTGGAGGAAATGAAAAAAAATTAGAAATGAAATTAATGATTTGACTACTAATGAAGTTAAGAAAAAATTAATGTTCCTTAAACAGAGATATTATGAAAGTGGATCAAAATCAATGAAAGTTTTAACTTGGAAACCTAAAAAGAAAATAGCACAGAACACAGTTCATAAAATTAAAGACCCAAATACTAATAATAATGATAAAAAGTAAATTAAATGAAATTCATGGGGCCTTTGAAGTATTTTATAAGACTTTGTACTCTAAAACCACAACATGTAGTACTACTGACATAAACTCTTTTTTGGACTGCTTGGATTTACCAGTATTAAACAAGGAACAAAGTAAAATAATGATTGAGGATATCACAGAAAAGGAATTACAATTAGCAATAAGTAAACTTAAACTAAACAAATCACCAGGATCAGATGGGAACACTGCAGAGTGGTATAAGGAGCTTAAAGAAGAACTGATGCCGGTGATACTATCCACATTCAACTGGGTTTTAAAGAAGGCACAAATACCACCTAGCTAGAACGAAGCAATAATTTCTGCTATACCAAAAGAAAACAAGGATAAATTAGAATGTGGATCCTATAGGCCAATATCAGTTCTTAATATTGATTATAGGCTGTTCACTGCCATCATGGCTAGAAGATTAGAAAAATCCATATCATATTTGATACACAATGATCAGACAGGCTTTATCTAAGAGCATCAAACACAAGATAATATACGTCGAACTCTCCATATTATCAATCATATACAAAGAAATAATATCACAGCAATGGTAATCAGTATTGATGCAGAAAAGGCCTTTGATTCTGTGGACTGGAGTTTTCTTAATCAAGTTTTATACAGATTTGGCTTACATGAAAAAAATGATCAAAATAATACAGGCATTATATAATAAACCCACTGCAAGAGTTAAAGTTAACGGCTGTTTGTCAAATAGCTTTAACCTAGAAAGAGGGTCTAGACAGGGTTGTGCATGTTCACCATTATTATTTGCATTATATCTGGAACCATTTGCCCAGTGTATTAGACAGAATAAAGGAATACAAGACATCAATATAAATGGGAAGGAGCATAAATTGGCCTGCTACGCAGATGATATTTTGATCTACCTGGGGAAACTACCGGATTCCCTACCTAAACTTATGGAATCATTCAACTATTTTGGTCAATTATCAGGATACAAAATTAACATAAGTAAAACACAATTGCTTAAATATAATTATAATCCACCAGAAGAAATTAAAAATAATTTTCAATTTGCTTGGCAAACAGAATTCTTAAAGTACTTGGGAGTCATAATACCAAAAAACCTCTCTGAACTACTAGAATGCAATTATTCACCAATCCAAAGAAAAATCAAAGAGGACATCGCAAGATGGAATCTAATTCCATATTTAAGCCTAAATTCAAGAATTGATTCAATTAAAAATGAATATACTCCCCAAATTATTATATTTATTTCAAATTTTGCCAATAGAGATAAGTGAAAACAATTTAATGAATGGGACAAAATGCTGTCCAGGTACATATGGCAAGGTAAGACACCTAGAATCCAATTTAAAACTCTACAATTGTCAAAACAAAAAGGGGGGTGGGGCCTTCCTTCCCTAGGAGACTATTATTGGGCAGCACAACTTAGACCCATAATTTGTTGGTGTAATCCTTCATATACTGCCCAGTGGAAGAGTATTGAAGAGGGAATGAGCCCCACTCTTATACAAGCGACAATAGGTGATGGTAACCTACAAGACATTATCAAGAACATAGAAAATCCATGGGTTAAGTGGACTCTTAAAATTTGGAGAAAAGTAGTATCAAAATATAATCTAGAAGAGAACATAGTAATTTTAAAGTGGTGCGCATATGACTCACATTTCACTCCAAATAAGTCAGACACAAGATTTAAAGTTTGGGCAAATAGAGGGATAACAGCCATATGTAAGATAATGAAAGATGACACACTACTTAGTTTTAAAACACTTAAAGGGAAGTATCAGTTGGAATCACAAGACTTCTATCGCTACTTGCAGATGAGACACTTTGTAAATAACAGGTTAAAATGTATAGCAGAATCATGTAAAACATTGCTAAATTTATTTAAAAGGGCATATAACTCAATTAAAGATAAAAGCTTAATTTCAGGTTTATATAAAGGTCTTATAAACCTGAAAAGACACTCAACTGTATATGTTAAAACAAAATGGGAAAAAGAAGGAGGAATAGAAATATCGGAAGAGGAATGGACATTAATATGATCAAATCAATGGAAATGCAGTAGTTCACAGAGCTGGAGGGAGTTTGGCTGGAAAAGCCTAATCAGATACTTTATCACACCTTCCCAGAAGGCTCAGTACAAAGGGAACTCCCCAACTTGTTGGAGAAAATGTGTTAGAACAAATGCAAATCATTATCATATATTTTGGCTCTGTCATGTTATTCAAAATTATTGGAAGGAAATTCATAAAGCTATACAAGACATTTTTGGATGTCAGTTACCACTGGAAAGCAAAACTCTATTCTTTGGGCTTGTGCCCGCAGATTGGTCAAAGAGGAACAAATATTTATTATGTATTCTACTGATTGCAAGCAGAAAGACAATAACAAAAAATGGCTTTCACAGGAGAGCCCACCTCTTGATTTGTGGATGGACATTACAATGGATATTTCTAAGATGGAGAAAATAACTGCTTTGTCAATTACAAAAAGGATTTGTTTCTGTCACAATGGGAAAAATGGACTAAATATGTAACACCACTCAGGCCAGATTTTCAATTTGCAGAACTGATACAGCAGACTTTGTTAATATATATACAAGAGTGTGAACATCAACACTTACTCCCTATATGCAGATGTTTATGCTGACCCTCCCTTTTTTTTCTTATTTCTTTTTCATTTAAAAAAAATGGACATTCAAATGTAATTATCAAATGAAATGATGGCTTAAACCTACTTTCTAAAGAATGTCAATAAAGAGAAAATTACAAAAAAACAAAAACAAAAACAAAACCATAATATACACCCCATAACACAGCATGCACATAAAACACACAGGAACTATAAACACAACTCTACAGCACAGTCATTTGGGTGGGAGAGGTAGAACTGGCATAGGGGGCCCAGGGCAGCCCCTCAGCAAGCGTGCCCCTGGAAGCAGCAAACCCCCGGGACAATGGCTGATCTTCCGAACGATGGAGCCTGGTTCCCACACCTCCAACACCGACTCCCGTCCAGCCTCGTCACTTGGAGCGTCCTCCTGGACATGCCGAAGCTGACTGACATGCCTCAATGAGCCGTCAGACAACCAGAAGTATGCTGCGCTCAAATTTGCACCATCCGCAGACATACTTGATGTTTCGCTGGCTGTCGTTTGGCCCATATTCGCCGTGGTCGTTCAACACTCCGAACCTGAACCAAGTCTAAAACCCTCAGTGGGGCCCAGCTCAGCCTGACGTGCTGCTGCTGAGCATGTGGTAACTCCATGCTTGATGGTCTGGCCCCGTCCTCTTCTAAAAGCATCGTAACGGTCACCGTCGTAGCTGCAGACTCCTCATCCCCCTGCGGCCAAGCTCTGGAGGCATCTGGGGCTAGCATGATGTCACTTGTCGACGCAGGTGCCCCGCCGCCATGCTCGGTACCCCCCTCTGCCATGTCCTGAGTGCCGGCACTGAGACTTTCCTGAGCCAAACCTGAGTAAAACTGGTCCTGCTTGACCGCTGGAGTGCCCAGTAGCTCTTCGTCCTACACAGCGTCTTTTTCGGTCACTGGAACTGGAGGGTTCCAGCGGCCACAACCCAACCATTCGTTCCTGGCATCATCTTTAATGGCGAGACCCAGTGAAACTCAGTCCGTAAAATAGGTCACAGCCTGTTAGTGTGATGTTATTGCCGCGCGCTGCCATCTGGAACATGAAGTCAACCATCTTCGCAGACTTGTAATGAACCGTTAACTCCAAAGTCCCGACCATGCACAGTCTGCTACCTTCACAGCCATATAATGGCGCCGGGTTACCATTAATCCTGTAATGGGGGAAGAACTTCTTCACTGTGGCCCAATTCAGCATCGACCACACTGCCGCCGTGTCAAGTAGCAGTGGAATTTCCACTCTGTCTAATTCCACTGCACAATACGTGTACCCGGTGGTGCTGGGGCTCACCATATGGATGGCTGTCGGGGGCGGGTGAGGTGGATTCCTCCGTGGGCTCTCTGGTTCAGATAAGCGGCACACTCTAGCATAATGGTTCAAGTGTTCACATCTGCTACAACATTTTCCTCTTGCCGGGCAATCCTTCGCCTTATTGCGGTGCGTTGCAGACCCACAACTCTTGCATAGGGGTTTTCCCGGGGCAGACCTTCAGAGGGCAGCATTGGTTTCTGTAACCTTGTCATCCAAGCTATCCTCGCTTCCTGAGTCCGCAACATTTGCCGCAGCGGGCGGCTCCAGCGGCCTCTGTGACTGGCACCAGGTTAGCTCAGAAGCTAGCTTGTCTGCGGCCTCCAACTGGAGAGCTTGCTCGACAGCTCTGACTAATGTTAAGTCACTCAGCGCCGTAAGTAGCCTGGCTCACAATGCGGCGCTGCACGTGTGCTCCGCTAGCTGGTCATGCACCATTTCATCTTCCAGCTGCCCAAAGTGGCACTCACTAGCTAGCTGTCTCAAGTCAGCGACAAATTGGAGGATGGGCTCACCTAGACATTGGTGCTGCTGGCAAAAACGAATCCTCTGTACAGTCACGCTGTCTGGAATGTGGAAATTGTTAGCTTGCAGCTCCACGACATCCTCAAATGAGTCTGATGCGCTGAGCGTCCGCAGGACTCGCTGGCCCTCAACACCCAGGTTATGGATGAGAAGCGCATGTGCCCTCACCTTATCGAGCTTGCCGAGGTTCAGCATGGTGATGTTGGTCTGAAAAACCTCAAACCAGCATGGCCAAGGCACCGACGGTTCACCTGGGAGCTTGAGGAAGGGACGGAGTGGTGTCACACACGCCTCTATGAGTTAATCCTCTGTCGCCAAATGTTATGTATGTAAAACCTGGTGATGGATGAGGCAAGATGACGGTAGTGTCAAACACAGCTTTATTGATGTGAGCATTCGGCGCAAGAGGCTATGCCATGGCGGCTCACTCCACTATATAGGGCAGTGCGGTGACGTGACGGGAAGTCCACGTCACCACACTGCACTTCACAATAAAGTGCCCAAATAACACATATAACAGATTGGTCAGACTGACCAAACTATACATTTGTGCAGTACTCGGGGACAAATTTGATTGGCGGAAGTTGACGAAAATTGGCCAAAATTGCGGTAAAGTTGTGGTGATTAGACAAAATTCAAATTATACAGGCCCTGCTGAAGTCACGGGAATTGGTACAATCGCAACATCACGAAATTCTGGAGGGACTGACTATCTCATGACATGGACTATAATAGTAAAGTGCATTAAATTGTGTGCCACCATACCTCTTTGAAATGACCTTCCCTCTGCCAGTGCATAGGGAGCACACTGTCTACTAGTAATTTGATGGCGTGACGCAAAGCATAAAAAACAGATAAACAGACAAAACAGAAACTAACAGAAATACTGGTGTACGCTGGAAAGTCTGACGGAAAAGTCCGTGGATGATCGTCAAAATAGGGCCCAGAGTTAAAATTAATCAGAAGACCATTTGTCATTATTCTGACAGATTATATTAATTTCAAAGCTGCAATAGGCAACTGTGTGTGCACACACAAATACACACAAGAAGAACAAAAATGAACAACCACTACAATCAATTTTTTCCTACCTTTGCTATTTTGTTGTTATAAATCATATTTGAGAGGCAACACAAAGGACAGGACCGTAGTCAGAGCTAATTCCTGCTGGAGATTGAATCCACAGGATCGTCCAGCTGGTGGTGGAATCACTACTGACAGAACTCACACTTGTTCTGCTGTTAAAGCAAAGTTTGTCACAGTGGTCATCTGGCAGGTGGAGGATAAGCAAAGCTGGACTGTCTTTAGTCAGCCTGCATATTTATTTAATTATACAAATCTCAACAAGGTCTTCGCTGCAGTTTGTTTACATAAAGGCGTAACAGGAGTGGTGTTGGTAGGGCCGCCACCAAGATGCACTGCTGAAGAAGTGATTCAAAGTTGGTCAGCTCTCGAAGGCCCCCTACTGGCCTGCTGTAAGCATTTGTCTTCCGGTACAACACCTCTGACTATTAGGAATTTTATTTTATTAATTAAAAAAAAAAATGAGGGCTTGCAGCTGCGCCCCTGCTCTAGGCAAGGGCCTATATGGCCTATGCCTTGGGCCGGCCCTGAGTAGGCTATAAGGCAAACTAAACTGCAAAGTACTGTCAACTTTACGGAGTAATGTTCAGAGTTCTACTGCATTGTTTTGAAAGACAAACATCTACTCATGGCTGAAAGATGTGACAAGAAATACACGTGTAAAAAGAAGTAACACAGTTAGGAAACATGAAGGCTGTGGACTGTTTTACCATGGTTGTAAGCTACATGAGTAAAAAAATGTTGATAAACAAATTGTACAGTTGTAATGTTAACTGTTATTTGCACACCCAGATTTTTTGAAGGGGCTCTTTGTAGTAAACAGGAACATTTTGACTTTTGAACTTGAAAGTTATAAACATTGTCTAAGAAGCACTTCAAACTGTGGCTTATGAATACTATGTTAATACTTTAGTCCCTCCCCCATTCCACAGCATGTGGGACACCATGTGGTGAATAAAGGCGGCACCTATCTCCATTTCTCTGACCCACACAGCTACTATAAGTAGTGAAAGCTACATTGGGGCAGGGGGTGGGTGGGTGGGGGGGTCAGTCCTCTGGTAGCTCTGTGCATTAACTTTCCTTTTCCCCATTCTATTATGCAGAGCACCAAGCCAGAAGGCGGAAAGTACCATTTATATGGTCTCTGGTATGTGGTATGACTCAGTCGGGATTTGAACCCACAACCTTCCGATTGTGGGGCGGATGCCCTACCAACTAAGTCACCACTCCAGTTAATACTTTATTTAAACAATGATTAAGTTATGATAAACCACAACTAGCGGCCCACCCATCAGCTTGGGGCCTGACAGGAGGGGGATCCTTTACTTTTCTGCAGTGAAGGTGTCAACCCTACTCACATATGTCTGCAAACGCATGTTACACAATATTAAATAATGGCAAGCTTGCTGTAGTAATCACCATAATCATATGCATGTACGATATGACTATAACAGCCCCTGGCTCTGATTAGAGAGCATCTGTACCAAACAAGCAGTTAAAGGAGCCACATGTTTCAATTTAAATGCTTACATATTTATTTATTTATTTATTTTTTTTTTTAGATTTAGTATACTTTATTGATCCCCAGAGGGGAAATTGAGGGTCATTCACCACCTGGATGGATGAAGCAGCCACGATACGGCGCTGTCCCTTAACCATTCACACACACATTCACACCTAGGGCCACTTTAGAGTCTCCAATTAACCTAACCTGCATTTTTGGCCTGTGGGAGGAAACTGGAGAAATCCCGGAGTAAACCCACGCAAACACGGGGAGAACATGCAAACTCCACACAGATCACTGTTGGTCGGGGGCTGGGATCGAACCCACGATCCCCCGGCCAAGGGTAAACTGTGCTGCCGCAGTGCTAACCACTGCACCACCGTGCAGCCCATTTCAAAGCATTTTTACAATTATAAAATCTCACCTATGAAATTTTATGCCTTGTTCTTTAGTTTTCTTTGTTCATTACAACAGCTGTATGCTGCACAAAAGTCCGGCATCTTTGTTGATCTGAATGAGCGATTTGAGCTTGGAACCCCGTACCAATAACTAACTAACTAACTAACTAACCTGCACTTATATAGCGCTTTTCTAGTCACAAAGACCACTCAAAGCGCTTTCATTAATACTAATCCTCTATTCTAAGGGCCTATAGGAAACAGATATCTAGGGACACTTTAGAACAGCCAATTAACCTAACATGCATGTTTTTTGGCATGTGGGAGGAAACCGGAGAAATCCCGGAGTAAACCCACGCAACACAGGGAGAACATGCAAACTCCACACAGATCACTGTTGGTCGGGGGCTGGGATCGAACCCACGATCCCCACAATCCCCCGGCCAAGGGTAAACTGTGCTGCCGCAGTGCTAACCACTGCGCCACCGTGCAGCCCAAATAAGGTGGCGATATTGATGTACTGTATGCTGAGAAGCCAAACATGACATCTAGTCTTCATATCTACAATATGTGTTACTATTGCTAATCTTCTCTGACTAACTCCTAGCTCCTGTAATGAACTTAAGACAACTAACATAAATTTGTCTTTAAAGGGTTCATTGCACCTTTTCCACATTTTAATAGCTCAAACACGACTTAATGAAATTATTGGTCAAGTTTTCTTAAAATTATTTAATTATTGCAGCAATTTTATAAATGAAAGCACCAAGATGCTGATGCCTTGGTGCTAGAGCCTTGGCGGAGGTATGCATTCATGGATCATCGCCAAAATAATATGAATTCCTCTGTAGCCCAAGGACCACCTCTGGTAAAAATTTCATCCAAATCCATCCAGTAGTTTTGGAGTACACACATGTGCAGTGGGGCAATGGGACCCCTGCAATCAGGCGATCCCCTGTGATCAAGCACTTGGCAACGGTAGAGAGGAAAAACTCCCTTTTAACAGGAAGAATCCTACATCAGAACCAGGCTCAGGGCTAGGGGGTGAGGGGATAGAGGAGATGAAAAGAACAGACATGTAGAGAGCAAACAGCACGACGGGGACTCAATCTATGGGAGAGAACAAACAGATGTTAATGACCAGCAAAAATATTTAATTGAGAGTGAAGAAAGGAGTGAAGTCCACTGCATTGTTGGAGGTCCCCTGGCTGTCTAAACCTATTAGCAGCATAACTAAGGGAGGGTTCAGGGGTACATGATCCCTCCCTAATGATAGGCTATATCAAAAAGGAAGGTTTTAACCCTATTCTTAAAAACAGAGATCAAGTCTGACTCCTGAATCCAGATTGGCAGCTGGTTCCACAGGAGAGGAGCATGATAACTGAAGGCTCTACCTCCCATTGTACTTTTGGAGATTCTAGAAATTACAAGTAATCCTGCATTTTGGGAGTGTAGTGCTCTGTTAGGATAATAGGGTAGTATCAGATCTTTTAAATAAAAAGGGGCCTGATTATTTAGAGTTTTGTAAGTGAGAAGAAGGATTTTAAACTTAATTCTAAACTCTATGGGAAGCCAATGAAGGGAGGCCAGAACTGGAGAGATATGATCTCTGTTTCTAGTACCTGTTAAAACTCTTGCTGCAGCATTTTGAATCAGCTGAAGACTTTTTAAAGATGTTTTAGGACAACCTGATAATAAAGAGTTACAATATTCTAATCTAGAGCTAACAAAAGCGTGGATCAGTTTCTCAGCATCACTCTGAGACAAAATGCTCCTAATCTTGGCAATATTACGCAAATGATGGAAGGTGGTCTCAGAAACAAGTTTAATATGTGATTTGAAAAACAGATCTTGATCAAAAATAACTCCAAGGTTCCTCACAGAACTATTCAGAGAAAGAGTAACCACATCCAAACTAAGAGTTTGATTTGGAAAGGTATTTCTAAACTTCAGTCTTATCTGAATTTAATAGCAGGAAATTACAAGTCATCCAAGCTTTGATTTCCTTAAGACAGGCCTCTAACTTGGCTAACTGATTACTATCATCTGGCTTCATTGACAGGCATAATTATGTGTCATCTGCATAACAATGACAATGTATACAGTGCTTTCTAATAATGTTGCCTAACAGAAACATATATAAACTAAAAAGAATAGGGCCTAGCACAGATCTCTGTAGAACTCCGTGACTGAGCTTTGAGTTGGAAGAAAACTCCTTATTGACATGAACAAACTGGAACCTATCAGATAAATAAGATGTAAATCACTGCAACAAAGTTCCATTAAGTCCAACATGGTGTTCTAATCTATCAAGTACAATATTATGATTGATAGTACCAAAAGCTGCACTAAGGTCTAAAATGACAAGTACAGAAACAAGTCCATTATCAGATGCGATGAGAAGGTCATTAGTGACCTTCACTAAAGGTGTTTCAGTACTATGATGGATTATAAACCCAGATTGAAACTGTTCAAATAAACCATTTCCCTGCAAGTAGTCAAATAATTGCATAGCAACAACACTTTCTAAGATTTTTGAAATGAAAGGCAGATTAGAGATTGGTCTATAGTTAGCTAAAACTCCTGGATCCAGCGTTGGCTTTTTGAGTAAGGGTTTAATTACAGTAGTTTTAAAAGCCTGCGGTACATGACCTAATGTTAATGAAGAATTGATTATTTGAAGAATAGAGCTACCAATAAATGGGAAGACTTCTTTAAATAACCTGGTAGGAATAGGGTCTAAAAGACAAGTTGAAGGCTTGGATGAGGAAATTATTTTTGTCATGACTGGCAATAATTGGACAGCTCACGTGCAGGGAATGACACCACAGGAAACACACAATGACACAGAGTAACAAGTTTAGGATGAATTTTATTAAATGCAAAGAATGCCTCTGCAAAAGAAAAACGCCACTCGCTAGGGGAATCACACAGCCTGAAACGAGAGACGAGAGTAGGTGAATTAGGAGGGAGACTAGACATGGGGAAAACAGGACTATACTCACGTGGGAGTAATAGAGAACCCGGCAGAAGAACCCAGCACTTACAGTGAACCTCCCGATGAAAGAGGATGGCAATGGGAAGCTGGGTGAGGTGTCTGACTGGGTGATGACAGTCACTGATGTGGTGATGATAACAGGGCAGGTGAGCACACGACAACCCTGGAGACACATCACAAAGGAGGTAGCAACCTGTGAAAAACAAGAGGATTAACAGATTTCCCAAATATAAGGAAAAATAGATATTTACTGCTGATGCAGGTAGTATACCCAACGAGCCAGCGCCAAGATGTTGAAGAGAAGGTCTATTTAAGCGCTGGCGAGTCAGAGGAGCAGGTGCGTCTCATCATGCAGGTGGAGATGATTACCTGCGGAGTAGGTGAAGGTTGAGCCGGACGGGCGGGGGAGGAGTGCGCTCACCGGACCATGACAGTGCCCCCCCAAGGAACGCCTCCTGGCAGTCCACTGGGCTTGGTGGGATGTGCCTTGTGAAAGGCCCAGACCACCCCCTTTTGTCGTGGAAGTAGGAACCAGGAATCCACGACCTTTCTTCTGATCCATAGCCCTTCCAGTGGATGAGATATTGGAGCCCCTGGCCCCGACGACGAACGTCCAGAATCCTCTGGACCGGGTGGGTGATCTAGCCATCGATGATCCGAAGTGGAGGAGGTGGCTTAGGGGGAGGACAGAGAGGGCTGGCGGAGAGGGGTTTGATCTTGGAGACGTGGAAACTGGGGTATATCCACATTGCTGGCGGAAGCTTTAACCCTTTGAGTGTGTATGGTGCAGAACTGTGACATACCCCTAGTGGTCAAGAGTGGTAAATATTTTTTGTCATTAAAATAGTTCAGATGTCCAAGGCTATAACTTGAAAGTGGTAAGAGATAATGACTTACTGTCAATTAGAAAGATGTAAAATATGATCCAACGTTTCAGACAGGAATAAATTTATGCATCTAATTTGCATAATGACGCGGCACGTCTTTAAATTCTATAAGTCAGTCAAAACTGGACTTTGGACGTATTTACACAAAAAATGGTTCAGTCTTTTGACACTGTTTTTTGTACAGAGGTACCTCATCATCTTATCTTCAAAGTATATGAACAAGAAATCAGTACATTTAAAAAAAAAAAACCCAGAAATTTCTCACTTACTTTTGACAAAGTCGGAGTGAGAAGGCAGGCGCAGTGCCACGCTCTGCCACTAGGGGCACGCAAATTCACACACTCAAAGGGTTAAGAGGACGTGACATCGTTGATGATCTTGGACATGGAAAATGGGTCCAGAAAATGAGGAGATAGTTTCTTGGACTCCGTCTTCAATGGTACCTGGTCCACTGATAACCACACCTGCTGCCCGATGGAATACTTCGGAGCCGGAGCCCACCTGCAATCAGCGTATTGGTGATTCTGTTCGGCTGACCGGGCGAGGGCAGCATGAGTGGCCTTCCATAGCAGGCGACAGCGACGTGCATGGGCCCCCACAGATGGAACTGCAACGTCCCTTTCCGCAATGGGTAATAAGGGAGGGGTGTACCCCATGGATGCCTCAAATGGGGTCAACCCGGTGGCCGTTGAGACTGCAGTATTGTGGGAGTACTCCACCCAAGTCAGGTGGGTACTCTATGTGCTTGGATTGGAGGCTGCCTCACACCTCAGGGTGGCCTCCAAGGATTGGTTGGCGTGCTCAGCCTGCCCATTACTCTGTGGATGGTATCCTGAAGTGAGGCTGATGGTCATGCCAAGAGAGTGGCAGAAGGCTGTCCAGATCTGGGATGTGAACTGTGGGCCCCGGTCAGACATAATGTCCATAGGATTGCCATGTAACCGGATGATGTGGTTGGTGAGGAAGTTTGCCGTTTCCAAGGCAGAAGGTAACTTAAGGAGGGGCACCAAGTGGATCGCCTTAGAGAAGTGACCCACACAGGTGAGGATAACAGTATTACCCTGAGACGGAGGAAGTCCAGTTACAAAGTCCAGGGCAATGTGGGACCAGGGTCGGTGAGGGATGGGAAGTGGATGGAGCATGCCAGAAGGAGGCAAGGAGTCCGTCTTGTTGTGGTAGCAGGTCTGACAAGCATTGACATACTCCTAGACATCAGTTCAAAGAGTGGGCCACGAAAACACTCGACGAATGAGGTTAATAGTCCAGTTAATGCCAGGACAACAGGCAAAGAAGCTGGTGTGGCCCCACTTGATGATGTCGCTGTGAAGAGAGTCCGAGACAAACAGTCAATCACCAGGGCCCCCTTCTAGTATGGGTTCTGTGGATAACGCCTGCCGGACCCTCCGTTTAATGTCCCACAAGAGTGCTCCAAGGAAACAGGAGGGTGGGACAATGGATTGGGGAAGGGGGGTCGGGACAGAACTTGCGGGAGAGAGCATCCGGTTTAATATTGCGGGAGCCAGGCCTGTAAGTAATGTTAAGATTGAATCTAGCAAAAAATAGGGCCCAGTGGGCCTGCCTGTCACTCAGCCTGTGGGCCGACAGAAGATATTCTAAATTTTTATGGTCGGTCCACACAATTACGGGCTGGGCCGCTCCCTCCAGCCAGTGTTTCCACTCCTCAAGGGCCAATTTAATGGCCAGCAGCTCCCATTCTCCTATGTCGTAATTCCTCTCCGCAGGCGTGAGGTGTCGAGAGAAATACGTGCATGGATGGAGCTTCTGATATGAGGCTGAGCACTGTGATAGGACAGTGCCCACCCCTGGGTCAGAAGCATCCACCTCTGAAATGAACTGGAGCTGGGGGTTAACCTGGGCCAAGATAGGGGCATTGGAGAACAGATCCTTCAATTTGTGAAAGGCCAGTTCGGCTTCCTCAGACCAACTAAAGGGCACTTTTATCGAGGTCAGCTGGGTCAGAGGCTGTGCTACCCCACTATAGTTTCTCATGAAACGGTGATAAAAGTTTGCAAACCCCATGAAGCGCTGAAGCTCCTTGCGGGAGTGGGGTGTAGGCCAATTAAGCACAGCCTCCACTTTGGCCGGGTTGGCCCTCAGCTCTCCCTCAGCCACGATAAAACCCAGAAAAGAAGTGAAGCGGGTGGAAAACTCACATTTCTCAGCTTTAACGTCAAGCTGATTTTCCAGGAGCCGCTGCAAAACGGTCCGGACATGGACTCTATGTTCCTGTGGCGAGTGTGAAAAAATCAAAATTTCATCGAGATAAACGAAAACAAATTGATTGACCATATTGTGGAGGACGTCGTTGATCATCCGTTGGAAGACGGCGGGGGCATTAGTGAGCCCAAATGGCTTCAACAGGTATTCACATTGCCCCAGGTGTGTTTTAAAAGCCATTTTCCACTCGTCCCCTTCGCGAATGCACACCAGATGATATGCATTCCGCATGACCAATTTAGTAAACACGCGCATGCTGAAGGAGCTCATATGCGGAGTTTATCAGGGCAGAGGCTATTTGTCCTTAATAGTAATGGCACTGAGCTTCCGATAGTCAATGCATGGGCATAGGGAACCGTCCTTCTTACTGACAAAAAAAAATCCTGCTCCAAGAGGAGCCGATGAAGGATGAATGAGGCCGGCGTTCAGCAAATCTTTAATATAGCTCTCCATCGCCTCCCTCTTCAGCTCAGAAATACTGTAGAGCCGGCTGGACGGCAGCTGTGCACGCAGGAGAAGGTCTATAGCACAATCATAAGAGCGATGAGGAGGTAAAGAAAGTGCTCTTGATTTGCTAAAGACCTCTCCGAGATCATGATAGACCTCAGGCACCAGGCTAAGGTCCAGCAGCTCTACTGGAGAGGAAGAAATGGATAGCATGGGTGAGCCCTTGGCCGAACTGAGACAAGATGCCAAACAATACGGGCTCCACGAAGAGATGGAATTATTAGCCCAATTAATAATAGGATTACAAAATCAAATCAAATCAAATCAAATCAAATTATGCTTCCAGAGCCACGGGTAACCGAGAACCACTGGATGACCAGATTTAGGGAGAATATAAAACGAGATGGTCTCCGGGTGGTTGCCGGAAAGAAGGACAGACACCGGCTCAGTTTTTTTTGGTGACGGTAGCTACTTTTTCGCCCGATAATGTAATAACATTTAAGAACCTGGGCAATTTAATCGTAGGAATGGCTACATCCCGCACGAAGCATGCAGAAATGAAATTTTGCTCTGCCCCTGAGTCAATCAAAGCTTTAGCCCTCCTCTCGACCCCCAGAAACTAAATGAGGGCCAAACTGGATAGGTTACCGGGGGGATGACTGGATTTCCCGCCCGTCAGCTCCTCCACAGCTACTGATGGGCCGCATCTTTTAGCTTCAGCTGACACCCCTGCAGTGTATGCTTGAGAGAGCCACAATATATGCAGGTGCCAATTCTTTTCCGCTTCTGGTGGTCTTCTGGAGTCAGACGGACCCAGCCGAAATCCATAAGCTCAGAAAGAGAATTGGCTCCAGCTGTGTCAGCAGCCGAAGGGAATGCACTCGCACTGGATGGGTGGAAGGGGGCTTTGTGCTCCTTTGCGCGCTTTCGTCAAGACTGACAGCCTGATCAATTAAACTGTCCAAGGTGGAGGGAACCGCATGAACCGCTAGGTCATCCCGGAGGTGTTCATCTAAACTCTTGAGGAAGATGCTTCGAAACGAAATGTCATTCCATCCCGAGTCCGCCACGATGACCCGAAACTCCACAGAGTAGTCGGCAGCTGACCAGCTACCCTGACGGAGTGACATTAAGCGGCTCATGATGTTTCCCTCGCTTTCTGAATGGTCGAACGCGTGAGTGAATTAACCCACAAATCTTTCAAATGAATAAGTGGGACCCTCCGGACCGTCGAGAATGGCTTAGGCCCAGCTGAGGACCCTATCCCGCAGCAGAAGGGTCATAAAATGAATTTTGGCTGTGTCATCCGGGTACCCCCCCACCCCACCCGGCCCAAATACAGCCGAACATGACGTAAAAATCCTTTGCATTTCCTCACCTCCTCCACGTATGGGGCAGGCGAGGGAACAGAGGTGGTTTGGCTTACAATAGAAGAAACTGGGGCAACAGGCGAAGGAACAGGCACCGGCTGAGACTGATGGCCCAAATGTTCGGTGACTGTGCCCAGCCGCTGTGTAATGGTTTGCAGGTGCTGAGTCAGCACGGCCACCTGCCTCTCTGTGGCATCTAAACGCGCTAACGCAGAGTGTTCCGATGATGTCACTCTCGCTGAGCTTGTAACAGGGCTGGCTCGTTCTGTTATGATTGGCAATAATTGGACAGCTCACGTGCAGGGAATGACACCAAAGGAAACACACAATGACACAGTAACAAGTTTAGGTTGAACTTTATTAAATGCAAAGAACACCTCTGCAAGAGAAAAACACCACTCACCAGGGGAATCACACAGCCTGAAACGAGAGATGAGAGCAGGTGAGTTAGGAGGGAGACTAGACACGGGAAAAACAGGACTAAACTCACGTGGGAGTAATAGAGAACCCGGCAGAAGAACCCAGCACTTACAGCGAACCTCCCGATGAAACAGGATGACAATGGGAAGCTGGGTGAGGTGTCTGACCGGGTAATGACGGTCGCTGATGTGGTGATGATAACGGGGCAGGTGAACACACAACAAACCTGGAGATGCACCACAAAGTAGGTAGCAACCTGTGAAAAGGTAAACAGAGGATTAACGGATTTCTCAAATATAAGGAAAGATAGATATTTACTGCTGATGCAGGTAGTATACCCAATGAGCCAGTGCCAAGATGTTGAAGAGAAGGTCTATTTAAGCGCTGGCGAGTCAGAGGAACAGGTGTGTCTCATCACGCAGGTGGAGATGATTACCCGCGGAGTAGGGGAGGGGAGGAGTGCAATCACCGGACCATGACAATTTTATCTAATTCTAAAAGGTGAATTGGAGTAAACTCATCCAAACAGATATCAGTTGAAGGAGTTGTAGTAGTTAATGTATTTAAGTTAACGGTGAGAAGAATCTGACTGATTTTATCTCTGATAGATGAAATTTTATTATTGAAAAAGTTCAAGAAGTCCTGACTAGTAAGCTCTAAGCCTTAGAGCCTTAGCCTCGCATTCCCTTAGGCTAAGGGAATGCGAGGATTGACAGAGTCCTGACTCTTTGTCAGCCTGGCTACAGTGCTGAAAAGAAACCTGGGATTATTATTTTTCTCTTCTATTAATGGACAATATTAACTTGTTCCAGCTTTCCTAAGAGATTTTTTATAGATTAGAAGATGATTTCTCCAAGCTAAATAGATTTCATCTAATTTAGTGGAACGCCATTTTCTTTCTAATTGACGAGTTTTCTGTTTTAAGCTACGAGTTTCTGTGTTGAACCAAGGAGTTAGAAATCTCTCATTAGACTTTTTCTGGCGATCTGTCCAGGTTGTGCCCTGCCTCTCGCCCAAAGATGCTGAGATAGGCTCCAGTCCCCCCGCGACCCGAAAAGGATTAAGCGGAAGAAGATGGATAGATGGATGGATGGATGGATGGACTTTTTCTTTTTTAAAGGGGCCACCATGTCTAGAGTCTGATGCAGAGAAGTTGTCACTCTATCTACCATGCTATCAATTACAGAAGAAGCAAGCTCTCCATAACTTATTTCCGTTGTGTTGACACATGGCATAGAGGAAACAATCTGCATAAATGTGGTAACAGCATCATCTGAGAGGCATCTACTATAGTAATATTTTTTTTTAGTATCCAAATAGTCAGAAATAGTAAAATCAAAGGTTAACAGACAATGGTCTGACAGTACAGGGTTATGAGGAGACACTACCAGATTTTCTATTTTTATGCCATATGTCAGAACAAGGTCCAACATGTGGTGGAGATAATGGTTAGAATTTTCTACTTCCTGAGAAAACCCCATCAAGTCTAATATTGAATTAAATGACAAATTAAAGCAATCACTATCTACATCTACATGTATATTAAAGTCTCCTACCATAATTATTCTATCTGATTTCAGCACTAAATCTGCTAAGAATTCGGCAAATTTGGATAAAAAAAAGTAGGCTGAGGGAGGACAATAAACTATGGCAAATAAAATTGGGTTTAAACTAAAATTGCTAAAATGCCCAATACTGAGGACCAGGCCCACAAAGGAATTATAACATGTTTTTTTGCTTTACATTAAGTAGTAATTTGGAATGGTAAATTGTTGCTACTCCTCCTCCACGACCAGAACTTCTGGGATTTTGACAGTTTTAAATAACCAGAGGGAGTTGATTCAGTTAAACCAACATAATCCTTTTGCCCTAACCAAGTCTCTGTAAGGGATATTAAATCAATCTGATGATCAATTAACAGATCATGGACTAGCAGAGACTTGGGAGTTAGAGACCTAATATTTAACAAACGCCATGAAATTTTTAAATTATGAGGAGGAACAGAGGCCAAATCAAATTTAGAGGCTTCATGTTTAATTTGAGATTTACCAACTTTTTGTTTAATCACTTTGGGATGCTTAAATGCTTACTTTTTTCCCTGATGGGGAAGACAGGGGCTAAGTTGAGGGGTGGCGGATGAAGAGGAGCTGCAGAGAGGCGTGTAAGACTGTGACTCTGTTTCCTGGTCCCAACTCTGAGTTGTCAAGGTTTTGGAAATTTGGATAAAAATGATGCCAGATTGGTAGAAAAAAGAGACGTACCATCCAGAGTGGGATGGATGCCATCTCGTCTAATAAGACCAGGTTTTCCCCAAAATGAGTTCCAATTGTCTATGTAGCCTACATTGTTTGCAGGACACCACACAGACAGCCAGCGATTAAAGGATGACACATGGCTAAACATATCAAATGATACTAACCATGTCAAACGATACTAAACGACACTGGTCAGACTGGGGAGGGCCCCAGAGAATACTACAGAGGCAGACATTGTTTTTCGATTCCACACTAAATTTTGTGACTTCCAACTGCTGGTGTTGGATGTCGTTAATGCCGGTGTGGATAACAATTGTGGAGTATTTACAGTTAGTTTTAGCCAGCATTTTCAAATTTGACTCGATGTTGCCTGCTCTGGCCCCAGGAATGCATTCGACTATGGTCGCTGGAGTCTCTAGGTTCACATTTCTGACTACAGAATTGCAAATGATCAGAGTTTTTTCCTCAACGGGTGTGTCGCTGAGCAGGAAAAGCGATTAGAAACATGAACGGGTTGGTGGTGAACCAGGGGCTTGTGACTATGCTTCCTTCTCACCGTCACCCACCCATTCTCTCCTGGCTGCTCAGGAGAGGCGGAAGCCGGGGGACCGCTAGCAGGCCCTATGCTAGGGTGCTCCACTGCAGCTAAAGGGAGTCCGTCATAATTAACTGGCACAGATGGTGTTTCAATGCAGCGGAGCTGGGATTCCAAATCACACAACCTCGCCTTGAGTGCCTCAAAAAGACAACATTTATTACATTTACCATTATCACTAAAAGAGGTGTAGCTAAACATTTGACACAGAGAGCACACCAGAGGAGAAGGGGAAGGAGAGCTAGTAGCCATAGCTAGTGGCTAACCCGAAGCTAACACAAACACAGATGAAAGGTGAACAGCAGGCTAAAGAGGGTGATTAGGTGACACTGAGTGTGCACACAGGTGCAAGAGGCTTGTTTAACAGAAGTGAGAGGTGACGGTAGATGGAAAAAAGTGATTAAAATACAATTAAAGGCAATAATCCTCAGGAGACTGAGGAGAGCTAACCACAGAGCAAACCACACGGACAGCCAGCAACACAGGAAGTGACGATACTTTACCACAGCAACACAGGAAGTCAGTGTATTCCCCTGTTCTCTTAGTGCATGATTCGGGTCCTAAATTGGGGGAGGGTCTCAATTGTGTGTGTGGTTTTGCATTTTGTAAGGGGGAGGGGAAGTGTGGTGTCATGAGTGTCGTGTGTGTGTGTGTGTGTGTGTGTGTGTGTGTGTGTGTGTGTAATGCCGTACCCGACCACAGGGTGACGTCAGGCAGGCACAGCCACTTGTGTATATAATTCTGTGTTCTGATAATAAAGTGTGGGTTGCTGGTTGTTGGTTCCCTACATGACAAGACTCTGACTCTTTCTTTCTCATACATCACATAAATTTAAAGCAGCTATTCCCTGTTGAATATATGCATTCATTTATCCCCACATATAGCTGAATAATATATATCACCTTTCATATTTGACTTGTCAATTTAGCCCTCTACTGTATTTAGTAATTTTCTCAATATGTTTGTGCCCTGTTCACAAGAGACCTTTCTTTGTGTATGTTTGGATGTATTGTATTTTTTTTTTTAAAAAGACTAAAAGAACCTTTTTCAGCATGAAGTTTCCCTTTGATGCCAGTAGTAAACTCAGTGGTTTGAATAAAATATACCTGAAGCTGAAGTTGTTTGTTGAATATTTATTTATTCATTCATATTATCTAAAGATGTGTCTCTAAATACAATGAAATACTGTACTATATTTGCTTATAATTGTGCTAGAACATGCTCATTGTAGTTATTGTATTCTTTAATAGTGATTTAATCCAACCATTTCTTTAAAAAAATGACTATATGTTATAACTCCAGTAATTTTCAAAGATTTACATTTCCTCTGGGATTAATAAAATATTTCTGAATCTGATTCTGATCACTGGGAGTCTCTTTCAACAGTATCAGTGAATATGGGGTCAGGCCTGTTTACATATCCAAAATTAGTGTTAATTAACAGGTCCAAAATTATCAGCCCAAAAGAGCCAGCTCAAGGACATGATGAAGTGACGTATGACTATTTTGCCTGGGGATCGTGTTGTATAGGGATTTGACCTTTGGGGCTTGCCGTAGCTGACACTGGGCAGTTGACGTGGTGACGTCAGGTGGGCTACGACCAGTATGTATATTCAGTGTGAATCCCAATAAAGTTAAGTCCGTTGCACTGTTCAACATGGCTCAGGTCTCCCGTTATTAGGACATAACATTTTGGCAATGAGGACTAAACCATGGGAGCATGCACAAAACCGCCACCTCTGTTCTTACAGTCTCTGGGTGTGCCACCTACACCACGGCGCCACTGGTGGGAGGCGTTCAAGGTGTACATCACCGCGGCTGGCTTGGGTGGTGCCGACGAAGAAAGATGGAGGAGCCTGCTCATTCACTGCCTCAGTGAGGAAGGTCAATGAGTATTTCGTGTGCTGGGTGGTAAAAGCTCGTTGAAGGAGTGTCTGGACATTATGGACAATTTCTTTATGGATCAGTCCAACATCACAGCGTGAAGATATAAATTCTTCGACTGCTGACAACTAACTGGTGAGTCCACCCAACGTTTCTTAATGGAACTCGGTAACCTAGCAAGCAAGTGCGCCTTCGGGCTGATTGAGGAGGAGCTCGTCCATGACAAGTTACCACATGGTATGAGCGACAAGTGGCTCAAAAAAAAGCTACCACTAACTACAGACATCTTCACGCTGCAGAATGTGTTTGAATTGACCAGCCAGATTGAGTCTGCTACCCACCTAGGTCAACAAGTGCTAGCTAAAGAGAACCTAGCCACTCAAGCTTCCCCTCCACGTCAGGCCGCTAGCAGCGCAGCTAATGCTTTGGGGTGGACCCCCAAAAGGTGGCAGACCATGGTACGGGCAGGAGTGGGAGCTCGGGGTCTGTGTGGCGGCTATGGCTATCCCCGTCACTGGGCGGGCATGCCCACTTGCCCGCCAGGAGGGAAAAACCACCGCTGCACAACTGCTATTAAACCATCAGCTGCGGAGCCCGAAAGCATGACACCGATGTGTGTGGCGGGCACCAAGAAGGGGCCATTAAAGTGGTACGTTTTGCAGCTAGATGGGGTCGATGTGCCACTTATGGTGGACTCGGGCTGGTAAATCCATACTGAGCATGACCACATTGAAAAGACCTTTCCCGAGCAAAACCATCAAAACAGAGGCGGTGAAAATGTTTGGGTATGGTCATGCTAAAATTGACATGGCAGGCACAGTCAGGTTTTCGGTAAAATGTGGGTCGAGGATTATTCCTGCTTTTACCTTCCAGGTTTTGCACCAGGGGGCTGACTTGCTGGGAATCGATCTGCTAGGCGAATTAGGATTCTTCATCACGGACCCAGCGGACTCAACGGTGCTGACGGTGTCCCCTGAATGGCATGTCCACTGACCGGTGTTGTTCATGGGCTTAGGATGTATCAAAGCATTCAACCACCGCGCGCTCATCGACCCAAGCTTGACACCCAAAACCCAACAATTATGGCGGCTTCCCCTTGCCCTGCGGGATGACGTCCCGGCAGAACTGAACAAATTGCTTAAAGCCGGCATCATCGAGAGAGTGGGTGCCTTGTCATGGATTTCAAACATCGTGGTGGCCAAGAAGAAGATGGGTGGCATCTGGCCGTGTATTGACCTCAGGGTGGTTAATAAGGCGATTATCCCAGACAAATACCCACTCCCCACGATGGAGGAACTCACCGCAATGTTCAGCAGTTCAAGGGTGTTCACAAAGCTAGATCTCCGCCAGGGTTATCTGCAGGTGCCCCTTCACCCAGCCAGCAGGGACCTGACGGCGTTCAAGACCCACATGGGCGTCTTCAGGTACACCCGCATGCCTTTGGGTCTGAGCTCAGCACCTAGCTGCTTTCAGAAGATTATGTCCACAATTCTGGCCAGCCTCAGGGGTGTGGTAGTGTACTTGGACGACATCGTGGTCCACGGAACATCGTGGGAAGAACACCATAGTTGTTTGAGATGAGTGATGGAGGTGTTGTGGGAGCACGGAAAAGTGCATTTTTGCGGTGGATTCCATTGAGTCTGTGGGATTCTGGCTGGCGGCTGAGGGCCTGAGCCCCCTGCACTCAAATGTGGAGGCGGTCCTGCGTCTCCCCAACCCCACAACACCCGCACAAATCTCCTCGTTCCTGGGCATGGTGAACTTCTATGGGCATTTTATTCCTCATTATTCAGAGACTATCGAACCCCTCCAGGCCCTTCTGAAGCAGGACGCGCCATGGCAGTGGACCCTGGCCTGCTCAGCGGCAGTTGCTAGGCTGAAGTCCCAACTCACCTCCCTTCCAGTGTTGGCCCATTTTGATCCAAAATGGATGACTTTTGTGACTTGTGACGCATCTGGTTCAGTGGTAAGGGCGGTTATATCTCAAGTGCAAGACGGTACTGAGCGCCCAGTGGCGTTCGTGTCAAGGTCCCTTTCAGCGGCTGAACAGAAATATGCTGCGGGTGAGAGGGAGGCAATCGCTTGTGTCTGGGCGTGTGAATGGTGGCACATCTACCTCTACGGATGCCATTTCACCCTGCGAACGGACCACCGGGCGCTGACGACACTGCTGGAGATGAAAGGCTGGGGACCCAGCCCCCTATGGATCCACAGGTGGACTGAGCGGCTGAGGGCCTACAACTTTACTACCCAGTTCACCACTGGAAAAGAGAACATAGTGGTGGATCTCCTGTCACGTGCCACGGCCAACACCGCACAACCGGACGATGACCCCATGGAGGCGGATCTAGTCAACATGCTGCACGGACCCCTCCGGGACATGGTGTCCCTCCAGGAGCTATGAGCGGAGTCGGAAAGGGAACCCACATTGTCACAACTATGCTCGGTCATCAGGGAGGGTTGGTCCACAAAAGTACAGGGCAATCTGGCACCTTTTCACCAGTTCAGAGACGAACTGAGTTGCTGGAACAGGGTGTGTGTGGCAAAGAGACACTGCACATTGATCCCAGTGTCTCTGAGATCACGAGTTCTGGCAATGCTCCATGAGGGTCACCTGGGTGTGGTCAGGGTGAAGCAGCATTGCAGGGATTCAGTTTGGTGGCCTGGTATCGATAAGGTCATTGAAACTATGGTAAAGAACTGTGTTCCGTGCTTGGAGAATGGAAAGACCGGCGGGCCACCCCCCCACCCCTGCGACCATTACCTTACTGAAAGGGCACTTGGAAGCACATCCAATTGGACATTTGTGGTGAACTACACACGGCACCCCCAAACAGCTGTTTTTTGCTAGTGGTCGATGATCTGTTCTCCAAATGGCCGGAGGTGTTGCCCACTAATTCGGTCACAATGGATGTGGTTGCAGGTTTCACTGGTAACCAGATGGGGGATCCCAGATACTATCACTACAGACAATGGCCCACAGTTCACCTCTGGGGGTTTGAATAGTTTTTGGGTGTTGGGGCATGGAGCACATCAAAATCACGTTCTACCACCCCCAAGCCAATGGGGGCATGGAGCGTTTCAACAAGACTCTGAAAAACAGTCTGAGAGCCCATTTGGCAGATGGCTTCACGATCCCTGATGCCCTCCAGAGCACACTCCTCCACTATAGGGCAATGGCCCACGGCATGACAGGGTGGTCCCCGGTGAAACTCATGCTGGGGCACAAATTCCACCTGCCCCTACACTGACTGAGGCCCCCCACAACCTCCCCTCCGGGGAACACAGACCCTCCATGAGACTGGGTTGTCACACAACAGCAGAAGATGAAATGATGTTTCAACAGGAAGCACAGGGCAAAGGCCCACGGACTCGATGAGTCGGACTGGGTCTGGATTAAGCATCCCAGCTGCACACATAAACTGTTGCCTTTCTGGACAGGGCCCCTACAGATCATGAGGTGGCGGGGCCGGGACACGTTCGAGTTCTCGGACAGGTCACGGTGGCATTCCAGCCGACTCAGGAAGTGGTTGCCTGCACAGAGTCCAGGAGCTGCGGCAGGGTGAACCGATGAGGGTTGGTACTTATCTGATGGGGGTGTTGGGGACTCTCAGGTGTGGCCGACAGAGCCTGGAGAAGGTCCCCCTTCAGTGAGGGGCTCGGCTAGTATGCGTCAGAGGCCCTAATACCTCAATGACTTTGTATTTAAAGTAGATTCAGCTAAAGCATGTTGGGAATAGGCGGCAGAATAAGCCGCCCCAACACGGGAGGGTACCCTGGCAGTCTACCCAGGTGCCCATTTAGCTGGCTAGCCTTGTTGTTGTGTGTTATCTTCATTGAAAAAAACAGTGCTTTTCTTTCAAAAATAAGGAAATTTCTAAGTGACCCCAAACTTTTGAACGGTAGTGTACCTACTGGCCATAGCCCGCCTGACGTCACCATGTTGACTGCCCGGCGTCGGCTACGGCAAGCCCCAAAGGCCAAATCCATATACAACATCCCCCCCCCTTTACAAAATGTGAAAGCAACATAAAGAACACATATATACAAAATGGACCCCCCCCCCCAAGTTAAGCAAGAAAAAAAAAGTCTAGCTGCAAATGTCTGGTTTTTGGTGCAGTATCTACATAGGTGTATAGAGGCCCATTTCCAGCAACTATCACTCCAGTGTTCTAATGGTACAATGTGTTTGCTCATTGCGTCAGAAGGCTAATGGATGATTAGAAAACCCTTGTGCAATCATGTTAGCACAGCTGAAAACAGTTTAGCTGGTTAGAGAAGCTATAAAACTGACCTTCCTTTGAGCAGGTTGAGTATCTGGAAAAAAATATTATTTCAAATACAAATCATTATTTCTAACCTTGTCAATGTCTTGACTATATTTTCTATTCATTTTGCAACTCATGGTGGTAAATAAGTGTGACTTTTCATGGAAAACACAAAATAATTGTCTGGGTGACCCCAAACTTTTGAGCGGTAGTGTACATGTATATTGAGTGTGAATCCCAATAAAGTTCAGTTTGTTGCTCTGTTCAACATTGCTCAAGTCTCCCGTTATTAGGACATAACAGATTGACTGATGTCTAGAACTCAAAAAGGTTACAGTGTGGAGGAATGAAGTTGCGAGACACGAGAGCTGCCAGTTCAGAACTTTATTCAACTCCAACATGAATATACTGAACACTTGGCGCCAAGGCGCATACATATATGTTTACTGTCTCCACCCCCTTCTCCTCAAGTCACTGGGTGTGAGTGGAGCCTCCTAGTGGTCCACCACAAGTCACTTTATGGTTGGAGGTTGGAAGAATGTGAGGTGTAAATAAACATGTATTGAGTTGTGAGTTTTCATGAATAAACGGCTGACTTGTCAGTCCACAAAAATCTTTAATATTCTTTGGATATATGGCATATTCTTTAAGACATGTGTAACCCAGTGTTAAAAACGTGGATGGAATTATAAATGTCGATACCGCTTTAAGAAGAAGGGGGGACATTCATTTCACAATGGGAGTAGATAGTTTAACGTGAATTAAATTTTAAATATTGACGCCGCTTTTAGAAAAGAAAAACACCCATTTCACAATGGGAATACATAATTTGAATATGAATATTTAAATAAATATATATTCATAAATAGTAGGAACATTTTCTAGAAGGTTCTGATAAAGTTCCTAGTATTGTGTGTTGATATTTCGAGTAACCAATGGCTGCGCCGTTGCTGGGTCACGCCAGCCAATGGGTTAAGCGCTCTCTCCCTGGGTCTGGGATGACTTGCATTTTTGGCTCAGTCACGCCAGACGATGAAAGACACAGACCAGAGAGAGAGACGGTCCTTGGTGATATGGCGATGCTAGCGTGCTGGTAGCAGCCTTTGCCTGGACAAAGCCCTTGAAACTGATTGGGATCCAAAGGCTGCCGACGCCGTTGAGCGCGGGAACCCCATTGACGCACGAGCCACTTAGCATGGTCAGGTTCTTTTTCTTTTTTTTTTCCTTTGGACTGGTTTGACCAGAGCGTGGATCTCCAGATCTGGATGGCGAGCCGAAGCCCGAACCCTAGAAACTGCTAGAGGTGACCCAACTGGTCACCTGGAACTGATACAACAAGAACTGTGAATATTGTAAATATAATTTGGAGTATTTTGTTTTTATTTTTTCTATTGTATCGTGCTGTGTATTTATTTATATGTACATATTTGTAAATAATATACATAGTTGTAAGTTCCATATACGGCTGTGTATGTGTCATCTGCTGTTGCACCTCTCAGGCTCCTACGAACCCAGAGTCGGTCTGACCTGGCCCAATTATCCCTCTGCCTCAGGTAGTGGTGTGTTATGGCAATGTATTTACCTTAACTTTAAGGTTAATACCGTGGCTCCATGAACAAAAACAAAAAACTACACACAAATCTGCACAACATGCAATAATGATCATAAAAAATTCACAAAACAAACCAAAATCTATATAAATTAACATGCAGATCAACAAATAAACCCATATAAAATAACAAAAGGACCAAGCCCCCACAAGCTCATACTAGGGATGGGCGTATCGGTACCAGCTGGTCAATACTTTGGAGTCAATACCTTTTTAAATATCGCAATAACACCGTGTTAATACAAAACGTGCAATTTGTTTTCACTTCTGAGAGTTTTAGGCATTAAATTTATGTGTGAAAACTGGTGAAAAACCAGCTCAGGCATGTTTTAGAGATGGTTTGCAGTGTCACATGATAATGGCAGCTTATCAGATGTCAGAGCTGAAGACTCACTGCACACTGGCAGCCTCAATCAAGCAGTCATGGTGACTCCCGTGCAGAGTGAGCTCAGCAGCGTCGCGGGCCTCGTATTACTTCTGAAATGTTACACCATTCATCCAAATTCTATGGTGGTACCAAGCAGCATAATTTTGAAAAATAAGCACTATTTAAGTTTGTAAAAATAATAGCATAAAAATAAAATTAAAAAGATAATAAAATAAAATAAAAAAAACCATTGCACTGTGAAAAAAATACACATATATGCTGCTTGGTATTACCATAGAATTTGGATGAACTTCTGTTCCGCTTACCTAGCTGCTTGACAGGACGGGGGGTGGAAGGGGGGAATTTGGATGAATGGTGAAACATTTCAGAAGTAAAAAATACTTGAATCCAGTTGACTTGACTGAGCTTTCATACAGCATACTTACCCGTCTGAATGACTGAGAATCTTCACCAAATTAAGAAATTAAATTAATTTTCCATTAATTTTAAGTCTTAATTATTTTATTATAATTGAATTATATTTCATTTTATTTTTATTTACTTTGCTCATTGTTCTATTTTATTATCATTTTATAAGCGTTCTTTCAAGTATTTATGTTCATGAGTTTTATTCATATTTCATATTGCCCTTGCAATAAAGTTAATGAAACTGTAATCATATGATTTTCCTTTAAGGGGCAAAAAGTATCGGTATAGATATCGAAGAAAAAGTCCCATAAATTAATGGTATTGTATCGAAAGGAAAAATGCACCCATCCCTAGCTCATATCAGGTTGGTTCCTCCTCACCGCCAAATGTACCAATCACATCAGCAGCGCTTAGCTCATGTTTGTTTGGGCAGCTGCACTGACACAGTAACAAATTTAAAAAAATCAGTGAACATTGTTATGTCTGTAAACCTGGCACGAAGGGAGACAAACAAGAGGTTACATTAAAACGGGACTTTATTAATATTTAGGTTGCAGTACAGCAGGTGCTTCACAGTGTGGGGCATCCGAGCAAGACAGCCCAAAATTATGGACGCCCCCTATTAATAGGGCGGTGTGGTGGCGCACCCGTAAGGTGGCGTCATCACACCGTATTTCACAATAAACACTTTATCACATCCCCCCTTCCCCCGGTAAAAAGCAGAAAAGCACGCCTAATTAAAACCCACCCAAATTTAGTAGAAAAAAGCCCAATAAACATATTAAACAACAACAACAACAGAATCAGGAACTAGGGCTGGTGGGTAGACTGCCACCCAAACCGCACAGCCAAGTGGTTTATTCTGCCACTTTTACCTGTAACCATAGTTTCTCTTTCACAGTTTCCCATGGTAAGGGAGGGTCTGCCTGGGGGGCCCTGCGGCAGCCCCACGGTGGACGCGCCCCTGGAGGCAACAGGCCCCCAGGACCAGGGCCGATCGTTGAAACACAGGGAATCGGGTCTCCCACCACCTTCGCCGACTCCTGTGCAGCCCCGTCAGTCAAACCCCCCACCTGGACACACCACAGCTGGTTTGCGTGTCGGATTGAGTCATCTGCCAGCTGGAAACATGCCACTCCTTGTTTTGCCACAATCCTCAGCAGCGTCCAATGTCCCACCAGCTGCGATCCAGCCAGTCATCACCCCGGTCTCTCCTCAGCACCGACCCGAACCCAGTCCATGACCCGGAGCGGTTCCTTGCTTGATTTGGAGTGCTGCTGCAGTCCCAGCAGCTACACGTTCTCTACCCATGTCACATCGTCAAGACACTACGGCGGCTCCGCAGCCACTGCTGTCACAGTGGGACCCTCATCCGTCGTCGTCCAAAGCTCGATGCTGGCACTGAAAACGTCCAATGTCTTCCTGGTGACACCCGTCGGACTGGACCCTCCACTCGCTGACTCGGTTACTCCCAAAATAGCTGGCTGAGTGCGGGCACTGGAGTCATCTGGTTCCTCCACTTAGCAATCACTTCCTTGGGTGTCAGCAACCTGTGTTTCAGTTCCGGCATCGTCAGTGGGTGCTTCATCCCACAACACAACGTCATCCACTGGGTCCGGCGATCTCCACCGTCCACATCCGGACCGCTCAAACCCGGCACTGTCCTTAATAGCGAACCCCAGTCCATAAAACAAGTCACATCCCATAATGTTGTTGCCATGCAATGCCACCTGGAACATGAAGTCGTGCACTGCCTCTGTGTTGTAGCGGGCAGTCAACAGCACAGTCCCGACAATACACAATCTATCACCACCATAGCCATACAGCAGCGCTGGGTTCTTCCTCATTCTGTAGTGCGGGGAAAACTTTTTTACCGTGGCCCAATTTAGCACCGACTGCATCGCTGCTGTGTCAAGTATTAACAATAAAGTCACACCATCCAAGTCCACCATGCAGTTAGAAAGCCCATTGGCCTTGGCACTCACCGCGTGGATGGTCATCATAGTCGGGTGGGCGGGCTGGTCTATTTGGCGGGTTCCATGATGCTTCGGACCAACACATTCTGGAGAAATGATTCATGCACCCACACTTACTGCACCACTTCCCTCTTGCTGGGCATGCTCGTGCATAACTCTGGTGCATCGGGGACCCACAACCCCTGCTGACGGGGTCCTTTGGAGCAGACTTACGGCTCACTGCGTATGCCTGGCAGTTGTCCGCCATGCTCCCTTCATGCGCTGAGTCCACTGCATTTGCCATTGTCCCTTCTTGAGTCTTCAGAGACTAGTGCCCATTTAATCCAATTCAATTCAATTTTATTTATATAGCGCCAAATCACAACACAGGTCATCTCAAGGCACTTTACAGAAAGGAGTGGGTTTAGGCCACATTCTCAAATTTATAGAACCCAGCAGAGACCCCTAAGAGCAAGCACTGCGGCGACACAGGCGAGGAAAAACTTCCCTTTAACAGGCAGAAACCTCGAGCGGAACCATAGCTCATAGAGGATGATCATCCACCTCGACCGGCTGGGTTGAAAAAAGAGATAAAAAGTAGGAAGCCTGGCAGTAGCTACATTCAAAACAAACATAACAAATACAGTATTCAAAGCCAGACATTCCAGTATCAAGTCTGGTTGGGCTGCACATTCGAGTGAAGGCCTGGCAGCGGCAACATTTTTAACTATAGGCCTTATCAAAGGGAAAAGATTTCAACTTACTCTTGAATAAAGAGAGTGTCTGCCCCCCAAGCTGAACTGGGAAGATGGTTCCACAGGAGGGGAGCTTGATAACTGAAAGCTCTACCTCCCAATCTACTTCTGGAGACCTTGGAGACCACCAGCAGTTTGGATTTTTGGGAGTGCAGAGCTCTGGTTGGATGATAGGGAACTATGAGTTTGTGCAGATAAGAAGGAGCCATACCATTAAGGGCTTTATAAGTTAGGAGCAACATCTTGAATTCAATTCTATCTTTTATTGGGAGCCAATGTAAAGAAGCTAAAAATGGGGTAATGTGATCTCTTCTTCCTGTTTTCATTAGGATACGTGCAGCTGCATTCTGAATGAGTTGGAGAAACTTCATGGACTTATTAGGACAACCTGATAAAAGTGAATTACAATAATCTAACCTAGAGGTGATAAAGGCGTGTACAAGTTTCTCTGCATCTTTATTTAGCTCTGAGGTTAACTTATCCACGCCCTCTAGCTGCAAAGCTAGCTCAACTGCCCCAGCTAACGCTAAGTCATTTGGCGCCATTAACAACCTAGCCCTTATCGAGGCACTACTCTCGTGCTTGCCTTATCCAGCTTCCCTCGGTCCAATGCTGTGAGGTAGATTTCAAAAGCTTTCACCCAGCGGGCCACGGAATGAGTGGATCCCCGGGAAGCCCCAAGAAAGGCTGCATCAGTGTCACGCACGCCTCCATTAGTTAATCCTCAGTCCCCAAAATGTTATGTCTGTAAACCTGGCACGAAGGGAGACAAACGAGAGGTTGCATTAAAATGGGACTTTATTAATATTTAGGCTGCAGTACAGCAGGTGCTTCACAGTGTGGGGTGTCCGAGCAAGAGAGTCGAAAATGGTGGATGTCCCCTATTAATAGGGCGGTGTGGTGGCGCACCTGGAAGGTGGCGTCATCACACTGTATTTCACAACAAACCCTTCATCACAAACATGAGTTCGGACTCGGAGGAAAAAATTACTAAAAGAAAAGAGTCACTAAAAGAAAAGAATCCAGCCTCACAGACACGGACACTGGTAAGAAAACAAAGCAACTCCACTGGTCACAGCAGTTTTATTACCCTGCCTGGAGTTAGACCCTACGCTTAAGGATGGAAGCAGTAGTTGTGCAAAACGGTGCAGTTCACTCTGTGTGTGTGTGTGTGCGTGTGTGTGTGTGTCACTGAGACAATTCATGCAGCAGTTGTTTAATTCAAACGGCCGAGCCTCTGTGTTTATTCTTCAGGTTACTACACTTCCATACACATAGAATAGCTTTGTTTTTAATGCAATGTTTTAGCTTGTGATTTTTCAAGCTATTTTAGTACATATGACAGTTTGGGTCAAAATACTGTCATGAACTCTCTGTTCTCCAACAGTGCATGGAGGAGGAGAAAGGATGAGGATTTAAACGCTGGGTTACATCACATACACGTTTATTAACACAAAACATACAAACACAGAACAGCTCAGATAAACACAGAGTTTTCAAGGCCGCCCAACACACACACTGGAGGTATACAGAGGCGGACAGCGCACAGACAGATATTCACAATGCAGGGGCAGGGTGAGTCATCACAGCGATTATCACGAGCACACAGACAGTCTTTAGTGACATGACGGTGGACAGGGAAACGACCATCCAACTCGTACAATGATCCAGCGGCGTCTGTGTAGCGAAGAGCTCCTTTAATACAGACGCCGCTGGCATGACAAATAAGGAACACCTGGGCGAAGCACGGACGGTACATTACCGGGGACTGAAAACAGCTGATGAGCCAGAAGGAGAGCGAGGGGCCATGGCTGGGCCGGCAGCCTGTCAGCAGTGTGAGAGAAAGGAGATGACAAATGCTGACAAACAGCTGCCGGTCAGACAGCGGCTAATGACATGGAAAAACGTACCAGAATACATCAAAATACACATCCCCAGCAAAGCCAACACCACAAAGAGATCGAGGCCGAGCCGGGGAAGCCAAGTCAGCTTGGCACATGACAAAATACAGTAATTTTAAAGTGACAGAATGATATTTCTTCATTTCCCATCTGGCAATACTGACTGGCTAGATCAAATCTAGTCTGAACCAACTAACGATAATTTGTCTCCAAGAATGAATGACAAAATGCATCACTGGTGGACAGGAGTGTGTGGTTTCAGTGGTCGATAGGATATGAGAGGTCCCTGGAGTACAATAAGCACACAAACATGTGAATGAGCCAAGACTAGTCACTAAACTGCTAGCTTCACTCCACTGGTCCTAATGAAAATATCGAAAATATAAGAAAATAAGCCAGAATGACACAAGATATATTATCGACTGTGGATTAGTGAACCAGGTGAAAACAGTGACGACTATTAGAGTGACTGAAATCTAAAGGAAATAATATAAGTGTGAGCTTCCCAGTACCACTGTTAGCTCTTAAACTAATGCCTTTGGCTCCCTGCCCATCTACATGACAGACAGCTAGCCTGGCCAATATAGCAGCGGGCAGGTATCAAGGCTAGTGACGTTTAACTTTTAGTGGTGTTTCACAATTTATGATGTCCAGAAAAATATCAGGAAGAGTCAAAATGGCTTTTTAGAGAGAGAAAACGAGATAATTGGCTGCGTCTTTTTAAACAGAAGTGAGTGCTTTGATTTTTGGGGGTTTTTTTGATAATCATGTGACCAACTGACGCATTTCAAATGGTTAAAACGTACAAAAAACACAATTTGTCAGTCAATGACCCCTTTAAAGACTGAATGAAATAATGCATCACTGGTGGATAGTGTCATGAATTGCCCCGCGGGGCAGAGAGGAGAGATCCAGACGTTATAGCTTGTGGCATTTATTAACCAAACACAAAGAGTCCAAATAAGATAAGATAAGATAAGCCTTTATTAGTCCCACAGTGGGGAAATTCCAGGATTGCAACAGCACAGGCATAGCAACACTCAGAGCAATAATTAAGAAGATACGAAAAATATAAATAAGAGCAGTGGGTATACATATGTACACATAAATATATAAATATATATACAAAGTGCGGAGCATTGTAGCAAGATGGAATAAACAGCATAACCGTCTACTTAGTTATCCTACATAGTATGAATATGTACCCATACATATTGTCACCCTCCGTAGCGACTGATATTGTCCTAGTTGTATACTGGAGGGGACCATTTGTGTAAGTCTGTTGCGTCTTTTGCATTCAATACTACTAGGTCGTCACATTTTTTTTTGCTATCTCTGCGAGCAGCCCTGCTTAGGTTATACAGTCTGACAGCCGTAGGTAGGAAGGACCTGCGAAACCTCTCGGTTGCACACCTAGGATGATGTAGTCTACTGCTAAATGAGCTCCTCAGTGCGTTCAATATGTCCTGCATAGGGTGGGACTCGGACTCCAGCAGAGATGACAGTTTAGCCACCATCCTTCTTTCTCCTATCTCCTCCACTGGGTCAAGGCATTGCCCCAGGACAGATCTCGCTTTCTTGATCAGTTTGTTCAGTCTCTTCCTATCGGCTGCTGTAATGCCGTTGCCCCAGCAGACCACTCCAAAAGTGATGGCTGATGCCACCACCTGTCACGCCACGCCATTCATCAGCGGCGCCACCTGCCCACGCACCTGCTACTCGTCAGCGGCGAAGGATAAAAGCCGCCTCGCCCTGAGCGTCGGCCTGAAGCCGTAGACTTCATTTCCCTTGCATGGACTTCTACCACATTCTCTTCAGCATCCTCTTTACCGGTAAGAAGATCACTTACCTCATCTCTCCAGTTTGCTCCCCTGTGCACAGGTGGATTCCTCGGCGGCGGACAATCCCGTCCCTCGTCTCTCCTCGCTGCTGCACCGAGCCCTGCAGGTGGCTGTCTCCCGGGCTTCCATCCTTGAAGCGCCAGTCATCTGCCCAAACAAGTAAGCTTCTCTCCCTCGCCTATTCTCCTCCTGTGTTGGTGTGTGCTCATCACCCTGTGTCCAATTTCTCCCATAGGGTTGCCGGCTGAACGGTCTCCTGCCTCTGGGTCCGAAGCAGACGCCACCACCAACACATTAACATTCCGCAGACACGCACCCAAACATCCCTGTTGTTAATAAACAGTTTGAACTACTCTGAGCCTGTGTGTGTGCGTCTCCTGAGCCGAACGTTATGTCACCACCGTGTCGTAGAATGTTTTCAGCAGCACCCCTTGTACACCAAAAGACCTGAGCCTCCTCAGTAGGAACAGCCTGCGCTGTCCCTTCTTGTGGAGTGCGTCAGTATTGCGTGACCAGTCTAGTTTATTGTTCAGATGAACACCAAGGTACTTGTAGGATGTCACCATCTCAATGTCTGTTCCCTGTATGTTTACTGGTGCTGTGAGGGGTTGTCCTTGCCTGCGGCAGTCCACCACCAGCTCCTTAGTTTTCCTCGCGTTGATCTGGAGACAGTTCTGATGGCACCAGTCCACAAAGTCCTGGATAAGTCCTCTGTACTCAGCTTCACCTCCGTTGGAGATGAGGCCGATGATCGCAGAGTCGTCAGAGAACTTCTGTAGATGGCAGTGTGTTGTGTTGTGTGAGAAGTCCGCAGTATAAAGGGTGAACAGGAAGGGAGCCAAAACCGTTCCTGGGGGGGCCCCGTGCTACCGATGATAGTGTCAGACATACAATCTCGGGTTCTCACAAACTGTGGCCGGTTCATGAGGTAGTCCAGGATCCATGATGACAGGTGCTGGTCCACCCCTGCGCACAGCAGCTCGTCCTTCAGGATCATCGGTTGAATGGTGTTGAAAGCACTGGAGAAGTCAAATAGTGTCAAATAGAAGTCAAAATAGTGCAAAACACAAAAATCCAAACTGTACACAAAGCAAAATTCCAGATGGTGAAAAAGGCAAACTTACAGACAAAGGCAGATGTACACAGGAATGAATGTCAGAACAGGGATGGGGTTCTGATGTGAGTGAACTTTGAGACTCCAACAATGAATGAGAGAAATAACAGTCCCTAAAGAGGGCCAGAAATAAATGGACACAAATGATAGTAGGTGTGGATACCATAAGCGAGCAGGAGGAAACAATGATCACAGATTTGGGTCAGCTGGGAGCAATGAGAGGGGAAAAGACGGGACTGACAGCTGACAGGGACACTGCCCACAATGGAGCAAAAACCCGGAAGTGCTCACTGACAGCTGTCAACCCGGAGAGAGAGCACAGCAGTACAATATAAAGAATTAAATATCGACCAACAAGGACTGAGAAATAAATGCAAACTAATACCAAATAAAAGAGTAACAAAACTATGATGACATAAACAAGGGGATGAGAAAAATAACAATACAAGATATGCAGAAACCAAAAAGCACAAAATACAACAAATATACAAATAAAGAGAAAGGCCATGAGACTGAGCACGGTGGAAACCCCCAGTGCTAAGCTCATGACAGAGCCCTCTCTCCAGGGGTGGATACCAGACACCCAGGGAAACATCAAAAAAGAAAAAGCCCCCCCCCCCCATAAAAAAGGGAGTACAACAATAAACCACCCTGGGTGGGTGATGGTGGGAACAGGCTAGGAAGGAACAAAACAAAACCCCGCTCAGGACCCACACCAGGCAAAAACCCAACTGCCTAAGCCCCTGGACCGAAGAGCTGGACAGTTCAGGAGGCCGGCCAGAGTCCCAGGCCCAGCAGATGTCATGATGGAAAGAGTCAGGTGGCCTACCAGAGAACGTGGGCCACCCAACTCCGTGGCACAGTCTGCCGGGTGGTCTGCCAGAGTTCTTTGACCACCTGAACAGAAGGTGGTTAAAGGTGGTCCAGGAGGCGGTTGCCCAACAGGAAGAACCAGTGGTGAGCAAGATGGAGGGGTCGGGGAAACCATCACGACGTCAGGGTGAGGAGAGGGAACTATGACGGCCTTGGGCAGAGGAGAGAGAACCACGATGGCCTCGGGTAGAGAAGAGGGGACCACGACGGTGTCTGGCAGAAGAGAAGGGACAATGATGGCGTCTGGCAGAGGAGAGGGAACCCCGACAGCGTCAGGCAGAGGAGGGGTAACCACGACACCCTCGGACTGGCCTGTAGCACACTCGGTGGCCCCAGACTGGGTCATAGTAGCACCTGCGGTGGCTTCAACTCGGAGCAAAGCTGCACCTGTGGTGGCTCTGGGCTGGACCAAAGCTACATCTGTGGTGGCTCCAGGCTGGAGCAGAGCTGCACCCGAGGTGGCTTCGGGCTGGAGCAAAGCTGCATCCACGGTGGACCCAGACTGGGCCATAGCTGCACCCTCGGTGGACCCGGACTGGGTCAGAGCTGCACCCTCGGTGGATCCAGACTGGGCCAGAGCTGCATCCTTGGTGGCCCCTGGGTTGGAGCATAACGCCCACGGCGGGCCCACATTGGAGCACAGCACCCATGTTGGTTTCAGGCTGGGGTGCAGCACCCGCAACGGTCCCCGACTAGGACGCAGCACCCACGGAGACCCGGACTGAGGAGGAGCTGCCCTCACCGAGGTCCCGGGCTGGGACGGAGCACCCACGATGACCTCATCTGATGGGGAAACAGCACCCTCGGAGGCCCTGGGCTGGGACGGCGCACACGCGACGATCTCAGCTGATGAGAGAGCAGCACCCTTGGAGGCCCCGAGCTGCGACGGAGCACCCGCGAAGACCTCATCTGGAAGGGGAGCAGCACCCACGGAGGTCCCGGGCTGGGACGGAGTACCTGTGAAGATCTCGGCCGATGGGGGAGCTGCACTCACTGTGGTCTCAGGCAGTGAGGTTGGACCCATGGAGACCTCTGGTGAAGTTGGAACATCCTCGGTGACCCTGGGGAAAGACTCCGACAGGAGAGGCAAAGAAACAGGGTCAGGGTCACCGGCGGCAGTTGAGCTCGATGAGGTGAGTTCAGGTGCAGCTGACAGCTGCACTTTGCTCTCCCACCAAGAGCCAGACAAGATCTCTCCAAAATCAAAACAATGAAAACAAAGGAGGGCACTTGCCTGAGCTCAAGCTCCACCACTGTCCAGGACTCCGTTGATCCAGGCGACAACATCTCAGGCCCGGCCCTCTGGAGGTCCAGTTCAGACTCTGCTGCAGCGGTCCCAGCAGCAGGCATGGTGGTTGATGCAGTCCTGGGATCCCCAGCGAAGTAACCCATGCAGGTGGCTTGCCCGGCATGGCAACAGGAGGTTGGTTCCCTGCTGGTGCTGGACCCTGCGCAGCTGAAGCCTGGTGACGCTCAATTGTCGGTGCAGGCTCCGGATCGCAGGCAGCGCTCTCCCTTCGTCTAGATTGCGGCTGCGGGGCTGGAACCAGGTTCTCCAGGGCCGCAGACTCCTCCATCATCCGGCGGCTCAGTCCTGAGGTCGACAGACACTCAAGGGCCGAGGAGACACGGAGAAAGCAGGTGAAAAGTTTATTGCTGCAGCAGGCAGTGAGAGCTCAGAGGACTCCAAAGGCTGAGCCTCACCACCGGGAATGAGGCAAGAAAATTCATGTTTTAGGGAATGAGAATGAAAAAATACTTGCCTGAGTTCCCGGGGCACAATGTTTTCTGCTGCAGCTGGTCCTGAATTTGTCCTCTCTGTGGCTGCAGCTGTTGTGGGCTCCTCTGAGGAACATGGAGAAGCCTCCCCTGCAGACGTGGCGATGGGTGGAGCCAGAGGGGAGACAACCTGGCCCTCAGCAGCGGAAGGAGATGGCGAGTAGATGGGGGTCATAGCAGCAAAGGAGGAGAAGGAGGCTGACGGGACAGCCGCAGAAGGAGAACCAGAGGAAGGGACTGCTGCGGGGATTGTCTGACTCGGTGCGGGGAGAACTGCTGCCTGAGAGGCGGAGGTGTTCCTCTGGCCGTCCGAATCTGGATGGCGGCGTTTGGAGCCGGTGGAGAGGGAGCAGGATTGGGCGAACTGGAGGTGGAGAAGGATGTCTGCTGTGGAGCGCGCCTCCGTGTTGGCTTTGGGCTCGCTGGAGGCGGCCCCCACCTCAGCCCGGGAAAGACCGTTGTAGAGAGAAAGCACAACAGTACAATATAAAGAATTAAATATCAACTAATAAGGACGGAGAAATGAATACAAACTAATAACACAACGGAGCAAAAACCCGGAAGTGCCACTGACAGCTGTCCCGGTTAGAGCTAACACAAGAAAATAAGCTAAAATGACATCTAAGAATGATGTATATGGTCAAGTGTTGGTAGATAAACAAGGATTCCAGTGGGTGTGACTCTAAGGATAATTGAGGGGTTGATTTTGCATAATAAATTTAAGACTTTTCATGGACCTGCAGACAGTAATGGGGTTCCTGTTTTTCCTCATTGTTCGTATGTGTGCTGAATCTGAATTCTGATTTAGATGTTATACCCTCATAAAATGGGTTGGAAAAATATCAGGGGCAAAGAATAGCTTTATATGTGCATGTACACCTACAGATATGTTCATACAGTCAAATATAGCTGTTTGATTACATAATCAGCAAGAATGAATGTGAAAGAAGTTAACATGCACAACCAGCCTTATAGGAGCCATAAGTTATGATAATTATTCTATCTGGTTCTGTAACCCCCAGTTTATGCAGGGATTTTTCTTTGTGGTGGTCCTACAGTGCATCCGGAAAGTATTCACAGTGCTCAAGGGCGTAACTTTGTTTCAAACATTGGGGGGTTGAGATCTCTGCCCATATAGAGAGCCTAAGTCACGCCCCCTCTACTTCTGCATATTGGAGCTTAAATAAAAAAAAATTAAAAAAAAAAATTCTCTATTGAAATGAATGGAAGAGCAACATTATCTTTTGATCCCGATCAAATTTTGAAACAAGTTACAAATGATGTCTGTCAATTTAAAAGATAACGTTCCATATAATTAAAGCTGTCGGCTGTCATATAATAACAGAGTAATATTTAGTTTTTGTTTAAACGGCTAGCAGATAACATCTCCCATCATCCCACATCACTAAACACAGTAGCATTTTAGTGATGTGAAAAGCACTGATTTCTCATAGCATTGACACCTGTACTGACAGACAAGTCACTAGGATTAATCATAGCCTGACTCTTCCCTAAATCACTATACAGTGACAATAACAGAATAGATTTGCCTGACTGCTGCCCTCACCCTGTGTCTCTCTGTGAGGAAATTACATGAACAAAAAGAAAATGTCAGTTACTTATGAGGACAAGTCTAAAATTCATTAGTTTATCCAACAGAACATTATTTTGACGATCTAGTCAGCAGTCTGTTCTCTAAGGTGCAAAGCTCATTTTTTGTTATTACCTGGTCACCTGTGCCTCCTGTGCTGCCTCACTCTCCCTCTGGTCACCTGGGCCAGCTCTTTCCTCCCTCTCTCCCTCTTTGTTATCAATGCTGTTGTCACTTTCACATTCTTGCTCCTGACACTCCTCTCCTGACACTCCTGATCCCTCTTAATAGCATCTTAACAGTGCTATCAGCAGATGCATTAGGTCGTCTAGTTTATTTTGATTCCATGATCATCATTCTAGCCACAGAACTGAGGTCAATGCAGCTGCTGAGTGTGGATGAGGCTTACCACTGTGTAGCTATTTTTTACCAAGTAGATGAACTAAAGACACTATGTGTGATTTATTCAGCTAGACTATGACAAAAGTAACAGTTAGCCTGCCTGCAGAGGCATTATGAACATAGCGCACCACACCTTAGGTGTGTTATGTTTCACTCATTAAATGATAATAAATCTGTGAAATTTGTAACAAAATCATCCTGGTATTAAAATCTTACTCTGGATTCATTATCCAGCCATCTTGTTCCACTTAATCCTTTTCGGGTTGCAGAGGGCTGGAGCCTATCCTGGCATCTTTGGGCGAGAGGCAGGGTACACCCTGGACAGATCGCCAGTCCATCGCAGGGCCAACACAGAGAGACAGGCAACCATTCACTCTCACAGTCATACCTAAGGACAATTTAGAATCCCCAGTTTGATGCCAATTGACCAAACGCATGTTTTTGGCATGTGGGAGGAAACCAGAGAAATCCCGGAGTAAACCCACGCAGGCACGGGGAGAACAGACAAACTCCACACAGATCACTGTTGGTCTGGGCTTGGGATTGAACCCAGGATCCCCCAGCTAAGGGTAAGTTGCTGTGCTGCAGCAGTTTTAACCACTCCGCCACCGCGCTGCTTTTTTACAATGGCATTCAGTTTTCAAATTCAGGATTCAGGTATTTGCCCCTTCCCCTTGTAAAAGGTAAATAACAAATTTACCTTTACCAAATTTACCAGAAAAAAACATACAAATTTAGAAGAAAATAGTACAAATTCACAAGAAAAAAGTAGCAACTTGTTGAAAAATTATTTTAAAAAATCTGAAATTTAAATTATTTTGCAAATATGTAAGGAAAAAGGCTTATTTTCCATGACAATTTTAAGAAAAATGTAACATGTTTGTGAGAAACTGAATTTAGGGGGAAAACAACATGGGGAAATATTGCATCTTTATACAAAAAATAGAAAAATTTACAAGAAAAAAAATGTCTCTGATTTACAAGAAAAGCTGTAAAACTATGACAAAAAAAAGCTGCACACACGAAAAAGTGACATTAGAAACGTCACAGTGCTACATAAAACACTGATGAAGTTTACTAAGGGAGAAAAAAGATTGGAGAGAATATTTGGAGCCCCACAAATTGGTAGTGAGGACAGCTCTAACTTTAAATGAGTTTATAATAAGGTTCAGGTTCAGGTTCAGGTTACTTTATTTGTACCCGTAGGTAGATTTGTTTTGCAGTCTGGTGACATCCATATTTACAAGCCACTAATTACATTCAACATAGACACAAACACAGGCACACATCTTACAAAATAGGTAAATATAAAATATGTACAATATAATTTTTATAGCTTGTTCAACTCTTTGACAGCAGCAGGAACAAAGCTGTTTTTGTAGCGCTGGGTTCTACGTTTTGGGACAGCAAACCTCCGTCTGGAGGGAAGAAGCTGAAAGTTGCAGTGCAAAGGGTGGGAGTCATCATTTAAAATCGAGTCGGCCATCCTCTGTACTTGTCTGGTGTACAGGGATGTCAGGCTCAGCTGTGACTCACCAAGCAAACGACTGGACCACCTAACTACCTGATCCAAGGATTTCCTCTGTTTCAGTTTTATCTGACCAAACCATGACATTAAAGAAAAGGATAAAACAGATTCAATAAAAGCCCGATAAAACATAGTCATTATGGTTCGGTCAATTTGGAAGCGTGCAAGTTTCCTCAAACAATGCAGATTTTGCTGACCCTTTTTGCACACCCTTTCACAGTTCACTTCAAAGTTTAATTTACTATCAATAATCGTCCCAAGATATTTGTACGATTGTACACATTCGGTGGTCTGGCCTTTTAGTATGGTGACTTTGTGCCTGGGAGTTTTCCTCCTAAAGTCAATAATCATATCTTTCGTTTTTGTTGTATTCAGCTGCAGGTAGGAATCCTCACACCAGTGAACAAAGTCATCAACTACTGGGCCGTGGCCACTCTCACCATCCTGGAGGAGACTGACAATGACTGAGTCATCAGCATACTTTATAATGTGTCTGTTGTCATGTCTGCTCCGACACATGTTTGTGTACAGGATGAAGAGTAGTGGTGACAACACACACCCCTGAGGAGAGCCAGTAGAAGAGCACTTTCGGTCAGACAATGTGCCATTGACCCTTACTCTCTGCGTCCTGTTGGTTAAGAAATCCAGAATTTTTTAAGCTTTCTCTAGATGCTGCGCAGCGTTCTGCAGAGACCCTTACTTGACAGGAAAAGCCACAGGCTGGAGGAGGTGACAAATGCTGCACAATAAAACCAAAAAATGCTGAAAGAAGCATTGCAGCTTTTTAGTTATCAATTTATTTATTTTTTTAGCGCTCCTTTTATTGCAAATGGACCCTGAAACACCAACAAACTCAAAAGATACAGTGTTAAGGCGATGAATCATACTAGGAGCTAAATCACAACACAGTGATAATAAGCCATCAATATTTCAGTGTTTGGTCACTGCCTAATTTGTGTAATGCTGCCTTGTGATTAAATAAAATGGGAACAGAAAACTAGAAATGTGATTTTAAGCTCAATAATTAAATTAAATAAATAAATCAGTGATGCTGTACTGTAGTGCTTTTGAACTCATTTTAACACCTAAAAAAGTTTATAAAAAGTTTAGGAATATGAAATGCATCTATTCTTTCATTCATGTATTTGGTGTTTATTTCTTATATATTTGTGTAGATCCTCTGTCGTACAGTTGTGGTATTTTAACAGAGGATAGAAGATCTGAAAATGATCTGTAGGGAAAATAACTTATTTTAATGTGGATATTTAAGAATAGCCTTCAGAGTGACTTTGTCTATAATCAAAAGTGGTAAAACTTGCTTTTTAATTGACTTTTATAATTATCAAAATCATGACATTTTAAAAATACGAAGCAGTTTTGTGGTGTAATCTAAGGATTACATATGTGGAGCCACTAGGGGGCGACACAGACCGGATGTTGTCAGGTGTACAGCAGGACGGATAATAATATGGCGGAGTTCCTGTGTTAATGTGTTCCAGCCAGTTAACAAAGGAGGCTCCGTATTCACCCAAAGCAGCAGTCTTTATTTATAAAAGAACCCAACACAACATGGTGTCAGAAGTTGGTGCGCTTTGAGGTGAGAAAAGTCAGCTTTGCAACCGGCTAGCGGCTATGACGGACGAAGTTCAAGGGGCTGCAGCTGCGCCAATTGATCCAGTAATGGCGGCGGCTACTCCAGCGGCAACCTTCACCATTAAACCACCGGAGCCCTTCGACTTTGCGAGACCCCAAGAGTGGGAAAAGTGGATAAGACGTTTTGAGCGTTTTAGACTGGCAAGTAACCTGAATAACTCATCTGAGGTGAACCAAGTAAATACGCTGGTTTATTGCATGGGAGATGAGGCTGACGACGTGCTAAGAGGGCTCGAGCTAACGAGTGTGCAGCGCCAGCAGTACGATGCCGTTAAAACAGCCTTTGATAGACATTTCGTTCCCAGAAAGAACGTGATTTATGAACGAGCAAAATTCAACAAGCGAGTGCAACAGCCGGCAGAACCAGTAGACTCGTTCATAACAGCACTCTTATGCACTGGCAGAAAACTGTGAGTACGGTGCACTTCATGATGACCTCTTGAGAGACAGGCTTGTAGTGGGTCTAAAAGATTCGTCGCTGTCAGAAAGAATGCAGCTTGACAAAGATCTTACCCTAGCTAAAGCTATAACAATGGCAAGACAATCTGAAGAAATAAAACGACAACAAACTGACCTAAGAGGTGAAACTAGCATTAACAGAACAGCCGTGGATGCGGTACACATCAGAAAAGCCAAGCCAAACAAGTTCATAATCAAGGAACAAAAACAGATTAAGTCCTCAAGGCCTCAGCAGACAAAACAAGACAGTAAAGTTTGTTCCAAGTGTGGCAAAGCACCAGCACATGCAGCAGTACAGTGCCCAGCTAAAAACGCGGAATGCCATAACTGTAAAAAAACGTGGACACTATATTAGAGTCTGTAGGTCCAGCCCAACTGTGAATGAGGTCACTGACAATGCAGATGGACTTTTTCTGGGTGAAGTGGATCTAGGGGAGGATCCATGGCTGGCAGACATAAACGTGAGAGGAAATAAAGTGACTTTTAAGTTAGATTCCGGAGCGGACGTCACAGCGGTTTCTGAGCAAACATTTGAAATCTTCAAGAAGAAAAATGAACAGTTGGAAAAGGCACAAAAACCACTCTACGGACCGGGTGGAACTGCACTAACCGTGTTGGGGTCTATGACAGAGACTATTACATACGGTGACAAGAGCGCTACTGAGAAAATCTATGTTGTCAAAAATCTGCGCATGGCACTACTGAGTAGAACAGCTTCCGTGAGACTGAAACTAATTGCCAGAATTGACACTATAGACCAAGAGACAGTGAGAAAAGCGTACCCCAAGTTATGCGATGGACTTGGGCTTGTCCAAAAGCCATACACAATTAAACTGAAACCTGATGCTAAGCCCTTTTCGCTCAAGGTGCCAAGGCGTGTGCCACTGCCGCTCATGGTTAAAGTGAAAGAGGAGCTCGAGAAGATGGAAAAGTTGGGAGTCATCAGTCGCGTGGAGCAGCCAACAGATTGGTGCTGTGGCATGGTTGTAGCTCCCAAAAAGGACAAAGAAAAGGTGCGTATCTGTGTGGACATGACACCTTTAAACGAGTCAGTGTGTCACGAAAGATACATCCTCCCGTCTGTGGACCAAACGCTAGGCATGCTCACAGGTGCTCAGTATTTTTCAAAGCTTGATGCAAATATGGGATTTTGGCAAATACCACTGTCTAAAGAGTCGGCCTTTCTCACCACATTTATTACGCCATTTGGCAGATACCACTTCAACCGTTTGCCATTTGGTATTTCCAGTGCACCTGAACATTTCCAAAACATGATGGTAACAGAGGTTACAGCGGGTCTTGACGGAGTCGTCTGTCACATGGACGATATCCTGGTCTGGGGATCCACCAAGGAGCAGCACGACGCAAGACTGCACGCTGTCTTGAAGCGCGCGGAGAAAGCCGGCGTTACATTGAATATGTCAAAATGTGAGTTTGGCAAAAGAGAGGTTAAATTTCTTGGGTTTATTGTTTCAGCAGAAGGAATGAGGCCAGATCCAGACAAAACCCAAGCTGTTCAGGACATGAAAGAGCCAAGCAACGTGAGTGAGCTCAGGAGCTTTCTCGGAATGGTGAACCAGCTGGGGAAGTTCATTCCGAACCTTTCTGAAAAGGACAAACCATTGAGAGACTTGCTTTCAACAAAGAACATGTGGTACTGGGGGCATGAACAACAAAATGCGTTTTGTAATCTCAAACAAGAACTGTCCTCTGCTCCTGTATTGCAGCTCTATGACCCAAACAAACCACAGAAAATATCTGCAGATTCCTCTTCATACGGATTGGGGGCAGTCATGCTACAGAAGGAGAGAGACGTGTGGTCACCAGTTGCTTACGCTTCTCGATCATTGACACCTACAGAGCAGCGCTACGCTCAGCTGGAAAAAGAAGCGCTGGCTCTCACGTGGGCCTGTGAAAGATTCAATGACTTTATCCTGGGTCTGCACTTTGAACTAGAAACTGATCATAAGCCACTAGTGAGCCTACTGGGAGGACAAGCTTTGGATGCGCTACAGAGATTTCGTATGCGCCTAATGAGGTACTCATACACTATAAAGCACATCCCGGGCAAAAGTCTCACCACTGCCGACACGCTCTCACGCTTACCGCTCACAAACAGTGTTACTCACACAGACACGGATCTTATGGAGGACACTAACATTTATGTTGACTCTGTGCTAGAGGGACTCCCTACAAGCAGCAAATATCTTGCAGATCTCCAAGAGCAACTGCAGTCCGACAGCGTCTGTTCACAAGTCATGAAATACTGCACAGAAGGCTGGCCGGATCGTAACCAGCTACAGGGAGCAGTGAAGCACTACTGGTCTGAGAGAGCCGTTTTGAGTGTGCATAACGGACTACTACTGAGAGGCACGAGGTTAGTTATCCCTGCTAACATGAGAAATGCAGTTTTGGACAAGATACATGAGGGCCACCAGGGGGTGGTTAAATGCAGAGAGCGCGCCCGTCAGGCTGTATGGTGGCCAGGTTTAAGCAACCAGATCAGTGAAGTTGTACTGAAATGCAGAAAGTGTATACAGGAAAGAGTTAATGTGAGAGAGCCTTTAATGCCCACAGATTTATCAGAAAGGCCATGGCAGAAGTTGGGAGCTGATTTGTTCACGCTACAAGACAAAAACTATCTGTTATTAGTGGACTACTTCTCAAGGTATATAGAGATTGCCCAGCTCAGCCCAACTCGCTCTGCCAGTGTCATTGTGCATTTAAAGTCTATGTTTGCACGTCACGGAATACCAGAGATACTGATCACGGATAACGGCCCGCAGTTCGCAAGTCAGGAAATGGAAGACTTTGCAAAGGAGTACTGTTTTGAGCACGTGACCAGTAGTCCCAGGTACCCCCAAAGTAACGGTGAGGCAGAAAGAGCTGTCAGAACAGTCAAAAACCTAATTAAAAAAGCCAGTGATCCATACCGAGCACTGTTAGCCTACAGAACCACAGCGTTGGCAAATGGCTACAGCCCAGCACAGCTTCTCATGGGGCGTAGACTTCGTACCACCCTGCCAATGCTTCCAGAGGCCTTGCAGCCATGCGTGCCGAATCTGCAACAAATTTGTCACGTGGAAAAGGAGAGACGGATGAGACAAACAGAATGTTTCAACAAAAGACACAGAACGAGAGATTTGGATAAACTGTTACCCGGAAACTCTGTTTGGATTACAGATGCAAAAGCACAGGGCCCAGTGACATCTGTCCACAAAACCCCACGGTCCTATGTCATTAGTGGACCACAAGGGACAATCAGGAGGAACCGCACTCATCTTGTGCCTATGTCGATACCAGAGACTGAGATGGAACCACAACGGACCCAGTCAAATGGAAAAGACACTCCTACAGAAACTGTTTCTGAGCCCAATGCACAGGAAATACCAGGTGTTGTTAGAACCAGGTCTGGTAGAGAAGTGATAAAACCAAAGAGACTGGATCTGTAGAGTTGCATGTTAATATTTGTGAAAACAGTGTTGAAGAGAAAAAAAAAAAAGAAATGTTATATTTTGTGTTTTCAGCTAAAAGGGGTCAACTTGGCTTCAGTAAGGGGGATGTGGTGTAATCTAAGGATTACATATGTGGAGCCACTAGGGGGCGACACAGACCGGATGTTGTCAGGTGTACAGCAGGACGGATAATAATATGGCGGAGTTCCTGTGTTAATGTGTTCCAGCCAGTTAATAAAGGAGGCTCCGTGTTCACCCAAAGCAGCAGTCTTTATTTATAAAAGAACCCAACACAACAAGTTTAAGGTTAACTTGAATTTTGCGGGGATGACAAGCAATATTTAAATGCATTTATATTTAAGGACTGGTGGTTGGAGTAGATTTTGTTTATACTTGATAAATGTTCAGAGCTGCTAACATTTTGATGAGTACTGAAACACATAAATTTCACTCTAACAGTTGACGAACAAATCCATTCTGATCACATGTCATGAATGATTAATACAATGTATAGACCAAATCTGCATGAGGAAAGCTAATCATTTCTCAGATCAGCTAAATCCTACCAGGCAGCACATTTATTCTGTGGTGTAACTCCTATTAGCAAACTAGCAACCAGCTAACTTCACACAACAATTCACAAGCTAAATATGATATTTACCTCGTTTTGGACGGAGGGTTTGGTCCTTTTTTTTTTGATAAGTTCAACCAATTTAAAAAGGTTTGTTGCCCTTGTGGAGCTCGTTTCATGTTCTCTCACTGAGCTGAATGCATTCCATACCAGAATCCTCACCTGCCGCCCTGACAACCGACTCCTACTCAGGCAAGGCACAAGGACCAGTTGGGCAATACCAAGTCTGCAGCAGGGGGGAATACATTGTCTGATTATTAGAAATGCTACCTTTTGTTGCTTGAAAATGGAAAAAAAACAAAACAAAACAAAACCCCGACAACTTCTTTAAACTTGCTTGAGTTGTAGATGATTTTTTTTTAATTAATTATATGATTATTGGGGGGGGGGGTATAACCCCTCTAACCCCGCCATAAATTATGCCTATGACAGCGCTTCACTTTTTCCACATTTTGTTGTTACAGCCTTATTCCAAAAGTGATGAGATTCATTTTTACCTTAAAATTCTGCACACAATACCCCATAATGACAACGTGAATTTTTTTTTTAGATTTTTGCAAATTTATTAAAAATAAAAAACTAAGAAATCACATGTACATAAGTATTCACAGCCTTTGCCATGAAGCTCAAAATTGAGCTCAGGTGCATCCTGTTTCCACTGATCATCCTTGAGATGTTTCTACAGCTTATTAATTGGAGTCCACCTGTGGTAAATTCAGTTGATTGGACATGATTTGGAAAGGTACACACCTGTCTATATAAGGTCCCACAGTTGACAGTGTATGTCAGAGAACAAGCCAAGCGTGAAATCAAAGAAATTGTCTGTAGACCTCTGAGACGGGATTGTCTTGAGGCACAAATCTGGGGAAGGGTACAGAAAAATTTCTGCTGCTTTGAAGGTCCCAATGAGCACAGTGGCCTCCATCATCTGTAAATGGAAGACGTTCTGAACCACCAGGACTCTTCCTAGAGCTGGCCGGCCGTCTAAACTGAATGATTGGGGGAGAAGGGCCTTAGTCAGGGAGGTGACCAAGAATCCAATGGTCACTCTGTCAGAGCTCCAGTGTTCCTCTGTGAAGAAGGGAGAACCTTCCAGAAGGACAACCATCTCTGCAGCAATCCAGCAATCAGGCCTGTATGGTAGAGTGGCCAGTCGGAAGCCACTCCATAGTAAAAGGCACATGGCAGCCCGCCTGGAGTTTGCCAATAGGCACCTGAAGGACTCTTAGACCATGAGAAACAAAATTCTCTGGTCTGATGAGACAAAAACTGAACTCTTTGGCGTGAATGCCAGGCGTCATGTTGGAGGAAACCAGGCACTGCTCATAACCATGCCAATGGTGGTGGCAGCATCATGCTGTGGGGATGTTTTTCAGCGGCAGGAACTGGGAGACTAGTCAGGATAGAGGGAAAGATGAATGCAGCAATGCACAGAGACAACCTGGATGAAAACCTGCTCCAGAGTGTTCTTGACCTCAGGCTGGGGCGACGGTTCTTCTTTCAGCAGGACAACGACCCTAAGCACACAGCCAAGATATCAAAGGAGTGGCTTCAGGACAACTCTATGAATGTCCTTGAGTGGCCCAGCCAGAGCCCAGACTTGAATCCAATTGAACATCGCTGGAGAGATCTGAAAATGGCTGTGCACCGACGCTTCCCACCCAACCTGATGGAGCTTGAAAGGTGCTGCAAAGAGGAATGGGCGAAACTGCCCAAAGATAGGTGTGCCAAGCTTGTGGCATCATACTCACAAAGACTTGAGGCTGTAATTGCTGCCAAAGGTTCATCAACAATGTATTGAGCAAAGGCTGTGAATACTTATGTACATGTTATTTTTTAGTTTTTTATTTTTAATAAATTTGCAAAAGTCTCAAAAAAATTTTTTTTACATTGTCATTATGGTGCATTGTGTGTAGAATTTTCAGGAAAAAAATTAATTTAATCCATTTTAGAATAAGGCTGTAACATAACAAAATGTGGAAAAAGTGAAGTGCTGTCAATACTTTCCGGATGCACTGTATGTTAAATATAGAATGACAGTAAGTTCATGTTATTTGAATATCAAAAACATACAGTCTATTGCTTTTGTACTTCACAGCTGCCTCCAGTATAATAAACTACAATGCTATATTATGATACTAATAATCATCTGTCTGTCCTTTCTCACAAACACTGTTTTCTGCCTTGGTGCTTTGCATTTTGCATTTGTTTGATAAATTCCTAGGGTTTTTTGTATATAGCAGTTCTTGTCTCCCAATGTCTGTTCTTTGTAATTTCGCGTGCAATTTATCTATGATTTGATTGTGTCTTAAGAGCATGAGTTCTGCTCTTTCACGCATTGTTCATCAATTCTTGTCTGAGGCTAACTCTGATTCCTCTGAGGTTTTTTGTTGGACTAATTGTAGGCACACCCTTACCTAATTTGAAGATTGCATTCTGAAGATATAGTGTACCTGGTTTTGGCATTTGAGTTGTTTGGTCTCTCTACAGAATGATGCCACAAGCACTAAATTTTAGACTGTCATTAAGAGTTCAGATTCATAAAGCAGTGTAAACTGAATAAACAAGTCTATTTTCTGTGATAGTCACTGTTCAGAATTGCCATAATTAATTTTGTGTCCTGCTATCTATCAGAAATTCAAACAAATGACCCTCTTTATCAGTTTATTCAGTCTATTGGTGTTGCCACTGCTGATGCTTCTCCCCAGCAGGGTACAGCAAAAGGTGTTTGGCCCTACAGAAGGAAAGAATATTTATAGCATCTTAATGGACTTGTTGAAGGATGTAAGCTTTCACAATATGCTCAGTTGCTCTTGTAGCCTCTGTGCTGGTCTTTGCCTGTTGTCAGCATTGACTGTGAGGCTAGTCCTCCTGCACATCAACATCCTCCCTCAGAATACACAGAGTAATAGATGATTTTTCCCACTCACAAAAAAATCCTCCACCAATTCTCTGTACTCCTCCTGCCCATCACAAGGACACCCAACCACAGAGTCAACAGTCACTGCCACCAGCAGCGCTCCCGGCCCTGGGCTCCTTAGCATGAACAGCTGGTCGCATGTGTAAACAATGTGTCTGCCCCCACCTCTGTTGTTCTCCGTTGCACGAGGAAGAGAAAAAAGTAAGAGAAAGACCGGGGCTAAAGTAGAAAAAACTTGGTCCAGTCGTTAATCCAAGTCTTCCTACCGAGCCCTGGTGAAAAAGAGACACACTATATACAAGAATAAGCAGAAAAAAACACAAAGACACAAGAGAGTTGCTGCTGATACGACTGCCTATCCTTCCGGCACCTAGGAAAAATATGGGCCCTTAAATCGGAAAAAATCTCCATTGAAATGAATGGCAAAAGAGAAATTATCTTTTGATCCCAATTGAATTTTGCCACGAGTTACACATCTGATGTTTGTCAATTTAAAAGATAATTTTCCACATAAATAATGGTGGTAGGTTGTTGCCTAACTGTTAAGGTACAAGGTTATGAAAATATGTAAATTGAAAAACTACAAACACAGACTCACGTAAGTTATGTCATCATTTTCAAAGCGCACTCAGGGGGAAGTAACTAACAGTCCTGTGGATCAGCTCCAGTTCCCAAAATACAATACATTTGTGTTGTTTTTCTCCTCTTTGGATCCTTCTTTCATTGGTCAGGAAGCAGGAGGTAAGCTTTGAGAGGGAAACCATCATAATCGTGTTTGGTGACGTGTATAATCTGAGACAATGTGATGTAGTCCACTCAGCAGTTTCACAAAAACTAAATATTACTCCTTTATTATACAACAAACAACAACTTTAATTATGTGGAAAATTCTTTTAAATTGAGAAACATCATATGTGTAAATTTGATTGGGACCAAAAGATAATTTCTCTCTTGCTATTCACTTAAATGGAGATTTTTTTCTGACTTATGGTCCCATATGCAGAAGTAGAGGGGGTACGACTTAGGCTCTCCATTGCTGCATCAATGTGGCGTGGCACTGCTGAGGCATTATGGAAGCCCAGGTCTCTGACAGCGGCCTTCAGCTCATCTGCATTGTTGGGTCTGGTGTCTCTCATCTTCCTCTTGACAATACTCCATAGATTCTCTATGGGGTTTAGGTCAGGAGAATTTGCTGGCCAATCAAGCACAGTGATACCATGGTTCTTAAACCAGGTATTGGTTCTTTTGGCAGTGTGAGCAGGTGCCAAGTCCTGCTGGAAAATGGAATCAGCATCACCATAAAGCTTGTCAGCAGAGGGAAGCATGAAGTGCTCTAAAATTTTCTGGTAGATGGCTACATTGACTTTAGACTTGATAAAACACAGTGGACCAACACCAGCAAATGACACGGCTCCCCAAATCAGGTGCTAAGTGCTGTCATTTGGAAATCAAGTCTAGTGTAAGAGTGGAGAGGCACAGAAACCAAGTTGCTTGAGATCAGGGTGAAGTTTCCAGTCAGTGATGATTTGGAGATCCATGTCAACTGCTGGTGTTGGACCACTGGGTTTTATCAACATCGTCAATGGCCACGTCTCCTCCCATGCCACAAACTTGCCCGTTTGGACTTTGCAAGGGAGCACCAAACATGGGACACTCAAAGGTGGAAGAATGTTGATGAGAAAAAAAATTGAACCTAGACAGTCTTGATGGTTTCCAATGTTACTGGCATGGCAAGGAGATCCCACTTGAGATGTTTTCTGCACGGCACAGTGGAGGAGGCATCATCATGATCTGTGGTGCTTTTATCTTCAATGGAACAATGGCGTTGCATGTTGTGCAGGGGCACCAAATGGTGGCTGGCTATGTGGAGATGTTGCAGTGGGTATTCCTCTCGACTGAGGGCCCTCATCTGTGAGATAATTTGTCTGACTCGTCTGTGAGTCTTTCAACAGGACAACACTGCAGTTCACAATACCTACCTGATGAAGGACTTCTTCCAGGAGAATAACATTGCTGTTTTAGACCATCCTGTGTGTTCCCCTGATCTAAATCCCATTGAGAACTTTTGGGAATGGATGGCAAGGGAAGTTTGCGTCAGTTCCAGACCATGGATGCCCTTCATGAAACCATCTTCACCACATGGAGCAACATTCCCACCAGCCTCCTGGAAACACTCGCTCAAGCATGTCTAAACTATCAATGTCTGTTAGGAGTGAATGAATAATGGACTCATTGTAAACGCTTTGAGATGTCACTTGACATGTAAAGTGCCATATAAATCTAATTCATTACTATTATCATTATTTTCAATAAATTGCCTACTCTCTATTTTATTTATCTCTAGCTTCTGTTTCTTCTTTTTGCATTTTGAAGCTCTACTTGCAACCTGGTTATGATCCAGCAGTGTGAAATAATAACACTTGTTATTTCCTCCAGTCTTATGAGTTTGATCAGGACTCTGTGTGTGTGTGAACCGAAGTTATTCCCAAATCTGGAATTTAGAAAATGTATAAAACAAAAATTAAAAAGATACAGAAAGTTGAAAAATAGACATAAAAATATAAAAATTGTGATTTTTTTAAAAGTAATTTTCAGCCTTCTGTATTTTTTTTATTTTTGTTTTATACTTTTTTCTGCAATTCAGGACTTGTGAATTAATGTTTCCAAATATTTATGTATTTTTGTATCTGTTTTCTAAAATTTTTATGTATATTTTTCAACTTCCTGTATCTTTTTTTATTTTTGATTAATACATATCCATCAATTCCAGACTTCTGAATTATGTGTTTCCATATTTTTTATAGTTTATTTTCTACAATTGAAGACTTTTTAATTATTTGTGTCTCCAGATTTTTATATTTGTTGGGTGGGGTGGGGGGTGGTGTTCTTTCAAAAACTTAGCAACTGTCAACTAACAAACCTTGATTCCGAAATACTGGTATATGACAGAATTATATTAACATGTTGTGGAAAATTTTGCAATATTTCCTTAAGCTTGAATTACAAAATATTGCAAAGTCAGGCATAAAATTGCAGCTTTTAAGAAATAACTATTTCTCATAATTTCTGAGGTACTGTATTATCATAACAATTACTCCAAAAGGCAACAGCACCACAGAGGCCACCTGTGGTGAAATGAGACTGATTCAGGCCTGGTGCACAGGGCAACGTTGTCGTTTAGAACTGGAGAGAAAAGCTGTGTTCCGACCACCCAATCGTGTACTCCAAAGTGGACTGCACAGGGTATCCTCCATATTAAGTGAGATTCCAAACCGAAGAGAGCAAACGGTCTTCATTTCAAAGGGAACTGAGAACTGAGCAGGGAAGAAGTGAACAACTGGACATCACTTCAAAGGAAGTTGACAGGAAGATTACCCATAAGCCACTGTGCCTCAAATACGAGTAAAACAAACTATTGTTGCTAACATTATAAACAAGTTAAACTGATGTTGGTTATTGTTTATATCAACTGATAGTAATAAAAATATATTTGTATTAATATTTTATTTAAGAAATATAAATTATCCGCCATAGTGTCAGTAGGTGTCCATGGTTACCGTGGTAACGCATGTGTGCACATGGATCCACTGAAGGTGTGAAAACTGCTGTTTTAACTAACGGATAACAAATAAATGTTTTACTCAGAGGGACTTTCTGTTTGTTGTTTTTGTTTGTTTATTGGTTTGTTTGTCAGGGATCATGTACAGAAAAACTAAACACAGGGTATAGATGCTCTGTACCAGATTATAGCGACTTTCGATTATAAAACTACAAGTAAAAATGCTAGATTCCCTCTACAAGAAATATATATATTAATTTCTTTTTTAAGTGAAAGAATGAGGGTCATAAATAAATAAATAGGCTAATTAAATAAATGACCTGTGTAATTGCAGGCAATTAAAAAAATCTGACTTATTGATAGCTGGTTTGAATATTTGATAAGGAGTCTTTAGCCATAACTTTTAGAAAAGCATTAAAAGTCAGAAAAATAATGATATGATGTGATGTCAGCTGACTGAGGATCTACGTAAAACTGGATTTAAAACATCAGCTGCTCCACAGTGATTTTTTTTCATCATTCAGTAAAAGTAGGCATCATTTTAGGAATGTATTTCAATCTGTACATTCTCCTTGGTTATAAATTTGATGATTTATTTTTTCTATAAGGCTGCATCTAATGTGCTAAAAAGCAGCTTACATATACTTTAAGAGCACCCCCCCCTCCTTTTTACCTAACACATCAAACTTAAAGTTTAATCATGGAGCCTGTATTTCTGTGAGAAATACAAGCTTCTTGGTGTGTGGATTGGCTGAAATCTATTGTAAATTAGGGCTGTAAGGTGCCAGCCATTACTGTTTGCATCTGTGTACACTCACACAGGTTTTAACTAGAAAAGCACTCGGAGAGCGCAGACCTCCGCCAAGCGCCACAGTTCCCCCCATACAGTGTTTGTATGTACGTTTTCAGATTCCTTGACCATGAAAACATATGACTAGCAATTGGATTGACAATGATAGGATTAGTGGTTCAGAAGTTATTCACCAAAATGGCATTTTCCGTAATGGTGGTTTTCTTCTGGACGGTGATCCGGATCACCACCAAAATGTAATCATCTGTAGGATACCCCATTTCTGACAATCTGTGAAAATTTCATGAAAATCCGTCCATAAGTTTTTGAGTTATCTTGCTAACAAACAGACAAACCAACGCCGATGATCACATAACCTCCTTGGCGGAGGTAATAAAACCTCTTCCCTCTGAAGATTGGTTTTCTAATTTCTATGCATCATATGCACAGACAGCTGAACTGTGGACAAACTTTGCCAGTTTGGGGTAAAAACATTGTTGTGTGCACGGCTCCTTAGTGCAGCATCATTGCAGTTGTAAACAGTTACATTAACACATTAAGTCTTAATACAAGAGGGTGCTTCAACTCTTAATAGTCTATGGTCATTTTTACTAGATATTACAACCTATACGTCCACTTTGACATTAATTAACATCTAGCAGTCATGGAAACAATGATGTGAAGTGATATTGTAGAGGGTTACGGTTGAAATGTGTGTAAATTAGACCTCACCTTTTCCTAACCCTAACCATTAAAAAATGTGTATTTAATACCTAGAGAAAGTTACTTGCAAAACTGGAAGTGACACGAATATGAAATTATAAACAGAGGGCAGCAAAAAAAAAAGTCAAGATAAGGATGTGAACACATTATTCAAGGATGGGAATGTAGTTGTTAGTGCCGCTGTACTGTCTGTCCACTGCTGCCACATTGACTTAAAAACGTAGAGAAATTAATATATTTAACCACACTGATTAAAGCTCTGCGCCGTAAACAAAACCTTTTTAAGTAAGCAGCACCTGTGTTGCATGTGTTTGATTGTGTCTCTTGGATGATGATCCAAGATGGCGCCCACAGCGGTCGACATGGTGCTTCGCTGCGCTCTTTGTTTGTTTTTGTTTGTCAATTGTGTGTCTGCTTGCACTTATACCCGTGAAGAACTTTTAAATATCAGGACTTTCACCCCCACGGACCTCCTCCCAGTTTTTCTAGCCCCTGCCGCCGATCTGGTTTATTGTTTGGCTCGGAAAGTGAGACGGCGGAAGAGAGGAAGACGAGCGGGCGCTCTCGTACGACTTCGCAGGAGAGGCTCGCGAACGGCGCTGCCTGGCATATTTCTGTCCAATACCAACTCTCTCTCTAACAAGGTGGATGAACTGAGACTGCTGATGCGTTTTAAGGACCTCGCCTCCTCAGCTGTCCTCTGCTTTACTGAGACCTGGCTCCGGGAAAATATACCGGACAGCGCGCTGCGCCTCGACGGCTTCCAGCTCTTCCGTGCTGATCGTGACACAGAGCTTTCCGGCAAGACCACAGGAGGCGGAGTCTGCTTCTACATCAACTGCATCTGGTGCTCTGATGTAACGGTAATTTCCAAACACTGTTCTCCTGCCTTGGAATTTCTTGTTATCAATTGCAAGCCCTTCTATTCCCCGCGGGAGTTTGCTTCTTTTATAATGATCGCTGTGTACGCCCCTCCCGACGCGGACACGCGCAAAGCTCAGCGCGTGCTCGCGGATCACATTCAACACACAGAGCGGAGTTTTCCAGACTCGCTGATTATTGTGGCTGGCGACTTTAATCAGTGCAATCTGAGCCACGATCTCCCCCGCTACAAACAGTTTATTAAATGCCCCACCAGAGGATTAAACACACTGGATCACTGTTACACCACAGTGAAAGACGCATATCGCGCTGTCCCTCGAGCTGCGCTGGGATTATCTGATCACGTGATGGTTCACCTCATTCCCACATACAGACAGAGATTGAAGCTCACTAAACCTGTTGTGAGCACTACGAAGATACGGACCAGTGATGCTGAGGAGAAGCTGGAAACGTGCATGGAAATATCTGACTGGGGCATGCTTAAAGGAGCCACGCATGATCTGGATGAGTACACGGACACTGTGAACTCATATATCCACTTTTGTGAAGAGAACATTCTTCCATCACGCACCAGGGTGAGGTACTCTAATGACAAACCCTGGTTCACAGCTAAGCTCAGACAGATCAGGAAGGAGAAGGAAGCAGCGCTGAAAAGTGGAGACAGGGACTGCTACAGGGAGGTTAAATACCGGTTTAACAGAGAGCTGAAGAGGGCTAAATCTGTGTACTCAGAGAGACTCCAGCAGCAGTTCACTGCTAATGATTCGGCTTCCGTGTGGAGAGGACTGAGGCAGATCACCAACTATCGGCCTCAGGCTCCTAAAGGTCAGGATGACAAAGCCCTTTGTCAGAGACTGTCCCAACACTATGCCCGTTTTGACACCTCGTCATCTGTGTCCAACTCCCCCCCTCCCTCCAGCTCCACAGCCTCCACATTCCCTACTTCATTTAAGGCACCCCCCCCCCTCCTCCCCCCCTCCCCTTATCATCAGTGAGCAGGATGTGCTCAAACAGTTCTCCAGACTGAACCCGCGCAAGGCCCCCGGCCCAGACGGCGTGTCTCCCTCCACCCTGAGACTCTGTGCGAAACAGCTGGCTCCTGTATTCACAGACATTTTTAACACCTCCCTTAAGTTATGCCACGTGCCATCCTGCCTCAAATCCTCCACCATCATCCCTGTCCCCAAGAAGCCACGGATCACTGGACTTAATGACTACAGACCTGTAGCGCTCACCTCTGTAGTCATGAAGTCCTTTGAGCGCCTGGTCCTGTCCCACCTCAAGTCCATCACCACCCCTCTCCTGGACCCGCTGCAGTTTGCCTACCGAGCCAACAGGTCTGTAGACGATGCAGTCAACCTGGCCCTCCACTCCATCCTGCAGCACCTGGACTCCCCGGGAACCTACGCCAGGATCCTGTTTGTGGACTTCAGCTCCGCATTCAACACCATCCGCCCCGCTCTGCTCCGGGACAAGCTGTCCCTGCTCAACGTGCCTGACTCCCTCTGCAGGTGGATCATCGACTTCCTGACGGACCGGAGGCAGCATGTGCGGCTGGGAAAGACTGTCTCAGACTATACTAGCATCAGCACCGGATCACCCCAGGGCTGTGTACTTTCCCCCCTACTCTTCTCCCTTTACACCAACTCCTGCACCTCCAGCCACCAGTCTGTCAAGTTGATCAAGTTTTCGGACGACACCACCCTCATCGGGCTCATCTCCAACGGCGACGAGTCCGCCTACAGGAGAGAGGTGGCCCAGCTGGCGTCCTGGTGCAGCAATAACAACCTGCAGCTGAACGCTCTGAAGACAGTGGAGATGATTGTAGACTTCAGGAAAGTCACTACTCCTCTGCCCCCCCTCACCCTCTCAGGCTCTCCCATCACCACTGCTGATTCCTTCCGCTTCCTAGGCACTACCATCACCAGGGACCTCAAATGGGAGCTGACCATCAGCTCACTCATCAAAAAAGCCCAGCAGAGGATGTTCTTCCTGCGGCAGCTGAGGAAGCTCAAGCTACCCACCAAGATGTTAGTGCAGTTCTACACAGCCATCATCGAGTCCATCCTCACCACCTCCATAACCGTGTGGTACGCAGGAGCCACTGCCAGGGACAGACTAAGGCTGCAGCGCGTCGTGCGCACTGCTGAGAAGGTGATCGGCTGCAAGCTCCCATCTCTCCAGGATCTGTACATCTCCAGGACCCGCAGGCGTGCTGGCCGGATCATAGCCGATCCCTCACACCCTGGTCACGTACTGTTTGCCCCCCTCCCCTCTGGTAGAAGACTTCGGTCCATCCAGACTAAAACCTCCCGTCACATGAACAGCTTCTTCCCCTCTGCCATTAGACTGCTGAACACTAAGTGACTCTCGTGCACCATGTACAGCAGCTCAACCAGACTCATGTCAATCATCACTGTTTTCTTCCTGCATTACCGACTGCACTATATAGTTCTCCACAGTATCTGCTGCTGGCTAATATATATTTTAACTGTTGACCAGTATCACTTAATCTTATCCTACACTTTATTACATGTATAGTTTATTTCTCTTATCTTATCATGTTTAATGTTGCAGCATTGTACCGAGACAAATTCCTAGTTTGTGTACTACATGAACAATGGCAATAAACCTGATTCTGATTCTGATTCTGATTCTGATTCTGAGCCCTGGAGGATGCTGCTCGGTGTAAACACTGAGGCTGTGTTCAGTATTTCTACAGTATATTTATGTAAATAAAACTAACAGACTGGGACCTTCTCTGCGTGACCTGCACTGTCACTCTGTGAGGCTGGATCAGTGGAAATCCAGCCACAGATCCAGTGCCCTGAAGCTAATCGCTGAAGCTTGCTTTTAGCTGGAGGTGCTATGTTAAAATGGGACTGATATACTGTCTGCCATAGGTAATTCACTTTTGCTCTTGAACTGAGGTTAAACATGGTGATTTACAAGAGGAAGAAGAGGCTGGTTGAGAGTGGAAAATGTGAAATGCATGAAATTATGATAATTTCTCTCCCACATCACCAAAACCATTTTCCTCCCCTCTCTGCACTTGAATGCAAGAGGCTAAATAGATCTGTCAACTAGCAAATAACACTAAATCCTGAGAGAGCTCTGACCACCCATCTAGCCACTTAAATGTTCCAGACTGTTTTGACCTGAATGAACATTACAATCACCAACTGGCTAAATAAGAATGTGACAATGACAGCTTGGCATTTCAAAGCTATCACTCAAAGGTCCAAAGTGGCTTACACATTATGTCATCACTGCTGAGTTAAAAAAAATAATTCAATAAAATGGAATAAAAAACTACTCTCATTAAGACTATACATTTTTTTTTATTTTTTTTATTTTGGCATTTCAACTTTTAGATCAGTTCCATAAAAGAAAGATGTTTTCACACAGATAATGTGTCCCTCAGATTTTACTCCGTTATGTTTTTTTTTAGCTTCAGATTAATACAGTGTGTGATTTTATGCGCTACACCACCATGCAAGAAACAGATATTCTTGAACAGACTGTGTGAGATATATTACTCTAATGGCTCTACTTAGGTTCAAACCTGGAAGTTCCTCCTGTGAGGCAACAGGGTTACCACTAATCCACCATACTGCTCTAGTTAAATGCATTCCTGGGGCCAGGGCAGGTTGTCATGACCCGAGCGCCAATCTCGTCCGCGCTCGGGTCATACATCATCCTTTTCTGGCTTTGACAGCAGTGTGTTCCTTCTGGCTCCCCGGGCTCTTATGGTCTTATGGTGGCTCACGAGGGCCACCGTGACAGTAGACTGCTGCCAGAGCGTCTAGAGAGAGGCGCCACACCGAGACGCCATTCACTGTGTGTTTTTGCATTAATTGGACTGTTGTTCCTACCTGTCTGGTACAGGGGGCCCTCTGTCGCCGGCCTGCGGGGAAAGGGAGGAGCAACGTCCGCCGCAGCAGACACCATTCAGCCTCCAGGAGACAGGCAAGTCCAAACTCATCCATATTCTCATTACTGTGATTTGCCTTGTCAGACACCTGGGGGTGGAGTTCGGGGTTCGCAGTCCCCTGAGCTCCCACCGTACTCTGTGATTGCTTCGTTTGTTCCCTGTCAGCGTCTTGTTTTTTTTTTCTTCTCCTTTTTTTACTCCCTCCCTCCTGGCCTGCGCCCCATCCGCCCACCCTGGGGGTGGGGGGGCTTGGGTGTTATTGGCCGTTCTGAGCCCGGCCTCGAGAGGGAGGTAGTGTCATGACCCGAGCGCCGATCTCGTCCGCGCTCGGGTCATACATCATCCTTTTCTGGCTTTGACAGCAGTGTGTTCCTTCTGGCTCCCCGGGCTCTTATTGTGACAGCACCCAGTGGAGCTTCCTGCTGTCAAGGCCAAAACAGCTGTGCTGCATTCGGGGTCATTAGTGACCGGCGTTATAAGCGGACGCCGAATGCACCCCGATGCAGCAGTCTCTGTTAATCTCCATTGAAGCTCCGTGAAGACTCCTCGCTGTCTGTAGCATCGGGCATCCCCCGGCTCAGACGCCGTCTTCTCATTGTAAGTTATCCTGTTGTTTTCCCATCCTCGGTGTAGTGTGTTTTAGCCCACCGCGGCTCTTTCCTTTGTTAGTGTGTGTTATCCCCTGTTCCCTCACCTTTAATAATAAACACCTTTGCAAACTCACCGGTGACTGTTGGCGTCTTATGGTGGCTCGCAAGGGCCACCATGACACAGGTGACAGTGAATCAAATTTGAAAATGCTGGTAAAAAGTAATCTGAAATTTTTCACAATTGTTATCCACATCTGCATTAATGACATCCATCTCTGGCAGTCAGAAGTCACAAAACTTAACATGGAGTCGGTGTGTAGCTTTACCAAAACAGTGTTGGCCTCTGTAGTATTCTCTTGACTCCTTCCCAGCCTCACCAGTGATGACATGTTTATGTCATCCTTCAACCGCTGGCTGTCTGTGTGGTGTTCAACAAATGATGTGGGCTACATGGACAATCAGAACACCTTTTGGAGAAAGCCTGATCTTGTTAGGCGAGACAGCATTCATCCCACTTTGGATGATGTGTCTCATTTATCTAGCTATCTGGCATCACTTTTAACCAAAGTTCCAAAGCCTTGACTACTCAGAGTTGGGACCAGGAAGCAGAGTCACTGTCTAACACGTCTCTCTGCAGGTTCTCTCCATCTGCCACCCCTCAATTTAGCTTCAGTCTTCCACATCACTGTGTCATGTTCAGGGTTGTGACCCTGAGCATGATTGTGGGTTAATTACTTGTTAATTTCCAGCTGGCAGATTGAGCTGGCTATCCTCCAGTCCCACAGCAATGCATCCCTCTCACCAGGCATCCACCAGTAGTAGGTTTACCACATTCTCACTCACACGCTCATACTTGCACACACACATTCACACACATTCAGTTTCACTCTTATACTCACACACACGCATCCATACACTAGTTCAATCAGTCATGCACCTGTTGCCACACGGCTGGTCTGCCTGCTGTCATTAGGGCTGTGCATAAATAGCAGGGCAGCGAGTCCAGCCGATGTGGCAGCTTTGTTGTGTCAATGACTTGGACATCCATCGCTTGGGTTGGTTCTTCCTTTGGACTTTAAAGTGTGTTGTTTTCCCAGAGTCTTGCGACTCAGACGCCTAGTAAGTCTTCCATTGTGCCTTTTCTCTGCTCCTGTTCATTTGGAGCGTGTTCCGCACACCCTGAACCATTTAAGCTTGTAGCCTGGTGTCTTTCCTACTGTGACTGTTTTTGGACTGTATATACATATTCACCCATTCACCCATAAACACGTTACTTGCTCTGCATTTCGGGTTCGCTGCCATTTAATATGTTCGCTGCACAGTTCGTGCAGTGAATATGACACACTGTCTGCTCGCTCTAAAGTAAATAAAAATATAATGCATAAATATCCTAAACTGATTAAACAAAAGTTGATAAAATCAAAATCCAGCCATTCATCCAAATGAACCAATCAATGAATCAATCATCATCAAGTTCTGAATCTAATGACTTGGCCTCTGCAGGTTGGAAAACAGCACCCTACAAAAACAGGTACTGTTTGAATGTACCCAGGACAGGATATGGGGCAAGATAGAAGGCATACTTGACACTGATTGGCAACAAGCCCGCAGAATGATGATGGACAAAATTGACTTCTTGCAACTTCTGGAGATGAAATTTCAGAAGGAGTGCCCCAAGGTTGCTAAGCGGCCAAGTGGGAAGCAGTGATGATGAGCTTAAAAATTAAATATGGTTTGTTAAATATTAGATCTTCTAACTCCCAAGTCGCTGTTAATCCATGATTTGTTAATTGATCATCAGACTGATTTACTATCCCTTACAGAGACTTGATTAGGGCAAGACGATTATGTTGATTTAAATGAATCAACTCCCTCTGGTTATTTAAACTGTCAAAATCCCAGAAGTATTGGCTGTGGAGGAGGAGTAGCAACAATTTACCATTCCAAATTGTTAGTTAATATATATGATAAACCCCAACCAACAGGTCCCGGGCACCAACCTCCCAAGGAGACAGTGGTCTACACTCAATCGCTTCAGGACTGGACATGGCCCCTGCTTGGCCAGCCTTCACAGATGGGGCAGTAGCCCTAGCCCACTGTGCGCATGTGGAGAGGAGCAAACTATGGAACACATCATAGAGGCTTGCCCGCTCCAAAGACTGGAAGGAGGATTACACACCCTCCATACAGCAAACCAGGAGGCAACTGCTTGGCTTAAGGACTTTGCATTCGCTAAATAAATAAAATAGTTAATATAAGGCAAAAAAGTGTTATAATTCCTTTGAGGGCCTGGCTCTCAGTATTGGGCATTTTAGCAATTTTAAGTTTAAACCAATTTCATTTGCTGTAGTTTATCGTCCTCCCACAGCTTACCCAGGATTCTTTTCTGAATTTGCAGAATTTTTATCTTAGTACTTAAATCAGGATAATTGTTGTAGGGGACTTTAATATACATGTAGATGTAGATAGCAATTTAATTCCATATTAGACTCGATGGGTTTTTCTCAGAATGTAGGAAATTCTACCCACTATCTCCACCACACTTTGGACTTTGTGCTGACATATGGCATAGAAATTGAAAATTTGGTAGTGTTTCCTCATGACTCTGTACTGTCAGACCATTATCTATTAACATTTGATTTTGTACTTTCTGATTATTTGGCTCCGAAAGAAAAAAATATTACTACAGTAGATGTGTCACGGCTCCCTCTGGGCCGTCATCTGCTACAGCTGCACGCACGCCTGCTGCCAATCTCCAGTGGGCTTTATTACCGGGTCTGCCTGAGACTTGGCACAGAGCCGTCTGTCATTCTCCTACAGATACGCCTCACGTCAACAACCAAATCCCTGGCCTCATCGTCTGAGATCCTGATCTCCTCTTCGCTTCAAGTAAGCCTAATATTACTCACCTTTTGTCAGTCGTCTATCCTGTGCACAGGTAGATTTCCCCAGCGGCGGAATCCACTCCTCCCGTCGGTGGTTTAAAGCCTCCATCTCCGCTACGGGGCTACCTGCCCAATTCTCTGCACGGACCCAGAACGCTGTCTGCCTGGCCACAGCCGTCAAGGCCAACCTGAGCGTCACCACGTCCATCTGCAAAGTAAGCTTCTCAATCAATCAATCAATACATCAGATTTATATAGCGCTTTATCATAGACACTCAAAGACACTTTACAGAAATTAAGGGTCATCCACCACCTGGATGGATGAAGCAGCCACAATACGGCGCCATCCCTTTTAACCATTCACACACACATTCACACAAAGGGCCAATTTAGAGTCTCCAATTAACCTAACCTGCATGTTTTTGGCATGTGGGAGGAAACCGGAGAAATCCCGGGGTAAACCCACGCATACATGGGGAGAACATGCAAACTCCACACAGATCACTGTTGGCCGGGGGCAGGGATCGAACCCACGATCTCATGATCCCCGCGATCCCCCAGCCGAGGGTAAACTGTGCTGCCGCAGTGCTAACCACTGCGGCAGCACAGCTCAGCTTCTGTTATCATCAAGCTCTATGCTCAGTGGACTGTGCTAACACCTATGCTCTGTCATTATAGGGTTGCCAGGCTGAACGGTGTTCTGCTCTCCCCCGGGCATGTTTCCTGTACAGCTCTTCATCACCACACGCACAACACACACTGTACATACACGCACCCATACACCCACTGTTAGCAATAAAAGGATAATTGTATTCAGTTGAGTCTGAGCTTTTGTTCCCTGGGTCTGATAATTATGTCAGTACGGCTCCGTCAGAGCGATCCAGCGAACAGCGTGCTAGCACGCCAGGTTAACAACTTAGAGGCTCGGGTGGATCAATTAGTTTACCAGCAACAGGTAATCCTTAGTCAGCTAACACAGATCAACAACCGGCTGGATCGGCTGGATGGGCAACGGACATTTCCTCCGGTCTCTGGGAGTATGCCGGCTCCCGTTAGCTCTCCTCCTAGTCAGGCTAGTCAGGCCCCCTTGGTCCAGCTTACACCGGTTCCCACGCCCGCTCGCTTCGGCGGCAAGCTCAGGGAGGCCCGTGGGTTCATTCTCCAGTGTGAGACGGTCTTCCAGTGGGTTCTGGGGGATTTTCCCACAGATCATAGCCGGATAGACTACATGGCTAACCTGTTAGAGGGTAGAGCGCTAGCTTGGGCATATGCCGTAATGGCCAAATCTAGCTATGCTAGCTTAACCTAGCAGCAGTTCATTTCCGATTTTCACAAGGTATTTGACCATTCCGACCATGATAGCGTGCTAACCACTCAGCTGCTAAATCTTTGACAGGGGGGCAGGTCCGTGGCGGACTATGCTGTCGATTTCCGGGTGGTAGCAGCGGAGGTCGGGTGGGAGGATGCCACGCTCTGTAGTATATTCATTCGGAGCTTAAGCCCTAGCCTGCGGGATGAGCTAGCTCACTTAGATAAGCCAAAGAGACTCACAGAGCTAATCTCCCTAGCTATCAATTTGGATAATAGGCTGAGGGAGCAAGCAGCCGAGCGAAGAACTTCCGGTCGCTCGGGCGCCCAGTTTTTCTGCTCCTCTCAGTCGTCCCGATTGGCCCTGCCTTCATCTGAGGCTCTAGACGGGCAGGAAGTTATGGTAGTTGGGCGCTCATAGATCTCCTTAGCTGAAAAGCAGCGCCGCAGGGAGCTAGGACTTTGTATGTACTGTGTTAGTGATGAGCATGAGGTTGAGAGTTGCCCCGTTCGGCCAAAAGACGGGGTCCATGCATCGCAGTAGGGGGACTCACGGACTCGTCTCGGCCTAATCCCCTCACTAAATGCCTCTTGCCTATCAGTTTCATTTACAAACAGACTGAATATGCCACACACGCACTGATTGACTCGGGGGCTGAGCAGAGCTTCATATCGGGGGACCTGGCAACCCGACTGGGGCTTCCCTGCCATCCACTCCAGTCACCCCTAAAGCTCATTGCCTTATCTAAACCCCCCCGGCAACGGTCTCCCAACAAACTGCCCCGGTGTCAGTTATCATCTCCGGCAACCACCGGGAGGACCTACGTTTGTTGGTGCTGCCCTCTTCTACAACTCCGGTCATCTTGGGCTACCTCTGGCTCCGGCTCCACAATCCCTCATTTGATTGGCGGACTGGGAGTGTCACTTTGTGGCGTTCGTTCTGCCTCAGCGCTTGCTTGCAGTCTGCAGCATGCGCCCCATCAGTGTCTCTGGCCCCTCACGCCCCTCCTCCCCCTGACTTGTCCTAAGTGCCGTCTGAGTACCACGACCTGGGGGCAGTATTTAGTAAGTCGCAGGCACTGTCTCCCCCCCCACCGCCCTTATGACTGTGCCATCAATCTCTGGGTTGGTGCTCCGCTGCCGTCGAGTCGCCTCTACAGCCTGTCGGCTCTGGAGTGGGAGGCGATGGATACTTACATCAAGGAGTCGCTCAGCTCGGGTATCATTCGACCGTCTTCTTCGGTGGTGGGGGCAGGATTCTTCTTTGTGGGTAAGAAGGATGGCTCCCTGTGGCCATGAATCGACTTCAGGGGTCTCAATGACATCACAGTAAAAGACAAATACACCCTTCCTCTTATGGATACGGCGTTCGACTCCCTCCAGGGGGCCTCCTGGTTCACCAAGCTCGATTTCTGGAATGCATACCACCTCGTGCGGATCAAGGAGGGAGACGAGTGGAAGACGGGATTCCGGACCCCAAGCAGCCACTACGAGTACCTCGTGATGCCGTTTGGGTTGACCAACGCTCCGGCCGTCTTCCAGCGCCTCATCAATGACGTTCTCCGGGACTTCCTTGGCTCCTTTGTCTTTGTCTACCTGGATGACATCCTCATCTTCTCGCAGTCACTGGATGAGCATCGGGTCCACGTGAGACGGGTCCTCCAATGGCTCCTGGAGAACAAATTGTTTGTTAAATCCGAGAAGTGTGAGTTCCACGCCAACACAACTTCGTTTCTCGGTTTTATTATCTCCCATAACCAGATTCTCCCCGACCCTGAGAAGGTCAAGGCGGTGGTGGATTGCCCCCCCCCCCCATCAAGGAAGCAACTTCAGCAGTTCCTGGGGTCCGCCAATTTTTACCGCCGTTTTGTGCCCAACTACAGCGTGATCGCTCTCCCCTTGACCCGTCTCACGTCCCCCAAGGTGACCTTCCGGTGGACAGAGGAGGCTGCAGTGGCATTCAACACCCTCAAGGGGGAGTTCTCGTCCTCCCGTGTCCTTACGCAGGTGAATCCTTCCCTTCAGTGCCTGGTTGAGGTGGACGCTTCTGACTCCGGGGTGGGGGCAGTTCTCTCCCAGCGCTCTCCCGTGGATGGGGTGGTCCGCCCCTGCGCATTCTTCTCACGTCGTCTGTCCCCGGTGGAGAGAAACTACAGCATCGGCGACAGGGAGCTCCTGGCGGTGAAGCTCGCTCTGGAGGAGTGGCGTCACTGGTTGGAGGGGGCCGTCCAACCCTTCATAGTATGGACTGACCATAAAAATTTAGAATACCTGAGGACTGCCAAGCGGCTGAACTCCCGGCAGGCCCGTTGGTCGCTATTTTTTGAGCGCTTCAACTTTATGATCACCTATCGCCCTGGGGTTAAGAACGCCAAACCGGACGCCCTCTCCAGGCAGTTTGCTGCAGATGTGGCTGAGGGGCACAAACACACCATCCTCCCAGCATCTTGTGTCGTCAGCGCCCTCTTGTGGGGCATCAGGGAAAAGGTCTTGAAGGCGCAGGAGGCTGAGCCCAATCCGTGGGGAGGACCCGCGGAGCGGCTATTTGTTCCCACGTCAACTCGGGGCGAAGTGATCCACTGGGCCCACTCCTCCAAGTTCTCATGCCATCCAGGGGTGACCTGCATGGTGGAGCTCCTACAGAGATCGTTCTGGTGGCCAGGGATTCGGAGGGACATCATCGCCTATGTCCGTGCCTGCGCTCAGTGCGCCACCGGGAAGACCTCTTCCTCTCTGCGGGCCGGTCTCCTTCACCTGTTGCCGGTTCCCAGCCGACCTTGGTCCCACATAGCATTGGACTTCGTAACTGGGCTCCCGTCCTCCAACCACTTCACCGCAGTCCTCACCATCATGGACCGGTTTTCCAAGGCCGCCCACTTTGTTCCACTCCAGGGGCTTCCTACGGCATGGGAGACGGTGGACCTACTGGTACAACATGTCATACGCCTCCATGGGATCCCCACTGACATTGTTTCTGATCGTGGGCCCCAGTTTGTGTCCCAGGTTTGGAAGGCGTTCTGCAATGCTCTGGGGTCAATGGTGAGCCTGTCTTCCGGTTACCATCCGCAGAGCAATGGGCAGTGCGAGTTGGCCAATCAGGAGCTGGAGGCCGCTCTGCGTTGTGTCATCGCCTCCAGTTCGTCGTCCTGGAGCAGCCACCTCCCCTGGATCGAGTATGCCCGTAACTCGACTGTTTCCTCAGAGATCGGCATGTCTCCCTTAAGGGCCTCTTTGGGTTACGATCCCCCGCTTTTTCCCAAGGAGAAGGAAGTGGTGGTGCCATCTGTCTGCGCCCACTTGAGGCGCTGTCACCGGTTCTGGGCTGCCACCCGCAGAGCCCTCCTTCACACGGCTGAGCGCAACACCAGGACGGCGAATCGCCACAGGAGACCGGCTCCCCAGTACCAGGTGGGTCAGCAGGTATGGCTGTCTACTCAGCACATTAATTTGAAAGCTGAAAAACGGAAGCTGACCCAGCGTTTCATTGGCCCCTTCCCTATTGTACGCATTGTTAATCCTGTGGCTGTACGCCTGGCTCTCCCCCCCCCCCTCTCCACATCTGCCCCACATTCCATGTCTCCCAGGTGAATCCCGTCTGCTCCAGCCCCCTCTGTCCCCCTCCCAAGACTCCACCTCCACCAGTATTGATTGACGGCGACCCGACTTGGAGAGTCAACGCCATCCTGGACGTCCGCCGTTGGGGTCGCGGCCTGCAATACCTGGTGGACTGGGAGGGGTATGGTCCCGAGTGGAGGTCCTAGGTATGTCCGTCATTCGTGCTTGATAAGCAGCTCATCAGGGACTTCCACCGGACACACCCGGGTAGGCTGGGTCAGGTGCCAGGAGGCACCTCTCGGGGGGGGGGGGGGGGGGGGTTACCGTCATGGCTCCTTCTGGGACGTCATCTGCTGCAGCTGCACGCACACCTGCTGCCAATCTCCAGCGGGCTTTATAACCGGGCCTGCCTGAGACTCGGCACAGAGCCGTCTGTCATTCTCCTACAGATACGCCTCACGTCAACAACCAAATCCCTGGCCTCATCGTCTGAGATCCTGATCTCCTCTTCACTTCAAGTAAGCCTAATATTACTCACCTTTTGTCAGTCGTCTTCCCCTGTGCACAGGTGGATTTCCCCAGTGGCGGAATCCACTCCTCCCGGCGGTGGTTTAAAGCCTCCATCTCCGCTACAGGGCTACCTGCCCAATTCTCTGCACGGACCCAGAACGCTGTCTCCCTGGCCACAGCCCTCAAGGCCAACCTGAGCGTCTCCACGTCCATCTGCAAAGTAAGCTTCTGTTATCATCAAGCTCTATGCTCAGTGGACTGTGCTAACACCTATGCTCTGTCATTATAGGGTTGCCAGGCTGAACAGCATTCTGCTCTCCCCCGGGCATGTTTCCTGTACAGCTCTTCATCACCACACGCACAACACACACTGTACATACACGCACCCATACACCCACTGTTAGCAATAAAAGGATAACTGTATTCACTCGAGTCTGAGCTTTTGTTCCCTGGGTCTGATAATTATGTCAAGATGTCTCTCAGATGACGCTGTTACCAAATTTAAGTAGATGGTTTCATCATATTCCTCAATGCCATGTGTCAACTCTATGGTGATAAATTATGGGGATTTTACTCCTTATGTAGCTGACAACATGGTAGATAGTATTACAGCCTCTCTGCATCAAACTCTAGACATGGTGGCTTCTTCAAAAAAGAAAAAGTCTAATCAGAGATTTCTGACTCCTTGGTTCAACCCAGAAACTCACCAGTTAGAAAGAAAATGGCATTCCACTAAATTAGATGAATTTTATTTAGCTTGGAGAAATCAATGTCTAATTTATAAAAAATCTCTTTGGAAAAGGAGGACAATTTATTATTTTGCACTAACTGAAGAAAAGAAGAATAATCCCAGGTTTCTTTTCAGCACTGTAGCCAGGCTGACAAGGAGTCAGGACTCTGTCAAATCTAGTGTTCCCTTAGAGCTCACTAGTTAGGACTTTATGAACTTCTTCAACAATACAATTTCATCTATCAGAGATAAAATCAGTCAGATTCTTCTCGACATTAATTTAAATACAGAAACAAACGCAATTTCATCAACCAACCATCGACCAAAATAATTTCCTCATCCAAGTGATCAGCTTGTCTATTAGTCCCCATTGTTATTTACCGGAGTGGTGGCTCAGTTGGTAGAGCATCCGCCCCACAACCGGGAGGCAGGGGTTCAAATCCCAGCCGGGTCATGCCGAAGACCATATAAAAGTGGAACTTCCTGCCGTCCAGCTTGGTGCTCAGCAATAATGGAATGGAGGAGGGAAATTTGTGGCAGCGGCCCTCTGATTCTACACTTGGGGGGTGTGTGTGATTAACACAGTAGATAGGTAAAGCACAATCTCGTTCTACTGTACATGATTGGTTGTACAGTTGAATGACAATAAAGGGTGAAAAAAAATAAAGAAGTCCTTTCATTTATTAGTAATTTTATTCTTCAAATAAATTCATCATCAACATTAGGCCATGTACCAGAAACTTTTAAAAACTGCTGTAATTATTCCTTTACTTAAAAAGCCAACACTGGATCCAGGAGTTTTAGCTAACTACAGACCAATTTCTAATATGCCTTTTATTTAAAAAATCGTAGAAAGAGTAGTTGCTATGCAATTATTTGACCACTTGTGGGGAAACCGCTTATTTGAAGAGTTTCAGTCAGGGTTTAGAATTCATCATAGTATTGAAACAGCTTTAGTGAAGGTCACTAACGACCTCCTTGTGGCATCTGATAATGGACTTATTTCTGTACTTGTTGTTTTAGACCTTAGTGCAGCTTTTGATACTATTGATCATATTATTTTACTTGATAGATTAGAACACCTTGATGGACTTAAAGGAACTTCTTTGCAGTGGTTTAAATTATTTATCTGATAGGTTCCAGTTTGTTCATGTCAATGAGTTTTCTTCAAATTCAAAGCTCAGTTAAGGAGTTCCACGGGGATCTGTATTAGGTCCTGTTCTTTTTAGTTTATACAGTATATGCTTCCTTTATGTAATATTATTAGAAAGCATTGCATAAATTTCCATTGTTATGCAGATAACACACAATTATATTTGTCAAAGAAGCCAGATGACAGTAATCAATTAATTAAATTGGAGGCATGTCTTGGAGAAATTGGAGCGTGGTTGACTTGTAATTTCTAACTATTAAATTCAAATAAGACTGAAGTCATACTAGTTGGCCCAAAAAACCTTAGAAATACATTCCCAAATCAGATACTTACTTTGGATGGGGTTACTCTATCTCCTAACAGTTCTGTGAGGCACCCTGGAGTTTATTTTTGATCAGTTCAATTCACCTTTATTTGTATAGTGTCGCCGCCTAGTCACAACATACGTCATCTCAAGGTGCTCAAGATCTGTCCTTTAATTCACATATTAAACTTGTTTCTAAGACTACAGGTTCAGGTTCAGGTTACTTTATTTGTACCCGTATGTAGATTTGTTTTGCAGTCTGGTGACATCCATATTTACAAGCCACTAATTACATTAGTGGCTTGTAAATTAGTGGCAGACTACTTTTTATCATTTGCACAATATTGCCAAGATTAGAAACATCTTGTCTCAGAGTGATGCTGAGAAATGAATCCACACTTTTGTTAGTTCTAGATTAGATTATTGTAACTCTTTATTATCAGGCTGTCCTAAAACATCTCTAAAAAGTCTTCAGTTGATCAAAAATGCTGCAGCTAGAGTTTTGACAGGTACTAGAAAGAGAGATCATATCTCTCCAGTTCTGGCCTTCCTTCATTGGTTTCCCATAGAATTTAGAATAAAGTTTAAAATCCTTCTCCTCACTTACAAAGCTTTACATGATTAGGCCCCTTGTTATTTAAAAGATCTGATAGTACCTTATCATCCTTACAGAGCACTACACCCCAAAATACAGGATAACTTGGAATACCTAGAATCTCTCAAAGTACAATGGGAGGCAGAGCTTTCAGTTATCAGGCTCCTCTCATATGGAACCAGCTGCCAATCTGGATTCAGGAGATAGACTCGATCTCTGTTTTTATGAATAGGGTAAAAACCTTCCTTTTTGACAAAGCCTAGAGTTAGAGTTGGATCAGGTGACCCTGAACCCTCCCTTAGTTATGCTGCTAATAGGTTTAGACAACCGGGGGACCTCTCATTTCTTCACTCTCAATGTAATATTTTTGCAGGTCATTAACATCTGTTTGTTCTCTCCCATGGATTGAGTCCCCATCATGCTGTTTCCTCTCTATATGTCTATTCTTTTCTTCTTCTTCTCTAGCCCCTCACTCCCCCTCAGCCAGTCACAGCAGATGACTGCCCCTCCCTGATCCTGGTTCTGCTGGATGTGTCTTCCTGCTAAAACTGAGTTTTTCCTGTCCACCATCACTGAGTGCTTTCTCACAGGGCCTGATTGTTGGGGTTTTTCAGCAATTTGTGGGGTTTTCCCTTACAGTTTGAAAGTGCTATGAGATGACTGTTGTTGTGAAATGGTGCTATATAAATAAAGATTGAATAGATCACATGCAGTGTAAAGCAGCAAAACTGTAGTTTGACCTCTGGGCCTTGTATGCTACACTGAAAGAGGTTTCAAATGTCTTCACCTTTTTAAAAGGAACAATAACAACTTCTGCATCAACAATTCCAGTTTTGCTGGAAAGGTATCGTAAATCCTGCAGGTGACCAAGCTATTTTCTAGAAAATGATGAATTTGGTAAAATATCACATTTTTTTTCTCATTTTAAAGAGATCTGCAGCTCGGTGGTACAGTGGTTAACACTGTGGCAGAACAGCAAGAAGGTCATAGGTTCAATCCCACCCCCTGACCATCGGTGACCCTTCTGTGAGGAGTTTGCATGTTTTCTCCATGTCTGCATGGGTTTTCTCCAGGTACTCAGGTTTCCTCCCACAGGCCAAAGACATGCAGGTTAGGTTAATTGGCATCAACTGGGGATTGTAATTTGTCCTTAGGTATGAATGTGAGAGTGAATGGTTGTCTGTCTGTCTGTGTTGGCCCAGCGATCTGTCCAGGGTGTACCCTGCCTCTCACCCAAAGATACTGGGATAGGCTCCAGCACCACCACCACCCCCGTGACCCTAAAAAAGATTAAGTGGTTGAAGATGAATGAGTCATATTTTGTTATGCTGAATCAAGTCCATCTTGATTTGTGCATGCCTGTTTTAGCACATATTAGTATACTACAATCTACATTCTTATAAGCATAACTCAAATGAGAAAAGATCTCCCTGACAATTCTGACCTGAAAAGAAGAACTCATATTCAGCATAACCAGTGTTGGGAGTAACACATTTCAAAGTGTTACTGTAACGCCACTACTTTTGTAGTACTGTAATGTACTGTGTAACAAAATTACTGTTTAAAAATTCAGTAATGCATTACAGTTACTGAAATATGATCAGATGAGTTACTCGTTTTATTTATATGGATAGATATTTTTAGCGCAAATAAACTGACCCTACCATAGCTGGCGCAGCTGTCAGTCTCCTCCGCGGGTCGGTTTCCTGTCCTGCCCCAGTTCACGTCGCAGCCCGGTAGGAAGAAATGCCGTGGCGGTGGTGACTTCTCATATCGAGCCCTGATCGCCCGTTGTCCGAGCGGTGAGTAGCCCCCAACAGTTCCTACCTCTGTGGTTAAACATGAGTTTTTTTTGTGCGAGAAGCTTACATTTAATGTCCGCAGTTGTCTAAATGTGTAAGCTGTGTAAGTAATTGTGTGAGTTTTCTTATGCACAGAGAAAAAGTGACTGTGATTTGTTGCAGTAAAAAACAGCTTCTTCTAAGGGGTGAACTTTCATTTATTTGTGCTTTCTGTTTTATTTTATCTTATTCATTTACATGCTGTTGTGATATGCAACTATTTCATGAAAGTAAATCCTCTAAATATGCGTTTTTAATGGGCTGGTCCAGGGGTGTAAAACGTATAGCTTGTGGGCCAAAAACTGCCCACCAGGGGGTCCAAAATTTTCTGTGTGAATTTACAGCTTTATTTCTAGTAAATTTCTGACTTTCTACTGATTACAATAGTTTTTTTGAAATCTGAAACATTTTTTTCTCTGTAAGATAAGACTTTTTTTCTCAATAGTTTTCTTTTTCTTCTTTTTTCTGATGAGAACAAGGGGTCCTTGAGCTTGCAATGTGTGCAAGATGATTTAAGTCAGGGGTGTCAAACTTATTCCATGGAGGACCAAGACCCTGAAGGTTTTACCTCCACCCCAGTGTCTTCAACAAGTGATTTCACTGAATTCCTTCCCACTGATTGATGATCAGTGAAAACACCTGCTTAAGACACTGGATGGAAGTCAAACATGCAGGGTCTTGGCCCTCCATGGAATGAGTTTGACACCCCTGATTTAAGTATGCATTTAAAAGTAATGTGAAAGATACTTTTCCAAGTAACTAGTTACTTTAATCATGCAATAACTCAAAAGTAACTAGTAACTGTAACTAGCTACTATTTTTTAGTAACTTGCTCAACACTGATCATAACCACAGAGGAGCAATCCTTTTGTCCAAACAGACATGCAATAAATGAACTTTATTTTTTCTGTGAAACCACTCTGAGAAGGCTTTGACAACATGATTTCATCATTTGCTATGGAGACCTAGAGGCTGTCAATAGCCAGTGAGGGGGAAGATATTTTTGGGTCCACAGCTATAACAGGCACAAGCAACATTTTATCCTTACATTTTGATTAATTCTTGCACGCCTTTTGATTAAATGGTTCCCACTTTGTGATGAATTCATTCCTTCATTCTGATTGCACACTTATAAGTCAGACATGTATCATTTACACCAACAGTACATTTAACTACCAGAGAAAATTTATGTTTATAGGCTCATTTCATCTTATTTAGATGTCCATAATCACAAATAGCAATAAATCAACTGGAAATTGCTTTTTCTGCCCCCCTCCTTTCTTCTCTGGAGCAAATAAATATCTGATAGACATCGTTAAATTTCTTCAGAGCACAAATACTGTTTTGTCAAAATTAAGATGTCTCATAGCCAATAAAAAAAATCAATTTGTGCACTTTAATCTGTGTAAAAGATTAGCATGTGCTGGTGCCTTTATTTGTTATGAGACATACACTGCATTCCAAATTACTGTGCAAGTGACATGTCAGTAGGATTTTGGTTAAATACACATTTGCTTTTTTTGTTTGTTTTGCTTTGTTTATTTTTCAAAGAAAGGTTGTTGCTAGTTTTGTTTCTTCTGTCTTGTGAGATAATTGGGGTCAGCCTCAGACAGGTTTGCTAATTTGTCAGGTGATCCTTAATTAAAGCAAAACCTGATTAAAGGAGGGTGGTCCACATGATGAGGCAAGTCACAGTTCTGCAATATGGGGGAAAAGGATCCTTTCTGAAGATAAAATAATGTGAAATAGTGTAATGACTTGCAAAAGGCATGAAAACAACATTTCACAAAAGCTAAAGAGAAATGATCAAACTTAGAAAAGATTTGTGTTTGATTCACAGGACACAAGAATTCAGTCAGATAAAGGCTTAATAATGAAATTTTCTGAGGCAAATTAAGAGTGTGAAAAGAGCAGCTATTAAAACGCTATGTTGAGCAGCAAACAGATATTTGAAGCAGCTGGTGTCTCCTGAGTCCCAAGGATATTTTGATGCAGAATCTCCCACAGGCTTGCAGTTTTGCATAAAGCTGTACTTTGGCCACATCTAACCAATGCCCACAAAGAGAAATGTTTCAGATGGGCTCAGAAATAGAGACTAATTTTCAAAAAGTTTTGTTTACAGATGAATGCCGTGCTACACTGGACTGCCAGATGGATGGAGGTCTGGATGGTTGGTGAATTGGAACCCTGCTCCACAAAGACTGTAGTGTCAGCAAGGAGATGGAGGAGTGATGGTTTGGGCTGGAATAATGGGAAGTGAGATAGTAGGTCCCTTTAGGGTCACAGAGTGTCAAAAGAACCGCTGGAAAATAACTAGAATTCTTAAATGATGACTTTCTGCCTTGGTATAAAAACAAGAAACATGCCTTCTGAAATCAAATTAATGCCATGCAAGATAACACGCCATCATGTTGCAAAAAACACAACTGGCTCCTTGCTTGCTATGGATATAGAGGGAGATAAAACCATGGTGAGGCCACCATCATCCCCTGACCTCAATTCTAAAGAGAACCCACAGAGCATCCTTAAAAGGAAGATCTATGAGGGTGGGTGGCAGTATATCAGCTCTGGGAGGCTCAAATGAAATCGAGACAGACACTATACATGGTCTTACAAGTTTAATGGATGAGAATTGTCAAAGTTATATTGAAGATATAATGTCATTACAATGTAACTTGATGTGGTGGTACTGGGTGAACGTGTTACTGTCTTGGCACATTATAGTGGTTGTGTTGTGGTGGCACTTAGTAGGGGGTTTCTCCACCCAGAACCGGAGGTCGGGGGGGGGGTAAAAGGACTGAATGAGGAAGAAGGAAGACGCACTGTGGCACCGGGGGATCTTAGAGGTAACAGAAGGGAGTAGTCGACCCCCAGGGTGACAGGAGTCACACCGGAATTCGCCAGAGCATGAGAGATGGTGATAAGCAAGGCTTCGTGTCCTGTATGTTAATGTGCCACACATGCTTTGTGTACTGTGTGTAATGTCTTTTATCCCCGGGTCTCAAAGTCATGAATAAAGAGGTATAAAGGTGAGTGCCCAGAGACCACGGGGGATATTCTGTTTTTTGTGTTGGAGGTGAAATAAAGTTCGTGTGTCGTCCAGCTCGCTGTCCTGCCTGCTTTCATCTTCCACAGTGGTGACCCTAAGATGTGCAATGGAAAATAGGCCGAGCACCTCCGTGGAGGCAACCCAGAGGGAGAACACCAGCATGGCGTGAACTGTCACAGTCAAGCTCCCGGACTTTTGGCTCCACAATCCGACCGCTTGATTTTTACATGCGGAAGCCCAGTTCGCACTCCACAAGATCTCCACGGACTACACTAAATATTTTCATGTGGTCGCTGTGCTGGATGTGCGCGTCACACAGCAAGTAACAAGCCTGCTCCAGGAGCCGCCAGCCCAGGAGCAATACGACGCGCTCAAGCAGATGTTGCTCCAATGCTACACACTTTTGGACAGTGAGAGAGCAGAAAAACTCCTCATGCGCTCAAAGTTGAGTGACAGATCAGCTGAGGACCTGATGGAGAGCATGTTAGCACTGATGGGGAAGGACAATGGCTCCTTCCTGTTTGCCCACCTCTTCCTCAGGAACCTACCAGCTACAGTGAGAACAATCCTTGCCAACTCACCGCTGCTGGTGACCAAGAACTACCACACGCTGGCGCAAGAAGAAGATCGCATCATCCTGGTGAACAGAGCCCTCAGCGTGCACGCAACAACACTGGCATACATGAAGGACTCCAGCGAGCTCGAGGAGCTGTTGGTGGTGGCTGGGACAGACGCCAAGAGAAGCAGGAATGGGATGCTCTGTTTCTATCACTGCCGTTTTGGCTCAAATGCCCAATGTTGTCTTCTGCTGTGCCAATTCAAGAAGCCGGAAAATGGCACGGCCAGCAGTCTGTAGCAGCTGCGACCGCTGGCGACAGGAACAAGCTGCTTTTCATCACAGATACACGTTCTGGGAGACGCTTCTTAGTCGACTCAGGCTCCCAGAAGAGCCTCATTCTGCCGGTCAGCGCGGACAGGTCGGCAGAAGGCAGCGGCCAGGAGCTTACGGCCGCCAACGGATCCAACATCAAGATGTTTGGCGAAAGGACGTTGACCGTATGCTTACACGGACGCAATTATCAGTGGGACTTTGACTTTTGGCTGCATGTTCTGTCCCCATTTTAGGTGCACGACTTGCCCTTTGTTTTTTTCTACTTAGATGACATTTTGGTGGCTCGCACATCAGAGGAGGAGCACCTCACCCATCTCAAACAAGTTTTCCAGTGGATGGAAGTACACGGGCTTATCGTTAACCCAGTAAAGTGCCAGTTTGGGATGCTGGTGATCAATTTTTTGGGCCACTGCATTTCGCCGAAGGCCACGATTCCTTTGCCAGGTAAAGTGCGGGCCGTGTCAGATTTTCCATGTCCACAGACCATGAGGGAGCTGCAGGAATTTTTTGGAATGGTCAATTTTTACAACCGTTTCCTCCTCTGGGCAGCCCAGCTGCTGCAACCACTGTATGGCATGCTCAAAAAAAAGAAGCCTGCGGAAAACATCGACTGGACCCCCGAGTGAGTCCAGGCTTTCACAAATGCCAAAACAGCACTCGCAAACGTGGCTTTGCCAGCCCACCCCACCCCATCAGCGTGGATAGCACTCACCACAGATGCATCCAATGTTGCCATAGGGACAGTGGTGGAGCAGTACATCTCCGGTTCATGGCAGTCACTCGCTTTTTTCAGCCGTACTTTGCGTGACAACGAGCGCAAATCCAATACGTTTGACCAAGAGTCGTTGGCTCTCCCCCTGGAGACGTGCCATTTCCAGTTTTGGCTGGAGGGGCACGAGTTAACCATGTTTGTTGATCATAAACCACTAATGTACGCAATGGCCAAAGTCTCGGAACCGTGGTCGGCTCAGCAGCAACAACATTTGTCCGCGATCTTGGAATTCACGACCGACATTCAACACGTAGCCGGTAAGCTCAATGTCATGGCTGACTGCTTGTTGCGTGCATTAGTCTCCCCAGTCTACATGGGAATAGATTTCCCTGCCATGGCTGCAGAGCAAGCCGGGGATGCAGACATTTGACAGCTCTAATCCAAGCCAACTGGGGTGAAACTGGAGAGAAGGGTGGTGCAAGAAGGGTGCCCCCCCTTGCTCTGCGACGTCTCTGGTCCGAGCTCTTGGCACTGCTGCATTTTTGAGTCTGTCCATTCCCTTTAACATCCCAGTGTGCGCACCTCGGTTAAACTGGTAGGGGCGAAATTTGTCTGGCCTCACCTACACAGGGATGTGAAAGAATGGGCTGCAGCATGCGTTGCGTGCCAGTGGGCCACAGTGCACAAACACACCAAAGCCCCCCCTCGAGCCGTTCCAAATCCTGGCCAGGAGGTTCGACCACGTCCACATGGATTTGGTGGGCCCCCTTCCACCGTCACGAGGTTTCACGCACCTTTTGACAATCGTGGACCACACCATATGTTGGCCTGAAGTGTTCCCGCCGGCTTCCACCACGTCTGCTGACGTTGCTCGCACTTTTTTGTCAGCTTGGGTTGCACGGTTCTGATCCCCATCGGACATCACTTCTAACAGGGGTCTGCAATTCGTTTTGAAACTCTGTTCCATGATGGCCGAGAGCCTGGGGGTCAAAATCCACCGCGTACAACCCCCAGGCTAATGGGTTATGTGAGCGTTTTCATAGGTTGCTTAAAGCAGCGCTCAGAGCCTCACTCACGGATGCAAATTGGGTCGATCGCCTACCCTGGGTCCTATTGGGATTATGCTCTGTGCCTAAGGAGAATATAGCAGCCTCCCCGGCAGAACTCTTTTTTTTCTCAGCCATTGTGGAACCCTGGGGAATTTTTACCGGAAAATCCTGCACCAAGGGACCGATCCATCCATCCATCCATCCATCTTCTTCCGCTTAATCCTTTTCGGGTCACGGGGGGGCTGAAGCCTATCCCACTCGTGCAATTTTTTTACAGTACAGGAACTGTTTACATGCTGGGCACGGTGCACCATTGTTTTCCCTGCACCTTTGTCCCAAAGAGCTTACAGAGCACTAAGTTCATTTTTGTCAAACACGATGCACACAGAACCCCGCTGCATCCACCATATGATGGCCTGTTCAGAGTGCTGGAAACTGGGGCAAAGCATTTTGTGTTAGACTTGGGGGTGGGGGGGCATAAGGAAACTGTCTGCATTGACAGGCTGAAGCCCACTTATGTGTTGGCAGACGAACAGGTGGTGTTGGCTCAAGCTCCCCGGCGTGGACACTCACCTACAGTGGTTCTGCAAGTTGGTGTTCCCCCAGCGGAGAATTGTGCTCGCAAAACTAACCCTGTTCCCTCCCCACCCTCTCCCCCTCCACAGACCAACATTCCCTCCCACACACCTTGCCAAGAGGGCGCTTCGACCAGACTGGCGGTCCCCCGCTACAGCCGCTACGGGCACCGGCTCAAGACCAAAGAAACGAGGGGTTAGGCCCCTTTCTGGGTGTTCGGGAGGGGGGGGGGGCTGTGTGGTGACACTTAGTAGGGGGTTTCTCCACCCAGAAACCCCCTTTATTCTTCTCGGGGGGGCAAAGGAATAAAAGGACTAAATGAGGAAGAAGGAAGATGCACTGTGGCACCGGGGGGTCTTAGAGGTAACAGAAGGGATTAGTCGACCCCCAGGGTGACAGGTCACACCGGAGTTTACCAGAGCGTGAGAGATGGTGATAAGCAAGGCTTCGTGTCCTGTATGTTAATGTGCCAGACATGCTTTGTGTACTGTGTGTAACGTCTTTTATCCCCGGGTTCCAAAGGTGGGAATAAAGAGGTATAAAGGTGGGTGCCCAGAGACCCCGGGGGATATTCTGTTTTCTGTGTTGGAGGTGAAATAAAGTTTGTGTGTCATCCAGCTCGCTGTCCCGCCTGCTTTCATCTTCCATAGCGTAACCTTTTTATCAGGTAATCATGTGCAGCTGCTGACTTTCCCGTGCTCAGCTGATCATTTGAGTGCCGTGTCTTTTTAAGGAGCTCTCAGTTTTCAGATCAATGTTGGACCATCAAGTTCATGAGCCTGTGCTTCAGTATCTCTGGCTTCTTGTGTTGGACCTTTTCTCTCTCATGGATTTCCTTGTGACCAGAACCTTTGTCTCTAAAGGAAGAGTTTCAGGTAAGAACTTTCTCCTTGCATTATTATCCTGACTCCCTTGTGCCTCAGGCAGGGGTGTAGCACCAAATTTTGGGCCCTGAGCACAACAGTGTGTGTGGGTCCCTCAACAAACACAAACCAAATTTGAATTTTACATTCAAAGGTTTAAGATGGGAACCATTTCCATTAAAAGTGTAATAAAAATGCTGAGTGTGATGGCAAGTTGAAAAACAAGGGAGGAAAACCAAGATGCGAGCAAAATAGTTAAACTTTTGGCCAAAAGAGAGACACAGTCATCACTCACTGCCTCACCAATGGGCATACAGTATCTCACAAAAGTGAGTACACCCCTCACATTTTTGTAAATAATTTATTATATCTTTTCATGGGAAAACACTGAAGATATGACACTTTGAAACAATGTAAAGTAGTCAGTGTACAGCTTGTATAACAGTGTAAATGTGTTGTCCCCTCAAAATAACTCAGCACACAGCCATTAATGTCTAAACCGCTGGCAACAAAAGTGAGTACACCCCCAAGTGAAAATGTCCAAATTGCTCCCGAAGTGTCAATATTTTGTGTGGCCACCATTATTTTCCAGCACTGCCTTAACTCTCTTGGGCATGGAGTTCACTAGAGCTTCACAGGTTGCCACTGGAATCCTCTTTCACTCCTCCATGACGGCATTAGGTAGCTGGTGGATGCTAGAGACCTTGCAGTCCTCCACCTTCCGTTTGAGGATGCCCCATAGATGCTCAATAGGGTTTAGGTCTGGAGACATGGTTGGCCAGTCCATCACCTTTACCCTCAGTTTCTTTAACAAGGCAGTGGTCATCTTGGAGGTGTGTTTGGGGTTGTTATCATGTTGGAATACTGCCCTGCGGCCCAGTTTCCAAAGGGAGGGGATCATGCTCTGCTTCAGTATGTCACAGTACATGTTGGCATTCATGTTTCCCTCAATGAACTGTAACTCTCCAGTGCTGGCAGCACTCATGCAGCCCCAAACTATGACACTCCCACTACCATGCTTGACTGTAAGCAAGACACACTTGTCTTTGTACTCCTCACCTGGTTGCCGCCACCCACGCTTGACACCATCTGAACCAGATAAGTTTATCTTGGTCTCATCAGACCACATGACATGGTTCCAGTAATCCATGTCCTTAGTCTGCTTGTCTTCAGCAAACTGTTTGCAGGCTTTCTTGTGCATCATCTTTAAAAGGGGCTTCCTTCTGGGATGACAGCCATGCAGACCAATTTTATGCAGTGTGCGGCGTGTGGTCTGAGCACTGACAGGCTGACCCTCCCCCCCAACCTCTGCAGCAATGCTGGCAGCACTCATACGTCTGTTTTCAAAAGACAACCTCTGGATATGATGCTGAGCACGTGCACTCAACTTCTTTGGTCGACCATAGCGAGGCCTGTTCTGAGTGGAACCTGTCCTGTTAAACCACTGTTGGGTCTTGGCCACCGTGCTGCAGCTCAGTTTCAGGGTGTTGGTAATCTTCTTATAGCCTACACCATCTTTATGTAGAGCAACAATTCTTTTATTTAGATCCTCAGAGAGTTCTTTGCCATGAGGTGCCATGTTGAACTTCCAGTATGAGAGTGTGAGAGCAAGAACACCAAATTTAACACACCTGCTCCCCATTCACACCTGAGACCTTGTAACACTAATGAGTCACATGACACTTGACACTTGAGTCACATGACACAAGACACATGACACTCCGTGCGCTTCACAGCGCACAGAGAGTTTATGACAATTTGTTTGCTGGTCTCCGGGTCTCTGTCTCGGCACCGTGGGGAACGTCAACCCGGGAAAGGAGCGCTGGAGCGAGCGGACTGTGGAGAGCAGGTCGGCGAACTGTGGATAGCTCCATAACCCGGGATACGTCTCCAGAACCTCCACAGCTCCTTCCAGGCACTCCAGCCTCTTCATCGGTCCCCGGGCCGAGTGATGTGTGGGTGAACCCGCTAAATCCTTTTTGCTGGCTGGACCATTCTGTCATAATCTCTCCACAGCGCACGGAGGAGGAGAAGGATGGAAGGATTTAAACACAGGGGTTCACCACACACATTTATTGACAACACTGTGCAAATATAAAGACTTACAGGACGGTATGATGATGTACACAAAAGACTGACACAGAAAGTGAACAGCGGGCAGATCACTGTGTACCGTGGCCACAGGAAAGATAATACAACTAGAAAAGCACTCGGAGAGCGCAGACCTCCGCCAAGTACCTCAGTTCCCCCTAATATTGGGATTTTCCCCAAATATAATAGTCCTACATTTATTTTATCTAGATTTTCAGATTCCTTGACCATCAAAATATACCTTTAGCAGCTGGATTCACATTGATATCTTTATTATTAGTTCAGTAGTTATTGACAAAAATTACTTTTTCGGTAATGGCGGTTTTCTTCTGCTCCATAGCTTTTGAAGATACAACAAACCATTGGCACACTACTGATTCCTCAGTGTCTTGGCTATATTTTGGTATTTGTTGTATGTTTATATCTTAATTTGTTACCTTACAGCAGTGCTTCTCAATTATTTTTTGCAAAGCCCCCCCCTAGGAAAGAGAAAATATTTCGCGCCCCCCCAACTCGCCGCAGTGACTATAAATAAGATCATTATCTATAAAAATTGTATAAGTATACCTAAAATTGTATCCTTTTGAACATTAACAAAAGAAAAAAGCAATATAAATCAACTTTCAACAAATATTAACTTTATTTTGCCACACAGAAACCCTGTTATAGTCTAAAACAGAAAAAAAAAAACTTAAAGTGCATCAAAGTGCCTGAAATAAAAAATATGTCAATCCTTATTTAAACTAGAAACATTTTTGACCAACTGAACCATTTGATGCTGAGAAAAATAATTCAATCAATAAATAATATTAAATGTAAATTGATCTGGAACATTAACACAGGAGTACCAATATATTTAACATTTTAGTCTGAAGAAAAAGGTAGAAAAAGGCAGTATCAACTCCTCTGCAATTGTGTGGGGTTTTTTGCACTGCGCAATTTGGTGCGCCACTTTAAATGATGCTGAAAGTGCTTGCTGGTTTACTGATGTAGCGTTCACAAAGCGGGATGATTGTTGGCCGTACTCCGCACGTTTTCGCTGAAAAAAATCAAGCGGCTTATCAACGTGTTGAGGATGTAATGTCTGTAGGTGACGTCTTAATTTATTTGGCTTCATGCTGTCCGCTGCCAACACTTTCAGACACAGTGAACACACCGGTCTTTCCTCGTCTCCCACCGTAGTCAGAGTGAAGCCAAGCGCTAGATAAGCTTCGTCATATTTCCTCGTCTTAGCTTTTGGGAGATTTTCATTTGTCTCTTTACCTGTGTCTCTCTCCGCCTTTCTTTTCGTTACTGTTAAATATTTCTCCATGGTGTCTCTCGAGGGGTTTGTTGACAGCAATTTAAAAAGTTTTAAACTCCCGCACAGACTTTGACAATGAGAGCGCCACCGCACCACCTGCTGCCGTGGATGTGCAATTACACTTTACAAAGCAAAAGCAAAGCCTGTTCCCCGGGGTCACACGCGCCCCCCCCCCCCCCCCCCGGCATCGCATCGCGCCCGCCCCACTATTTGAGAAGGACTGCCTTACAGTGATGAAAATTCCAAAGATCCCCTATTATTTCCTGTTGTGGATCACAGTATCCAGATTTTTTTGCAGGATCCGGATCAGTCTTTGATATTTCCTAGAACCTATTGGGATCTTATCCTGTATTTTTTTGGCAAGTGTCGTGACCATTTATTGTCGAGTTATATACACATATGCTAAAAATGGCCCTATCTCACAATGATAAAGAATCCTTTAAAAAATTCCTGGATCCAGACGGTGATCCGGATCACTCCCAAAATCTAATCATTTCTTCCTTGTCCCATTTTGGACTTGTCCTGAAAATTTCGTCAAAATCCATTAATAACTTTTTGAGTTATGTTGGTAACAGACAGACAGACAAACAAACAGACAAACAAACCCCGGTAAAAACATAACCTCCTTGGCAGAGGTAATTAACATACAAGCGCTCGGGAGAGTGAGGAAGACCTTAGGTGGCTCATCTAGTACAGAGAAGTAAACTGGGCAGCAGCCAAAGCGTAGCGGTTGAGCTGCGGGGAGAAATGCTACAGAAATGCGTAGCAGCTAACTGCACAGGGAAACGCAAACAGTTTACTCACGGGTAGGAACAGTCCAAAAAGTCCAGTTCTCCCCTGGAGCACAAACAACAAGTCCTTCAGACGTGACGAGCACATGACGGCAAACAAACGCGTGACCTGTTTAATGGTCCAGTGGTGTTTGACTAGCAAAGACCTGCTTATGTATATACACCGCTGGCCTAACAAATTGGGAACACCTGAGCGAGGCACAGGAAAGATAATTACCAGGGCTGGGAACAGCTGATGGAAAATAAGGAGAGCGAGGGGGGCATGGTTGGACCCGCAGACTGTCAGCAGTGTGGGAAAGTAGGTCACAGAGGTTGTCTAACAGCTGCCGGTCAGACAGTAGCTATGGATATGGGAATAGCACAGAATACACAAAATGCACATATACAGAAGAACCAAAACCTACAGAGAGATCAGGACCGAGCCGGGGGGAAACCAAGCCAGCTCGGTTCCTGACAGAGCCCCCCCTTTAAGGGGTGTAATCCCAGACACCCAAGGTAACATCATTACCCCCCTGCTCCCAATAGGAGCAAAAGCAACAAACAACATGAACCCGGGTGGGAGGTAAGGGGAACAGGAAAGGAGGGAACTCAATACCCCACCGAGGGCCCACAATTAACCCCCCCAAGTCCACGGGTGTTGGGGCTCAGGAGGCCGCCCAGAGTCCCAGGCCCAGCAAAAGGTCCGGTGGACCGAGTCCAGCGGCCTGCAGGGAAACATGGGCCACCCGACGCGGGGAGTCGATTCCTCCGGCGGCCGACCCACGTAATTTTGCCACCAGGCCCGGAGGGGTGAAGCAGGAGGTGGCTTGCCCACCGGAAGGCTCACTGGTGGGTAACCAGACCGGGGAGAGGGGACCTCCATGGCGTCGGGCAGGAAAAAAGGGGACCACGGCGTCCTCAGGGTGATCCGCAACAGCACCTGCGGTGAACCCCGACTGGGCCTGCTCTGCTGCACCACTGGGCCAATGCTGCATCCACGGTGGACTCCAGTGGGAGCCTCACTGCCCCCATCGTAGGCCCTGACCAGGCTAATGCTGCACCCATGGTGAGCGGGCCAACACGCAGAAGTACCAGGCTGAGGGGGCAATCGATGTGGGAAGCCCTGACAACCTTGGCAGGAGGGACCAGAGCAATGGCGTCCTCCTCCGGCCAGACTGGACCCTCGGCGACCTCTGGCGGGGACTCTGCAGCACCCGCGGTGGACCCCGATTGGGCCAGAGCTGCACCCACGATGGTCCTGGTCTCGGACGTGGCTGCACCTGCGATGGGCTCTGGTTGGAGCACCGTTGCACCAGCGGTGACCCCCACTGGGGGCCTCATTGCTCCCGCGGTGGCCTCCCCAGCAAGGGAGGTAATGCTCCTAACACCAGCTGGTGCTGGATCCTGATCCTCGGCGGCTTCCGGTGAGATCAGCATCTCTCCGGCGACCCTGGCAGGGGGCTCCGACCTGGAGGAGAGAAAAAGAGACTGGGTCAGGGTCGCTGGCAGCGACGGAGCCTGGGGAGGCGGCCCCGGGGGGCTACTATGAGCTGCCTCGGGCCCTCCTCGCCATGAGTCGGGCAGTGTGACATTGACATATGCAAAATTGACACAATGGAGCACATTTGCCTGAACTCGGGCTCCACCACCATCCAGGACTCCGACAGCTTGGGGTGCGTCGACTCTGTTGTCTCGCCTGGTGCTGTGCCCCCGTCGGCCTCCTCTGGGGCCGCTAGCCTCCCGTCATCATCAGTAGGCGACCCCACTGGTGGCAGCTCCTCTCCGGCGACCCTAGTGAGGGGCTCGATGAGCATGGGAGAGAAGGAAAGTTTATGGTCACCGGCAATGTCAGAGCTCAGCGAGGGAAGCTCAGGTGCGGCCGGGAGTCGCACCCGACTCTCCTCTCTAAGAGCCAGACAAGATCTCTCGATCATAGGCAAATGAACTACAGGAGAGATAACTTGCCTGCGCTCGAGCTCTACCGCCATCCAGGACTCCCACGCTGCCGACGATGACGGTCCAGGTCCCGTTGGCTGGAGGTCTGGTCTGGGGGATGACTCTGCTGCGGCGGTCCCCGCAACAGGCATGATAGTGGTTGCAGTCCTGGTCCTCTGATGCTCCTCCTTGACCTGGCTGTTGACTGCGGTGAGCAGGTTCGCCCACTCCTCGTCTGATGGTGAATCCAGGGGTTGAGTAGGCGTAGGAGGTGGAACCCTCACAGCTGGGGAAGCGCGTCCTTGGACTTCCCTCTCACGGTGCTCCTCTTTGACCTGGCGGTTGAGCGTGGCGAGCATAGCTGACCACTCTGTCCACTGGCGTGGCCGCAGGGGGACCTCTCCATGCTGGCTCCGGGAAGGAATCGTCCAAAATCACCGGCTCCTCCACCATCTGGCGGCTGGGTTCTCGGATCGGCAGGCACTCAGAAGTTAAAGGAGGAGACACAGAGAGGGTAGAAAAAAAGGTTTTAGCTGCAGCCGGTAGAGGGAGCCCAGCGGACTGCTGTGACTGGGCCCCTCTCCTGGGAGACAGACAAGGTTTGTTACTGTCAAGATGAGCTGAAAGAAAAAACACTTGCCTGTCATCCCGTCCCTTGATGTTTGCTGCTGCAGCTGGCAGGCTGTCATCCCTCTCTGTGTCCACGGTGATACGGCCCTCTTCTACGGGTGGAGGAGGAGCCGTCTCCGTGGCTATGGAGGTGGGCGTTGCTGGGGAGAGCACAGCGGACCTCACGGCAACTGGAAAGGTGGTGGCCGCTGCCGACAAGGAGCACTTCTCCCGGCGTCTCGATGTGGAATGATGCTGTCTTCTGTTTTCCGGGACTGACCGTGCTGGACCAGGAGGAAGGTTGGGCAAAGAGTCCCGGAGAATGAAGGCCTGCTGGTCTCCAGGTCTCCGTCTCGGCACCCTGGGGAACGTCAACCCGGGGAAGGAGCGCTGGAGCAAGCGGACTGTGGAGAGCAGGTCGGCGAACTGTGGATAGTTCTATAACCCAGGATACATCTCCAGAACCTCCACAGCTCCTTCCAGGCACTCCAGCCTCTTCTTCGGTCCCTGGGCGGTGAGGGCCTCATTAACGAAGCTCTGGATGAACTCGGCGGCCCATTCCTCCTCCACCGTGGGATACCCCGCTGCCGTTCCTCTTCCTCGGCGAGACCGGGGCATAACGTTCTCCAAGCACAGGTCAGTCCAAAAAAGAAAAACAGTTCACAATGAAAAAAAAAAGTGATGTGTGAGTGAACCCGCTAAATCCTTTTTGCTGACTGGACCATTCTGTCATAAACTCTCCATGCGCTTTTCCACAGCGCACGGAGGAGGAGAAGGATGGAAGGATTTAAACGCAGTGGTTCACCACACACATTTATTGACAACACCGTGCAAAAATAAAGACTTACAGGATGGTATGATGATGTACACAAAAGACTGACACAGAAAGTGAACAGCGGACAGACCACTGTGTACCGTGGCCACAGGAAAGATAGCGAAGAAGACCTTACTGGGCAGCAGCCAAAACGTAGCGGTTGAGCTGCAGGGAGAAACGCTACAGAAACGCATAGCAGCTAACCGCACAGGGAAACGCATACAGTTTACTCACAGGTAGGAGCAGTCCAAAGAGTCCAGTTCTCTCCTGGAGCACCAACAACAAGTCCTTCAGATGTGACGAGCACACGACGGCAAACAAACGCGTGACCCGTTTAACGGTCCACCGGTGTTTGACTAGCAAAGACCTGCATATGTACAAACACCGCTGGCCTAACAAATTGGGAACACCTGAGCGAGGCACGGGAAAGATAATTACCGGGGCTGGGTACAGCTGATGGAAAATAAGGAGAGCAAGGGGGGCATGGTTGGACCAGCAGACTGTCAGCAGCGTGGGAGAAAGTAGGTTACAGAGGCTGTCTAACAGCTGCTGGTCAGGCAGTGGCTGTGGATACGGGAATAGCACAGAATACACAAAATGCACATATACAGAAGAACCAAAACCCACAGAGAGATCAGGATCGAGCCGGGGGAAACCAAGCCGGCTCGGTTCCTGACACAAATCATATACTAGCATCAAACGGTCCATAACAGTGGAGCTTACTAACCAAGGCTTTTTGAAAAAATAATTGTGTTTATTTAGGTTCTTTTATTTCATCTTTATTCTTCTTCTGTATGATCTTTGTATTTGTCATACTAGAATGTAATGAAATATGCTTAATCATGCTTAGTAGGGGTGGGAATTGTGAGGGATCTTGCGATTCAATTCGGATTGTGATTCTTGGGTCACGATTCAGTCCTATCACGATTCAAAGATAATCACGATATTGCGATATTCGAGTATCAAGATCCCATATATCTCAAATTTTTTTCACCTTATTCAACCTCAAATCATGTTCCAAAGTAAAATTGTTGATATCCCTTTCATATAATAATTCTTGGGGCTTCATTTTCCGCAGAGACATGTCTCTGCACACAGGGAGGGTGCTGGATGGTGCTGTTTGGAATAGACTCCCACTCCAGCTACATTTATCTGTCTCTGTGAACTCTTTTAAAAAGCAGCTGAAAGCTTTTTTGTTTAATGAGGATTTCCGTTGAGTTTCAGCTGCTTTTTAATGGTAAGTCTGATATTTTTTAAATTATTTTAATCTTGTGTTTTATCTTGTTTTTGTATTTTTAATTTTTTTTTTAATCTATCAACTTCCTTTTATTACATTTTATTGTGCAGCGCTCTGTGACTATACTGTATGTCTGTGAAAAGCACCTTAAAAATAAACTTTACTTACATGACACTTGTAGAAAAAGCTCCCTGCCGGTGTTTCGTTAGCGTAGCTGTTGCTAATGCTGCTCCAAGATGTGTGTGGCCCACCGTGTTCTGAGTGTTTTTTCTTTTTTTCATGCACCACTTCTTGCGGGTTGTGTGTCACGTCAAGGTCTTTCCACCCATCTTTCTTTTAAAATCCAAAAAGGCCCCACATTTGAGCTAACTTTGAGCTAACTGCTTCCTAACTTTCAAAGCTGGCTGCAACTAACGAGACAAGCTATGACTTCACTTGACAGGGTGTTTGCTTTGCGCCATTAAATGGACCGAAAATGCCACTGATTAACTGATAGCCCAAAAGTATCTACCTTATTCCTAGGCCCCATGATGCCTTGCATGAATTATGATAGCAACTTCTGGTATTAGTTTAGAATGTATGGTTGTCACTGAAATGGGACACTTTTCCTTGTTAAAAACAATGACTTTGGCATCAGAAATGCGGGAACACAGCCTTTTGCACCTCAGAAAGAGTAATATAATCATACCACTTCCCACGACTATCTAGGGATGGGAAGATGACCTTAAAAAGTGGCCTCGCAGACAGTAGTTTGCAATCCGTTTGTTAGTGCCGCTGCTAAGATGCTAACACTGTAAACAAATAAAAGCTCTGAGATATATCAATGTCTCCACCTCAATAAAGTCAGATGCATTCTGTTAAAAGATGTTGGACATAATCAGATTTACCTTAGAGCAGACGTAGAATCTAGTCAGAGCCACAAAAAACCACAACACCGTGCTTGGGTGTTTTAATGTCGGGGTAAATACAGACGGCTGCAGCTGTTTGTTCTACCCCGAAATTAAAATACTCATGCTACTGTCATGCCATGAATGCTTGTTATTTAACTTAACATGCATAGACATTTTCTGACAATTGTTCAGAAATTTATTGACCTATATTTTGTGATAATTTAAAAATTAATGCATGCTGAAGTCCATATCATTCAAAGGCAGTGCAACAAATGCAAAAAAAACTCCAAAAACTGTTTGATATCTTTCTTAAATCGTTAAGCCCTAGGAAGCAAATTGGTACTATTTTTTTATTTATTATTTTACTTCACACAGCCTTCATTCTGGTGACATATATAACACATAAATGTCAGATCTGTGACATTCATACAAGCGAAAACATACCTGATGTGCTCTTGTGTCTGTCCTGTGCTTGTACCACTGATTACACCAACAGTCCTTTTTCGTTTTCAGTGCATGATCTACGCATTGCCGGAGAGAAGCCTCCATTTATACAGTATGGTGTTGTGTTGTTATGGGGACACATTATTGTGTGACACGGGTGGTAATAATAATAATAATAAGTTTATTTATAGAGCACCTTTCACAGACAGAATCACAAAGTGCTTAACATGGTACAAAACAAAATAAAAACACAGGCACATAAAACAGTAAAAAAAACAAAAACAAAACAAAGTAGACAGTAAAGCACATAAAAATACAATCAGCACATAGTTAAAAAGCCAGGCTAAAAAGGTGGGTCTTTAGTTGCTTCTTAAATACACCAATGGAAGATGCAGATCTAAGTTCAAAAGGCAAGGAGTTCCACAGTCTGGGAGCAACAGCAGCAAAGGCTCTATTGCCTTTGGTTCTGAGCCTAGTACTAGGAACTACCAATAGATTCTGATGAGAAGACCTGAGAGACCTGCAGGGCTGGTATAGAGAGAGCAGGTCACTAATATAAAAAGGTGCCTCTTCATGAATGGCTTTGTAAGTAAGAACAAGAACTTTAAAATCAATTCTATAATTTACAGGAAGCCAATGCACGGAGGCCAAAACAGGAGTGATATGACAGAATCTACTGGACCTAGTTAGTAATTTTGCAGCAGCGTTCTGGACTAACTGTAGGCTGTGTAAAGAGGATTTGCTAAGACATGTAAAAAGAGCATTACAGTAGTCCAAACGTGAAGAAACAAAGGCATGAATAATGATTTCTAACTGAGTGTAGGAAAGCAATGACCTAATTTTAGATATATTCCTAAGGTGGAAAAAACAACTCCGGGTCAGAGATTTGACATGCTGATCAAAACTCATCGATTGATGGAAAATGACACCAAGATTTTTTAGTTTAGACCGTACATTAGAGCTTAATGAACCAATGCTATTAACCAACTTAGGAATTAGATTATCAGGTGCTACAATAAGGACTTCAGGTGTAGCCACCCTGGGTGGTGGCTACACCTTTCCGGTGGCTACACCTTTCCGGTTCGAGGAAGAGAGGCGGTCTCTTTGGCCTCCTCTCAGCCTGATGGCAGCGCCTGTATTGTGAGAGTGAGTTACTAATAAAGTCGTGTAAAGTTCAACGCTCGGTCTCGTCCTTGGTTCCCCTTTAACCAACATAACATTTGGCGACAAGGGTAAAAAGTATGGACGCGGGGGTTACTTCAATTCGGCCATTTTTGGAGCTTCCCGGTGAGTCGCCCATTCCTTGGGCAAGGTGGTTGGCAGCCTTTCAAAATTATTTAGTAGCATTGGACCTTGGAAGACTGGAGAAGTTGCGGGCACGGGCACTGTTGGTTCACAACTTAGGAATGGAAGGACAACGTATCCTTAGTACTTTAGGTGAGGGTGATAGCTTTGAAGAAGTGGTTGAGCTAATGGCGCAACATTTTCGCGCCCTGGAAAACGTCATCGTCCGGAGGATCCAGTTTCAGCAGCACCACCAGCGGAATGGCGAGTCAGTGCAGCGGTATGTATCAGACCTACGTCAGCTGGCCAAGGACTGTCAGTTTGGATCGTGAGAGGAAGAGATGGTCTGCGACCAGTTGGCGGAACATACCGTTTTCCCGGCGACAAGGTGGAAGCTCCTCACATACTCAGGCGAGCTGACGTTAGCCATGTCCATCAAGTTAGCTCAACAGTTTGAGGCGGCAGACAAGCTATCACGGGAGATTGGTGAGAGGGTGTCACACCGCCATTTAGAACCACAGTTGACAGCACAGGCAGTGGACCCTGACTGCGACAATGGCGTGGAGGATGATGAAGAATGCACTAATGCTGTCAAGATGAGGTCCACCTTGGGATCGCCCAGGTGTTTGAGTTGTGGGTCCACCAAGCACCATTATAAGGCTAGAGAGTGTCCGGCAAGAGGAAGATGCTGCAGCAAGTGTGGACTCGTGCATCATTTTGCAGGGCATGTTATAGGTTCGAGTGAGGGGACCTGAGACGGAACGAGGACCCCCCCCCCGCTCCAACTCCCACGGTCATTCATACCGTATCCCCAAGTACCAACAGCTGTTCCTATTGCATGGTGGAACTGGATGGGGTAACGGTGCCGCTACTGATTGACATGGGAGCACTGAGATCCGTGTTGAATTGGTCAACCGTGAGGAGTTTCTTCCCACATTATCGAGGAGAGGCCATTCAGCGCTGCTGTGTGGGTATGGTGGAGGAAGATTGGCCATGGTGGGATCGGTGGAACTGATGGAGAAGAGTTGGAGAAGAGTGGTCGGGCTGTGGTTTGTGGGACCAGTCGGTTCCGCGAACGGTTGATGGAGCTGTTTGGGACGAACCTTTGCCTTGTATTCTGGACAATGAGCAGGACCAACCCCACCCAGGGCCATCGCGGGAGGGTCCCAGTGCCAGTGCCCAAGTCGCCCTAGCTGAGGGAACTGGGTGGTGTGGTGGGACGCCCGTGACGGTGGGTGGCGCCGAATGGATGATCCATTCTACTCCTGGAGTTCGGCTGGAAGGTACCGGTGAACAGGGGGTCACAACGGCTTCATCGGCAGCGAGAATGAAAGAGAACAGGGCAGGACCGGCTGGCACGGTGAAACGGTGTGCCAAACAGAGACACTGGAAGCCGAGTAGGGCCCCTGTGGGGGTCGCGGATGTGGTCCGACCCAGAGAGGAGGCCCGGTCAAGAGGTGTTCGGGGCAAACGCTGACGAGAAGATGACCGGGGTGGCTCCAGGTGGTGGCTGTTGGCGAGGATGCCTACCTCCAGCTATCTGATGGTTCGTGGAGGCATCCCAATGAGCTGCAGCGCACCCATCTGACGGTTTTCCAGGGGATGGTTCCTCTACTGGGGCAGACTGATGATTGGGCAATGCACATGATGCATGGTGATGGAAATGGGGGATAACTGAGTTGTAAATTAGTTCTGGTAATGAGATTGTTTTGTGTTTTATATCATTTATTTTAGGAACACAGCGGTTTTCTGTTTAGTGGGCTGTTCCTTTAGTATAGATGGCAGAATAATCCGTCTTGTCGTGTGGGGGTGGGACAGTAGTCCACTGTTCCCCCTTAGTTTTAGTTGTTTTGAGTGGGTGTGATAGGTGTTTGAGGTGTTTCGGGCACGTCCCACTGGGAGGAGACCCCAGGGTAGACTCAGGACTCGCTGGAGAGATTATGTCTCCCAGTTGGTCTGGGAATGCCTTGGTATCTTCTCTGAAGAGTTGGAGCAGGTGGCTGGGGAGAGGGACGTCTGGGCTTCTCTGCTTGAACTGCTACCTCTGCAACCCGGACCTCTGGAAAAGCGGTAGAAGATGGATGGATGGATGGATACACTCATGGAGATATTTAATACCCCATAGATTTTTACAAAATTACCAACTAACACGACAAAAAATGGGCAGATTCCATGGCGCAGTGGTTAGCAGTGCGGCAGCACAGTTTACCCTCGGCCGGGGGATCGCAGGGATCATGAGATCGTGGGTTCGATCCCTGCCCCCGGCCAACAGTGATCTGTGTGGAGTTTGCAGGTTCTCCCCGTGTTGCATGGGTTTACTCCGGGATTTCTCCGGTTTCCTCCCACATGCCAAAAACATGCAGGTTAGGGATACGGGGCGCTTGCGCACGCAGCGACCGGCAGCTGGTGGCTTGTCACCGGACTGCAGAACAAATCTACCTACGGGTACAAAATAAGTACAAAAAAAAAAAAAAAAAAAAATAGTGGGAGGCATCCAGGAGGCATTCTGACCAGATGGCCTTACCACCTCAGCTGGCTCCTTTCAATGTGGAGGAGCAGCAATTCTACTCTGAGTCTCTCCCGGATGACTGAGCTCCTCACCCTATCTCTGAGGGTGAATCCAGCAATCCTACGAAGAAAGCTCATTTCAGCCGCTTGTATCCATGATCTCATTCTTTCGGTCATTACCCAAAGCTCATGACCATAGGTGAGGGTAGGAACATAAATTGACCGGTAAATTGACAATTTTGTCTTAGAGCTCAGCTCCCTCTTCACCACAACAGACTAGTACAATGTCCGCATCACTGCAGATACTGCTCTGATCCATTTGTCAATCTCTCGCTCCATTCTCACCTCACTTGTAAATAAGACCCTGAGATACTTTAACTCCTCCACTTGAGGCAGGAGCTTGTCTCCAACCTGGAGAGGACAATCCACCTTTTTCCGGCTGAGAACCATGGACTCGGACTTGGAGTTGCTGATTCTCATCCCAGCCACTTCACACTCAGCGGCAAACCATCCCAGTAAGACCTGTAGGTCATTGCTGGATGAAGCCAACAAGACAACATCATCTGCAAACAACAGAGATGAGGTCCTGTGGTCACCAAGCATGACACCCTCAGTTCCTTGGCTGCACCTAGAAATCCTGTCCATAAAAATTATGAACAGGATCGGTGACAAAGGGCAGCCCTGGTGGAGTCCAACTCTCACTGGGAATGAGCCCAACCGAGTGTTGGCAATACGAACCAAACTCTCACAACAGTCATATAGAGACTGGATAGCTCGTAACAAGCTGGTACCCCATACTCCCAAAGCACTCCCCACAAAAAACTACGAGGGATGCAGTTGAATGCCTTCTCCAAGTCCACAAAACACATGTAAACTGGTTGGGCAAACTCTCACAAACCCTCAAGGATTCTCGAGAGGGTAAAGAGTTGGTCCAATGTGGCACTGCCAGGCCGAAAACCACATTGCTCCTCGTGAATCCGAGGTTTGACCAATGGCTGGACTCTCCTCTCCAGTACCTTGGCATCGACCTTCCCAGGGAGGCTGAGAAGTGTGATCCATTTAAAGTTGGAACATACCCTCCAGTCCCCTTTCTTGAAGAGAGGAACCGCCACCTCGGTTTGCCATGCCAAAGGCACTGCACCCAACCACCACACAACATTGCAGAGGCGTGTCAGATGTGACAGCACTACAACATCCAAGGCCTTGAGGTACTCAGGGTGAATCTCATCCACCCCCAAGGCCTGGCCACCAAAGAGTTTTTACCACTACAGCTACATCAGCCCCTGTGATGGGCGAATCGTCCCACTGGTCCACAAGCCCGGCTTCCTCTGTGGAAGGCGTGTCAGTGGGATTGAGGAGATCCTCGAAGTATACCTTCCACCGCCCGACGATATCCCCAGTCGAAGTCAGTATTGCCCCATCGGCTCCATATACAGTGTGGACAGGGAGCTGCTTCCCCCTCCTGAGCCACCGGACAGTTTGCCAGAATCTCTTCAAGGCCAACCGAAAGTCTTGTTCCATGGCCTCACCAAACTCCTCCCACACCCGAGTTTTTGCTTCAGCAACCATCCGAGCCACACTCTGCTTGGCCTGCCAGTACGCCTCAGCTGCTTTGGGAGTCCCACAAGCCAACCAAGCTTGCTAGGACTTCTTCTTCAACTTAATGGCTCCCCTCACCACTGGTGTCCACCACTTGGTTCGGGGGCTGCCACCACAAGATACACCGACAACCTTGCGGCCGCAGCTCTGGGCAGCTGCTTCAACAATGGAAGTGGAGAACATGGCCCATTCAGACTCCATGTCTCCAGACTCCCTCGGAAGGTGGTCGAAGTTCTTAAGGAAGTAGGAGTTGAAGACCTCCTGGACAGGGGCCTCAGCCAGACGTTCCCAACACACCCTCAATATACATTTGGGTCTACCAGGTCTGAATAACATCCTCCCCTGCCATCAGTTGCATGGCAGATTCTATTGGAAAATAAATCTCTTCAAAATAAAAAAAAAGCTTTACAAAAACATGAAAAGACTTGTCTTTCAATAATTAAAATATTAAACCTCCATTCAAATAAATATTTGCAAAAGAACTTAAAAAGTCTATTCCCCTTGTCAGCAAAATGAACCAAAATCCTCACCTCTGTTAACCTGCCCTCCTCTATTCTCATAAAGTCTGTAAAGATGGTTTATACAGGACAACTTATATCACTGAAAGGATTGGAGCAAATGGAAAAGAAAAATCAGGAAAATTCAAGGAAAATTTGCATATTTTGTAGAAAAAACTTTATAGGAAAGGTAACATGTTTATCATAAAATATGGCTAATTTATAGGAAAAAGAGTAATAAATTGATCAGAAAAGCAATAAATCATCAGGAAAACATTGCAACTGTATTTTTTAAAAAGTTAACTTTCCAAGAAAAATGTTTACAATGAAAACCTCAGTAACTGGTGAGAAAACTGGATATGATGAGAGAGAGAACTATTATATATATATATATATATATATATATACTGTATATATGTGTGTATATATATACATATATATATACATATATATATATATGGTTCCAAGGTTGTCATAGCCAGGAGCGGCACTGGGGTTAAGCTCCCAGTGCTCAAAAAATGCTCCTTATGGTGTGCGTCTCAAAAAGCCTCTGACAACTAAGTCCAACTCCTAGCCTGCCCATGTGGTTTAGTCTCTAAGCCCGGCGGAACTGCTTTTACTAATAGGAGAAGGGGCGAGGGCGGATCTCTGGCACCTTAAAACCAGATGCTTCGGGTAGATGGTGGCTCGTCAACCTGGGAAGGTAGCCCATCTAGGGGAAGGTAAACCCTGATTTCAAACCTCCGCTGCCTTGCGGCATACCCGGTCACGGGAAAGGCTTCGGGAGTCAACCCTGAGGAAAAATCCGGAGTCGGAGCCCCTAAGGCAGTTCTATGTTGTGCTCAACATCGTTCTGGCGGCTCCTGCAATGGCGCTGGTGCCAAACTGTAGCAGCCCTGCTGTTCCTTTGGATTCATCAGTGACGTGGAGAGGGGGGACATGCTGCATGGGCAACATCTTGTCCTCCATATCTTCCTGCCCAGGCTTGAATCCTACCAACGCCCAACGCTGGAAGGTAGAACACCGGATCACTGGAGAGGACACTCCAGCTTCGCCTTTGGCGTAGACAAAACATGGGGAATGACAGTTACCGGTTATAAGCCACCGCTCAATTGGCGTAGAGCGCGGCGCCGGGGGTTGTTCCCGACGGTGGGAGGGATCATCGGATCTCACTGGACAGCTACCGCCCGCCTCAAGCTGGGCAGCCCCCAGCCAATAAGGTGTTGTCCCGCCACAGCTTGCTTTCCTCATTGGGTGCATGGGGATGAGGAGAAGTCCGAACAGCAGGCTGAGAACCTTCGCACCAGGCAAGACAATAAAACAAAAGAGACCAACTCTAAAACTGGGAACTTGGAACGTCCGCACTATGATGACAGGACTCGCTGCTAACCTCAAGGACATCAACGACACCAGGAAGACTGCCATCATCAATAATGAGCTGAAGAGACTGGGAGTGGATATAGCCACTCTCCAGGAAACACGGTTGGCTGACGCAGGCACACTGAGAGAGAAGGACTACACGTTCTACTGGCAGGGAAAGGGCAGTGACGAACACAGGGAACACGGAGTGGGCTTCGCAGTGAAGAACACCTTGCTGAAGATGGTGGAACCGGGCAGCACTGGCTCTGCACGACTCCTCACCCTCCGCCTGAACACCACTCAAGGCCCAGTCACCCTCGTCAGTGTGTATGCCCCAACACAGACAGCCACACCAGAGGCAAAAGACGAGTTCTACGAGAATCTCGCAACAACTGTCAGGATCATCCCCAACTCTGAACAACTCATTCTCCTTGGAGACTTCAATGCCAGAGTGGGTGTTGACCACGACTCCTGGCCCTCCTGTCTTGGACCTTTTGGCGTGGGCAGAATGAACTACAACGGACAGCGGCTGCTCGAGTTCTGCACATATCACGATCTGTGCATCACAAACTCGTTCTTCAAGACCAAGCCCCAACACAAGGTTTCCTGGCAACATCCGCGCTCAAAGCACTGGCACCAGCTGGACTTGATCCTGACCAGGCGCACCTCACTGAAGAACGTGCTTATCACCCGTTCGTTCCAGAGTGCAGATTGCGACACAGGCCATTCATTGGTGTGTTGCAAGGTCAAGCTGCAGCTGAAGAAATTCCATCGTGCTAGACAGCCTGAAAAGGCACGGATTGACACCAGCAAGATGGCTCAACCAGAACTTGTTGAGCAGTTTGCCTCCACTTTTGAGAAGGAACTTGGTGTACCACAAGAAGGAGAATCTGCAAAGCAGAAGTGGGAAGAGCTGCGAAACACCATCCACCACACAGCCTTGGCTACCTTTGGGAGGAAGACCTCGAAGTCACAGGACTGGTTTGATGCCAAGTTGACCGAGATGACCCCCGTCATTGAAGCCAAGCGCTCAGCACTTGCTGAGTACAAGAAGTACCCAAACGAGAAGAATCTCCAGATTCTCAGGGCTGCGAGAAGCAAAGTTCAGCAGACTGCTCGGCGCTGTGCCAACGAGTACTGGACTCAGCTCAGCCAAGACATTCAAACCGCTGCCATAACAGGGAACATCCGTGGTATGTATGATGGCATCAAGAAAGCACTTGGTCCGGCTCAGAGCAAGATGGCCCCCCTCAAATCCTCCACTGGGGAGATGATCACAGAAAAGAACAAGCAGATGGAGAGATGGGTAGAACACTACTCCGACCTCTACTCCAGACAGAACACCGTGACACCGTCAGCTCTTGATGCCATCGACTGCCTGCCATCCATGGACAAACTTGACACCGAGCCAACCATCGACAAACTCAGCAAGGCCATTGATAGCTTGGCCGCTGGCAAGGCACCCGGCAACGACGGCATACCCCCTGACCTGATCAAGCACTGCAAGACCGCCCTACTGCTGCCATTGCATGACGTCCTCTGCCAGTGTTGGAAGGAAGGTGCCGTACCACAGGACATGAGGGACGCCAAGATCATCACCCTCTACAAAAACAAAGGGGAGAGAAGCGACTGCAACGACTACAGGGGCATCTCCCTCCTCAGCATTGTTGGCAAAGTCTACGCACGAGTTGTTCTCGTTCGTCTACAGAAGCTTGCCGAACGTGTCTACCCCGAGTCTCAGTGTGGCTTCCGCGCTGAGCGATCGACGGTAGACATGATATTCTCCATCCGCCAACTCCAGGAGAAATGCAGAGAACAGAACATGCCCCTGTACGTCGCCTTCATCGACCTCACCAAAGTGTTCGATCTGGTCAGCAGAGAGGGCCTTTTCAAGATCCTGCCAAAGATAGGATGCCCACCAAAGTTGCAAAGCCTCATCAAATCATTTCACACCAACATGCAGGGGATAGTGCAGCACGACGGCAACATCTCAGAGCCATTCAACATACGCAGCGGAGTGAAACAGGACTGTGTACTTGCACCAACCCTCTTTGGGATTTTCTTTGCTATGCTCCTGAGGCATGCCTTCAGCACAGCAACAGAGGGAATTTACCTGCACACAAGATCTGACGGCAGGCTTTTCAACCTCGCCCGCCTGAAAGCCAGAACCAAAGTACGCGAGGCTCTAATCAGAGACATGCTGTTCGCAGACGACGCTGCAGTCGCAACCCACACACAGCAGGAGCTTCAGACCCTGATGGACCGCTTCTCCCAGGCATGCAAGGACTTCGGGCTTACCATCAGCCTGAAGAAGACTAACGTCTTGGCGCAAGGCACGGAAGCACCACCAACCATCACCATCGACGACTACGAGCTGGAGGTCATGAATCAGTTCACGTACCTGGGGTCCACGATCAGCAACAACCTCTCCCTTGATACAGAGATCAACAAGAGGATCGGAAAATCAGCCTTCACACCCGCTCGCCTCACCACACAAGTGTGGGAGAATCCCAAACTCTCTGTCAAGACCAAGATGGCAGTGTACAACGCCTGCATCATCAGCACACTGCTCTATGGGAGTGAGACGTGGACAACATACGCCCGGCAGGAAAAGAGACTGAACTCCTTCCACTTGCGCTGCATTCGCCACATCCTGGACATATCCTGGCAGGACAAAGTGCCCAACACAGAAGTTCTGTCCCGCGCCGGCCTTCCCTCCATGTTCACTCTACTCAGGCAGCGCAGGCTCCGCTGGCTAGGCCACGTTCACCGTATGGAGGATGGCAGAATCCCCAAAGACGTCCTCTACGGAGAACTGGCAACTGGCAGGAGAGACGTTGGCCGCCCACAGCTGCGCTTTAGAGACATCTGCAAGAGAGACATGAAGGCCCTGGATATCAACACAGAGCACCGGGAGGACCTTGCAACGGACCACTCCAAATGGAGAGGCACCCTGACCAGACAGCTCAAGGCGGGTGAAGAGAGACTGACTGCTGCAGCAGTTGAAAAAAGGACCCGCAGGAAGAACCGCCACAGACCCAGCAGCACGGAGACCACCCACCAAGTGCGACCTGTGTGACAGGGACTGCCATTCGCACATCGGCCTGTTCAGCCACAGGCGGTGCTGTTCCAGCAGAGTAGACGTTTAGGATTCTCTTCCATGGTCATCATAGACCGACGGAGGCCGACGATATACAGTGATCCCTCGCTACTTCGCACCTCACCTTTCGCGCCCTCAGTGCATCGCGGATTTTTCAAAAATATTCATCAAAAATTCAAAATTGAGAAAAAATGGGCGGGCGCTAGCAGAAGGCAGGGAGACTACATTAGAACATCAGGTATCAACACGGAGAGCCCGCACAACTCAAAATCCACCTCTCTGTTCGCTGTTCTCGTGTTGGCTCGGCTTGGGAATCTCGCAAGCTGATTGGCCGAGACGTTTTACCCAGCTTCTCTCCCTGCCGAGCGCCCATACCCAGCGAAGGAAGACCGCATTCATTGTTCTTTATCGCTCGTGTTGCTTAGTCTCGCCGCATGGAACTTTTCGCAGTTCTCTTGTGCCTTTTTGTGCGAAATAGTCTTCCCGTCGAGCCACTACGCCGCCTCCTGCAGCTTCTCCAGCTCTATCGGAAGCTGCCCTCGACGATCCTGCGCGTCTAGCACCTGACGATGAGGCGTCACCTGAGGAGCAGTAAAGCTCTCATTAACCTGTGCAGTAAATCATCTTCATCTTGAGTTACGTATCTTGTTATAAGAATAAAAGAGTTCTAAAAACATATTTATGTACACTTTATTTACATCTACGTATGTATGTACACTTACACACACACACACACACACACACACACACACACACATACACACACACACACACACATCATATGAGAGAGAGAGTGAGAGAATGAATGTACGTATTATTTATGGGTGACGTCATTAGGGGTGACGCTACTTCGCGGTTTTTCACTTTTCGCGGTCGGTTCTGGAACCCATTAACCGCGATAAGTGAGGGATCACTGTATATATACTGTATATATATATATATATATACGTATATATATATATACATATACACTACCGTTCAAAAGTTTGGGGTCACTTAGAAATTTCCTTATTTTTGAAAGAAAAGCACTGTTTTTTTCAATGAAGATAACTTTAAACTAATCAGAAACACACTCTAATATCTAATATACATTGCTAATGTGGTAAATGACTATTCTAGCTGCAAATGTCTGGTTTTTGGTGCAATATCTACATAGGTGTATAGAGGCCCATTTCCAGCAACTATCACTCAATTCAATTCAATTCAACTTTATTTATATAGCGCCATTTCACAACAACAGTCATCTCATAGCACTATCAACTGTAGGGGGGAACCCCCACAGTTGCAGAAAGACCCCAGCAATCAGGCGATCCCCTGTGAGCAAGCACTTGGCGATGGTGGAGAGGAAAAACTCCCTTTTAATAGGAAGAAACCTCCAGCAGAACCAGGCTCAGGGAGGGGCAGTCATCTGCTGCGACTGGCTGGGGGGTGAGGGGATAGAGAAGAAGAAAAGAACAGACATGTAGAGAGCAAACAGCACGATGGGGACTCAATCTATGGGAGAGAACAAACAGATGTTAATGACCAGCAAAAAAAATATTTCATAGAGAGTGAGGAAAGGAGTGAGGCCCAGTGCATTACTGGAGGTCCCCCGGCTGACTAAACCTATTAGCAGCATAACTAAGGGAGGGTTCAGAAACACATGATCCCTCCCTAATTGTAGGCTATATCAAAAAGGTAGGTTTTAGCCCTATTCTTAAAAACAGAGATCGAGTCTGACTCCCGAATCCAGATTGGCAGCTGATTCCACAGGAGAGGAGCTTGATAACTGAAGGCTCCGCCTCCCATTGTACTTTTGGAGATTCTAGGTATTACAAGTAATCCTGCATTTTGGGAGCGTAGTGCTCTGTTAGGATAACACGGTAGGATCAGATCTTTTAAATAAAAAGGAGCCTGATTGTTTAGAGCTTTGTAAGTAAGAAGAAGGATTTTAAACTTAATTCTAAACTCTATGGGAAGCCAATGAAGGGAGGCCAGAACCGGAGAGATATGATCTCTCTTTCTAGTACCTGTTAAAACTCTTGCTGCAGCATTTTGGATCAGCTGAAGACTTTTTAAAGATGTTTTAGGACAGCCTGATAATAAAGAATTACAATAATCTAATCTCGAGCTAACAAAAGCGTGGATCAGTTTCTCAGCATCACTCTGAGACAAGATGCTCCTAATCTTGGCAATATTACGCAAATGATAGAAGGCAGTCTTAGAAACAAATTTAATATGTGAATTGAAGGACAAATCCTGATCAAAAATAACTCCAAGGTTCCTCACAGAGCTATTAAGAGAAAGAGTAACCGCATCCAAACTGAAAGTTTGATTTGGAAAGGAATTTCTAAGGTTTTTTGGACCAACAAGAATGACTTCAGTCTTATCTGAATTTAATAGCAGGAAATTACAAGTCATCCAAGCTTTGATTTCCTTAAGACAGGCTTCTAACTTGGCTAATTGATTACTATCATCTGGCTTCATTGACAGGTATAATTGTGTGTCATCTGCATAACAATGAAAATGTATACAGTGCTTTCTAATAATGTTGCCTAACGGAAGCATAAATAAACTAAAAAGAGTAGGGCCTAGCACAGATCCCTGTGGAACTCCATGACTAAGCTTTGAGTTGAAAGAAAACTCATTATTTACATGAACAAACTGGAACCTATCAGATAAATAAGATCTAAACCATTGCAACGAAGTTCCATTAAGTCCAACATAGTGTTCTAATCTATCAAGTAGAATATTATGATCGATAGTATCAAAAGCTGCACTAAGGTCTAAAAGGACAAGTACAGAAACTAGTCCATTATCAGATGCAATGAGGAGGTCGTTAGTGACCTTCGCTAAGGCTGTTTCAGTACTATGATGGATTCTAAACCCAGATTGAAACTCTTCAAGTAAACCATTTCCCTGCAGGTGGTCAAATAATTGCGTAGCAACAACTCTAAGATTTTTGAAATGAAAGGGAGATTAGAGATTGGTCTATAGTTAGCTAAAGCTCCTGGATCTAGCGTTGGCTTTTTGAGTAAGGGTTTAATTACAGCCGTTTTAAAAGCCTGCGGTACATGGCCTAAAGTTAATGAAGAATTGATTATATGAAGAATAAAGCTACCAATAAGTGGGAAGACTTCTTTAAATAACCTGGTAGGAATAGGATCTAAAAGACAAGTTGAAGGTTTGGATGAGGAAACTATTTTGTCTAACTCACAAAGGTCGATTGGAGTAAACTCATCAAGACAGACATCAATAGAAGGAGTTCAGGTTCAGGTTCAGGTTCAGGTTACTTTATTTGTACCCGTAGGTAGATTTGTTTTGCAGTTGGTGACATCCATATTTACAAGCCACTAATTACATTCAACATAGACACAAACACAGGCACACATCTTACAAAATAGGTAAATATAAAATATGTACAATATAATTTTTATAGCTTGTTCAACTCTTTGACAGCAGCAGGGACAAAGCTGTTTTTGTAGCGCTGGGTTCTACTTTTTGGGACAGCAAACCTCCGTCTGGAGGGAAGAAGCTGAAAGTTGCAGTGCAAAGGGTGGGAGTCATCATTTAAAATCGAGTCGGCCATCCTCTGTACTTGTCTGGTGTACAGGGATGTCAGGCTCAGCTGTGACTCACCAAGCAAACGACTGGACCATCTGACTACCTGATCCAAGGATTTCCTCTGTTTCAGTTTTATCTGACCAAACCATGACATTAAAGAAAGGATAAAACAGATTCAATAAAAGCCCGATAGAACATAGTCATTATGGTTCGGTCAGTTTGGAAGCGTGCAAGTTTCCTCAAACAATGCAAATTTTGCTGACCCTTTTTGCACACCCTTTCACAGTTCACCTCAAAGTTCAATCCACTATCAATAATTGTCCCAAGATATTTGTACGATTGTACACATTCGGTGGTCTGGCCTTTTAGTATGGTGACTTTGTGCCTGGGAGTTTTCCTCCTAAAGTCAATAATCATATCTTTCGTTTTTGTTGTATTCAGCTGCAGGTAGGAATCCTCACACCAGTGAAACAAAGTCATCAACTACTGGGCCGTGGCCACTCTCACCATCCTGGAGGAGACTGACAATGACTGAGTCATCAGCATACTTTATAATGTGTCTGTTGTCATGTCTGCTCCGACACATGTTTGTGTACAGGATGAAGAGTAGTGGTGACAACACACACCCCTGAGGAGAGCCAGTAGAAGAGCACTTTAGGTCAGACAATGTGCCATTGACCCTTACTCTCTGCGTCCTGTTGGTTAAGAAATCCAGAATCCAACCCACCAGATTATTGCTTAAATCAAATTGTTGCAGGAGCCTTTCAACTAAAATATGAGGTTGGATTGTATTAAAGGCAGAAGAAAAGTCCACAAATAAAAGCCTGGCGTGTGTCCCATTAAAATCCAGATGTTTAAAAAGCATGTCAAACAGAGTGACGGTGGCATCCTCCACTCCTCTGTGAGGCCTATAGGCAAACTGCAGAGGATCCAATGCATGTTCAGTCTGCCTTAGGACCTCACATCTGACCAGTTTTTCAAAAATTTTCATTAAAATTGAAGTCAAAGCAACTGGTCTAAAGTCGTTTACCGTTTTAGGACAGCTGGATTTTGGAACGGGAACAACCACGGCATCTTTCCAGATCTTAGGCACATGTTGTGTCTGTAAGGACTTATTGAAAATATAATGAAATATAGGACTCAGTTCATGTGCACAGGACTTTACCAGGCGTCCACATATATTATCAGGGCCCTGACTTTTGTTCACTTTTACAGCGCGGAACTCCCTTTTAACATCCTGCATCTCAATATTAAAGTGCTGATTGTCTTTGAGTTTCTGTTTCAAATCTTGGATTTCTGTGCTAAAATCAAAGGAGTCAAAACGACCATAAAAACAATTAAGAGCATTAGCCAGCTCTGTGTCTGAGCTAAAACCATCTAAAAACACACGATTACTGCGCTCTGTGCTCTGAAGGCCTGCAATAGTTTTCATACTGGCCCAGGCCGAACCAAGTTTATTTGCTGCCATCTTGCTTTCCAACTCTGATTTATAATTCTGTTTTGCTCTTAAAATTTCGGCCTTCAGCTCCTTGGTGGCAACCTGTAGCGCAGAAACAGACCCTTGTTTAAAGGCAAGAGCTTTCCTCTGTAAGCAGGATTTAACTGATTTAGTAACCCATGGTTTGTTGTTGGGATATATTTTGACACGTTTACGTGGAACAAACTTATTTTGACAGTGAGCCATGTATGAGCATGTGAGCTCAGCCAGAGAGTCCAAATCATCCCCGCAGGCCATTATGAACATCTTCCAGTCTGTACAGTCAAAGCATTCCTGGAGGCTGTGCTCTGAATCTTCTGTCCACACATCAATGTCTCTGGTCTCCACCTTGCCTCTTCTGAGAGCAGTTTTATATGTGGGCAGCAAATGAACACAGTTGTGATCTGATGATCCTAAAGGAGGAAGGGGGAGTGATTTATAGGCCCTCTCTATGGATCCATAGCACAGGTCCAATGTCTTTTTTCGCCTGGTTGGGCAGGAGACATACTGATGAAAGTTTTTAAGTGTCTTCTTTAAAGAAACATGGTTAAAATCCCCAAGAATGAAGTTTGGCGCCTCTGGAGAAATTGACTGCAGCCGCTGCACCACATCAGAGATGGTGCTGGAGGCGGAGTCAGCGTCTGCCCTCGGATGAATGTACACGGTTGTGATGAAAAGTTGGGGAAACTCTCGAGGCAAATAAAAGGGGCGTAGTGACACAGACAGCAGCTCCACATGGGGTGTACAGATGCGCTCTCTGACCGTGACAGATGTGCAGTACTGCTTATTAATGTATAAACATACTCCGCCCCCCTGACGCTTCCCAGTTACCTCTTCCTGTCGATCCGAGCGCAGCGGAGCTCCAAAGCCGTCAATCCACAGGTCTGCATCTCGATCATGCGCAGTAAGCCAAGATTCAGTGAAAGCCATGACGCAGCAGTTCTTAAAATCCTTCTGGTAACGTACATTGCCTTGAATTTCCTCCACCTTGTTTCTCACAGACTGTGCATTCCCAAAAATGATCGAAGGAAGAGGAATGTTACCAAACTGACGTCTCCTAAGGCGCAATTTCACACCTCCACGTCTTCCACGCTTCCTCCTGCCGCTTCTTTTTTCACCGCTGTGACCGTCTCTCAAAATAAAGTCCGGCAGATGAAATTTGGGCGCAATCAGAGACTCTGCACCAGCTGTGTTAAAGCGCAGCAACACGTCCCTGGAATATTGTATTCTGCCCGCTATTCTGCTCGTCATGGAGCCGAACGCGTTTACCTCAGAGACAAAGAGCCAGAACACAGAAAGCAGCAGTGCGAGATATGAGAGGAAATCCATGTTGCAGATACTAGGGAGCTGTTCGCCATATATTCCACAAACGCTCCAGAGCAGAAACGACACAGAGGATTTTCTAAAAACGTAAAAAAGTACAAAAAACACACACACGCACACATGCACTATATCACCAAGCTGCTGGTCGCTGCGTGCGCATGCGCCCCGGAGTTGTAGTAGTTACAGTATTTAAGTTAACTGTGGGAAGAATCTGATTGATTTTATCTCTGATGGATGAAATTTTACTATTGAAAAAGTTTATAAAGTCCTGACTAGTAAGCTCTAAGGGAATGCTAGGATTGACAGAGTCCTGACTCTTTGTCAACCTGGCTACAGTACTGAAAAGAAACCTGGGATTATTCTTGTTCTCTTCTATTAATGCAGAGTAATAACTCGTTCTAGCTTTTCTAAGAGATTTTTTATAAATTAGAAGATGATTTCTCCAAGCTAAATAGATTTCATCTAAATTAGTAGAGCGCCATTTTCTTTCTAATTGACGAGTCTTCTGTTTTAAGGTACGAGTTTCTGTGTTGAACCAAGGAGTTAGAAATCTCTGATTAGACTTTTTCTTTTTTAAGGGGGCCACCAAGTCTAGAGTCTGATGCAGAGAAGCTGAAACACCATCCACCATGTTATCAATTACAGAAGGAGCAAGCTGTCTATAGCTTATTTCCGTTGTGTTGACACATGGCATAGAGGAAACAATCTGCATAAATTTGGAAACAGCATCATCTGAGAGGCATCTACTGTAATAATATTTTTCTTTAGGAGCCAAATAGTCAGAAATAGTAAAATCAAAGGTTAACAGACAATGGTCTGACAGTACAGGGTTATGAGGAAACACTACAAGATTTTCTATTTCTATGCCATATGTCAAAACAAGGTCCAATGTATGGTGGAGGTAATGAGTAGAATTTCCTACTTTCTGAGAAAACCCAATCGAATCTAATATTGAATTGAATGCCACATTAAGGCAGTCACTATCTACATCCACATGTATATTAAAGTCCCCTACTATAATTATTCTATCAGATTTCAGCACTAAATCTGCTAAGAAATCAGCAAATTCGGATAAAAATTCTGAGTAGGTTGATGGGGGACGATAAACTATGGCAAATAAAATTGGGTTTAACCTAAAATTGCTAAAGTGCCCAATACTGAGGACCAGGCCCTCAAAGGAATTATAACATGTTTTTTGCTTTACATTAACTAGTAATTTGGAATGGTAAATTGTTGCTACTCCTCCTCCACGACCAGAACTTCTGGGTTTTTGACAGTTTAAATAACCAGAGGGAGTTGATTCATTTAAACCAACATAATCCTCTTGTCCTAACCAAGTCTCTGTGAGGGAAATTAAATCAATCTGATGATCAATTAACAAATCATGGACTAACAGAGACTTGGGAGTTAGAGACCTAATATTTAATAAACCACATTTAATTTTTAAATTATGAGGAGGAACAGAGGCCAAATCATTCAATTTAGAGGCTTTATGTTTAATTTGAGTTTTACCAATATTTTGCTTTATCACTTTGGGATGCTTATACATTATATTTTTATTCACTTTGGAGGGAGCAGACAACGATTCTCTGATGGGGAAGACAGGGGCTAAGCTGAGGGGTGGCGGATGAAGAGGAGCTGCAGAGAGGCGTGTAAGACTGCGACTCTGCTTCCTGGTCCCAACTCTGAGTAGTCAGGGTTTTGGAAATTTGGATAAAAAAGATGCCAGATTGTTAGATAAATGAGAAGCACCATCCAAAGTGGGATGAATGCTGTCTCATCTCATAAGACCAGGTTTTCCCCAAAAAGAGCTCCAATTGTCAATGTAGCCCACGTCATTTTTAGGACACCACACAGACAGCCAGCGGTTCAAGGATGACGAGCGGCTAAACATGTCATCACTGGTCAGATTGGGGAGGGGCCCAGAGAATACTACAGTGGCTGACATCGTTTTGGCAAACTCACACACCGATTCTACATTAAGTTTCGTGACTTCCGACTGCCGGAGACGGATGTCATTAATGCCGGCGTGAATAACAATTGTGGAATATTTACAGTTACTTTTAGCCAGCATTTTCAAATTTGACTCGATGTCGCCTGCTCTGGCCCCAGGAATACATTGGACTATGACCGCTGGAGTCTCTAGGTTCACGTTTCTGACTACAGAGTCGCCAATGATCAGAGTTTTTTCCTCAGCGGGTGTGTCGCTGAGCGGGGAAAAACGATTAGAAACGTGAACAGGTTGGTGGTGTACCGGGGCTTTGCGACTAGGCTTCCTTCTCACCGTCACCCACACAGTCTCCTCGCTGCTGAGGAGAGCCGAGGGACCGCTGACAGTGGGACCTAAGCTAGCTAGCTCCGCTGCAGCTAATGGGCATCCGTCAAGATTAACTGGCGCAGACGGTGTTTCAATGCAGCGGAGCCGGGATTCCAAATCAGACAACCTCGCCTCGAGCGCCTCAAAAAGACAACATTTATTACATTTACCGTTATCGCTAAAAGAGGCAGAGGTGTAGCTAAACATCTGACAGAGAGAGCACACCAGAGGAGGAGAGGAAAGAGAGCTAGTAGCCATAGCTAATGGCTAGAGAGCAAACCACACAGGCAGACAGCAAAACAGGAAGTGACGATACGTTACCACAAGGAAGTGACGATCCCACTCCAGTGTTCTAATGGTACAATGTGTTTGCTCATTGCATCAGAAGGCTAATGGATGATTAGAAAACCCTTGTACAATCATGTTAGCTCAGCTGAAAACAGTTTAGCTGGTTAGAGAAGCTATAAAACTGACCTTCCTTTGAGCAGGTTGAGTATCTGGAAAAAAATATTATTTCAAATACAAATCATTATTTCTAACCTTGTCAATGTCTTGACTATATTTTCTATTCATTTTACAACTCATGGTGGTAAATAAGTGTGACTTTTCATGGAAAACACAAAATAATTGTCTGGGTGACCCCAAACTTTTGAACGGTAGTGTATATACAGCCGTGGACAAAATTGTTGGTAGCCCTCTGTTAATGAAAGAAAAACCCACAATGGTCACATAAATAACATGAATCTGACAAAAGTGGTAATAAATAAAAATTCTATGTAAATTAACCAATGAAAATCAGACAGTGCTTTTGAATTGTGGTTCAACGGAATTATTTTAAAAAACAAACTCATGAAACAGGCCTGGACAAAAATGATGGTACCCCTAGAAAAGATTGAAAATAATGTGACCATAGGGACATGTTCAACCAAGATGTGTCCTCTAATTAACATCACATGTGTCTACAAACTTGTAATCAGTCAGTCGGCCTATTTAAAGGGTGACAAGTAGTCACTGTGCTGTTTGGTGACATGGTGTGTACCACACTAAACATGGACCAGAGGAAGCAAAGGAGATAGTTGTCTCAGGAGATTAGAAAGAAAATTATAGACAAGCATGTTAAAGGTAAAGGCTATAAGAACATCTCCAAGCAGATTGATGTTCCTATGACTACAGTTGCACATATTATTCAGAAATTTAAGATCCACGGGACTGTAGCCAACCTCCCTGGACGTGGCCGCAGGAGGAGACGGATAATATGAATGGTAACAAAAGAGCCCAGAACAACCTCTAAACACATTCATGGTGAACTCCAAGGTCAAGGTACATCAGTGTCAGATCGCACCATCCGGCGTTGTTTGAGCCAAAGTGGACTTCATGGGAGACGACCAAGGAGGACACCACTGCTGAAAACAAATCATAAAAAAGCCAGACTGGAATTTGCCAAACTGCATGTTGACAAGCCACAAAGCTTCTGGGAGAATGTCCTATGGACAGACGAGACAAAACTGCAACTTTTTGGCAAGGCACATCAGCTCTATGTTCACAGATGCAAAAATGAAGCATACCAAGAAAAGAACACTGTCCCTACTGTGAAACATGGAGGAGGTTCTATTATATTCTGGGGCTGCTTTGCTGCATCTGGCACAGGGTGTCTTCAATCTGTGCAGGGTACAATGAAATCTCAAGACTATGAAGGTATTCTAAATCACCCTTATTGTCATTCAACTGTACAACCAATCATGTACAGTAGAACGAGATTGTGTTTTACCTATCTACTGTGTTAATCACACACACCCCAAGTGCAGAATCAGAGGGCCGCTGCCATGCAAGGCGCCACCACAAATTTCCCTCCTCCATTCCATTATTGGAATTATTTTTCCATTATTATTATTCTAGTGAGAAATGTGCTGCCCAGTGTCAGACAGCTTGGTCTCAGTCGCAGGTCATGGGTCTTGCAACAGGATAATGACCCAAAACACAGCTAAAAACACCCAAGAATGGCTAAGAGCCAAACATTGGACTGTTCTAAAGTGGCCTTCTGTGAGCCCTGATCTAAATCCTATTGAACATCTGTGGAAGGAGCTGAAACACGCCGTCTGGAGAAGGCACCCTTCAAACCTGAGACAACTGGAACAGTTTGCTCATGAGGAGTGGGCCAAAATACCTGCTGAGAAGTGCAGAAGTCTCATTGACAGTTACAGAAATCGTTTGATTGCAGTGATTGCCTCAAAAGGTTGTGCAACAAAATATTAATTTAAGGGTACCATCATTTTTGTCCAGGCCTGTTTCATGAGTTTGTTTTTTAAAATAATTCTGTTGAACCACAATTCAAAAGCATTGTCTGATTTTCACTGGTTAATTTTCATAGAATTTTTATTAATTACCACTTTTGTCAGATTCAAGTTATTTCTGTGACCATTGTGGGTTTTTCTTTCATTAACAGAGGGGTACCAACAATTTTGTCCACGTGTGTGTATATATACACCACCGTCCAAAAGTTTGGGGTCACTTAGAAATTTCCTTATTTTTGAAAGAAAAGCACTTTTTTTCAATGAAGATAACTTTAAACTAATCAGAAATACACTCTATACATTGCTAATGTGGTAAATGACTATTCTAGCTGCAAATGTCTGGTTTTTGGTGCAATATCTACATAGGTGTATAGAGGCCCATTTCCAGCAACTATCACTCCAGTGTTCTAATGGTACATTGTGTTTGCTCATTGCATCAGAAGGCTAATGGATGATTAGAAAACCCTTGTGCAATCATGTTAGGTCTGCAATGCTGTAATTGCTGCAAATGGAGGATTCTTTGGTGAAAGCAAAGTTTGAAGGAAAAAATTATTATTTCAAATACAAATCATTATTTCTAACCTTGTCAATGTCTTGACTATATTTTCTATTCATTTTACAACTCATGGTGGTAAATAAGTGTGACTTTTCATGGAAAACACAAAATAATTGTCTGGGTGACCCTAAACTTTTGAACGGTAGTGTATATATATATATATATATACATATTGTCACGACCTGAACTATCTTTTCTCTGCGTTCAGGTTGTCCAGTTCGCTCCTGCTCCGGGGTAGTCCGTGCCGGGTCTTCCATGGCCCGCTCTTTGACAGCGCCCAGCTGATTGCCAGCTGTCTAGTTCAGCTGCGCTGGGACAGCTGTCTCCTATTTCCAAATCATCTCCCCCATTTAAGCGAGCAGCCGAGAGTTACTCGTCGCTGCGACCTCGCTATGGGAAGACGTTCCTTGTGTTTCCCACGACTGTTAGCTCCTACGACTAGCTTCAGTCCGCCGTTACCTCGGCGCTTCACCCAAAGTAAGTGTTGCGACTCGGCGTGTATTTTTCCCTCGCCGCCTCTCTAGCCTTTCTCCCTGGGTGGTATGTTACCCTTAGTTCTGTGTGTGTTTTAGCCCCACGTGGCTCTTTACTTTTCTGTTCGTTATTTTGTGTAGTGTGTGCTTTGTTAATAAACTACGCTAACCCACTGGTCGCCCTCGTATCTCCTTTCCTGGCTCGTGAGAGCCAGAGTTATGACAGTAGGTCGCAGCCCTAGTGAGACGGCCGCGACCGTGAGTTGGCTGTAAGGACTCGACGCCTTTTTTTCTCTTCCTCTGGGTACGGGCGAGCCAGTATCATGTCTCCTTCCAAGAGACTCATGCGGCACCCAGGCCACGATCTCTCGGAGACTCTGGACCTTGTGGACGGAACGTTGTTCACCACGGACCTCTACGATGCCCCCAGCGAGATACGCTGGCGCCTGGAGCTCGCCGAGGGTATGCTTAACTGCTTTTCTCGCTACTTCCTTCTCCCCGAGGTTAAGGCGAGGAGGGCAGACATCTCTGTGGCCTGGGAGAGGCTCCATAGGCTGGAGGAGAACTCCGGCAGGAAGCCGAGGACAGAACGCCTTCGCTCCTCGCTTCGGAATCCCGCTCCTGCCGCCGATCCAGTCCAGGAGTTCGCCTCACCCAGGGGTGATCCCCAGGATAGAGTGACGTCAACCGGGTTTCCCCCGGAGAAGATGAGAATGACAGCGATGCGCATTGCGGATCGAGTGGCAGCCGCTTCTTCCGCCGCCGTTCCCCCCGTAGCCATGAAGAACGTGATTGCAGCAGTCAGGCTGGTCGAGAAGAACCCGGAGCTGAACGATTATCCGGAATACGCTGACCTGTTGGCTTCGCTCATCGCACAGGAGCGGCGTTTTCCCGACCTCACGTTCAGAAGACGTCGCTCCCAAATTCCCCACTCATCTCAGCGAGAGTCCCGTCCGGATCCCGCTCCAGGAAACCACACGAATTCCGCCTCCCAGCCTGCTGTTGCTCCCGTGTCTCGCTGAAGAAGTGAATCAGCTGCTCCCGCTCCTGGGCCCGCTCTCCCCGCTGTCCCGTCAGCTTTGGGCCCCCAGCTCTCTTCAGCTGTTTCACCCCCCTCTTCGTCATTCACTCCGGCCGCTGGGAGAAGCGCAAATTCATCCCCAGGTGTTCCCGGTCCCGATCCGGTGCGGGTAGCACCGCCTCATCTGTCCGGGGGGTTCCCCACTTCTATCCGGTTGGGAGAAGAGAGACTCGAGTCCCTTGTAGCGGGTTCCACCGGCCCTCCGGGAATCAGGCAAGTGTCCTTTCATTCTCCTCCCATTTTGAGTGAATTGCCTTGTTTGATTCCTGGGGGAGGAGTTCAGGGTTCACAGTCCCCTGAGCTCTCTCCTCCCGCTGCAAAAACTGAATATGAACCTGCGTCCTCTGTGTCTCTTCCCCTTGAGTGTGCCCCGGTGCCAGGTGTACACCGCTGCGCGAGGAGGAGGCGGCCTGTGGCCCTGGAGGGTTTTGCCCCAGCCCCGCAGCCACGTTATGGGCAGAGGAGAAGGTCGAACTGCCTGTTGGAGCCAGCGCCGACGATTAAGCGTCCCCGGGTCTCCACGGAGGAATGGTTCGGCCCAGCAGAGTCCAGATCTCCTGCCCCCACGCCAGGTGGGCTGTCGACGCGGTCTTCGGCGTTTGGAGGTCGTTTGACTGTGGAAACCATCATGCCGGCTGCGGAGCCATTCGCAGTCGAGTTGGAGCCGGAGGACGGAGTCCTGCACGCTGAGCCCGGAGCATCGAAGTCCTGGATGGCGGTAGAACCCGAGATCAGGCAAGTGCTCTATTTTGTTTTTCTCTTCTCTATTCTGGAGCATTATTGCCTGTCTCTCGGGGGGGCGGGCCGGGTGCAGCCGTCTGCTGCGCTCGAGCCTGTTCCGCCGGGCTCTGCCGCTGCCGGTGATCCTGATCCCGGTTCCTTTTGTCCCTCTGAGCCTCTCCCCAGGGTCACCGGAGACGAACCTGCTCTGGGTGCCATCTCGGAGGTTCCGGTTCCCTGCACGGTGTTCGCCTCAGATGCTGCGCCCGGGAGTGCTGTCTCGGTCCAGCTGGAGTCCACCGGGAGTGCTGTCTCGGTCTAGCTGGAGTCCACCGGGAGTGTTTCGCCGGTCCAGCTGGGGTCCACCGGGAGTGTTTCGCCGGTCCAGCTGGGGTCCACCGGGAGTGTTTCGCCGGTCCAGCTGGAGTCCACTGGGAGTGCTGTCTCGGTCCAGCTGGAGTCCACCGGGAGTGCTGTCTCGGTCCAGCTGGGGTCCACCGGGAGTGTTTCGCCGGTCCAGCTGGGGTCCACCGGGAGTGTTTCGCCGGTCCAGCTGGGGTCCACCGGGAGTGTTTCGCCGGCCCGATCGGGGTCCACCGGGGGTGCTGCGCCGGCCCGATCGGGGTCCACCGGGGGTGCTGCGCCGGTCCGGGTAACGGTTAGTGTGGGAGCTGGAGGATTGTGTTCGCCTGACGTCAGGCTGACTTCGTCCCTTGCCTCCATCATTTCTCCTCCTGCCGCTGTTGGGGTTCCTCTCACCCGGGCCAGTTTCCCCCTACCCTTGTTGCCATTAGATGGCAGGCTAACTTTGCCCCTGGCCTCCATCTCTTCTCCCCCTACTACTGTGGGGGTTTTTCTCACCTGGGTCAGTTTCCTCCTGCCTTTTCCCTCAGGGAGGAAGCTGCACCAAGACTTCTCCCTCAGCTCTCCGTGGTCTGAGGTCACGGGACGACCGCCTGGGAAGCCATCTGGCTGGTTCGGTGATCTGGGTCGGCCTCCGGAGAAACTGTGTCTCCTAGCCTGGGACTCGGGTAGGCCACCCGAACTGGTGTTGTGGTTCCTGGCCTGGTGGTGTTCGGGCCGCCCGCCGGACAAGCTGTCATCGCCTGCCCCGCTCCACCTGCCGACGTCCTGGAAGAATTGACTGACTGTTTGTTGCCTTGCGTTTGATTGTCCTCCCTAATTTAATACTTTTCAGGACATCAAAGAACTCTCTGCCCTAGAGTCCTTATTGTGGGGTTATCCCAGTTAAAATTTCCTTGGACTATTTTCTTTGTTTTATAATCCCAGTATGATCCTATTCTAATTTCTCCTTAAGTAGCATTTGCTTCACATTGCCTGGCCTAATTCCGAGTAGTCTTGTTTTCCTGTATTTATATCCTCCTCCAGACTGTTTAGTGACACTTTTGTGCTAATACGTGTTTGAGGAGTTGTTCCTTTTGTATTTTTATCTTCATGCCAATTTGCAGTTCCAGGCTCTATTTTTGGATCTTATGCCCGGTTTGCATCCTTTGTATATTCTGTTTTGGTCGGGGTTTACTTGTGTAAGTCTATTTTTTCAGAGTTTTGTAGTTTTTGGCCTTGGGGACATGAGTTCTTTTTTATTGTCCTCACCCTAAGTTATTGTGAACTTTTTCCATGACTGTGCCGCTATGTCTCTGCATTTTGGTTCTTGTCGTTTCTCCCCACCTCCTGTGGTCACCTGCACAGACCGTCTGGCCTCTGCAGGGGAGGGGGTGATGGTTTTTTTTTTGGGGGGGGGGGGTTAAGATTATTATGGTATCTGACCCTATACTGTATCTAGGTTTTGTTTTGTTTTTTTTTTTTTTTTTTCCCCTGCCTCCTTTTTCTGGTCCCTCACTTTCTCCCAGATCTGGCCCCCACCGCCCTCCCTGGTCTTCCCTCGGGGGGGGTTTAGGCCGCTCCAGGAGGCGTGGCTCGGGGGAGGAGTACTGTCACGACCTGAACTATCTTTTCTCTGCGTTCAGGTTGTCCAGTTCGCTCCTGCTCTGGGGTAGTCCGTGCCGGGTCTTCCATGGCCCGCTCTTTGACAGCGCCCAGCTGATTGCCAGCTGTCTAGTTCAGCTGCGCTGGGACAGCTGTCTCCTATTTCCAAATCATCTCCCCCATTTAAGCGAGCAGCCGAGAGTTACTCGTCGCTGCGACCTCGCTATGGGAAGACGTTCCTTGTGTTTCCCACGACTGTTAGCTCCTACGACTAGCTTCAGTCCGCCGTTACCTCGGCGCTTCACCCAAAGTAAGTGTTGCGACTCGGCGTGTATTTTTCCCTCGCCGCCTCTCTAGCCTTTCTCCCTGGGTGGTATGTTACCCTTAGTTCTGTGTGTGTTTTAGCCCCACGTGGCTCTTTACTTTTCTGTTCGTTATTTTGTGTAGTGTGTGCTTTGTTAATAAACTATGCTAACCCACTGGTCGCCCTCGTATCTCCTTTCCTGGCTCGTGAGAGCCAGAGTTATGACATATATGTCATGAGCTCCCCCTGCGCTTCTCCATAGTGCACGGTGAGGGGAGAAAAAGGACCAGGATTTAAGCACAGGTTAAACACCTACACACATTTATTGATATGACAAGCAGACGAACAGTAACAGTTAATGTTTCCTCAGAGGCTAGGAAGTCCTGCTGGATGCTCTACAGTCAACGGGGAGAGACACCGGGGAAAAACACACGCAGCAGTTACTCACAGAGCTGGAGCAGTCCAGTGATCCAAATTAGCCCCGAGGGAAACCGTCCTTGGTTGACATGACTCCATGCGAACACTGTCAATGAAGTACAATGACCCAGCAATGCATGATTGGAGACAGGATCCTTAAAAACATGCATTGCTGGTTTCCCAAATTAGTTCCACCTGGGCGAGGAGCGAGAAGATGGCATACGGGAGTGGGAACAGCTGGTAGCAATAGAGAGGGGGCGTGGTCTGACCGGCAGACAGTTAGACAGTGCTCACTCCAGCATGAGCGCAAGAGGCTGCCTCCCCGCTGCTGGCCAGACGGCAGTGGCTATGAGCACGGCAAAGCACACACAGAAATACATACTAACATACATACAATGTGGCACGTACCCATAAAGCGGCCAGGACCGAGCCGGGGGAAGCCAAGCCGGCTGGGTTCCTGACAATATAGGCTTCAGACTTCTGAAAATTGGTCTTTTTTTTTTCTTTACAGTTGTAAATTTTGGATTTTTTTGTCTTCTTAGAAATGTGTGTGTGTGTGTCTGTGTGTGTGTTGGGGTTGCTTTGGCATTTGGAAACTCTGGTTTTTCTCATGGAAATCTGTTTTTCTCATAAATTTGCGGCTTGCTTATAGTAATAAATATGTGATTTTTTAAGTTGTAAATGACCATCTTTTATCATATTTTTGCATCTTTATTCTTGCAAATTTGTACTAAGTTTATACTTTGTCGTTCAACAAATTGCTAACTTTATGAATTTGTGTTAAATATTCATCATAGCAGTTGTCACGGTGGCCCTCACGAGCCACCATAAGACGCCAGCAGTCACCAGTGAGTTGCAGTGATGTTTTATTAAGAGGTGCAGGAACAGAGGGTAACACACACGACAGTGCAGGTAGGACAATCACAGGATAACTTACAATGAATGATGAATGGACAGCGTCTGAGCCGGGGAACGCCCGATGCGTCAGATGATGTAGTAACGAAGGTGAAGTCTCACAGAAGGTAGTTTAACAGACCGTAGTATAACAGGACGTGTCAAAACAGAACGTACCTTAACAGGGAAGTATAACAGGAACTTTAACAGAGACTGCTGCATCGGGGAGCATTCAGCGCCTGCTTTTAACCCCGGTCACTAATGACCCCGAATGCAGCACAGCTGTTGACTCTGACAGCAGGGAGCTCCACCGGGCGCTGTCACAATAAGAGCCCGGGGAGCTAGAAGGAATCCTCTGCTGTCAAAGCCTGGAAATGATATAAGATCCGAGTGCGGACGGAACCAGCACTCGGATTGTAACAGTACCTCCCCCTCAAGGCCGAGCACCTGAGTGGCCCAAGTAACACCCAAGCCCCCCCACCCCCCTAGAGTGGGCGGATGGGGCGCCGGTAGGAGGGAGAGAGTCAAAAAGAACAAAATGATAACAGGGGACCAACAAAGCAATTACAGAGACAGGTTGAGGAAAAAAAAAAAACCAATACTCCCTAACGTGTGGGTAACAGGGACAGAACCCAACAGGCAATACATACATCGATATTAAACAATAAATGGACATAAGACAGAGGAGGGAAAAAAAACACCGATTACAGCCGAGAAAAAAAAAAGGAATGAGACACAAAATCACATATCAGGCCCCCCCGCACATCCCAAAAGTTTACAGATGAATATAATGAAAAAACCTGGGATGACTGCAGTCCTGGCTCTGAGGCATGGGGGCTGAAAGTTCGGGGGGCCGTCCGGCATCAAGCGGCCACAATGCAGGCAGGGGGGAAAAGGACAGTTCGGGCGGCCTACCCCAGTCCCATGCTCGGAAACAGTTAATTTCAGGCAGCTGGACCAGGTCGCCAAACAGGGGGTCCAATGGGTCGGGAGGCCGGCCCAGAGAGCCAAATGGGCGCGGCAGTCCTTCAGGCGGCCGACCCGCATCGCTTGTCCACCAGAACCGTAGGGGGGAAGTAGCCGGCGGTCTCGCTGGAGAAGGGAAAGACAAGGGAGAACCGGGCAGAGCGTTCGGAACCCCAACGGCCCCAGGTGGAGATGGGTTGAGCTCCTCAGGAGAACGAGGAAGGTGACGATGGTGAAGATGAAGATGATGGAGATGAGCCCGTCCAGTATCCGGCGGCAGGGGATCTGCAGCTTCCCCACCAAACCTGGAAACAGCTGGTGCCGTGTCCTCATCGGACCCCGATTGGATCGCGGTTGCTCCCGCGAAGGACCCCGATTGGGTCTCGGTAGCATCCGCGTTGGACCCCGATTGGGTAGGCGTCGCACCAGGACTGACCTCCAACCCCGAACCCGGAACCTCTGGCACAGCGGGCGACTTCAGATCCGTGCCGGCGACCCTGGGAGAAGGCTCGGGAGAGAGAAAAGAACCGGGATCAGGATCACCGGCAGCACCAGAACCCGGCGAGACAAGCTCGGATGTAGCGGGTGGCCGCACCCGGCTCGCCTCCCCAAGAGACAGGAAAAAGTGCTCCAAGATGGAGTAAAGAAAGACAAAACAGAGCACTTGCCTGATCTCGAGTTCTGACGCCGTCCAGGACTTCGGCGATCCGGGCTCTGACGGAAGGAGGTCGTCTTCAGGCTCCCACTCAGCTACGTTGGGCTCCGCAGCTGGCATGATGGTACGGGCAGCTCCTGGATCCTCCGGCACCGAAGCCCACGCCGACGGCCTGCACGGCGTGGTGGCAGGGGACCCTTGACCCGCTGGACCGGACCGCTCGTCCGTGGAGCCCCGGGGACACTTTCTCGTCGGCGCAGGTTCCACACTGCAGTCCACCCTCCTCTTCCGCCCACGACGTGGCTGCGGAACCGGAACCAGGCTCTCCAGAACTGCAGGCCCCCTCCTCATCCCGCGACGTTGGCCTGGCGTCGAGGACCGCTCAGCGGAGGGAGACACAGAGGATGCGGGGTTAATCATTACAGCCATAGCAGGTGGTGGGAGCTCGGGGAGCTGTGAACCCCGAACTCCACCTCCAGGAGTCTGACAGAGCAAATCACAATAACGAGTGTGTGAATGAATTTGGACTTGCCTGTCTCCTGAAGGTTGAGTGGTGCCTGCTCTAGCGGACGTTGCTCCTCCCTCTCCCCGCTGGACGGTGACAGCGGGCCTCCTGGAAGGATGAGGTGGATCCGCTGGAGATGGTTTTGGGACAGGACTCGCCAGGGCTGGACTCGGAGCACACACAGCGGCCAGGAAATGCATCGAGGAGAAAGGGGCGACAGCCGAAATGAGCCGGGCACGGCACGCTGACGAAAGAGCGGGAGATGGCCCGGGGGGAGATGAGGCTGTGGGGAATCCCCTCTGACGAGGCGCAGGAGAGGCAGCTGTGCAAGGGATTAAGCCCTTGCGGCAACCCGGAGCTGGATCCGGACGGGGTTCACGCTGAGGAGGGTTATGGAGGTTACGACGGTCTCTGGTGGAAGGCGAAGCGAAAGTGATGTCCGGGAACCGCCGCTCCTGTGCGGAGACAGAGGCGAGGAGGGCGTCGAACTCGGGGAAATCACGCAGCTCTGGATTCCTCACCACCAGTCTAACTGTCGCCGTCACATGCTTAATGATTATGGACGGGTGCACAGCGGAGCAAGCAGCAGCCACTCGGTCCCGGACCTTGATTGCAGTCAGCTGCAGCTCCTCCGGGGGAATCCCGAGTGACATCGTGCTGGATGGGGAAAGACCTCTGGATGGCGCGAACTCCCGGGCCGGAGTGGAGGCAGGAGCAGGATCCCGAAGCGAAGGGTGACGTCTCCTCCTCTTCGGCTTCCTGCCGGGATTTCCCTCCAACCCACGGAGTATCTCTCGCTGTGCGGCAATGTCCAACCTCCTCGCGCTCACCTCAGGATGACAGGCGAAGCGGGGAAGATAGTCGAGGACCTCCTCAGCTTGGTCCAGGTACCGGTGCATGACGCTGCTGAAGTCGAGGAGGGAGGCGATGTTAAGGATTTCGTCCATGCACTCGAGGGCGTCTGCGAGGACATCACTCGGACTCTGAGTGCGAGACCTCCACGACGGCATGCTTCAGCAACGGTACCCAGACAGGAAAGAGCAACAGTCCAATACTGCTAAACTCACGGTGAATGGCGTCTCGGCGCGACGCCCCTCTCTGGACATACTGGCAGCAGTCTACTGTCACGGTGGCCCTCACGAGCCACCATAAGATGCCAGCAGTCACCAGTGAGTTGCAATGATGTTTTATTAAGAGGTGCAGGAACAGAGGGTAACACACACGATAGTGCAGGTAGGACAATCACAGGATAACTTACAATGAATGATGAATGGACAGCGTCTGAGCCGGGGAACGCCCGATGCGTCAGACGATGTAGTAACGAAGGTGAAGTCTCACAGAAGGTAGTTTAACAGACCGTAGTATAACAGGACGTGTCAAAACAGAACGTACCTTAACAGGGAAGTATAACAGGAACTTTAACAGAGACTGCTGCATCGGAGAGCATTCAGCGCCTGCTTTTAACCCCGGTCACTAATGACCCCGAATGCAGCACAGCTGTTGACTCTGACAGCAGGGAGCTCCACCGGGCGCTGTCACAATAAGAGCCCGGGGAGCTAGAAGGAATCCTCTGCTGTCAAAGCCTGGAAATGATACAAGATCCGAGTGCGGACGGAACCAGCACTCGGGTTGTAACAGCAGTCTGTCGTGGGCAACAATGACTGTTTCATTTAGGTCTGATCAGATTCCTCCACGCAGCTCTGTCCTTCCTCTGTCAGGAACTCCTGTTTATATATCTAGCTTCTTCAAGTTTCTTTTTACAGTGTCTTTAAATCTGAGCCTTGGTCAACCTTGATTGCGTTTGCCCTCGCATAACTGTGAGTAGAGTAACTGCTGAGGAAGACGCTGGTGATCCATCCTCTCAACATGTCCGAGCCATCTCAGTTTCATCTGTATTAGCATGTCCTCCATTGATGGTAGACCAGCTCGTTTCAACACTTCTATGTTGGTTATCTTGTCTTTCCATGAGATGTTCATTATGGCTCGAAGGTGTCTCATCATGCACGCGTGGAGTTTCTTTACTTGCACTCTGTAGACAGTCCAAGTTTCAGCACCGTACAATAGAGTAGCTAGTACTGTTGCACTGTACACTTTGCATTTCACATGGATAGACACATGTCAATTGTTCTACAGTCTCTCCCTCAAGTTTCCAAACACAGTGCTCGCTCTTCCCATTCTGAGAGATAGTTCATCCTCCATCCTAGCATTCTCTGAAACAGTACTCCCTAGATACTTGAAAGTCTTGCACTTGACTGGTTGCTCTGTACCAATGCTGATCTCTTCTGGTAGTGATGTTGATAACTGGAACTCTGGTGGTTGATAAAGGCACTCTGTCTTCTTGATATTGATTTTGAGGCTGAATTGGCTAGCTGCTCTTGCAAATTTCTTCACTAAAGATTGCATATCTTCCGCACTTTGTGCAACTAGAGCACTGTCGTTGGCAAAGAGCATTTCTCTTACTACCTTTATTAAATTAAATTAAATCACCCTTTATTGTCATTCAACTGTACAACCAATCATTTACAGTAGAACGAGATTGTGTTTTACCTATCTACTGTGTTAATCAAACACACCCCAAGTGTAGAATCAGAGGGCCACTGCCATGCAAGGTGCCGCCACAGATTTCCCTCCTCCATTCCATTATTGCTGAGCACCAAGCTGGACGGCAGGAAGTTCCACTTTTATATGGTCTTCAGCATGACCTGGCCGGGATTTGAACCCCTGCCTCCTGGGTGTGGGGCGAATGCTCTACCAACTGAGCCACCACTCCGGTATTGAGTGTTTAAAGTGATGTCTTACTCTTGCCTTTAAACTGTGCCACATTGAACAAGTCTTCTTCTTTCCTTGTTTGAATGTATAATCCTTCTGAAGTGTCTTTGAAGGCCACCTCAAGCATGGCTGCCAGATATAGCGAGAAGAGTCTAGGCACCCGCACACACCCTTATTTCACCCCGTTGCTTACTGAAAAGTCTTTAGATACTGAACCACTCATTACCATGTTTGCTTGCATCCCTGTATGGAGTGCCTCGATCAGGTTGACAAACTTCTCTTTACAGCCATATTTCTTGAGTACCTGCCAAAGTCCTTGTCACAAAACAGTATCGAAGGCTTTACTGAAGTCTATGAAGACTACATAAAGTGACATGTTCTGTTTGATACACTTTTCTTGAACCTGTTTCAAGCAGAAAATCATGTCCATTGTGCTTCTTCCACTTCTAAAGCCGCACTGGGTTTCTGGTAGTACATTCTGCGAGATGTGTTCATTGAGTCTGTTCAGTAGTACACATGAGAGAATCTTACCAACATTGGCTAGCAGTGATATACCTCGGTAATTTCCATAATCTTTCCTGTCACCTTTCTTGAACAAAGGCACAATACTTGCATCCTTCCAGTCTTGAGGTACTTTCTGGGCATCCCATATCTCTTGGATGAGCTTCTGCAGGCAGTTGGTCAGCTGAACACCACTAAATTTCCACACTTCTGCTGGAATTCCATCCCTTCCTGGAGCTTTACCTTCCTGTGTTGTCCTGATAGCTGCCATTAGTTCATCAAAATTTGGTGATTCATCCAGGCTTGATACAGCTGGTCGCTGCACTAGAGCTTCTTTAGCCTCTTCAGTGAGATCTCCAGGGTTGTTTAGTAGTTGGTCAAAGTGGTCTGCAAATCTGTCCAGGATCTTGTCTTTCTCCTGCAAAACCGTTTCACCATCCATAGCCTTTAGTTGGATCAATCCTCTTGGTTTAGGGCCATAGATTTCTCTCAAACCTGTGAAGAATGTTTTCATGTCCTTCTTGTCTGCTGCAGTTTGAAGTTCCTCTGCTTTTTCATCCCACCAGTTGGACTTCATCTCTGGTGTACTTCTGTAGCTCACTCTGAGCCTTTGAGTATTTCTTTTTCTTTGATCTTGTGTTACACTATAGGTTTTCCTGCCTAGCTGTATTCCTCGCTTCTAGTAGCTTCTTCAGATGTTCATCATACTCATCAAACCAATCTTGATATTTCCTCTCAGGGTGGCCTAATACATCACTCGCAGTCTGATACACCGTATTCTTCAGTGTTGCCCATTTCTCTTCTATGTCATTCTCTGAGTTGTTGCTGTCCCAGTCTTTCAAGTTTTCATCCATTTCCTGTGTAAGTTCTTCCTGCTTCTTTTGGCCTTTCGGTGCACTAGTGTTTAGCTTCCGTGGTGGCTTCGCACCCGTCCTGCAGTGCTGTTTTCATCTGCAAATCCTTAATCTAGATCTCAGTATAACATGATCAGTACCACAGTCCGCACCTCTCATTGCTCTGGTGTCCAATACATCCCTTATGTCTCTCTGCCTTACTATTATGTAGTCTAACAAGTGCCAGTGCTTGGATCTCAGGTGCATCCATGTCTTCTTGTGTGTGTCCTTGTGCTTAAATAGAGTGTTGGTTATCACAAGGTTGTAGTCTGAACATAGTGCAAGTAGAAGTTCTCCATTAGCATTGCACTTGCCTACTCCATGACTGTCTTGCACTCCTTTCTATTTCTCAGTGTCCGAACCAACTCTGGCATTAAAATCTCCCACGAGAATCAGCCTGTCATCAGTCGGTACACGCCTGATAGTCTCAGGTAAATCACTGTAGAACTCTTCCATCGCCTCCTCTGTGTTGATCATTGTTGGGGCATATACACTGATGAGTGTGGCATACATCTTTCACTGTACTGGGAGTCTCATAGTCATTATCCTGTTGTTGATTGGCACCGGTTCCTCATCAAGCATTGCTGCTATCTCCTTTCTAACAGCAAAGCCCACTCCTGCTTCTCTCCTTTCTTGAGTTGATTTCCCACTCCAAAAGAAGATGCACCCATGGTCTTCCAAGCTGTCATATCCAGGCAATCTTGTTTCACTAAGTACAGCTATGTCGACATTGTACCTGTTCATTTCCAGGGCCACAAGCGTGGTCTGTCTTTCTGGGCGCTGTGATGTCGTTCTGTCCAACAGAGTGCGTACATTCCATTCTGCTACACACAAGGCTGCTGTTTTACTCTTCTTTTGTCTTGCTGCTCCTAGCTTACCTTTCACTGCCTGTTGGGGTGTGAACAGATCAGCGCGGACCTTGTTACCCTGGGCGACGTCCAAGCTGGTATGAGTTGCTTTCTGACTGACCATTTCATGAAACTGGCAGATAAAGGTATCATCAGTGGAAAGGACAAGCCAAGACAAACTGACTCCAGTATCTGTTGCAGTGACTGACCAGATGATAGGTTTGTTTATCTCTGCTCTTTGTGTAGTGCATGTCACGATGCACCGACTGGCACAGTCCACCACAGACTTTGCGGCAGATGTGTTTATCTTCTAGGATGTCCAGTCTCACCTTGTGTAACTGGGAGTGGTCCACCACAGACCTGTGGCAGATTTTGTTTTTAGTTCTGCCAGGATGCCCAGTTTCACCCTCCATGCCCTCGGAAGGGCGGGGATGCCAGATGAGTTGCCAATGGCCCGATATAAAAGGCGAGGTTTAGGGTAATGATGCACTAACCTGGCTGAGGAAGCAGATGTGCTGCAGGCTGCTGTGTGACATGTACTGCACTTCAATTAACCAAGTGCAGGTGTGTGGACAAATCTATTTTGCACCTTTTTAAAGGGGTGATAGGGGCCTCAGAGAACATCCATCATTACTGTTAATGCAAAATTCAGTCTCTCAAACACTTCATTCTGTCATGGGTCTGAGTTCATTTTCTCATTGAGCTCAGACCCTCACTTTATTTCTAAATTTGTCTGTTGTCATTATTATGTGGTCAGTTTTTGTATATTTGTTTGGTTTGTGACAGAGCCCTTCCTCTCTCTCTTCAGACTCTCTCCACCAGCTGCCACTGCCTGCTTCTCTCCTAGCTCAGCTATGGTAGCTTGGTAATTAGGTCATGGCTCACCTGTGATTCACACCTGCAGCTCATTTACTTTTGTATATTTAAGCACTGGCTATCCACTGTGTCAGTGCGGCTAAATTGATGTTCAAGACTGGTTTCTTCTGGTATTATTCTCCTCCTGATCAGTCACGCTGATCAGCTCCCTGTTTCCTCCTGAGTCAAGCTGGCCCAGGAGTGCCTCAGTCTGTAAGTTTCTTGTTTGCATTTTTGTGTGTACAGCACTATTCTTGGACACTTTAAGATAAGATAAGATAAGATAAGATAAGCCTTTATTAGTCCCACAACGGGGGAATTCCAGGATTGCAACAGCACAGAGATAGCAACACTCAGAGCAACAATCAGAAGGCAAGAAAAAAAACAAGCAAGCAAGAGCAGCTAATATACATATCTACATATTACTATAAAATATATACAGTATATATATATATATATATACACACACAGACACACAGTGCAGAGCATTGTAGCTGGATGGAATAAATATATGAATATATAAACACACAATGCGGAGCATTGTAGCTAGATGGAATAAATATGTAAATATATAAACACCCACAGTACGGAGCATTGCAGCTAGGTGGAATAAATATGTAAATATATAAACACACACAGTGCGGAGCAATGTAGCTAGATGGAATAATATGTAGATATATAAACACATAGTGCGGAGCATTGTAGCTAGATGGAATAAATATGTAAATATATAAACACACACAGTGCAGAGCATTGCTGCTAGATGGGATGAAAGAGCATAACCGTCTACTTAGTTATCCTACATGGTATGATTATGTGCCCATACATATTCTCACCCTCCATAGTGACCGGTATTTTCCTAGTTGTATGCCGGAGGGGACCATTGTGTAAGTCTATTGCATCTTTTGCATTCAAAAAACTATTAGTTTGTTACATCTTTTTGCTATCTCTGCGAGCAGCCCTGCTTAGGTTGTACAGTCTGACAGCCGTTGGTAGGAAGGACCTGCGAAACCTCTCGGTTGTGCACCTGGGATGATGTAGTCTGCTGCTAAATGAGCTCCTCAGTGCATTCAGTATGTCCTGCATAGGGTGAAACTCGGACTCCAGCAGAGATGACAGTTTAGCCACCGTCCTTCTCTCTCCTATCTCCTCCACCGGATCAAGGCGCTGCCCCAGGACAGAGCTAGCTTTCTTGATCAGTTTGTTCAGTCTCTTCCTATCGGCTGCAGTAATGCCACTGCCCCAGCAGACCACTCCAAAAGTGATGGCTGATGCCACCACCGTGTCATAGAATGTCTTCAGCAGCGCCCCTTGTACACCAAAAGACCTGAGTCTCCTCAGCAGGAACACCCTGCGCTGTCCCTTCTTGTAGAGTGCGTCAGTATTGTGTGACCAGTCTAGTTTATTGTTCAGATGAACACCCAGGTACTTATAGGATGTCACCATCTCGATGTCTGTTCCCTGTATATTTACTGGTGCTGTGAGGGGCTGCCCATGCCTGCGGCAGTCCACCACCAGCTCCTTAGTTTTCCTCGCGTTGATCTGGAGGCAGTTCCGATGGCACCAGTCCACGAAGTCCTGGATAAGCCCTCTGTACTCAGCTTCATCTCCATTGGAGATGAGGCCAACGATTGCAGAGTCATCAGAGAACTTCTGTAGATGGCAGTGTGTTGTGTTGTGTGAGAAGTCCGCAGTATAAAGAGTGAACAGGAAGGGAGCCAGCACCGTTCCCTGGGGGGCCCCCGTGCTACCGATGATCGTGTCGGACACACAGTCCCGGGTTCTCACAAACTGAGGCCGGTTCGTGAGGTAGTCCAGGATCCATGATGACAGGTGCTGGTCCACCCCTGCGCGCAGCAGCTTGTCCTTCAGGATCATCGGTTGGATGGTGTTGAAAGCACTGGAGAAGTCAAAGAACATGATCCTCACCATATTCCCGGGCTTCTCCAGGTGGGACAGAGAACGGTGAAGGAGGAAGATCACCGCATCCTCCACCCCAATGCCATGCTGGTAGGCAAACTGGAGTGGATCCATCGCTGGTTCCACCAGGGGGCGGAGGTGAGGAAGGAGCAGTCTCTCCAGGGTCTTCATCAAGTGGGACGTCAAGGCCACCGGTCTGTAGCTGTTCAGGTCTTTGGGGTGGGAAGTTTTTGGTACAGGTACCACACAAGATGTTTTCCACAGCTGTGGTACCCTCCCCAGCTTCAGGCTCAGATTGAAGATGTACGTCACAATCCCACACAGCTGGTCTGCACAGGACTTGAGGAGCTTTGCGCTGATGCCATCCGGCCCCGACGCCTTCCTCGCCTTGATCTTCCTCAGCTCCGTCCTCACCTGGGTCCTGGTCAGGGTCAGGATGGGGGGCTGTGTGTTGGGAGTGGGGGGGGTGTTGGTGGAGTGGGGAGTGGGCAGCAGGACTTGATTTCTTTAGAGGCAGCAGTGGTTGTTGTGCAGTCAGGGGGGAGGGCGGTTGGTCAAACCTATTGAAAAACAGATTCAGGTTGTTCGCCCACTCCCTGCCCCCCGTGGCCTGGGGGGAGGTATTCTGGAGCCCAGAGATGGTTTTGAGGTTTCTCCAGACCCCGCTGATGTCGCTCTGTTGCAGCTTGTCCTCCATCTTCTTCCTGAAGCTGTTCTTGCCTTCTCTGATCTTTCTCCTCAGCTCCCTCTGTACGGACTTCAGCATCTCCCTGTTCCCCGACCTGAAGATCCTCTTCTTCTCTCTCAGAAGTGTTTTTATCACAGGGTTGATCCAGGGTTTATTGTTTGAGCAACACCGTATGGTCTTGGTGGGAACGGATTTGTCCACACAGAAGCTGAGGTAGTCTGTGAAGGTGTGAGTGAGGCCATCGATGTCCTCACCATGTGGATCGCAGAGCTGCTTCCAGGCGGTGGCTTCAAAACAGCCCTTTAGAGTGTCCATTGTCTCCTCAGACCATAACTCCACTGTGCGCATGGCCGGAGGTTGTCTCTGCACCAGGGGTTTGTACACCGGCCGGAGATGAACCAAGTTGTGATCCGATCTCCCGAGTGGGGGGAGTTGTGATGAGGTGTACGCCTCCTTAGTGTTTGCGTAGAATAAGTCCAGTGTTTTATTGTCTCTAGTGTGGCATGTGACATACTGGATGAACGTGGGTAGAATGGGAGATAGTGAAACATGGTTGAAATCGCCTGAGATGAGGAGAAGAGCATCTGGGTGTTCTGTCTGCAGCCTGCCAGTTACTGAATGGATGACGTCACGCGCTGTCCCAGCGTTCGCCGTCGGATTTGTATAAACAACAATGCAGATCACGTGTGAGTGTTCTCTCGGGAGATATGTAGGCCGCATGCTAACAGCTAGCAAGTCAATGTCTTTGCTGCAGTGTCGTTGTTTAACAGTGATATGTCCCGGTCTGCACCAGTTGTTGTTAACATACATTATCACTCCACCGCCCCTTGCTTTGCCACTGTCTGGTGTTCGGTCTGCCCGTATCATGTGAAAACCCTCCAGCTCAATGTTAGCATCTGCTGCTAGTTCAGTTAGCCACGTCTCAGAAAACAAAAGGAGAGAGCACTCCCGATATGTGCTATCATAACGGCAGATAGCCGCTAGCTCATCTACCTTTCCCAGTAACGACCGTACATTTCCCATGACAACAGATGGAAGGGAGGGTCTGTACCTTATATTTTTTGTCCTCCGCCTTACTCCAGCCCGGCAGCCGTGGCGTTTTCGCCTCAGTTCTCTCGGTATGTCGAGTTTTTCCAATGGGACCGGGTGGCGGTTGAATGCTAGCAGCTCTTCCCTGCTGTATCGTATCCTGCTATAAACAGTGGATGTAATTTGTTAATAAACTGCACAAAACACCATTCAGCACCTGGGTTTATCCTCTCTGCCCCAAAGGGGAAAACATGACACATTCAGAAAGGGTGAATTTTATTAGGATATTAATTAGTTAAAAATTAAAAGAATGCAACACAAATAAACCTTTTCATTTCACACTTTTTGAGGGCCCCTCCCTGCAGTGGGCTCTGGGTAAACAGTACCCTTTCCCCCCAAGTCTGCCACCCCTGGCCTCAGGATTTCTGGCTTCTTGCTCCACGTTCCCATGCTCCTCGTTCTGTGCTGAATCTCTCACCGACCCCCTTGTCTACAGGATCACAATCCCGGGATTACTCCCAAGTAAGAACTTATTTATAAACAATTCCTTAACAAACTCTTTCCTTCAAGACCCACCGTGACCTATGATCTACGGGTTGGATGGCTCCCCACAACTCAAGTAAACCCAGTTCACTTAGTTACTCTTCATTATTCATGCAGTTCTTTACCCCTCTCTTTACAGGATCCAAATTATCCACACTCTATGCAAAATTAATATTAAATATTGTGATTGAAATCCAATTCCTTTGCCTCATCTTGTGTCTCTACTTGTTGTGTGCTGCATTTGGGTCCAGATTTAATGTAAACATGACATTGATCTGTTATTGTTTTTAATTTACTGCATTTTTTAATTGATTTCTTCCCAGCATCTTTGGATGAGAGGCAGGGTACACCCTGGACAAATCACCAACCCAACACAGAGAGATAACCATTCACTCTTGCAAATCCCCAGTCAATGTCTTTGGACTGTGGGAGGAAACCGGAGTACCTGCCAAAAACCCATGCAAAGAACATGCAAACTTCACAGTGAAAGGCCGTCGCTGGCCAGGGGTATGTTTGAACCCACAACCTTCTTGCGGTGAGGTGATGGTGTAACCACTGTGCCGCTAGTGGTGCAGTATTGCTAACTTGGAACAAGGTAGCTTCAGTAATCAACAAATATTACCAGATGAGCAGTGTATTGTTGAAAAATAATTTTAAGATGGAAATATAGGCATCACAGCACTAACGGAGACTACTTCTGAAAACTCACACATTCATTTTGTTTTTTTCTCCAGTGAGAAAACAGAAGAAACAAATTGGATGCTCCAATCTCCTTTTTTGATCCCCAGATCAACGTCCCCAAGCTGGAATATTTTTATTTTCATTGTTTTTCCCCTCCACTCTAAGATTAATCTTATGAAAATATCTATCCTTCTGCAGAGGTGTGTGGCATTTGTGGGACTTTATGAGATGGATTCATTCACCTGAAGAGGCGCCCATGTAGTACATGAATGGTTAACTCATGATAGGGTCGCTTATCATTTTTGCGGAGGGGATGAATAAAGTGGACTGAATAAGCTGGAGAGGCTGCAGTAGGAACGCTCAGATCTTCATTAAAGGTAGCATGTTTGTTTTTAGGTTTTTGAGTTCTCCACTTTACCTTCTAGGATTTAAAAAAAATCACCTGGGTGCAGACTTAAATTAGAAGAAGCAGCATGAGAAAATGAAAGCGAGTGAGATTTGAAGTTCAGTAAATGATTCCACTTGGATAACATTGTGGTATTGTGTTGACCCACCACAATCTACATGGACATTCAATCTTCACACTCAGCTAGGGCAGGAAGCAGAACAATTTGCATACGGACAGAGAGCCCCTAGGGGGACAGCCAGAACAATGACTATTGTTATACATTCCCGGATTAAGGAGAGGAAGTCCAGCGCCAGTTAATCACGCGATTGATATGTATTGACTGATATGTATATCAAAATGCAAATGCGCCATGCATTCTCTCTTGTCTGTAAAAAAGAACACACACGCAGAGCACACACACGCCGGCTCCACAGACTGATACAGCGTCCTCCGCCGCTGCACATGCCTGAGAAAAACGGCAGATCGCCACCCTCAGAACCTTCAGGGCTGCTCGCGCACCTGGAGCGGACGTGCAGCCCGCACACAGGACTTTGTATGGGTTACGAATGGCTCTTGCGAGCCATTAATAAGAGCCAAGGGTCAACCGGTGAGTTTGCGTAGTTTATTAATAATAAGGGAAAAGGAACACAAAAAAGGAAAAGAGCCTCGTGGGGCAAAACACAAATAATATAAGAGGTACACTTACGGATAACGATGAGAGAAGAGAGGAGGGCTGGAGCTGGACATAGGGGCTCCAGCCTAATCCACAGCGAGAGGTACGTGTGGATAAGGTGAGGTCCCGCGGAGCTTGACAGCCGGAAGCCCGCTGAGACGCTGTCATAGTAAAAGCCGGGCTGAGGAGATGTATGGCCTTGAGTGCGGATGACATCGGCGCACAGACCATGACAGGACCTCCCCCTCAAAGCCGGGCTCAGAACGGCCAGTAACACCCAAACCCCCACCCACCCACCCCCCCTAGGGTGGGCAGATGGGGCACAGGCTAGGAGGGCGTGAGTCAGAAAAAGAGGAGAGAAAAAAAAACCCCACCACACTGACAGGGAATAAACGAAGCAATTACAGAGTACGGGAGACAGAAAAGAAAAAAAACAGTACTCCATAAAATGCGGACAATATGCAGACAGAACCCAACAAAAAAAAGAGCAACAACAGGAGGCCTATAACTAAAACACAGAGGCTCCTAAGGCGTAATATGGCAGATACAAAACATCCCTCAAGCAGGAGAGGGGAGGAAAAAAAAGACACACTAACCACGATAGGACTACAAGAAATCATAATATCATACCTGTACACTCACAAAATCACAAAGGAACCAAAGGCACAGGAATGACAGGCGAAATAACACAGTTCGGGGGGTCTCCCCGCACCTAGCATCCAAACCGCCAACAGGGGTAACGGGAAGAGTTCAGGCGGCCTAGCCAAATCCCAGGCCAGTAAAAACAGTGCTTCAGGTGGCCGGATCAGGCCGCCGCATAGAGAGTCCAGTGGGTCGGGTGGCCGGCCCAGAGAGCCAAATGGGCGCGACAGTCCTTCTGGCGGCCGACCCGCATCGTTCAGCCACCAGGACCGCAGGGGAGAGAAAGGCAATGGCTTCCCTGTAGAGGGGAATAGCGAGGGCGAGCCGGGCCGAAAGTGAGAGGTCCATACGGTGCACCTGGTGGAGAAGGCTTGGGGGGAAGATGAGGGTGAAGATGAGGACGATGGTGAAGATGGGGGAGAAGATGAGTCGGTCCAGTGTCCAGTGGCAGGGGATCTGCAGCTCCCTCACCAAACTTGGATCCAGCTGGTGCTGCACCCTTGTCGGACCCCAATTGGGTCACGGTTGCACCCACGACGGACCCTGATTGGATCATGGTTGCACCCGCATCGGACCCCGAATGGGTCGGCGCCACACCAGAACTGACCTCCAACCCTGAACCCGGAACCTCTGGCACAGCAGGTGAAAGCAGCTCCTCGCCGGCGACCCTGGGAGAAGGCTCGGGAGAGAGAAAAGAACCGGGATCAGGATCACCGGCAGTGCCAGAACCCGGCGAGACAAGCTCGGACGCAGTGGGCGGCTGCACCCGGCTCGCCTCCTCAAGAGACAGGCAAAAATGCTCTAAAATGGAAAGTAGAAAGACAACACAGAGCACTTGCCTGATCTCGGGTTCTGACGCCATCCAGGACTCCGAACATCCAGGCTCAGATGGCAGGAGGTCGTCATCAGGCTCCCACTCAGCTACGTCGGGCTCCGTAGCTGGCATGATGGTGTCCGCAGCCTCTGGATCCTCCGGCACCGGTGCCCACGCCGGCGGCCCGCACGGCGTGGTGGCAGGGGACCCTCGACCCGCTGGACCGGACCGCTCGTCCGTGGAGACCCGGGGACGCTTCCTTGTCGGCGCAGGTTCCACGCTGCAGTCCGCTCTCCTCCTCCGCCCACGACGTGGCTGCGGGACCGGAACCAGGCTCTCCAGAACCGCAGGCCCCCTCCTTATCCGGCGACGTTGGCCTGGTGTCGAGGACCGCTCAGCGGAGGGAGACACAGAGAATGCGGGATTAACAATCAAAGCCACAGCAGGTGGTGGGAGCTCGGGGGGCTGCAGACCCCGAGCACCACCCCCAGGAGTCTGACAAGGCAAATCACAATAATGAGAATATGGATAAACTTGGACTTGCCTGTCTCCTGGAGGCTGGATGGTGCCTGCTGCGGCGGATGGTGCTCCTCCCTTTCCCCGCCGGATGGTGACAGAGGGCCCCCTGGGAGGACGAGGGGGAGCCGCTCGCGGAGGGTCCGGGATGGGGCTTGCCGAGACAGGACTCCAGGCACACACAGCAGCCGGGAAAGGCATCAAGGAGGAGGGGGTGACAGCCCGGACAAGCCGGGCACGAAGCACTGATGGGACAGCAGGAGAAGATGGCCCGAGAGATGAGGCTGCGGGGATTCCCCTCTGACGAGGCGCAGGAGTGACAGCTGTGTGGGGGATTGAGCCCTTGAGGTGACCCGGAACTGGATCCGGACGGGATTCAAGCCGAGGTTGTCTGTGGAGGTGACAACGGTTTCTGGCAGAGGGCGAGGCGAAGGTGAGGTCCGGGAATCGCCGCTCATGTGCGGAGACTGAGGCGAGGAGGTCGGCGAACTCAGGAAAGTCACTTAACCCGGGATTCCTCTCCACCAGTCTGACTGGCGCCGCCACATGCTTAATTATTTCAGATGGATGTACAGCGGAGCGAGCAGCAGCCACTTGGTCCCAGATCTTGATTGCTGTCAGCTGCAGCTCCTCTGGGGGAATCCCAACTGACGTCATGCTCAATGGGAGAAGACCTCTGGATGGTGCGAACCCCCGGGCCGGAACGGAAGCAGAAGCGGGATCCCGAAGCGAGGGGCGACGCTTCCTCCTCTTCGGCTTCCTGCCAGGATTTCCCTCCAGCCCACGGAGTATCTCGCGTTGTGCGGCGATGTCATCTCTCCGCACGCTGACTTCAGGGTGGTTAGCGAAGCGGGGGAGATGATGAAGAATATCCTCGGCTTGGTCCAGGTACCCGTGCACGTCGCTGCTGAAGTCGAGGAGGGAGGCGATGATGAGGATTTCATCGACGCACTCAAGAGCGTCTGCCAGATCGTCGCACTGACTCTGAGTGCGGGACCTCCGCGACGGCATGTCTCCAGCACAGTACCCAGACAGGTAGGAACAACAGTCCAATTTATGCAACACTCACGGTGGCCGGCAACTCACTGGCTGTGACCTACTGTTACGAATGGCTCTTGCGAGCCATTAATAAGAGCCAAGGGCCAACCGGTGAGTTTGCGTAGTTTATTAATAATAAGGGAAAAGGAACACAACAATGGAAAAGAGCCTTGTGGGGCAAAACACAAATAATATAAGAGGTACACTTACGGATAACGATGAGAGAAGAGAGGAGGGCTGGAGCTGGACATAGGGGCTCCAGCCTAATCCACAGCGAGAGTTACGTGTGGATAAGATGAGGTCGCAGCCCTGAACAATCAGGACCGCTCCCTTATATAGTGGTATGACAGCGCCTAAGCTGATGAGAGGTAATTGGCCTCCAGCCGTCCCGTGGAGCTTGACAGCTGGAAGCCCGCTGAGACGCTGTCATAGCAAAAGCCGGGCTGAGGAGATGTATGGCCTGAGCGCGGATGACATCGGCGCACAGACCATGACAGTATGGCTTTCTCAGCCGCGGCGCACAACGGGAATTTAGCCGATTGCTTTCCCCGATGACTTTAGGGCTGCTTCCCGCACCTAAAACCAAACTGCCGAGTCCCTCACACAGGTGCAGTTGTTTCACAGCCGCTACGCATCCTCTGGGAATTTGGCCACTTGCCTTCCCCACATCCTCGTTGGATCGAGCCGTGGGAGAAGTCAGATAAAATGTTTTTTTTTTCACAGCCGCTGTGGATCTCTGCCAGGTTTACCGGGAAAGTCCCTCACCATTGTGGATCCACACGCAATTTTTGCACGGCCCAGATACCTTTGACGTTCTGGGCCAGCACTCGATTAATCCCACCACCTCCCCCTCCTCCTGCACAGAGCTTTTCCCGCACCTCACTCCCTATGCCGGCCGATCGCCATCTGGTTCCATTACACACGAAACACACCGGCCCGTGCGCCCACAATCCACGGCCGTTCAACGTGCTGGAACTCGGAGCGGAGCACACTGTTTTTTCCACCCCTCCCCTGTCCCCCCACGGACTGACATGCCCTCCGACAGTTCTACCGTAGCTGGAGCCAAACAATGGGGGGGAGGGGGTGTCACAACCCCTGCTGAGTGCTCTGGGGGAAGCCCTGTGGTGATCCACCACAATCTACATGGACATTCAATCTTTACATTCAGCTAGGGCAGGAAGCAGAACAATTTGCATACGGACAGAGAGGCCCTAGGGGGACAACCAGAACAATGACTATTGTTATACATTCCCGGATTAAGGAGAGGAAGTCCGTCGCCAGTTAATCACGCGATTGATATGTATTGACTGATATGTATATCAATATGCAAATGTGCCATGCATTCTCTCTTGTCTGTATAAAAGAACACCCACGCAGAGCACACACACGACACACACAGCAGTGCACACACACAGGACACACAGCCACAGCGCACAGCACTACAGTGTGTCTGATGATGGAGGAATAAAACTCTGAAACCTTCAGCTCATCGCATCTCGTCTGAACTAATTTTTACCTCCACAGTATTTTCTTTGTTTCTAACATTGCATTGTAATATTATTTTATTTTCTACCTTGTGATTAACGTTCGCTGCTATAGCCTAAAGGTGAATCGTTAATTTAGCTTGCTTGTGCAGAATTTAAAGATGTAAAAGGCATTAACACCTTTCCAGCACCATCCTGTAATCCATAAAATATCAAGTTGGAAGAAGAGGTGCTGAACTAAAGGTGGATTTCTGTTTTTGTTTTTTTTTTCACAGTTCCCGTTGGAGATGCGGATGGAGAAAATGCTAATGTATGGGAGTTTCATAATTTATTAATATATTTTATCTTTGTCTGTGCACATCGTCATTTGGACTCGTACGGCTATGTTCCACCAGCTCACGGACCAGAGTGTGAACAGCACTTGTGAGGTACTCACCTCAGTGTGCAACAAGAAGTGCTGACGGAGACACGCTGGAGTTGCCAACCTTCTCCACGGCCGCCAAAGTCCAAGTCATAATCACCTTCTCCCTGTGCACAGTGTCAGCAGTGTGCAACTTGGCTGTGCTGTGGGCTGCCTGCATCAGCGGCAGGCGCAAGTCCCGCGTAGATTGTGATGACCCACCACAGTCTACATGGACATTCAATCTTCACACTCAGCTAGGGCAGGAAGCAGAACAATTTGCATACGGACAGAGAGCCCCTAGGGGGACAACCAGAACAATGACTATTGTTATTCATCCCCGGATTAAGGAGAGGAAGTCCGGCGCCAGTTAATCACGCTATTGATATGTATTGACTGATATGTATATCAATATGCAAACGTGCCATGCATTCTCTCTTGTCTGTATAAAAGAGCTGACTTTACATGCCTCACAGAGAGCACACACATACGCACACACACACACAGCACAGCGCACAGCGCTACAGCGTGTCTCATGATGTTGGAGGAATAAAACTCTGAAACCTTCAGCTCATCGCATCTCGCCTGAACTGATTTGTTCCTCCACACTGGTGACCCTTGACGAAGAATAGAACACAAGGCGATCACCCCGGAGATGACCCTGACCGGGAAAGCCTCAGCACGCGTCATGGTGCACTCCTTGCCTGATCTTTTACCTCCACACTGGTGACGTGACGAGGGAGAATGACCGTCTGCTCCCTCTCACCGCGATGTGGATCCCAGAGGACCAGAAAATGCCTGCAACCTCTTCATCCTCACCGGAGTGCAGCGCTGGGACCAAAACGCACCATGAACGACACGGGCAAACGAAGGAAGCAGCCTGAACGGGGACAATCATCGACACTGACTGCACTGATTTTCACTGAGCTCCCCAACTCTGACTAAACTTCTGACAGCGGACCTCCCGTGCACAGAAGCCCCGCACGCACTCCGCAGGATTATGAGCACAGCGCAACTGCCAGCTATGTGGTCACTGCGCCAGGCGCGCGCAACGCACCAGGGACAAACTGGCTCCACAGACTGATACAGCATCCTCCGCCACTGCACATGCCCGAGAAAAACGGCTGATTGCTACCCTCAGAACCTTCAGGGCTGCTCGCACACCTGGAGCGGATGTGCAGGCTGCACACAGGACTTTGTATGGGTTTCTCAGCCGCGGCGCACAACGGGAATTTAGCCAATTGCTGTCCCCAATGACTTTAGAGCTTTTCCCGCACCTAAAGCAAAACTGCCAAGTCCCTCACACAGCTGCAGTTGTTTCACAGCCGCTACGCATCCTCGGGGAATTTGGCCACTCGCCTTCCCCACATCCTCGCTGGATCGAGCAGCGAAAGAGTCAGAGATATAATTTTTTTCACAGCCGCTGTGGATCTCCACCAGGTTTACCGGGAAAGTCCCTCACCATTGTGGATCCACACGCAATTTTTGCGCGGCCCAGATACCTTTGACGTTCTGGGCCAGCACTCGATTACTCCCACCCCTCCCCCTCCTCCTGCACAGAGCTTTTCCCGCACCTCACTCCCTATGCCGGCCGATCGCCATCTGGTTCCATTACGCACGAAACACACCGGCCGTGCGCCCATGATCCACAGCCGTTCAACGTGCTGGAACTCGGAGCAGAGCACACTGTTTTTTTCCACCCCTCCCCTGTCCCCCCACGGACTGACATGCCCTCCGACAGTTCTACCAATGCTGGAGCCCAAATGACGGGGGGGGGGGGGGTCACACCCCCTGCTGAGTGTTCTAGGGGGGAGCCCTGTGGTGACCCACCACAATCTACATGGACATTCAATCTTCACACTCAGCTAGGGCAGGAAGCACAACAATTTGCATACGGACAGAGAGCCCCTAGGAGGACAACCAGAACAATGACTATTGTTATACATCCCCGGATTAAAGAGAGGAAGTCCGTCGCCAGTTAATCATGCGATTGATATGTATTGACTGATATGTACTGTATATCAATATGCAAACGTGCCATGCATTCTCTCTTGCCTGTTTAAAAGAGCTGACTTTACATGCCTCACGGAGAGCACACACACAGCACACACACACAGCACAGCGCTACAGTGTGTCTCATGATGATGGAGGAATAAAACTCTGAAACCTTCAGCTTATCGCATCTCGCCTGAACTTATTTGTTCCTCCACAATTTTCATTGTTTTTCCCCTCCACTCTAAGATTAATCTTATGAAAATATCTATCCTTCTGCAGAGGTGTGTGGCATTTGTTGGACTTTATGAAACTGATTCATTCACCTGAAGAAGCGCCCCTGTGGTACATGAATGGTTAACTCATGATAGGGTCGCTTATCATTTTTGCGGAGGGGATGAATAAAGCGGACTGAATAAGCTGCAGAGGCTGCGGCAGGAACGCTCAGATCTTCATTGAAGGTAGCATGTTTGTTTTTAGGTTTTTGAGTTCTCCTCTTTACCTTTTAGGATTTAAAAAAAAATCGCCTGGGTGCAGACTTAAATTAGAAGAAGCAGCATGAGAAAATGAAAGCGAGTGAGATTTGAAGTTCAGTAAATTATTCCACTTGGATAACATTGTGGGATTTTCTTTGTTTCTAACACTGCATTGTAATATTATTTTATTTTCTACCCTGTGATTAACGTTCGTTGCTATAGCCTAAAGGTGAATCGTTAATTTAGCTTGCTTGTGCAGAATTTAAAGATGTAAAAGGCATTAACACCTTTCATCCTGTAATTCATAAAATATCAAGTTGGAAGAAGAGGTGCTGAACTAAAGGCGGATTTCTTTTTTTTTTTCACAGTCCTCGTTGGAGATGCGGATGGAGAAAACGCTAATGTATGGGAGTTTCACAATTTATTAATATATTTTATCTTTGTCTGTGCACGTCGTCATTTGGACTCGTACGGCTATGTTCCACCAGCTCACGGACCAGAGTGTGAACGGCACTTGTGAGGTACTCACCTCAGTGTGCAACAAGAGCGCTGACGGAGACGCGCTGGAGTTGCCAACCTTCTCCACGGCCGCCAAAGTCCGAGTCATAATCACCTTCTCCCTGTGCGCAGTGTCAGCGGTGTGCAACTTGGCCGTGCTGTGGGCTGCCTGCACCGGGGGCAGGCGCAAGTCCCATGTCAGGATCCTGATAATGAACTTGACCGTAGCGGACTTGCTGGTGACTTTCATCGTGATGCCCGTGGATGCGGTGTGGAACATCACGGTGCAGTGGCAGGCGGGAGACGTCGCCTGCAGGCTGCTGATGTTCATGAAGCTGCTGGCCATGTATTCCTGCGCTTTCGTCACCGTGGTCATCAGTTTGGACAGACAGTCTGCCATCCTGAATCCTCTGGGAATCAGCGAGGCCAAAAGAAAGAGCAAAATTATGCTGGCTGTTGCCTGGACTATGAGTGTGGTCCTGTCCCTCCCACAGGTAAGAGGAATCATGTTCTGACCTTTGAAACATAAGGAACCAAGTCTTTCATTAAAAAAAAAAAAAACACTTTCAGAAAAAGTAAAATGTAGCTATTGTGTAGGTGTAGGTGAAAAAAAAAATTAAATTCGGGATTAAAAATAATATTCATATTTAAAGCTGCAATAGGCAGAAACATGAGCAAACAGAAATAGCTTCCTGATACATAGGAGGAAAAAAATGCATGTCTCCTCGTCCTAAGCCATCCACAGGGAACACATCAGTTTTTTTTAGAACACCCAATAGCGAAGCCTCTGGCCGTTAAAAGGAACTCCAATTATATTGGCATGTTAGCTCTATATGCTTTATTTTGATGTTAGTAACATAACTATAATATAATTTTTTGAAAATAATTCCCAGTTTTATATATTTTTAAAAAACTTTATTAATGAATGAATCTTTATTTTCAGATAGATTAAAAGTACAGGTTAAAAGAAACTGAATAATATAACAAAGGGGGAAAGAAAATCCAACAAGGTCAAATTAGACAATAACTCCTCTGATTATACAGTTCAACATAAGTTATCCGAAATGGGTGATGGCTGAAGCCGCAGCTTATATTGCCCACCCATATTCCATCCAAGAATTCAAAAGAAAACAAAACAAGAGCGATTACAATTCAGAACAAAGCTAAGACAAAATGTGACAAAAAAAACTAAGCTACAACACAACGCAGACTGGATATGTCAATCCTTATGTGATTTTACATGTCATCTTGTATATATGTTTGGAGTATTTCTTCCTTTAGTTTTTGTTTAAATTGTCCAAGCGTTGTACATGATTTTAATTCAGGTCCAAAATCGTTCCATAATCTGACTCCGTGCACAGAGACACAGTGTTGCTTGGTGGTAGTTCTCACTGAAGGTTTTTGAAATATACATGTTTCTCTGAAATGATATTGTTTCTCCCTTATTTGGAACAACTTTTGGATATTTGCGGTCAGTGATAGATTCTTCACTTTAAACATTATTACTGCAGTTTTAAAGTCAACCAGATCTTTCAACTTGAGAGCTTTTAATTTAAGAAAAAGTGGGTTTGTTGGTTCCCTGTAAGCAGCTTTGTTTATTATTCTAATAGCTCTCTTCTGAAGCATAAAGAGAGGATATATGTTTGTTTATATGTATTTCCCCAAACTTCAGTACAATATGTCATGTATGGGAGTATTAATGAATGATACAAGGTATATAGTGTGGGTTGATTCAGCAAATATTTCACTCTGTGTAGTATTGCAATTGATTTGGATATTTTACCTTTAATATAATTAATATGTGACTTCCAACACAGTTTATTATCAATTATTACTCCAAGAAGTTTAGTTTCGGATACCCTTTCAATCTCTACACCATTTACACTGAGCTTAGATACTAAGTTGTTGTGATGGTTGTTAAAGACTAAAAATGTTGTCTTACTTAAATTGAGCGTTAATTTGTTTGAATCAAACCACAGTTTAAGCTTTCCTAATTCCTTTCAGAGTGTATCCAAAAGTTGTTCCAAATTGCTTCCACTGCATAATAGATTAGTGTCATCGGCAAACAATATTAAGTCCATTTTTTCTGAAACTTTACATATATCATTTATATACATATTGAATAACAATGGCCCCAAAACTGAACCCTGTGGGACTCCACAAGTAACCTTCAGTAACTGTGAGTTTTTGTTACCAACACATACATATTGATATCTATTCTTTAAGTAACTACATAACCAGGACAGTGCTACCCCTCTAATACCACAATTTTGTAGTTTCTTTAATAATAAATTATGATCCACTGTATCAAATGCTTTATTATGCTTTATTATGATGTAAATCGCCATTTTTGTTTACGTCGCAATGCATTCTGGGTAGTGACGTAGATTGGTTGTGGCCGGTATCAGCAGCGGTCTGTAAACAGCCTTTTCAGTTCGAACCAGTGCAAAGCCAAAGCAATAAAGACAATGACGAAGACACACAAAGTGAAAATGGACTTGAGAATGAAGACAGCAGCCACGAGGAAGCTAGAGCTGGTCATGTTGGATGGTGTTTTTGTGAGCATCGGTTACAAAGAGCTCCACTTCATTTCTGCCGCTGTCCATGGTACCTGATGCTATAAATGTATCTTGTTCAGTCACTTGTTAAATCAGAATCAGAATCAGAATCAGAATGAGATTTATTGCCATTGTTCATGTAGTACACAAACTAGGAATTTGTCTCGGTGCAATGCTGCAACATTAAACATGGAGTAGCACTAAAGATAAAAATAAAAAACTATGCATGCAATAAAATGTAGAATATGAATGAGTAATACTAATCTATGCAATTTTTAAATATATTAACAAGCAGCAGATATTGTGGAGTTCCACATAGTGCAGTCGGTAGTGCAAAAGAGAACAGTGATAATTATCATGAGTCCGGTTGAGCTGCTGTACGTAGTGCACAAGAGTCTAATAAGTCACTTAGTGTTCAGCAGTCTAATGGCAGAGGGGAAGAAGCTATTCATGTAGCGGGAGGTTTTAGTCTGAATGGACCGAAGTCTTCTGCCTGAGGGGAGGGGGGCAAACAGTGCGTGTCCAGGGTGTGAAGGGTCGGCTATGATCCGACCTGCACGCCTCCGGGTCCTGGAGATGTACAGGTCCTGGAGGGATGGGAGCATACAGCCGATCACCTTCTCAGCAGCGTGCACAACGCACTGCATTCTTAGTCTGTCCCTGGCGGTGGCTCCTGCGTACCACACGGTGATGGAGGTGGTGAGGATGGACTCGATGATGGCCGTGTAGAACTGCACCAACATCTTGGTGGGTAGCTTGAGCTTCCTCAGCTGCCGCAGGAAGAACATCCTCTGCTGGGCCTTTTTGATGAGGGAGCTGATGGTCGGCTCCCACTTGAGGTCCCGGGTGATGGTGGTGCCCAGGAAGCGGAAGGAGTCCGCAGTGGTGATGGGAGAGTCTGTGAGGGTAAGGGGGGACAGAGGGGCTGTGACTTTTCTGAAGTCCACGATCATCTCCACTGTCTTCAGAGCGTTCAGCTGCAGGTTGTTGTGGCTGCACCAGGACGCCAGCTGGGCCACCTCTCTCCTGTAGACGGACTCGTCGCCGTTGGAGATGAGCCCGATGATGGTGGTGTCGTCCACAAACTTGATCAGCTTGACAGACTGGTGGCTGGAGGTGCAGGAGTTGGTGTACAGGGAGAAGAGCAGGGGGGAAAGTACACAGCCCTGGGGTGATCCGGTGCTGATGCTAGCAGAGTCTGAGACAGTCTTTCCCAGCCGCACATGCTGCCTCCGGTCCGTCAGGAAGTCGGTGATCCACCTGCAGAGGGAGTCAGGCACGTTGAGCAGGGACAGCTTGTCCTGGAGCAGAGCGGGGCGGATGGTATTGAATGCAGAGCTGAAGACAACAAACAGGATCCTGGCATAGGTTCCCGGGGAGTCCAGGTGCTGCAGGATGGAGTGGAGGGCCAGGTTGACTGCGTCGTCCACAGACCTGTTGGCTCTGTAGGCAAACTGCAGTGGGTCCAGGAGGGGAGTGGTGATGGTCTTGAGATGGGGCAGGACCAGGTGCTCAAAGGACTTCATGACTACAGAGGTGAGCGCTACAGGTCTGTAGTCGTTAAGTCCAGTGATCCGTGGCTTCTTGGGGACAGGGACGATGGTAGAGATTTTGAGGCAGGCCGGCATGTGGCATGACTTCAGGGAGGTGTTAAAAATGTCTGTGAAGAAAGGAGTCAGCTCCTCCGCACAGTGTCTCAGGGTGGAGGGAGACACGCCGTCCGGACCGGGGGCCTTGCGCGGGTTCAGTCTGGAGAACCGTCTGTGCACGTCCTGCTCACTGATGGCAAGGGCAGGGGGGGAGGAGGGGGGTACCACCTTTGATGAAGTGGGGATCATGGAGGCAGTGGCGCTGGGGGGAGGGGGGAGTTGGACACAGCTGACGAGGTGTCAAAACGGGCATAGTGTTGGGACAGTCTTTGACAAAGGGCTTTGTCATCCTGTCCCTTAGAAGCCTGAGGCCGATAGTTGGTGATTTGCCTCAGTCCTCTCCACACAGAAGCAGAGTCGTTAGCAGTGAACTGTTGCTGGAGTCTCTCAGAATACACAGATTTAGCTCTCCTCAGCTCTCTGCTAAACCGGTATTTGACCTCCTTGTAGCAGTCCCTGTCTCCACTTTTCAACGCTGCTTCCTTCTCCTTCCTGATCTGTCTGAGCTTAGCTGTGAACCAGGGCTTGTCGTTGGAGTAACTCACCCTGGTGCGCGATGGAAGAATGCTGTCCTCACAAAAGTGGATATATGAGGTCACAGTGTCCGTGTACTCCTCCAGATCATGCGTGGCTCCTTTAAACATGCCCCAGTCAGTTGTTTCCAAGCACGTGCTCAGCTCCTCCCCAGCTTCACTGGTCCATTTCCTTGTAGTGCTCACAACAGGTTTTGTGAGCTTCAGTCTCTGTCTGTATATGGGAATCAGGTGGACCATCACGTGATCAGATAGTCCGAGCGCAGCGCGGGGAACAGCGCGATACACGTCCTTAACTGTAGTGTAACAGTGATCCAGCGTGTTCTCTCCTCTGGTGGGGCATTTAATAAACTGTTTGTATCGGGGGAGTTCGTGGCTCAGGTTGCTCTGGTTAAAGTCGCCAACCACAATAACCAGAGAGTCCGGAAAAGTCCGCTCCGCTTGCTGAATGTGATCCACGAGCGTGCGCTGAGCCTCACGCACGTCCGCGTCGGGCGGGACGTAAACAGCGGCCAGGATGAATGAAGCGAACTCACGCAGGGAATAAAATGGCTTGCAGTTGATGAATAAATATTCCAGAGCGGGAGAACAGTGTTGGGAGATCACAGTTACATCGGAGCACCAGCTGCTGTTGATGTAGAAGCAGACTCCTCCGCCTGTGGTCTTGCCGGAGAGCCCCGAGTCTCGATCAGCACGAAACAGCTGAAATCCCTCGAGGAGGAGCGCGCTGTCCGGTGTCTTTTCCTTGAGCCAGGTCTCAGTGAAGCAGAGGGGACACGAGGTGGAGAGGTCCTTAAATCGCATCAGCAGTCTCAGTTCATCTACCTTGTTATAAAGAGAATTGACGTTGGACAGAAATATCCCAGGCAAAGCTGTGCGCGTGCCTCTCCTGCGAAGCCGCACCAGGGCGCCCGCTCGTCTTCCTCTCTTTCGCCGTCTCACTTTTTGGGCTAAAAAGTGAACCAGATCGGCGGCAGGAGCCAGAAAAACTGGGAGTAGGTCCGTGGGAGTGAAAGTCCTGATATTTAGTAGCTCTTCACGGGTGTAAGAGCAGGCAGACACACAATTGACGAACAAAAACAAACAAAAAAAAAGCGCAGCAAAGCACCATGGCGACCACTGTGGGCGCCATCTTAAAGTGGTATAACAGGATGCATGCCTGCTTTACAGATCTGTCCTGTATCACAGCACATCAAAGCTTTGATGCCGTTTGCATTAAGCCGTCGTTTGTAGCCAGACACACCTGTGAGCTCTTTCATGAGCTGGGGGCAACGAAAATCCTCAAAATCCTCAGGGCTAAAGTGATGAGAGCACAGCTGCGGGTCTTTGGGAAGTTGGACTGTTCCAACTGCATCCTCCCACTTTTAATAATAATAATGCATCAGATTTATATAGCGCTTTATCATAGACACTCAAAGAGTGACGGAAACGTGGCGGCCAATCCGCGCCAACGGCCTCTCCGGCCACCACCGAACATTTAAACATTTTTACACATTCATACCCAGTGTTATGGGCACTGGAGGCAATGCGGGTGAAGTGTCTTGCCCGGGGACACAACGGCAGGATATCTGGGGAGAGCGGGATTCAAACTGCCAACCATTGGGTTATTTGACGACCTGCTCTACCTCCTGAGCCGCTGCCGCCCCACTTTTTCCTCAACTTTCCCTCTTTAGGAAAGCTATGGAGGCTTACCCCGCTCTCTTTATTTCCCTTTGATTGGAAATTACATCCAAAAGCCGCGCAATGTGGCATTTTCACTGACAAATGGCAGTAGTTCATAGCTTCGCTTCTTGGCTTGTATAAGACAGAAAAAACGTCTGCAACCATTCTACGTCACTACCCAGAACGCATTGCGACGTAAACAAAAATGGTGATTTACATCGTAATAAAGTTTTTTAAAAATATATAAAACTGGGAATTATTTTCAAAAAAATTATATTATAGTTATGTTACTAACATCAAAATAAAGCATATAGAGCTAACATGCCAATATAATCGGAGTCCCTTTTAAGATCTGTGACTGGTGGGGGTGGGGAATCAAAGTATTAAACTTCCTGCAGGTTAAACATGTCAGACTACTTGCACTACAAACTATGAGAGGATGACAAATCATTCATTTTTAATTTTAAACAGAAATAACCTGTGTACTGTATTATGTCTGGACGCAGGGACCAGCGGGCACGTTCTCTGTGTTGAAGGTTAGTTTTAATGAACTAGCTACTGACGTGTGGAACAACCTAGAGGGAGTGTGGTACAGCAGGTTGCAGGCTGAAGGTGGAGAGGCAAAGAGAGGCAGTCCCCCGCCGTTAGTCCCCTAATATAGTCACGGTCTGATGACGTCATGTCGTGCGTGCCTCCCCACATCCGTGACGTGCATGGTGGTATACCAGTATGCCATATTTATCTCCCCCCCCCCCACCATGAAAAACCAGAACCTTCCTGGTGATGATTAACTTTAGCTGAGTACCTCTATTGTGACATACCGCTAACACAGCATAAACACATCCAGAACCATTTCATGCACTGTAGCACAGAGCTAGTTAGCAAACATACAGTGGTGTGAAAAAGAGTTTGCCCTCTTCCTGATTTCTCATTTTTTTGTATGTTTGTCACACTTAAATGTTTCACATCATCAAACAAATTTAAATATTAGACAAAGATAAGACAAGTAAACACAAAATGCAGTTTTTAAATGAAGGTGTTTATTATTAAGGGGAAAAAAATCCAAACCTACATGGCCCTATGTGGAAAAAGTGATTGCCCCCTAAACCTAATAACTGGTTGGGTCACCCTTAGGAGCAACAACTACAATCAGGCTTTTGCGATAACTGGCAATGACTCTTTTCCAGCACTGTGGAGGAATTTTGGATGACTCGTCTTTGCAGAATTGTTGTAATTCAGCCACATTGGAGGGTTTTTGAGCATGAACCACCTTTTTAAGGTCATGCCACAGCATCTCAATCAGATTCAGGTCAGGACTTTGACTAGGCCACTCCAAAGTCTTCATTTTGTTTTTCTTAAGCCTTTCAGAGGTGGACTTGCTGGTATGTTTTGGATCATTGTCCTGCTGCAGAACCCAAGTGTGCTTCAGCTTGAGGTTACTGTCACATCCTGAGCGAGGGGGGATTCCATTGGGCTCAGGTTGTCTGCCTTTTTTCTCTTCATAGTTGTACTGTGTTGTTATTTTTGTCACGTGTCCTATATTGTTTCCTAGGATGGTTTACTGTTCCGTTTTGTTATAGTTTGTTTATTGTATTTTTGAGTTTGCCTGTCTTCATTTTTTTCCTTATCATTTGTATTCTGTTATGTTCTTTCTTTCCGGGTTGACAGCTGTCAGCGGCTTGATGGGGTTTCGCTCTGTGTGGGCGTAGCCCTGTCAACTGTCAGCTCCGATGATTCCCTCATTATTCTCAGCTGGTCCGAGTTGTATCTTCATTTCCTCCTGCCCGCTCAGATTGCCCACACCTGTTGCCACTTATTTTAGTTTGTTTGTAGCCTTACTTAAGGGGCTGTGCACCATTGTTGGGCTCAGCACCCTACTATCAACTATCATCTACACATGTAAGTGTCTTTGAAACTTCTCTTGTTTTTCTCCTAGCGTGCGCTCCACGGCTAGTGTTTCCAGGTTGAGCCGGCGACTCTCCTTGCCTTTGCCTTCGCTATTTTTGGCTTACCTGTGTCTCTTATTTCTGCCAGTTTTTGGTTTAGTATTGTTTGTTCTTTTGTGCATTTTTTCACTATTAAAATTTGCAAATTCACGGCCGGCCTTTGGAGCCTTTATTCAGCCCTTACAAGGGAATTTATGACAGTCACGAACAGATGGCCGGACATTCTCCTTCAGGATTTTTTGGAAGACAGCAGAATTCATGGTTCCATTTACCACAGCAAGTCTTCCAGGTCCTGAAGCAGCAAAACAGCCCCAGACCATCACACTACCACTATCATATTTTACTGTTGGTATGATAATCCTTTTCTGAAATGCTATTACTTTTACGCCAGGTGTGATGGGACACACACCTTCCAAAAAGTTCAACTTTTGTCTCATCAGTCCATTTTCCCAAAAGTCTTGGCGATCATCAAGATGTTTTCTGGCAAAACTGAGACAAGCCTTTATGTTCTTTTTGCTGAGCAGTGGTTTTCATCTTGGAACTCTGCCATGCAGGCCATTTTTTTTTCCCAGTCTCTTTCTTAAGGTGGAGTCTGGAGTGAGGCCTGCAGTTCTTTGGATGTTGTTGTGGGGTCTTTTGTGACCTCTTGGATGAGTCGTCTTGGGGTAATTTTGGTTGGCTGGCCACTCCTGGGAAGATTCACCACTGTTCCATGTTTTCGCCATTTGTGGATAATGGCTCTCACTGTGACTTGCTGGAGTCCCAAAGCTTTAGAAATGGCTTTATTATGGGGTACCCCCCCACAGTAGCCACGGACAAACACAGCGCTAGACTAGAGCAATTAACAGGACAGTGAGATGTGTGTGTTGAGATCAATAGGCAGCCTTCCTGTGCTTAGTTCAGGCCGGGGGGGGGGGGGGGGGGAGTGTATGGGGTACCCCCCCACAGTAGCCACGGACAAACACAGCGCTCGACTAGAGCAATTAACAGGACAGTGAGATGTGTGTGTTGAGATCAATAGGCAGCCTTCCTGTGCTTAGTTCAGGCACCAGCATCCTGTGGATATGTATGACGCAAATGCAAACATTCATGCTTCCTGCTCGCATTGTGGTACAAATGTCACATGTCTGAATGCATTTCCTTTGATGATAAAATGCCTTTGATGTATTGTCCGTTGCTGGGTATTTAAGTGGCTGAATTCATATGTTCACCCTCTGTTCTTCTTCTGACTGCTTCTGACTACAGCTCATGAGAGCCTGAGAGCGATCCCCAGCATGCTTATACAGCAGCTGGGGTGAGCTCCGTGATGGCGATGATTTGATCAATAAACTTCATTAAAACTCCAGACGCCGTGTCTTATTTTATCATCGCCACACTGGTGACCCCGCAGACGCACACGCTTTGTGCGACGCAACCTTCTGGTCTGGACAACCACGCTGGCGACCCGACGCTGAAAAGAACACGCTGCCAGCAAACGCAGCACCCGGCAGTGATTCTCCGACGACAAGCGAACGCGGCAGCCCGACTGATCTGCCCTTCCTTTCTGCTTTAGGGAGACTCTGACGCTCTTCGGAGACCACCCACGACCGGGAAAGCTGAGGAAATTTCATGGTGAGGTCTGCACGCCTAGATCGGCACATCCACGCTGGACCGGCCGCTCTCACGGCTCCTGACACACGATTCTGTGTCTCCACACGAGAGCGCACACACCTTGCCCTCTCTCCACGACGGCGGCCCATGACCGACGGAGAACGCGTGGACCTGAACGCACCATGACCCGGCACGAGCGACGACCAACAGCCCGAACAGGGGACACAATCGGCGCCGACTGCGCAGATCTCCATCAAGCCCCCTGACCCTGATTCGCCTCGCGACAGCGGACCGGCCATGCACAGAAGCCTCGCATCAGAACAGCGCAGCTGGAAGGCACGTGGCCGCAGCGCGTGCCGCGCACCAGAGACAAGCTGGCACTACAGACTTATACATCATCCTCCGCCGCTGCACACGGCTCTTCAGGACTGCTCACACACCTGAAGCACACACGCAGCCCGCACACAGGATTTGGTGTAAGTCTCAGCCACGGCGCACGACGGGAATCCAGCCGTCAGCTGTCCCCGAGGGCTTTAGGGCCGCGAACGCACCTAAAGCCTAAACGCCAAGTCCCTCACATAGCTTCAGCTCCTGTTTTTCTTCATTGCCGGACTGAATCGCGAGAGGAATCAGAGACTTAACTTTTCTTCCCACAGCCATGGACATCCCCCGCCACTTGCAACCCCCACCCTCCTCCCTTCCCCGGCACAGACTTTCCCCGCAGCTCGCCACCAAAGCGGGACTACCGAGGTCTCAGCTCCCCGCTAAGCCCTCTGGGGGGGGAGTGTATGGGGTACCCCCCCACAGTAGCCACGGACAAACACAGCGCTCGACTAGAGCAATTAACAGGACAGTGAGATGTGTGTGTTGAGATCAATAGGCAGCCTTCCTGTGCTTAGTTCAGGCACCAGCATCCTGTGGATATGTATGACGCAAATGCAAACATTCATGCTTCCTGCTCGCATTGTGGTACAAATGTCACATGTCTGAATGCATTTCCTTTGATGATAAAATGCCTTTGATGTATTGTCCGTTGCTGGGTATTTAAGTGGCTGAATTCATATGTTCACCCTCTGTTCTTCTTCTGACTGCTTCTGACTACAGCTCATGAGAGCCTGAGAGCGATCCCCAGCATGCTTATACAGCAGCTGGGGTGAGCTCCGTGATGGCGATGATTTGATCAATAAACTTCATTAAAACTCCAGACGCCGTGTCTTATTTTATCATCGCCACATTATAACCTTTTCCAGATGGACAGCTCTCAGTTACTTTGTTTATCATTTGTTTCTGAATTTCTTTGGATTGCAGCATGATGTTGAGCTCTTGAGGATCTTCTGGTCTACTTCATTTTGTCAGGCAGGTCCTATATCAGTGATTTCTTGATTGAGAACAGGTGTGGCAGTAATCAGGCCTGGGTGTGGCTAGAGAAATTGAACTCAGCTTTCTAAAGATTTGATAAACCACAGTTAAATTATGTTTTAACATGGGGGGGGGGTCACTTTTTCACACAAGGCCATGTAGGTTTGGATTTTTTTTACCCTTAATAATAAAGACCTTCATTTAAAAACTGCATTTTGTGTTTTACTTGGGTTATCTTTGTCTAATATTTAAATATCTGTGATGATCTGAAACATTTAAGTGTGACAAACATTCAAAAAAATGAGAAATCAGGAAGGGGGCAAACACTTTTTCCTGGAGAGACTATGTCTCCCAGCTGGTCTGGGAACGCCTTGGTATCCTCTCTGAAGAGCTGGAGCAGGTGGCTGGGGAGAGGGAAGTCTGTGCTTCTCTGTTTGAACTGCTGTCTCTAGTGACTCGGACCTCTGGAAAAGCGCTAGAGGATGGATGGAAAAGAATAAAATTTACTGCTTAAATAAAAGAAAACATAATGACCTAATAAAAAACAAAACAAAGTAATAAATTTAAATGAATAAAGCTGTACCCTTGATTTCAGTTCAGACCCTGTATTTGTGGTACCACACATTGGTGCGCTTGTTGGAGCTCATAAAGTTGGTCCTCTTTTAAACCATTGTTGGTACTCACTGTTCATAGATCAGTTAATAGCCTAGTAATAGGTGACGGGGCTTCTCCTGAAACCCCTACCCACGGCAGCATGGAATGGGGGTACCCTCGTTTTAAGTGTTTGGGCGCGGGCAGAACCTCTCCTGCAGAAGCGAGTCCTGAGCACTTAAGTGTGTGGCCTGGAAAACTTCAAAGCGTGCAGTCTCGAAACACACTATGAATTAACAAACATTCATAAATTCTTCATTCCCAACTTACGAGCATTAACATGAACGCATATTCAAATTAAGTGCACACTCACTCAACAACTTGGTGCAGAAAGGCTTAATACGTCGTCTCTGTCCCCCTCTGAACTAGCCAAAATGCTCGCCAGCTAGCTACAGCTTGCCTCGTGGTCAGACTCTACACAGCTCCCTCGTGCTACCGACATGATTTGGTATTTAGACCTAGAAGCAGACTACAGACTCAGTTATAAAGTGTAACAATGATTTATTATGCAGAACATGACGTGAGGTGTGTGGAGAGTCTGACAACCCTGTGGGGAGAAGAGGGGGGGAATGAGTAACTGAGACACAGAAAATGGCACAGACGTAATGAATTGTAGCCTTATGGGTCAGAGAACTGCAGGCTGTGAAACTGCTGGTGTTCCTCGTCTCCTTTCTGGCTGCCATGATAGGTGAATGAGTGGAATCCCGGTGCAGATATTTACAGCGTGGGGCTGAGACTCTCCTGAGTTGAGGGAGTAAAAGAAAGATCACTGCACAGTTCATTAATATCCACTTACAGGTGTTGAGCTGGTGACAGGGGCTCCCTTCTGATGGGAGGACTGAGTCCTGAGTCCTCCAGGAGGACAGGAGATCTGGAACCACCGGGTGGATGAAGCCTAAGTCCGGCAGGACAATAGTACACCTGTGCGCAGGTAAGTGGAGGATAACACAGAAATTAGGAGGCAAGCACATAGAAGTTTAATCTTACATTTTCCACGCTGGAGGAGAGGCTGAGCCAGGAATGAAGAGCTGTCAGCTGTGGCGTGTTTAGTCGCCGTTGCTGTGAAATAGTGAAGCTCTGCTCCCTATTTAAAGGCTGCACAAATGAGAAGCAGCTGGTGAACCTGCAGCAGCTGTGGGGCATAAGTAATTAGGGAGACAGAAACAACAGAGTGCAGCCAGGATCATGAAGTACCCCCCCCATCCACTCCACCCCAAGGGGCGCCCCCTGGCGTCTGAGCACGATGAAATGCCTGGACCATCCGAGGATCAGTAATGAAGGCCCTTGGAATCCAAGATCTCTCCTCGGGGCCATACCCCGCCCCAGTCCACCAAATACTGGAAGCCCCGTCCTCTGCGTCTAACGTTCAAGATCCGGTTGACCTTGTAGACCAGACCCCCCATCAACCATCTCTGGAGGTGGTGGCGGCTTGGAGGGTGGCCAGAGGGGGCTGGTGGAAACAGGCTTTACTGGTGAAACATGGAAAGTGGGACAAATACAGAAAGCTGGAGGGAGAGCAAGGCGTACAGATGCAGGGTTGACAATTCTGGAAATGGGATAAGGACAAATGAAATGTGGGGAGAGTTTTCTGGAATCAGTCTTCAGGTTGTTATTGCTGGTGGACAACCATACCTTCTGCACCACATGGTAGGCGGGGACCGGAAGCCTCCGTTGGTTGGCGATCTCGGAGTTCTGGTCAGCAGTGCAGTGAATGGCAGGTCTAGTGGTCCTCCAAAAATGGCAGCAGTGTCTGATGTGCACCTGGACAGATGGTACTGCCACCTCCTCCTCTGAGGTGGGGAACAGGGGTGGGTTGTAACCCAATGAGGCCTCGAAAGGAGAGAGACCCGTAGCGGTGAAAGTGGCAGTGTTATGGGCATACTCAATCCAAGGTAAATATGAACTCCAAGATGCCGGATTGGTTGCCATGACACACCTCAGGGCTGCCTCCAGTTCCTGGTTGGTACACTCACACTGACCATTACTCTGGGGGTGGTACCCTGAAGACAAGCTGACCGAAACCCCAAGCAGTCTGCAAAAGGACTGCCACACCTGAGAGATGAACTGGGGACCCCGGTCCAAGACCACGTGAATGGGGATATCGTGGAGGCGGACCACATGAAAGACAAAAAGGTCAGCTGTCTCTCTGGCTGAGGGGAGCTTAGCGAGAGGAATAAAGTACGCTGCCTTAGAAAACCGATCCAGGATCGTGAAAACAACTGTGTGACCATCCATGGGAGGGAGTCCCGTGATGAAGTCCAAGGCCACGTGCGACCAGGGCCTGCTGGGAATGGGCAGCGGATGCAACAGTTCAGCGGGGGGAAGAAGATGGTTACTTGCCAGCTGAACACTGCGGACATGCCTTAACATATTCATCAATGTCTCCCCTCATGGCCAGCCACCAAAATGCTCTCTCAAGGTGGGCAAACGTGCAAGAAACCCCAGGATGACAAGTGAGCTTGCTCTTGTGTAGCCAGTCGATGACGGGCCCCCGAAGGGAGGAAGGAATGAACAAACAACCTGTTGGACCCCCCCCCCCACCTTCCCAGGGTCAGGCTCCATCTGCTGGGCTCTCCTGACTTTCTCCTCAATCTCCCATGAAAGTGCTTCCACCACGCACGACGAAGAAAGGATGGGGTGTTGCTCCGGAGGGGAGTTGTCGGTAGCAAACTGCCTGGAAAGGGCATCCGGCTTGATGTTCTTGGAGCCTGGGTGAGCCTGAACCTGTCGAAGAACAAAGACCAATGAGCCTGTCTGGAGTTTAGACATTTAGCTGACCTCAGGTATTCTAGGTTCTTATGATCTGTCCACACCACAAATGGCTGCGCAGCCCCCTCCAGCCAGTGATGCCACTCCTCCAAGGCGAGTTTGACAGCCAACAGCTCCCAATTGCTGACATTGTAGTTCCTCTCAGCTGGGGAGAGGCACTAATTAAAATACGCACATGGATGGACCTTGTGGTCGGTGGCCAAGCGCTGTGACAGGACTGCCCTCACCCCGGAGAAGGAGGCGTCCACCTCCACAATAAACTGTAGCTCTGGGTCCACCTGAGCAAGGATGGGAGCAGAAGAGAACAGGTCCTTTAGCTTTGCAAAGGCCTGACCATCCTCGTCAGACCACCTGAATGGAATCTTAGAGGAGGTGAGTTTAGTGAGCAGCTGGGCTACCGTACTGTAATTCCGAATGAAACGGCAATAGAAATTGGCAAACCCCAAAAACTGCTGCAACTGCTTCCGAGATGATGGGATGGGCCAGTCAGTAACAGCTTTCACTTTGCCGGGTTCTGCAACAATCTGTTTGTGAGAGATAGTGAAACCCAAAAATGAAGTTGTGGATGTGTGAAACTCACATTTCTCCGCCTTGACATACAGGTGGCTCTCCAGCAGCCATTGCAGCACAGCCCTTACGTTGACCTGGTGTTCCTCTAGAGAGTGGGAGAAAATAAGAATGTCATCCAGGTAGACAAAAACAAAAGAGCCGAGAAAAACCCTAAGGACATCATTGATGAGCCGCTGGAATATGGCTGGAGCACTGGTCAACCCAAACGGCATCATCAAGTATTCGAAATGTCTGATAGGGGTACGGAACCCCGTCTTCCACTCATCACCCTCTCTAATCCGGACTAGATGGTAAGCATTACAAAGGTCCAGCTTAGTGAACACAGAGGCACCCTGCAACAGATCAAACCCAGAGTTAATGATGGGTAGAGGGTATTTATCCTTGATTGTGATGTTATTGAGCTCCCTAAAGTCAATGCAGGGCCAGAGTGAGCCGTCTTTTTTGCCCACAAAAAAACCCCCCATCCCCACCGCTGACGAAAAAGGTCTAATGATGGCAGAGTTTAAAGACTCCTATACTTCTTCATGGCCTCCCGCTCCGGCGCCAACAGACTACAGAGTCTGCTGGATGGTAGGGTGGCCCCAGGCTGGAGGTTAATGGCACAGTCATATGGGTGGGGGTGGGGGGTAAAGAGAGTGCCTTGGCCTTACTAAAGACTAGTGCCAGATCGTGACATTCGGAAGGAACATTGATGAAATCAGGAGTTTGGGTGGGCGATGGTTTAAGGGGAACAGATGGGGAACAAGGAGCTGACTGAAGGCAGGCGGACAAACAAAAGGTGCTCCAGGAGATAATCCTTCCCTGCTGCCAGTCAATAACGGGATTATGCAGGTTTAGCCACGGATAACCCAGAATAACAGGGGAAGATGAAGACGGTAAAACAAAAAGACGTAACTGCTCTCTGTGGTTGCCGGAAACTAAAATGGAAATGGGTTCCATTCTCTTGGAGACCCTTGCGAGTGGCTCTCCCGAAACAGCTACCAAATCTAAATGAACATCCAGCTCCTAGTGTGGGAGCTTCAGTCAGGTTGCCAGATTCTCCGAAATAAAGCTCTGTTCTGCATCAGAATGAATGAGAGCAGTGGTACTGAAATCAATGCAGCCGTAGACAAAACGAATGGGTAAGTGAAACTGGGTAAGGGGTCTGAACCATTTCTTGTCAGCCAGTTCCCCCAAAGCGGTGAGCAAACCCCCTCCCTCCGCCTGACTGGGGCAGTGGATCACCTTATGTTCGGAGCTGCCTGTCTGACCTCGCTCCTTGGAGCATTTCCAAAGGCAGTTATCTAGCTTAATAGCCCGGGAAATTGGCTCATTAAGGGTTGCAGGTTTTTCTAACCGGATCAGCTCATCCCAAAGACTGGAACTGAGGCTGCGTACGAAACTACTACCTAGAGCAGTTTCCTCCCACCACACCTCCACTGCTAGAACCCGGAAATCCACCGAATAATCGGCCACGGACCTGGCTCCCTGTTGGAGATTTAAGAGATGGGTGGTATTAGCATAATCTCAATCAGAATGGTCAAACACTTGAACGAATTCCAGCCTGAATCGATCATAGGTGTAACAGTGATAATCGGAACGGTTCAAAATAGCATATGCCCAAGACAAGGCCCGCCCCTCCAGCAAATTAACCACATAACTAATCCGGCTGTGATCTGTAGGAAAATCCCCCGGTACACGCTGAAAAACGAGGCTACACTGGAGAAGAAAGCCTCGGGCCCCTCCCACTTTACCACAGAAACTGGCCGGTGCGGGTACCAGTGTGACAAGTGGAGAGTGTGTCAACAGAGGGGAAGGAGTAAGGGAGCTAACTGGTGTAGCTGATGTGGTCTGAGCGTGATGAGCAGTGGTAAGCTGATTAAACCATTCATTTATCTGTGTGAGCTGAAAAAGAGCTGTCTGCTGCTGAACTAACATCTGAGTTAACCGAATCTCAGTGATGTTAAGACGGTGCGTATTCACGCCATTAGTAGCGTCTGCTGGGTCTAACAGATGGGGACGTTCTGACATGATTTGGTATTTAGACCCAGAAGGAGACTACGGACTCAGTTATAAAATGTAGCAATGATTTATTGTGCAGAACGTGACGTGAGGTGTGTGGAGAGTCTGACAACCCTGCAGGGAGAAGAGAAGAGGGGGATGAGTAACTGAGATACAGAAAATGGCACAGACGTAATGAATTGTAGCCTTATGGGTCAGAGAACTGCAGGCTGTGAAACTGCCGGAGTTCCTCGTCTCCTTCCCGGCAGTTGTGACGGGTGAGTGAGTGGAATCCCGGTGCAGATATTTACAGTGTTGGGCTGAGACTTTCCTGAGTCGAGGGAGTAAAAGAGAGATCACTGCACAGTTTGTTAATGTCCACAGGTGTTGAGCTGATGACAGTGGCTCCCTTCCGATGGGAGGACTGAGTCCTGAGTCCTCTGGGAGGACAGGAGATCCGGAACCGCCGGGAAGATGAAGCCTAAGTCTGGCAGGAGGATGGTCCACCTGTGCAAAGGTAAGTGGAGGATAACACAGAAATGAGGAAGCAAGCACATAGAAGTTTAATCTTACGTTTTCCACATTGGAGGAGAGGCTGACTCAGGAGTGAGGAGCTGTCAGCTGTAGCATGTTTAGTCGCTGTCGCCGTGAAATAGTGAAGCTCTGCTCCCTATTTAAAGGCTGCACAAATGAGAAGCAGCTGGTGAACTTGCAGCAGCTGTGGGGCATAAGTAATAAGGGACACAGAGACAACAGAGTGCAGCCAGGATTATGACAGCTATGGCTTGGCAGTGGCTCGAACACGGTCACTGTTCCCTCAAACAGGTTACAAACAATCTGTCTTGCTTCTACTTATTTTCATTCCTCTTCTCTCCAGAGCATACCTCCATCTCTCCAGGTTCTCTTCCACCTGCTCCCTACTCTCACTACAGATCACTATGTCATCTGCAAACATCATGGTCCATGGAGACTCCTGCCTGACCTCATCTGTCAGCCTGTCCATCACCATGGCAAACAAGAAGGGGCTCAAAGCCGATCCCTGATGTAACCCCACCCCCACCTTGAACCTATTTGTCACTCCGACAGCACACCTCACCACCGTTTTGCTGTCCTCATACATGTCCTGCACCACCCTCACATACTTCTCTGCCACTTCTCACTTCCTCATACAGTACCACATTTCCCCACTTGGCACTCTATCATTATATTTTCTTTAGATCCACAAAGACACAGTGCAGCTCCTTCTGACCTTCTCTATATTTCTCCATCAGCACTCTTAAAGCAAACATTGCATCTGTAGTACTCTTTCTTGGCATGAAACCTTACTGCTGCTCACTGATTGTCACCTCTCCTCTTAACATGGCTTCAACAACTCTTTCCCATATCTTCATAGTGTGGCTGATCAACTTTATGCCTCTGTAGTTACTACAGTTCTGAGCATCACCTTTGGTCTTGAAAACTGGTACCAAAGCACTTCTTCGCCACTCCTCAGGCATCCTCTCACTCTCCAAGATTGTGTTAAACAATCTGGTTAAAAAGTTGATGGCCAGCTCTCATAAACATCTCCATACCTCCAGAGGTATGTCATCTGGACCAGCTGCCTTTCCATTCTTCATCCTCTTCAAAGGTGCCCTCACTTCTGCCTTGCTAATACTCGGGACTCCCTTGTTCACCATCTTTCCGTCATCCATCCTATTTTCGCTCTCATTTTCTTAATTCATCAGCTCTTCAAAGTTCTCCTTCCACCTTCTCAACACACTCTTGTCATTTGTTAGTACATTACCATTTCTGTCCTTAATCAATATAACCTGATGTACATCCTTTCCAGCTCAATCTCTCTGTCTAGCCAATCGATACAAGTCCTTTACTTCTTTCTTAGTGTTTAACCTCTCATACAACTCACTATATGCCTTTTCCTTTGCCCTTGCCACCTCTCCATGCACCTACCTTCCAAATACTCCTGTCTACTTTCTTCATCTCCCTGACTATCCTACTTTTTCTTTGCTAACCTCTTCTTTTGAATATTTTCCTGTACCTCCTCATTCAACCACCAAGTCTCCTTGCCTTCCTTCCTCTGTCCACTGGATACACCACATAGTTTTCTACCTGTTTCCCTCAATACTTTTGCTGTACTTTCCCAGTCATCTGGTAATTCTTCCCTACCACCCAGAGCCTATATCAACTCCTTCCTAAACTCTGTGCAACCTTCTTCTTCCTTCTGTAACTTCCCCCCACTTAATCTTTGGCTCTGCCTTCACACTCTTCCTCTTCTTGTTCTCTAAAGTCATCCTACAGACTACCATCTGATGCTGTTTAGCTACATTCTTCCCTGCCACCACCTTTCAGTCTTCTATTTCTTTCAGATTTCTCCTTATGCATAAGATGTAGTCCACCTGTGTGCACCTTCTTCCACTCTTGTAAGTCACCCTATATTCCTCTCTCTTCTTGAAGTATGTGTTCACCACAGCCATTTCCATCCTTTTAGCAAAATCCACAACCATCTGTCTTTCCAGATTTCTCTCCTTAAGACCATACCTACCCATGACCTCCTCATCACCTCTGTTCCCTCCACCTACATGTCCATTAAAGTCCGCTCCAATCACCACTCTCTCCCCCCTGGGAACAATCTCTACCACTTCCTTCAACTTACTCCAGAATTCCTCTTTCTCTTCTACCTGGCATCCAACTTGTGGGGCATACGCACTGACAACATTCAACATCACACCTTTGACTTCTAGCTTCAAACTCATGATTCTGTCTGACTCCCTCTTTACCTCCTGAACATTCTTCACATACTTTTTCTTCAAGATTAGTCCTACTCCATTTCTCTTCCTATCTACACAATGGTAGAACATTTTAAATCCACCTAGCCTTGCTTCTCTTCCATCTGGTTTCTTGAACACAGTATATCTACCATTCTTCTCTCCATCATATCAGCCAACTCTCTGCCTTTACCAGTCATAGTCCCTACATTTAACGTCCCTACTCTCACCTCCACACTTCTACCTTTCCTTTTCTCTCTCTCCCTCCTAACACGTCTTTCCCCTCTCCTCGTCCTTGATCTTTGACCAACAGCAGCCCAATTTCCACTGGCACCCTGTCGGTTGACAGCACTGGTTGCGGTCGTTGTTAACCCGGGCCTCGACCGATCTGGTATAAAAGTCTCATTCGTCATGATCCACATGTTTGATTTAGCAAAGGTTTTACGTCGGATGCCCTTCCTGGCATAATCCTCCCCATTTACCCAGGCTTGGGACCGGCACTAGGAGTACACTGGCTTGTGCACCCCCTGTGGCTGTTTTTTTTGTTTTTTAGATATCAATCTTTTTTAAATGCATGTAATTTAGTTTGTGTTCTAATGTAAAATTTTGCATTTTTAGAATTTAAGTTGTAGATTTTAGAATTTTAGAACAATTTTTTGGAGTCAAAAAACACATTTAGTGTTCCCCTATATTATTATGATTAAATTATTATGTTTTGTTTGAAATCGAGCAAAGAATTTATTTGATTTTTTTTGTTAAAAAATACTAAGCTAAAAGAAGCTAAAACATCTGCTTAATAAAATGTGTAAAAGCAAATGATATTGGTCTGCTGGAGACAGCTGTGCTCTTCTGAAAGAATGTCCATGAAAGGATAATGGTTCTTAAAAGCACATTTTCAGATAAATTGGTCATATTTGTCTTCCATTTCTTTTATTGAAAGATGTTTGAAGTAAATTCATGGGTCATTGCAAACACTTGGCTTTAAAAGTACCAAGCTGTCACACAGTGAGAGGAATAAAATCCAGAAAAAAAATACAAACAAAAAATGCATCGAGAATGGTTTTAGAATCAAGTCAGAGACCCTGAATCATAATTGTATCATGAGGTACCTAGAGATTCCCAGCCCTAATTCGGACCCCAGCTGGGGAGGAGGACTGACTTATCGGACCTCTTGCCATTTTAGTTGGTGACCCCTGTCCTTTGCCTTTTTATTTTAGGAAAGGTTTGGCACTGAAAAGCTTCCCTTTAACATCTTAAAATAGGGATGGGGAATTGGCAGTGAGGGTCATTTCTGCTAGTACATTTTTGGTCTGTTTGGTCAATGAAAACCAAAAGAAAATGATCACCTTCATCCACAGCAAACTGTATTCCACCCCTCGAATAGTTTTCCAGTCACATGAAGGTTCAGAAACAAGGTTCTCTAGAAGTTTCACTTTGCAACCACATGGAATAATAAGATCCACTTGTTTTAAATAGGAAAAAAAATCTGCAGAAAACCTGTTACTAAAGTTCTTTGAAATGCCAACAGTTATCTCGACAAACCTTTTCTTGATTATTTTGAACCCTTGGAAGATGAATAGGAAATGCAACCCTGCCAGCTGTTTTGCATATTCATGTAATTCAGTTACAGTGGCATTCCAAGATCTCATAAAAAACAATCAGAGCCAAATGAAGCCCATTGCCATCGATGACTCCACAAATAAGAATAAGATATAGTCGATGAACTGCAATTTGAATGGATCCTGTTAGTGTTGCTTGTTTAGAGCCTCAAATGAGGGCATTTAGTCAGTGGAAATAACAGTGGAGCAGCATCCTTATCGCCCATCTTTCTCTTGGCTATGGAACATCAGAACATTAAATCTGTTATTTTTCATGTGTGTCGGACTGGACTCACATTCTACTTCATTTTCAGAAAGAGTAATGTGGGAAGAATCAGTCTGAGATATGTCACATACAGCACATCAGGAAATAGTTTGCTTTAGATGTGTTCTCATGAATGGAAATGCTGAAGAGGAGATTTAAGAGAGGGAGCTGCCGAAGTCAAGCTGGCAGAGGCAGGGCACATTACACTCACTTTCTATGTGTTCACTTGTCTTTTACAAGTATTTTGCAGACATGGATTCCATTGAGCATGACCCTGTGAAGCCCAGTAATTTTCCAGTTTGATTGTGTCAAACAGTTGCTTTCCAGCACTTTCACTTTCACTCATTGGTTAGGTTTAAAAACTTAAACCTTCTTGTTTAAGCCAGCAGGTTTAAGTAAATATACACATTTATAGCAGCAATTATAACCCTGTGCATTCAAGTTAGGAGTATGACACCATGACTCAGTCCATAGTATAACATGGCCTAAAGACACCTTTTGTGGAAATGCCACCATGGCACTAATGTTTGACCTGAACTTGTACATCTGCTAAGTTAGGGCTTCTTTACACAGAGATCATTGGCTCAGTGCTTTTCAACCATGGTGCCCTGGTATGTTCAGGTTTCTGTGGGAAATGATCTAGTTTCACTTCTTAATTGGTCCAAAAAAATGCAAATAATTTGGTGTTTTTGTGCATAGGTGCATGGGTGCCTTCAGAACCCACTGCACAACAACAGCAAATAATTTGCAATTTTTTGGACCAATTAGCAAGTGAAATTAAACAATTTCCCACAGAAACCTGAACGTACCAGGGCACCCTGGTTGAAAACGTTTCATTGGGTGACCATTGAGAGATCAAAAATTGACCCAACCTCTCAATGATCTTCTTCTTCTTCTTCTTTTGGCTGCTCCCTTTAGGGGTCACCACAGTGGATCATCTGCCTCCATCTCACACTATCCCTTGCATCGTCCTCTGTAACACCAACCCTCTCCATGTCCTCCTTCACTACATCAGAGCATCAAATCTGTTATTTTTCATGCGTGTCGGACATGTCCAATATATCCACTATCCCTCTCTCTTACTTTGTCTCCAAACTGCTCAACCTGAGCTGTCCCTCTGATACACTCATTTCTAATCCTCTCCCTCCTAGTCCCTCGCAATGAGAATCTTAGCATCTTCAACTCTTTTTTTTTTTTTTTTTTATTACGGTACTTATTTTGTACCCGTAGGTAGATTTGTTTTGCAGTCTGGTGACAAGCCACCAGCTGTTGGTCGCTGCGTGCGCAAGTGTCCCCTTATCCCTAACCTGCATGTTTTTGGCATGTGGGAGGAAACCGGAGAAATCCCGGAGTAAACCCACGCAACACGGGGAGAACATGCAAACTCCACACAGATCACTGTTGGCCAGGGGCAGGGATCGAACCCACGATCTCACGATCCCCGCGATCCCCGGCCGAGGGTAAACTGTGCTGCCACAGTGCTAACCACTGCGCCACCGTGCAGCACAACAACAAACTCTGCCACCTCCAGCTACACCTCTTGTCTTTATGTCAGCGCCACCGTCTCCAAACCATACATCGTAGCAGGTTTCACTACTGTCTTGTGTCAGAGTCTGGACATGGCTGTGCTCACGTCCTTGCTTTATGTTATTTGTTTCTCTGTAATCTTCAGGACATGAGTTTAGCCATGTCCTCGCCCTCAGTTTATTATGTTTCTCTGTGTTTTATTTTCATCCTTGCTGTTGCATTTGTCTATTTATTATTAGGTTTTCATCATCATCATCATCATCATCATTATTATTATCTTGGCCCCAGTGTGCTTTGTCTGTTTGTACAGCCTCGCCCATCCTATGCTCTTTACTTTTCTCGTATGTTTTTGGTTTACCTTGATTGTGCCACCTTTCCCGTGTTCCATTGATTATCCCAATGTCTATTTATTACGGTGTGACCCTTTGTTCATTGTTGCATCCTTGTCAGTCTAGTGTGTTTTCACTCCCCCATCCTGTCTCAGTTTCTGGGCCGAACCTGTTTGTATCTGGGGCTGTGTTTGGTGTGTTTAATCAGCTCACGAGCTGAATATTACTTTATAATCAATAAATCTGCAAACTAAGTTTGGTGTTTGGGTTCTGCATTCTGCCCTTGAGGGACTCACCGTGACATCTTGTAAATCTTCCCTTTCACTCTTGTTGCTACCTTTCTGTCACAAATCACCCCGACACTCGTCTCCACCCGCTCCACCCTGCCTGCACTCTTTTCTTCAACTCTCTTGTGCTTTCCATTGCTTTGGATGGTTGACCACAGGTATTTAAACTTATTTACTTTCACTATCTCTACTCCTTCCATCTTGACCGTTAATCCTGCCTCCCTCTCATTCACACTCATGTATTCTCTCTTGCTTGTACTGACTTTCATTCCTCTTCTCTGCAGAGCATATCTTCACTTCTCTAAGTTCTTGTCAACCTGCTCCCTACTCACTACAGATTGCAATATTGTCTGCAAACATAATGGCTTGACCTCATTTGTCAGCCTGTCCATCACCATGGCAAACAAGAAGGGGCTCAGAGCTGACCCCTGATGCAATCCCACCCCTACCTTGAATCCATCTGTCACTCCTACAGCACACCTCACCACCATCTTGCATTCCTCATGCATGTCCTGCACCATTCTCACATACTTCTCTGCCACTCCTGACTTTCTCATACAGTACCACACTTCCTCACTTGGCACCCTATCATATGTTTTCTCTCGATCCACAGAGACACAGTGCAACTCCTTCTGACCTTCTCTATACTTCTCCATCAGCATTCTTAGAGCAAACGTTGCATCTGTAGTACTCTTTCTTGGCATGAAACCTTGTCGCTGCTCACTGATTGTCACCTCTCCGCTTAACCTGGCTTCAACAACTCTTTCCCATATTTTCATAGTGTGGCTGATCAACTTTATGCCTCTGTAGTTACTACAGCTCTGAGCATCACCTTTGTTCTTGAAAATTGGTACCAAAACACTTCTTCTCCTCAGGCATCCTCTCACTGTCCAAGATTGTGTTAAACAATCTGGTTAAAAAGTCGACGGCCATCTCTCCTAAACATCTCCATACCTCCACAGGTATGTCATCTGGACCAACCACCTTTCCATTCTTCATCCTCCACAAAGCTGCCATCACTTCCACCTTGCTAATCCTCGGGACTTCCTTGTTCACCATCTTTCCTTTGTGGAAATGTGAAAGGACGAGGCAGAGTTTATCTCACGAGTCAGGTTTATTCACATTCTCCAACATCAGCAATACAGAAAAGAGAAAGAAACCCAGACCTTCGTCCCTTTTTATACCCCAGGAGCTTCAAAGCTCCAGTCACATTGCATTTAATCCCCAAGTAACAATGCATCCCTTTCAGATCTTATCACCTCCACCCAAAGTCACTGGCAGCCAGGAAATCCCCCACGGCCATCTCTTTGCATACCAAAGACCACATTTCACATCCTCCTGTTATCTCCGAGAAGGCTCAGTCCTTTGTTCATCTGAGACGTGAAGCATACAGTAAGCACACAGTGATATACATATGAAGCATAAGGTGATATACATTTGTGCATATGAAACCCACATATGTGTCCCACACCTTCATCCATCCTCCGCTCTCTCATTTTCTTCATTCATCAGCTCCTCAAAGTACTCCTTCCACCTTCTCAACACACTCATCACTTGTTAGTACATTACCATTTCTGTCCTTAATCAACCTAACTGTTATGATCCGAGCACTGATCTCGTCCGCGCTTGGGTCATACGTCATCTCCTGCAGGCTTGACAGCAGTGGTTACCCTCTGGCTCCCAGGGCTCTTATTGTGACAGTGCTCGGAGGAGATTCCTGCTGTCAAAGCCTGCCAGCTGTGCTGCATTCAGGGCTCATTAGCGGCCGGAATTTAAGCGAACGCTGAATGCAGCCCAATGCAGCAGTCTCCGTCGAACATCCCTGGGTTTAGACGTCGAGTGAGCGTTCCACATCTCAGACGTCAGTATTCCTCGTTGTTTCCTCGGCTACGATCATGCCTCATCCTAACCCTTTATTGTAAGTGTGCTTGCTCATCCTTACAGTCTCTGTTCCTCGTTGTTGTGTATTTTAGCCCACCGTGGCTTATTACTTTGTCACCTTGTGTATTATCTTCTGTTTCATCGTCTTTAATAAACATCATTGCAAACTCACCGGTGACCTGTGGCGTCTTATGGAGGCTCGCGAGGGCCACCGTGACAGTAGACTGCTGGCAGGGCGCCTAAACGGAGGCGCCACACCGAGACGCCGTTCCCGGTGAGTTTTGCATTTGGACTGTGCTCCTTCCTGTCTGGGTACCGCATGCTGGAAGCATGCCGTCGCGGAGGGTCCGCGCTCAGAGTCAGAGCAACGAGCTGGCGGATGCCCTTGAATACGTCGATGAGACGCTCATCGCCGCCTCGCTCCTCGACTACCACAGCGACGTGCGCTGGTACCTGGACTGTGCTGAGGATGTTTTAAATCATCTTCCCCGCTACGCCGACCACCCAGAAGTCAGCGTGCGGAGGGATGACATCGCCGCACAGGGCTAGATACTCCGTATGGTGCAGGAGGACTACGGGGGTAAGCAGAGGAGGATGCATCCCCGCTCCCCGCTTTGGGATCCCATTCCTGCCCTCGATCCACTCCGGGAGTTCGCGCCACCCGGGGGTCGTCGAAGACGTCGGCACCCCGACGTCGGCGCCCCGCCCAAGATAACCCTCAGCCAAAACCCCGTCCGGATCCTGTTCCGGGTCGTCGGAGGAACCCTGCCTCCCAGTCAGCTGCTCCTTCGGTGTCACATCAGGAGGGAATCCCCACAACCTCTCCCCCCGGGCCACCTGTTCCCGCTGTCCCGTCAGCTCGTCGTGGGCGGAGGAGGAGAGGGCGGAGGAGGAGAGCGGACTGCAGCGTGGAGCCTGCGCCGACGACGAAGCGTCCCCGGGTCTCCACAGAGGAGCGGTCCGGTCCAGCGGGTCGAGGGTCCCCTGCCACCACGCCGTGCGGGTCGTCGGTGTGGACGTCAGCGCCAGAGGGTCCTCAGGCTGCGAACACCATCATGCCAGCTGCGGAGCCCAACGTAGCTGAGTGGGAGCCAGAGGACGATCTCCTCCCATCTGAGCCCGGATCGTCGAAGTCCTGGACGGCGTCGGAACTCGAGATCAGGCAAGTGCTCTGTGTTGTCTTTCTCTTCTCCATTTTAGAGCATTTTTGCCTGTCTCTTGGGGGGGCGAGCCGGGTGCAGCCGTCCGCTGCATCCGAGCTTGTCTCACCGGGTTCTGGCGCTACCGGTGATCCTGAACCCAGTTCTTTTCTCTCTCCTGAGCCTTCCCCCAGGGTCACTGGTGCGGAGCTGGTCCCGATCGCTGTGCTGGAGGTTCCGGGTTCGGGGTTGGAGGTCGTCCATGGAGCTGTTCCAACCCAGTCGGGGTCCATCGTGGGTGCAGCCACGACCCAGTCGGGGTCCATCGTGGGTGCAGCGCGGGCTCACCCTGGGTCCGACAGGAAGACAGCGCCGATCCTGTTAACATTCGGAGGTGGAGCTGCAGACCCGCTGCTGAGCGACGCCAGACTGGTCCCTCGTTTTTCCCCCAAGCCGTCTCCACCGGGTGCCATTGGGATTCCTTATTCTCGGCCCAGCTCGCCCTCGCTATTCTCCCCTGCAGGGAAGCCGTTGTCGTTCTCTCCCCTGCGGTCCTGGTGGCTGAGCGATGCGGGTCAGCCACCTGAAGGACTGCCTTGCCCATTTGGCATTCTGGGTCGGCCACCCGACCCACTGGACTGTTTGTTTGGCGACCTGGTCTGGCCGCCAGAGATTCTGTGTTTCCGGGCATGGGACTGGGGTAGGCCGCCCGAACTGCCCTTTTTCCCCCTGCCTGCGATATGGCTGTTTGATGCTGGGCAGCCCCCCAAACTATCAGTCTTCATGCCACAGAACCAGGACTGCCGTCATCCCGGGTTTTCATCTTCATTGTGTCTGTAATCTTTTGGGATGTGCGGGTGGTCTTGTGTTTGTAATTGTGCATCTCACGGGTGTTTTTTTGTTCGTTTTCTCTCTGTTAAATGTCCGTACACTGCCTGTGATAGTTGGTGTTTTGTTTTCCCTTTCCTAATTATTCCTGTGTGCCTTTTGGAGTATAGCGTTTTTCGTTAGCTGTACTATGACTGTCTTGTTTATCCCCTGTTCCCTCATGTGTTTTTTTTTTACCTCCATCATTTGTGATCTGCCTTTGTCAGGGTTTTTGTTTTTTTTGCATCTTGGAAACATTGTATTTTCTGTTTTTGCCCTGTGATCGTCTCCTCTGTTCTACCTTGATTGAAATTTGTGCATGGGAGTGTTGGGGTTTTTTTCTTTTTTCTTGTCTGCACACTCCTGTTGTCATCATAGGGTTTTTTTTGGTCTTCGCTGGTCCGCTCCCCCCCTGGCCTGTTCCCTCTTCCGGCCACCCTGGGGAAGGGGGGGCAGGGTTGGGTGTCATTGGGCGTTCTGAGCCCGCCCTCGAGGGGGAGGTACTGTTATGATCCGAGTGCTGATCTCGTCCGCGCTCGGGTCATACGTCATCTCCTGCAGGCTTGACAGCAGTGGTTACCCTCTGGCTCCCCGGGCTCTTATTGTGACAGCGCTCGGAGGAGATTCCTGCTGTCAAAGCCTGCCAGCTGTGCTGCATTCAGGGCTCATTAGCGGCCGGCATTTAAGCGAACGCTGAATGCAGCCCAATGCAGCAGTCTCCGTCGAACATCCCTGGGTTTAGACATCGAGCAAGCGTTCCTCGTCTCAGACGATAGTATTCCTCGTTGTTTCCTCAGCTACGATCATCCCTCATCCTAACCCTTTATTGTAAGTGTGCTTGCTCAGCCTTACAGTCTCTGTTCCTCGTTGTTGTGTGTTTTAGCCCACCGTGGCTTATTACTTTGTCACCTTGTGTATTATCTTCTGTTTCATCGTCTTTAATAAACATCATTGCAAACTCACCGGTGACCTGTGGCGTCTTATGGCGGCTCGCGAGGGCCACCGTGACAGTAGACTGCTGCCAGGGCGCCTAAACGGAGGCGCCACACCGAGACGCCGTTCCCGGTGAGTTTTGCATTTGGACTGTGCTCCTTCCTGTCTGGGTACCGCATGCTGGAAGCATGCCGTCACGGAGGGTCCACGCTCAGAGTCAGAGCAACGAGCTGGCGGATGCCCTTGAATACGTCGATGAGACGCTCATCGCCGCCTCGCTCCTCGACTACCACAGCGACGTGCGCTGGTACCTGGACTGTGCTGAGGATGTTTTAAATCATCTTCCCCGCTACGCCGACCACCCAGAAGTCAGCGTGCGGAGGGATGACATCGCCGCACAGCGCTAGATACTCCGCATGGTGCAGGAGGACTACGGGGGTAAGCAGAGGAGGAGGCATCCCCGCTCCCCGCTTTGGGATCCCGTTCCTGCCCTTGATCCACTCCGGGAGTTCACGCCACCCGGGGGTCATCGAAGACGTTGGCGCCCCGCCCAAGATAACCCTCAGCCAGAACCCCGTCCGGATCCTGTTCTGGGTCGTTGGAGGAACACTGCCTCCCAGTCAGCTGCTCCTTCGGTGTCACATCAGGAGGGAATCCCCACAACCTCTCCCCCCGGGCCACCTGTTCCCGCTGTCCTGTCAGCTCATCGTGCCCGGATTGTCTCGGCTGTCGCCCCCTCCTCTGTGGCGTCACCTCCTGCTGCAGAGAGAGTTCAGAGTCCTGTTCCGGCGAGCCCCGTCCCAGGTCCATCGCGAACGGCTCCCCCTCGTCCTCCCAGGGGGTCCTCTGTCACCATTCGGCGGGGAAAGGGAAGAACAATGTTCCCTACAGCAGGCACCATCCTGCCTCCGGGAGACAGGCAAGTACAAGTTCACTCATCTCCTCATTATTGTGATTTGCCTTGTCTGACTCCTGGGGGTGGAGTTTGAGGTTCACAGTCCCCCGAGCTCCCACCACCTACTGTAGCTTCTTTTATTAAACCCCCTTCCTCTGTGTCTCCCTCCGCTGAGCGGTCCTCGACGCCAGGCCAACGTCGCAGGATGAGGAGGGGGCCTGCGGTTCTGGAGAGCCTGGTTCCAGCCTTGCAGCCATGTCGTGGGTGGAGGAGGAGAGCGGACTGCAGCGTGGAGCCTGCGCCGACGACGAAGCGTCCCCGGGTCTCCACAGAGGAGCGGTCCGGTCCGGCGGGTCAAGGGTCCCCTGCCACCACGCCGTGCGGGTCGTCGGTGTGGACGTCAGTGCCAGAGGGTCCTCAGGCTGCGGACACCATCATGCCAGCTGCGGAGCCCAACGTAGCTGAGTGGGAGCCCGGGGACGATCTCCTCCCGTCTGAGCCTGGATCGTCGAAGTCCTGGACGGCGTCGGAACTCGAGATCAGGCAAGTGCTCTGTGTTGTCTTTCTCTTCTCCATTTTAGAGCATTTTTGCCTGTCTCTTGGGGGGGCGAGCCGGGTGCAGCCGTCCGCTGCATCCGAGCTTGTCTCACCGGGTTCTGGCGCTACCGGTGATCCTGATCCCAGTTCTTTTCTCTCTCCTGAGCCTTCCCCCAGGGTCACTGGTGCGGCGCTGTTCCCGATCGCTGTGCTGGTGGTTCCGGGTTCAGGGTTGGAGGTCGTCCATGGAGCTGTTCCAACCCAGTCAGGGTCCATCGTGGGTGCAGCCGCGACCCGGTCAGGGTCCATCGTGGGCGCAGCGCGGGCTCACCCTGGGTCCGACAGGAGGACAGCGCCTATCCTGTTAACGTTCGGAGGTGGAGCTGCAGACCCGCTGCTGAGCGACACCGGACTGGTCCCTCGTTTTTCCCCCAAGCCGTCTCCACCGGGTGCCGTTGGGATTCCTTATTCTCAGCCCAGCTCGCCCTCGCTATTCTCCCCTGCAGGGAAGCCGTTGTCGTTCTCTCCCCTGCCGTCCTGGTGGCTGAGCGATGCGGGTCGGCCACCTGAAGGATTGCCTTGCCCATTTGGCGTTCTGGGTCGGCCACCCGACCCACTGGACTGTTTGTTTGGCGACCTGGTCTGGCCGCCAGAGATTCTGTGTTTCCGGGCATGGGACTGGGGTAGGCCACCCGAACTGTCCTTTTTCCCCCTGCCTGCGATATGGCCGTTTGATGCTGGGCAGCCCCCCGAACCATCAGCCTTCATGCCACAGAACCAGGACTGCCGTCATCCCGGGTTTTCATCTTCATTGTGTCTGTAATCTTTTGGGATGTGCGGGGGATCTTGTGTTTGTAATTGTGCATCTCACGGGTGTTTTTTTGTTCGTTTTCTCTCTGTTAAATGTCCGTACGCTGCCTGTGATGGTGTTTTGTTTTCCCTGTCCTAATTATTCCTGTGTGCCTTTTGGAGTATAGTGTTTTTCGTTAGCTGTACTATGATTGTCTTGTTTATCCCCTGTTCCCTCATGTGTTTTTTTTTTCCCTCCTTCATTTGTGATCTGCCTTTGTCAGGGTTTTTTTTTTTTGCATCTTGGAAACATTGTATTTTCTGTTTTTGCCCTGTGATCGTCTCCTCTGTTCTACCTTGATTGAAATTTGTGCATGGGAGTGTCGTTTTTTTTCTTCTTTTTTCTTGTCTGCGTGCTCCTGTTGTCATCATGGTTTTTTTTTTTTGGTCTTCGCTGGTCTGCTCCCCCCCCCTGGCCTGTTCCCCCTTCCGGCCACCCTGGATAAGGGGGGGGGGGGGGTTGGGTGTCATTGGGCGGTCTGAGCCCGCCCTCGAGGGAGAGGTACTGTTATGATCCGAGCGCTGATCTCGTCCGCGCTCGGGTCATACGTCATTTCCTGCAGGCTTGACAGCAGTGGTTACCCTCTGGCTCCCCGGGCTCTTATTGTGACAGCGCTCGGAGGAGATTCCTGCTGTCAAATCCTGCCAGCTGTGCTGCATTCAGGGCTCATTAGCGGCCGGCATTTAAGCGAACGCTGAATGCAGCCCAATGCAGCAGTCTCCGTCGAACATCCCTGGGTTTAGACGTCGAGCGAGCGTTCCACGTCTCAGACGTCAGTATTCCTCGTTGTTTCCTCAGCTACAATCATCCCTCATCCTAACCCTTTATTGTAAGTGTGCTTGCTCAGCCTTACAGTCTCTGTTCCTCGTTGTTGTGTGTTTTAGCCCACCGTGGCTTATTACTTTGTCACCTTGTGTATTATCTTCTGTTTCATCGTCTTTAATAAACATCATTGCAAACTCACCGGTGACCTGTGGCGTCTTATGGTGGCTCACAAGGGCCACCGTGACACTAACCTGCTGTACATCCTTTCCAGCTCAGTCTCTCTGTCTATCCAGTCGATACAAGTCCTTTTCTCCTTCCTTCGTGTTTAGCCTCTCATACAACTCACTATATGCCTTTTCCTTTGCCCTTGCTACCTCTCTCTTTGCCATGCACCTAGCTTCCAAATACTGTCTACTTTTTTCATCTCCCTATCCCACTTTTTCTCTTCCTTTGAATACTTTCCTGCCCCTCCTCATTTCACCACCAAGTCTCCTTGTCTTCCCTCCTCTGTCCAGAGGATAAACCACATATCTTTCTACCCGTTTCCCTGAATACTTTTGCTGTGCTTTCCCAGTCATCTGGTAATTCTTCCCTACCACCCAGAGCCTGTATCAACTCCTACCTGAACTCTGTGCGACCTTCTTCCTTATGTAACTCTCAATGATCTCCGAAAGCCTAAAAAAAAACCATTTCTGTCATCTATAGAGATCTTTGAAAGATCCTTGAGAGTTCACAGAGAGACCTGTAGAGATCACTGGGAGATGAGGAGAAATTGCTGAGAGACCAGGAGAGATTGCTGAGGGATCATTGAGAGTTTGTTGGACAACCAAAAAGGTTGATATATGTATATTCTAGAGGTTTTTAGTGCTGTTCTACCCCCTTAAGAGCCCCTTTACACAGCACAGAGATTGTTGCAAGACTGGGCCATTATTTGAGCTTTGGGATTGTTTGGGAGATCCTTGTGTGTTTGGACTGAGTCAAAACTTTGATGAGACCATGGTGACTGTGGAGATCACTGAAGATCATTGATATATCAAAAATTAGACAGATCTTTCAACGATCTCTCAATGATCTCCATCCCCGTGTACATCTTTACAATATGTCGGGCCAGTGTCCCATGGGGAGGGGGTGCATGGGCCTGGAGATCACTGAGAAATTAATAAAAGATGAAAAAATGGCCAAATCTCTCAAAGAATTTTCAGTAATCTCTCAATGATTGCCAAGGTCTTTCAATGATCTTTCAGTGATCTTTCACAGTCGCCACAGTCAAGAGATTTTTTTTAACTCAGACCAAAACTACTGATGAGAGATTAGTGGAAGATCAATGAGATCATTGAGTTCTCATTGAGAGATCACTTCCCTTTGGTGACTGTTGAGAGATTGTTTTGAAATGAGTGAAAACTTTGAGGACCATGGCGATCACTGAAGATCATTGAAAGATCCTGGAGATTGCTGAGAGATCATTGAAAGATTGTTTGGAGATCTGGCCATTTTGTCATTGATCACGGCTCTCGCAATGATCTCTCAACAATACCCCCCACCCCACCCGTGTAAAGGAAGGCGGTATTAATGAATAGTGTGTTTTCATGCTACACTTTGGAAAAGACATTTATATTTTACTCTGTGGGAAACCCACTCAGTAGTTTTCCCTCAGACTGAAGAGATGGCAGATCAAAGGTGCTGGGGGACTAGGGGAATTGTCATAGGGGGTTGATATGTAAATACAGCACCTCAGGTAGCGGAGGAGGGTTAATATAAAAGAGAGTGCCTGCAACCTGTGTTTCTACTGTTTTGGATTCTGGTGGATGTGAGAGGAAGAGAATAAAGCTTCATCTGCTCTGAACACTTGGCCTGATTATTCATCTCTCCACATTGGTGACCCTTGAAGCACAATGGAACGCGAGGCGAACACCCCGGAGACAACCCGGACTGGAAGTGCCAGCAACGTGTGCGCCGTTTCGGTCAAACTCCCAGACTTTTGGCTACACAACCCGAAGTCTTGGTTCCTTCACACCGAGGCCCAGTTCGTGCTCCGGGAAATAACGGCAGATGACACCAGATACTACTACGTGGTTGCAGCACTGGACGCACGCACAACCCAGCAGGTGGCGAGCCTGCTCCAACAGCCCCCAGCCCGCGACAAATACGGTGCTCTCAAAACCGCGCTGACCCGGCGCTACATGCTCTCGGACTGTGAGAGAGCGGAGAGGCTCCTGACGCGCTCCGACTTGGGAGATGGGTCAGCGGTCGAATTGATGGAGAAGATGCTGGCGTTGATGGGCACAGATGATGGGCATTTCTTCTTTGCCCACCTTTTCCTCCGGAACCTCCCGACAGTGGCCAGGGCGGTCCTTACCAATTCGCCGCTGCTGGCCGCGCGCAACTATCTGCCCAAGAGGCAGATCGGATCATCCTCACCACCAGAGCCCTCACAGTGAATGCAGCAGTGTCAGAACCCAGCGAGACAGCCAGCGGAAGTGAGGAGCCAGCGACGGTGGCTGTAGCGGAGGCCAAGAAGCACCGGAGAGACAAGCTCTGTTTCTACCACCGCCATTTTGGAGAGGACACATGCTAATGCGTGCCACCGTGCCAATTCAAGTGCTCGCGAAACGCCAGGGCCGGCAGTTGGTAGCAGCTGCAACTGCCGGTGAAGCAAGCAAGCTGCTCTATGTGACAGACTCCCGCTTGGGGAGACGGTTTCTCGTGGACTCCGGCTCCCAAAAGAGCCTCATCCTGCCATCCTACGCCGACCGGCTGGCAGGAACTAGCGGCCCTGAAGTGACGGCCGCAAACGGCTCAGACATTAAGACTTTGGTGAGAGGACAATGACTATATCCTTGCACGGCCATACATACCAATGGACATTTGTCATAGCGGCATGCAGCTTCCCCATTTTAGGCGCTGATTTTTTGTGTGCACACGGACTACTCATCGATGTTGCTAAACAGACGCCTGACTAACGCGATGTCTTTTGATTCTCTTCCCTGTACAGCTAGAGGAGCCAGGCCCACAACAGTAGCCAATGTCACAGCTCCAGGGGGTAAGTTCCACACACTACTCACCCAGTTCCCAGCACTCACAGTTTCGACGTTTTCGGTGACCGTCACTAAACATGGGGTGGAGCACTTCATTACCACCATGGAGCCGCCCGTTTTTGCACGACCTCGGCACCTGGACGCGGCTAAACTGGCCATAGCGCGCAAGGAGTTTGCCAACTTGGAAAATTTGGGCATCATCAGATGCTCAAACAGCCCATAGGCATCCCCGCTACATATGGTTCCTAAGGCTGAGGAATCGTGGCGACCTTGCGGTGATTTCCACAGATTAAATAACGCTACAGCGCATGACTGCTACCTCATCCCGCATATTCAGGATTTTTCCGTTCACCTCATCGGGGCGTGCATTTTTTCCAAGATAGACCTGGTCCTCGGTTACCACCAGGTCCCGGTGCGCACTGAGGACATACCTAAAACAGCAGTAATGTCCCCGTTTGGTCTGTTTGAGTTTTAACACATGCCTTTTGGGTTAAAGGGCGTGGTGCAGACATTCCAACGCATGATGGATGCGGTGTTGCACGATCTGCCATTTGTGTTCGTCTACCTAGACAAAATACTGGTGGCCAGCACGTTTGAGGATGAACACATAGCCCACCTCAGGACAGTTTTCCAGATGTTGGAGGAGCACGGGTTAATAGTCAACCCAGTGAAGTGCCAGTTCGGCGTGACAGGAATCAATTTTTTGGGCCACCGCATCTCACTGGAGGGAGCGATACCTTTGCCGGACAAGGTGCGGGCAGTAGCGAATTTTCCCCTGCCTCAGACGGTCAGGGCGCTGCAGGAGTTTTTGGGGATGGTTAACTTTTACAGCCATTTCCTCCCCCGCGCAGCCCAGCTCATGCAGCCGTTGTATGCGGCGCTTAAGAAACGGAAACCGACGGACAGAGTCGACTGGGCTCCTGAACGAAAGCAGGTGTTTTCCGAGGTTAAAACAGCCCTGTCGAACACCGCACTGCTGGCGCACCCGGACCCGGCGGCTCGGATAGCGCTCACTACCGACCCCTCGGACGTGGTCATAGGGTGCTGTCGTGGAGCAGCACGACGCCGGTTCTTGGCAGCCGCTCATCTTTTTTAGCAGGTCTTTGCGTGACAGTGAGCGTAAATACAGCGCGTTCGACAGAAAGTTACTGGCTCTCCACCTTGCCATATGCCACTTCCAGTTCTGGCTGGAAGGGCGCACCTTCACTGCGTTCGTGACCACAAGCCGCTAACGTACGTGATGGCCAAGGTTTCGGAACCATGGTCGGGCCGGCAGCAGAGACAGCTGGCCGCGATCTCGGAGTTTATGACCGACATTCAGCATGTGGCCGGTAAACTCAACGTGGTGGCGGACTGCCTCTCGCGCGCATTAGTGGCCCCAGTCTACGTGGGGATAGATTACACGGCCATGGCCGCTGAGCAGATCAGCAATGCGGACGTTTGCGTGCTCCAGTCTGGACCAACAGGGTTAAGGCTGGAGAGCAAAGTACTGCAAGATGCCCCCCCCCCCCAATCTGTGACGTCTCCACAGGCCGCCAGCGCCCGGTGGTCCCACGTGCTTGGCGCCGCCGTGTTTTTGAGTCGGTTCACTCCCTAGCGCACCCAGGAGTGTGCGCGTCAGTCAAAATGGTGGGAGCGAAGTTTGTCTGGCCAAGCCTGCACAAACAAGTGAAACAGTGGGCGGCAGTCTGTGTAGCGTGCCAACGAGCCAAAGTGCACAGGCACACAAAGGCCCCCTTGGAGCCGTTCCATATCCCGGCTAAGCGGTTCGACCACGTTCACGTGGACCTTATGGGCCCCCTCCCGCCATCACAGGGGTTCACGTACCTCCTGACAGTGGTGGACCGCACCATGCGCTGACCCGAAGCAGTCCCGCCAGCTTCCACCACGTCCGGAGAAGTTGCATGCGCTTTTTTGACGACATGGGTGGCACATTTCGGCGCCCCTTCGGACATCACGTCCAATCGGGGCCCGCAGTTTGTTTCCGACCTCTGGTCCGCCATGGCCAGGAGCCTGGGCATCACAATTCATCGCACGACCGCGTACAACTCACAGGCCAATGGGTTATGCGAGCGTTTCCATAGATCGCTTAAAGCAGCGCTCAGGGCTTCGCTTACGGATGCAAATTGGGTGGACCGGTTGCCGTGGGTTCTATTAGGGTTGCGTTCAGCACCGAAGGAGGATTTGCTGGCCTCCCCAGCAGAGCTGGTTTTTTCCCATCCGCTGTGGCTCCCTGGGGGATTTTTGCTGGATAACCCCGCGCCGAACACCGATCCGTCCCCGCGTTCACGGCATAGCGCAGGGGCAGGGGTGCTACCCTGACTGGCCCACCACTGTTTTCCCCGCGCTTTTGTGCCAAAGACTTTGAAGGACGCGTCGTTCGTATTTGTCAGGCACAATGCCCACCGGGCCCCATTGCGCCCGCCCTACGATGGCCTGTTTAGAGTGCTGGAACCCGGGGACAAACATTTTGTGTTAGACTCGGGGGGTCGCCGGGAGACAATCTGTATAGACAGGCTTAAGCCCGCCTTTGTTTTAGCAGATGAACAGGTGGTGTTGGCCCAAGCTCCTCGGCGCGAAAGACCCCCACTGAGAACTCCCCAGGCAAATGACTCTTCAGATCAGTCACACGAGCATGCTGAAGGTGTCCCCCCCATTGTCCCCCCACAGATGGATGCACCCCCAGGAACCCCCCACCGGCAGAGCAGCGCCTTGGAGCCGAAGATCCCCCGTTACTGCAGCTATGGATGGAGGCTGAAGCCCTAAGGACATGAAGGTTAAGGCTCAGTCTCTGAGAGTCTGTGGGGGGGGGGGGGAGCGGTGTGGGAAACCCACTCAGTAGTTTTCCCTCAGACTGAAGAGATGGCAGATCAAAGGTGCTGGGGGACAAGGGGAATTGTCATGGGGGGGTTGGTATGTAAATACAGCACCTCAGGTAGTAGAGGAGGGTTAATTTAAAAGAGAGTGCCTGCAACTTGTGTTTCTACTGTTTTGGATTCTGGTGGATGTGAGAGGAAGAGAATAAAGCTTCATCTGCTCTGAACAGTCGGCCTGATTATTCATCTCTCCACAACTCATCTTTTCAGCTTTTGTGTTCTCTGAACTTTCACCTATCGTGCTGATTAAACAATACATGTGGTGAATATTATACACTGTACAGGTTTTTGAAAAATCTTACTTGTCTGGCTCGTCTGTATCTATGCTTACAGGGCAGAAGATTCATGCTTTCCCTCCATTTACAATGCCTCAGCTGTTCAGCTGTTGGAGCACTCGAAGGACATCAAACAAACTCTAGTATATGTTTTGATAAAATTGCCTGGAGCAATGCTGCAGTTGTTCCTATATTCTCAGCTCAAAGGCTCTGACATGCTAAAATTCTAATAAATGTTTTTGCCGTGGGGCTTTTTTTTTTTTTTTTTTTTACTTTCAGTTAAAACTGTCATGATGTGTTCCCAGTTGTGCAAGTTGAAATGCGTGACATTGTCTTTAGAGAGCGTATTTTGATGTCATTTTCAGTATTTAGTTCCCCCTATCTTAATCCTATGCAGAAAAATGCTTCTCATATCAGTTATGTGGTTACTTTCAAATGAATAATCAGTGAAAATAGAAATTGTGCCAATACTGAAGGTGAAGTTGGAATCGATGAAGACAAATTCACCCCTTTCCCAGAAGAAGAAACTCACCAAAGCTCATGTGTGTTGTCCCATGGCAGTATGGGTCACTTGATGCCCTTGGCAAGAGTACAGAGGCCACCCCAAAGCCCCTGACCTTCAACGTGATATGTGCACACAAATTTTTATTTGATTTTGAGGGAAGTATTACCAGAAATGTCATTCATGTCCAAATGAAAGCACCAAGGTGCATCTGCCTTGGTGCAACCTCCACTGGCCCGGCCTAGTTATTACAATACCTTTTTTCCTGGCTTCAATGACAGTATAATGGTGAGTTAAATTTGTGTTTATTTGGAAAACAAAGCCTTATCTTGAAATTCTGGCAAATTAAAAGTCAAGAAAATATGACGATATAATGATGCAAGCCTTGAGTTGCACTTGATTTTGACTGAGCGAGCTGAAAAGCCAGTAACAGACAGATACACACACACACACACACACACACACACACACACACACATTGAGTGATTACTGTATGCCTCCGTTGCACCGGGACATAAAAATATACAGTATGTACATTTTGACAACCTCAAAAGAAGTTGGGATATATTGTTGCTTCTCTTTCAATTAAATCCATGTCTCCACTTGAAGAACAGGGATACAGCTGTGGACAAAATTGTTGGTACCCCTCTGTTAATGAAAGAAAAACCCACAATGGTCACAGAAATAACTTCAATCTGACAAAAGTGGTAACAAATAAAAATTCTATGACAATTAACCAATGAAAATCAGACAATGCTTTTGAATTGTGGTTCAAAACAAACTCATGAAACAGGCCTGGACAAAAATGATGGTACCCTTAACTTAATATTTTGTTGCACAACCTTTTGAGGCAATCACTGCAATCAAATGATTTCTGTAACTGACATTGAGACTTCTGCACCTCTCAGCAGACGTTTTGGCCCACTCCTCATGAGCAAACTGCTCCAGTTGTCTCAGGTTTGAAGGGTGCCTTCTCCAGACGGCATGTTTCAGCTCCTTCCACAGATGTTCAATAGGATTTAGATCAGGGCTCATAGAAGGCCACTTTAGAATAGTCCAATGTTTCGATCTTAGCCATTCTTGGGTGTTTTTAGCTGTGTGTTTTGGGTCATTATCCTGTTGCAAGACCCATGACCTGCGACTGAGACGAAACTGTCTGACACTGGGCAGCACATTTCTCTCTAGAATACCTTGATAGTCTTGAGATTTCATTGTACCCTGCACAGATTCAAGACACCCTGTGCCAGATGCAGCAAAGCAGCCCCATCACATCCGTCGTTGTTTGAGCCAGAGTGGACTTCATGGGAGACGACCAAGGAGGACACCACTGTTGAAAACAAATCATAAAAAAAGCCAGACTGGAATTTGCCAAACTGCATGTTGACAAGCTACAAAGCTTCTGGGAGAATGTCCTATGGACAGACGAGACAAAACTGGAACTTTTTGGCAAGGCACATCAGCTCTATGTTCACAGACGCAAAAATGAAGCATACCAAGTTATGGTTCTGTGTAAGGTTCTGTTATGTTCTGGGGCTGCTTTGCTGCATCTGGCACAGGGTGTCTTGAATCTGTGCAGGGTACAATGAAATCTCAAGACTATCAAGGCATTCTAGAGAGAAATGTGCTGCCCAGTGTCAGACAGCTTGGTCTCAGTCACAGGTCATGGGTCTTGCAACAGGATAATGACCCAAAAAACACAGCTAAAAACACCCAAGAGTGGCTAAGAGCGAAACATTGGACTATTCTAAAGCGGCCTTCTATGAGCCCTGATCTAAATCCTATTGAACATCTGTGGAAGGAGCTGAAACATGCCGTCTGGAGAAGGCACCCTTCAAACCTGAGACAACTGGAGCAGTTTGCTCATGAGGAGTGGGCCAGAATACCTGCTGAGAGGTGCAGAAGTCTCATTGACAGTTACAGATATTGTTTGATTGCCTCAAAAGGTTGTGCAACAAAATATTAAGTTAAGAGTACCATCATTTTTGTCCAGGCCTGTTTCATGAGTTTGTTTTTTAAAATAAATTCTGTTGAACCACAATTCAAAAGCATTGTCTGATTTTCATTGGTTTATTTTCATAGAATTTTTATCTATTACCACTTTTGTCAGATTGAAGTTATTTCTGTGACCGTTGTGGGTTTTTCTTTCATTAACAGAGGGGTACCAACAATTTTGTCCACATGTGTATATGGTCTATTGAGATCAATAATCAAGCAACAGGTTGGACTGTCATAACGGACCGGCACCTATGTCCATTCAAGATAAAAAAAATGAGTCTAGTCTGTGAAAATGAATTAGTCCTGCTTAAAGTAATTTATACTTTCCGTACAGATGTTTATATTTCACAATGTGACGATCACAGTCCCAGAGAACTTCACCCAGTGCACCACCCATGGCAGTTTTGTCCAGCGTTGGCAGGAGACCCTCTACAACATGTTTACATTCGTGTGCCTCTTCCTCCTGCCACTGGTCATCATGATCTTCTGCTACACACGAATCCTTGTTGAGATATCCAGCCGCATGGCTCGAAGTAACCGTAAGTCTCGTATTTGGTTCCACGATCTCCAATCAGTGTGTTTACCTCAGGGATATATTGTGATATGCTGTGGGGGTTTTTTTCTTCCCGCAGTGCTGTCCAGAGATGTGCATCTCCGTCGCTCGCATAACAATATCCCTAAAGCTAGAATGAGAACTCTAAAGATGAGTATTGTCATTGTGACCTCTTTCATCATCTGCTGGACCCCATACTACCTGCTTGGACTGTGGTATTGGTTGTTTCCAGAGAAAATGGAAAGGACTGTCTCCCATTCATTGACTCATATGCTGTTTATCTTTGGTCTCTTTAATGCCTGTCTGGACCCCATCACGTATGGCCTGTTTACGGTCCATCTTCATCAGGGCAGGAAGAGATGCCATCGAAGTTCAAACATACGGACTGAAACTGAAAACAACACGTGGCTTATTCAAATGACTGGCCTGTCATCTGAGTGGCAGAGAGCTTCAGGTGGCCGGGAAAGACACACAGAGAAGGTAAATGACGCCAACGCCAGGAATAATACCTCGGGCTCAGTTGTTCCAGTCAGTGAAATATAGTGGCTCAAATATTACAAAAATTTTCAAAAAAAGTTTTTTTTTTCTTGTATTCATGAGAATTGATCAATCATTTTCACTGATTTATCTCTGAAACCTGAAATTTGCTTGACAAATCTGTTCATTTTTGTGCCTCTTATTCAGTCAATGTCATATTAACACTTTGCCATGGTTTATTCATCGACTATGAGGCTATTTGAAGTAATGCTACAAATTTACTCTAATTTCTAATCAAGCTGCTGATATTGTTATTAACCCTTTAAGGTTCTGCACAACCGTTTGGTCGACCACACTTTGAGTCACAATATCTCATTGAATAATGCATTGAGCTTAACTCAACCTGAATGAGCCATCTCTTCCATTTGGTTTAGTTGCGCTATGCTAAAAAAAAAATTCTCTAGATGGCACTGCGTGTTTGAGCAGTCCCTAACCCTAACCCATGAGCAAATTCTACTCATTTGTTGAAGAAAATTAGCAATTTATTTGACTTGTTCTCAATGTTTTTTGCATGCATTTAAAGGTACCGTATATAATACTTTTACTATGAACAGACCTCTCAACCGTTTGGTAGAGGCCTATATCTAAAAAACTGTGGGGTCTGATTTTGGAAAAACAGTTGATTGTTGTTATTGCTATCCTAAGTGAGTAAAAAATGCAAAGAAAAAAATTTTCCATTGCTTTTTTCTTGGTGCGGACCTTAAAGGGTTAAGTGCACGTTGGAGATGAACGATCAGGAAAAAATGTCACCTTTGACTTTAATTAATGATTGAATGATTTGATTTAATCTTATGTAAGTAAAGACAACACACAGATTCTGAGCTGAATTGATGTAGTCTATAATTTACAGTATTTGTTTAAAAAAAAAAGACCACACCATTTAGATACAGTCGTGATCAAGAGTAACTCCCATATTGACCAAATGGTGGTTTTCAGGGCAGTATAATGTGTTTTATGTAATGTCTTTTTACCTCCGCCAAGGAGGTTATGTTTTCATCGGCGTTGGTTTGTCTGTTTGTCTGTCTGTTTGTTTGTTAGCAACATAACTCAAAAAGTTATGGACGGATTTTCATGAAATTTTCACAGATTGTCAGAAATGGGGTATCCTACAGATGATTAGATTTTGGTGGTGAGCCGGATCACCGTCCAGAAGAAAACCGCCATTATGGAAAATGCGATTTTCCTCAATAACTACTGAACCACTAATCCTATCATTGTCAATCCAATTGCTAGTCATATGTTTTCATGGTCAAGGAATCTGAAAATGTACACACAAACACTGTATGGGGGGAACTGTGGTGCTTGGTGGTGGTCTGCGCTCTCTGAGTGCTTTTCTAGTTTGTTATTGTTGTTGTTGTTGTTGTTGCAAAGTATATTGGAGTCATCCTTTCATTACAGTGCAGTTTTCTTCTGAGAATGCCACCATCCTATTTAATGGGACAGCTACATGTCTTGCACATTGCTTCAAATTGCTTGAATCAAATTATATAGCATGGCTTTGTGCAATGAGCAATGAACTGACCATGGCAGCCTTTTATTGAATAAAGGCTGTACCATAATGTACATTGAATGTACTGTACTGAATGTAGCTACACAGCATGTTGTGAATTATTTTTGTCTGCTTAATTGTTCCAAGACTAATTCTGTGCTGACTGTGATGAGCAAATATCTGGAGACTGTATTCACTGGGTGATTTTATGTTAGTGTTTATGTTATTATATAATAATGTGGCTATATATATATACTGTATATATATACACATACATACAGTGGTGTGAAAAGGTGTTTGCCTCCTTCCTGATTTCTCCTTTTTTATGTTTGTCACACTTAAATGTTTCAGATCGTCAAACAAATTTAAACATTAGACAAAGATAACACAAGTAAACACAAAATGCAGTTTTTAAATGAAGGTGATTATTATTAAGAGAAAAAAATCCAAACCTACATGGCCCTGTGTGAAGAATGGTTGCCCCTAAACATAACTGGTTTGGCCACCCTTGGAAACAACAACTGCAATCAAGTATTTGGGATAACTGGCAGTGTCATTTACAGCACTGTGGAGGAATTTTGGCCCACTCATCTTTGCAGAACTGTTGTAATTCAGCCACATTGGAGGGTTTTCGAGCATGAACCGCCTTTTTAAGGTCATGCCACACCATCTCAATCGGATTCAGGTCAGGACTTTGACTAGGCTACTCCAACATCTTCATTTTGTTTTTCTTAAGCCATTCAGAGGTGGACTTGCTGGTGTGTTTTGGATCATTGTCCTGCTGCAGAACCCAAGTGTGCTTCAGCTTGAGGTCATGAACAGGCCAGACATTCTCCTTCAGAATTTTTTGGAAGACAGTAGAATTCATAGTTCCATTTACCACAGCAAGTCTTCCAGGTCCTGAAGCAGCAAAACAGCCCCAGACCATCACACTACCACCACCATATTTTACTGTTGGTATGATGTTCCTTTTCTGAAATGCTGTGTTACTTTTACGCTGGATGTAATGGGACACACACCTTCCAAAAAGTTCACCTTTTGTCTCGTCAGTCCACAGAGTATTTTCCCAAAAGTCTTGGGGATCATCAAGATGTTTTCTGGCAAAACTGAGACGAGCCTTTATGTTCTTTTTGCTCAGCAGTGGTTTTCGTGCTGGAACTCTTCCATGCAGGCCATTTTTGCCCAGTCTTTTTCTTATGATGAGGTCATGAACACTGACCTTAACTGAGGCAAGTGAGGCCTGCAGTTCTTTGGATGTTGTTGTATGGTGTTTTGTGACCTCTTGGATGAGTCATTGCTGCGCTCTTGGGGTAATTTTGGTCGACCGGCCACTTCTAGGAAGGTTCACCACTGTTCCATGTTTTCGCCATTTGTGGATAATGGCTCTCACTGGGGTTCACTGGAGTCCCAAAGCTTTAGAAATGGCTTTATAACCTTTTCCAAATTGATAGATCTCAGTGACTTTGTTTCTCATTTGTTCCTGAATTTCTTTGGATCGCAGTATGATTTCTAGCTTCTGAGGATCTTTTGGTCTACTTCACTTTGTCAGGCAGGTCCTATTTCAGTGATTTCTTGATTGAGAACAGGTGTGGCAGTAATCAGGCCTGGGTGTAGCTAGAGAAATTGAACTTAGCTTTCCAAAGATTTGATAACCACAGTTAATTTATCTTTTAAGGGTGGGGGGGAATCACTTTTTCAGACAGGGCCATGTAGGTTTGGATTTTTTTTACCCTCCTTATGGAGTGGTCTGGAACTATATATATATATACACACACTACCGTTCAAAAGTTTGGGGTCACCCAGACAATTATTTTGTGTTTTCCATGAAAAGTCACACTTATTTACCGCCATGAGTTGTAAAATGAATAGAAAATATAGTCAAGACATTGACAAGGTTAGAAATAATGATTTGTATTTGAAATAATATTTTTTTCCAGATACTCAACCTGCTCAAAGGAAGGTCAGTTTTATAGCTTCTCTAACCAGCTAAACTGTTTTCAGCTGAGCTAACATGATTGCACAAGGGTTTTCTAATCATCGATTAGCCTTCTGATGCAATGAGCAAACACATTGTACCATTAGAACACTGGAGTGATAGTTGCTGGAAATGGGCCTCTATACACCTATCTAGATATTGCACCAAAAACCAGACATTTGCAGCTAGAATAGTCATTTACCACATTAGCAATGTAGAGAGTGTATTTCTGATTAGTTTAAAGTTATCTTCATTGAAAAAAAGTGCTATTCTTTCAAAAATAAGGAAATTTTTAAGTGACCCCAAACTTTTGAACGGTAGTGTGTGTATATACTGTATATACTGTATATATATACTGTATATATATATATATATATACTCCGTAAGGAATTAGTCAGTGGTGCAGTTCTTCACATCTTACAGTATACCTCCATTACTCTACCACTGAGCCAAAGAGGAATTCCTCACGGTGTCATGGGTTCGAGTCTCAGCCTGGGCTATTCGGAGGTGGATGTCTACCTTAACTGATGGCGAAAGTGACTTGATGATCCCAGGCTGAGATAGGCAATTCTGGCCTTAGCTCAGTAAGTTGGTCGTAACAGAAAGTGGGGGCTCATCAGGTGTCTGACGCCTGCTCCACTTCCTTAGGGGGAAGGTGTTACAGACCCCTCTGTAAGGAATTAGTCAGGAACTGCACCACTGACCATGGTCAGTGACAATATACTGTATATATATATATATATATATATATATACGTATATACAGTATATATATAGATAGATAGATAGATAGATAGATAGATAAATAGACAGATAGATATCGATATATACAGTCATGTGAAAAATTTAGGACACCCTGTTAAATATTCAGTTCTTTTTTAAGGAATGTTCACCTATCTATGTCTAACCTTGTTTTTGTTTTTATTTGCATTTTTTTTAACATTTATTTTAGCCATTTAAATGTGAATGAATGGGGGGGTGTCCTAATTTACTCCTCACTATTTGTTTAGAATTACATTTTATAGAAATATACATTTATAGAATTTACATTTTATTTTATAGAAAATTTGAGAAAAGTATTTAATTCATTTTTAATTGTTTAGTTGTATTACATGAATCTCCCAGTATTTTTAACATTGATATTAAATATCCATATGTCCAAATATGTAAAAAAAAATACACAGGCTTACACAGGGTGTCCTAATTTTTTCATGACTGTATATATACGTATATATATATATACAGTATATATATACTATATGGCTTGCATTGACAAAAAAATGTAAAGAACATTAATTTAAAACTTTGAAGCTCTATGGTGAATAGAGTGATCAAGCATTAACTTAGCATGATGTTTTTTCCTGTTAATGTTTTTTCCTGAACATTGTGATGTTCTACGTACTTATATCATGTTTATTGAATAAATAAAAAATGTCTTTGTTCATCACAAAAGTAGTGAAAATACTGTTATGTCTGAGGCCAGGTGCACGACTGAACTTGTCTTTATTGAGCTCCGAACTCCACACTACAACCGCCAGGCAGGGGTGTTGGCAAAGAGGCCCGCCCTCCCTGCCTGCTGCTATTTATAGGCACGGTGTGGTGGCGGAAACGGAAGTAGGTGCCACCACACTGCACTTCACAAATAAGAGCATCATGAACTATATAACAACCCCCCCCCCCCGTAAAAAAGTCCAAAACACACACACAATTGAGACCCTCCCCAATTTAGGACCTGAATCACACACTAAACTAAACTGTAATAACTAAGAGGCCTATTACATTCACACAACAAACTAAAACTAGGGGGGACGGATGGGCTACCGTCCAACCCCCACATGGCGAGGCGGATTATTCTGCCACCTTTAAAATAAACAATTTTAATTTCAATTCAATTTAACTTTATTTATATAGTGCCATATCACAACAAAAGTCATTTCATAGCACTTTCAAATGTAGGGAAAACCCCACAATTGCAGAAAGACCCAGCAATCAGACAATCCCCTGTGAGCAAGCACTTAGCGACGGTGGAGAGGAAAAACTCCCATTTAACAAGAAGAAGCCTCTAGCAGAACCAGGCTCAGGGAGGGGCAGTCATCTGCTACGACTGGTTGGGGGTGAGGGGATAGAGAAGATGAAAAGACAGACATAAAGAGAGCAAACATTAACGGTGAGAAGCCAAGTACATTATTGGAGGTCACCCGGCAGTCTGAATCTATTAACACCAAAACAAAAGGGGGGTTAAGAGACACAAGATCCCTCCCTAATGGTAGGCTATATTGAAGAGGAAGGTTTTTACCTTATTCTTAAAAACAGAGTGTTTTAACAGAGTTAATTACAGTCCATTAATAATATATGTAAAATCACTGCTGTGTCTCCTAAACTAAACATATAAAATAATCCCCAGAACTATATACAATTATATACACAACAAAACACTCTTCATCTTTTTTTTACATGCACACATATGAACACAGCTTTTAAACAACTGCAAACCCATTACAGTGGTACCTCTACTTACGAATGTCTCTACATACGAAATTTTCAGGTTACGAGACGCCTCAATGGGAAAATATTGCCTCTAGTTACGAACAAAATTTCAGGATACGAAAGGCAAAAAAAGTATGCGCTCCTCGCAGCTCCCGTATTTTACCGAACGTAAACATACCTGTAGCTGCTCTGCCATTGGCTATCGCCTAGCATCTTCCTGGTATCCCATTGGCCACGAAGTGTTCGGGCAGTTTTACGTGTGTTAACAGTACAGAACTACCATTTATTCGCTATGGCCCCCAAGAAGGTGACGGACGTAAGTGGGAAAGGAGAAAAGAAGAAGAGACTTTTTTTGTCCATACAGACAAAAAAGGAGATAATTGAAAGGTATGAAAAGGGTGCGCGTTTGGTTGATCTCGCCAAAGAATATGGCCATAATACATCAACGATCAGCACAGTTTTAAAACAAAAGGAAGCCCTTAAAGCTGTGACTCCTTCCAAAGGCCTCTCTGTCATTTCGAAGAGGAGGTCAGCTGTGAACGATGAGATGGAGAGGTTGTTACTCGTGTGGATAAAGGAGAAAGAGATAGCTGGTGACACAGTGACCGAGGCCATAATTTGTGAAAAGGCGACCGCCATCTTTAATGACCTCGTGAAGGAAGATGCAGGCGAGGGAACTTCGGCCCAAGAAATACACCAGGAGTTTAAGGCATCGCATGGGTGGTTCGAGAAATTCAAAAAGAGGTCTGGAATTCACTCTGTTGTTCGGCATGGCGAGGCATGTAGCGCCGGACCGCAGAGCGGGCCGACGAATTTGTGCAAAAATTCCAACAATTGTGATTGATGAAGGCTACGTTGCACAGCAAGTTTTTAATTGTGATGAGACGGGCCTTTTTTGGAAAAAGATGCCTCGCCGTACCTTCATCACAGTAGAAGAGAAGAAAATGCCAGGCCACAAGCCCATGAAGGACCGCCTTACGCTGGCCCTTTGTGCCAATGCCAGTGGGGATTGCAAAATTAAGCCCCTGCTGGTGTACCACTCCGAAAATCCCAGGGCATCAAGGCTCACAAATATAAAAGACAAACTTCAGGTGCTATGGAGGGCCAATGCCAAGGCCTGGGTCACCCGACAATTTTTTGTTGAGTGGGTCAGTTTGGTTTTTGCCCCTGCTGTTAAGAGTTACCTAGAGGAGAACAATCTCCCCTTCAAGTGCCTCCTCATTCTCGATAACGCCCCTGCCCACCCGCCCGGCCTCGAAGATGATATCCTGGAGGAGTTCTCCTTTATTAAGGTGCTGTACCTCCCACCTAACGCCACCTCTATCCTCCAGCCCATGGACCAACAAGTCATTTCGAACTTCAAGAAACTCTACACAAAACACATGTTCAAGAGGTGTTTTGACATCACTGAAAACACCCAGCTTACCCTTCGTGAGTTTTGGAAGCAGCACTTCGATATTGTTGTTTGCCTCAAGATAATCGACATGGCTTGGCAGGAGGTGACCAGACGTAACCTTAATGCAGCTTGGAGAAAGCTGTGGCCCGATGCTGCCGCCCCACAAGATGTTGATGTTGAGGGGGTTGAGGTGGAGGGTGAAGTTGAATCTGAGGTTGAAGAAATAATTTCGCTGGGAAAGGGCATGGGTCTTGAGGTGAATGACGAGGACATCAACGAGTTGATTCAGGAGCACAACAAGGAGCTTTCCACGCAGGAGCTGAAGGAGTTGGAGGTAATGCAGCACACAGCAGTGCAGGAGGAGTTCAGAGAGGAGGAGGAGGAGGAGGGGGAGGTGGAGGAGGAGGCATCCATTATTCCAACAGCCCGAATTAAAGAAATTTTAGGAAAATTCCATGAAGTTTCGGAATTTGTTGAAAAGAATCACCCGGAAAAAGTGTTCACTAGTCGGGCTATCGCTCACTATGATGATGTTTGCCTTGCACATTTTCGGAGGATCGTTACAAGCAGACAAAAGCAAACGTCCTTGGATCGTTTCTTCAAAAAACGTCAGGCAAAACCCACTGATGAGACAGAACATGAACCAAAGAAGGCAAAAGGTGACGCCGACGCCGACACCGACGATCGCAGTTAAAAGGTAAATGAACATAATTTTTATTATTATTATTCTTTCTCTTTTTATTCTTTCTCTCATTTTAAACTCTCATTTTATGTTTATTGTGCAGTAATCTAATTGTAACATGTATTTGTTACATGTTTTGATGCGTTTTTACGATTTATAAAAAATTTATGCCCGATTTTTGGGGGCTTGGAACGGATTACGTCATTTACATGTAAAACGCGGCTCTACTTACGAATTTTTCACGTTACGAGAATTCTTCCGGAACAAATTAAATTCGTAAGTAGAGGTACCACTGTATTAGAAAAGTGCCGCAGCTCATTGGCGTGTCTCCACTAACCATCTGACAGTTGGAAATGGGCAGCACCTCATTTAGCCACGATGTGCAGCCGCCCCTGGTGGTCCTCAGCCTGCCATCTGGTCCGTACTCGCCGTGGTCCCCCCTCCCCATGAGCCTGAACCAGGTCTGCAACTCCCAGAGGGGTTTTGCTCGGCTTGCAGTGTTCCTGCTCGGCACACGGTCCCTTCGTGCCTAATGGTCTGGCCCCGACCTCTTTTAAATTCGCTGCAGCTGTCACCATTGTAGCCCCATGTTCACTGGCCCACTTTAGCCGAGCTCCGGGAACAACTGGAGCTAGCTTCTCGGCATCGCTCATCGCTGCAGCCGCCTCACCGTCATGCCCAGTACCCTCGTCCAGGGTGGCTTGAGCTCCAGCACTGAGACCCTCCTGCAATAAGGACAGAATCCTTTTAGCAACCCTCCTTTTTTTTTTTTTTTTTTTAAATGGCGCCGGAGGCACGGCGGCCGTACCAGCAGCAACTCTCTCGTGTCTTTGTGTTTCTATCTGTTTATACCTGTATATAGTGTGTCTCTTACTAACCAGGGCTCTGTAGGAATACTCAGACTAAGACTGGACCAACTTTTCTCTCTATTTAGCCGGTCTTTTTTTCTAGTTTTCGTATCTTTTCTCTTCCTCGGACAATGGAGATCAACAGAGGTGGGGCAGACGCATTGTTTACACACGTGAACAGCTGATTGCGCTGAGGAGGCCGGAGCCTGGAGCGCTGCTGCCGACAGTGAAGCCCCTCATCCCGGATGAGCTGAAGAGGAGATACCGCGGGCGAAGGGCTGGAGCGAAGGTGAGGAGGAGGAGGAGGAAGCATAAGCCGGCTGTCCCGATGATCAACACCAGGAATGTGCGATCGCTGGGAAATAAAACAGACGAGCTTACAGCGCTGGTCAGGATGCAAAAGGAGTATCATGAGTGTAGTTTCATGTGTTTTACGGAGACGTAGTTACACTCACAGATCCCGGATGTAAACGTAGCGATACCTGGCTTCAGAACTATAAGGGGGGACAGGGACGTGAAAGCAGCAGGAAAAGAGAGAAGGAGGAGTGGCACTTCTTGTTAATGAGCGATGGTGTCATTCCGGAACACTTTATGTGAAGGAAAAGTTCTGCAGCGCGGACATTGAACTGCTGGCTGTCAGTATGAGACCTTATTATATGCCGCGAGAAATGAAGTGCGCTTTAATTGTTATCGTCTACGTCCCTCTGTCAGCTGACGCAGCGGTGGCCTGTGACGTCATCAGCTCCACTGCGGCCACATTACTGGAGAAGCACCAGGATGCATTCATGGCCATCATGGGGGATTTTAACCATGTCTCAGTGGGAAAAACACTACCACACTTTCACCAGTTTGTTGACTGTCCCACCAGAGAGAACAAAACACTGGATCTAATGTATGCCAATGTCAGGGATGCATATAGTGCCACAGCTCTACCCCCCATTGGTAAATCGGATCACTGCATGGTCATGTTAACACCCAAGTACGTCCCCCTTGTGCAAAGGCAGCCTGCTTATACATGGACTGTGAGGAGGTGGACACAGGAGGCTGCTGATGCACTGCAGGACTGCTTTGAGACGACAGACTGGAGCATACTCTGTGAACCACATGGGGTGGACATAGACAATATGACCGACTGCATCACAGAATACATTAGATTCTGTGAAGACATGACCATGCCAGCTCAGACTGTACACTGCTTCTCCAACAACCGACCATGGGTCACCAGTGACCTGAAAGCACTTCTGAACAAAAAGAAGAGAGCTTTTAGGGCTGGAGACAAGGAGAAGCTGAGGGGAGTGCAGCATGAGCTGAGAGAGATGCTGGGGAAGTGCAAGGACAGTTATAGGAGGAAGTTGGAAGAGAAACTCAGGCAAAATAACATTAAAGATGTGTGGGAGGGAATGAAACAAATCACTGGGTACAAGGGGAGAGTCAGGCAGCCATCTGGGAGCCAGGAGAGAGCTGAGGAACTGAATCTGTTTCTTAATAGGTTCAACTCACAGTCTGTCACCCGAGCAACACAACCAGACCCCCATGCACCTCTCCCCACCCACGCTCCCATGAAGAACCTCTCTCCATCTCCCCCCTCCTCCTCCCCAGGGGGCACCAGGACCCTCCCTCACTTCACGGTGACTACAGATCAGGTGGAGAAACAGCTGGAGAGACTCCGTCAGCAGAAGGCTTCGGGCCCTGATGGCATCTCCGCAAGGACCCTGAGGACCTGTGCCAACCAACTAGCTCCGGTACTGAAACACCTGTACAACCTGAGCCTGAGTCTGGAGAGAGTACCGGTGCTGTAGAAGACATCCTGCCTGGTTCCTGTCCCCAAGAAGTCATCTCCATCGGATCTGAATGACTACCGACCAGTTGCCCTCACATCTCATGTGATGAAGGTCCTGGAGAGACTGGTCTTAGCCCACCTGAGGCCGCAGGTGAAGACGTGGCTGGACCCTCTGCAGTTTGCATATCAGCCCCATTTAGGAGTTGAAGATGCTGTCATCTACCTGCTGCAACAAGCCCATCTGCACCTGGATGGTGGAGGAGATACTGTGAGAATCACTTTTTTTGATTTCTCCAGTGCCTTTAACACCATCCAGCCACTGCTGCTGGGTGAGAAGCTGCGGGTGATGGGGGTTGACAGCTCTGTGATCTCCTGGATTACCAACTACCTGACAGGCAGACCACAGTTTGTCAGGCTGGGCAGTGTCTTGTCTGGAGTGGTGGCTAGTGATATGGGAGCTCCACAGGGGACTGTGCTCTCTCCTTTTCTTTTTACCTTATACACCATGGACTTTCAGTACAACACTGAGTCATGCCACCTGCAAAAATTCTCTGATGACTCAGCTGTTGTGGGGTGTTTAAGAGGAGGAGAGGAGGGGGAGTACAGGGCACTGGTAGACAGATTTGTGGAGTGGACGGAGCAGAATCACCTGAGGTTGAATGTCAGCAAGACCAGGGAGATGGTGATTGACTTCAGGAAGAGGAAGGTTCCTTTTCAGCCACTGCAGATTAGGGGGGAGGATGTGGGAGTGGTTGAGGACTACAAATATCTGGGTGTCAGGATCAGCAGCGGGTTGGACTGGAGATCCAACACCGATGCTGCGCACAAGAAGGGGATGAGCAGACTCTACTTCCTGAGAAAACTGAGATCCTTCAACGTGTGCAGCAGGATGCTGGAGCTTTTCTACCAGACTGTTGTCGCCAGGGCCATCTTCTTTGCTGCGGTCTGTTGGGGTAGCAGTATCAGGGCCAGAGATACCAACAGACTTGACAAGATTATCAAGAGGGCTGGCTCTGTAATTGGTCTCAGACCGGAGACCTTTGAGACAGTGGTGGAGAGGAGAACACTAAATAAACTGCAATCCATCATGGACAATCCTGATCACCCCCTCCACCACACACTAGATAGACAGCGAAGCACTTTCTCCAGTAGACTACTACAGCTTCGTTGTCGAACGGCCAGGTACAGGAAATCTTTCCTGCCACCTGCAATTTCACTGTACAATAACTCACTATGATGTTGTATTCTGGTCATAGCTATGCTGCCACACTGCATCTTACAGACTAACTGGTACATCACTTTTCACTCTGCTCCTGATAGTCCTTCTTTGTGCAATGGGATGATTCATGTGTTTATACGGGTCATCATATATTAAGCTATGATGTATATAGGTTCTATAGTTCTGTTAGTTTTTACTTTACATGGGTAATCCCTTTGTCTGTCATGTGTGTTTCTGTTGTTTGGCTGTCAACTGTCATGCTGCTGTTAACACTGTAATTTCCCAGTTTGGGATCAATAAAGTACATCTCTCTATCTATCTAATAACTCTGAGCGAGGCTGGTCCTGCTCGCCCTCTGGGGTGCTCGATAACTCCTCATCCCACACCGCGTCATCCTCCACTCTCGGAACCGGCCGGTCCCACAGTCCACTGCCCGACCACTCCTCCCCAGCACCGCTCTTGATGGTGAAACCCAGACCATAAAAGAGGTCACAGCCCATAATGTTGTCGCCACGGGCCGTCACAACGAACATGAGGTTAGCCATCTCCGCCAACTTGTACCGGGCCATCAGCACCAGCGTTCCCACCATACACAGCTGTCCACCTCCATAGCCATAGAGTGGCACTGGGTCTCCTTCAATCCTATAGTGGGGAAAGAATTTTCTCACCATAGCCCAGTTCAGCAGAGAACCCTCCGCCCCCGTGTCAGTCAGTAGCAGCACCTCCACACCATCCAGCTCCACTGTGCAGACCGCGTACCCATTGGTGCACGGAGACACTGTGTGGACATCCGTCGGGGTAGGGGTGGGGAGTCGATTTCCTCTGTGGGCTCCTATGCTCGGAGATACGGCACACCCTGGCATAGTGGTTCAAGCGTCCACACTTACCGCAGCGTTTACCTCTCGCCAGGCAGTCCCTGGCCTTGAAGCGGTGATTCACGGACTCACAACCCAACCACATGGGTTTCCCCGGGGCAGACCTAAATTTTGCAGCGTTGGCCTCCGCAGTGTCGTCTTCCATGCTTCCATCGCTGTCTGGGTCCTTTACTTGTGTGGCGGTGGGAAACTCCAACTGCCGTCGTGACAGACGCTCAATCAGCTCCAGTGCTAACCGATCCGCTGTCTCCAGCTGAAGGACTAACTCAATGGCCCTGGCTAGCATCAAGTCACCTGGTATTGCGGGCAGCTTGGTTCTTATTGCAGCGTTGTTGGTATGCTCCGCCAGCTGGTCGCAAACCATCTCCTCCTCCAGCGGCCTGAACCGTCACTCACTAGCCAGTAGTTTCAAGTCGGCAACGAACTGCTGAATAGGCTCGCCCACCTGTTGGCGGCACTGCCAAAACTTGATCCTCCGGACAATGACGCTATCCGTGGCGCGAAAATGGAGTGCCATCAGCTCAGACCACATCCTCGAAATCGTCTGAATCACCAAGTGTGCTCAATATCTGCTGGCCTTCAATTCCCAAATTGTGTACCAACAGCGCATGTGCCCTCAGCTTGTCCATCTTGCCCAGATTTAGCACCACCTTGTATGTTTTAAAGGCAGCATACCATCTTGGCCAGGGGACAGGTGGCTCACCTGGGAGCTCCAGAATTGGAGACCCACACGTTACCATATTTTTATCCTCGTCGCCAAAATGTTATGTCTGAAAACAGACTTATAATAATGAGGCCAGGTGCACAACTGAACTTGTCTTTATTGAGCACCGCTTCCACACTACAATCGCCAGGCAGGGGTGTTGGCAAAGAGGCCCGCCCTCCCTGCCTGCTGCTATTTATAGGCACGGTGTGGTGGTGGAAACGGAAGTGGGCGCCACTACACTGTACTTCACAAATAAGAGCATCATGAACTATATAACACAAACACTGACCCATTTCCTATCAAGTTGTTCATTTTTCATCAGAAAAGATGAATGAAAAGCATTTTGTACACTGTAAAACCAAATTAGTCCACAGAACTCAAAACTTATGTGGAAACCGATTACCTAATAAATTTTAAGTAAATGAAATTTTTTTTTTGAGTAATCTTAAATTGAAAAAAATTAAAACAAAATGCTGAAAATGCATTTTTTTAAGTAAAGTTTACACAAAAAAATCATTTCATTTACTTAAAATTTATTAGGTAATCGGTTTCCACATAAGTTTTGTTTTGTGAACTATTCGGTATTACAGTGTCGAAATACACATTAACACATTACATGTTTAGAAAGCTTGGGATCAGTCCGCCAAGGTCTCCGCCTTTGACCGCCACCTAATCCACATAGCACCGGACCCCCATGATCCCTCCTGCAGGTGGCTGGGGAGAGGGAAGTCTGGGCTTCTCTGCTTGAACTGCTGCCTCTGCGACTTGGACCTCCAGGAAAGCGGTAGAAGATGGATGGATGGATAGATGGACATTACATGTTCCTGTAACACAGAAAATGCATTCTCTTTCGCCTCTGACACAAAATGGATAAAAAAAATATTCAGGTAAATAGAGTTTGGTTCGTATTGCCAACACTCGATCGGAGTCATTCCCAGTGAGAGTTGGACTCCGTCAGGGCTGCCCTTTGTCACCGATCCTGTTCATAATTTTTATGGACAGGATTTCTAGGTGCAGCCAGGGAATGGAGGGTGTCATGCTTCGTGAGCACAGGATCTCATCTCTGTTGTTTGCAGATGATGTTGTCCTGTTGGCTTCATCCAGCAATGACCTAAAGCTCTTGCTGGGATGGTTTGCCGCTGAGTGTGAAGCGGCTGGGATGAAAATCAGCACCTCCAGGTCCGAGTCCATGGTCCTCAGCCGGAAAAAGGTGGATTGTCCTCTCTGGGTTGGGGACAGGCTCCTGCCCCAAGTGGAGGAGTTTAAGTATCTTGGGGTCTTGTTGACGAGAGAGAGGAGAATGGAGCGAGAGATTGACAGACGGATTGGAGCAGCATCTGCAGTGATGCGGACATTGTACCGGTCTGTTGTGGTGAAGGGGGAGCTTAGTTCTAGGGCAAAGCTGTCGATTTACCAGTCAATCTACGTTCCTACTCTCACCTATGGTCACGAGCTTTGGGTAATGACCGAAAGAACGAGATCACGGATACAAGCAGCTGAAATGAGCTTTCTCCGTAGGATTGCTGGACTCACCCTCAGAGATAGGTGAGGAGCTCAGTCATCCGGGAGAGGCTCAGAGTAGAACCGCTGCTCCTCCACATTGAAAGGAGTCAGCTGAGGTGGTATGGGCATCTGATTAGGATGGCTCCTGGACGCCTCCCACTTGAGGAGTTTCAGGCATGTCCCACTGGGAGGAGACCCCGGGACAGACCCAGGACTCAGTGGAGAGACTATGTCACCCAGCTGGTCTGGGAACGCCTTGGTATCCTCTCTGAAGAGCTGGAGCAGGTGGCTGGGGAGAGGGAAGTCTGGGCTTCTCTGCTTGAACTGCTGCCTCCGCGACCCGGACCTCCGGAAAAGCAGTAGAAGATGGATGGATGGATGGATTGACATTACATGTTCCTGTAACACAGAAAATGCATTCTCTTTCGCCTCTGACACAAAATGGATTAAAAAAAAATATTCAGGTAAATAGGTCAGTTCACAAAATTGCAAAAGGACTTTTTTTGACACCCTGAAGACAGCTCATGCAGCTCATCTTTGCAGGTGAAACTGAACAACAATTACACAGCAGTCAACTGGATTAGCAGCTAATTAAAACATTAACTGTATATTCAACATCTTCTCAGTTATCAAAACAAAAAGTCCTTCTGGCTCATAAGTTAGTGTTAAAAAGAAGTGTTTTTGCTTTGCTGTGGGATGACTCTTTGTTCTGTAATTACCACTGATTCTTATTGAGAAGTGCACCTTCAATTCAAGATGCTAGCTCATGTGCACGCTGTGGTCCAGCACCCCTCTATAATTAGGATTCTGTTAGTCTTCTGGGTACCACTGTAAACTGTTACACATTGGCCTGATACAATACAGCTGCATTTTCAATGTGGAGGAACACATGGCATCTCCACAGAGCTCCTCAATCGGCCGGGCTCTCCATCCATTAACAGCATAGCTGGGAAAGTGGCACAGAGAGAGGAAGCCAAACCAAGGCTGCTGAGATGGGTTAAAGTTGCAAAAATCATTTTTTTTAACATAAAAAAATTTGTGACTCTTTAATATGTCATAACAATGATTTCAAGAATATAGAAAATGCACAGCATGCAGGTCAGTTTAAAAATACACAGTACATCATTGGAGATACTGGAGGAATATTCACTAATAATATACGATTAATGAGAATATAATAGCTTAAAATTATTTTGAAAAACATTTATAATTTAATGAAAAAAATGTTGAGAGTAAATTTAATAACAGTCAGAAACAACAATGCACTTACGATGATTATATTTAGATTTTTCACTATTGGGACACAGTGACTATTAAAAACACATTTAATGTGAAATTTTATATCGCTTCGATTAAAAAAAGTAATTAATGTTTTAAAACTGTTATGATTCATCTTTATAATAGCACATTGGCCTCTGTCTCTCTGGCTGGACCATCAGTAAAAGGCTATTACATGGAGAGATACCAAATCTGAAGTAAATAAGGAAGCTTTTTATATTCTGTTATTGGTGTTACAGTGGATATCGTGAAGTGCGGTATAGTGACATGCACTTCCCATCACGTCACTGCACCACCCTATATAAGGCAGGGGGCATCCATATTGCGGCCTCTTTGACCGGTACCCTCTGCCAGGTGACTATACCGTGTAACCACTGTTCTACATCTTCAATAAAGCTGTGTTCGTCCAGTCATCTTGCCTCACCCAAGATATTTTACCATACATGACATTTGGCGATCGAGGATTAACTCATGGAGACATGTATCACACCACTCCGCCCCTTTCTCGAGCTCCCGGGTGAACCACCAGTGCCTTGGCCTATGTGGTTTGAGGCTTTCCAGACGTACATCGCTGCGTTGGACCTGGGTAAGCTTGACAAGCTAAGAGCACGTGTGCTACTTGTTCACAACCTGGGTATTGAGGGTCAGCGAGTCCTGTGCACACTCTGTGCTTTGGACTCTTTTGAAGACATCGTGGAGCTACTAGCCAACCACTTTCACACCCCGGATAGTGTGACTGTCCGGAGGATTCGTTTTTGGCAGCGACATCAGTGAGTAGGTGAGCCTATTCATCAGTTTATTGCCGACTTGAGGCAGCTAGCCAGCGAGTGTCACTTTGGGCCATTGGACGATGAAATGGTACGTGACCAGCTTGCGGAGCACACATGTAGCACCGCATTGCGGGCTAGGCTACTCACAGCACCCACTGACTTAACATTAGCCAGAGCTGTTGAGCTAGCTCTCCAATTGGAGGCCGCAGACAAGCTAGCTTTGGAGCTAACCTGGCGCCAGTCACAGTGGCCGCTGGAATCTCCTGCCGCGGCAAATGTAGCAGACTCGGATAGTGAGGATAGCTTGGACAATGATACTACGGAAGCCAATGCTGCCAGCCGAAGGTCTGCCCCAGAAAAACCCCTGTGCAAGGGTTGTGGGTCTGCGACACACCGCAATAAGGCTAAGGACTGCCCGACTAGGGGAAAACGTTGTAGCAGATGTGGACGCTTGAAACATTATGCTAGAGTGTGCTGTGTATCTGAACTGGAGAGCCCAAGAAATCACTCCACCCGCCCCGACAACCATCCATACGATGTCCCCCAGTACCAACGGGTACACGTTTTGCACAGAGGAACTGGACGGTGTGGAGGTGCCACTGCTGCTTGATACAGGGCCAGAGGAGTCGCTGCTGAATTGGGCCATGGTGATGAAGTTTATCCCCTACTACAGGATAAGAGGTAACCCGGCGCCGTTGTATGGTTATGGAGGTCCAAGTCTGCAATGATGGTTGACTTCACATTCCACGTGACAGCGCGAGGCGATAACATCATGGGCTGTGATTTGTTGTATGGACTTGGTTTCACCATAAAAGATGACGCTGGGAACGAATGGTTGGGTTGTGACCAGTGATAACCCTCTGACTCCAGTAGTCGATGAGGACATTGTGTGGGACAAAGAGCTAACGGACACCAGGGTGGTCAAGCAGGACCAGCTTCACTCAGGTTCAGTGCAGGAGGGTCTCAGTGCTGGCACGCGGAAAATGGTAGAGGGGGTACTGAGCGTGGCAGCGAGGCACCTGCGCCGGCGAGTGACACCAATGTGCTAGCCCCAGATGTCTCAGGAACTTGACCGCAGGGGGATCGAGGGTCTGCAGCTACAATGGTGAATGCTACAACGGCATGTGAAGAGGTTGGGGCCAGACTGACGAGCATGGAGGAACTGCATGCTCAGCAGCACCTCTTCAGGCCAAGCTGGGCACCGCTGAGGGTTTTGGACTTGGTTCGGGTTCAGGGTGAAGAACGTCCACGGCAAATATGGGCCAGACAACAGCCAGCTAAACATCACGGGTGTCTACACATAGTGGGAAAGCTGGGTGCAACATACTTCAGATTGTCCAATGGCTCAGTGAAGCACGCCAATCAGCTTTGGCGTGTCCGGGAAGAGTCTTCAGGTGACGGGGTTGGACGGGAGCAGATGTCGGTGGTGAAGAAGCAAAGCTTTTTTGTCCGGAAGATCAGCCATTGTCCCGAGGGTCTGCTGCTTCCAGGGGCAAGCTTGCTGAGGGACTGCCCTGGGCCCCCCATGCCGATTCTAATCATTCTGCCCAAGGAACAGTGCTGTAAATAATTATATGTTCATAGTTCTTGTGTTTTGATGTATGTATGTTGAAAAAATGGGATTATTTTGTGCATTTTGTATAGTTTAGGAGCACAGCGTGTAATTTTAGTTTATGTATGGACTCTTTTTAGCTAATTGGGTGGCAGAATAATCCACCCCGCTGTACGGGCTGCACGGTAGTCCACCCGTCAGCCCTATTTTAAGCTATGTTGTATGAATGTGTTAGGCCATTTTGGTACATGTCATGGGCTATGATGGACGTCTCCAACCCTGTCCATGATTTGTGGCTGTATTTCCCTGATCATTGTTTTCTTAATTGTCAGATGGCAGTCATTAGGCACCTCTGGGTCCTGGGCTCCCTGCCAGCCTACAGCCATGCCTCTCCCTCTCTGCCGGCATCCACCAGCTGATGGTGATCCATCCATCCATCCATCTTCTACTGCTTTTCCGGAGGTCCGGGTCGCGGAGGCAGCAGTTCAAGCAGAGAAGCCCAGACTTCCCTCTCCCCAGCCACCTGCTCCAGCTCTTCAGAGAGGATACAAAGGCGTTCCCAGACCAGCTGGGAGACATAGTCTCTCCACCGAGTCCTGGGTCTGCCCCGGGGTCTCCTCTCAGTGGGACATGCCTGAAACGCCTCAAGTGGGAGGCATCCAGGAGGCCTCCTAATCAGATGCCCATACCACCTCAACTGACTCCTTTCAATGTGGAGGAGCAGTGGTTCTACTCTGATCCTCTCCCGGATGACAGAGCTCCTCACCCTATCTCTGAGGGTGAGTCCAGAAATCCTACGGAGAAAGCTCATTTCAGCCGCTTGTATCCGCGATCTTGTTCTTTCGGTCATTACCCAAAGCTTGTGATCATAGGTGAGAGTAGGAACGTAGATTGACTGGTAAATCGACAGCTTTGCCTTAGAACTAAGCTCCCTCTTCACCACAACAGACCGGTACAACGCTCGCATCACTGCAGATGCTGCTCCAATCCGTCTGTCAATCTCTCGCTCCATTTTCCCCTCACTCGTGAACAAGACCCCAAGATACTTAAACTCCTCCATTTGGGGCAGGAGCCTGTCCCCAACCCAGAGAGGACAATCCACCTTTTTCCAGCTGAGGACCATGGACTCGGACTTGGAGGTGCTGATTCTCATCCCAGCCGCTTCACACTCAGCGGCAAACCATCCCAGCAAGAGCTGTAGGTCATTGCTGGATGAAGCCAACAGGACAACATCATCTACAAACAACAGAGATGAGATCCTGTGGTCACCAAGAATGACACCCTCCATTCCCTGGCTGCGCCTAGAAATCCTGTCCATAAAAATTATGAACAGGATCGGTGACAAAGGGCAGCCCTGACGGAGTCCAACTCTCACTGGGAATGACTCCGACCGAGTGTTGACAATATGAACCAAACTCTCACAACGGTCGCACAGAGACCGAATAGCTCGTAACAACAAGCCCAATACCCCATACTCCCGAAGCACTCCCCACAAAAAACCACGAGGGACGCGGTCAAACGCCTTCTCCAAGTCCACAAAACACATGTAAACTGGTTGGGCAAACTCCCACGAACCCTCAAGAATTCTCGAGAGGATAAAGAGCTGGTCCGATGTGCCACAGCCAGGACGAAAACCACATTGCTCCTCCTGAATCCGAGGTTTGACCAACAGCCGGACTCTCCTCTCCAGTACCTTGGCATAGACCTTCCCAGGGAGGCTGAGGAGTGTGATCCCTCTAAAGTTGGAGCACACCCTCCGGTCCCCTTTTTTTTGAAGAGAGGAACCACCACCCCGGATTGCCATGCCAAAGGCACTGCCCCCGACCTCCACGCAATGTTGCAAAGGCGTGTCAACCATGACAGCCCAACAACATCCAGGGCCTTGAGGTACTCAGGGCATCCACCCCCGGGGCCCGGTCACCAAGGAGATTTTTAACCACCTTGGCGACCTCAGCCCCCGTGATAGGAGAGTCATCCCCCTCGTCCCCAAACCCTGCTTCCTCTGTGGAAGGCGTATCAGTGGGATTGAGGAGATCCTCGAAGTATTCCTTCCACCGCCCGACGATATCCCCAGTCGAAGTCAACAGTGTCCCATCCGCACCATACACAGTGTGGTCAGGGAGATGCTTTCCCCTCCTGAGCCGCCGGACAGTTTGCCAGAATCTCTTCAAGGCCGACCGAAAGTCTTGTTCCATGGCCTCACCGAACTCCTCCCATACCCGGGTTTTTACTTCAGCAACCACCCGAGCTGCACTCTGCTTAGCCTGCCGGTACGCCTCAGCTGCTTCGGGAGTCCCACAAGCCAACCAAGCTTGATAGGACTCCTTCTTCAGCTTAATGGCCCCCCTCACCACTGGTGTCCACCACTTGGTTCGGGGGTTGCCACCACGAGATGCACCGACCACCTTGCGGCCACAGCTCTGGGCCACCGCTTCAATAACAGAGGTGGAGAACATGGCCCATTCAGACTCCATGTCTCCAGACTCCCTCGGAATGTGGTTGAAGTTCTTCCGGAGGTGGGAGTTGAAGACCTCCCGGACAGGGGCCTCAGCCAGACGTTCCCAGCACACCCTCACTATATGTTTTGGTCTACCAGGTCTGAATGGCTTCCTCCCCTGCCATCGGATCCAACTCACCACCAGGTGGTGATCAGTTGATCAGTTGACAGCTCTGCACCTCTCTTTACCCGGGTGTCCAAGACATACAGTCGCAGGTCTGATGACACGATAACAAAATCGATCATCGACCTGTGACCTAGGGTGTCCTGGTGCCAGGTGCACATATGGACACCCTTATGCTTGAACATGGTGTTCATTATGGACAAACTGTGGTTGGCACAGAAGTCCAATATCGGGCAGGCCGTTAATCACCCCCCTCCAGGTTTCACTGTCGTTGCCCACGTGCGCATTGAAGATGGTGATTATCATTCTTATTTGTCTTGCACTCTCACTCACTTTCACACACACACTTGCACGCACTCACACATTCTCGCATCACTCAGCACATGCACACCTGCCTGCACTCACGCACACTGGCAATTACTTGGCTCATTATTTTTGACATTACTTATACTCTGTCAGTTCCCCTGTGACTCGCCGGTTCATTGGATGTCATGCTCACTCCAGAGTTGCCCACTCTGTTGAGTCTCCTAATTGTAAGTACCTTGCCCACCATTCCACCGGGGGCTTATTTCCTTACTATTACTGCCCTTTCTCTCTGCTGCTCAGTTCCGCCTGGGAGCGTGTGGGGCCACCTTGCCCACCGTTCCGCCGGGGGCTCATTTCCTTTTTATTACTGCCCTTTCTCTCCGCTGCCCAGTTCTGCCTGGGAGCGCGTGGGGCTAATCCTTCCTTCTTCCTCATTTATCTAATGAACTGGAGAGAACAGTCGAGTTTATCCTGTGTTATCCTCTGTGTGCTCATTGGAGCCTTGTTATCATTTTCATGTCATCACCATGTGCTTAATAAACTAACACTCAATACTCTTCTGCGTTGGGTTTTCGTTTCCCATTTCCACATGCATTGCGTTTTACGCACGCATTTGACAGTATATTGTTTTTCGTTATGTTAGTGCGTGATTCGGGTCCCAAATTTTGGGGGGTTTCAATTGTGTGTATGGTTTTGGACTGTTTTAAAGGGGGGAGGGTGTGATATAGTGTTTTGGCGCATTATTGTGAAGTGCGGTGTCATGGTGTGCACTTCCCGCCATGTCACTGCACTGCCCTACACAGTAGCAGATGGCATCCATATTGCGGCCTCTTTGACCGATGCCCTCTGCCAGGTGCCTACCATGTTACCGCTGTTTTACATCTTCAATAAAGCTGTGTTTGTCCAGTCATCTTGCCTCATCCTTTACCCAAGGTATTTTACCATACATAACAGGAAGCTTTCAGCATATCTGGTTAAACATGAGCTGTCCTTCATTTTAAAGTACCTCAGCACAAACAACAAGATTTTCTCTGACTGCTAAGAATGTTTGAAAAGCAATTATGTGGGAATGAAGTAACTTCTTATTGCAGCAGACAAAGAGACCTGGCTCCAACCACTGTCTCTCTTTGTGGTATTGGGTATTTCACTTGAATTTAGATTGATTTAAATATCATAAGCCTATCCTTTCTTTTGTGTTCACTGCCAAAAGAATTCATCATAAGGCATGAAAAGATTAAATCTTATCAAGATATTTCATATTTTATTATCAATCCAAGTCTACTGTGACTTTGTTGTAGCACATGATTATGAGACTTACTCTGGAAAAGTTGCTTGACTTAGACACAAAGTCCAAAAATATGCATTTTAAAGTTTGAAAATTAATTCTTGAACCACTTTAGTGCTACCTCATATTCTGTACTCTCCACACATGCTGAACACTCACAAGGGAATAGGTCAAAATATAATTTATTGGAAATTTGTTGATTTTCTTAGATGGGCAATTACTTTGACTAAAACAGACCATCTATAACTTTAATGAGGTGCCATAAATGCATAAATGTAAATTACGGTATACAGGTGCATCTCAGTAAATTAGAATATCATCGAAAAGTTAATTTAATTCAGTAATTCAATTCAAAAAGTGAAACTCACATATTATGTAGATTCATTACACACAGAGAGATACATTTCAAGTGTTTATTTCTTTTAATTTTGATGATTATGGCTTACAACTAATGAAACCACAAAATTTAGTTTCTTCTCAAAAAATTAGAATATCACATAAGATCAATAAAAAAGTGGATTTTTAATAGAAATGTTGGCTGACTGAAAAGTATGTCCATGTACACCCTCAATGCTTGGTTGGGGCTCTGTTTGCATGAATTACTGCATCAATGTTGCAGTCTTATGGAAGCCCAGGTTGCTTTGATGGTGGCCCTCAGCTCGTCTGCATTGTTGGGTCTGGTGTCTCTCATCTTCCTCTTGACAATACACCATAAATTTTTAGGGGGTTTAAGTCAGGACAGTTTGCTGTCCTATCAAACACAGTGATACTATGCTCATTAAACCAAGTATTGGTACTTTTCGCAGTGTGAGCAGGTGCCAAGACCTGCTGGAAAATGAAATCAGCATCACCATAAAGCTTGTCAGCAGAGGAAAGCATTAAGTCCTCTAAAATGTCTTGGTAGATGGATATGCTGACCTTGGACTTGATAAAACACAGTGGCCCAACACCAACAAATGACATGGCTCCCCAAATCATCACTGCCTGTGAAAACTTCATACTGGACCTCAAGCAACTTGTATTTTTTATCTCTCCATTCTTCCTCGAGACTTTGGGACCTTGATTTCCAAATGACATGGGATAGGCTCCAGCCCCCCGCGACCCGAAAAGGATTAAGCGGAAGAAGATGGATGGACGGATGGATGGATGGCTTGGCATCTATTTGGGGAGCCATGTCATCTGCTGGTGTTGGTCCACTGTGTTTCATCAAGTCCAAAGTTAGCACAGGTGTCTACCAGGAAATTTTAGAACACTTCATGCTTCTCTCTGCTGACAAGCTTTATGGAGATGCTGATTTCCTTTTCCAACAAGATTTGGCACCTGCTTAAACTGCCAAAAGTACCAATACCTGGTATAATGACTATGCTATCACTGTGCTTGACTTGCCAGCAAACTCTCCTGACCTAAACCTCATAGAGAATCTATGGGATATTATCAAGAGGAAGATGAGAGACACCAGACCCAACAATGCAGACAAGCTGAAGGCTGGTATCAAAGCAACCTCGGCTTCCATAACACCTCAGCAGTGCCACAGGTTGATCACCTCCATGCCACACTGCTGTGATGCAGTAACTAATTTTAAAGGAGCCCCGACCAAGTACTGAGTATGTACATTGACAATTAAAAATAAATTTTAAAAAAAACATCTTATGTAATATTCTAATTTTTTGAGGAACTGAATTTTGGGTTTTCATTTGCTCTTAGCCATAATCATCAAAATTAAAAGAAATAAACACTAATTTATTTTAATTTACTGAGATGCACCAGTATAGTAAATCTTTAAAGTTGCAAAATCTCAGTCGTAAGATAAGACTTTATTAATCCTACATTGGGGAAATTCATTTGCCACAGCAGCACAAAGTCAGAAAAGAAGAACAGAAACCAAAAATTATTAAAAAAAAAAACTACTAAAAACACAAAATCAATAATATTTAAAACATGTACAAATTGCACTATATGCATCAGTTAAAATAATATACATACATGCACATTTATGGCAAGTATTTATCCTATGCGTATATTATACAATCTAACTGCTGTTGGGATGAAGGACCTACAGTAATGTTCAGTCCTACACAGTGTCTATAACAGTCTACTACTAAAGGAGGTGCTCAGGGCCTCCACAGACTCATGTAGGGGGTGAGAAGTGTTGTCCATAATAGACATTAACTTAGCTAACATCCTTTTCTCCCCTATCACCTCAATGGAGTCCAAGGTACCAGCCAGGGCAGAACTCACTCTCTTGACCAATCTGTTCAAACATTTGCTGTCCCTCTCCATGCTACCGCTATAATAATGAACTGCAGACCCCTAATGACCTCAGTCTACCCAACAAATGGAGCCAACTCTGGTCCTTTTTGAACTTGGGTGTTATCTGGCCAGTCCAATTTATTATTGAGGAGAACACCCCGGAATGTGTAACTGTCCACCACCTCAATGTCCAGACCATGGATATTTACCGGTGCAGTTGTTGATGGTTTCCTTCTAAAGTCAACCACCATCTCCTTTGTCTTGCTGGAGCTGATGTGAAGGTGGTTGAGCTCACATTTCACTATGTCAGACATAGTGAAGTAGGTACACTACCGTTCAAAAGTTTGGGGTCACCCAGACAATTATTTTGTGTTTTCCATGAAAAGTCACACTTATTTACCACCATGAGTTGTAAAATGAATAGAAAATATAGTCAACACATTGACAAGGTTAGAAATAATGATTTGTATTTGAAATAATAATTTTTTCCTTCAAACTTTGCTTTCATCAAAGAATCCTCCATTTGCAGCAATTACAGCATTGCAGACCTAACATGATTGCACAAGGGTTTTCTAATCATCCATTAGCCTTCTGACGCAATGAGCAAACACATTGTACCATTAGAACACCGGAGTGATAGTTGCTGGAAATGGGCCTCTATACACCTATCTAGATATTGCACCAAAAACCAGACATTTGCAGCTATAATAGTCATTTACCACATTAGCAATGTATAGAGTGTATTTCTGATTAGTTTAAAGTTATCTTCATTGAAAAAAAGTGCTTTTCTTTCAAAAATAATGAAATTTCTAGGTGACCCCAAACTTTTGAACGGTAGTGTATGTTTGCCGAATCTCTAAAAACTAACTGAAAATGGTATTTATGCTGCATGTCCACCAAATGCGTTTTTTCAGCTGTGGGCGATTATTTTCTATTCATTCATTCAATAGCTATAAGAACTCATTTATCCCGACGTCAGTAAAACTGTTAAACTCAAATAGATAGGTCAGGGACACTTATAACTCCTGTTCTTAATGACTGCTGTTATATATTTATTTATGTATGTACTTGTTTTATTTATTGGGTTTTATTTTATACTGTATATATATATATACACACACACACACACACACACACACACACACACACACACACACACACACACACACACACACACACACACACACACACACACGTCGGCCTCCGTCGGTCTATGATGACCATGGAAAAGAATCCTAAACGTCTACTCTGCTGGAACAGCACCGCCTGTGGCTGAACAGGCCGATGCGCGAATGGCAGTCCCTGTCACACAGGTCGCACTTGTGGGTGGTCTCCGTGCTGCTGGGTCTGTGGCGGTTCTTCCTGCGGGTCCTTTTTTCATCTGCTGCAGCAGTCAGTCTCTCTTCACCCGCCTTGAGCTGTCTGGTCAGGGTGCCTCTCCATTTGGAGCGGTCCGTTGCAAGGTCCTCCCAGCACTCTATGTTGATCTCCAGGGCCTTCATGTCTCTCTTGCAGACGTCTCTAAAGCGCAGCTGTGGGCGGCCAATGTCTCTCCTGCCAGTTGCCAGTTCTCCGTAGAGGACATCTTTGGGGATTCTGCCATCCTCCATACGGTGAACGTGGCCTAGCCAGCGGAGCCTGCGCTGCCTGAGTAGAGTGAACATGGAGGGAAGGCTGGCGCGGGACAGAACTTCTGTGTTGGGCACTTTGTCCTGCCAGGATATGTCCAGGATGTGGCGAATGCAGCGCAAGTGGAAGGAGTTCAGTCTCTTTTCCTGCCGGGCGTATGTTGTCCACGTCTCACTCCCATAGAGCAGTGTGCTGATGATGCAGGCGTTGTACACTGCCATCTTCGTCTTGACAGAGAGTTTGGGATTCTCCCACACTCGTGTGGTGAGGCGAGCGAATGTGAAGGCTGATTTTCCAATCCTCTTGTTGATCTCTGTATCAAGGGAGAGGTTGTTGCTGATCGTGGACCCCAGGTACGTGAACTGATTCACAACCTCCAGCTCGTAGTCGTCGATGGTGATGGTTGGTGGTGCTTCCGTGCCTTGCGCCAAGACATTAGTCTTCTTCAGGCTGATGGTAAGCCCAAAGTCCTTGCATGCCTGGGAGAAGCGGTCCATCAGGGTCTGAAGCTCCTGCTGTGTGTGGGTTGCGACTGCAGCATCGTCTGCGAACAGCATGTCTCTGATTAGAGCCTCGCGTACTTTGGTTCTGGCTTTCAGGCGGGCGAGGTTGAAAAGCCTGCCGTCAGATCTTGTGTGCAGGTAGATTCCCTCTGTTGCTGTGCTGAAGGCATGCCTCAGGAGCATAGCAAAGAAAATCCCAAAGAGGGTTGGCGCAAGTACACAACCCTGTTTCACTCCGCTGCGTATGTTAAATGGCTCTGAGACGTTGCCATCGTGCTGCACTATCCCGTGCATGTTGGTGTGAAATGATTCAATGAGGCTTTGCAACTTTGGTGGGCATCCTATCTTTGGCAGGATTTTGAAAAGGCCCTCTCTGCTGACCAGATCGAACGCTTTGGTGAGGTCGATGAAGGCGACGTACCAGAGGCATGTTCTGTTCTCTGCATTTCTCCTGGAGTTGGCGGATGGAGAATATCATGTCTACCGTCGAGCGCTCAGCGCGGAAGCCACACTGAGACTCTGGGTAGACACGTTCGGCAAGCTTCTGTAGATGAACGAGAACAACTCGTGCGTAGACTTTGCCAACAACGCTGAGGAGGGAGATGCCCCTGTAGTTGTTGCAGTTGCTTCTCTCCCCTTTGTTTTTGTAGAGGGTGATGATCTTGGCGTCCCTCATGTCCTGTGGTACGGCACCTTCTTTCCAGCACTGGCAGAGGACGTCATGCAATGGCAGCAGTAGGGCGGTCTTGCAGTGCTTGATCAGGTCAGGGGGTATGCCGTCGTTGCTGGGCGCCTTGCCAGTGGCCAAGCTATCAATGGCCTTGCTGAGTTCGTCGATGGTTGGCTCGGCGTCAAGTTCGTCCATGGATGGTAGGCAGTCAATGACATCAAGGGCTGACGGTGTCACGGTGTTCTGTCTGGAGTAGAGGTCGGAGTAGTGTTCCACCCATCTCTCCATCTGCTTGTTCTTTTCTGTGATCATCTCCCCAGTGGAGGATTTGAGGGGGGCCGTCTTGCTCTGAGCCGGGCCAAGTGCTTTCTTGATGCCATCGTACATACCACGGATGTTCCCTGTTATGGCAGCGGTTTGGATGTCTTGGCTAAGCTGAGTCCAGTACTCGTTGGCACAGCGCGGAGCAGTCTGCTGAACTTTGCTTCTCGCAGCCCTGAGAATCTGGAGATTCTTCTCGTTTGGGTACTTCTTGTACTCAGCAAGTGCTGAGCGCTTGGCTTCAATGACGGGGGTCATCTCGGTCAACTTGGCATCAAACCAGTCCTGTGACTTCGAGGTCTTCCTCCCAAAGGTAGCCAAGGCTGTGCGGTGGATGGTGTTTCACAGCTCTTCCCACTTCTGCTTTGCAGATTCTCCTTCTTGTGGTACACCAAGTTCCTTCTCAAAGGTGGAGGCAAACTGCTCAACAAGTTCTGGTTGAGCCATCTTTCTGGTGTCAATCCGTGCCTTTCCAGGTTGTCTAGCACGATGGAATTTCTTCAGCTGCAGCTTGACCTTGCAACACACCAATGAATGGTCTGTGTCGCAATCTGCACTCTGGAACGAACGGGTGATTAGCACGTTCTTCAGTGAGGTGCGCCTGGTCAGGATCAAGTCCAGCTGGTGCCAGTGCTTTGAGCGTGGATGTTGCCAGGAAACCTTGTGTTGGGGCTTGGTCTTGAAGAACGAGTTTGTGATGCACAGATCGTGATATGTGCAGGACTCGAGCAGCCACTGTCGGCTGTCGTTCATTCTGCCCACGCCAAAAGGTCCAAGACAGGAGGGCCAGGAGTCGTGGTCAGCACCCACTCTGGCATTGAAGTCTCCAAGGAGAATGAGTTGTTCAGAGTTGGGGATGGTCCTGACAGTTGTTGCGAGATTCTCGTAGAACTCGTCTTTTGCCTCTGATGTGGCTGTCAGTGTTGGGGCATACACACTGACGAGGGTGACTGGGCCTTGAGTGGTGTTCAGGCGGAGGGTGAGGAGTCGTGCAGAGCCAGTGCTGCTCGGTTCCACCATCTTCAGCAAGGTGTTCTTCACTGCAAAGCCCACTCCGTGTTCCCTGTGTTCGTCACTGCCCTTTCCCTGCCAGTAGAACGTGTAGTCCTTCTCTCTCAGTGTGCCTGCGTCAGCCAACCGTGTTTCCTGGAGAGTGGCGATATCCACTCCCAGTCTCTTCAGCTCATTATTGATGATGGCAGTCTTCCTGGTGTCGTTGATGTCCTTGAGGTTAGCAGTGAGTCCTGTCATCATAGTGCGGACGTTCCAAGTTCCCAGTTTTAGAGTTGGTCTCTTTTGTTTTATTGTCTTGCCTGGTGCGAAGGTTCTCAGCCTGCTGTTCGGACTTCTCCTCATCCCCATGCACCCAATGAGGAAAGCAAGCTGTGGCGGGACAACACCTTATTGGCTGGGGGCTGCCCAGCTTGAGCCGGGCGGTAGCTGTCCAGTGAGATCCGATGATCCTTCCCACCGTCGGGAACAACCCCTGGCGCCGCCCTCTACGCCAATTGAGCGGTGGCTTATAACCGGTAACTGTCATTCCCCGTGTTTTGTCTACGCCAAAGGCGAAGCTGGAGTGTCCTCTCCAGTGATCCGGTTTTCTACCTTCCAGCGTTGGGCATTGGTAGGATTCAAGCCTGGGCAGGAAGATATGGAGGACAAGATGTTGCCCATGCAGCATGTCCCCCCTCTCCACGTCACTGATGAATCCAAAGGAACAGCAGGGCTGCTACAGTTTGGCACCAGCGCCGTTGCAGGAGCTGCCAGAATGATGTTGAGCACAACATAGAACTGCCTTAGGGGCTCCGACTCCGGATTTTTCCTCAGGGTTGACTCCCGAAGCCTTTCCCGTGACCGGGTATGCCGCAAGGCAGCGGAGGTTTGAAATCAGGGTTTACCTTCCCCTAGACACACACACGTATACTGTGTATATACGTATATACTGTATACTATATACTGTATATACTGTATATATATATATATATATATATATATATGAAGGATCTTATGTACTACATCCATTGTGTATGTGTGGATTGTGTGGTTGCAGCATGGGTGATAAGCCCAAGACAAATTTCACCTTGAGGGACAATAAAGTTTATCTTGTCTTATCTTATTCCCTATGTAGTCCAGTGTTTACAGCACTGAGCGCCCTCAGTGCTGAAATGCTCTCGGCGGTGGCCGCTTTTTGTCGTGGCACTCAGGGTGCTCAGAGCTGAAAAAAGTTCAACTGTTCAGATTGCAACTGAGCTCATCAATGTCAGACCTTTCTAAGCAGCCAATCAAGAATTAAGGAAGGGCGGGACATAGGATGCCGGTACAGTCTGTACTCAGATTCCTGCTTTCCTTGTCATCATATTTTGCATCCAGAGCTGCTACCAATGCGAGAATACATTTATTGTCCATTGTTATTTACAGACTGCTATTAAAAAATAAGTAGAAAGTCTGACCATAGGAAAAGCAGAAGTGCTGAGCTGAGCGTGACAAGCTGTAGCTGGGATATAGGACAGACTTTTTTCCAGAGCGAAGTACACAAGCGCTGACGTTCAGGGTGGTCGGGTGACAAAAAAAAAAAAAATGCGCTTGGTGGACACACAGCCACATAGAGCAATATTCTTTAGTGAAAGCTAAGGTCAACTTTGCAGATCCACTGTAGGGGCTGATCAACACAAGTAACCCCAAAAGAGAGAATATCCTACCTGTCACAGATCCACTGGGTCAGAAAATTCAGCCTTGTTACCAAGTAGACACATATTTCTCTATTTCTATAAGTTTCTTATGTCCCAAAGACAAAACATAGACATGCTTTTGCTCCATGGGTATTAACAGCATGTTAGGGCAACGGTCTTCCATTCCCATTTCATCATGGAATTTTTAAATACCTGGAGAAATACATTCAAAAACACTGGGTGTCAGATCACACATTTTCTCCACTCAGTACAGAGGAAAATGACACACATACAGTTTAGCAGAGTGGTATCATGGTTTTACTCAAAAGTATGCACACTTGTTCTTGTTTACCATAACTCTGTCTCTCCCCAGCGCACTCAAGGTTGTACGGAGATAACCTACTTTCTTTCTTAGCCACATATACTTTTGCTGTGAAGTCAGAGCCATTTAACCATTGTTTTGATTATGACATTCCACAAAGTTAAAAGTTCCCGTATCCAACAGAACTGTTTTGCATTATTTTGCATCTGCCACAATTCTTAGACTTGTGTGGGGGAGTATGTTATACTTACTCTTGTTAACTTCATCCAGATGCTCTGCCCTGCTCTCTCTGATAAAGCACCTAGCTGTGACCCTAAGCCTGGGACTCTATCAACCTTCTGTTCAAGGTAAATTCTCCCATTGACCTGAATGCATTTGGTACATTGCTAGGTTTAGTAACCTTATTCAGGCTACAAGGGCATGTAACACACACTACTCACAAAAAGTTAGGGATATTTGGCTTTTGGGTGAAATTTATGGAAAATGTAAAAAGTTCACACTACAGTGATGTTATATCATGAAAGTAGGGCATTTAAGTAGAAGAATGCAATGATGATTTCCTCATCTCAGGCTGCACGGTGGCGCAGTGGTTTAGCACTGTGGCAGCACAGTTTACCCTCGGCCGGGGGATCACGGGGATCATGAGATCGTGGGTTCGATTCCAGCCCCCGACCAACAGTGAGCTGTGTGGAGTTTGCATGTTCTCCCCGTGTTGCGCGGGTTTACTCCGGGATTTCTCCGGTTTCCTCCCGCATACCAAAAACATGTAGGTTTAGGGCGCTCGCGCACGCAGCGACCAGCAGCCGGTGGCTTGTCACCAGACTGCAAACCAAATCTACCTACGGGTACAAATAAGTAACAAAAAAAAACAAAAAAAATCTCAAGCAATTTATTGAAATAAAAGCTAACAACAGTGGTGGGTATACCACAACAAAAAACGTCAATGTCTCAATAACTTGTTATGTGCCCTTGAGCATCAATTACAGCTTGACAACGATGTCTCATGCTGTTCACAAGTCAACTTATTGTCTGCTGAGGCATGGTATACCACTCTTCTTGAAGGGCGGCCCTCAGGTCATTGAGGTTGTGGGGTGCAGGGTTACGAGCCTCCACACAGTGACTCAGCTGATCCCATAGGTTTTCTATGGAGTTCAGTTCTGGAGAAAGTGCAGGCCACTCCATTTGAGGTACCCCAGCCTCCAGCAGCCATTCCGTAATGATGCAACCTCGATGAGCTGGAGCACTGCTGTCCATGAAGATGAAATTAGGCCTGTGTTGGTCATGCAGGGGCATAATGACTGGATTAATGATGTTATTCAGGTAGTATCGGCTTGTCACTTTCACAAGGTGTAGGGCAGTTCTGTATTGACAAGACACCTGCCCAGACTGTAAGACCACCACCACCACCAAAGGCTCATCTGGTGACAGCAGTGGCTGAAGCATAGTGCTCTCCTTGACGTCTTCAACATCGCTGGCTGCCATCATTTCTGCCCAGCGTGAATCAACTTTCATCAGAGAACAGCATTGATGTCCACTGGTCCCTTGTCCAGCGTAAATGCTCCCTGGCCCATGCCAGATGATGATGCCTATGCCTGGTGGTGTGGTCAGGTACCCTTGCAGGTCGTCTAGCACGCAGACTATGTTGATGTAAACAGTTTTGAATGGTCTGATGTAACACTTGGGTGCCTCTCACCTCCCTTAAATGTGCCTGGAGTTGAGTGGCATTCATCATCCGGTTCCGCAGGGCACTGTTCACAATGAAGTGGTCGTCAGCGTGGGATATGACCAAAGGACGTCTACTTCTATGCCTTCCTGTGACTCTTCCAGTCTCTCTGTATCTCTGTTGCAACCTGCTGATGACACTCTGTGACACTCTAAGCTCAGTGGCCACTTCCCTCTGAGAACACCCTGTTTGAAGCTTCGCAATGGCGAGGTACTGTTGATCAATTGTTAGGTGTCGTCTTGGTCTCATGACATCAAAATGTGAACAGTATGATGAAGAGGACTGTTTAAATACCAATTCTAACTGAACCAGAAAATGTATTGGTCAATTCATGGATCAAACACCTGTTGTGAATTTTGCTGTTAAGTACCTTGTTAGAGAACAGCAAGTTATGCCAAAAGTTCTGAAACACTGAACAATTGGACATGTGCATTCAAAAGGTTAGAGAATGTCAATTTAAGTTCACCTGTAAAGCTTATAGTGCATTTTAGATGCATCCTGAAATTTCACCCGAAAGCCAAATAGCCCTAACTTTTTGTGAGTAGTGTATTTTTCAGGGCCAGAACTAAGCATTTTGCACTCCATAAAGATGATGAACAGTCATACTCAGATTTTTACTCTCATAGAATGACCCATGATGAAAAAAACACAACTTTTAACTTTAATTGCAAGATAGAAATTTATTAAGGGATTTCATAGGGGTACAACAACATAGAATCAGAAACAAATTACTTCGTAACCAAATTTAACTAAATAAAAATAAACCTGTAAAGTAACATGAAATTACATTACCGTTTAAGCTGAAGCTGAGCAAGAGAGATAATTTTTGATTAGGAAAAGAGAAAACAGTTTGGCCATTGCTGTGTTTCTTCTCTGCCAAGGTCTACTTTCCCAGCTTTCCTACCGCTACTTTCTGGGCTTTTGGCCACAATTGCTGACATTTCCCTGTAAATAAAGAGTGCATCAGTGCTGTCTTGCCTTGTGTCAGATTCTCTGATTGAGTGGAATGTTGATAATCAGCTCGGTCAGGCTTCTAGAAGCTCTATCACTTTGGTTCATAAATACTGGCATTTATTTTTGATTTGCTTTAAACACAAGCTGTTCAGCTTGGGCTCAAACTTATCTTATCCCAGTATTTCTCATGCTTTCTCCCACATTGGTAGGGTTATCTTCACTGTTGGAAAGACAAGCCTTTCAGCCCAGTAAATACAGTGCATCCGGAAAGTATTCACAGCGCTTCACTTTTTCCACATTTTGTTATGTTACGACCTTATTCCAAAAGGGATTAAATTCACTTTTTTCCTGAAAATTCTACACACAATACCCCATAATGACAATGTGAAAAAAGTTTTTGTTTATGAGATTTTTGCAAATTTATTAAAAATAAAAACTAAGAAATCACAAGTACATAAGTATTCACAGCCTTTGCCATGAAGTTCAAAATTAAGCTCACGTGCACCCTGTTTCCACTGATCATCCTTGAGATGCTTCTACAGGTTAATTGGAGTCCACCTGTGGTAAATTCAGTTGATTGGACATGATTTGGAAAGGCACACACCTGTCTATATCAGGTCTCACAGTTGACAGTGCATGTCAGAGCACAATCCAAGCATGAAGTCAAAGAAATTGTCTGTAGACCTCCGAGACAGGGTTGTCTCAAGGCACAAATCTGGGGAAGGGTACAGAAAAATTTCTGCTGCTTTGAAGGTCCCAATGAGCACAGTGGCCTCCATCATCCGTAAATGGAAGAAGTTCGGAACCACCAGGACTCTTACTGGAGCTGGTCGGCTGTCTAAACTGAGCGATCAGGAGAAAAGGGCCTTAGTCAGGGAGGTGACCAAGAACCCAGTGGTCACTCTGTCATAGCTCCAGTGTTCCTCTGTGGGGAGAGAAGAACCTTCCAGAAGGACAACCATCTCTGCAGCAATCCACCAATCAAGGTCTGTATGGCAGAGTGGCCAGACAGAAGCCACTCCTTAGTAAAAGGCACTTGGCAGCCCACCTGGAGTTTGCCAAAAGGCACCTGAAGGACTCGTAGACCATGAGAAACAAAATTCTCTGGTCTGATGAGACAAAGATTGAAGCTCTTTGGCATGAAAGTCAGGCATCATGTTTGGAGGAAACCATGCACCGCTCATAACCATGCCAATGTTGGTAGCAGCAACATGCTGTGGGGATATTTTTCAGCGGCAGGAACTGGGAGACTATTCAGGATCGAGGGAAAGATGAATACCACAATGTACAGAGACATCCTGAATGAAAACCTGCTCTAGAGCGCTCTTGACCTCAGACCTGGGTGATGGTTTATCTTTCAGCAGGATAATGACCCTAACCGCACAGCCAAGCTATCAAAGGAGTGGCTTCAGGACATCTCTGTGAATGTCCTTGAGTGGCCCAGCCAGAGCCCAGACTTGAATCCAATTGAACATCTCTGGAGAGATCTGAAAATGGCTGCACACCGACACTTCCCATCCAACCTGATGGAGCTTGAGAGGTGCTGAAAAGAGGAATAGGAAAAACTGCCCAAAGATAGGTGGGCCAAGCTTGTGGTATCATATTCAAAAAGACTTGAGGCTGTAATTGCTGTCAAAGGTGCATTAACAAAGCATTGAGCAAAGGCTGTGAATACTTATGTACATGTGATTTCTTAGTTTTTTGGGGGGTTTTTTGTAACTTAGATTTTTATTCATTTTTCATCATATATAATGCATTCAGATCACATTCTACATTTAAAAAACAAAGGGGTTAGGGTAGGGAAAAATAAAAAAAAATAAAAAATAAAAAATAAAAAATAAAAGGGGGGGGGGGACAAATGTTGGAGCATCAAGTTTTTAGTTTCCATCTCTTAATTCTTCTGGTTTTTTCAGTGTCTTTGGTTATTCTTTCAATTTCTGCCTCGTTGTTGCACTTTGTAGTGTGTCCATTTCCGCCATTTTTTCTCCCATATTCCTTCTTGCATTCTTCGTCGATATGTTAGTTTTTCCATCATACGTATGTCCTCAACAATGTCAGTCCATTGTTCTTGGTCAGGAAGAACTTCTGATCGCCATTTTTTTGTGATAGTTTTTTTACATGCAATCAACAAGATTTTAACTAGATATCTGTCCTCAGCCTGTATAACATTGTCTTTTTTAAGATCACATAAGTACATCAGGTTACAGTTCATTGGTATATTATATCCTAATATCCTCTGTATTGTCACATGCATAGATTTCCAAAATGATGATATTTTGTAGCATTTCCAAAACATATGTGAGTGGTCTGCATTTTGAGCCCCACATCCCCTCCAGCATAAAGATTGGGTATTTGTATATTTTCCTTGAATCTGTGGTGTAATGAAAAAGCGAATCAGGTTTTTCCATCCAAATTCCCTCCATGTCCTTGAATTTGTTGATGTGTGTTGTGTTTTCCATATTTCCTGCCAGCTTTCTTCTGTTATGTTTAAATTGAGCTCTTTCTCCCATTTCTCCTTTATATAGTTACTTGTATGATTGTTTGTCATAAGTTTCTGATATAGTTTTGAAATAATTCTTATTTTATTTCCTGCATATGAGCTTAAAATAAGTTGTATAATCTCGTTCACATCTGTTTGGAGGTTATGCCTAATCTTCTTCATATAGTAATCTCTCATCTGCAGATATCTGAAAAATTCAGATCTTTCTAATTTAAATTTTCTCCTGATATTTACAAAGCTCCCGAGATCTTTTTTTCCGATATTGCCCCATGCTGTGATTCCCTTGTTCACCAGATTTTTGTATCCCCTATCTTGTTTTGCTGGTTCAAACTGACTGTCAAATGCTACCCATTTCAATAGTTTTATGTCTTCCCTTATATTATATTTTTGTACTATTTTATACCACAGTTCTAAAGTAAATTTAGTGATTGGGTCTATTTGTTTGATTTGCTTATATGCATCTTTATCCCCTATTATGCTTTGTACTGGGAGTCCCTCAATTTCCTTTTCCATTTCTTTCCATTTTGCCTCATATCCCTCGTCGCACCAACATATGATATATCTTATTTGTGCTGAGTAGTAATATTCCTTTAGACTCGGTAGGCCCATGCCTCCTTTCTCTTTTGGTAATTGGAGGGTTTTATATTTCACTCTTGGTTTTTTACCTCCCCAAACAAATCTCGATATCATCCTGTCCCACTTTGAGAATTGGGCATCTGGAACCTCTGTTGGTATAGCCTGGAAGAGGTAAAGTAATCTAGGTTGTATGCTGATTTTGACTGTCTCAATTTTTGAATTCAGATCCATATTTAAGATTGACCATCTATCAATATCTTTTTTTATTTCTTGTTCCAACCTATCATAGTTTGATTTATATATTTTGCTTAGGTCTTTAGGTATGTTCACTCCAAGGTATTTTATTTCTTTTTGGTTCCAGTTTAGTTTGATCTTATCAGTTATCTGGTTTAGAGGGTTATAGTGGAATGTCAGTATTTGTGTTTTTGTTATGTTTATCTTGTATCCTGATAATTTTCCAAAATTTTCTATCAAGTTCATCATTTCCATTATTGATTTATCTGGTTGTTCAAGGTAAACTATAATATCGTCTGCAAATAGCCCAATCTTGTGTTCCGCCCCCTTTATTGTTACACCTTTTAATTTCTTATTTTGTCGTATCGCTTGAGCCAATGGTTCTATGAACAGAGCAAACAAGGTGGGCGATAAACAGCATCCCTGCCTAGTTGATCTTTGTATATTTACTTTGTCTGTTAAGCTACCGTTTATCTTGATTCTTGCCACAGGTTCTTGATATAGCGTCCTTATGCATTGTACTGATTTGTCGTTAAATCCAAAGCGCTCCAGTACACTATATAGGAATTTCCAGTTAACCCTGTCAAATGCTTTTTCTGCGTCTAAACTCATTATTACTGCGCTTTTCTTTTCTTTATGTATTTGGTTAATTATATGTATTGTTCTCCTGATATTGTCATGTGTTTGGCGTCCCTCTATGAATTCAGTTTGATCATCTTCTATCAATTCCGTCAAGAATGTCTTTATTCGTTTACATATAATTGTTGTGTATATTTTATAATCTACATTTAATAAAGAGATTGGTCTATAGTTTCCGCATTGTTCTTTATCTTTCCCTGGTTTTAAAATAACTGAAATGATTGCTTCGTTCCATGATGGAGGTATTTTGTTGTTGTTCAGCGTCCAATTAAATGACTTTAGGAGTTGTGGTGTGAGTTCTTCTATAAACAGTTTATAAAACTCAGATGGGTATCCATCACTACCTGGTGATTTACCATTTTTAAGTGACTTAATCACATCTCTGGTCTCTTGTGTTGTTATTTCTGCTGTTAGTTTTTCATTTTGTTGATTTCCTATTGATGGCAAGTCCAATGTGTCTAGAAATTTTTTGATATCTTTAGTATTTGTTTCTTCAGGTTGCGAGTATAGTTCTTGGTAGAAATTATGGAAAATTTCTTCGATGTTTTCTGGGTTAACTGTGGTTTTATTTGTGGTGGGGTCTTTAATCTTGTATACATTATTCATTGTTTGTTGTTTTCTTAACCGTTTTGCCAGCAGTTTTGTGGCTTTTGGCCCCGTTTCATAATATTTTTGCTTTAGATATCCATTTTTCCTTTCAATTTCATCCATTTGTGTTTCTTTTATCTTTGTTTTTTCTTCTTTAATTTCTTGATATATTTTTGGATCATTTGTGCTTTGATGTTTACGTTCTAATTCCCTCAGTCTCTCACATCTTTGTTCATACGCTTCTAGTTTAGTCTTATTTGCTTTTCCTGTTTCAACAATTAATTTACCCCTTAACACGGCTTTTAGTGCGTCCCATAGTATTGTTGGGTCCACTTCTTCATTGTCATTCTCTTGGATATATTCTTTATGTTTATTTTTATTCTTTCTTTCATTTTCTCATCATTTAACAGTCCTATGTTAAGTTTCCATGTTGTTTGTAGTTTTCTATTGTTTAAATATATTTCCATGTATATAGGATTATGATCTGATATTTCTGCCCCTCCAATCCAACAATTTCTCACCCTGTGTCTGTCACCTTCATTCATAAGGAAGTAATCTATTCTAGAGTGTACTTTATGGGCTGCTGAATAATGTGTATAGTCTTTTTCGAGTGGGTGTAGGTCCCTCCATATGTCTACCATACCCATTTCTGCCAGTGAGGTTCTTATGAACTTTGTTACATGTTTTTTTGTCTTCTTAACACTTGTTGTGTCAACTTCATGATCCATGACAGCATTTAAGTCTCCTCCACAAATTAGGACTCCTTCACTGTGTGTTGCTATGAGATCAAACAGATGTTGAAAAAAACCCTTGTCACTTTCTGGTGGGGCATAGATGTTCACTAATGTAATCTGCATACCATCTATTCTTCCCTTTATTATTACATACCTGCCTTCTTTATCCTGGATTTCCTGTTCACTTTCAAATTGTATTTTGTTTGAGATTAGTATCATAACCCCCCTTTTTGCTCCTCCCTTAAATGAACTGTAGTAGGAGTTCTTATAGCCAAATCTCTTTAGTTTCACATGTTCTGCCTTGCTCAAATGTGTCTCTTGCATAAATATAATTTCAGCTTTTTCCTTCTTGAATTTTCTTATTATTCTTTCCCTTTTAACAGGTGAGTTCAGACCATTCACGTTTAGTGTCATTATCTTAAGATTTTTACCCATATTCATGTTTTTCCATTTTTTTAACTTGTGCTCCTAGCCCCTTTAACAACAAAAATAACACATATTTATATAAAAACACATTAAAAAATCTCGACCTCCGTACTTTGGGCCTTTCTTCTGCCCACTGGTCCCTGTTGGTGGGTGGGGGGTTTGTCTTCACAGAGTGAAGGGCCCTCCCTAGACTTCTAATTACTATCAAAGTAATAGTCATAAGTCTAGAAATGTCCAACAAATATCACTTAAACCTCTCCTAGCCGTCTGTTTCTCTTTTACCTTGTCTTCTTGGCCTTCATTTCTTCTGTGCCTTTCTTAATCTTTGTTATGATCTAGGCTTTCAGTTGAAAGCCTTGTAGCTTGTCCTGGGCCCGCTGCTCTACGTCTCTCCCCCTTCTTCCGCCGTTCACTCGTCTCCACTCCGTCTGTCGTGGTGCGTTCAGGGCCGCCGCTGCTCCAGCCGTCTCCTTCGGCACGCTCACCTCAAGGCCCCGCTCCATCATATCCCGCGCTGCCTCTTCGGCCGTGTTGTAGGTTCTTGTGCCTTCCTCCCAATGAATCCTCATTTTCGTTAGCGGCGTTTGAAATCTAATTTTTTTCTCTTTCAGCGTTTTTTTAATGTTGGCATATTTCTTCCGCTGCTGCACGATTTCTGTCGGGTAGTCATGGTCAAAAAATACCTGTTTGTCGCCGATTCGTATCTTTTTTTTCCATGCTTGCGTCAGGATTCTTTCCTTTATGTCATATTTCACAAAGTTTACCACAACTGACCTGGGTGTAGCGTTTGTTTTCGGGTTCTGTGCCAGGGTTCTGTGCGCCCGTTGAATCTGCAGATCCGTTTCTCCGGGTATTTCCAGTTCTTTTTTTAAGAACTGATCCATGAATTTTGTCATCGAGTTGCCTTCAATGCCCTCCGGAATTCCAAAGATGCGCATATTGCTTCGTCTGGTCTGCTCTCCAAGTCGTTTATTTTCTCCTGCATCCTCTGCGTTTGCGTCGTCAGGGTCTGTAGTTGTTCGTTTGCCTCGCTTTTCCAATCTTCTAGTTCCGAAATTCGGGTCTGCGCTTCTGTCATACACGCCCGCTGGGAGCGCAGCTCCTCCATGTTTTCCGTTAATTTACGCTCCATTTCTCTTCGGAGGTCCATGATTTCCTCCTTAATTTCTTTTTTCAGTTCCTCCTTAAGAGCCGCTAAATCCTGTTGTAGCTGTCGCTTGAATTCTCTTAACTCTTCACCCAAACTGGCGATGCCAGTGGTCATGTTGTCGAGTCTGGTGTCCTCCATTTTCTCTGCTGTAGACATCTCGTTTTTTTGGGCTTTGCGTACAGCGGTTTTTCCTGCGTTGTTGGAGAGGAATTCTTCAATTTTACCCTGTTTTTGTCCTTGTGCCCGGTTCCTTCGTGTATTCATCCCTTAGTTTATTGATCCGTTTATGTCGAGTTGGCCATTTACCGATGATTTTTAATCCGGCTAGGGAGAGCTCTTTGTTTAAGTGTTATGTCTCTCCGCCATCTTCCCGGAAGTTCCAGTTTTTTTGTTTTTAATAAATTCGCAAAAATTAAAAAAAAAACTTTTATCACATTGTTATTATGGGGTATTGTGTGTAGAATTTTGAGGAAAAAAATGACTTTAATCCATTTTGGAATAAGGCTGTAACAAAATGTGGAAAAAGTGAAGCGCTGTGAATACTTTCCAGATGCCCCCTATATAAGAATCCTTATGTTGGATAAAGGATCACCCTGCTCATAAAAATGACTGATAAACTCAGTTAGGTGCAGCTTTTCATGTCTCAGTGGCACACAAAGCTGCTTCACTTCCACCTGTGATCTATTGTGGTCATTTTGATTAGCTTAGCATAAAAAAACAGCTATTCCTGGAGTAGTTCAGTCCTTGGTAGTGCAACTTAAGCAAACAATTAATTATGGATGCCAAAGCACTGTCAAAAGATCTCGGGGATAAAGTTGTTGACAGGCACAAGTCAGCAGATATTACAAAAAAATCAACACAGTGAAGTCTGTTATCAAGATTGGATTCGATCCAAGATGGCGCCCACAGCGGTCGACATGGTGCTTCGCTGCGCTCTTTGTTTGTTTTTGTTTGTCAATTGTGTGTCTGCTTGCACTTATACCCGTGAAGAACTTTTAAATATCAGGACTTTGACCCCCACGGACCTCCTCCCAGTTTTTCTAGCCCCTGCCGCCGATCTGGTTTATTGTTTGGCTCGGAAAGTGAGACGGCGGAAGAGAGGAAGACGAGCGGGCGCTCTCGTACGACTTCGCAGGAGAGGCTCGCGAACGGCGCTGCCTGGCATATTTCTGTCCAATACCAACTCTCTCTCTAACAAGGTGGATGAACTGAGACTGCTGATGCGTTTTAAGGACCTCGCCTCCTCAGCTGTCCTCTGCTTTACTGAGACCTGGCTCCGGGAAAATATACCGGACAGCGCGCTGCGCCTCGACGGCTTCCAGCTCTTCCGTGCTGATCGTGACACAGAGCTTTCCGGCAAGACCACAGGAGGCGGTGTCTGCTTCTACATCAACTGTAGCTGGTGCTCTGATGTAACGGTAATTTCCAAACACTGTTCTCCTGCCTTGGAATTTCTTGTTATCAATTGCAAGCCCTTCTATTCCCCGCGGGAGTTTGCTTCTTTCATAATGATCGCTGTGTACGCCCCTCCCGACGCGGACACGCGCGAAGCTCAGCGCGTGCTCGCGGATCACATTCAACACACAGAGCGGAGTTTTCCAGACTCGCTGATTATTGTGGCTGGCGACTTTAATCAGTGCAATCTGAGCCACGATCTCCCCCGCTACAAACAGTTTATTAAATGCCCCACCAGAGGATTAAACACACTGGATCACTGTTACACCACAGTGAAAGACGCATATCGCGCTGTCCCTCGAGCTGCGCTGGGATTATCTGATCACGTGATGGTTCACCTCATTCCCACATACAGACAGAGATTGAAGCTCACTAAACCTGTTGTGAGCACTACGAAGATACGGACCAGTGATGCTGAGGAGAAGCTGGAAACGTGCATGGAAATATCTGACTGGGGCATGCTTAAAGGAGCCACGCATGATCTGGATGAGTACACGGACACTGTGAACTCATATATCCACTTTTGTGAAGAGAACATTCTTCCATCACGCACCAGGGTGAGTTACTCTAATGACAAACCCTGGTTCACAGCTAAGCTCAGACAGATCAGGAAGGAGAAGGAAGCAGCGCTGAAAAGTGGAGACAGGGACTGCTACAGGGAGGTTAAATACCGGTTTAACAGAGAGCTGAAGAGGGCTAAATCTGTGTACTCAGAGAGACTCCAGCAGCAGTTCACTGCTAATGATTCGGCTTCCGTGTGGAGAGGACTGAGGCAGATCACCAACTATCGGCCTCAGGCTCCTAAAGGTCAGGATGACAAAGCCCTTTGTCAGAGACTGTCCCAACACTATGCCCGTTTTGACACCTCGTCATCTGTGTCCAACTCCCCCCCTCCCTCCAGCTCCACAGCCTCCACATTCCCTACTTCATTTAAGGCACCCCCCCTCCTCCCCCCTCCCCTTATCATCAGTGAGCAGGATGTGCTCAAACAGTTCTCCAGACTGAACCCGCGCAAGGCCCCCGGCCCAGACGGCGTGTCTCCCTCCACCCTGAGACTCTGTGCGAAACAGCTGGCTCCTGTATTCACAGACATTTTTAACACCTCCCTTAAGTTATGCCACGTGCCATCCTGCCTCAAATCCTCCACCATCATCCCTGTCCCCAAGAAGCCACGGATCACTGGACTTAATGACTACAGACCTGTAGCGCTCACCTCTGTAGTCATGAAGTCCTTTGAGCGCCTGGTCCTGTCCCACCTCAAGTCCATCACCACCCCTCTCCTGGACCCGCTGCAGTTTGCCTACCGAGCCAACAGGTCTGTAGACGATGCAGTCAACCTGGCCCTCCACTCCATCCTGCAGCACCTGGACTCCCCGGGAACCTACGCCAGGATCCTGTTTGTGGACTTCAGCTCCGCATTCAACACCATCCGCCCCGCTCTGCTCCGGGACAAGCTGTCCCTGCTCAACGTGCCTGACTCCCTCTGCAGGTGGATCATCGACTTCCTGACGGACCGGAGGCAGCATGTGCGGCTGGGAAAGACTGTCTCAGACTATACTAGCATCAGCACCGGATCACCCCAGGGCTGTGTACTTTCCCCCCTACTCTTCTCCCTTTACACCAACATCTGCACCTCCAGCCACCAGTCTGTCAAGTTGATCAAGTTTGCGGACGACACCACCCTCATCGGGCTCATCTCCAACGGCGACGAGTCCGCCTACAGGAGAGAGGTGGCCCAGCTGGCGTCCTGGTGCAGCAATAACAACCTGCAGCTGAACGCTCTGAAGACAGTGGAGATGATTGTAGACTTCAGGAAAGTCACTACTCCTCTGCCCCCCCTCACCCTCTCAGGCTCTCCCATCACCACTGCTGATTCCTTCCGCTTCCTGGGCACTACCATCACCAGGGACCTCAAATGGGAGCTGACCATCAGCTCACTCATCAAAAAAGCCCAGCAGAGGATGTTCTTCCTGCGGCAGCTGAGGAAGCTCAAGCTACCCACCAAGATGTTAGTGCAGTTCTACACAGCCATCATCGAGTCCATCCTCACCACCTCCATAACCATGTGGTACGCAGGAGCCACTGCCAGGGACAGACTAAGGCTGCAGCGCGTCGTGCGCACTGCTGAGAAGGTGATCGGCTGCAAGCTCCCATCTCTCCAGGATCTGTACATCTCCAGGACCCGGAGGCGTGCTGGCCGGATCATAGCCGATCCCTCACACCCTGGTCACGTACTGTTTGCCCCCCTCCCCTCTGGTAGAAGACTTCGGTCCATCCAGACTAAAACCTCCCGTCACATGAACAGCTTCTTCCCCTCTGCCATTAGACTGCTGAACACTAAGTGACTCTCGTGCACCATGTACAGCAGCTCAACCAGACTCATGTCAATCATCACTGTTTTCTTCCTGCATTACCGACTGCACTATATAGTTCTCCACAGTATCTGCTGCTGGCTAATATATATTTTAACTGTTGACCAGTATCACTTAATCTTATCCTACACTTTATTACATGTATAGTTTATTTCTCTTATCTTATCATGTTTAATGTTGCAGCATTGTACCGAGACAAATTCCTAGTTTGTGTACTACATGAACAATGGCAATAAACCTGATTCTGATTCTGATTCTGAAGAAGTAAAAGTTGTTTGGAACAACTGAGACCCTCCCTGGATCAGGGTGTCCCTGTAAACTGGATAAAAACGCGAGCAAGAAACTGGATAAGACTAAAATCGAACTATTTGGCCTCAACACCAACTGATACGTCTGGTGTAAAGCCAATACAGCTCACTCTACAAATTACACTGTTCCTACAGTAAAGTGTGAGGGTGGTAATATTCTGTTCTAGACAAGAAAAGGGTGAATGTTCTTACGTGTTCAGAACCCAGACTGAAATCCCACTGTGCAGTTCTGTAAAGTAGAGTGGGCAAATGTTGATGTGCAAAGTTGGTGAAGACATAAGTATCCCTCCAGATTAAAGGTTGCAATTAAAGCAAAATGTGGTTCAACAAAATAGTGACACAAGGGGGTGATCCTTTATCAAACTTATGGATTCTGTTTTTTGATTTTTTTTTTTTCAGGCTTGTTGCCATTATATTCTTCAGTTTCATGCCGTAAGCTGCACTGAGTAAATATACAGTTGCTGGATTTAAAAAAATATATATACTGTATATTACCAAATCCATTTCAGGCTGCAAAACAACAAAATGTGAATATTCTGAAGGGAGGGGAGACATTCTTCTCTATACCCAGTGCATATTCTGTCACAGTGATCAAAGGATTAACATAACAAAAACAGGAGGCTATTCACATAGCCACTGTTCCCTAAAAGAGGGAAACAATTTGCAACACGAGTAAATGGATTACTCCCCCTCACATTACCAAACTGAAGAATATTTACCAACATGCTGGTCAAGGCCAATGACACTGTGGGATACCAGAAGAGTTCTGCCATCCCCAGAAGGTGTAAAATGTGCCGTCCAGTCTTATCTCCTCATTTTAAACTGCCCTTCACTGAGCTCTTAGGTGGTGAGGGGCCAGCTTGTGTTGTACCTCATTTCCCTCCCTCAAGGAACACCAGCTATGTGAATAGCCTCCTTTACCCTTTTGTTTCCTCAACTCACCGTGAGCCGCTAGTGCAGATAGAACGAGGAGACGTGGCTATGGCACAGCAGTGATAGTAATAGTGTGGGCATTACATTCACTCTGACAGCAACGCCTAGGTGACACTGTGCTGTCACATCCAGGGAATAAAATTTTGCCAGTATATCGGTGAAACCCAGCTGGCTTCTGAGCTTATCCTCCTCATAGGCACCCCTTTAAACAGTGCCCAAGGTGTAGCCATGTCCCGGGTATAGTGGGCAAACAGTCCACTGGGCATGTAAACTCCTTTATTGGCATAAACCCATGAGATAGCCTTTACAATCCAATGAGAGAGGTGCTGCTTTGACAGGGCATTCCCAGCAACCGGGCACACGACACAGACAAACAGCTTATCAGGTTTATGCACAGCATGGGTCCGGTCAACTCAGTGCATAATGCACACACTGGACAGAGACAATTTAATCGCTCTTTCACTGGCGATGTGAAGGAGGAGCAAAAATGCTGTCAATGCAAATGGAATAGACATATGTGGCTGGTACTTGGATACTGGTTTTATAAGACAGCATATCATAGTTGAGAGAGTTGATCAGTTCAAAAGGTGCTTCACATAGAACATCTAAGACCAGGGTTAAGTCCCACGGGGCATCTCAAAAATTAAAATATCATTGAAATGTTAATTTATTTATTTATTGCTCTAAAAAACTACCTGGTAGAGGGCTGCACTTACTTTGGGCTTGATAACACACAGTGGACCAACACCAGCAGATGACATTGCTCCCTAAATCATCACTGACTGTGGAAACTTCACACTGGACCTAAAACAAGTTGGCTTCTGTGGCTCTCCACTCTTTCTCTAGACTCTGGGACCTTGATTTCAACATGACAAGACTTGGTACCTGATTTGGAGAGCTACAGTATGCCATCTGCTGGTCCACTGCGTTTTATTAAGTCCAAAATCAGTGCAGCTGTCTACCAGGAAATTTTTAGAGCACTTCATGCTTCCCTCTGCTGGCAAGCTTTATGGAGATGTGCATTTCATTTTCCAGCAGGACTTGGCACCTGCCCATATTGCCAAAAGTGCCAATACCTGTTTGACTCAATGGCCACGGTATGACTGTGCTTGACTGGCCAGCAAACTCTCCTGATCGAAACCCCATCAAGAATCTAACTAACTAACTAACTAACCTGCACTTATATAGCGCTTTTCTAGTCACAAAGACCACTCAAAGCGCTTTCATTAATACTAACCCTCTATTCTAAGGGCCTATAGGAAACAGATATCTAGGGACAATTTAGAACAGCCAATTAACCTAACATGCATGTTTTTGGCATGTGGGAGGAAACCGGAGAAATCCCGGAGTAAACCCACGGAACACGGGGAGAACATGCAAACTCCACACAGATCACTGTTGGTCGGGGGCTGGGATCGAACCCACGATCCCACGATCCCCACAATCCCCCGGCCAAGGGTAAACTGTGCTGCCGCAGTGCTAACCACTGCGCCACCGTGCAGCAATCTATGGAGTATTGTCAAGAGGAAGATGAGAGACACCAGACCCAACAATGCAGATGAGCTGAAGGCTGCTATCAAAGCAACATGGGCTTCCATAACAAGTCAGCAGCAGCAAAGGCTGATTACCTTCATGCCACGCTGCATTGATGCAGTAATACAAGCAAAACAATGTCCTGACCAAGTATTGAGTGGGTAAATGGACATACATTTTAGTAGGCCAACATTTCTATTAAAAATCTATTTTTTCTTATTGGTCTTATGTGATATTCTAACTTTCTGAGATACTGAATTTTGGGTTTAGCTCTAGCCATAATCATCAAAATTAAAAGAAACAAACAATTGAAATATATCACTCTGTGTGTAAAGAATCTATATAATATGAGTTCAACTTTTTGAATTGCCCAATGCAATGAAAATAGCTAAAGTAATTCCGATATACAAGACGGGTGACAGAGAGGAATTCTCAAACTATAGACCAATTTCACTATTGCCGCAATTTTCCAAAATACTTGAAAAAATATTCTGTGAGAGAATTGACAACTTCATACTGAAAAATAATTTATTGTGTGAGCAGCAATATGGGTTCAGACACAAGAGGACAACTGCATTTGCTCTAATGGAATCTATAGAAAAAATATCAACTGCCGTTGAAAATAAAGAGTATTCAGTTGGGGTATTCCTGGATCTTAAAAAAGCATTTGATACAGTGGATCATAATTTATTATTAAAGAAACTACAAAATTGTGGTATTAGGGGGGTAGCACTGTCCTGGTTATGTAGTTACTTAAAGAATAGATATCAGTATGTATGTGTTGGTAACAAAAACTCACAGTTACTGAAGGTTACTTGTGGAGTCCCACAGGGTTCAGTTTTGGGGCCACTGTTATTCAATATGTATGTAAATGATATATGTAAAGTTTCGGACAGATGGCCCTAACAAACTGATACCAAAATCTACTCTACCACCTCTGGGTGCAGGTCTGTCCCATAGTTCAGAATCCATGGGATGTGCATCGCCCTGACTGACTGCAACCACAGGCTGCACCACTCCAACATATTACATGTGAGGGATAAAAGAGGAAGGGAACATGCTCCCCTTCTTGTTGAAATGGGCCACCACACACGTATTGTCACAGTGCACTAATACATGTGGGTGAGCCAGGAGGCCCACTCTATAAAAAATGTTTCAGTGAGAGAAATGCAACTAGCAGCTCCAGCAGATTGATATGCCACTTTTTCTGCTCATTTGACCACACAATGTCCGTTGTGCATGTTGTTGCAAATGCCACCCCAGCCCCATTTCAGTGCATCTGTGGTGACTTTTATGCACAATGAGACCTACCTCATCAGTATTCCAGAGATGCGTCGTGTCCTTCCAGCGAAGCAGCATGGGCATACAGGCCAGGGAGGCCTGGATGAGACATCTCGGGCTCGGACAGCATTTCTGTTTCGAGAAAAAGGATCTCTGAAACTCCCTCATCATCAGCAGGCCTAACGGGGCCACTGCTATCATACAGGCCATGTACCCTAGCAGAGGCTGGTACTGATGAGCAACACAGTACGGTCCATTTTAAAATGTGAAATGCATCAATAGAAAGATGCTAGCCTTGGCTTGGAGAGCTGAGCTTGATTCTGCACAGAGTCCAATTTGAGACCCAGAAAGCAGATTTTTCTGGGTGGGTGTGAGATTACTTTTTTCAGTTTATGACAAAACCTACAGACTGTAGGTGTGTCACCAGCAGTGCTGTGTAAACTCTGGCCTGATGAGCAGTTTGCCAGAATTAATAAATCATCTAGATTGTTATGTCCACACACCTGGTGATGAATGAGGTCAACAGCGATGTAGCATTGAACACAGTTTTATTATAGATGAATGAATGAATGAATGAATGAATAAATGAATTTGAATGAATGAATTTATTTATTTCGGATAGTACATTACAGGTTAAAAGAAACTGTATAATATAACAACAAGGTCAAATTAGACAAAGACTCCTTCTACTATACAATTCCACGTGAGTTATCCGAAATTTGTGCCTGAAATTTGTTGTGCCTATGTCAGCTGCCCTGCTATATAGGGCAGTGTGATGACACAACCGGAAGTCGGCGTCATCACACCGCACTTCACATTAAGTCCCGCCACAACATCCTCCCCCCCCCTTTACAAAGTCCAAAAACACTCACACAATTCGAACCCACCTCAATTTAGAACCTGAATCACACTCCAATTAAAGCAAACTAAAATAGTCAAAGGCCTAACACATTCACACAAACCCAGCCTAAAATAGGACCGGTGGGTGGACTACCACATGACCTGCACAGCACAGTGGCTTATTCTGCCACTGGATTAAACTACAAATCTTTATTATCAACTAAAAAGTAGCCGTGCTCCTAAACTAACAAAGAACAAAACAACACAGAACTATAAACATTAGAAGCTGTCACAGCATAGTCACTTGGGTGGAAGAGATGGAACTGGCATGGGGGCCTTGGGCAGCCCTGCCGCAGGTGCGCCCCTGGAAGTAACAGACCCCCGGAGCGAAGGCTGATCTTCTGGATGCTGGAGCCCAGATCCCAAACCACCTTCACAACTCCCGTCCAACCTTGTCACCTGGAGTGTCCTCCTGGACATGCTGCAGCTGGTTGGCATGCCTCATCGAGCCATCACAACCGGATGCACGCCGCTCCCAACTTTGCCACTATCCGTAAGCGTGCATGATGTTTCATCGGCTGTCGTCTGGCCCATCTTCGCCATGGTCATTCATCACCCCGAACCTGAACCAAGTCCATAACCCTAAGTGGGACCTTACTCGGTCTGATGTGCTGCTGCTGAGCATGCAGTAACTCCATACTCGCTGGACGTGCCCCGCCCTCTTCTAAGAGCATTGCAGTGGTCACCGTCGTAGCTGCAGACCCCCCACCCAACTGCGGCCGAGTACCGGAGGCATCTGGGGCTAGCATGGTGTTGCTCATCGGCACGGGTGCCCTGCTGTCACCCTTGGTCCCCCCAACTACTGTGGGGGACCGAGGATACATTACCACAGGAAGCTGGGACGCTTACTGTGCTAATGCATCGTCACTTCCTGTGTTGCTGACTGTCGTTGTGGTTTGCTCTGTGGTTAGCTGTCCTCACTCTCCTGAGGATTATTGCTTTTAATTGTATTTTAACTGCTTTTTTCCATCTACCGTCACCTCTGCTTTGGGTTAGCCTCTACCTATGGCTACTAGCTCTCCTTCCCCTTCTCCTCTTGTGTGCTCTCTGTGTCAAATGTTTAGCTACACCTCTGCCTCTTTTAGTGTTAATGGTAAATGTAATAAATGTTGTCTTTTTGAGGTGCTTGAGGCGAGGTTGTCTGATTTGGAATCCCGGCTCCGCTGCATTGAAACACCATCAGCGCCAGTTAATAATGACGGACTCCCCTTAGCTGCAGCGGAGCACCCTAGCATAGGGCCTGCTAGCGGTCCCCCAGCTTCCACCTCTCCTGAGCAGCCAGGAGAGAATGGGTGGGTGACGGTGAGAAGGAAGCATAGTCGCAAGCCCCTGGTTCACCACCGTCCTGTTCATGTTTCTAATCACTTTTCAACAACACACCCGCTGAAGAAAACACTGATCATTGGCGACTCTATAGTCAGAAACGTGAACCTAGAGGCTCCAGCGGCCATAGTCAAATGCATTCCCGGGGCCAGAGCATGCGACATCGAGTCAAATTTGAAAATTCTGGCTTAAAGTAACTGTAGATATTCCACAATTGTTATCCACGCCGGCATTAACGACATCCGACTCCAGCAGTTGGAAGTCACGAAACTTAGTGTGGAATTGGTGTGTAGCTTTGCCAAAATGATGTCTGCCTCTGCAGTATTCTCTGGGCCCCTCCCCAATCTGACCAGTGATGACATGTTAGCTATGTGTCATCCTTCAACCGCTGGCTGTCTGTCTGGTGTCCTGCAAATGACGTGGGCTACATTAACAATTGGAACTCATTTTTGGGAAAACCTGGTCTTATTAGATGAGACGGAGTCCATCCCACTTTGGATGGTGCATCTCTTATCTAACAATCTGGCATCATTTTTATCCAAATTTCCAAAACCTTGACAACTCAGAGTTAGAACAGAAAGCAGAATCACAGTCTTACACGTCTCTTTGCAGCTCCTCTTCATCCACCACCCTTCAACTTAGCCCCTGTCTTCCCCATCAGAGAATCATTGTCTGCTCTCTCCAAAGTAAATAAAAATATAATGTATAAGCATCCCAAAGTGATTAAAGAAAAAGTTGGTAAAACTCAAATTTAACATGAAGCCTCTAAATTTAATGACTTGGCCTCTGTTCCTCCTCATAATTTAAAAATTAAATGCGTTTTGTTAAATATTAGGTCTCTAACTCCCAAGTCTCTGCTAGTCCATGATATGTTAATTGATCATCAGACTGATTTAATATCCCTTACAGAGACTTGGTTAGGGCAAGAGGATTATGTTGGTTTAAATGAATCAACTCCCTCTGGTTATTTAAACTGTCAAAATCCCAGAAGTTCTGGTCGTGGAGGAGAAGCGATAATTTACCATTCCAAATTACTAGTTAATGTAAAGCAAAAAACATGTTATAATTCCTTTGAGGGCCTGGTCCTCAGTATTGGGCATTTTAGCAATTTTAGGTTAAACCCAATTTTAGGTGTCATAGTTTATCATCCTCCCTCAGCCTACTCGGAGTTTTTATCCGAATTTGCCGAATTCTTAGCAGATTTAGTGCTGAAATTTGATAGAATAATGACAGTAGGGGACTTTAATATACTGTACATGTAGATGTAAATAGTGATTGCCTTTAATATGGCATTTAATTCAATATTAGACTCGATGGGGGTTTTTCAGAAAGTAGGAAATTCTACCCATTATCTCCACCACACATTGGACCTTGTTCTGACAAAGGGCATAGAAATAGAAAATCTGGTAGTGTCTCCTCATAACCCTGTACTGTCAGACCATTATCTGTTAACCTTTGATTTAACCATTTCTGACTATTTGGCTCCTAAAGAAAAATATTTCTACAGTAGATGCCTCTCAGATGATGCTGTTACCAAATTTAAGCAGATTGTTTCCTCAATGCCATGTGTCAACACAACGGAGATAAGCTATGGAGAGCTTGCCCCTTCTGTAATTGATAGCATGGTAGATAGTGTTACAGCTTCTCTGCATCAGTCTCTAGACATGGTGCCCCCTTTAAAAAAGAAAAAGTCTAATCAGAGATTTCTAACTCTTTGGTTCAACACGGAAACTCGTAGCTTAAAACAGAAGACTCGACAATTAGAAAGAAAATGGCACTCCACTAAATTAGATGAAATCTATTTAGCTTGGAGAAATCATCTTCTAATTTATAAAAAAAAAAAAAATCTCTTAGGAAAGCTAGAACAAGTTAATATTCTCCATTAATAGAAGAGAACAAGAGTAATCCCAGGTTTCTTTTCAGCACTGTAGCCAGGCTGACAAAGAGTCAGGACTCTGTCAATCGTAGCATTCCCTTAGAGCTTACTAGTCAGGACTTTATGAACTTTTTCAATAATAAAATTTCATCTATGAGATAAAATCAGTCAGATTCTTCCTACTGTTAACTTACAGTAAATACATTAACTACTACAACTCCTTCAATTGATATCTGTTTGGATGAGTTTACTCCAATTGACTTTTTAGAGATGGATAAAAGGATAAAAAGCCTTCAACTTGTCTTTTAGACCCTATTCCTACCAGGTTATTTAAAAAAAAAAGTATTCCCATTTATTGGTAGCTCTGTTCTCAAATAATCAATTCTTCATTGACATTTGGCTTTTAAAACTGCTGTAATAAGATAAGCCTTTATTAGTCCCACAATGGGGAAATTCCAGGATTGCAACAGCACAGGGATAGCAACACTCAGAGCAATAATTAAGAAGATACGAAAAATATAAATATGAGCAGTGGCTATACATACGTACACATAAATATATAAATATATATACAAAGTGAGGAGCATTGTAGCAAGATGGAATAAACAGCATAACCGTCTACTTAGTTATCCTACATAGTAAGAATATGTACCCATACATATTGTCACCCTCCGTAGCGACTGATATTGTCCTAGTTGTATACTGGAGGGGACCATTTGTGTAAGTCTGTTGCGTCTTTTGCATTCAATACTACTAGGTTGTCACGTTTTTTTGCTATATCTGCGAGCAGCCCTGCTTAGGTTATACAGTCTGACAGCCGTAGGTAGGAAGGACCTGCGAAACCTCTCAGTTGTGCACCTAGGATGATGTAGTCTACTGCTAAATGAGCTCCTCAGTGCATTCAATATGTCCTGCATAGGGTGGGACTCGGACTCCAGCAGTCCGAGTCCCTAATTAAACCCTTACTCAAAAAGCTAATGCTGGATCCGGGAATTTTAGCTAACTATAGACCAATCTCTAATCTGCCTTTCATTTCAAAAATCTTAGAAAGAGTTGTTGCTATGCAATTATTTGACCACTTGCAGAGAAACAGTTTATTTGAAGAGTTTCAATCTGGGTTTAGAATCTATCATAGTACTGAAACAGCTTTAGTGAAGGTCACTAATGACCTCCTTATCACATCTGATAATGGACTTGTTTCTGTGCTTGTCCTTTTAGACCTTAGTGCAGCTTTTGATATTATTGATCATAATATTCTACTTGATAGATTAGAACATCATGTTGGACTTAATGGAACTTTATTGCTGTGGTTTAGATCTTATTTATCTGATAGGTTCCAGTTTGTCCATGTCAGTAATGAGTTTTCTTCCAACTCAAAGCTCAGTCACAGAGTTTCACAGGGACCTGTGCTAGGCCCTATTCTTTTTAGTTTATATATGCTTCCGTTAGTCAACATTATTAGAAAGCATTGTATACATTTTCATTGTTATGAAGATGACACACAATTATACCTGTCAATGAAGCCAGATGATAGTAATCAATTAGCCAAGTTAGAGGCCTGTCTTAAGGAAATCAAAGCTTGGATGACTTGTAATTTCCTGCTATTAAATTCAGATAAGACTGAAGTCATTCTAGTTGGTCCAAAAAACCTTAGCAAAACCTTTCCAAATCAAACTCTCAGTTTGGATGTGGTTACTCTTTCTCTTAATAGTTCTGTGAGGAACTTTGGAGTTATATTTGATCAAGCTCTGTTTTTTTTTTTAATTCACATATTAAATTTTTTATGACTGCCTTCTATCATTTGCGTAATCTTGCTAAGATTAGGAGCATCTTGTCTCAGAGTGATGCTGAGAAACTAATCCACACTTTTGTTAGCTCTAGATTAAATTATTGTAACTCTTTATTATCAGGTTATCCTAAAACATCTTTAAAAAGTCTTCAGCTGATTCAAAATGCTGCAGCAAGAGTTTTAACAGGTACTAGAAAGAGAGATCATATCTCTCCGGTTTTGGCCTCCCTTCATTGGCTTCCCATAGAGTTTAGAATTAAGTTTAAAATCCTTCTTCTCACTTACAAAGCTCTAAATAATCAGGCCCCTTTTTATTTAAAAGATCTGATACTACCCTATTATCCTAACAGAGCACTACGCTCCCAAAATACAGGATAACTTGTAATACCTAGAATTTCCAAAAGTACAATGGGAGGCAGAGCCTTCAGTTATCAAGCTCCTCTCCCGTGGAACCAGCTGCCAGTCTGGATTCAGGAGTCAGACTCATCTCTGTTTTTAAGAATAGGGTTAAAACCTTCATTTTTGATATAACCTATAATTAGGGAGGGATCATGTGCCTCTGAACCCTCCCTTAACTATGCTGCTAATAAGTTCAGACAGCCGGGGGACCTCCAACAATGCACTGGGCTTCACTCCTTTCTTCACTCTCAATGAATTATTTTTTTCTGGTCATTAACATCTGTTCTCTCCCATAGATTGAGTCCCCATTGTGCTGTTTGCTCTCTACATGTCTGTTCTTTTCTTCTTCTTCTTGATCCCCTCATCTCTCAGCCAGTCACAGCAGATGACTGCCCCTCCCTGAGCCTGGTTCTGCTGGAGGTTTCTTCCTGTTAAATGGGAGTTTTTCCTCTCCACCGTTGCCAAGTACTTGCTCACAGGGGATCGCCTGATTGCCGAGGTCTTTCTGCAATTGTGGGGGTTTTCCCTACAGTTGAAAGTGCTATGAGATGACTGTTGTTGTGAAATGGCGCTATATAAATAAAGTTGAATTGAATTGAGGGGACTGCAGACTCACATGAGGATGATTGTGCATGAGTGTGGGGAAATGGTGCTATATAAATAATGTTGAATTGAATTGAACTACTTTCTCCTGAATGCAGGCACTGAGACTTTCCCGCACCGACTCTGAGCGGGACTGGTCCGGCTCGAAAGCGAGGGTGTCCATTAGTTCCTCATCCCACAATATGTCCTCTTCGACCACCGGAGCCCTCGAGCCCCAGCGGCCACAACCAGACCATTTGTTCCCTGCACCGTCTTTGATGGTGAAACCCAGTCCATTGAACAGGTCACCCCCCATGATGTTATCACCACGCGCCACCACTTGGAAAGTGAAGTCAGTCATTGTTTCAGACTTGTAATGAACAGTCAACTCCATAGACCCAGCAATGCATAGCCTGCTACCACCGTAGCCATACAATGGTGCCGGGTTACTTCTAATCCTGTGGTGGGGGGAAAACTTGTTCACTGTGGCCGCAGGGGTCCGCAACATTAGCTGAGGTGGGTGGCTCTGGTGGCTTCTGTGACTGACGCCAGTTTAGCTCCAAAGCTAGCTTGTCTGCAGCCTCCAGTTGGAGAGCTAGCTCGACAGCCCTAGCTAACGTCAAGTCATTCAGCGCCATTAATAGCCTAGCACGCAGTCCAGCATTGCACGTGTGCTCTGCTAATTGGTCGCGAACCACCTTGTTTTCAAGCGGCCCAAAATGACACTCCCTAGCTAGCTGCCTCAAATCATGACATACGGGTGGATAGGCTCACCGACACGTTGATGTCTCTGGTGAAAGCAAATTCTCCGAACAGTCACGCTGTCTGGGGTGGTGAAATGGTTAGCTAGCAGCTCCATGATGTCCCCGAATGAGTCTGATGCCTCGAGCATCTATAGGACTCGCTGGCCTTCGATACCCAGGTTGTGGATGAAGAGCCCACGTGCCCTCATCTTATCAAGCTTCCCGAGGTCCAGCACCGTGATGTAAGTTTGAAAGGCCTCGAACCAATGCGGCCATGGCACTGGTAGCTTGCCCGGGAGCTCAAGGAAGGGGCGGAGTGGTGTAACGCACACCTCCATACGTTAATCCTCAGTCGCCAAATGTTATGTCCACAAACCTGGTGATGAACGAGGTCGACAGAGATGTAGCGCTGAACATGGCTTCATTATAGATGGTGAACAGAGTACATGGCATGCACCCAGTGGAGTCATCCAGCACAAGAGGAAGTGCCTATGGCAGCTGTCCCGCTATATAGGGCGGTGTGATGACGCAATCGGAAGTTGGTGTCATCACACCGCACTTCACATTAAGTGTTGCCATAACACAGGTAATCAACAAACCCAATTCCAGTGAGGATGGGACGTTATGTAAAATAAAATACGATTTTAAATTCCTTTACAACCTATATGCAATTGAATACACTACAAAGACAAGATATTTAATGTTCAAACTGATAAACTTTTTTTGCAAATATTTGCTCATTTTGAATGTGATGCCTGCAACACATTCTAAAAAAAAAGCTGGGACAGGAGCATGCTTACCACTGTGATGCTTCACCTTTCTTTTTAACACTCAATAAGTGTTTACAAACTGAGGACACTAATTGTTGAAGATCTGTATGTGAAATTCTTGCTTGATATACAACTTTAGTTGCTCAGCAGTCTGGGGTCTCCTTTGTGTTATTTTGCACTTCATAATGAACCCCACATTTTCAATGGGAGACAGGTCTGGACTGCAGGCAGGCCAGTCTAGTACTTGCAGTCTTCTACTCTGAAGTCACGCTGTTGTAACATGTGCAAAATGTGGTTTGACATTATTTTACTGAAATAAGCAGGAACGTCCCTGAAAAAGACATTGCTTGGATGGAAGCATGTTGCTCCAAAACCTATATGTCCCATTTAGCATTAATGGTGCCTTCACAGATATGCAAGTTATCCATAGCATGGGCACTAACATGCCCTTATACTATCACAGATGCTGGCTTTTGAACTTTACGCTGATAGCAATCTGTATGGTCCTTTTCCTCTTTAGACCGGAAGACACAACATCCATGACTTCCAAAAACAATTTGAAATGTGGACTCGTCAGACCACAGCACACTTTTCCACTTTGTGTCAGTCCATCTTAGGTGAGCTCAGGCCTAAAGCAACTGGCGGCATTTCTGGCTGTTGTTGATATATAACTTTCCCTTTGCATGGAAGACTTAACTTGCACTTGTTGATGCAGCAATGAACTGTGTTAAGTGACAGTGGTTTTCTGAAGTGTTCCTGACTCCACATGGTAATATCCTTTACAAAATAATGTTAGTTTTTAATGCAGTGCCACCTGAGGGACCAAACCATTGTTCACAAAGTGGTGAGCCATACCTCACCCTAGCTAGTGAACCACTGAGCCTTTCAGGGATGCTCATTTATTCTTTTATACCCCTTTTATACTCATTCATGACACTCACCTGTTTCCAATTAACCTGTGCACCCGTGGAATCCTCCACAAAGGTGTTTTTGAGCATTTCTTAACTGTCCAAAGTATTTTGTTGCCTCTGTCCCAGCTTTTTTGGAACATGTTGCAGGCATCACAATCAAAATGAGTGAATATTTGCAAAACAAATTGTTTATCAGCTTGAACATGAAATATTTCGTCTTTGCAGTGTATTCAATTGAATATAGTGTCACAATGTGGAAAAGAGAACCCACACACAATACCTAAAGTTCAAAAATTCAAAGATTCTGAGATTTTATTTGTCAATGCTACTATACATACAGGACATACAGGAGAATGTACCTCCTGTTTACAATGTTTGTTTAAGAGCTGGTCATTCAGACACAGCTCAAGGATGCAAACACAGAATAACGGGCAACTCGTGAGCTGAAACAAAAATAAACTGACATGGCAGGCAGGACACAATACTAGGCAAATGGTATTATAGGTAGGACAAGGTAGGAGCATGTAATCATGCTGACATGACTAAAAGAACCCAAACAGAACAAAAGTAGACAGGAATTTAAATAGACAAGGGGCAATCAAAACAACACGGCACAGGTGGGGAGAATAATCATGACTGACAACTGACACGAGGAAAACAGAGGTGACAGGTATGGAGAACAGGATGGGCGGGGCTGCCCACACAATCACAGATAGGGGAAGCACAGAAACATGAACAGAGGACAAAGGGAGACAAGAGCATGACAATAACCACAAATACATGACAAGAGACAAGGCCGGGCTAGAACACACAGTACTGATAATAATGGTAATACTAATAAACAACTAAGAGCTGAGTAGGGACAAAAAACTACAGAAACATAAACAGAGCCATAATAAACTAAGCATTCAAGCAAGGATAATGAAAACACAAGAACAGAACCGTGACTATAATAATAAATAAAAATAAATACAGAGAAACCCAGAACACAAACTAAAGGCAAGGACATGAGCTGGGACTCATGTCCTGGTAACAAGAAAATATAAACTACAAAACAAGTCTTACAAGGCTTACAAACATGAGCTCAACCCAAGTACTGACATATAGGTTGAAAAGGATTTTTAAATCATTGTAAGTTTTACTTAACGTCCCAACTTCACTGGATTTAGGGTTGTAAGCAAGGCCACCTTAATGAATGGGCTAGGCTTGGCTGAAGCCCCGAGAAGATCAGGGGCCTATCATGAGCCAATAAAAAAGATCACATTGTTGTTAATTGGTCAGATTCTATGTTCATCACTTGATGTTCGTGTGTGGCTGGCTGCTGATCGGTCCAATTTACATGTGGCCCATGTGGGTACCAGTAACAATAGCCTATCAGAGGAATTGTTTTGACATGTGACTTTGCAAATGACAGTAAGAGGTAAGAAGTAATTAGTTTGGTCAAAATGTCCTGAAAAAAGTTTGTGAGTGGTGCTTATAAAATTGCTAAGAGGAAAAGAGCTTAGGGAAAAAGAACTGTTCAAAAAAAATCCCAAAGAGTAAAAGATTTTTCTAAGCTAGAGCAGTGAGTAGAGGTGGGGCTGCTAATTACTGCACTGAGGAGACAGGTGGGCCATTAAACAGTCCCTCCAAGATTTTGCGATGTTGTGACTGTGCCAATTCATGCGAAATCAGCCAATCAGCGTAACTGTTGCGTGACCTTGCAACTTTGTCCAGTGACTGCAACTTTCCCACAATTTTGGCCAATCCTCGTCAACTTCCACCAGTTTCACCAGTCAAATTTGTCTCTGACTGGTGCGAAAACCGTCAGTCTAACCAACCAAATACATCGCTGCACCGCTTTCACTTCTGTGTTTACAGGAGTATTAACAGAACACATCAGCAAACAGTGTGTGATTTAAAAAAAAAAACAACAACACTCACCCGCGAGGTTTCCAACACCGTCCCTTCCTCCATCTCCCCCAGCCTGCCTATGGACATCTTGCCACGTCTCCGTCCTGACCGCGTGTACGAAGCGCTGAGTTTATGTTGAAAAATGTCTGCCTGCCCCAAAAGCACCCCGTCGCGGGAGTGCACATAAGGAGAAATGCCATTAAACTATCAACGCTACAGTAAGGGTTAACATTTTACACATATTTAGAGGTAAAATCATTACTACATCTGGTCAATAAACTTTTAAGCTGTCAATCTCCGGTCTCGACGGACAGACAAATGCACCCCTCCACCCCCCGTCCCGCCGTAAATGAAAGATGTATGTCAAGACCGACGTGCAGCAGATGGGTAGGAAGGCACAGGAAAGAGAAAATATTCTTCGTATTTTTTTTTTCTAGAAAAACACAGATTCCAACAGACAATACAGACTAAAAGAATAAATTATTTATTTTTTCCTCTCTGTTTGGTACCGAGTGTTTGGGGACCGTAGGGAGTTTTCAAATGAAGGTGCTGCTAATAATTTCCAAATCTCTACTCTTTAACGTGCATTCAATGCAATTTAACTGTTGTAATGGATATTGTGTTAAAGTCTGTATTTGTTGTTACACAAGAGTTTTTTTCTGTATAGCAGAAGTTTCTGCTTAATTTACAAATCACTGTAATAGGAAATGTTTGACAATCCTGTGCTTTTCTTGTATTCTTATACAGAATATCACTGTAGTAAACTGGAAAAAAACATCTGCTTTAAAATTTGCATCTGCTTTAAAATTCCCACAACTTTTAGAGCAAAAAACACTCTAAAAACACTGCAACTTTTATCACAACTTTTTTAAAAAGCTCCCGCGAATTCAAGCTTTTTGGGCCGCAACAATCATAAAAACATCCCGCAAAATCCTGGAGAGACTGATTAAAGCACTCACCTGGAGGAGAAGACCACCAGATCCTGCCGAAAGAGAGCAGGCTAGTGGAGAAGGCAAGCTGAGAGATGGAGACCAGCACAAGAAAAGCCAGGTCTGATGTAAGGCCATCATTGCTTACATCAGACAGCTGTGGGTGGGACAGTAGACTGGGATCTTGGTAAAAAGTAGACTAGATCAAGTATGCTGCTTAAACAGACTGTGTAACCTCACATTGATGTCCATAGAATATGACGTTATTCGTGAGCTGAACTTAAAGCACATAATGAAGGATTTTTCATTAAAGAAGGCCAGAAAAAAGCACTTTACAAAAAAGGTAAGACATGCTGTTTGTAGTTTTCCAGTCACCTGTGCAAGGTTTTTAATTACCTCCACCAAGGAGGTAATGTGATTGGGGTGGTTTGTTTGTCTGTTTATTAGCAGGATTATGCAAAAACTACTGTATGGATTTTGATGAGATTTTCACCAAAGGAAGCCCTTGGGCCAAGGATGAACCCATTAAATTTTAGTGATGATTTGAGAGTTCATACGTCCACCGAGGACCTTGTTTGTATTTGTGCAGCAGGATTACACAAAAACTACTGGATGGATTTGGGTGAAATTTTCATCAGAGATGGTCCTTGGGCTAGAGAGGAACCCATTACATTTTGGTGATGATTGGAGAACACATACCTCCACCAAGGGTCTTCTCACAGTGTGTTAGCAAGAATCCTCCAAAACTACTGGATAGACTTTGATGCAATTTTCACCAGAACTGGCTCGTGGCCTACACACAAACCCATTACATTTTAGAGGCCATCCATGAGGGATGGAAGGAGCCTTGTTGGAGGCATGCACTACCTAAGTGCTTTTCTAGTTGCTGCTGTTGAGCATTGTTTGAATCAGGAATACTTGACTGATATAACTTTGTGTTCTGCTGTCATCAGTAGACTGTAATTGTTGATCAGTGTCATCCTCTGATATCTGGTGTTGTTTGGGCCATGGTGCTGTGTGTCTGTGTCTGAGAGAGAGAGAGAGAGAGAGAGAGAGAGAGAGAGCTCAGACTAATTTTGTGTTTATGATGAAGGCAGTAGTATTTGACACTGTAAAAATAAAAATTTTAGTAAGATAAAACATCCTAAATCAAGGCTATATGTTTTTCTCTCAAGATAATTTTGACAAGAATTTTTTTTTTGTTATGCAGTTTTCTGTAAGATTTTACTTGCATTAAGATAGTTTTTACTTGTTTTGAGAAATTTAGTCTTAGTTGGCAGATATTTTTTTCTAATCTTAACTAAAATTATCTGTTGTCATATTTTTTTGCTTATTTTAAGTAAAACTATCTTATTTTATTTATTTATTTTACCTTTATTTAACCAGGAAAAAAACCCGTTGAGATTAAAAACCTCTTTTTCAAGGGAGTCCTGGCCAAGAGGCAGCAAAAAAAATCACAAATACACTTACAATGACATACAAATCATATAAAACAGTTACAAATTAGTGAGGCCGTCTCAAGTGTTCTCAATCTGGATTTAAAGTCGTTCAATGAAACAAAAGTCGTTCAATGAAACAAAGTCTGCCAGCAGAGCAAGAAGATTTGACTTATAAAACTGCTTAAAACAAGTTAAAACTATCTGAAAGCATGTAAAATTTTCTTACACATAAACCGCACAGCAAGAATAAATATCTTGTCAGACAAAAAGACAAGCATAAACAGCCTTAATTTATTTCATTTTACTTATATTTGACTTTTTGCAGTGTAGTTGTGTTTTCTAGCTCACAGTTGGCTCAGGAGGTAGAGCAGGTCACCCATTAACCGGAAGGATGGTGGTTTGAATCCTGCTCCCCTCCACCACCACCTTGCTGTTGTGTCATTGGGCAAGACACTTTACCTACCTTGCCTCCAGTGTGTTCATGGTTCATGACACTGGTGTTTGAATGTGAATAAATGTTCAGTTGGCGGGGATTGGCTGCCACATTTTTGTCAGTCTGCCCCAGGGCAGCTGTGACTACAGAGGTAGCTTACTACTATCATTGTCTGTGGAGTGAATGAATAATGGACTCATTGTAAAGTGTTTTGTGTAATGAAAAGTGCTATATAAATGCAATCCATTATTAAAAACATTACATATTTTTAGACTGAGATTCTGTTGTGGGGGGGGGGGGGGGGGCTACAAAACCTCTCAGCCCAAGGGCCTAATGGCAAGTTAACCCTTGTATTATGTTAAGGGTCAATTTGACCCATTTCGGTTTTTGTGTTGACCAAAGTACGGGTTATCCTTTCTTTTTTCTTCATGAAATTTTGTGACTTTTCCTCATCTAGGGTCATGAACTGGTGTGTAAAATCTGGACGCTTTGATGTGTAGTGGAATGTATGTGCAGAGTTTGTATACAAAGATGATGTTGCGGGTCATTTTGACCCGGACACTTTTATGTGGGTAAGTAGCTGTACAGATCCAAAATAAACATGTCTCTTTGATGTACTTTATTTTGACTGCCCAGTTAATTGTATTTTGACTGCCAGAGACCCAGGCGTGTGTCGAGGAGGGACTTTCTCTCCCTTGTCCTTGTCACTTTTCTCATGCCATCATGACAAACACACCAAAAATGAGCTCCAGAAGGTTTACAGCTGAAGAAGCTTCATCGCATATTTTGAACTAGGATAGTGACGCAGAGGAAGAGATTTCAGAGACCGAGGACAATGTAATTAATGATCCAGATTGTCAATTTTCCGACGATGAGGAGGATTCAGAGGACAAGCCTGCCGTTGTGTCTCCATCGGATGAAAGCCAAGGAATGCAGCAATCACCATCCACAGAGGGGACATGGGCATCTAAAGATGGTAATATAGAATGGTCAACATCACCACACTAAAGCCGAGGTAGACTGTCATCTTCCAATGTCATCAAAATGACTCCTGGTCCTACAAGATTTGCTGTCACACGAGTTGATGATATTCAATCAGCATTTCCGCTCTTCATATCCCCACCAATAGAGAAGATTATACTGGAAATGACCAACTTGGAGGGGAGGCATGTATTTCAGGAGAAATGGAAGCCACTGAATCAGACTGACTTGCATGCTTTGCATGCGGGCTGCACGGTGGCGCAGTGGTTAGCACTGCGGCAGCACAGTTTACCCTCGGCCGGGGGATCGTGAGATCGTGGGTTCGATCCCTGCCCCCGACTAACAGTGATCTGTGTGGAGTTTGCATGTTCTCCCCGTGTTGCGTGGGTTTACTCCGGGATTTCTCCGGTTTCCTCCCACATACCAAAAACAGGCAGGTTAGGGGTACGGGGCACTTGCGCACGCAGCGACCGGCAGCTGGTGGCTTGTCACCAGACTGCAAAACAAATCTACCTACGGGTACAAAATAAGTAATAAAAAAAAAATGCTATGCATGCTATGACACAGTGGTGGCATCAGCCATCACTTTTGGAGTGGTCTGCTGGGGCAGTGGCATTACGGCAGCCGATAGGAAGAAACTGAACAAACTGATCAAGAAAGCTAGCTCTGTCCTGGGGCAGCGCCTTGACCCAGTGGAGGAGATAGGAGAGAGAAGGACGGTGGCTAAACTGTCATCTCTGCTGGAGTCCGAGTTCCACCCTATGCAGGACATACTAAATGCACTGAGGAGCTCATTTAGCAGCAGACTACATCATCCTAGGTGCACAACCGAGAGGTTTCGCAGGTCCTTCCTACCTACGGCTGTCAGACTGTACAACCTAAGCAGGGCTGCTCGCAGAGATAGCAAAAAGACGTGACAACCTAATAGTTTTGAATGCAAAAGACGCAATAGACTTATAGAATGGTCCCCTCCGGCATACAACTAGGAAAATACCGGTCGCTATGGAGGGTGAGAATATGTATGGGTACATAATCATACCATGTAGGATAACTAAGCAGACGGTTGTGCTGTTTCATCCCATCTAGCAACAATGCTCCGCACTGTGTGTGTTTATATATTTACATATGTAGGAAAAAGTCAATTTTGGACAACCTCTAGAAAACCCCAGAAAACATTCTTGATTAGATGCTGATGGCTAATATAGGCATTTCTAATAAATGTATCTAGAAGACTGTAATTTAAATGTTGATGGTAAAGATGAGCATTTATAGGAAATGTGACTAAAGGACTGTAATTTGAACTGTTTTAATTTAAACTGTTTGTCAGTGAAAGCAGTAGCGCTTTTGCGCCACAGGTGGCGCTCGGTAGTGATGAGACGCTGTTAAGTGTTAGAGCGCGAGAGAAGAAGAGTGGAGAATGTTCTAGAGTGTGAAGGAAAATGGTGAAAAGTGATGTGGCCATTATCGGGTGATGTCCCGTGTCAGAGTGCCGTGCCTGGTGTTTGTAAAAGTGAAGTCAATAAACCGCTGAAAAGTCCGCCACTTGGCCTCTCTTCTTCGCCCTCTGGGTGTAACAAAATTTGTTAGCAGAGGATGGTTCAGTTGTGCCTAAGACGGTGAGTGAGCAAATAAAAAAAAGAGCAGACACGATGGAATTGGAGCAGCTTCAAGATAAGCTAAGTGAGGCCTTGGTACCATTACAGGCCAAACAGCTAAACAAGGTCTGTTTGTTTGCAAAGATAAACCCAGCCAAGCCGTCTAAAAAGTACACGCTGGTACGACTGTTAAACAAGGAGGTGGAAAAAGCCATTGAAAGCAAAGAGGAGGATGTAGCCTGCGCGTTTCTGCTAAAGCTAATTGCATGTGCTACTGAAGCTAAGTTAGGCGCATCGTTGACGCAGGCGGCAGCAGCGGAGGCACTCGCAAGTTTACAAAACCAATATGCCGCTCTGCATGGAAGTTTCCTTAATTCAACTAAAAGGGTTGAAGAAGAAATAGCGAGGCTGACCGATAACGCGGCCACTCAGCCACAGAGTCGCCATTTTGTGACACAGCCCGCAGTCCCCGCAGCGCCCCTACTGCCAGAAGTGACCATTAAATGAGAGTTTAGGATAAATGGTCAGATAGGAGAGAGGGGCCAGAGAGACAGTTGTCTTATTCCAACCTCATTCACCAGATTGAGATGGGCCTAAAGAAAAAGCACAGTGAGGCTGAGATAATTGAGGCTGTTGTCAGAGCAGTGAGTCCCTGATTGACTTTGCGCGATATGCTGGAGATCAAGTCAGATCTCACCCTGCCACAGCTGCACGTCATTCTGCGAGGACATTATAAAGAGGATAGTTTGACTGACTTGTACTATCACCTGATATACCTCACACAAGACAGTAACGAGTCACCTCAAAACTTCCTGTTTCGCGCCATTGAGCTAAAGGAAAGACTTTTGGCAGCATCCAGAGAGCCTGGCACGGAAGAGCAGTATAGTTCTGATCTTATTCAGAGGAAGTTTCTGAGGGTGGTGGAAACAGGACTGATTAGTGCTGACGTGAAGTACCAACTGAAGCACTATCTGGAGGATCCTGCTGTCACCGATGAGCTTCTGATTTCTAAGACGAATGCAGCAGCCAGTCTTGAATGGGAACGACACCAAAAATTCAAGAGGCACATGAAAGAACCCAAAGTTCGAGAATGCCGAGTGGAAAATCTGACGGGTCAGTATGCAACCGTGGAAGGAGTGGATGGCCAAGAGTGCCCTCCACCATCGACAAAAGGTAAAATCCTTAAATCCCAAAGTACAGTGACCCGCACGGAATCTGAGCTCCTGGACATAGTCACGCAGCTGAAGAGTGACATGGAGGAGATCAAGAAGGCCATAAGTGAGTCTCCCAGAGCACCTCATGCTCAAAGAGCCAGGAGAACACGTGGCTGCAAGAGCTGTCAGTCCACCAGCAATGGCGATCAGTGCGACCACTGCTTCAGATGTGGATTCAGCAGCCACATGTCAAAAGAATGTCGGATAGGAAGGAGACCTGGAAAAAGGACAGGGCAAGTAGACACGGCGGCCAATACTGTCACAACCACATCAGAACAAGCGAACACACAAGATCTGTACGAGCTAGTTACTGACAGTATTCAGAGGTTGGAAGCAAGGCTGGTAGCTAAAACAGAGGCACCTCCTGAAGAAACGGTCCGTGTTAATCTACTGTCCCCTAATCGTCAATTACAGTTGCTCAATTTGGTTGGAAAAAAATATGTCATAACCTGCTTCCTCAATGACAAGGAGACAGAAGCATTGTGGGACACAGGGTCACAGGTCTGCTTAATGAATGATGCCTGGAGACAGGAGCACCTACCACACACCACCGTCAGAGACTTAGCCGAGCTGGTGGGTCCAAGTATTCTGAATGGGAGGGCAGTGAACCAGACACTGATTCCATTCTCAGGGTGGGTCGAAGTCACTTTCAAGCTGCCGGCAGATAGTCGCCCATCGGTGGAACTCTTAGTTCCCGTGCTAGTGGTGAAGGAGGATGGAGTGGCAGAGTAGCCTATCATTGGGTTCAACGTGATTGACCATGTCCTGAAGATGGGCATTAACCCCCTTTGTGCCATCAGTGAAGCTGTTAGTGCAGCCTTCGCCTTTGATTGTAAAAAAACAGAGGTATTTTTGAAGGTGATGCAAAGTGAGGAGGATAGGCTGGGGGAAGGAATGGTAAAAGTTGGCAGTGAGTTGGTCACCATCCCTGCTGGCCAAACCAAAGCAGTCAAAGGTTTTGTCAAGGCAGGCTCACTTCCAGACACACAAGACGTCTTGTTTGAGCCGAGTCAGTACACCCAATTACCGGAGGGTTTGCAGATGCAAAGTGGGTTGGTGCAGTTATGGAAAGGGAGGCGATCTATGTTCAAAATACCTATAACAAACAGTACTTCCCGTGATATCCAGCTGCCCGTTAAGACCATTTTGGGACAGACACAGAGAGTTAAAACTGCTTACCCGGCAGACATTAGACCCCCTGCTGTAAACCAAGCAACAGCCGACCCAACGACGAGTGAAACCGGAAGGAAGAAAGAGACCGAAATGAACTGTGCCGTCAAAGAGACTATGGACATATGGGACCCCCCAGTTCCCCTTGATCATCTCTCGCCCACACAACAAGAGCAAGTAAAGCAGCTATTACGGGAGGAACGGCAAGCGTTTTCCCGTGATGAGTATGATGTAGGGACAATTCCCTCTTTACAGTTGAAAATCAGACTCAAGGATCCCACTCCTGTTAAAAAGACTTATATCTCTGTTCCCAGACCACTTCATCAAGAAGTAAAGGAGTATTTAGAAGACCTGCTTAACAGGGGCTGGATCACCAAATCTACGTCATCGTACTCCAGTCCAATCGTCTGTGTGCGAAAGAAAGATGGAGGCCTGCGTTTCTGCTGCGACTTTAGAGAGCTGAACAAGAAGTCTATCCCTGACAGACACCCGATTCCCCGCATACAAGATATGCTAAACAGTCTAAATGGGAGTGCCTGGTTTTCAGTCCTCAACCAAGGGAAGGCGTAGCACCAGGGTTTCCTGGAAGAGTAGAGTAGGCCCCTCACTGCATTTATCACTCCCTGGGGTTTGTTCGAGTGGGTAAGAATTCCATTTGGTTTGTCCTCAGCACCAGCAGCATTCCAAAGATCTATGAAGGAGTGTTTGTGGGGGTTGAGGGATGATATTTGTCTGCCTTACCTCGATGATAACCTTGTTCATTCACAGACTTTTGAAGACCACTTGCGAGACCTGAGAAGCGTCCTGCACCGCTATCAAAGCCATGGGGTGAAGCTGACTCCCCGGAAATGTGAGTTATTCAAGCAGCAGGTACGTTTCCTTGGTAAAATGGTAACAAAACAGGGCTACACTATGGACCCTGCGGACATTGCCCTGGTGCAGACACTCAAACAGCAGCAACCTTCCACTGTTGGAGAACTAAGGAAATTGCTAGGCTTTATTTCATATTACCACAGCTATATTCCAAACTTCTCCCGTATAGCAAAGCCTCTTTACGACCTTCTTGCTAACGACCACACAGATAAAGCAAAGAAAAACTCAAAAAAACATGTCAAAAAGAAAGGCCAGTTGCCTTCATCCCATGCAATCAGGTGGCGCCCTGAGCATCATGCAGTGCTCTGTCAGCTTGTTGACTTTCTCTCCCAGCCCCCAGTGTTAGGTTACCCGAACTTTGAGGAACCCTTCATTTTGCACTGTGACGCTTCACAGGAGGGGCTTGGGGCGGTGTTATATCAGCGACAACAAGGCAAACTGGTGGTGATAGCATATGGCTCCAGGACACTGTCAAATCCAGAGAAGAACTACCGCCTTCATTCAGGGAAGCTGGAGTTTCTTGCCATGAAGTGGGCCATCTGTGAGAGGTTTCAGGATTACCTGTACTATTCCCCACCATTCACTGTCTATACGGACAATAATCCCCTAACGTATGTGCTCACCACCGCAAAGTTAAATGCAACCACACAGAGGTGGGTAGCAGAACTAGCTGATTTCCAGTTTGTGATTAAGTACCGCCCCGGGAAAGCAAACAGAGATGCAGACAGCCTTTCATGTATGCCCCTAGATATGGAGCAGTACATGAACAAATGCACACAAAATGTTGATCCTGATGTAATGCATTGTGTGGCGCAGGCAGTCAAGGTAAAGTCACAAGAAAATGAACCATGGTTCTGCCCAGTCACCATTTCTACTCTCATTAGTGAAGCAGATTGAGAAGCCAGCTCTGTAGCTGAAATATCAAAGACTGCTCTAAAAAGAGCTCAAGAAGAAGACTCGGTGATTGGAGAGGTGTTGCGTTATGTGTTGTCAAAACAATGGCCAAGAAGTGGAAAACAGCTGAACAGTAAGATTGCAGCTTTAGTCAGGCAAAAACACAAGCTGTACCTGGAAGATGATGGACTGCTGTACAGGAAAATGGCATCTCATGACCAGCTACTTCTACCCCAAAAGTTTCACAAGCTCGTGTTTAAAGAGCTCCACGAAAACATGGGCCATTTAGGGGTAGAGAGAGTGATGAACTTGATAAGGGAGCGCTTTTATTGGGCTCATATGCAAAGAGATGTTGAGCACTACATCACTAACGTTTGCAGTTGTTTGAAGAATAAACGTCCCAACAAGATAACACGGGCACCACTGACTAACATTGTCACCACGTATCCATTCGAACTGGTGTCCGTTGATTTCCTGCACTTCGAGAGGTGCAAAGGAGGATATGAGTATATCCTGGTTCTAATGGACCACTTCACTCACTTTGCCCAGGCTTATCCTTGTCACAACAAAGCTGCCTACACCGCTGCTGAGAAGATATTTGGGGATTTCGCCCTCAAATTTGGCTTCCCCACACGACTCCATCACGATCAGGGTAGAGAGTTCCAAAATAAACTCTTTGCAAAACTCCATGAGTACAGTGGTGTGCAGGGGTCCCGAACAACGCCCTACCATCCCCAAGGGAATGGGCAGGTGGAACGATTCAATCGTACACTGTTGGCAATGCTCAGAAATTTGCCCGAAGCAGCCAAGGAAGACTGGAAGTCCTCTCTGGCAAAAGTGGTTCATGCCTATAATTGCACGCGCAGTGAGGCTACGGGGTACGCGCCATATTTTCTGCTATTTGGCCGTAGTCCAAAGTTGCCCATTGATCTAATGTTTGGCCTCACAACAAGAGAGCAGAGTGCTTCTCAGCAGGACTATGCTGAAAAGTGGAGAGCTACAATGGCTGAAGCTTACAAACTTGCCTCTAAAACAGCAAACAAAGAAGGGATGAGAAGTAAAGCCCTTTATGATAAAAAGGTTCACAGTGCTGAGTTGCCCCCTGGATCCAGAGTACTGGTCCAAAACTTGACCGAAAAAGGTGGGCCAGGAAAATTAAGATCATTCTGGGAAGACAAGTTGTATGTAGTGACCCAAAAGAAGTACCCAGACAGTCCGGTGTATGAGATCAGACCTGAAAATGGTAAGGGGCGCACTCGGGTCATGCACAGAAAACTTTTGCTACCCTGTCACTTTCTTTCCATGGAAACAGTGGAGCATGCCTCTAATAAAACAAGAGAAAGAGAGTCTAAAAGGCAAAGGAATGTGGACAGACAAAACAGCACTGACGATGAAGATGAAGAGGGCTGGAGTGCCATAATCGGATTACGAGCTGGAAAGGATCAAAATCACCGTCCACTGAGAGCCGATGCACCGGAGTTCTACCCGCACAGTGACACTACTCCGGAGAATGAGGACCAGGACACAGATGACGTCACACAGGTGCAGCTGGCACCAGAGGTCAACAATCCGGTGGTCCCAGATCCAGCTGAGGCAGACCAGGACCAGGGTGATGTGGTGTCGGAGTCCAGTTCCAGTGACCAGGAGGGACCTGTCGAAATCCCTGCTAAAACGTATCCTTCAAGAATGAGAAAACAGACGTTGAGATTTACTTATGATAAGTTAGGCCAACCTTGCACTTCATCTATTTAAAACAAATGTGTAGAAGCTAGAGATAACCATTGTTCAGACATGAATGTTTTGGAAAGTAAATGAGTAGTGACTAAACTCATCACCAAGTTACTTTTATGTTTGATTTTTTAAAAAAAAAAAAAAAAAAAAAAAAAAAGGATTTTCAGTGTGTTACTAAGGTACAGGCATCACATAAAGGTTTATTTAGTAGGCTATGACTAGATTGAGTACCCTTACTCTCAGGAAAGATGCAGATACCCACCATGATGGAAGGAGCGGTTGATGGTCATCGTGCACAAAGACCTCTTCTGCGGATGTATTGCATGGAACAGGAGATACATGCTGTACTATGGACTATTAGCAGTTTGCATCTTTATGGACTTTAATGAACTCTGACTCCTGTTTAGTAATATCCTACTTACATGAGATACATGGTTACCAAATGTGGACTGTGAAAGAGAAAAAAAAAGAGTTTTGGGAAAGTTGTTTGTAATGTCGGGTCGACATTAAATTTTCGAGGGGTGAGTGTAGGAAAAAGTCAATTTTGGACAACCTCTAGAAAACCCCAGAAAACATTCTTGATTAGATGCTGATGGCTAATATAGGCATTTCTAATAAATGTATCTAGAAGACTGTAATTTAAATGTTGATGGTAAAGATGAGCATTTACAGGAAATGTGACTGAAGGACTGTAATTTGAACTGTTTTAATTTAAACTGTTTGTCAGTGAAAGCAGTAGCGCTTTTGCGCCACAGGTGGCGCTCGGTAGTGATGAGACGCTGTTAAGTGTTAGAGCGCGAGAGAAGAAGAGTGGAGAATGTTCTAGAGTGTGAAGGAAAATGGTGAAGAGTGATGTGGCCATTATCGGGTGATGTCCCGTGTCAGAGTGCCGTGCCTGTTGATTAGATGCTGATGGCTAATATAGGCATTTCTAATAAATGTATCTAGAAGACTGTAATTTAAATGTTGATGGTAAAGATGAGCATTTATAGGAAATGTGACTAAAGGACTGTAATTTGAACTGTTTTAATTTAAACTGTTTGTCAGTGAAAGCAGTAGCGCTTTTGCGCCACAGGTGGCGCTCGGTAGTGATGAGACGCTGTTAAGTGTTAGAGCGTGAGAGAAGAAGAGTGGAGAATGTTCTAGAGTGTGAAGGAAAATGGTGAAGAGTGATGTGGCCGTTATCGGGTGATGTCCCGTGTCAGAGTGCCGTGCCTGGTGTTTGTAAAAGTGAAGTCAATAAACCGCTGAAAAGTCCGCCACTTGGCCTCTCTTCTTCGCCCTCCGGGTGTAACACATATTTATTCCATCTAGCTACAATGCTCCGCACTGGGTGTGTTTATATATCTACATATTTATTCCATCTAGCTACAATGCTCTGCACTGTGTGTGTGTTTATATATTTACATATTTATTCCATCTAGCTACAATGCTCCATACGGTGTGTGTTTATATATCTACGTATTTATTCCATCTAGCTACAATGCTTCGCACTGTCTCTCTCTCTCTCTCTCTCTCTCTCTCTCTCTCTCTCTCTCTCTCTCTCTCTCTCTCTATATATATATATATATATATATATATATATATATATATATATATATATAATATATATTTATATGTACATATGTATACTGCTGCTCTTGTTTTTTTTTGTGTTTTTTTTTCTCTTGCCTTCTGATTGTTGCTCTGAGTGTTGCTATCCCTGTGCTGTTGCAATCCTGGAATTTCCCCACTGTGGGACTAATAAAGGCTTATCTTATCTTATCTTATGCTTACATTGGAATTCTGGTATTAGCTGGAGTGTACAGGTCAAAGGGAGAAGCAACTGCAAGTCTATGGGATGAAGAGTATGGAAGGCCAATCTTTCCAGCAACAATGTCTCTGGAGACATTTCACATGATATCTCATGTGATCCGATTTGACAACCGTGACACCAGAGCTGGTTGACGTGAAAAAGACAAACTAGCTGCGTTTAGAGATGTATGGGATAAATGGGTTGAAATTCTACCTTTGTTGTATAATCCTGGTCCCCATGTTACTGTAGATGAGCACCTTGTACCATTCAGGGGGCACTGTCCTTTCAGACAGTACATGCCCAACAAGCCTGCCAAGTATGGCATCAAAATGTGGGTAGCCTGTGATGCAAAATCTAGCTATGCATGGAATATGCAAGTGTATACTGGAAAGCTACCTGGAGGAGCATCTGAGAAGAATCAGGGGATGCATGTGGTGCTGGAGATGAGTGAAGGGTTGCAAGGTCATAACATCACATGTGACAACTTCTTTACATCCTACCGCCTTGGAGATGAACTTCAGAAGAGAAAGCTGACTATGTTGGGAACAGTCAGAAGAAATAAGCCAGATCTTCCCAGTGAAATTCTGAAGATGCAGAGCAGACCTCTGCAGTCCTCAATATTTGTTTTCACTGAGAAAGCAGCAGTTGTTTCATACTGCCCAAAGAGAAACAAGAATGTTCTTGTAATGAGCACAATGCACACAGATGCATCTCTGAGCGCAAGAGAAGACATGAAGCCACAAATGATCCTGGACTACAACTCCACCAAAGGAGGAGTTGACAATCTGGACAAAGTCACAGCAACATACAGCTGCCAGCGCAAGACTGCCCGTTGGCCCTTGGTGATTTTCTACAACATTGTCGATGTGTCTGCTTACAATGCCTATGTCCTGTGGACTGAAATCAACCAGCAATGGAATGCCGGCAAATTGTACCGACGTCAACTTTTCCTGGAAGAACTCTGCAAAGCAGTTGTCACTCCCAAGATCCAGAGGTGAGCCAGGCCAGCTCGATCCCCAGCAGCTGCAGCTGTCATTGAAAAGGTCAAGGTCAGGTCATCCAACCAATCTGCAATGGATCCAGTGGACACAGGTGTAAAGAAACGGAAAAGATGCCAGGTCTGTCCCTCCCGAGAGGACAGTAAAACAAGTACCTCTTGTGTGAAATGCAAGAATTACATCTGCAGAAAGCACACAGTTACATTCTGTCCATCATGTGGAGAGCACTGAAAATGCTGAACATTGAAAATGTGAGAAAAAAGGGCAAGTTAAATGGAAAAAAAAATGCAGAGGGAAAAACTTGAACAAAATAGTTCTTAAATATAGTGTTGAAATTAAAAATGTATTGTTATGTGTCTTTTATAAATGTTTATATAATCTAAAATAAAGTTGTTATTGGTTTAACCTGTTTTTTGACTGTTTTGAGTGGATTTACACAGTACGGGTCAAAATGACCCGCGACATAATCAATGTAATTTTTTTTCAACATAATACAAGGGTTTTAAGGTGGCCCTGGTTGTAAGCACATGGATGCTCTGGCTTCTGAGGGGGTTTAGAGCCACCTCCAGACATTTGGTGAACATTCAAGGGGAGAGCAACAGGCCGAAAGGAAGGAGCTGATACTCAAATGTTATTCTCATTCGAAAAATGTAGAAATTGTCTGTGCTTTAACAGGACTGGAATGTGAAAGTAAGCATAAGTCCACCTAAGTGAACCACACTACTGACTGCACAGCCTGAATGACCTGATGCAGTGTAAGCTTCCTGAATTTGAATGTTCTCAGGCATGTTTAACACTCTCAGATCCACTCTTTCCACCAAACCGGTTCCAGTGCTTAACTGGAGCCACTGCGTCATTAGCACCAGTTCTTTGGGTTTCCACCAACTAAAGCACCAGTCCCGGGCTCCCAAAAGTGGGGCTATCGTGGCCCCAACTCCTAGCTGGGCCAACGGCAGCACCAGTTTACGTTGCTTATGTCCACAGCCATGGGCGTGGTTAACTGACCAGCTTCAAAACATTACTGACCGCCATGTTGCTTTCCAAACAGCGGAGCACGCAACGGATTCCAAAACCAAACAGATTTAGAGCGAAGAGGAGACACATTTCTTGGCTCTATGGACATAAGCAGAAGTACAAGATCAGCTGGAGGGGGCCACTCATCTGAACTGTTTTGGAGGACAGGCCTGCCAGCCGGACCATCGTCACTGCCGGGGATTAGTCTGGACAACAAACTGCTTAAAACACGCTGGTAAGTGTATTGTCTTTAAAATGCCAGACGTTAACCAATATATGTAAACATATATATCCGCTTGTATTGATATGTAACGGCCAAAGTGCGGATATTTTTTTAGTCACTCTTGTGGCTATAGTATTTTCAGTTAGCTATGCTAACAAGCTAACAGTACTTTTACTATGACCAAACGTTTCTCCTCGCCATAAAGAAATGAACAGGTCGTCTCTGCTGACAAATGTATATCGCTGGTATTGATATGTAACGGCCAAAGTGCGGATTTTTTTTTTTTTTTACTCACTCTTGTGACTATAGTATTTTTGGTTAGCTATGCTAACAAGCTAACTGTTTTTAGCACGAACGTTTCCTCGCCATACAGAAATGCGCGTTTGAGAAACTAGAACAGAAATCTTAACATCTTACAGAATACTTTTTTCATAAAGACATCCAGTGCAAAATACATTTTTTGTGGTATGAATACTGTGTATGAATGGGTGCCTTGCGTTGTGTTATGGGAGATTTTTCTACCAGACACTAGTAACGTCGTCTTTTTTACTATTTTGGTAACATTTCCATAATCTTAGGCCATTTTTTTTTTTAAATTTCACTCGTGTTTAATTGTATGTTGTGTAGCCGTATTTTATCTAATCCTTCTCTTACTTTATTGCGCACTAGTCTGGTGGAGCACCTGCAGTTTCATTGTACTGTACAACTGTACACTACAATGAAGTTTCATCTATTCCTATTCTTCTATTCCATAATCAGACATGTAAGCTTTGCTAACATTGACATTGAATAAAATTGTCTTCTATGTCTGCACATTTAATGGAAGGCTTAAGTTGTTCACTGCACAAACTAAAACACTTTTTTTTTTATAGATTTATCACAGCTGGATGATGAGGGAGAACCAGCCAGACCTGTGGTGTCCAGCTCACCTTCACCAGTACCAAGCTTGTCCTCCTCCTGCTCTTCTAATCAGACCAGATTAGGTAATTTATGTTCATGTGGGCGGCCCCCACAGCCTACGGACAAGCAGAGCGCACAGCTGGAGCAATTGGCAGGACAATGGCTGATATCAATAGGCAGCCTCTCTTTGTCTAGTTCAGGCGCCAGTATCCTGCTGTTATGTATGACTTCCTGCTCTGTACTGTAATGCAAATGTCTTACTGTCAGTAATCCTCCTATTGATGTATGTGACTCTCAAATGCAAATGTCCCATGCCTTCCTGCAGTTACTTTGATGATAATGTGCCTTTCATGTATTGTCTGTAACTGGGTATATAGGTGACTGAATCTCACATGCTCACTCTCTCTCACTGCTCATCTGACTGCACGCATTGCCTATCTGCTGGAGAGCCTCCGGGCTCGCTCTGGCGCGCATGCACGGTGCCGGAGTGAGTTCCGTGATGGCGGCATGATTAATAAACTCCCTTAAAAACTCTCAGTTCGCCGCTTATTATTCCATGCCACCACATTGGTGACCCCGAGAAAGAACACGCTGACGCCAACAAACGCAGCACCCGGCGGTGACTCCAACGACAAGTGAACGCAGCAGCCTGACGCAAATGATCTGCCCTCCCTTCTGCCACACGGGAGACCTCGACGCAGAGCCAACAACAGGCAAGCTCCCTTGGAGATCATCCACGACCGGAAAAGCTGCAGAAAGCGTCATTCTGCGACCCTCGCGTGAGATTCGAGATCTCCACGCTGAGACCTGCCGAGGGACAAAGCTCATCCGCTCCCTCTCATCACACTGTGGATCCCAGAGACAGAGAATCGCTCGCATCCTCTGCATCTACACGAGCGCGCACGCACCATGACCCGGCACGAGCGACGACCAACAGCCCAAACAGGGAGGACCATCGGCGCCGACGACGTTGATCTCCATCAAGCTCCCTGACCCTGATTCGCCTCGCAACAGCGGACCTGCCATGCACCGAACCCCGCACGCACACCGGGGGGTTATGAGGACAGCGCACCATGCACGGGACAATACCGGCTCCACACAGACCACCATCGTCCTTCGCCGCTGCACACAGAACCTTCAGGGCTGCTCACACACCTGAAGCACGCACGCAGCTCGCTCACAGGATTTTGTAATGGGCTCAGCCACGGCGCACAAGGGAATTCAGCCGTCAGCTGTCCCCGAGGACTTTAGGACTGCGCGCGCACCTAAAGTCAACACGCCAAGTCCCTCACAGCTGCAGCTCCTTTTTTTCTTCATGGGCACGAGAGGAGTCAGAGACAAACTTTCCTTCTCACAGCCTGTGGATCTCCACCACGTTCAACGGGACAGCCCCTCAACATCGTGGATCCACAGGCAATTTTTGCGCGGCCCAAACAATTTCGCCGTCCTGGGCCGGCACTTGCTACCCCCACCCTCCTCCCTCCCCCTCCTCCGCTTGCACAGAGCTTTCCCCGCTCGCTACCAAAGCCAGACTATCGAGGCCTCAGCTTCCTGCTGAGCCCTCTGGGGCGGAGTACTGTGGGCGACCCCCACAGCCTACGGACAAGCAGAGCGCACAGCTGGAGCAATTGGCAGGACAATGGCTGATATCAATAGGCAGCCTCTCTTTGTCTAGTTCAGGCGCCAGTATCCTGCTGTTATGTATGACTTCCTGCTCTGTACTGTAATGCAAATGTCTTACTGTCAGTAATCCTCCTATTGATGTATGTGACTCTCAAATGCAAATGTCCCATGCCTTCCTGCAGTTACTTTGATGATAATGTGCCTTTCATGTATTGTCTGTAACTGGGTATATAGGTGACTGAATCTCACATGCTCACTCTCTCTCACTGCTCATTTGACTGCACGCATTGCCTATCTGCTGGAGAGCCTCCAGGCTCGCTCTGGCGCGCATGCACGGCGCCGGAGTGAGTTCCATGATGGCGGTTATGATTAATAAACTCCCTTAAAAACTCTGTTTGCTCCTTATTATCTCATGCCGCCACATTCAGATCATTTTGATTTTGTGTACTTTATTGATCCCCATAGGGGAAATTGAGGGCATCCACCTGGATGGATCATGACCCAGTCACACAAAGGAGGGAGTGAATTAAACCAATTATACACTTGAATTGAATGTTGTGATGCCACTAACAGTAAATGGATGTTGAATAGACACATTCAATCTTGGATTGACGATTCCTGCATTTTTCAGTGTGTGGTTATTTTATATTGCTTATTTTTGTACTTTAAAACAGGGAAACAGAAGTGTGACACAAACATGGACCTCCTTCTTGACTACGGTCAGATGAGACAGCAGGAGCAGAGCAGGAGGGAGGAGCGGCTGAACTTCGCTTTGCTGCAAAGCAGACCAACACCCTTGTTGGACTGATGGGACGTGTTGTGTCTGTGCTTGAGGGACTGTAAAAAAAAAAGTAACTATCACAGCATTGATATTTTTGGCTGTGTGTACATAATATTTCATATGTAGCAGTCTGAAGTTTTTGCACATTTTGGAAATAAAAGCTTTCTTTCCTTAAGTGTTTTTCTGCTTCTACATTGTTATCCTCACACCAAACATATTCAGGTTCAGGTTCAGGTTCCTTTATTTGTACCCGTAGGTAGATTTGTTTTGCACTCAGGTGACATCCATATTTACAAACTACAGTTACATTCAACATGAACACAAACACAGGCACACATGAAGCTGACTATAAACATGATAAAAGTGCTCAAGGCTCCATCAATCAGGACATAAGACAAAGAGATAAGAGAAAAAACATAAGAGAGAAGGGTCATATTAAAAAGTTAGACTTTACATTTCATATGCATGAAATATAAAGTTATTTAGGACAATGCAAATCACTATAACATTGTAGTGGTGGGAAGTGAAAGTATAAGTACTGAATTACTGCACTTAAGTTAATTTTTCCAGGTATTGGACAATATATCAGGTATTTGTGGACTTACTCATATTTTTGACAACTTCTTTCACATTTTTTAAAGAACAAGCAGCAACAAACTTTAAATCTATGTACTTTTTCTGTGGAAAATGTTCCAAGTTGCCAGCTTCAAAAATGATGAGTTTATCTTGTTTTGACAACGTCCCACATGACATTCTGTCAGCTCTGGACAAGATCATTTCTGGGGAAAGAACTTTGAACTTGAACACTTTACAGTCTGTCTCTTGTTATCCCTACATGAATAAAAACTTGAATCAGTACTTTAACCAGAATAGATGACACAAGTACAGAAGGGTATACCCTTCACAACTCTGTAGTTTGGAGGTGCATAGAATATGCATTTATACAGTATCTTCATGTATATATGCAGTAAATCTATACATTTTTCCATGTAACCTTGTGACTGCATTATTTTAATTGCTTTTAATCCCAGATCAAGTTTGTTTTGGGTTCAAAATGCATCGTAAGTGTTAAGTTAAACATATCTTGTTATACCTACAGTGGGGCAAAAAAGTATTTAGTCAGCCATCAATTGTGCAAGTTCTCCCACTTAAAAGATGAGAGAGGTCTCCAATTTTCATCATAGGTATACCTCAACTATGAGAGACAAAATGAGGAAAAAAAAAATCCAGAAAATCACATTGAAGGATTTTTAATGAATTAATTGGTAAATTCCTTGGTAAAATAAGTATTTGGTCACCTACAAACAAGCAAGATTTCTGGCTCTCACAGACCTGTAACTTCTTTAACAGGCTCCTCTGTCCTCCACTCGTTACCTGTATTAATGGCACCTGTTTGAACTCGTTATCAGTATAAAAGACACCTGTCCACAACTTCAAACAGTCAGACTCCAAACTCCACTATGGCCAAGACCAAAGAGCTGTCAAAGGACACCAGAAACAAAATTGTAGACCTGCACCAGGCTGGGAAGACTGAGTCTGCAATAGGTAAGCAGCTTGGTGTGAAGAAATCAACTGTGGGAGCAATTATTAGAAAATGGAAGACATACAAGACCACTGATAATCTCCCTCGATCTGGGGCTCCACGCAAGATCTCACCCCGTGAAGTCAAAATGATCACGAGAACGGTGAGCAAAAATCCCAGAACCACACGGGGGAACCTAGTGAATGACCTGCAGAGAGCTGGGACCAAAGTAACAAAGGCTACATCAGTAACACACTACACCGCCAGGGACTCAAATCCTGCAGTGCCAGACGTGTCCCCCTGCTGAAGCCAGTGCATGTCCAGGCCCATCTGAAGTTTGCTAGAGAGCATTTGGATGATCCAGAAGAGCATGTCTTATGGTCAGATGAAACCAAAATAGAACTTTTTGGTAAAAACTCAACTTGTCGTGTTTGGAGGAGAAAGAACACCATACCTACTGTGAAGCATTGGAGTGAAAACATTATACTTTGGGGCTGTTTTTCTGCAAAGGGACCAGGACGACTGATCCGTGTAAAGGAAAGAAAGAATGGGGCCATGTATCGTGAGATTTTGAGTGAAAACCTCCTTCCATCAGCAAGGGCATTGAAGATGAAACGTGGCTGGGTCTTTCAGCATGACAATGATCCCAAACACACTGCCTGGGCAACGAAGGAGTGGCTTCGTAAGAAGCATTTCAAGGTCCTGGAGTGGCCTAGCTAGTCTCCAGATCTCAAACCCATAGAAAATCTTTGGAGGGAGTTGAAAGTCCGTGTTGCCCAGCGACAGCCCCAAAACATCACTGCTCTAGAGGAGATCTGCATGGAGGAATGGGCCAAAATACCAGCAACAGTGTGTGAAAACCTTGTGAAGACTTACAGAAAACGTTTGACCTCCGTCATTGCCAACAAAGGGTATATAACAAAGTACTGAGATTAACTTTTGTTATTGACCAAATACTTATTTTACCGAGGAATTTACCAATTAATTCATTAAAAATCCTTCAATGTGATTTTCTGGATTTTCTTTTTCTCATTTTGTCTCTCATAGTTGAGGTATACCTATGATGAAAATTGGAGACCTCTCTCATCTTTTAAGTGGGAGAACTTGCACAACTGGTGGCTGACTAAATACTTTTTTTCCCCACTGTAACTAAGTACTGTTTATCTGTTGAAATATATATATTTACCGGCTAATATAACCCATAACAATATGGCCTCTGGCGATCATTTTTTGGGACAGCTGATCACTTTATGGCATGACATAACAGGCAATCTCCGTCTCGTAATGCGCCGTAACACCACCTATTACAGAAATGACATAAATATTATGTTTAAAAGTGTAGTCGATGCTCGCACTACAGACTTGATCTAACAACGGCTGATAACTGAAATATTGATGATTACCAGTGTCCTTAAACGTAGCTGCCGTTCTCTGCCATTAAGAATAAAACTGTTTTTGGATGGTAATACAGGTTTGGAATAAAAGCAGCGCTCCCAAAGAGACAATAAACTCCTACATGTTGACAAGCTAACGCTGCTACTTCTTCTTCTCTTGGTTACTGGCGGATAGTATTCTTCTTCTTCTCTCGGTTACTGGCGGATAGCAAACAAGTGAGAGGTGCATACCGCCACCTTCCGTCTTCTCTGGTGTTCTGCGGGGGTTGGGCGCTTCACACTACGTAATGACGTAGCTCTGACATAATTCCCGACTAGCTCCATATCGGTGGAAAGCCAACTGGTTCTTATGAGCCACTCCAGAAGAACTGGTTAAGCACTAGCACCAGCCCCAGAACCAAACTAGCACTGGAACCGGTTTGGTGGAAAGAGGCCCACATTTGTGGCCCAGTGTGATGCCCAGATACTTACACTCCAAGACCATTTGAATTTCCTCACTGTTAATGATGGTTGGGAGGGAATTTTGTTCTCTAAACTCAATAATTATTTCTTTGGTTTTGGAGGTATTAAGATGTAGAGCCGCACTGTGTGTGTTTATGTGTTTGCATATTTGTTCCATCTAGCTACAATGCTCCGCACTGTGTGTGTGTTTATATATTTACATGTTTGTTCCATCTAGCTACTGGGCAGAGAGCTAGCTCACCTCCAAGTTGGGCAGTTAAGTCACCTCACTAACCTGGTTTGGCAGGCCCAACAAACAGGATAGCGAGGTGAAGTGCAAGTAGAATAAGGAGATGAGACTGGACGGCATATTTTATACCTTCTGTGGATGGCACTCCCCTGGTGTGCTGCAGTCTCATTGGCCCTGAGAAGTGTCTTGATAAATATTCTTCATGTTGGCCATGTGAGGGGGCGCAATCCCCACACTAATGTGCTGTAACCGAGTGGACTGACTGAAAGAGAGCTATAATCATATCCAAACACAGATGTTACATACAAAATAATCTATTTTATAATGTGTTTATTCTTTTTTTTTTTTTTTTACCTCCACCAAGGAGCTTATGTTTTTGCCGGTGTTGGTTTGTTGGTTTGATTGTCTGTCTGTCTGTTAGCAACATTACTCAAAAAGTTATGGATTTTGATGAAATTTCCAGGAAAGGTGTGTAATGGCACGGGGAACAGATGATTAGATTTTGGTGATGATCTGAGAGTGCATACCACCAAGGGCTTTGTTTGTATTTGTGCAGCAGGATTACACAAAAACCACTGGATGGATTTGGATGAAGTATGGAGCGGGGGTATGTGCTCTCTGAGTGCTTTTCTAGTGTATACAATGTCTTGATTATAATTTTTTGTCCAAACGATTATTTTTCTAAATTGGCTTTGGCTGAGTATGTGTCGTATGCTATTTTCATTTGAATGCCAAGTCTATCATGTTTGTCTCTACGAGATAGAAGAGATGAACCCAAGCACTGGATGATATTTAAGATAAGATAAGATAAGCCTTGATTAGTCCCACAATGGGGAAATTCCAGGATTGCAACAGCACAGGGATAGCAACACTCAGAGCAATAATTAAGAAGATAAGAAAATAAGAGCAGTGAGTATACATATGTACACATAAATATATAAATATTTATACACAGTGCGGAGCATTGTAGCTAGATGGAATAAACAGCATAACCGTCTATTTAGTTACCCTACATGGTATGGATATGTACCCACACATATTGTCACCCTCCGTAGCGACTGATATTGTCCTAGTTGTATACTGGAGGGGACCATTTGTGTAAGTCTATAGCATCTTTTGCATTCAATACTATTAGGTCGTCACGTTTTTGGTTTTTTTTTGCTATCTCTGCGAGCAGCCCTGCTTAGATTATACAGTCTGACAGCCGTAGGTAGGAAGGACCTGCGAAACCTCTCGGTTGCGCACCTAGGATGATGTAGTCTACTGCTAAATGAGCTCTTTAGTGCGTTCAATATGTCCTACATAGGTTGGGACTCGGACTCCAGCAGAGATGACAGTTTAGCCACCATCCTTCTCTCTCCCATCTCCTTCACTGGGTCAAGGTGTTGCCCCAGGACAGAGCTAGCTTTCTTGATTAGTTTGTTCAGTCTCTTCCTATCAGCTGCTGTAATGCCACTGCCCCAGCAGACCACTCCAAAAGTGATGGCTGAAGCCACCACCGTGTCGTAGAATGTCTTCAGCAGCGCCCCTTGTACATCAAAAGACCTGAGCCTCCTCAGTAGGAACAGCCTGCGCTGTCCCTTCTTGTAAAGTGTGTCGGTATTGTGTGACCAGTCTAGTTTATTGTTCAGATGAACACCCAGGTACTTGTAGGATGTCACCATCTCAATGTCTGTTCCCTGTATGTTTACTGGTGCTGTGAGGGGTTGTCCTTGCCTGCGGCAGTCCACCACCAGCTCCTTAGTTTTCCTCTCGTTGATCTGGAGGTAGTTCCGATGGCACCAGTCCACGAAGTCCTGGATAAGTCCTCTGTACTCAGCTTCATCTCCGTTGGAGATGAGGCCGATGATCGCAGAGTCGTCAGAGAACTTCTGTAGATGGCAGTGTGTTGTGTTGTGTGAGAAGTCCGCAGTATAAAGGGTGAACAGGAAGGGAGCCAAAACCGTTCCCTGGGGGGCCCCCGTGCTACCGATGATCGTGTCGGACACACAATCCCGGGTTCTCACAAACTGTGGCCGGTTAGTGAGGTAGTCCAGGATCCATGATGACAGGTGCTGGTCCACCCCTGCGCACAGCAGCTTGTCCTTCAGGATCATCAGTTGGATGGTGTTGAAAGCACTGGAGAAGTCAAAGAACATGATCCTCACCGCGTTCCCGGGCTTCTCCAGGTGGGACAGGGAACTTTGAAGGAGGAAGATCACTGCATCCTCCACCCCAATGCCATGCTGGTAGGCGAAACCGGAGTGGATCCATCGCTGGTCCCACTAGGGGGCGGAGGTGAGCAAGGAGCAGTCTCTCCAGGGTCTTCATCATGTCAGACGTCAGGGCCACTGGTCTGTAGCTGAAATAAATTTGGCATTTATTAACAAAAAAATAACACAAGTCCAAAAAGTGCAAAGAACACAAAGTGCAGAAACAAGAATAACTTACAGAGGAATGCACCCCTGAGTCATCAAGCTCAGGAGGAGATGAGGAAACAGGATTACAGGAGAAATGTCCTGAGGAGTACTCAAGGGATGTAGGGCTGCACGGTGGCGCAGTGGTTAGCACTGTGGCAGCACAGTTTTACCCTCGGCCGGGGGATCGCGGGGACCGTGAGATCGTGGGTTCGATCCCTGCCCCCGGCCAACAGTGATCTGTGTGGAGTTTGCATGTTCTCCTCGTGTTTGCGTGGGTTTACTCCGGGATTTCTCCGGTTTCCTCACACATGCCAAAAACATGCAGGTTAGGGAGTTAAGGGGCGCTTGCGAACGCAGCGACCGGCAGCTGGTGGTTTGTCACCAGTCTGCAAAACAAATCTACCTACGGGTACAAAATAAGTAATAAAAAAAAAAAAGGATGAACATACAGTGTAGCGGCAATGACAGTGAGTGAACAGACTGAGCTTAAGTTGAAAATGAGATAACAACATGAGTGATAACAGGGGTGGGTTCACCTGAGCAGGAGAAGGGAATGACAATTAATTATTGGAATCAGCTTGGTAGTAAAAAGAGGTGAGGGAAGGGCGGCTGACAGCTTGACAGGCGACGCTAACACAAACCCGGAAATGCCACCTGACAGCTGTCAACCCACAGAATAAATATAAACAAAACCAAATACAGACTAGGAAATAATTACAAATGAAGCAAGATAAAGCCAACACAAACTGAAACATAAACAGACAAAATAGAGCGTAGTGGCAACTCAAGGAAAAGCACCAAAAATATAACAAAAAATATATCAAAATACAGCAAAAGAGCCACGAGACTGAGTCCGGCAGAACATTGGACTCAGCTCGTGACAGAGCCCCCTCCTCAAGGGATGGAACCCAGACACCCCAGGGTAACATCAACAGAAAAGAACACCCCCCCCCCAGAAGAGGTACAACAATAACCCACCCCTGGTGGGTGGTGGGGAGAAACAGACTAGGAGGGAACAAAATAAAACCCCACTCAAGGCCCACACCAGAAAAACACAGAAATACATCCAGGTGGATGCCCTCAATTTCTCCTCTGGGGATCAATAAAGTATACAAAATCAAATCAAAATCAAATCAAATAGGACCTCCCCCCACCCCCCCAGACCAAGGAGCTTGAGAGTTCAGGGAGTCGACCCAAGTCACAGGCCAGCCGGACAGCCAGATGGAATGATTCGGGTGGCATGCCGGAGAACATGGACCACCCAACCCGGCGTCACAGTCTCTCGGGCAGCCGGCCAGAGCTTTTAAGCCACCAGGATTGGAGGGATGGCCCAGGTGGAGGCTCACCCACAGGGAGGCTTAATGGAGGGAAGAAAGTCCTAAGGAAGGGGACCACAACGGTGTCTGATTGAGGAAGAAGATGGACCCCTATGGCATCTGGAGGAGGAGGAGAAGAGATGACGCCCTTGGTGGTCTTGGGCAGGAGAATCATTGCACCTGCAGTGGCTCCAGGCTGGAACTTAGCAGCATCCGCGTTGGCTCTGGGCAGTAGCTCTCTAGCACCCTCAGTAGCTCCAGGCCAGAGCACTGCAGCACCCTCGGTGGTTCCGCGCCGGAGCACTGCAGCACCCTCGGTGGACCCCGGCTGGGCCAACGCTGCACTCACGGTGGACCCGGACTGGGCCAGCGTTACACACATGGTGGACCCGGACTGGGCCAGAGCTGCACCCATGGTGGGCCCAGACTGGGCCAACGTAGCACCCATGGTGAACCGGCCGAACCGTGACAGCACCAGACCAAGAAGACGGTCAATCACTGGAACACTGGGCGAGGGTGAAGGAAGAAGGCCCTCGACAACCTTGGACTGAGGTGCAGCACTGTCCACGGTGACCTCCATAGCGAGGGAAGCTGGACCTCCGATGACCTCGGGCAGCGAGCCTGGACCCACGGAGTCCTCTAGTACGGCTGGAACGTTACCGGTGACCCTAGGAGAAGGCTCAAAAACACAAAGAAAAGAGGGTTCAGGGTCACCGGCAGTGGCGGAGCCCAGCAAGGCGAGCTCAGGTGCAGCGGGTGGCTGCACCTGGCTCAAGCGCTGGATGATATTTGGCATTTATTAACAAAAAAATTACACAAGTCCAAAAAGTGCAAAGAACAAAAAATGCAGAAACAAGAATAACTTACAGAGGAATGTGCTCCTGAGCCGTCAAGCTCAGGAGGAGATGAGGAAACAGGATTACAGGAGAAATGTCCTGAGGAGTACTCAAGGGATGAACATACAATGTAGCGGCAATGACAGTGAGTGAACAAACTGAGGTTAAGTAGAAAATGAGATAACAACATGAGTGATAACAGGTGTGGGTTCACCTGAGCAGGAGAAGGGAACAACAATTAATTATTGGAATCAGCTTGGTAGTAAAGAGAGGTGAGGGAAGGGCGGCTGACAGCTTGACAGGTGGCGCCAACACAAACCCGGAAACGCCACTTGACAGTTGTCAACCCACAGAATAAATATAAACAAAACCAAATACAGACTAGGAAATAATTACAAATGAAGCAAGATAAAGCCAACACAAACTGAAACATAAACAGACAAAATAGAATATAGTGACAACTCAAGGAAAAGCACCAAAAACACAACAAATAAATATATCAAAATACAGCAAAATATCGGACTCAGCTCGTGACAAAGTCAGTCACTAGTCACCATCACCTTAAATTTGACTTGAAAAACATTCAGTAAAGTGTCGGATAATTTGTCTTTTTGTTGTGTTGGTGCAAAAGTATTTACAGTGAGTGAATGAGGGGTGAGGACAGAACTGAGGAAAAACACAGCCCAGGAACAACCAATTACATATCAGCACATTTCAGCTTCTGCAGATTGCTGTTTTATGATATGTAGTATTTATTTGTCTCTCTGTACACTTTGCATTTCACACGGATAGACACATGTTGATTGTTCCACAGTCTCTCCCTCAAGTTTCCAAACACAGCACTCGCTCTTCCCATTCTGAGAGATAGTTCATCCTCCAGCCTAGCATTCTCTGAAACAGTACTCCCAAGGTACTTGAAAGTCTTGCACTTGACTAGTGGCTCTGTACCAATGCTGATCTCTTCTGGTAGTGATGTTGATAACTGGAACTCTGGTGGTTGATAAAGGCACTCTGACTTCTTGATGTTGATTTTGAGGCTGAATTGGCTAGCTGCTCTTGCAAATTTCTCCACTAAAGATTGCATATCTTCTGCACTGTGTGCAACTAGAGCACTGTCGTCGGCAAAGAGCATTTATCTTACTACCTTTATTGATGTCTTACTCTTGGCTTTAAACTGTGCCACATTGAACAAGTCTGCTTCTTTCCTTGTTTGAATGTATAATCCTTCTGAAGTGTCTTTGAAGACCACCTCAAGCATGGCTGCCAGATATAGTGAGAAGAGTGTAGGCACCAGCACACACCCTTGTTTCACCCCGTTGCTTACTGAAAAATGTTTAGATACTGAACCACTCATTGCCACGTTTGCTTGCATACCTGTATGGAGTGCCTTGATCAGGCTGACAAACTTCTCTGTACAGCCATATTTCTTGAGTACCTGCCAAAGTACTTGTCGCGAAACAGTATCGAAGGCTTTACTGAAGTCTATGAAGACTACATGGCTACTCTATTGTATGGTGCTGAAACTTGGACTGTCTACAGAGTGCAGGTAAAGAAACTCCACGCATACATGATGAGACACCTTCAAGCCATAATGAACATCTCATGGAAAGACAAGATAACCAACATAGTGCTGAAACGAGCTGGTCTACCATCATTGGAGGACATGCTAATACAGATGAACCTGAGATGGCTCGGACATGTTGAGAGGATGGACCACCAGCGTCTCCTTCGGCAATTACTCTACTCACAGTTATATGAGGGCAAACGCAATCAGGGTAGACCAAGGCTCAGATTTAAAGACACTGTAAAAAGAAACTTGAAGAAGCTGGATATACACAGGAGTTCCTGGCAACGGAAAGCTAAGTACAGAGCTGCGTGGAGGAATCTGATCAAAATGAAACAGTCATTGTCGCTCACGACAGACTGCGATGATGATGATGATGATGATGATGATGATGATGATGATGATTTATTTAGATTGCTCTGAGCATATCACACAAAGGGCAACAGCCTAAGGTTATCAAACAGGCTGCCAAGTTACTCCTTAATCAGTATATGAAAATATCAGTCAGAAGAGCTCATCATCTGACACACTGATTTCACAGCTGTAACTGATTTGATTTACAACTTTTCCTTATTTTTTATTTAGTTCTTTCAGAAAGAACTTCAATCCTTTCACATAACTGCTCTGCTGTTTGCTTCACCTGCTTAAAGGTCTGTAAGCTCTAATCAGTGGGAATGCAATCACAATGGCTGTAGTATTGTCAACAGTAGTTTCAAATTTAAAAAGACATTTTGAATCAGCAACTTGTAAAAAAAATTGGCTTTTTTCTGCTTCACTTATATTTGAAAATAATCAGTGTATGATTTAATTAAGTCAAATAATAAAAGCAGTTTAGATTAGAATAAGGGACATATTTACATGTGTGTGTTCACTTGTTCTCACTGGCTTCACTGAAAATGTCTTCGCATTGTAGGTTTGGTTTTCATGTGGATAAATACTTTCCTGTCCACACTTTGGAAGCAAAACCAAAAGAAAATGTCACAGTACAGCAAATCTGATAAAGTCTCCGCAGCTGGAGGAGGGTATGATGAAGCAAACAAGTATCCCATAATGTGCTTCCATTCAGGCTGTTTTGACAGAAACCGCTTCAATGGACACATGACTCATCACATCAGATTCCAAAACGAAAAGAAATTACACAGAGGGTGTACTGATTTCTGTGGCTTGATTGAATACTGAGGAGGTGCTGCTGCAAAATACTTCCCGATACAAGACATGCTCCTGTGCCATCAAACAAGCAGCTGCTGCTGGCCTGCTGTCACCTTTAGAGTAGCCACTTATTGTCACGTTCTGAGCGTGAGGGGACCCCACTGGGCTCAGGTTGTCTGCTTTTCTTTTCATATTTTGCACTGTGTTGTCATTTTGAGTTGTCAGTGTGATTTATTTTCCTGTTTACGTTTGTTTACATTTGTTTTTTGTGTTTTTGAGGTTGCCAGCCCCCATTTCTGCCATATCACTATGTTTGTCTTCTGTTGTGTTCTCTCTCTCTCGGGGTTGACAGCTGTCAGTGGCTCTCTGGGGTTTCACCCTACGTGGGCGTGGCCCCGTCGGCAGTCAGCTCTGATTGCTCCCTCCTCTCTCATCATTTTCAGCTGGTCTAAACTGTTTCTGTGTTTTCTCCCATCTGCTCAGGTTTACCACACCTGTTATCACTTGCCTTATTTTGTGTTTGGTCTTATTTAAGGGGTTGTGCACTTTTGTCGGGCGCAGCACCCTACTTTCATCTCGCTTCTACTACATGCAAGTTCTTTGTAATTCTCCTAGCGTGCACTCCACGGCTAGTAATTCCAGGTTTAGCCGGCAAACCCCCTCGCCTTAGTGTTTGCTATTTTGGCTTACCTGTGTCTCTGATTTCTGCCAGTTTTTGGTTTTGTATTGTTTGTTCTTTTGTGCATTTTTCCTAGGGTGCGTTCCACATCTAGTATTTCCAGGTTGGCCGGCGAACCCCCTTGCCTTAGCCTTCGCTATTTTTGGGCTACCTGTGTCTCTGTTTTCTGCCAGTTTTTGATTTTGTATTGTTTGTTCATTGGTGCATTTTTCCGAATAAATTTGCAAACTCACAGCCGGTGCGTGATGCCTTTTATCCTGCCCTGAAGGGCATTTATGACACTTACCTGCATTTCTCCATCTCAGCTGCTGTTGCTTTGATGGCAAGAGGTCTCAAAATTCCTTGATCAACTGCACTGAGTCTGCGTCTGATCCCACGTTGGGTGCTTCTTTAGCTGTCTCAGCTCTGTTCCAGGAGCAGGGCTGTACGTTAACTTTTTTCCTCATAGCACTGGTGCTACAGAGGTTCATTGTCATGTAGCACAAGACAAATACTTGTAGCATGATAAAAACATCTGTTACTTCTCTAAAACTGACTGCAAGTAAGGACAAGGCGTCATGTGTCTGAGCTCTTGTTTGTTGCTGAACTCAGACCCTCACTTTATTTCTAGTTTTGTTTATCTGTCAGTCTGATTTGTTAGTCTTCTGTATATGTTTATTGGTATGCTTTTCTGTTCTGTGGCTCATCTCCTTCCTCATCTCCCAGACACACCAACAAGCTGCTCGCTCTTTGCCTTCCAGCCTTTCCCAGCTGCGAGCAGTTGAAAATTAAGTCACTTGCCCACTCGCACCTGCCGCTCGTTATTTCCCCCATTATTATAGATATATATAGACTGCCGTTTCCCTCTATCAGTGTGGCAGTCACAGTTGTGTTCAAACTGGACTACTCTCTCTACAGTCAGTCTCGCCCTCCTTTACTCTCCAGAGAATCCTCAGCTCTGGAGAGTCATCTGTGTAAGTTTTTCGTGTTTGCATTTCCTGGTGTTACTTGCACAGTTATTTTTGGACTGTTTATGTTTTTTCTGTTAATAAATGTCTCACTGCAGCCAAGTGCTTGGGTTTGTTTTTGCCCCGGAGGGGCGTTCATGACAGTTGACTGCCACCAGAATTAAAACCCAGCTTCTGCAGTGGGCATTTTTTCACCTTTTTGTGTTTTTTACTCACCTGATCACTTGGAGCTCATCATGTCCCCAGCACGCTGGTTCTCAGCCAACAAAGGTGGATTGGTGGCCGGGGACCCCAGCCTGGCAGAGCAGTGGGGGGCTTTCTTCATCCAGGACTGCGTCTCCGATGCTCTCGCCTCTTGAAGTCCCAAGAGAGTTTTTCAGAATGTGGAGGCAGCGGTCGGGAGACTGAGGGCACTTCCAGGCCTGAAGAAATACCCAGAGTTTTCCGATGTGTTGGCTATGCTCGCCATCCTGCAAGGGTCCTTTCCCAAGTTGACGTGGGAGGTGTCTCCAGCCAAACCAGCGCCCACATGAAGACGCACTCCACGGGGAAACGTCTCCTGTATGCCCACTCCTGCTCCGGCTACATTAGCTCCACCACACCAGCGTCGACCTGCCCTGGACCGCCGGAGGAATAACCTTGCCTCTTTAACTGCCTCATCCCGGACACCGAGCCTGACAATCCCTGCAGCAGCCTCACTCTTTTCCCTCTTCTTCGCCGGCTGTTTCATCAGCCCAACCTCCCTCTGTTACTGCTGTGATGTTCATCCCCTCGTGTCTCTTCCTGCTGCAAAGAGGCACTCCATTTCTCCATCGGCTACGCCTGTTCCAGTAACTGCAGGAGCGGCTCCTCAATGATCCCCAGAGGGGACCAAGATCACCTTAGCCACAGAGAGGGACGACGCCCCTGATACAGCAGCAGGCGACATCCAGATCTGGGAAAACAGGCAAGTTTTATTTCATTCTACTTCTATTTATGATGAAACGTCTTGCCTGATTCCCAGTAGGGAGACTCAGGAAAAGCAGTCCCATGAGCTCTCCCCACCTGCTGTTGTTATGAATTGCTCACCAGCCCTCTTTGTGTTCTCTCCTGTGGTCCCTCAGTGCACGTCAGCCCCGGAGCAGAACCGCCGGAAGCGGGAGGAGCCAGAGGTCCGGGAGAACCCAATCCTGGTACCAGCGGTGAGCTGACCCCCAGCTGCCACGCCGGACAAGCCACCAGTGTGGGTTCCTTCACCTGGAGAAGACAAGACTACGATTACCATCATGCCTGCTACGGAGGCTGCCGCAGCAGAGTCAGCAACCAAGGTGGACCTCCAGAGGGTTGAGCCCGAAGAAACCTTCGTCTGGATCGTAGGAGTCCTGGATGGCAGTGGAGCTTGAGCTCAGGCAAATGCTCTCTTTTGTCTTTCTTCTCTCTGTTTTAGAGCAATCTTGCCTGGCTCTTGGTGAGGAAGCACCTGAGCTCGCCTTGCTGGGCTCCACCACTGCCGGTGACCCTGAACCCTCTTCTCTTTGTGTATCTGAGCCTTCTCCTAGGGTCACCAAAAACATTCCAGAGGTCTCCGTGGGTCCAGGCTCGTGGCCCGAGGTCATAGGAGGTCCAGCTTCCCTCTCCGCGGAGGTCACCATGGACAGTGCTGCACCTCAGTCTGAGGTCGTCAAGGGCCTTCTTCCTTCGCCCTTGCCCGGTGCTCCAGTGGTTGACCGTCTCCTTGGTCTGGTGCTCTCACAGGTCGGCTGGTCCACCGTGGGTGCAGCTCTGGCCCAATCCGGGTCCACCGTGGGTCCAGCATTGCTCCTGCCCGCAGCCACCGAGGGTGCAGCGTTGCTCCTGCCTGGAGCCACCGCGGGTGCATCGTTGCTCTTGCCCGGAGCCACCGCAGGTGCTGCTACACTCCAGCCTGGAGCCACCACAGGTGCAACCATGTCCCAGCCCAGGACCACCACGGGCACTACTGTGTCCCAAACGGGGGTCACCGAGGGTGCTGCTGGCCAGCATGAGGATGCCGAGGCCTTTTCTCCTCTGCCAGACACCGTTGGAGTTCCTCTTCCCCCTCTGCCGGACACCGTCGTGGTCCCCCTTCTTCTGCCACCAGACGCCGTTGTGGTCCCCCTCCTTCGGCCCAGCATCCCACCATTGAGCCTTCTAGTGGGGAAGCCACCTCCTGGATCACCCCTTCGGTTCTAGTGGCTCAAGAACACTGGCCGGCCGCCCGAAAGACTGGGTCTCTTGGTCGGGTGGCCCATTTTCTCCGGCAGGCCACCTGACTCTTTCCACTGGACCATCTGGCTGGCCTGGGAATTCTGCCGGCCACCCGAACCCTGGAGCTCTGGGACCGTGGGGGCCTAGGGGTCTGTCGGGGCACAGGTGCGGGTTATGAGTTGGTTTGTTTAAGGCTGTTTCAGACTGCTGCCATATTAAAAAAAAAAACGGTGCAGCAATGTGGATAATCTGCCTGCATTTTTTCTGCATGTCAACAACACCGCTGGAGCAGTCTTAACATCCAACAATGTGCCACTCAAAGCGTCTGTAGTTGTATTTTCATTCCGTTTTGGCTGCTTCATCTTAATTTTATTCAACCACCTGAAGAGGGGGAAAAAAACATCCATTAAGTACAACAAGAGCCACAAAGCCCCAGCAGGGGTCCGTGCAACAAGAGTCACAGTTCAGGTGAAGTGATTCAGCATAAAACCCGACATCTGTGTACAGTTAAGATGTAGCGGTTTATACTGTTTTCTTGTAAAATTTGATACAGAACAAAAAATATTTTAAAATAATCTGAACTGCTGTTTATAAATTGTAGAAATAAAGAGTGTTTGATTTGTTTTTCCTGAGTATGTTGAATGTAAATAAAGTTGGCTTGCGAAACTATCCTTTTCGCAAAAATTTAAAAAAAATTGGGAAACTATGGTTATCGTGAAAATTCACAGAAATATCCTGATATCATTTTTAGACCATACTGCCCACCCCTACTAACCACTGTACCACCACACTGCCCTGTACCACCATGCAAGTAGTGTAATTTAATAATTAAAAATATAGTATTTCACTTTATGATTAAAAAAAAAACAACTTGTCAAGATCTAAAAATTATTTTAAATTTACATACGTTTCCACATCAGTCATCAATCCTAACCACCTAAATAAACTCACCACACCATACAAACTAATGGACCAATTTTGGGCTCAGGGCTGTATGTTTGACAACCCCTCGACTAGACCGTCATTCCATGGAACTTCCTCTTTCTCCTTCACACTCCTCCTTCAGAGACCCGTGCAAAATGAACTCACTGAGGACGAACGGACAGACGGACGAATGGACAGATAGATAGATGCACTTAATTGATCCCAAACTGGGAAATTACAGTGTAACAGCAGCATGACACAGTAAGACAACTGAACCAACAGGAATCAGAATCAGAATCAGAATCAACTTTATTGCCAAGTATGCTTAAAACATACAAGGAATTTTACTTATCACTAGGGTGCGCTCAAGCGCTCCCTAATGACGCGGCAGCCATACAAGGAGCCTCATCCAGTGGGGGGTAAAGAGGGGGAGGGGGAGGGGATGACACATTGGGCAGAGAGAAAAAAACAAAGTTTTCAAAATAGTGCTCGATGAGCAAGATTGTGATCACATAGAAAAAAAAACCCTCAGTTGCACAATTAGCAGACAAAATACAGACCACACATTAACAAAGCAAAAGAGAGAGACCAGTGTGTGTATGTCAGTCATGTGATATCAATATGAGTGCAGTGTGAATGTATCAGTTGCTGGTGCACAACAAAAGAAACCTCTCCTAGGCAACGGCTGGATGCTATGTTCATGTATTCTAAACATAGATAAGCATGTCCACAGAGTCCATCTCTCTTCAGTGCATGCCAGATGGTAAAGTTCCATATTAGACACATGATAACGCTGTCCTTGAAGAGTTCAGATTGCTGCACAACAGCAGTTGTTTGTTAGTTGTTTGGGTTAAAGAGAAGCCAAAACTCCCTTCTGCATAATCTCTTCTCCTGGAGGAATGAGTTCTCAAGGGCACCAAATCAAGGCCAGATGAGCACAGTCACTTAGAGCATAGAAATTTCCTCTCTCATGCGATTCTGTGCATCACAATTTAAATTAACATTCACAGGCTTTAAAATCATTCCCTGGAGAACACTCAGCGACTCCGAGATGTTACCCACTTTCCGATTCAGTTCAACATTTGCCGCCATCAGTGCTCTCCCCAGCTGGTCGAATTGTTGGAGGAGCTTCGCCGGGTCCGCATTTTGATTAGCTCGTTCCAACTTCTTTAATTTCCGATACACCAGGAAAACTCCAAGGCCAATCAGCAGAAATCCTGAGATCATGAAGCCAAACAGATAGATGTCTTCCACATCCTCAATCGAAAGATCACACAGACACATGAGTTTCCAATTATTCCATGAGTCCCTCACATAACCCGCAGCTAAAGTGCCTGCGGGACATTTGGGCTCCCCCGGGCCCGATTTTCTGTTTGAAAAAGTGGTGTCAATTGCATTTAAAGCCCAGCTCACCAATTCCATTTTTTCCGTTTGGATTGAGATCAGCGAGAAGGAGAGCTGACACAGACAGGACGCAGCAAGCTGGGATCAGTCAAGGGAGGAGGAGGAGGAGAGGAGAAATGCGTCTGCTCTCTCTGAAAGCCGGAAGAAGGGCTTTCACACAGCATAATAGAAAAAGGAGTTACCCAGGGAAGTAAAAAAAAAATCCTTTGATAACTTACATACTATACAGACTACTACTAGATTAAATAGATGATGACCTGTATGAGTCTATGGATAGTACTGACTGTGCAAAGAAAGATTATAAGGCCCCGGGTGAAATGTGAGGTACCAATTAGACTGTAAGGTGCAGTGTGGCAGCATTGTTATGACCTAGATTTAACATTACAGTGAGTTATTGTACAGTGAAATGGCATGTGGCAGGAAAGATTTCCTGTACCTGACTGTTCGGCAGAGGAGTTGTAGCAGTCTGCTGCAGAAAGTGCTCCTCTGTCTGTCCAGGAGGGGGTGATCAGGATTGTCCATGATGGATAGCAGTTTGTTCAGTGTCCTCTTCTCCACCACAGTCTGAAATGTCTCCGGCCTGAGACCAATTACAGAGTCAGCCTTCTTGATAATCTTGTCAGGCCTGTTGGTGTCGCTGGCTCTGATACTGCAACCCCAAAAAACAGCAGCAGAGAAGATGGTGCTGGCAAAGATGGTCTGATAGAAGAGCTCCAGCATCTTGCTGCACACATTGAAGAATCTCAGCTTCCTCAGAAAATAAGAGTCTGCTCATCCCCTTCTTGTACACAGTGTTAGCATTAGATTTCCAGTCTAGTCCGCTGCTGATCATGACACCCAGGTATTTGTAGTCTTCCACTACCTCCACATCCTCCCCCAAATCCGCAATGGCTGTGAAGGCGTTTTCTTCTTCCTGAAGTCAATCACCATCTCTGTGATCTTGCTGACGTTCAGCCTCAGGTGATTCTGCTCGGTCCATTCCATAAATCTGTCTACCAGTGCCCTGTACACCCCCTCCTCTCTGACATATTATTCGGCCCAGGAAACACGCACGCAGGCTCAGGCAGATTTGAAAGCTTCATTGTTAACCAATGTACAGTGTATGGATGTGTGTGTGAGAGATAAGGATGTATTGTGGGTGGAGGATGCAGGTCAGGACAGAGCAGCACGCCATGCAGCCAGACAACCCTATGGGTGAGAGGAGAACAGGGGTTAGCTGGGCAACCTCACAGGAGAGTGACAAAGTTGTGTGCTTACTTGTAGTAATTGTGGCGGCTGGCGTTGGCAAGGTCCCGAGCCTGGGAGACAGCGTCCTGCTGTGCGTTCAAGGAGAAGCAGCGAGGCAGAGGAGCGGCGAGGCGAGGGAGAGGGTGTCCGCCGCCGGGAGATCCACCTGTGCACAGGGGAAGGCTGACAGGAGAGCAGGTGAGACAATAAATGACAGCTTACTTGTCGTGAAGAGGAATCAGCAGGCCTGGAGGAAAGGAAGCTGCTGAAGGTTCCAGTACGCAGGGAGACAGACGACTCCAGGCTGAAGCTCAGGGTGAGGTGAAATAAGTAGCTGCGCACTAACGAGAAGCAGGTGTGCGCGCAGCTGAGGTGGATGCCCGTGAGCGGCAAGTGATGACAGTACTCCCTCCCCTACCAGCGCCTCCTGGCGCTGGCTTACCTGGACGCGTCCGATGAAACTCCGCGATGAGGTCCTGATCCAACACCCACGAAGAGCGCACGCAGGATCTCCATTCCGGTCCATAACCTTCCCAATCCACCAGATATTGCAGCCCACGACCTCGGTGCCGGGAGTCCAAGATGGCAGTAACACCCCACGCCGGGTCGTTGTCGATCATCCTAGGAGCGGGAGAAGACCTAGGAGGGGGGCAGAGTGGATTGGAAAGGACAGGTTTGATTTTAGATACGTGGAAAGTGGGACACACACGTAGGGAGGGGGGAGGGCCAAACGCACAGCCACCAGGTTGATAATTTTCGAAATCACAAAGGGGCCGAGGAATCGCGGCGCCAGCTTCCTCTTCTCAGCCTTAAGGTTAATATCCTGGGAAGAAAGCCAAACCCGTTGACCCACCTGGTAGACAGGAGCCGGTCTTCTGTGGCGATTGGCGGTGGAACTGTTGCGCGCTGCCGTGCGTAAAAGCGCATTCCTTGTCCTGGTCCACACACTCCGGCAGCGCTTCATGTGCGCCTGGACCGATGGGACCGCTAACTCACTCTCCTGCTCGGGGAAAATGGGGGGGATCGTACCCCAAGGACGCTTTGAAGGGCAACACACCAGTGGCAGAGGATCGAGCCGAGTTATGGGCGTATTCCACCCAGGTCAGGTAGGAGCTCCAGGATGATGGATTCAAGGATGTAACGCAGCGAAGGGCGGCCTCCAACTCCTGGTTAGTGCGCTCGCATTGCCCGTTGGACTGGGGGTGGTGACCAGAGGAGAGACTAACGGTGGCCCCCAAAGTGTTGCAGAAACACCTCCAAACCTGGGAGACAAACTGTGGGCCCCGGTCCGAAACCACATCCAGCGGGATCCCATGCAGCCTGACAACATGTTGGACTAGGAGGTCAGCCGTCTCACGTGCTGAAGGAAGACCCTGAAGGGGCACAAAATGGGCGGCCTTGGAAAATCTGTCCACAATTGTCAGGACCATGTCAAAGGTGTTAGAGACAGGGAGACCGGTGACGAAGTCTAGGGCGATGTGTGACCAGGGCCTGCCCGGGACTGGCAGGGGCTGGAGTAGACCTGCAGGCGGAGAGTTTTGGGACTTGCCGGTGGCACACTGGAGACAGGCCCGGACATAATTGGTGACGTCCTTTTGGAGACCCAGCCACCAAAACGAGCGTTGCAGTAAACTCACCAGGCGGATGATGCCAGGGTGGCAGGCGAGCCTGGAGGTATGGGCCCAGTGGATCACTTCTCCTCTAACCGCCGAAGGAACGAAGAGCCTCCCCTCTGGCCCCCCGCCAGGATCCGTCTCCATCTCCTGAGCCTTAAGAGTCTTGTCTTTGATAGACCAGGAAACCGCCCCCACAACGCATGAGCTGGGAAGGATGGTGTGTTCTGGCTCCTCCGGATCCTCAGGGGCGAACTGCCTGGATAGGGCGTCGGGCAACCCATTCTTCAAACCTGGACGGTAGGTGATGGTGAATTGGAAGCGAGCAAAAAACAGAGACCAGCGCGCCTGGCGGGCATTCAGGTGCCTCGCTGACCTCAGGTATTCGAGGTTTTTATGGTCCGTCCAGACCACAAAAGGCTGGGCTGCCCCCTCTAACCAGTGGCGCCACTCCTGCAGCACGAGCTTGACAGCAAGGAGCTCCCTGTCGCCGACGTCATAATTGCGCTCCACCGCCGATAACCACCGGGAGAAGAAGGCGCAGGGCCGCTTGATACCATCCACCGGTGAGCGCTGAGACAGCCCCGCCCTCACTCCCGTGTCGGACGCGTCGACCTCCACCAGACACTGCAGCGTGGGATCGACCTGGGTCAGGACCCGGGAGGACGAGAATTCCGCCTGGAGAGTCTTGAAGGCGGTGGCCGCTTCCTCCGACCACTGGAAGGGCACCTTCAATGATGTGAGGCGGGTCAGGGGGGTGACAATGGCGCCGAAGTTTGGGATGAAGCGCCGGTAGAAGTTAGCGAACCCAATAAACTGCTGCACCTGCTTCCTGGAAGTAGGCGTGAGCCACTCGACCACCGCTTTAACCTTAGCGGGGTTGGGGAGGATCTGGTTGTCTGAGATCACGAACCCCAGGAAGGAGGTGGTCTGGGCATAGAACTCGCACTTCTCTGCTTTGATGTACAGGCGATTCTCCAGCAGCCGTTGTAGGACCCGCCTCACATGGGCCTGGTGCTCCTCCCGTGATTTAGAGAAGATGAGTATGTCGTCTAGGTAAACAAAGACAAAGACCCCCAGGAAGTCCCGAAGAACGTCGTTTATGAGACACTGGAAAACGGCAGGTGCGTTGGTGAGCCCGAACGGCATCACAAGATATTCAAAGTGGCCGCTGGGCGTCCTAAAGGCCGTCTTCCATTCGTCTCCCTCCTGGATCCTAACGAGATGGTAAACGCTGCGGAGGTCAAGCTTGGTGAACCAGGTCGCCCCCTGGAGGGAGTGGAAGGCAGTGTCCATAAGCGGCAATGTATAGCGATCCTTGATGGTGATATCGTTCAGCGCTCTGAAGTCGATACAGGGGCGTAGGGACCCATCCTTCTTTGCCACAAAGAAGAAACCCGCGCCAAGCGGGGACGAGGAGGGGCGGATGATCCCAGCGCTGAGCGACTCCTTGATATAGGTGTCCATTGCCTCGCGTTCTGGTGCAGAGAGACTGTACAGACGGCCTGACGGCAGGGAGGTCCCTGGGCGGAGTTTAATCGCACAGTCATATGGCCGGTGAGGGGGAAGGGACAAGGCTCTGGACTTGCTGAACGCCACCCCCAAGTCGTGGAACTCCGGCAGCACTAAAGTCAGGTCCAGGGGCTCGGAGACCGGCGCCGGCGGGGGGGCGGACAGAGCACAAGCCGCCGACTGGAGGCAGGTGCCCAGACAGAAGGTGCTCCAGGACAGGACACTGCCAGTTCTCCAATCCAGGACAGGTTTATGCAGCCGTAGCCAAGGGTAACCCAGAATGACATGGTCCGACGAGGAGGGCAAGACATAAAGGGTCAGATCCTCCCAGTGGTTGCCAGAGATGATGATGGGGACTGGCTTAGTGCGATGCATCACTGTTCCCAGAGGAGAGCGAGAGAGAGTGACCAGGTTAAGGGGGGTAGACAGCGGTTGGCAGGGAATGCCCAAACGGGTTGCCAGGCTCTTTGAGATGAAACTCTGCTCTGCCCCAGAATCCACCAGTGCATGTGTGAAATGCCCGGTGGAGTTGTGGCAGAACCGTATGGGCAATGTGCATGATAATAGGGGATTTGGCCGGTTAGGGTCCGCGAGGCCCCCTACAGTGACTCGCGGACCTCCCCGTTTGGCTTAACCGGGCACAGCTCCACGGGATGCTGGTCATCTCTGCAATACATGCTGAGACCCCGTTCCCGCCGGCGTTGTCTCTCCGCAAGAGGGAGCCTAGTGCACCCGATCGCCATGGTCTCTGGTTCATCGGCGGACTCCGGAGCCGGCAATGCCAGGGGGTGAGACTGAGCTGGGCGGGCGGAAGCTCCACGCGAGCGTCTGACAGACTTCCGCTCCGCGGCTCGCTCACGTAGCCTGTTGTCCAGGCTAATAGTGAGCGAGATCAGCTCAGAAAGTCGCCCTGGGAGATCCTGACTGGCTAGCTCATCCCTCAGACTGAAACTGAGGCTACGGAGGAAGATACTACAGAGAGAAGCCTCTCCCCAGCCCACCTCCTCCGCTGCCACCCGGAAGTCGACAGCGTGTTCTGCCGCTGACTGGCTTCCCTGTTGGAGACTAAGAAGCCGATCAGCGAGGATGCTGTCATAACGCAAGTGGTCAAAGACCTCTAAAAAGTCCCGCACGAACCGGTCATAAGAGAGGTTTGCGTAGCTGGGCTTCGTCATTACGGCGTAAGCCCAAGCTAACGCTCGCCCCTCTAGGAGATTAGCCATGTACCCAATTCGGCTATGGTCTGAGGGAAAATCCCCGGGAATGCGCAGAAACACCGACTCACACTGCAGGATGAACCCCCTCACTCCACCGAGTTTCCTGTTGAAGCAAGCGGGGGTTGGAATGGGTGTAAGACGAGTTGGCGTTCCCGAGCTAGGCTGGCCAGCCGGAGGGGCGACCGGAGCCGAGGCACCGAGAGGGCCCGGAGGGAAGGCCCTCGGAGGATCCAGACAGTCTAACCAGTTAGTAATTATGGTTAACTGGTTAAGAATAACCTGTTGTTGGTGAGCTAACATATCCACCCGAGCCTCAAAGGTGGAAAAGCGGCGTGCGAGCCCGCTGTCCGCTGGGCCGCTTTGCTGGAGCCGTACTGACATATTATTCGGCCCAGGAAACACGCACGCAGGCTCAGGCAGATTTGAAAGCTTTATTGTTAACCAATGTACAGTGTATGGATGCGTGTGTGAGAGATAAGGATGTATTGTGGGTGGAGGATGCAGGTCAGGACAGAGCAGCACGCCGTGCAGCCAGACAACCCTATGGGCGAGAGGAGAACAGGGGTTAGCTGGGCAACCTCACAGGAGAGTGACAAAGTTGTGTGCTTACTTGTAGTAATTGTGGCGGCTGGCGTTGGCAAGGTCCCGAGCCTGGGAGACAGCGTCCTGCTGTGCGTCCAAGGAGAAGCGGCGAGGCAGAGGAGCGGCGAGGCGAGGGAGAGGGTGTCCGCCGCCGGGAGATCCACCTGTGCACAGGGGAAGGCTGACAGGAGAGCAGGTGAGACAATAAATGACAGCTTACTTGTCGTGAAGAGGAATCAGCAGGCCTGGAGGAAAGGAAGCTGCTGAAGGTTCCAGTACGCAGGGAGACAGACGGCTCCAGGCCGAAGCTCAGGGCGAGGTGGAATAAGTAGCTGCGCACTAACGAGAAGCAGGTGTGCGCGCAGCTGAGGTGGATGCCCGTGAGCGGCGAGTGATGACACTCTCCCCCTCTTATACACTCAACAACAGCTGAGTCAGAGAATTTCTACAGGTAGCATGACTTGGTGCTGTACTAAAAGTCAGTGGTGTATAAGGTGAAGAGAAAAGGAGAAAGCACAGCCCCCTGTGGAGCTCCCGTATCACTAACCACCACATCAGACAGGACACTGCCCAGACAGAGCTCTCTTCTTCTTGTTCAGAAGTGCTTTCAGGTCACTGGTGATCCATGGTTTGCTGTAGGGAAACAACGCATGGTCTGGGCTGGTTGTGTTTTCACAGATTCTGATGTATTCTGTGATGCAGTCGGTCATGTTGTTTACGTCCGTCCCGTGTGGCTCACAGAGTACATCCCAGTCCATTGTTTTGAAGCAATCATGTAGTGCATCAGCACCTTCCTGTGTCCGCCTCCTCACAGTCCATGTGCGAGCAGGCTACCTTTGCACAAGAGGAATGTACCTGGGGGTTAACAGAACCAGCTTGTGATTGGATCTGCCAGTGTGTGTGTGTGTGTGTGTGTGTGTGTGGGGGGGGGGGGTTAGAGCTGTGGTGCTGTATGCATCTCTGACATTTGCATACAGAAGATCCAGTGTTTTATTTTCTCTGGTGGGACAGTCAACTAACTGGTGGAAGTTTGGTAATGTTTTGTCCAGTGAGATATGATGTTTATTTTATGAAATGCTGTTAATTTTATGCCAAATGTAGCGCAACACACGCCTTCCAAAAAATTCAACTTTTGTCTCAACAGTCCACAAAATATTTTCTCAAAAGTCTTGGGGATCATCAAGATCTTTTTTTTTCTTGCAAATGTGAGACGAGCCATGGTGTTCTTTTTGGTTTGTAGTGGTTTTTGCCTTGGAACGCTCACACTGATGCCATTTTTGCCCAGTCTCTTTCTTATTATTGAATCATGGACCAGTGTCCAAACTGAGCAGCCCAGTCTCACCCATAAAACAACTGCACAGTTTTTCACTATAAGAAACCATGCATAGACATGGAAAAAACATTTTTCATGTGCAGTGGATATGTGGTGTTTACACCTTAAAGAAACGTTTCTTCCAGCACCTTTCTTCTTTCTCTTTAATCATTAGAGGTGACCGCTAACTCAGACATTTTTCTGAATGTCACCCATTAGGAGATGATGCCTAAACCTAACCTTTTCCTAACTTTAATCATTAGTGTAGTGAAAAAACGTAAAAACAGAAAAAAACCCTCAAACCAAAAAAAAAAAAGTTAAAGTGATCTTGCGATCTGTTGGCTGAAACCACAAGTAACTAACAATCTTACATCCACCACCCAAATGAGTGCTGAAGCCTTGTTAAAACATCTGGTGTTTTGCTCATACCAACTGAGTACGGTGCATTCTTTTTGTGCATGCGCAAAATGACAATGGGCGGTTGAGTTTGCTCATGCACAGTGAGTGAAGGCGTTACGCCATATGTACTCCCTTTCTACTCCGTATCTAGGTACTTTTGCTGTTGTTGTTGTTGTTGTTGTTTTACATACAAATACACATCTTTTGAGGGGGTGGAAAACGGTAATTTGGTACATTTTGCAGTGAGATGGGATTGAACTGAGGTAAGTTCTTTAGATGTTGTTCTGGGTTTTTGTTTCTCGTCTGTCTTTCCATTTCTTTACCTGGCGGCATAATGTGTTGCTATTTTGGATCTTTTAGCATGCTTCGCTTTGTCAAACAGGTTCTATTTATTAAGTGATTTCTTGATTCAACAGGTCTGGCAGTAATCAGGCCTGGCTGTGACCAGTGCAATTAAACTCAGCTTTCCAAAAGACGTGGTTAATTGCAATTAATTCATGATGCAAGGGGGTGAGTGGGGGTGGAGATTACTTTTTCGCAAAGCTTTTTCTCCCCTTAATAAATGAAATCATCATTTAAAAACTGCATTTTGTATTTGCTTGGATTATCTTTGTCTAATATCAACATTTGTTTGATCTGAAACATTTAGGTATGACAAATATTCAAAAATAAAGGAAATCTGGAAGGGGGAAAATACTTTTTCACAACACTGTATGCATACATGACTGACCTGAAGCCTTGATATGGTGCCAGGAGTAATGACTCTACTGTTTCAATCTACAAGCCTGTTCATGACTGTTTGTCACATGCTGAATAACGATTGGCTGTTTGGTTGGGGTCACCATACCCTCACTGACGGAACACAAGCAGCAACAGTATTCCTTGATTAATAATAATTATAACATTATTATGGGTTTTAGTAGTTCAGTGAGTTCATTTACTGTTATATAGACCAATATAATGTGATTTTCTTCTTTTGCCTAGTCCTTGCTTTTGGAAGGTTCTTTTCCATAAATGAAACCATTGTTTTCTAAGCACCAGAAAAGCTGTTGCCTGCTGAAAAGATTTAAGGTCGGTTTTTCATGTACTTTTTCATCATGTACTGTGATTCAATATCCACGTGAGCTCTTGTAGAAAGAGCATTGGAAATTCATGGTTTCTAATACATTTTTCTTTAAAAAAAAAAAAAAAGACATTTCTTTGTGATCCACTAGTACTTTGTGGAATGAGCTGATTAAAAACTCAATAAAACCTTTAATAAGATGGGCTTTTTTTTTTTACCTCTGGGGATGAGCTTTCCACTCACGTCAAATATGCTGCTCATTTGTTTGTAAAATCTGTCACGAGGCTGAACGCGGTGTGTCACCGTGCTTAGGCTTTTTATTTATTCCTGATTATTTTCCGTATTTTTTCCAGTGTTATGTGTGTATCGTTATGTGTGTGATTTAGGATGTGTTCTGAGTTGTCAGTTGTTCTGTTATGCATTCATGTCCTCATTGTGATTATTGTTATTATTATCCTGGCATTAGTTCCTAGTGTTTATATTTTGTTTTCTTTGTGATATGAGCTCTCCACCTCTTCTTCCTGACACTCCCACCTTGTGATCATCTCGTATTGGTTGCTCATCCTGTTTCAGTTCACGGGGCATCACAGCTGTGAGCTGTCAAATAATTAGGTCACCTTCCCCGCTCATGTGATCCACACCTGCTATTGTTTGTGTTCATTTGTTTCTGGCTCTATTTAAAGACGGTTATTTCTCTCCCTCATTGCTGGAGTCTAAAGAGTCATTTTGCATCAGAACTCTGCCCCGTTCTGACATTTGTTTTCCTGTGTGTATCCTGTCTTCTCCTTGTCGTTCCAGTTTGTAAGTTTACTTTGTTCACCGTTTGGATTTTTGTGTTTGTGCACTGTTTGGACTTTGGTGTTTCTTCAATAAATATTACAAACTACAGTTCAACATTTGGGTTTCTCCTCTCTGCCCTGAGGGGCAACTCACGACAGTAGACTCCAGCCAGTTCAAGACCCAACTGCTGTGGCTTGTTGTTTTTGTTTTTTCACTCACCTGTTTGTGGAGCTCACACCATGTGAGCTCCTGATAACCACTTTTTCAATAATATTCATAATCATTGTGAATATTCAAGTGCAATTAGATGGAAAACTATCAATAATACACTTCAACAGCAGAAGTCTTAACAAAAACTTTCCACAGATTCAGGACTATTTAAAACAGCTAGACAGAAAATTTACAGCTATCACAGTCTCTGAAACTTGGCTTAATGAAGAGCAGGCTCCTCTGATGGCAATAGAGGGATATCAGATGTCTCATATTAACAGATCTCAAAAAAAAGGGTGGTGGTGTTGCACTGTATATTGATGACCTGTATAGGTGTAAACTTGTAAATGGAATGTCCTTTGCACTACCAGGGATTCTGGAATGTGTTACTGTTGAGATTGACCAAGATAAAACAAAAAAATCTAATTATAAGTTGTATATATAGAATGCCGGGAACTTGCACTGAGACATTCAGAGATAAATTAGTCGAGCTGTACAATAATATTACTAGTAAGAAAATGGTTGTAATTTGTAGAGATTTCAATATTGATTTACTAAATCCATTTCAACAAAATGTAATTACAGAGTTCATGAATTCTATGTACAGTATGAGTCTATATCCCACAATAAGACATCCCAGTAGAATCACAGTTCACACTGCTACACTTATTGATATCTTGTTTGTTAATATTACTGATAAGAAAATAGAAAGTGGACAATTCATCATTATACAAGTATTCTGTCAAGATTCATGACAAGAAAAGACAAACGTTCCATCACTGCCCAATCCTGTCCAAATATAACCTGTTGAGCTTTGAAAATTTAATTATGTATACAAATGTGTGTCTTTTATATAAGATAATCCATAACTCTGCTGCTCCTCCCTTAAAAAGGTTTGTTTCATTAAGTTCTGTAAATACATCTCGGACAACTCGATCAACAGCACGCGGCGAGTGCAGGATTCCTAAGCACAAGACAACATTAGCATATTCAACATTTTCATGTGTGGCCATGCGACAGTGGAACATGTTACCAACGGAGTTACTTGCAGTAACAGACTATCACACATTTTCACGCTTGGTAAAAAAAACATTTAATCTCTAAGCAAACCTGTGTCCATAATGTGCTGTGATGTAAAGATGTTAGAGTGTGTGATGTTGACAGTGGGACCAATAAGAGTCAGTGGTTTGATGTGAAAAATTGTTTATATGGATGGAGTTATAAAAATGTATTATTGTATGTTTTAGTTCTTATCAATGTTTTGGGTTCTTATCAATGATATTAATGTTTTATAGTTTTTAGCAATGCTTGGTTCTAGTTTTTTAATCAATGTTTGGTTTTAGTTTTTTATCAATGCTTACTTGTAGTTTTAGCAAATGTCTGGTTTTTAATGCTAATACCAGCCTGCCCAGGGACTACAGGTGGAAATTAGCACTTGTGCTATAACCTGGTACAATGTATCTTTCCTCTTTAAGGTCAATGTATATTGTGCATGTCCCTGCATAAATAAAAAAATAAAAGAAATAAATAAATTGATAAATGATATAAGTGACCATTTGCCAGTCTTTGCACTTATCCATGGCCACATGGGGGCCAATACAGAAAAAAACTTTAAATTCTTTTACATACAAATCACAAAACGCAATCAGTTCTTTTAAAGAAGACTTGCTGAAGCAAGATTGGACAAAATTCTATCTATCAGATGTAAATGAAGCCTATGACACATTTATGAACATTGTATACACTCTTTATGGAAAAAAAAAATTGTCCATTAGTAAAGAAAAAGCTTAAACAGAAATTTGTCGACAAGCCATGGTTAACCAAAGGATTACAAAAGGCGTGTAAAAAGAAAAATTCATTATATAAAGCTTTTCTAAAGAAAAGAACACAAGAAGCAGAGCAGCGGTATAAAACATACAAAAATAAGTTAACATATATAATGAGATGTAGTAAAAGAGACTATTACAGTAAAGAACTGGAGAAAAACAGAGACAATATTAAAAATACATGGATAATACTTAACAATATTCTTGGAAATAAAAACAGAAATACAAGCTACCCAACCAATCTTTCAAAAAAAAATAAAATAATAAAACGACTCAGAGTGTGAATGCAGTCTCACCTGCAGATGAATTTAATAACTTTTTTGTTAACATTGGTCCTAATTTGGCTCAAGAAATACCCATTTCGGCACCTACAGGTGATACAAGAAGCATAAACTGTCACATGGTCTGAGGCCACCCACGCTCAGACCATATTCCTCCTCAGCCCGGCTCTTACTTTGACAGCGTCTCAGCGGGCCTCCAGCTGTCAAGCTCTATGGGACGGCTGGAGGCCAATTACCTCTCATCAGCTGAGGCACTGTCAACTACTATAAAAGGGTGCAATCCCGATTATTCGGGGCTGTGACCTCGCACTATTATCCATGCTCTTCTCCGGCGTAGGTAAGGCTGGATCCCCTTCGTCCGGCGCCAGCCCCCCTTCGTCATTCATCATTGCTCGTAAGTGTGTATCATTGTATGATCGTTTGTGTTTTGGCCCCACGAGGTCCTGTTCCTTTGTTCCTTTTCTTTATTGCCAATAAACAACGCAAACTCACCGGTCAGCCCTTGGCTCTCATTTATGGCTCGCAGAGCCATACGTAACAGTAGGTCACAGCCAGCGAGTTGCCGGTGGCTGTGAGTTTGCTAAATTGGACTCGTTCTTCCCTGTCTAGGTGTCTACTCTGGGAGCATGCCGTCTCCCAGGAGCCGCGTTCGGCGCCTGGGTAATGAGCTAGCGACTGCCCTGCAGTATGTCGATGGGATGCTCTTCACCGCCACTCTCTACGGCAATCCCAACGACGTACGCAGGCACCTAGACTACGCTGAGGTTCTCCTGGGCAGTCTTCCTCGCTATGCGAACCACCCTGAGGTCTGTGCCAGGAGAGATGACATCGCCTCACAACGTGAGATTCTCCGTGGGCTGGAGGGAAATCCCGGCAGGAAGCCGAAGAGGAGTCGTCGTCACCACTCGCTTCGGGATCCCACTCCTGCCTTCGTTTCGGCCCAGGAGTTCACACCATCCAGAGGTCTTTCCCCGTCGGGCATGACGTCACTCGGGAATCCCCCGGAGAAGCTGCAGGTGGCAGCTATCAAGATCCGAGACCGAGTGGCTGCTGCTCGCTCCGCGGTTCATCCATCTGCCATCATCAAGCATGTGACGGTAGCAGTTAGACTGGTGGAGAGGAATCCGGAGTTGCGTGAGCTTCCGGAGTTTGCCAACCTGCTCGCCTCTGTCTCTGCACAGGAACAGCGATTCCCGGGTCTCACCTTTGCCTCGCCCCCTGCAAGTAGCCGTCGTCACATCGGTTGTCAACCTCAGCACGAATCCCGTCCGGATCCAGTTCCGGGTCGCCGCAAGGTCTCAATCCCCCACACAGCTGTCACTTCTGCGCCTCATCAGAGGGGAAACCCCTCAGCCTCGTCTCCCGAGCCATCTTCCTCTGCTGTTACGTCAGCGCTCTGGGCCCGGCTCGTCTCGGCTGTCGCCCCCTCCTCCTCGACGCATTCCCCGGCTGCTGTGTGCACTCAGAGTCCTGACTTGGCGAGCTCTGTCCCCGAACCATCAGGAGTGGCTCCCCGTCGTCCTCCCAGGGGGTCCTCTGTTACCGTCCGGTGGGAAAAGGGAGGAGCAACGTCCGCCACAGCGGTCACCATCCAGCCTCCAGGAGACAGGCAAGTCCCAGTTCATTCATCCTCTCATTGTGATTTGCTCTGTCAGACTGCTGGAGGTGGAGTTCGGGGTTCGCAGCAACCTGAGCTCCCACCACCTGCTGTGGCTGTAATTGTTAACCCCGCATCCTCTGTGTCTCCCTCCGCTGAGTGGTCCTCGACGCCAGGCCAAAGTCGCGGGATGAGGAGGGGGCCTGCGGTTCTGGAGAGCCTGGTTCCGGTTCTGCAGCTACACCGTGGGCGGAGGAGGACAGCGGACTGCAGCGTGGAACCTGCACCGACGAGGAAGCGTCCCCGGGTCTCCACGGAGGAGCGGTCCAGTCCAGCGGGTCGAGGTTCTCCTGCCACCACGCCGTGTGGGCCATCGGCATGGGCACCGGGGCTGGAGGACTCGCAAGCTGCGTGCACCATCATGCCAGCTGCGGAGCCCAACGCAGCTGAGTGGGAGCCTGATGACGACCTCCTGCCATCTGAACCTGGATCTACGCAGTCCTGGACGGCGTCAGAACCCGAGATCAGGCAAGTGCTCTACTTTGTCTTTCTCCTTCATATATTAGAGCATTTTAGCCTGTCTCTAGGTGAGATGAGCCGGGTGCAGCCTCCCGCTGCGTCCGAGCTTATCTCACCAGGTTCTGGCACTGCCGGTGATCCTAATCCTGGTTCTTCTCTCTCTCCTGAGCCTTCTCCCAGGGTCGCCGGCGAGGAGCTGCTTTCGCCCGCTGTGCCAGAGGTTGCAGGTTCGGGATTGGAGGTCGGTTCTGGTGCGGCGCCGACCCAATCGGGGTCCGACGCGGGAGCAGCCGCGACCCAGTCGGGGTTCGACGAGGGTGCAGCACCAGTGGCATCCAGGTTCGGTGAGGGAGCTGCAGATCCCCTGCCATCGGACACTGGACCGGCTCATCATCATCTTCATCCCCCTCTTCACCGTCGTCATCTGAGTCACTCTCATCTTCCCCCCAAGCTTTCTCCACCAGGGCCCATATGGACCTCTCACTGTAGGCCCGGCTCGCCCTTGCTATTTCTCTCCACAGGGAAGCCGTTGCCCTTCTCTCCCCTACGGGCCTGGTGGCTGAGCGATGCAGGTCGGCCGCCAGAGGGACTGCTGTACCCATTCGGCTCTTTGGTTCAGCCACCCGACCTATTGGACTCTCTGTTCGGCAATCTGGTCCTGCCGCCCGAGATACTGCTTTTCTGGCCTGGGATTCGGGTAGGCCGCCTGAACATTTCCCATCACCCCTGTTGGCGGTTTGGACACTGGGTTCGGGGAGACCCCCGGAACTGAATTATTTCTGCAGTGCCTAGTCTTTTGTGTTTTTGTGAGGGTGCAGTTATGCAATTTCTTGTAGTCGTTTCACGTTTAGCGTGCCTTTATTTTTCCTCCCCTCCTGTTTGAGGGATGCCCTGTATCTGGTAGATTTCGCCTTAGGAGCCTCTGCTCTTGTTTCAAGGTCTCCTGGGTTGTTTTTCTTTGGGTCCGTCTATATATTATTATTGGCATTTTATAGAGTATTGTGGTTTTCTTTTTTTTCCCTTTCCTCATGCTCTGTACTTGCCTCGTTTGTCCCCTGCCTAAGTAGTGTTTTTTTTTCTTTTTTTTCTCCTTCCGTCGGCATATTGTTGCCTGTTATGGAGTATTGTGTGTTCTTCTTTCCCATACTCTGTAATTACTTCATTTGTCCCCTACCTATGTAGTGGGGTTTTTTTTTATCCCGTCCGCATATTGTTGCCTGTTATGGAGTATTGTGTGTTCTTCTTCCCCATACTCTGTAATTGTTTCATTTATCCCTTGTCAATGTTGTATTTTCTTTTTTTTTTTCTCTCGGGCTACACATTATTAGCATTTTATGGGGTATTGTGCCTCTTTTCCTCATACTCTGTAAGTGCTTCATTTGTTCCCTGTTAATGTTGGGTTCTTTTTTCTCTGTTCCCATTCACGCCCTCCTGGCCTACGCCCCATCCTCCCACCCTAGGTGGGGGAGGGCTTGGGTGTTACTTGCCGTTCAGAGCCCGGCCTTGGGGGGGGTCATGTCACATGGTCTGAGGCCACCCACGCTCAGACCATATTCCTCCTCAGCCCAGCTCTTACTTTGACAGCGTCTCAGCGGGCCTCCAGCTGTCAAGCTCTATGGGACGGCTGGAGGCCAATTACCTCTCATCAGCTGAGGCGCTGTCAACTACTATAAAAGGGAGCAGTCCCGATTATTCGGGGCTGTGACCTCGCACTATTATCCATGCTCTTCTCCGGCGTGGGTAAGGCTGGATCCCCTTCGTCCGGCGCCAGCCCCCCTTCGTCATTCATCATTGCTCGTAAGTGTGTATCATTGTATGATCATTTGTGTTTTGGCCCCACGAGGCCCTGTTCCTTTGTTCCTTTTCTTTATTGCCAATAAACAACGCAAACTCACCGGTCAGCCCTTGGCTCTCATTTATGGCTCGCAGAGCCATACGTAACATAAACATTGCTATAAAAGACTCCATTTTCATAAAGAACACAGATGAGAGAGAGGTCATTGAAATTGTTAAATCGTTTAAAAGTAAAACATCTACGGATTGTGATGGTATTGACATGCTCTTAGTCAAAACTATCACTGAATGCTTTGTGAAGCCACTGACATATACTTGTAACCTGTCTCTCCAAACAGGTATATTTCCCAGTGCAATGAAAATAGCTAAAGTAATTCCGATATACAAGACGGGTAACAGAGGGAATTTTCAAACTATAGACCAATGTCACTATTGCCTCAATTTTCCAAGATACTTGAAAAAATATTCTGTGAGAGAATTGACAACTTCATAATGAAGAATAATTTATTGTGTGAGCAGCAATATGGGTTCAGACACAAGAGGACAACTCCATTTGCTCTAATGGAATTTATAGAAAAAATATCAACTGCCATTGAAAATAAAGAGTATTCAGTTGGAGTATTCCTGGATCTTAAAAAAAGCATTTGATACAGTGGATCATAATTTATTATTAAAGAAACTACAAAATTGTGGTATTAGGGGGGTAGCACTGTCCTGGTTATGTAGTTACTTAAAGAATAGATATCAGTATGTATGTGTTCATAACAAAAACTCACAGTTACTGAAGGTTACTTGTGGAGTCCCACAGGGTTCAGTTTTGGGGCCACTGTTATTCAATATGTATATAAATGATATATGTAAAGTTTCGGAAAAAATGGATTTAATATTGTTTGCCGATGACACTAATTTATTATGCAGTGGAAGCAATTTGGAACAACTTTTGGATACACTCAGAAAGGAATTAGGAAAGCTTAAACTGTGGTTTGATTCAAACAAATTAACACTCAATTTAAGTAAGACAAAATTTATAGTTTTTAACAACCATCACAACAACTTGGTATCTAAACTCAGTGTAAATGGTGTAGAGATTGAAAGGGTATCCGAAACTAAATTTCTTGGAGTAATAATTGATAATAAACTGTGTTGGAAGTTACATATTAATTATATTAAAGGTAAAATAGCTAAATCAATTGCAATGCTACACAGAGTGAAATATTTGCTGAATCAACCCACATTATATACTTTGTATCATTCATTAATACTCCCATACATGACATATTGTACTGAAGTATGGGGAAACACATATAAAACAAACATATAACCAATCTTTATGCTTCAGAAGAGAGCTATCAGAATAATAAACAAAGCTGCTTACAGGGAACCAACAAACCCACTTTTTCTCAAATTAAAAGCTCTCAAGTTGAAAGATCTGGTTGACTTTAAAACTACAGTAATAATGTTTAAAGTGAAGAATCTATCACTGCCCGCAAATATCCAAAAGTTGTTCCAAATAAGGGAGAAACAATATCATTTCAGAGGAACATGTATATTTCAAAAACCTTCAATGAGAACTACCACCAAGCAACACTGTGTCTCAGTGCAAGGAGTGAGATTGTGGAATGCTTTTGGACCTGAATTAAAATCATGTACAACGCTTGGACAATTTAAACAAAAACTAAAGGAAGAAATGCTCCAAACATATATACAAGATGACATGTAAAATCACATAAGGATTGTCATATCCAGTCTGTGTTGTGTTGTTGCTTAGTTTGTTGTCACGTTTTGTCTTAGCTTTGTTCTGAATTGTAATCGCTCTTGTTTTGTTTTTCTTTTGAATTCTTGGATGGAATATGGGTGGGCAATATAAGCTGCGGCTTCAGCCATCACCCATTCCGGATAACTTATGTTGAACTGTATGATCAGAGGAGTTATTGTTTAATTTGACCTTGTAAGATGTTTTTTTTCCCTCTGTTGTATTATTCTGTTCCTTTCTTTTAATCTTTACTTTTAACCTATCCGAAATAAAGATTCATTCATTCATTCATTCATGTCCCCAGCACACCGACCTCCAGCAAACAAAGGGAGATCGGCAGCGGGGTCCCCGAGTGTGGAGGAGCAGTGGGCCGCCGCGTTAATCCAGATCTTCGGGGTGACGCTCTCACCTCCCGCAGCCCTAAGAAGATCTGGGAGAGTGTGAAATCAGCGACCGGTATTGTTGAGGCGCATCCTGGGTTGTGGAGGTTTCCCCAGTTCGCGGAGTTGCTGGCTACGGTCTCCATCCTGCAGCAGCCTTTCCCTGGGCTGACGTGGGGGCCACCTCCAGCGAGCCCGAAGCTGAAACGGAACTGCGCTCTGTGGCAGATGTCCTGCTCCACATCCAGTTAGCCCATTCCTGCTCCAGTTCCGCCAGCTCCAAGACGCCACCACCCAGCTTCGGACCGCTGGAGGAACACCCCCGCCTCTCAGGCAGCAGTTTCTCCCCAGCCAAGCCAGACAATTCCTGCAGCAGTTCCTCCTTCTCATTTACCTTCGCCGGCTGTCCCATCGGCCTCCTCCTCCTCCTTTGCTGCTGCAACTCCCGTCTCCTCGACGAATCCTCCCGCCGCTGAGGGTCTGGCTGTTTCCTCTCCGGCTCCGCCCGCCACTTTGGCTGCAGGGGCGTCTCTTCAGTGTTCCCCTGAGAAGCCCTCTCCTACTGAAGTCACGGAGGGGATTGATCCTACACCTGCTGCAGCAGAGAACATCGTGCCCCGGGAACTCAGGTAAGTGTCTTTTCATTTTTCAACATTTTTTGATGATATGCCTTGCCTGATTCCCGGTAGTGAGGCTCAGTTTTTGCAGTCCCCTGAGTCCTCACAACCTGCTGCAGCCCACACCACCTTACCTGCTCTCTCTGTGTCTCCTCTTATTTTCCCCGAGTGTCCGCCAGTCCCAGGGTTGAGCCGCTGGGTGATGGAGGAGCTTGCGTTCCTGGAGGACCTGGTACCAGCCCTGCAGCCATGGTCTGGACAGAGGGAGAGCGCTGCCAGTGATCCGGAGCCTGCACCAATGACTGAGCATTCCCGGGCTTCAGCTGAGCAGAATCCAGCTCCAGCAGGAGACCAACCCCCTGTATCCACACCGGATGAGCCACCTGCGTGGTTCACTTCACTGGGGGGGTCCCGGGACTGCACCTACTACCATGCATGCTGCAGGGGCCATCGCTCTGGACCTCCAGAGGACCGGTCCCGAGACGTTGTCACCTGGATCAACGGAGTCCTCGACAGCGGTGTGCTTGAGCTCAAGCAAGTGCTCTTCTTTGTTTTCTCTGTCTCTGTTTTGGAGAGATCTTGCCTGGCTCTTGGTGGGGAGAGTCAATTGCAGTTGTCAGCTGCACCTGAGCTCACCTTGCCGGGCTCCACTGCCGCCGGTGACCCTGACGCTGTGTCTCTGCCCCTCTTATCTGAGCCTTTCCCCAGGATCACCGAGGTTTGTCAAGCTTCACCAGAGCTCTCCGTGTGTTCAGTCTCGCCACCGGAGATCTTCGTGGGTCCAGCTCCTCTTGCCGAGGTTGTCACGGGTGCTCCATCCCAGCCCGGGACCTCCATGGGTGCTGCTTCCCTGTCAGCTGAGGTCTTCATGAGTACTCCGTCCCAGCCCAGGGCCTTCGAGGGTGCTGCTTCCCCATCAGCTGAGGTCATCGTGGGTGCTCCGTCGCAGCCCGTACCTCCATGGGTGCAGCTCCTCCTCCGGTGGAGGTCTTCGCAGGTGCTCCGTCCCAGCCCGGGGCCTCCGAGGGTGCTGCTTCCCCGTCGGTTGAAGTCTTCACGGGTGCTCCGTCCCAGCCCAGGGCCTCCAAGGGTGCTGCTTCCCCGTCAGATGAGGTCTTCGCAGGTGCTCCGTGCCAGCCCGGGGCCTTCGAGGGTGCTGCTTCCCCATCAGCTGAGGTCATTGCGGGTGCTCTGTCCCAGCCCGGGACCTCCATGGGTGCAGCTCCTCCTCAGTCTGGGTCTCCGTGGGTGTTGTGACCCAGTCGGGGGCCGTCGTGGGTGTTGCGCCCCAGCCTTGAACCAACATAGGTGCTGCGCTCCAACTTGGGTCTGCCGTAGGCATTATGCTTCAGCCTGGGGGCCACTGTGGGTGCAGGTCTGGCCAAGTCTGGGTCCACCATAGGTGGAGCCACCACAGGTGCTTCAGTGCTCCATTCAGGAACCACCGTGGGTGCTGCAATGTCCCAGTCTGGGACCACTGAGGGTACTGCAGGGCAGTCCAAAGGCGTCGGGGTCCCCTCTCGTCTGCCTGATGCCATCGTGGTTCCCTCTCCTCTGTCTGACGCCATCGGGGTTCCCTCTCCTCTGCCTGACGCCGTTGTGGTTCCCTCTCCTCTGCCCGAGGCCATCGGGGCCCCCTCTCTTCTGCCCAAGGCCATCGGGGTCCCTTCTCCTCTGCCCAAGGCCATCAGGGTCCCCTCTCCTCCACCTGACACCGTCGTGGTCCCCTCTCCTCTGCCCAAGGCCATTGTGGTCCCCTACTGTCCTCTGCCTGAGGCCGTTGTTGTCCCCCCTCCTTTGCCCGAGGCCATCGTGGTTCCCTCTCCTCTGCCCGATGCCGTCGTAGTCCCCTCTCCTCTCCCCGAGGCCATCATGGTCCCCTCTCCTCCACCTGACATCTCATGGTTTCTCCTACTCCACCATCCTCTTCACCGCTGGCTTTCCCAGTGGGGCAGCCACCTCCTGGACCACCCTTCTTCTTTAGGAGGTTAAAGAACTCTGACAGACCACCTGACAGACTGTGCCGCTGGGTTGGGTGGCCCACATTCTCTGCTGTGCCACCCGACTCTTTCCACCATGCCATCTGCCAGGTCTGGGACTTTAGCCGACCACCTGATCTGTCTAGCCCTCCGGTCCAGGGAGCCTAAGTGCCTGGGGTTTGCTTGGGTGTGGGTCCTGAGCGGGGTTTTGTTTTATGGTCCCTCTTAGCCTGGTTCCCCCACCACCCTCCTGGGTTGGGTCATTGATTTTCTCCTGTGTGTGTGTGTGTGGGGGGGGGTGTCTTGTGTTTTCTTTGATGCTTCCTTGGGGTGTCTGGCATCCACCCCTTGGGGATGTCACGAGGCTGAGCATGGTGTGTCACCGTGCTTAGGCTTTTTATTTATTCCTGAGTATTTTCTGTATTTTTTCCAGTGTTATATGTGTATCCTTATGTGTGTGATTTAGGATGTGTTCTGAGTTGCCAGTTGTTCTGTTATGCATTCATGTCATTATTGTGATTATTGTTGTTATTATCCTGGCATTAGTTCCTACTGTTTATATTTTGTTTTCTGTGATATGAGCTCTCCACCTCTTCTTCCAGACACTCCCACCTTGTGATCATCTCGTATGGGTTGCTCATCCTGTTTCAGTTCACAGGGAATCACAGCTGTGAGCTGTCAAATAATTAGGTCACCTTCCCCGCTCATGTGATCCACACCTGCTATCGTTTGTGTTCATTTGTTTCTGGCTCTTTTTAAGGATGGTTATTTCTCTCCCTCATTGCTGGAGTCTAAAGAGTCATTTTGCATCAGAACCCTGTCCCCATTCTGACGTTTGTTTTCCTGTGTGTATCCTGTCTTCTCCTTGTTGTTCCAGTTCGTAAGTTTAGTTTGTGCACCGTTTGGATTTTTGTGTTTGTGCACTGTTTGGACTTTTGTGTTTTTTCAATAAATATCACAAACTACAGTTCAGCGTCTCTCCTCTCTGCCCTGAGGGGCAATTCATGACAAAATCAGCTATTTGTTTTGAGTTATCCGAGTCAGTGATGAAATGGGAAATAAAAATCTCTACCCAATCAATGCTATTTTGATGAATTACACAGAATAAAGCTGTTCAGAGAGAAACAGCTAAATGGTTTCTAGGTCAAGAAGAAAATTGGCCCTTCAGAAACATCATGCCCTGGCCTTAACTGTATAAATTAATCAGTCTCTTGAAATATACTCAGTTAATTACTTCTGAAAATGTGATAATACCTCATGGTAGCTGTGTTTCTGCTCTGCATTAAAATGCCTACTAAATATCATTTATGAACAGACAAAGATATGAGTTGAATCCAGTAGGTAGTGTTCTAGTCGAGACCTCATCAAGACCAGAGTCTCCCAAGACCAAGAACCAAGACCAAGACCTACACAGCTTGGTCTCAGCTTTTGAGCCACTGCCCCTTTTTTACATTAAAAAAAATCCTAAGACACACCACCAACCAAAATGTTGCAAAATAACACATTGTTGCCTATTACAGCATACAATTCAATTCAATTCAATTCAGCTTTATTTATAATGCGCCACATCACAACAAAAGCCGTCTCGTGGCGCCACAGTGCAGAAAAAAAACCCCACACAGTCACAGAAAGACCAAGCAATCAGACGATCCCCTATGAGCAAGCACTAAGCGACTGTTGAATATTTAATAGTTCATAATGGTTCATACACATAAGTTGATAGTTATTACATATTGAAATACACGTGGAAACAAACAGATATTATAAACATTTTTATAGTTAATCAGAAAAGCTATTTATAGTAGTAATTTAATTAGAATCCCAAAGGTGTTTTCCTTCAATGCAGTCGCTAGACATTGTCCACTAGACGCCGCTGGTGCTGTACCTTTGGCCATGAAATGTTATTGTTCAAGCTGCAGACCGAAGAAGAAGAAGTCAGTGCTAAGCGATGCAGTGCTATCAGAGAGACGGACGCATGTTAGCCAGCGGGAACAACAAATGTGTTGTAAATTGAGACGCAGCATTCTCCAGTAAAGCCAAATGAAGGTAAAGTTGGGTGTTTGGACATTCTTTCTTTATAACAACTGATGTTACAGCTAAATCCACAACATATTTTTTGGTGCCGAAACCCGGGAACCAGAAGCTGGGAAGCGGGAAAAGTGAAGAGAGAACGTTGTTGGGATTAAGCCGATAGCTGTAACAACACGGAGACGAAAGGAAAAAATGTCGGAGCGACTTCAAAGGCTAAAACAGAAACGGACCGTGCTGCGGACGTCTGTTACAAAGCTGCTGCAAATTATACAAGATGAAACAAGTAAGACTGATATAAACAGTGACCGTTTGCGGGAGCTGTTAGCCATGTTGTCACAGAAAGAGAAAGGCCTGCAAGACATTGAACCAGATACAGAGCAGGAGATTCCTTTGGACGAGTTAGATGCGGACATGGTGCGGACACTTGAGTATCAGGACAACACAAATTTATGGAGGACGCGGGCAGAGACAGCGATTGAACGGGCTGCCTTACAGCAACAAGAACAGGCAAGAGACGCCACCGTATCAGCAAATCCACATCGGCTGAGTGACGTGAGTACACGGTCAAATACAAGCAGACCCTCGGTAAAGTTACCCAAGCTCTCAATAAACAAATACAACGGAGAAGTGTGCATGTGGCAGGAGTTTTGGGACCAATTCGAAAATGCAATTCACCAAAACCCAGATTTGAGCAAAACTGAAAAGTTCACTTACTTGAAGTCATATCTCATTGGGCCAGCTGCACGCGCCGTCGCAGGACTGAAAGTAACTGACATGAACTATGATGCTGCAGTAGACATGCTTAAGCAAAGATTTGGAAGGAAAGAGCTCATTGTAAGTGCACACATGTCTAAGTTACTAAATCTAAGTCCAGTTAAAGAAGTCCCAGACGTTGGCCCTCTTGTGGCCACTTGATGGTCCCCCTATGGGTTTTCTAGCCAAAAAGGCCAAATGGCCCCTCTCTGGGACTTCTAGTGTTAAAAGGTCCTCAGACATTGTTGCCTTGAGACAACTTTTTGATGACGTTGAAGTACAAATCAGAAGCCTAGAAGCTTTAGGAGTCGTGTCAGACAGTTATGGAGGTTTACTGTGCCCCATACTGTTCAAAATGATTCCTGATGATCTTGCCCTTGAGTACACCCGCAAGACAGATATAGGGCAAAAGTGGGATGTTGATGGCCTTGTAAAGTTTTTGCAACAAGAAGTTGAAAGCAGGGAGCATGCTGCACATTTGACACAAATAAGAGAGAATCATAAAGATACACATGCAAATCAGAAACAGCACTGCAAACCAGATTCAAGCAGAGAAAAGTGGAAAGGACCTAATGTGCCCTCAGCTGCAGCCCTCCACACAGGCAGTTCGAATACACCATTTGTGCACAGTTGCATATTCTGTAACAGTACCAGCCACAAGTCAGAACAGTGCACTGAAGACACAGTCACAAGCAGGAAAGAAAAGCTAAAGAAAATGGGAAGGTGCTTCATATGCCTAAAGCCCAGACATCTTGCTCGAGACTGTAGATCCAAAAATGTGACATGCACTGATTGTGGAAGGAGACATCATGCTGTTGTGTGTGACAAAAGTGAGCAACCAATAGAAAAGACAGATGCTGCTGAAAACACGAGTGATGCAGTGGTCTCCTCAGTATTTCCATATGCAGCCAAACCGACCCCAGAAAAATGTGAAACAGTACTGTTGCAAACTGTGAGAGCAAGGATTGAAGGACCTGGAGGAAAGAAGATTGTGCGTTGCTTAATTGATGGAGGAAGCCAACGGAGTTTTGTCCATGAGAAGCAAGTGAAGGATTTAAAACTGCCAATACTAAAACAAGAGACATTAAACCTTCACACGTTTGGCTCAAAAAACCCAGTGACCACAAAATGCAATGTCATAAAACTAGTCCTGGAGAATGTGAGAAACAAAGATCAGAAAATTGAGATTGAAGCTGTTCAAACCCCACAGCTTTGTACTGCAGTCATGAAAGTCCCCAGTGAACACATCCAACGGCAGCTGGAGAAAAAAGGGCTACCAGTAGCAGATGTGTCAGCAGGAGATAAAGATGGTTTGGAGCTATCAGTACTGATCGGAGCAGATTACTACTGGAGAGTAGTCACAGGTAAAACTGAGAGACTGTCAGACGCTTTGGTTGCCGTAGAAACCAGATTCGGCTGGGCAGTGCAAGGACCAGTTGTCATGTCCAGTATGAATGAAGCAACATGTATGCACATTGGACTCAGTGAAGACTCAGTGGAGATCTCAAACCAGCTAAGAGCATTTTGGGAGATCGAGTCGCTGGGCATCACTACTAAAGGTGAGGAAACACCTGATGACAAGAAAGCCAAGGAGAGCTTTGACAGGTCAGTCAGATTCATTAATGAGAGATATGAAGTAGCGTTGCCATGGCGCCAAGACACACCCGAACTCTCAGACAACAAGAAGGTTGCACAAAGGAGGTTTGAAACCCTGAAAAGAAAGCTGAAATCTGACGTGACACTGTTTAAAAGATACAACGATGTAATAGAGGATTACACAGAACAAGGAATATGTGAAGATGTGCCAGAGAGCAGTCATTCAGCAGAAACAGAGAATGTAACCTACTACTTACCTCATCATGCTGTAATCAGAGAGGACAAAGTAACTACCAAGTTAAGGGTAGTGTTTGATTCTTCGTCACATGAAGAAGGTTGTTCCTCTTTAAATGACTGTTTATTACCTGGCCCAAACCTGAATGCTGACCTCATGAGCATTTTGATCAGATTCAGACAAAATCCTGTAGCTTTCACAGCAGACATTAGTAAAGCTTTCCTTCAGATATCTATAACTGAAAGTGACAGAGATGCTGTGAGATTTTTGTGGCTAACAGGACCCCCAGATGTTGAAGGCACCAACACGCATATAATGAGAATGGCACGTGTTGTGTTTGGAGTAACTTCAAGTCCATTTTTACTTGCAGCCACTATCAGACATCATCTGGAGAAGTATGAAGCTGACCAACCAGACACAGTAAAACTAATGAGAGACTCACTTTATGTGGATGATCTGATCGCTAGCTCGAGTAACTCAGACGAGGCATACAGACTTACTACAGGAGCAAGAGAAATACTGGCTGCTGCCAACATGAACCTCTGTAAGTGGACAACAAACTCCCTTGAACTGAAAACCAAGTGGTCAAACAGCAAGCTTGATTTCACACAAGAAACAGAAACACATGGAAGTGTGTTGAAGGTACTTGGTTTGGTGTGGAGACCGGACACAGATGACTTTGCCTTTGACCTCAAACATTTGATGAACATTCTAAAAGGAAAAGAAAACACAAAGAGGAGTGTTCTGAGATCATCCGCCAGACTCTTTGATCCTATAGGGTTCCTAACGCCATTTACCATTCGAGTTAAATGTCTGTTTCAGGAAATGTGGCGACGGGGCCTGAGCTGGGACGACGAGCTGCCTCCAGACCTTTCACAGGCATGGCAGCAGTGGTGCATGGAGCTTCCTCAGATCCACCAAATAGTCATTCCGCGGTGGTATGGAACAGAAAAACTGTCAGATAAATCACAAGTTCTCCATGTCTTCACAGATGCAAGTGAAAAGGCGTATGGCGCAGTTGCGTATCTACAAGGACAAACAACAGAAGGAGAGACTGTTACTGCGCTCGTTGCATCCAAGTCAAGAGTGGCGCCAATCAAAACAATCACACTGCCACGCTTGGAACTGATGGGAGCTGTGATTGGATCAAGGTTGGCAAATAACCTTTTGAAGGCACTGAATATGCAGATCACTCAACTCGGAATGTGGTCAGACTCCATGATAGTGATTCACTGGATTCGCAGTTCATCAAAGAAATGGAAACAGTTTGTTGCCAACAGAGTGATGGAGATACAAACTTTAACACCACCAGAACTATGGACACATTGTAATGGAAAGGTGAACCCAGCTGATCTCACCACAAGAGGTCAGTCCGCATCAAGGTTGAAAGAGGAAAATCTCTGGTGGTCAGGCCCATCATTTTTGAAAGAAAAGGAGCTTCAAACTACACCGCCAGAAACAGCACAAGAAATACTATCAGAAGAAGAGGTTAAAGCTGAGCTAAAGGCAAGTCAAGTCGCAGTACATCTTAGTAACAGTGAAAGAGTGCAATCTGAACCATTGCTACAGCTGGACAAATACAGCAAACTACAGACTGTACTAAGAGTAACTGCATGGATTCAAAGATTTCTCCACAACTGTCATTCAAAGCAAAGACAAAGGCGAGAACTAACAGCAGAGGAAATGGCAAAGGCTGAAAGGGTATGGATACGTGAAGCGCAACTTAACAGTTTTGAAAGAGAAATAACAGAGTTGAAAACTGGAGAAAATGTGCACAAAGACTCAAAAATCAGAGACTTTAAACCCTTTCTAGATGAGCAAGGCTTAATCTGTGTAGGAGGAAGGCTGCATCAGTCAAACATGAGTTTCAATGAGCAGCACCCATGGTTGTTACCCTCAAATCACAGATTTGCACAACTTCTGATAAAATACAGTCACGAAAATGTCATGCATTCAGGCATGAGAGACACTCTAGTTCATCTACGAGAGAAGTATTGGATTCCACGCGCGAGACAAAAAAATGCATTTCAGACTGTACTATCTGTAAAAGATTCAAAGTAAAAGCAGCACAGCAAACAGCTGCACCTCTACCCAAAGACAGAGTTACTGAAGCACTGCCGTTTGAAGTCACAGGTGTTGACTTTGCAGGCCCACTGTTTGTAAAGTCCAAGAATTCTGCAGAGAAGGCGTACCTAGCACTTTTCACCTGTGCAGTTACACGTGCAGTGCACCTTGAACTAGTATCAAGTCTATCAACAGAAAGTTTCCTTTTGGCATTCAAGAGATTTATTTCACAGAGAGGACTTTGTAGAGTAATCTACTCGGACAATGCAAAAACGTTCAAGAGAGCAGATCAAGATCTAAAGGAACTGTGGAAGGCTATGAAGGAGCCAGAGCTGCTGGAATATTTTTCTGAAAAGGGAATCAAGTGGAAATTTATTGCAGAAAGAGCGGCTTGGTGGGGTGGTTTTTGGGAAAGGTTAGTGCGCTCTGTAAAGGGATGCCTCAAAAGAGTAATGGGCAGAGCATCTCTGAGCTTTGAAGAGTTAACTTCTCTGTTGACAGAAATAGAAGCCACTATTAACTCAAGACCACTCACATTTGTGTACAACGATTTACAAGAACCAGAACCTCTGACGCCAGCTCATTTCCTCATAGGGAAAAGACTTACCTCTTTACCTCCAAAGCCATTTTCCACAACAGGTCAGATAGCAAATGCAAATAAAGAAAGGCTGACCCGAAGATGGAAATATCGCCATAGACTTGTCAAGGAATTTTGGAACAGATGGAGGAGGGAGTATTTGCTGGACCTCAGATCGGCTCACACTCGTCATACCCCAAATCCAACACAACTCAAACCAGGAGATTTGGTCCTCATTGGAGATGACAAGATACCACGTCAAACATGGAAAACAGGACTAATCATAGAGGTGTTCCCAGGGAGAGATGGACTAGTCAGATCCTGCGCTGTGCGCACTCCAACTGGGACGACGTTAAGAAGACCAGTTCAGCTACTATATCCTTTTGAAGTTAATATTTGAACTGTCTTCTTGGGGGGGGAGGGTGTTGAATATTTAATAGTTCATAATGGTTCATACACATAAGTTGATAGTTATTACATACTGAAATACACGTGGAAACAAACAGATATTATAAACATTTTTATAGTTAATCAGAAAAGCTATTTATAGTAGTAATTTAATTAGAATCCCAAAGGTGTTTTCCTTCAATGCAGTCGCTAGACATTGTCCACTAGACGGCGCTGGTGCTGTACCTTTGGCCATGAAATGTTATTGTTCAAGCTGCAGACCGAAGAAGAAGAAGTCAGTGCTAAGCAATGCAGTGCTATCAGAGAGACGGACGCATGTTAGCCAGCGGGAACAACAAATGTGTTGTAAATTGAGACGCAGCATTCTCCAGTAAAGCCAAATGAAGGTAAAGTTGGGTGTTTGGACATTCTTTCTTTATAACAACTGATGTTACAGCTAAATCCACAACAGCGACAGTGGAGAGGAAAAACTCCCATTTGGAAGGAAGAAAGCTCTAGCAGAACCAGGCTCAGGGAGGGGCAGTCGTCTGCTGCGACTGGCTGGGGATGAGGGGATAGGGAGGATGGAAAGGACCGACATAAAGAACATAGCAGTAAGATGCCAAGTACAATATTGGAGGTCAACCAGCAGTATGGATCACATAACAATAGAACAAGAGTGGGGTTAAAAGACACAAAAACCCTCCTTAAATGAAAGCTATATTAAAAAGGAAGGATTTTACCCTGTTCTTAAAAACAGAGACCGAGTCTGACTCCCGGACCCAGAGTGGTAACTGGTTCCAGAGAAAAGGAGCTTGGTAGCAGAAGGCTCTGCCTCCCACCGTACTTTTGGAGATTCTGGGCACCACAAGTAAGCCAGCATTTTGGGAGCATAATGCTCTATTAGGATGGTAAAGTAATGTCAGATCTTTTATATATTGGGGGGCCAGATTGTTAAGAGCTTTGAAAGTAAGAAGAAGGATTTTAAACTGGATTCTGAATTCAATGGAAAGCCAATGGAGGGAGGACAGAACCAGGGAAATATGATCTCTTTTTCTAGAACCAGTTAAAACTCTAGCAGCAGCATTTTGAATCAACTGAAGATATTTCAAAGATACTTTAGGACAACCAGATAATAGTGAATTACAATAATCTAATCGCGAACTGACAAAGGCGTGAATCAGTTTCTCAGCATCATCCAGAGACAAGATGCTCCTGATCTTGGCAATATTGCGCAGATGATATAAGGCGGTCCTAGAAACAGTTTTAATATGTGAATTAAAGGACGAATCCTGGTCAAAAATCACTCCAAGGTTCCTCACACAACTGTTCAGAGTGAGAGTGGCCACATCTAAAATAAGGACATAGTCTGAAAAGGAATTTCTAAGATGTTTTGGGCCAATAACAATGACTTCAGTCTTATCAGAGTTCAATAGTAAAAAATTACAAGTCATCCAAGCTTTGATGTCCTTAAGACAGGCATCTAACTTGGCCAACTGATCACAATCATCGGGCTTCATTGACAGGTATAGTTGTGTGTCATCTGCGTAACAGTGAAAATATATACAGTGCTTTCTGATGATATTGCCCAACAGGAGCATATATAGACTAAAAAGAGTAGGGCCCAACACAGATCCCTGTGGAACTCCGTGACTAAGCTTAGAGCTGGAAGAAAATCCATCATTGACATGGACAAACTGAAATCTATCAGACAAATAAGATCTTAACCACTGCAACGGAGTTCCACTGAGTCCAACAAAGTGTTCCAATCTATCAAGTAGAATGGCATGATCGATAGTGTCAAAGGCTGCACTGAGATCTAAAAGAACAAGAACAGAGACAAGTCCATTATCAGATGCAGTCAGGAGGTCATTAAGATAAGATAAGATAAGCCTTTATTAGTCCCACAACGGGGAAATTCCAGGATTGCAACAGCACAGGGATAGCAACACTCAGAGCAACAATCAGAAGGCAAGAAAAAAAACAAGCAAGCAAGAGCAGCTAATAAACATATGTACGTATTACTATAAAATATATATATATACACACACACACAGACACACAGTGCAGAGCATTGTAGCTAGATGGAATAAATATGTAAATATATAAACACCCACAGTACGGAGCATTGCAGCTAGGTGGAATAAATATGCAAGTATATAAACACACACAGTGCGGAGCAATGTAGCTAGATGGAATAATATGTAGATATATAAATATATAAACACACCCAGTGCTGAGCATTGTAGCTAGATGGAATAAATATGCAAATATATAAACACACACAGTGCAGAGCATTGTTGCTAGATGGAATGAAACAGCATAACCGTCTACTTAGTTATCCTACATGGTATGATTATGTGCCCATACATATTCTCACCCTCCATAGCGACCGGTATGTTCCTAGTTGTATGCCGGAGGGGACCATTGTGTAAGTCTATTGCATCTTTTGCATTCAAAAAACTATTAGTTTGTTACGTCTTTTTGCTATCTCTGCGAGCAGCCCTGCTTAGGTTGTACAGTCTGACAGCCGTTGGTAGGAAGGACCTACGAAACCTCTCGGTTGTGCACCTGGGATGATGTAGTCTGCTGCTAAATGAGCTCCTCAGTGCATTCAGTATGTCCTGCATAGGGTGGAACTCGGACTCCAGCAGAGATGACAGTTTAGACCATCATCAGTTCATTAGAGACCTTCACTAAGGCAGTTTCAGTGCTGTGATGAGCTCTGAACCCAGATTGAAACACCTCAAACAAACCAACTCCCTGCAAATGGTCAGATAATTGCACAGCAACAACTCTTTCCAAGATTTTAGAAATGAAGGGCAAATTAGAGATTGGTCGATAATTGGCCAAAACTCCAGGATCGAGCGTCGTCTTTTTAAGTAAAGGTTTAATTACAGCAGTTTTAAAAGCCAGTGGAACATAACCCAGAGTTAAAGAAGAATTAATGATAAGAAGAATATGTCTATCAATAATTGGGAAAATAATTTTAAATAACCTAGAAGGAATAGGGTCCAGAAGGCAAGATGAAGGCTTAGAAGAGGAAATTATTTTATCAAACTCTAAGAGGTCGATTGGAGTAAACTTATCTAAGCAGATATCAATTGAGGGAGTTGCAATAGTTAATGTACAGAGTTTACGGTAGGAAGAATCTGACTGATTTCATCTCTGATAGATAAAATTTTAAGATTGAAATAGTTCAGAAAGTCCTAACATTACAGAATGTAATGACAATTTTGTATTTTGATCTGCTTATATTCAGTGTGGAACGGTGCATGATTATATACACCAGAGGTGCCCAACCAGTCGACTGTGATCAACTGGTCGATTTTGAGATGCTTAAAGGTCGATTGCAAATCAGTCCAGACCTGAACATGGGCCACACAAGCCTCGTGCTCGAGCACATGAACAGAGCAAAAGTGGAGCATAAACCCAGCGTAAGCTATGCGTGCCTTGCTGTGCCCACCAACTTTGCTCCAAAGTGAGACCAAACATGTCAGCTTTGCGTACATGCCCAGTCACACCGTAGCTCATGTGTGACTAGTCACAAACAACCGTCTGACAGCTGTCGTGCCAAAAACTGATGGTCAGTCAGAAACTGATTGGCCCACCACTGGAGCCTGCCTCGCTCAGCCATTTCTTCTCGGTTTAGTTTACGGCTGCTTTATGCCAATGGAAAATGTCACCACAAGACCAAGCATGGCCATCCCAAACAAAACACCACAACACTAAGGTGAAGACACCAAAAAATCTCATCACATCCCCACACAGGTCCAATGCATCGGCTACAAGCACACAGTGCCATTACTCCCACCAACCCAAACCACCATGCTGTACCACAGCTGAATGAGCAGTCAGGCTTTGTATGGTTATTTTCAGTCATAAAACCAAGAACATTCTCCTCTGATTTGAGAGCACAAGCTGGGAAGTCTGAAGAAACAAACAACCAAATTAAAATGTCAGACATAAATTATCAACCCGTTACAGAAAGCAATGTTTCCTCTGGCTTAAAGACCTTGGCACGGTGGCAACATATTTTTGGGGCAGGGGAGAGGGGGGCAGGAAACATATGATACTATTGTAACCGGAATATGTTAATATGTCTTCCTGGATTTAAAACGAGCTTTTGACACAATTAACCATGATGTATGTTGTCAAAGCGCTCTCATTTTAACTTTTCCAACGGAGCCCTCTGCTGGATGAAATTATATTTGTCTAATAGAGTACAAGCTGTCCAGATACAGTAGGTGACTCAATTTCATCTTATCGCTAATACTCAGTTGGAGCCCCCCAAGGCTCTATCTTGAGCCTCTATGTGAATGATTTACCCAGTGTTTGCCCTGAAGTGAAAGTTCAGTTATATGCAGACGACACGGTATTGTATACATATAACCCTCTGTTACAGGATTAAACAACTACAGACCTGTTGCCCTGACCTCTGTGGTCATGAAATCCTTGGAGAGATTGGTGCTGAACCACCTGAAGGTCATCACAGGCCCCCTGATGGACCCACTGCAGTTTGCCTACCGGTCAAACAGGTCAGTGGATGATGCAGTGAATATGGGACTACACTACATCCTGCAACACCTCGACTCCCCAGGGACGTACGCCAGGATCCTGTTTGTCGACTTCAGCTCAGCATTCAACACCATCATCCCAGGCATTCTTCATCAGAAACTCCTCCAGCTCAAGGTGCCCCCCTCCACCTGCCAGTGGATCTCCAGCTTTCTGACTGACAGGTGGCAACAGGTGAAGCTAGGGAGATTTACATCCAGCTCCCGAAAAATTAGTACTGGCGCCCCCCAAGGATGTGTCCTTTCCCCACTGCTCTTCTCCCTCTACTCCAACGACTGCACCTCAGAGGACCCTTCGGTGAAGCTCCTGAAGTTTGCGGACGACACCACAGTCATCGGTTTGATCCGGGATGATGATGAGTCTGCATACAGGCGAGAGGTGGAGCAGCTGATCCTCTGGTGCAGCCAGAACCATCTTGAACTTAACCCAGCCAAAACGGTGGAGATGACTGTGGATTTCAGGTGACACCCCCCTTCATTCCCCCCACTCACCATCCTCAACAGCACAGTGTCCACTGTGGGCTCCTTCAAGTTTCTGGGTACCACAATCTCCCGGAACCTGAAGTGGTCCTCCCATATAGACACTGTCCGGAAAAAGGCCCAGCAGAGCTTGTTTTTTCTGCGTCAGCTCAAGAAGTTTGATTTGCCTCAAGAGCTGCTGGTTGTCTTCTACACCACCATCATCCAATCTGTCCTCTGCTTTTCCATCACTGTCTGGTTTGGATCTGCCACTAAACAGGACAAGACCAGACTGCAGCGGATCATTAAGTCTGCGGAGAGGATCATTGGTACCGACCTACCCTCCATTGAGAACTTATATCGGTCCATAACCAGGAAACGGGCGGGAAACATCTGTGCTGACCCATCACACCCCGGCCACAAACTGTTTGAACTTCTATCTTCTGGTCGTCGTTACAGATCACTGAAGGTCAAAACCACCCATCACAGGAACAGTTTCTTTCCTCAAGCCATCACTCTGATGAACTCCTAACATTCACCTAGCCCTACCTGTTGCTGTACTCATGACTTTTCATCCATTATTACATTGCACATAACTCTCACACTACTTTTTACTTCATTCACATTATATCACTGAATCTGAGTTCACATTGAAATACTGTGTGACTGTATATTTTTTCATATATTTCTGCAAAGTGTGGTTAGTCTGAGTAAATAACTGCATATATTCCTGTATATATTTGCATCCTTTTATAGAAACGTGGACAGACTGTAATTTACTGTACATACTCTGTTGTCATTAAATCCTTATTTAAATCCTCCACCTGAACAACGAGAGCAAGTTTTTAGCCAAAGTCAAATTCCTTGTATGTGTTGTGCATACTTGGCCAATAAAGCTGATTCTGATTCTGATTCTGATATGCTAAGACAAAACAAGAAGCTGCTGCTGTGTTATCTGCAGCTATGGTACCAGTGTCTCAATGGCTTCATAATGCAAATATACATTTGAATTTAAAAAAAAAAAAAAACCCTGTATGTACGTTTTTCTCACGCCAGTCAGCAGAGGGCCATCAACCAAGTGTATATGTGAATGGAAAGACTTGATATGGTTGAGCAATTTCAGTATCTTGGTGTTGTCTTTGACTGAAACCTTACATTTAGACAACACATTTAAAAGATCACACATAAAATAAACTTTAACCTGGTAAATTTTCATCATATAAGACCATTTCTTACTTATCATTATAAGTATAATATAATATTTTACATTTTGACAGTTACCAAATGTTTAGTGATTTGTGCCTTGTTTTTAAAATCTAAAATGGGTTTGCCCCTCCAACCCCCACCACCACCATTAAATCATTTTATTCAGAAAAAGCACACTAACAGAATAAATACCAGAGCACAAACCAGAGGCGACTGCAATGTACCAAGGCATAAATTTGAATTTGGTCGGAAGGTCGTGTCAGTTAGAGGCACACACTCGTGGAACAAATTACCAGCTCATATCAGAGACTGTGACAACTATCTAGTTTTTAAAAAGAAACTTAAGTTATATTAAAGACAAATCAGTCTGGTACTCATTTATAAAATGTCTCCATTATAGATGTCCATATCTACAGGCTTCTGGGAAATCCTGACTTTTAACTATCCTGTTTGTGGATTTATTGGTGTTATTGTGTGAAATGTGTCTGTTTTTGTCTTATGTTTTGTGTGTTTTGTCCATGGATTGTCCCGTTAGCTGTGATATGTTGTGTATTCTGTCTCATGCATTGTTTTGTTAGTTGTGACATATCTGCAAACATGTCTTATGAATTATGGGGTTTTTGTGTGTGTGTGTGTGTGTGTGTGTGTGTGTGTGTGTGTGTGTGTGTGTGTGTGTGTGTGTGTGTGAAACCTGCTTTAGGACTACAGATGAAATTTAGCTATTGTGCTAATTCCGGTACGTTTACATTGAAACATAATGCTGATGTCATGATGCTGAGCACGGTGGAGAACCGTGCTCACGCTTTCAATTATTTCTAGTTATTTTCTGCACTTTTCTGCACTTTAGTTTTATTATTGTATTTCTGTAGGGTTTTGGCTGTATTATGTTATCTGAGTTTGCTCTTTGTTTCTGTTTGTCTGGAGTTGTCCTGTTATCATATCTTAGTTTGGTCATTAGAGTCTTGTTCATTATTATTATTATTATTACTAGTACATACCCGTGCATACCCGTCCATGCCCGTAGAAACCAAGTATAAACAAGTATTTCTGCATGCCCGTTGCTGAAGGATCTCCTCCTGTCTCAGACGGCTGTGTTGTTCACAGTCATGCCTGAGGCGTACTGCTGGAACCTGAGGTGTTTCGTGTTCATGGCATCTTTTCTGACGTGCAGCAGTTCTCCTCATTCTATTGCTCTCCATCTGGTGGGTCTTCTTCTTCGTTCAGACCACTGGTTGAGAGATAGGTGTGTTGTAATTCCAGTTCATGGACAGGATCATGAAAATAGATCTGAGCAAAAAGTGGCTTTTGACCCTGTTCAGGAAGGCCCGTGCATGCCCATAGAAACCAAGAAACTGGAGCACCTGGAGAAAATCAGCACTTTGCTTGGCATTTTACACACTTGTAGTGTAGACTGGAATTCTTCAAGGTGACACATTTTTACTGTGTCAGCACCTCTTTAAAAATTACATTGCTGAGAAAGCGATGCTTTTGCTTAGTTTCTTCACCTTGAGCAACAAAAATCTATTGAACATTTGTCTACGTGCCATCATATAGACATCATATCTTTATGACAGCATCGCAGATTTGATGGCATCACAAGTCCTATGATGCCTGAAAGACACATTAGTCTAGGCATCGTGAGTGATGGTCTATATGACATCATAAAGACACATTTGTCTATGTGCTGTCATATAGACATCATATCTTTATGACAGCATCGCGAGTCCTATGATGCCTTGAGTTCATAGGACATCCTATGATGATCAGGCAGAGATCATATGACGGCATCGTGAGTCCTATGATGTCTGAGCGACACATTAGTCTAGGCATCATGAGTGATGGTCTATATGACATCATAAAGACACATCGCAAGTCCTATGATGCCTGAGAGAGACATTAGTCTAGGCATTGTGACTGATGGTCTATATGACATCATAAAGACACATTTGTCTATGAGCCGTCATATAGACATCATATCTTTATGACGGCATTGCGAATATCTTTATGATGACATTGCGAGTCTTATGATGCCTGAGTTCATAGGACATCCTATGATGATCAGACGGAGATCATAGGCCGTCCTATGATGATCAAACAGAAATCATAGGCCATCCTATGATGTCCTATAAGCATGAAATGACAGCATTGCGAGTCCTATGATGCCTGAGTTCATAGGACGTCCTATGATGATCAGGCAGAGATCATAGGCCGTTTTATGATGTTCTATATACTTGACACACACACACAGATTTCTTGCTTTAATAGAGCGATGTGCTTTTGGATCATCTTGTATTTTATATTACTAGTACATACCCATGCATACCCGTCCATGCCCGTATAAGCAAGTATTCCTGCATGCCCGTTGTTGAAGGGTCTCCTCCAGTCTCAGACGGCTATGTTGTTCACAGTCATGCCACAGAGCTGAGGTGTTTCATTTTCACAGCATCTTTTCTGACGTGCAGCAGTTCTCCTCACTCTATTGCTCTCCATCTGGTGGGTCTCTTCTTCTTCTTCATTCAGACCACTGGTTGAGGGATAGGTGCATCGTAATTCCAGTTCATGGACAGGATCATGAAAATAGACACAGCGGGTGGACATTCTTCTCACACCCAGAAGCAGGAAGAGGGGCAGAACAATGGACTGTTATGTATATGTCCCCGGACGACTGAGAGGACATCCAGGCTCCAGCTGATGTCATGCTAATGATATGTATTGACTGATATGTATAAGATGACATCATCATCATCATCATCATCATCATAGCAGTCTGTTGGGGGCAACAATGACTGTTTCATTTAGGTCTGATCAAATTCCTCCACACAGCTCTGTCCTTCGCCTTCTGCTGCCAGGAACTCCTGACCTTGTTAACCCGGGCGATGTCCGAGCCAGTATGAGTTACTTTCTGACTGACCATTTCATGAAACTGCTTGCAAAGTATGAGTACCGCTAGCTTTTGCTGGACTAGCAGCACATTCTTGGCAGATAGAGGTATTATCAGTGGCAAGGACAGGCCAAGATAAACTGACTCCAGTATCTGTTGCAGTGACTGACCAGATGATAGGTTTATCTCTGCTCTTTGTGTAGTGCATGTCACGATGCACCGACTGGCAAAAGTCCACCACAGACCTTGCGACAGATGTGCTTATCTGCCAGGATGTCAAGTCTTACCCCGTGTAACTGGGAGTGGTCGACCACAGACATGTGACAGATACTTGTTTTAGTTCTGCCATCTCGTGTTCTCATGGCAGAACATGGGATGACAATCACTACGCTAATGTGCCATGCATTCTCTCTGTCTGTATAACTGTATAAAAGAGTTTGTTATACATGCCTCAGCAACACAGTAACTCTCCTACCAGACACCTGGCCCCAGCGGGCAACACTGGGGTCCACCGGCTGTATTTATGTTAGAGGGTCAATAAAGAACCTGTGTCGACCTACGCTCGTGCCTCACCTCCACATCCTTCCCTTACACCTCTCTACACTGGTGACCTGACGTGAAATGGACTATCTCTCCCTTTCGCTGTGCTGTGGATTCCTTTTTCTCCACAGTGGTGACCTGATGGAGATAAACTGTCTCTCCTTTATGGCGTACACCACATGGTGACCTGACGTAGGATGACCGTCTGCTCCCTTTCACCGTGCTGTGGATTCCAGAGACCGGGGATCGCCTACATCCTTCGCATCCACACTGGAGCGTGCGCACCTTATCCTCTCTCCACGATGGCGACCTCCAGGGCTGGACGGAGAGTGCAGCGCTGGGACCGAGATGCATGAGGATCAGCAACACGAGCAACGCACAGAAACAGCCTGAACGGGGAAGATCATCTGCGCCGTCTGTGTTGATTTCCATCAAGCTCCCCGACCCTGACTCACTTCCCGATAGCGGACTTTCTGCGCACAGATGCCCTGTGCACACACTGCAGGATTACGAGGACAGCGCAACTTCCAGCTATGTGGTCACTGCGCCAGGCGCGCGCCACGCACCAGGGACAAACCAGCTCCACAGACTTGTACATCGTCCTCCGCCGCTGCACATGCCCGAGAAACACGGCCAATTGCCATCCTCGGAACCTTTAGGGCTGCTCACGCACCTGAAGCAGACATGCAGCCCGCACACAGGACTTTGTATGGGTTTCTCAGCCACGGCGCACAATGGGAATTTAGCCGATTGCTTTCCCCGATGACTTTAGGGCTGCTACCGCACCTAAAGCCAAACCACCAAGTCGGTCACACAGCTTCAGTTTTTTTCACAGCCACTACGCATCCTCGGAGAATTTGGTCATTCGCCTTCCCCACATCCTCGCAGGACTGAGCCGCAAGAGAAATCAGAGACTTAATTTTTTTCACAGCCGCTGCGGATCACCGCCAGGTTTACCGGGAAAGTCCCTCACCATGGCGGATCCGCACACAATTTTTGCGTGGCCCAGACACTTTTGACGTCCCGGGCCGGCACTAATTTATTCCCATCCACCTCCCCCTCCTCCTCCACATCGTTCTTCCCACACCTCACTCCCTAAAGCCGGCCGATCGCCGGTTTGTTCCATTACACACGACGCAAACCGGCCCCATGCGCCCACGATCCACAGCCGTTCTTGGAGCAAAGCACACTGTCTTTTCCACCCTCCCCCATTCCCCCCCACAGACGTACATGCCCTCCGACACTCCTCACCAGCAGACAGTTCGACCGGAGCGGCAATCCCCCGCTGCAGCCTCCATTGGCGTCGACTTGAGCCCAAACGACAGGGGGGGTCACAGCCCTTTCTGGGTGTTTGGGGGGGCCTGTGTGGGGGACACTAGACACAGCGGGTGGGCATTCTTCTCACACCCAGAAGCAGGAAGAGGGGCAGAACAATGGACTGTTATGTACACTACCGTTCAAAAGTTTGGGGTCACTTAGAAATTTCCTTATTTTTGAAAGAAAAGCACTTTTTTTCAATGAAGATAACTTTAAACTAATCAGAAATACACTCTATACATTGCTAATGTGGTAAATGACTATTATAGCTGCAAATGTCTGGTTTTTGGTGCAATATCTACATAGGTGTATAGAGGCCCATTTCCAGCAACTATCACTCCAGTGTTCTAATGGTACAATGTGTTTGCTTATTGCGTCAGAAGGCTAACGGATGCTTAGAAAACCCTTGTGCAATCATGTTAGGTCTGCAATGCTGTAATTGCTGCAAATGGAGGATTCTTTGACAAAAGCAAAGTTTGAAGGAAAAAATTATTATTTCAAATACAAATCATTATTTCTAACCTTGTCAATGTCTTGACTGTATTTTCTATTCATTTTACAACTTTACATGGTGGTAAATAAAAGTGTGACTTTTCATGGAAAACACAAAATTGTCTGAGGTGACCCCAAACTTTTGAACGGTAGTGTATACGTCCCCGGATGACGGAGAGGACATCTGGGCGCCAGCTGATGTCATGCTAATGATATGTATTGACTGATATGTATGAGATGACAATCACTACGCTTATGTGCCATGCATTCTTTCTGTCTGTATAACTGTATAAAAGAGCTTGTTATACATGCCTCAACAACGCAGTAACTCTCCTAACAGACACCCGGCCCCAGCGGGCAATGCTGGGGTCCACCGGCTGTATTTTTGTTAGAGGGTCAATAAGGATCCTGTGTCGACCTATGCCTCACCCCCACATCCTTTCCTTACACCCTCTACAAGCACATCTTATTACATGGTCACAAATACGGAAATGAAAGACAGATAATGGAAAATGAAGTTCGAGAGGCCAGTAGGGAATGGGATTTAACTGGGATTCTGGGAACAGATGGAGATGGAGAGGCAATATTCTCCTCTCGGCGCCACACCAGTAGGCTGCCTTTTGCAACAGCGGCTCGATTCCGAGTTTTTTTTCCCTTCCTCTCTCTTTTGATCACTTTTTTTTCACCCCACTTATATCACGGACACACAGATCGTCCCAAATGTCTCCTGAGCCGGTGGACGGAGCCACTGTTTATAGCAGGATACGATACAACAGGGAAGAGCTGCTAGCATTTAACCGCCACCCGGTCCCACTGGAAAAACTCGACATACCGAGAGAATTGAGGCGAAAGCGTTGCGGCTGCCGGGCTGGAGTAAGGCGGAGGACAAAAAATATAAGGTACAGACCCTCCCTTCCATCTGTTGTCATGGGAAATGTACGGTCGATACTGGGAAAGTTAGATGAGCTAGCGGCTATCTCCCGTTATGATAGCACTTACCGGGAGTGCTCTCTCCTTTTGTTTACTGAGACGTGGCTAACTGAACTAGCAGCAGATGCTAACATTGAGCTGGAGGGTTTTCACATGATACGAGCTGACCGAACACCAGAGAGTGGCAAAACTAGGGGCGGTGGAGTGATAATGTATGTTAACAACAACTGGTGCAGACCGGGACATATCACTGTTAAACAACGACACTGCAGCAAAGACATTGAGTTGCTAGCTGTTAGCATGAGGCCTACATATCTCCCGAGAGAACACTCACACGTGATCTGCATTGTTGTTTATGCAAATCCGACGGCGAACGCTGGGACAGCGCGTGACGTCATCCATTCAGTAACTAGCAGTCTGCAGACAGAACACCCAGATGCTCTTCTCCTCATCTCAGGCGATTTCAACCACGTTTCACTGTCTCCCATTCTGCCCACTTTCACCCAGTATGTCACATGCCACACTAGAGACAATAAAACACTGGATTTGTTCTACGCAAACACTAAGGAGGCGTACACCTCATCACAACTCCCCCCACTTGGGAGATCGGATCACAACTTGGTTCATCTCCGACCGGTGTACAAACCCCTAGTGCACAGACAACCTCCGGCCATGCACACTGTGGAGTTATGGTCTGAGGAGACAATGGACACTCTAAAGGACTGTTTTGAAGCCACTGCCTGGAAGCAGCTCTGCGATCCACATGGTGAGGACATCGATGGCCTCATTCACACCTTCACGGGCTACCTCAGCTTCTGTGTGGACAAATCCGTTCCCACCAAGACCATACGGCGTCACTCAAACAACAAACCCTGGATCAACCCTGAGATAAAAACACTTCTGAGAGAGAAGAAGAGGATCTTCAGGTCGGGGAACAGGGAGATGCTGAAGTCCGTACAGAGGAGGCTGAGGAGAAAGATCAGAGAAGGCAAGGACAGCTTCAGGAAGAAGATGGAGGACAAGCTGCAACAGAGCGACATCAGCGGGGTCTGGAGAAACCTCAAAACCATCTCGGGGCTCCAGAATACCTCCCCCCAGGCCACGGGGGGCAGGGAGTGGGCGAACAACCTGAATCTGTTTTTCAATAGATTTGACCAACCGCCCTCCCCCCTGTCTGCACAACAACCACTGCTGCCTCTAAGAAATCAAGTCCTGCTGCCCACTCCCCACTCCACCGACACCCCCCCCCACTCCCAACACACAGCCCCCCATCCTGACCCTGACCAAGACCCAGGTGAGGACGGAGCTGAGGAAGATCAAGGCGAGGAAGGCGTCGGGACCGGACGGCATCAGCGCAAAGCTCCTCAAGTCCTGTGCAGACCAGCTGTGTGGGATTGTGACGTATATCTTCAACATGAGCCTGAAACTGGGGAGGGTACCACAGCTGTGGAAAACATCTTGTGTGGTACCTGTACCAAAAACTTCCCACCCCAAAGACCTGAACAGCTACAGACCGGTGGCCTTGACGTCCCACTTGATGAAGACCCTGGAGAGACTGCTCCTTGCTCATCTCCGCCCCCTGGTGGAACCAGCGATGGATCCACTCCAGTTCGCCTACCAGCATGGCATTGGGGTGGAGGATGCGGTGATCTTCCTCCTTCACCGTTCTCTGTCCCACCTGGAGAAGCCCGGGAATATGGTGAGGATCATGTTCTTTGACTTCTCCAGTGCTTTCAACACCATCCAACCGATGATCCTGAAGGACAAGCTGCTGCGCGCAGGGGTGGACCAGCACCTGTCATCATGGATCCTGGACTACCTCACGAACCGGCCTCAGTTTGTGAGAACCCGGGACTGTGTTTCCGACACGATCATCAGTAGCACGGGGGCCCCCCAGGGAACGGTGCTGGCTCCCTTCCTGTTCACTCTTTATACTGTGGACTTCTCACACAACACAACACATTGCCATCTACAGAAGTTCTCTGATGACTCTGCGATCGTTGGTCTCATCTCCAACGGAGATGAAGCTGAGTACAGAGGGCTTATCCAGGACTTTGTGGACTGGTGCCATCGGAACTGCCTCCAGATCAACGCGAGGAAAACTAAGGAGCTGGTGGTGGACTGCCGCAGGCATGGGCAGCCCCTCACAGCACCAGTAAATATACAGGGAACAGACATCGAGATGGTGACATCCTATAAGTACCTGGGTATTCATCTGAACAATAAACTAGACTGGTCACACAATACTGACGCACTCTACAAGAAGGGACAGCGCAGGCTGTTCCTGCTGAGGAGACTCAGGTCTTTTGGTGTACAAGGGGCGCTGCTGAAGTCATTCTATGACACGGTGGTGGCATCAGCCATCACTTTTGGAGTGGTCTGCTGGGGCAGTGGCATTACTGCAGCCGATAGGAAGAGACTGAACAAACTGATTAAGAAAGCTAGCTCTGTCCTGGGGCAGCGCCTTGATCCGATGGAGGAGATAGGAGAGAGAAGGACGGTGGCTAAACTGTCATCTCTGCTGGAGTCCGAGTTCCACCCTATGCAGGACATACTGGATGCACTGAGGAGCTCATTTAGCAGCAGACTACATCATCCCAGGTGCACAACCGAGAGGTTTCGTAGGTCCTTCCTACCAACGGCTGTCAGACTGTACAACCTAAGCAGGGCTGCTCGCAGAGATAGCAAAAAGACGTAACAAACTAATAGTTTTTTTGAATGCAAAAGATGCAATAGACTTACACAATGGTCCTCTCCGGCATACAACTAGGAACATACCGGTCGCTATGGAGGGTGAGAATATGTATGGGCACATAATCATACCATGTAGGATAACTAAATAGACGGTTATGCTGTTTCATCCCACCTAGCAACAATGCTCTGCACTGTGTGTGTTTATATATTTACATATTTATTCCATCTAGCTACAATGCTCAGCACTGGGTGTGTTTATATTTATATATCTATATATTTATTCCATCTAGCTACAATGCTCCGCACTGTGTTTTTATATATCTACATATTATTCCATCTAGCTACATTGCTCCGCACTGTGTGTGTTTATATACTTGCATATTTATTCCACCTAGCTGCAATGCTCCGTACTGTGGGTGTTTATACATTTACATATTTATTCCATCTAGCTACAATGCTCTGCACTGTGTGTTCATATATTCATATATTTATTCCATCCAGCTACAATGCTCTGCACTGTGTGTCTGTGTGTGTGTGTGTATATATATATTTTATAGTAATATGTACATATGTATATTAGCTGCTCTTGCTTGCTTGTTTTTTTTCTTGCCTTCTGATTGTTGCTCTGAGTGTTGCTATCCCTGTGCTGTTGCAATCCTGGAATTTCCCCGTTGTGGGACTAATAAAGGCTTATCTTATCTTATCTTATCTTAATAAGAATCACGAGAAGGGCTCTTTTCTCTTTTTTAAATAACACAGGATTAAGTCATAGAATTTAGGGGTTGGGCTCAGATGACATCATGTTACACACTCTTGTACAGTAGGTGGCGGCATGCACCTTTCAGTTGTTTGCTATCCACCAGTAACTGAGAGAAGAAGAAGAAGAAGAAGCTCGGGGCATTGTCATTGATTGTATTCCTGTGTGTGTCCCATGCTTGTTCCTCTTTGTTTTTGCCTCTGTTATATTTTATGTTTTATTAAACCACCAGCAACTCACAGCCTGCGTTTGGGTCTCCATTCCTGCCCTGCCTGGGCGGTCCATGACAGAATGATAATGCCAGTTTGGACCCAGCAGCTGTGAGTTTTCTTTTTTCCTCCTACCTGCTCTGCATTGTTGGTTCTACTGGAAGGAGAACCAGACTGACTGTGGCACTCTGAGGACACAGCAGGTATAGATTTTTGTGTGTTTGGACTGGGCAAGGTGGAGTGTTGGGCTGCCGAATTATTGGAGGACTTAATCTCGGGTGCTCGCGTTTCTCACACTCCAGAGGAAGCTTTGGAATATCTGGATGGTGCGGCGCAGGTAATAGAGGCATGCCCTAGCCTGTGGAACTATCTGGAACTCACAGGTCTCCTCGTCTCTGTTGTCAACTCACAACACACACTTTGCAGGCTGGAGAGAAGCTCCCCACCATTTGTACCTGAACTGATGAAGAAGTGTCCCCTGGTACAGACGTCTTCAACCTGTCGCCGTTCGCTAGTCCCGAGACGCCGTCCTCCAGCATCAGCCTCTGCTCTTCATCATGCCCCATCTGTACATGAGCCGATGATGGAGCATCCCCTGACTCCGGCGTCTTGTTTACCAAGCTGTGTGCCCATGTCCTCACCTCCTTCGCCGCCGCAGAGAATCACAGCAGCAGCCTCCTTGTCTCTTCAGAATTTGTCTTTGTTGGCTGTCCTGTCAACTCCTTCCTCCTCGTCTGCTGCTGCTATCCTCCTCTCCTCTATGGCATCACCGCCCGCTGCTGAGTGTCCTGCCGTCTCATCCTCAGCTTCGGCCGTCATAATGCATGTAGTGCTGGCTCTTCCATTTTCTACATTGGTGCCCTTGCCCCCTGCAGCCATCGAGAGGGATTCGCATGGTCCTTCAGCAGCAGCAACCACAACAGCACGGGAATTAAGGCAAGTGCCTTTTCATTCTCTAACACCTATAAATGAATTGTCTTGTCTTATTGCCGGTGATGGTGGTGGTGGTGGTGGGGGCTCAGCAACAGCCATCCACTTTGGCTGAGCTCTCACCTGCTGCATCCATTTCTCAACCCTCACCTGCATCTCCTGTGTCCTCCTCTGTTTTTTCTGGGTGTCCACCTATCCTGAGAGGGAGCCGTCTGACGATGGAGGGGCCTGTCATTCCGGAGATTCCTGTTCCGGCTCCACAGCTACATCTCAGATGGAAGAGGGGCACTCTTTACATTCCGAAACCTATGCTGACAATTGAATGTCCCTGGTTTCGACATCGTGGGACCCAGTGCCATCAGTAAGACGTTCCCTGGCCCCATTATACATGGCTAGGGTTCTGCCAGCTTCAGCTGCCACGTCTAGAGTTCCACCAGCTTCAGCCGCCATGTCTGGGGTTCTGCCAGTTCCTGCCGCCACGCATGAGGTTCCGCCCATCCCTGTCGTCAAGGCTGAAGTTTCTCCTGCCGTCACACCTGCTGCTTGGGCCGCAGCAGCACAGTCACCGGAGTCATGGTCAGCGGTGGAGCTTGAGTTAAGGCAAGTCCTCTTTTTTGTCTTTACAATGTCAGTATTAGAGATATCTTGCTTGGCTGGGAGAACCAGTTGCAGCTGCCATCTGCGCCTGAGTTTTTCCCTTCGGGCTCCACTGCTGCCAATGACAGTGACCCGTATTTGTTTCTTCCTCCCCATCTGAGTTGGCCTTTTCGGGGGTGGATTCCCAGGCAGCTGGACTTCAGATGCCCCAGCCTGAGTCACTTGGTTTCGTCGTTGGTCAGTAGTTTTAGACTGATGTCGTCGATGGTCAGCAGTCCTCTTTGTATGGCATCGCCGATGGTCAGCAGTCTTCTTCGTCTGGCTTCGCCGAGGGTCAGCAGTCCTCTTCGTCTGGCTTCACCAAGGATCAGCATATCCTCTTCGTCTGGCTTCGCCAAGGGTCAGCAGTCCTCTTCTTCTGACTTCGCCGAGGGTCAGCAGTCCTCTTCTTCTGACTTCGCCGAGGGTCAGCAGTCCTTTTCATCTGGCTTCGCGAAAGGTCAGCAGTCGTTTTTGTCTGGCTTTGCCAAAGGTTAGCAGTCCTCTTTGTCTGGTTTTGCCGCTGGTCAGCAGTCCTCTTTATCTGGTTTTGCCGCTGGTCAGCTGTCCTCGTCGCCTGGTCAGCTATCTTTATCGTCTGGTTTCCTTGCTGGTCAGCCATCTTTGTTGTCTGGTTTCCCCGCTGGTCAGCCGCCATTGCTGTTTGGGTTCACCGCTTGTCAGCAGTCATTGTCGGGTGTCAACACTCCTCAGCTTCTCGCCCACTGGATCCATGCTTCAGCCCCTGCAGTCCGTATAGGGCACGTTTTCAAGCTGCTGTCTCCAGGAGGAGACGCATCGTGCTCCACGGTCCGATGGCTCAGGGACGCTGGGAGGCCATCTGACAGATTGTGTTCTCTGGTTTGTTGAGTTTGGAATGCTCGGAGACCACCTGATAGACTATGCCTTCTGCTTGGGTGGCTCAGGGACTCTGGGAGGCACCCGACACATTTCAGCTTTTGATCTGGTGGTCTTGTGACTCCAGCAGACCACCTGAACTGCCTTATCTTCTCGCCCGGTGGTCCTAGGATATCTGTAGGCCACCTGATGTGTCTTGTTTTAAATTAAATTAAATTAAATTAAATTAAATTAAATACTAATTTTAATTTTAATTTTATTAAATATAAATTTGTTAACCTCTTAAAATTCTGTGGTGCACCGGCATGCCCGTCAGCCTCCCCCTCTGGTGGTCAAGATTTTTTCGAAGAAAATATTCAGTTTGGACATCAGACATTTCAAAGGCTGTAACTTGAAAGTGGTAAGAGTTAATGGCTTACTGTCAAATAGAAAGATGTAGAATATGATCCAAAGTTTGAGATATGAGTGAATTTACGCATCTAATTTGCATAATGCGATGGCAGCCGTATCAGATTACATAACTTGCGGTCAAAAGTGGACTTTGGACATATTTACACAAAGGATGGTTTTGTTTTTTTGTCTTCGTTTTTGTTTTTGTTTTTTGTTATCTTATCTTCAAAGTATATGACTAACTAACTAACTAACTAACTAACCTGCACTTATATAGCGCTTTTCTAGTCACAAAGACCACTCAAAGCGCTTTCACTAGTGCTAACCCTCTATTCTAAGGGCCTATAGGAAACAGATATCTAGGGACAATTTAGAACAGCCAATTAACCTAACATGCATGTCTTTGGATTGTGGGAGGAAACCGGAGCTCCCGGAGTAAACCCACGCAGCACAGGGAGAACATGCAAACTCCACACAGAAAGGTTCCAACCCCTGCCAGCCTGGGGATTCGAACCAGGAACCTTCTAGCTGTAAGGAAACAGTGCTAACCACTGCACCACTGTGCTGCCCATATGAACCAGAACATCAGTAGAATGTACACAAACCTATAAAAACCAGTCAGACCTACTGCTCGTCATGTCTTCATTCGTCAATTTTTGTCATCCACGGTCCTCATTTCACCTTCTGCCAGTCATTTTCGCTTTCTCTCTCACATCCAGAAACTGTCACATGTATGTTATGAGTTATTCCACCTCAATTTTGGTTACATTACGCCGCCGAAGCAGCGCTATTGTTCTCTGTTGTCACGTGCAACTCCGTCGATGGCAGATGAAAGTGTACACGCTCCAGACTGTCTTCTGCTGTTACAAAAGGTAAATATTTCCCATCAGAAGCTAAATAATCTCTTTTTAGAATCATAGTTGGCAAAATTTGGAGCAAACGCTTCCTCCGTGTGGAAATATATGTTGGAATGGAGCCTTTGTTTACATTATCTTCTTCGCATTACCAGAAATGATGTTTGTGATGGTTCGTTGGGTGAAGTTTTCCAGTCCTCCAGTGAAGCGCAGTAAGCTATACGTGTCTGACATCTTGTGATGTGAAATGCTTGGTACAACGGGGTTTTCTGTGCTTTTGGGACACATCACATGACAGGCGCAGAACTGTGCCAGGGGCAGCAGGTGACGTTGATGTCTTATGAAAGCAGAACATCAAAGGGTTAATCTCTGCTGAGCTAGAAATTTGTTTTGACCCACCTGGCCTGTACCGTCCCTGGTACGGCAATTTTTCTATTCTTGTTGGAGGAAGGGGGGTGGTGTGTTTTTTTTTTTCTTTTTGATGTTACGTTGAGGTATTTGGACTCCATCCCTTGAGTGAGGGGCTCTGTTATGATGCTGAGCACGGTGGAGAACCGTGCTCATGTTTTCAGTTATTTCTAGTTATTTTCTGTGCTTTTCTCACTTTAGTTTTACTAGTACATACCCACGCATACCCGTCCACACCCATAGAAACCAAGTATAAGCAAGTATTTCTGCATGCCCATTGCTGAAGGGTCTCCTCTTGTCTCAGACGGCTGTGTTGTTCACAGTCATGCCTGCGGCGTACTGCTGGAACCTGAGGTGTTTCATCTTCACGGCATCTTTTCTGACATGCAGCAGTTCTCCTTCTATTGCTCTCCATCTGGTGGGTCTTCTTCTTCTTCGTTCAGACCATTGGTTTAGGGATCATCATCATCATCATCATAGCAGTCTGTCGGGGGCGACAATGACTGTTTCATTTAGGTCTGACCAGATTCCTCCACACAGATCTGTCCTTCGTCCTCCGCTTCCAGGAACTCCTGACCTTGTTAGGAGTTGCTTTCTGACTGACCATTTCATGAAACTGCTTGCAAAGTATTTGAGCATAGGTGTGTCGTAATTCCAGTTCATGAGCAGGATCATGAAAATAGATCTGAGCAAAAAGTGGCTTTCGGCCCTGTTCAGGAGGGCCAGTGCATGCCCATAGAAACCAAGAAACCGGAGCACCCGGAGAAAATCAACGCTTTTACGCTGGCATTTTACACATTTGTAGGTTACACATTTTTACTGTATCAGCACCTCTTTAAAAACGACATTGCTGAGAAAGTGATGCTTTCACTTAGTTTCTTCATCTTGAGCAACAATACGAAGACCGCTTGATCTGGCAGCTGTGCTCGTGGCAATGTCGAATTGGCCATGGCTGCAGAAATCTGTTGTGCAGAAAACATGAATGCGCTGTAAAGACTGGCCCTGTGACTTATTCACCTTGCCAGGTTTGAGCCATATGACATCATAAAGACACATTAGTCTAGGCATCATGAGTAATGGTCTATATGACATCATAAAGACACATTGTGTCTATGTGCCATCATATAGACATCATATCTTTATGACGGCATCACGAGTCCTATGATGCCTGAGTTCATAGGACGTTCTATGATGATCAGGCAGAGATCATAGGCCGTCCTATGATGTCCTATAAATGTTACAGAAACACAGACACACACACAGATTTCTTTGCTTTAATAGAGTGATGATTATTATTGTATTTGAGTACGGCTTTGGCTGCATTATGTTATCTGAGTTTGCTCTTTGTTTCTGTTTGTCTTGAGTTGTCCTGTTATCATATCTTAGTTTGGTCATTAGAGTCTTTGTTTATTATTGTAATTATTATGTGTTTTTGGATGATCTTGTATTTTATATCTTCCTGTGTTTTTATTTGGGCCTTCTCCGCCTTCGCCTTAGTTCACCCCTTAAAGTTTTATATTAATCATTATTGTCATTCACTGTGATCTGGTCCTTTTTTTAGTGGGTTATCATCACTCTTTGTTCATTATCTATTTCATGATTTATCACTTATTCCGGTTTGTATTTTTATTTTGGCAGTCACCTTTGTTTACTTCCGTTTGCTCCTAGCTAGTTTCACGGTTTGTCCCAGCTGTTCATGATTCTAATTATTATTCTTGCTCTTGTTTAATCCACACCTGTTATCGTTTGTCTAATTTCTCCTTGTCCAATTTATGGGACGCCGTCCCGCAGCTCGGGGCGTGGTCATTGATTATATTCCTGCGTATGTCCCATGCTTGTTCCTCTTTGGTTTTGCCTCTGTTATAGTTTATGTTTTATTGAATCACCAGCAACTCACAGCCTGTGTTTGGGTCTCCATTCCTGCCCCGCCTGGGCGCGTCATGATAGCTGATATGTTGATTAATGTGCACTGTCCTAATTCAATAAATCAAATCAAATAAATCAAAAAATAGAAATTATACCATTTCTTTCTTTTTTAATTTTGCACAGTAACTTTGCATATGAAACCTACCATATGATGTATTGTACAAACAAGGCTTGAATCTTGGAATACTGGGCCAGTTGGGGTCCCACCCAGATGTCCTGTGTTTGGGCTTTTTACTGGTGTTATCCTTCTTTCCTTTCTCTCTTGCACCCTCTACCTGAACACTTTTCTATCCTTGGCTCTTCTCTTCTGTCTCGTCTTTCCCTCTCTGAGTGTTGTCTTTTTCAGGTTCTCTCTCTGTCTATGGTGGTATAGAAAGAGGCTAGAAAATACCCAGTGTTATGTTTTGTCATGCATGATTTTTTATGAATTACATAAATGACACAAATATGTATATTTTTTGTATTTAATTATAGTGTTTCTTTTTTCCATTGAGAAAGAGAAGGAAAGAGAAGGGAAAAAACATTCATAATAGTAATTAACTTACACATACTTAAACTAGAAAAGCACTCATACAGCGCGTACCTCCGCCAAGGCGCCTTCTGTTTCTCATGGATCACCTCCAAAATGTGATGGGTTTGTGTGTAGGCCTATAGCCACTTGTGGTGAAAATTGCATCAAAGTCTGTCCATCAGTTTTGGAGTATTGTTGCTAACACACTGTGAGAAGATAAGAGCCTTGGCTGAGGTATGCATTCTCAGATAATCACCAAAATATAATGGGTTCCTCTCTAGCCCAAGAACCACCTCTGGTGAAAATTTCATCCAAATCCATCCAGTAGTTTTTGTGTAATCCTGCTGCACAAATATAAACAAAGCCCTTGGTGGAGGTATGCACTCTCAGATCATCACCAAAATCTAATCATCTGTTCCCCATGCCATTACACATCTTTCCTGAAAATTTCATCAAAATCCGTTCATAACTTTTTGAGTTATGTTGGTAACAGTCAGACAGACAGACAGACAGACAAACCCCGGTAAAAACATTACCTCTTTGGCGGAGGAAATTATATGATCAGAGGTGGGTATAGTAGCCAGAAAGTCTACTCATGTAAAAGCAGTGTCATCTTATGAAATTAATAACTAAAAGTAGACACCCTAAAATTTCTAGTTAAGGTACAAAAAGAACCCACTTAAATAAAAGCTTGAGTAAAGACTTCAGTCTTGAAGGTTTGAGGTTCTTCTCCAAAATTTATAGGTTTACTTAAAGTTTTCTACTTTTCTCTGTAAATTTATCTAAATTTGAAACCATTTTCCTCAAATTTCCATCCATCCATCTTCTACCGCTTTTCCGGAGGTCCGGGTTGCGGAGGCAGCAATTCAAGCAGAGAAGCCCAGACATCCCTCTCCCCAGCCACCTGCTCCAGCTCTTCAGAGAGGATACCAAGGCGTTCCCAGACCAGCTGGGAGACATAGTCTCTCCACCGAGTCCTGGGTCTGCCCCGGGGTCTCCTCCCAGTGGGACGTGCCTGAAACACCTCAAGTGGGAGGCGTCCAGGAGGCATCCTAATCAGATGGCCATACCACCTCAACTGACTCTTTTCAATGTGGAGGAGCAGCGGTTCTACTCTGAGCCTCTCCCGGACGACTGAGCTCCTCACCCTATATCTGAGGGTGAGTCCAACAATCCTACGGAGAAAGCTCATTTCAGCTGCTTTTATCTGCGATCTTGTTCTTTCGGTCATTACCCATAGCTCGTGACCATAGGTGAGAGTAGGAACGTAGATTGACTGGTAAATCGACAGCTTTGCCTTAGAACTAAGCTCCCTCTTCACCACAACAGACCGGTACAACGTTCGCATCACTGCAGATGCTGCTCCAATCCGTCTGTCAGTTTCTTGCTCCATTTTCCCCTCACTCTTGAACAAGACCCCAAGATACTTAAACTTCTCCACTTGGGGCAGGAGCCTGTCCCCAACCCGGAGAGGACAATCCACTTTTTTCCGGCTGAGGACCATGGACTCAGACCTGGAGGTGCTGATTCTCATCCCAGCCGCTTCACACTCAGCGGCAAACTGTCCCAGCAAGAGCTGTAGGTCATTGTTGGATGAAGCCAACAGGACAGCATCATCTGCAAACAACAGAGATGAGATCCTGTGGTCACCAAGCATGACACCTTCCATTCCCTGGCTGCACCTAGAAATCCTGTCCATAAAAATTATGAACAGGATCGGTGACAAAGGGCAGCCCTGGCGGAGTCCAACTCTCACTGGGAATGACTCCGACCGAGTGTTGGCAATACGAACCAAACTCTCACAATGGTCGTACAGAGACCGAATAGCTCGTAACAACAAGCCCGATACCCCATACTCCCGAAGCACCCCCCACAAAAAACCACGAGGGATGCGGTCAAATGCCTTCTCCAAGTCGACAAAACACATGTAAACTGGATGGGCAAAGTCCCACGAACCCTCGAGAATTCTCGAGAGGGTAAAGAGCTGGTCTGATGTGCCATGGCCAGGACGAAAGCCACATTGCTCCTCCTGAATCCGAGGTTTCACCAACGGCCGGACTCTCCTCTCCAGTACCTTGGCATAGACCTTCCCAGGGAGGCTGAGGAGTGTGATCCCTCTAAAGTTGGAGCACACCCTCCGGTTCCCTTTTTTGAAGTGAGGAACCACCACCCCGGTTTGCTATGCCAAAGGCACTGCCCCCGACCTCCACGCAATGTTGCAGAGGTGTGTCAACCATGACAGCCCAACAACATCCAGGGCCTTGAGGTACTCAGGGCGAATCTCGTCCACCCCTGGGGCCCGGCCACCAAGGATATTTTTAACCACCTTGGCGACCTCAGCCCCTGTGATAGGCGAGTTATCCCCCTCGTCCCCAAACCCTGCTTCCTCTGTGGAAGGCGTATCAGTGGGACTGAGGAGATCTTCAAAGTATTCCTTCCACTGCCCGACGATATCCCCAGTGGAAGTCAACAGTGCCCCATCCACACCATACACAGTGTGGACAGGGAGCTGCTTTCCCCTCCTAAGCCGCCAGACAGTTTGCCAGAATCTCTTCGAGGCCGACCAAAAGTCTTGTTCCATGGCCTCACCAAACTCCTCCCATACCCGGGTTTTTGCTTCAGCAACCACCCGAGCTGCACTCCGCTTGGCCTGCCGGTACACCTCAGCTGCTTCGGGAGTCCCACAAGCCAACCAAGCTTGATAGGACTCCTTCTTCAGCTTAATGGCCCCCCTCACCACTGGTGTCCACCACTTGGTTCGGGAGTTGCCACCACGAGATGCACCGACCACCTTGCGGCTGCAGCTCTGGGCCACCGCTTCAACAACAGAGGTGGAGAACATGGCCCATTCAGACTCCATGTCTCCAGACTCCCTCGGAATGTGGTTGAAGTTCTTCCAGAGGTGGGAGTTAAAGATCTCCCGGACAGGGGCCTCAGCCAAACGTTCCCAGCACACCCTCACTATACGTTTGGGTCTACCAGGTCTGAATGGCTTCCTCCCCTGCCATCGGATCCAACTCACCACCAGGTGGTGATCAGTTGACAACTCTGCACCTCTCTTTACCCAGGTGTCCAAGACAAACGGTCGCAAGTCTGATGACACGATAACAAAATCGATCATCAACCTGCGACCTAGGGTGTCCTGGTGCCAGGTGCACATATGGACACCCTTATGCTTGAACATGGTGTTCGTTATGGACAAACTGTGGTTAGCACAGAAGTCCAATAACTGAACACCACTCGGGTTCAGATCGGGCAGGCCATTCCTCCCAATCACCCCCCTCCAGGTTTCACTGTCGTTGCCCACGTGCGTATTGAAGTCCCCCAGTAAATCCCCTAGTAGGTCAAAGGCGGAGACCTTGGCGGACTGATCCCAAGCTTTCTAAACTGGCTTCTAAACTGGCTTCCTCAAATTTGTAATTTCCTTTTGTAAAATTATGACTTTTCTTGTACATTTGAGAATTTATTAAACAGATGTGGACAAAATTGTTGGTACCCCTCTGTTAATGAAAGAAAAACCCACAATGGTCACAGAAATAACTTGAATCTGACAAAAGTGGTAATAAATGAAAAGTCTATGAAAATTAACCAATGATAATCAGACAATGCTTTTGAATTGTGGTTCAACAGAATTATTTTAAAAAACAAACTCATGAAACAGGCCTGGACAAAAATGATGGTACCCTTAACTTAATATTTTCTTGCACAACCTTTTGAGGCAATCACTGCAATCAAACGATTTCTGTAACTGTCAATGAAACTTCTGCACCTCTCAGTAGGTATTTTGGCCCACTCCTCATGAGCAAACTGCTCCACTTGTCTCAGGTTTGAAGGGTGCCTTCTCCAGACGGCATGTTTCAGCTCCTTCCACGGATGTTCAATAGGATTTAGATCAGGGCTCATAGAAGGCCACTTTAGAATAGTCCAATGTTTCGCTCTTAGCCATTCTTGGGTGTTTTTAGCTGTGTGTTTTGGGTCATTACCCTGTTGCAAGACCCATGACCTGCGACTGAGACCAAGCTGTCTGACACTGGGCAGCACATTTCTCTCTAGAATACCTTGATAGTCTTGAGATTTCATTGTACCCTGCACAGATTCAAGACACCCTGTGCCAGATGCAGCAAAGCAGCCCCAGAACATAACAGAACCTCCTCCATGTTTCACAGTAGGGACAGTGTTCTTTTCTTGGTATGCTTCATTTTTGCGTCTGTGAACATAGAACTGATGTGCCTTGCCAAAAAGTTGCAGTTTTGTCTCGTCTGTCCATAGGACATTCTCCCAGAAGCTTTGTGGCTTGTCAACATGCAGTTTGGCAAATTCCAGTCTGGCTTTTTTATGATTTGTTTTCAACAGTGGTGTCCTCCTTGGTCGTCTCCCATGAAGTCCACTTTGGCTCAAACAGCGACGGATAGTGCGATCTGACACTGATGTACCTTGACCTTGGAGTTCACCATGAATGTGTTTAGAGGTTGTTCTGGGCTCTTTTGTTACCATTCATATTATCCGTCTCCTCCTGCGGCCACGTCCAGGGAGGTTGGCTACAGTCCCGTGGATCTTAAATTTCTGAATAATATGTGCAACTGTAGTCACAGGAACATCAAGCTGCTTGGAGATGGTCTTATATAAGATAAGATAAGCCTTTATTAGTCCCACAATGGGGAAATTCCAGGATTGCAACAGCACAGGGATAGCAACACTCAGACCAACAATCAGAAGGCAAGAAAAAAACAAAAAAAAAGCAAGAGCAGCTAATATACATATGTACATATTACTACAAATATATATATATACATATATATATATATGTATATATAGATAGATAGATAGATATAGATATAGATATAGATATAGATATACACAGACACACAGTGCAGAGCATTGTAGGTGGATGGAATAAATATTGTTATGACCCGAGTGCCAGTCCTAATCGCGCTCGGGCTAAGTTCTGCTCGCTGCCGGCCTTGACAGCTGCGGGCTATATTCTGGCCTCACCGGGCTCTTATTGTGAAAGTGCTCAGTGGGGCTTCCGCCTGTCAAGGGCCGGTCAGCTGTTTGTCATTACCGTCGTTAGTGCTTCGCCCTTTTAAGCCCGGCACTGACGACGGTAAGACGCAGTAGTATCGTCTGACTTTTCTCGTCAAGTCTGGGTCTACGCCTCGTCGTGCTTGAGAGTGCCGTAGATCTTCATGTCAGGTTCGTTGTTATAGCTTTGTCACAGTTTAGCCTAAGTCTCGTCCATGTGTGTGTTTGCCCTATGGGGCTCATAGCTTTGTTGTGTCACGTCTGTGAATAAACAACATCTTAGCCAAACTCTCTGGTGAACTCTGTGGCGTCTCTTGGTGATCCGCGAGGATCATCACATGACAGTATACTCCTGCCTAGTCGCCTAAACGGAGGTGCCGCATCGGGACGCAGTTTCACCGGGAGTTTGTGCCATAACTGGACTGTTTGTTCTTCTCGTTTGGGTGTCAACGTCTGGAGAATGCCGTCATCCGGGGGCCGCAGTCGACGCCTGGGTAAGGAGCTAGCAAGCGCGTTGGAGTACGCCGACGGGGCGCTCCTCGCCACAACGTTCGATGACACCTCCAGTGACATACGCTGGCATCTGAACGTCGCTGAGGAGTATCTGGACAACCTTCCCCTCGAGTATGATGACCATCCGGAGGTAATATCGAGGTGGGAGGAACTCGCCGCTCAGCGCGAGGTTCTTCGTGGGCTGGAGGAGGAAGAGAGCGGGAAGCAGAGGAGGAGGCATCCTCGCTCCCCGCGTTGGTGTCCCGTTCCCGTCCCGGAGCAGGTCCAGGAGTACGCGCCGTCTGGGGGCCGACGAGGACGTCGGCGTAACGGCGCGGACAACCCTCAGCAGAATCCCCGGCTGGACTCGCTGCCGGCGTATCCCGTCAGTGAATCTCAGAGAGCGGCCCCACCTCGTTTTCCCAGGGGGCCCTCTGTCGCCATCCAGCGAGGAGAAGGAGGAACGACGTCCCCCACAGCAGGAACCATCTCTGCCCCAGGAGGAAGGCAAGTGCACGTTTGTTTGTCACATCTTAATAATGATCTGCCTTGTCTGACTCCTGGGGATGGAGTTCGGGGTTCGCAGCCCCCCGAGCTCCCTCCACCTGCTGTGGAAGAAATTATTAAACCTACTGCCTCTGTGTTCTCCCCCGTCGAGTGGTCCGCGATGCCAGGCCAGCGTCGTCGGACGAAGAGGTCCCCTGCGGTGCTGGAAAACCTGCATCCGGCCCTGCAGCCACGTCTTGGATGGAGGAGAGGAGCGGATCGCGGCCCGGAGCCTGAGCCGATGAAGAAGCGTCCCCAGGTCTCCTCGCCGGAGCGGTTTGAGCCAGTGGGTCAAGGGTTCCCTGCCTCCACGCCATACGGGTTGTCGGCGTGGATAGCAGCGTGGGAGGAACCTCAAGCTGCAGATGACATCGTGCCAGCTGCGGAGCCCGACGCAGCTGAGCCTGATCCAGCTGACGAGAGTCGCCCAGAACCTGGATCGTCGGAGTCCTGGGTGGCAACGGAACCCGAGTGCAGGCAAGTGCTCCCTCTTCTGTCTCTGTCCTCTGTTGAGCATTTTTGCCTGCCTCTCGGGGAGGCGAGTGAGGAGCAGCCGTCTGCTGCGCCCGAGCTCGTCTCGCTGGGTTCCGTTGCTACCGGTGATGCTGATCCCGGTTTTCCTGTCTCCGAGCTTTGTTTCAGTGTCGCCAACGTGGAACGGGTCGGTGTCACCGAGTTGGAGGTCCCAGGTTCGGGGGTGGAGTTCGTCAGCGGAGCTGCACCGGAGGCCCAATTGGGGCCCACCGCGGGGGCGGTTTCGGCCCAATCGGGGTCCAACGTGGGTGCACCGGGGGCCCAATCGGGGTCCACCGCGGAGGCGGTTTCGGCCCAATCGGGGTCGGACGTGGGTGCGTCGGAGGCCCAATCAGGGTCCACCGCGGGTGCGGAGCCGACCCAATCGGGGTCCAACGAGGGTGCACCGGAGGCTCGATCGGGGTCCACCACAGGTGCGGTTCTGGCCCAATCGGGGCCCAACGTGGGTGCAGCTGGGACCCAATCTGGGTCCAGCGGTGATGCAGCGCGGGCGTGGTCCATAGGCGGAGGAGGAGCTGCAGACCCTACTTCGCGGAGCGGATTCCTGGCTCGCCCTGCTCATCGATTCCCTCTGAGTCACCGCCCCTATTCATCATCGCCGGGGGCCATGAGGGTCCCTGTTCGCTCGCCCCGGTTCTCCCGAGTTTTGTTCTCGTCTAGGAGGCCGCTGCGGGTTGCTGATGCCTTGGACTGGTGGCTGAGGGACACGGGTCGGCCCCCGGAGAGACTGTTTCGCCGGTTCAGCGCCTCGGTTTGGCCACCCGACCTGTTGTGTGTGCCATGGGGCTACCTAGTTCGACCACCGGAGAAGCGGACGTGCGGGACTTTGGACTCTGGTGAGCCGCCTGGTCCGCCTCCTGTGACCACCGGTCAACATAAACTGTCGGGGGGTAGTGGTCCCTGGGTTTGTCTCAGTATTTGTGCTTTTTTTTCCTTGTCCTGGTTATTTTGTTTCTGGCGTTTCATGCCTTGCAGTAGCCTTGTTGGCATATGTATAGTCTGGGTTGAGCGGGTATGCTCTGTTTTTTTTGTGTTTCATGTATAGTCTGATATGAGCGAGTAGTGCTCTGTGTTTTTTGTTTCATGTATAGTCTGATATGAGCGAGTAATGCTGTTTTTGGTTTTTCATGTATAGTCTGGTATGAGCGAGTAATGCTCTGTTTTTGTTTTTTCATGTATAGTCTGGTATGAGCGAGTAATGCACTGTTTTTTGTTTCATGTATAGTCTGGTATGAGCGAGTATGCTCTGTTCTTGTATTTAATTTTTCTGACCCTGTAGTTCTGGTTTTTGTTTTCTTTCCCTTGTGCATTGTTAGTCTTGTCATTGTCCTGTATGGTTTTTTTTCTCTGTCTGTTTTGTTCCTGGGTTGGTTTCTCTCCCTCCGCACCTGTCCCCAGCCTCCCGCCCTGGGGGGGCGGGGAGGGGGGGCAGGGTGGTTCCTTGGGGCGTTTGGAGTCCGCCTGTGGAGGGAGGGTACTGTTATGACTGGAGCGCCAGTCCTGATCGCGCTCGGGCTAAGTTCTGCTCGCTGCCGGCCTTGACAGCTGCGGGCTATATTCTGGCCTCACCGGGCTCTTATTGTGAAAGTGCTCATGGGGGGGGGGGGGCTTCCGCCTGTCAAGGGCCGGTCAGCTGTTTGTCATTACCGTCGTTAGTGCTTCGCCCTTTTAAGCCCGGCACTGACTACGGTAAGACGCAGGAGTATCGTCTGACTTTTCTCGTCAAGTCTGGGTCTACGCCTCGTCGTGCTTGAAAGTGCCGTAGACCTTCATGTCAGGTTCGTTGTTATAGCTTTGTCACAGTTTAGCCTAAGTCTCGTCCATGTGTGTGTTTGCCCTATGGGGCTCATAGCTTTGTTGTGTCACGTCTGTGAATAAATAACATCTTAGCCAAACTCTCTGGTGAACTCTGTGGCGTCTCTTGGTGATCCGCGAGGATCACCACATGACAAATATATGAGTATATAAACACACAGTGCGGAGCATTGTAGCTAGATGGAATAAATATATATTTTTTTTTTTGTTACTTATTTGTACCCGTAGGTAGATTCGGTTTGCAGTCTGGTGACAAGCCACCGGCTGCTGGTCGCTGCGTGCGTGAGCGCCCTAAACCTACATGTTTTTGGTATGCGGGAGGAAACCGGAGAAATCCCGGAGTAAACCCGCGCAACACGGGGAGAACATGCAAACTCCACACAGCTCACTGTTGGTCGGGGGCTGGAATCGAACCCACGATCCCCGCGATCCCCCGGCCGAGGGTAAAACTGTGCTGCCACAGTGCTAAACCACTGCGCCACCGTGCAGCCACATATATGTAGATATATAAACACCCACAGTACGGAGCATTGCAGTTTATATCCTTTTCCTTTAACATGCTTGTCTATAATTTTCTTTCTAATCTCCTGAGACAACTCTCTCCTTTGCTTCCTCTGGTCCATGTTTAGTGTGGGACACACCATGTCACCAAACAGCACAGTGACTACTTGTCACCCTTTAAATAGGCCGACTGACTGATTACAAGTTTGTAGACACCTGCGATGTTAATTATAGGACACATCTTGGTTGAACATGTCCCTATGGTCACATTATTTTCAATCTTTTCTAGGGGTACCATCCTTTTTGTCCAGGCCTGTTTCATGAGTTTGTTTTTTTTTTTTTTTATTCTGTTGAACCACAATTCAAAAGTATTGTCTGATTTTCATTGGTTAATTTTCATAGAAATTTTATTTATTACCGCTTTTGTCAGATTCAGGTTATTTCTGTGACCATTGTGGGTTTTTCTTTCATTAACAGAGGGGTAGCAGGTGGTTGGATTGGTAAGTGTTAGGACATATCCATACGCCGGTGGGCCTGCACACTGTACCTCTGGGGCTCCAACCTGCTCCGAGATCCCTCACTGTTCTGTCCTGGAACTGCAAGGATCCAGTTAACGTGGTGCACCGCTAGAAGGCTACGTGAGAGTCTTGATGCATAGAGATGTAAAACCATCAGAGAGGACTTACGCACTCTGCCTCCTTTTCACTCCAAAGAGCTAGATGGCGGCTGCAGCTGGAAGCGAGAGACATGCAGAAGCAGGCAGACACAACACTATGCTACAGCACTACATACTAAGCACCCTGTGCTTTGGAGCACCACACCACACCTGCTGCCTTGTAGGTTGTGCCTCTGTAGGCAAAGGCTAGGAGAAGGTAACTCCAAAATCAAATCCACCTGCTGCCTTGTAGGTTGTGCCTCTTCAGGCAAAGGCCAGGAGTAGGTAACTCCGAATTCAAATCCATCTGCTCCCTTGCAGATTTGTCTCCACACCGGACAAAGGCTGCATCCATGCATGCCACTCATCTTGTGGCAACTTTTGCACCAGCTGGCATATGACATGCATTGGACGAGAGAGTGGGACTGGGAGTGCACAAACCTCTCTCACTTAAATCCATTCATGTGCAGGTCATCTTGCGAATCACATCACATCTATTATATCAAGTCCTGGGGTGACGGGCACGTGGCGACGGGAACAGGCACAGGATGATGCTGGAAGTTCTTAGCTACAAACCTGCACTTAGGCAGCTCATGTGTGATGGTCGTTTGTCGTATACTGGGGTAGATGCGGCACTCGTATCCTGCATGAGTGACAGAGCAGCCTTCTTCAGGGACAGCACTGCTCTCCCCAGATGGGGAAGGGTACTGAAAAGGGATCCTAAACATTGCTTACTCCACTAAGAACCTGCCAGGCTGCCGCACCTGACTGGTCATCCAATACTGTGGCCGAAGACCAACACGAAAACATCAAATGATCTTTGCCTCACGGAATGTCAGAACCCTTCTAGACTGCGACAACAGACCGGCAAGCCGTACTGCAATACTGGCAAAGATGATGGGGCAGTACAGCATTGATATTGCAGCCCTCAGTGAGACCAGACTTGCTGGTGAATCTAGTCTGGAGGAGGTTGGTACAGGCTACACCTTCTACTGGAGAGGCAAGCCAGAGGGAGAACCCAGAACTGGAGGTGTGGGCTTTGCAATACGAACATCTATTGCTCAGAAGCTCGACAGACTACCTACTGCCATCAGCGACAGAATTATGTGCATGCGTATTGGTCTCCACAAGGGACGCCACTTGACCATTCTCAGTGTATATGCTCCCACCATGACATATAGTGACGAGGAGAAGGAAGCTTTCTACAGTGACCTTGACCAAGCCATCAGGTCAACTCCTTCTAGCGATAAGCTCGTAGTCCTTGGAGACTTCAACACCCGGGTAGGCTGCGACAATGACGCCTGGAAAGGTGTTATTGGCAAACATGGTATAGGGAAGCTCAACTCAAATGGCCAGCTCCTTTTGGAAAAGTGCAGTGAGCACCAACTCACAATCACTAACACTCTCTTCCAGCAAGCCAACAAGTATAAGACAACCTGGATGCACCCTTGCTCAAAGCTGTGGCATCTCATAGACTACATCATCGTCAGACAGAGAGATGCCAGAGATGTCAAGCTTACCAGAGCCATGTGTGGAGCCGAATGCTGGTCTGACCACAGGCTGGTCAGAAGCAAGATGGCACTCCACATCAGGCCCAAGATACAAACCAGGAGAGTAAAACCACCAGCCAAACTTCAAGTCTCCTGCATTAAGGACTTCCATATCCAAGAGGATCTGCAGAGGAAACTTCAGGAAACCAACATACCTGAAAATTTCAAGGGTATGGAGGTCGAGGCAGCCTGGAAGCAGTTCAAGGATGCCATCTACTCTGCTAGTGCAGATGTCCTTGGATTCGTCAAACGCAGACACCAGGATTGGTTTGATGAAAATGACCTGGAAATCTCACAGCTTCTGCACACGATGCACAAAGCTCACAGGAGCTACATTGATGACAAATCATCACCAGCCAAAAGATCGACCTACTTGAATGCAAGGCACACCTTGCAGAGAAAACTCTGCCAGATGAAGGAGTCATGGTGGGACAGTAAAGCCACAGAGCTTCAGGAAACGGCTGATAAGCATAATAGTAAGCTCTTCCATGTAGGGCTGAGGGCGGTGTATGGTCCTAAGTCCTCTGGTAGCGCACCCATCCGATCATCTGACGGACATAAACTCCATACTGACAAATCGGAAATACTACAACGCTGGGCTGAACACTTCAACACCCTGCTCAATAGGCCATCATCAATGTGTGAGGAAACCCTGGACGCCATCCCCCAGAGGCAGATATTGGCCGAGCTGGACCTCCCTCCTTCACTGGATGAAGTTAAGCGTGCCATAAAACAGACATCCGCGGGAAAATCTCCAGGTGCCGACGGCATCCCTGCTGAGATTTTCAAAAACGGCGGTGTGCATCTGCAGAACAAACTCCTACAGTTATTTATACTCATCTGGCAGCATGGCACAGTCCCACAAGAGTTTAAGAATGCTTCTATTGTACATCTCTACAAGCGTAAAGGAGACCACTCTGTCTGTGATAACCACAGAGGTATTTCCCTCCTGTCAGTTGCCAGGAAAATATCGGCACACATTGTCCTCAACAGGATGATATGCTGTCTCACTGCTACGGTCTACCCAGAATCTCAATGTGGATTCAGACCTGGAAGAGGTACAGTGGACATGATCTTTGCAATGCGACAGATACAGGAGAAATGTAGGGAACAGAACATGGGCCTCTACATGGTGTTTGTCGATCTCACCAAGGCATTCGACGCGGTAAATAGACCTGGCCTGTGGAAGATACTTCACAAAGTTGGTTGCCCTGACAAGTTCATTTCCATCATAAGGTCTTTCCATGAGGGAATGCAAGCAAAAGTCCAAGGGAATGGAGATACCGCTGACCCATTTCCAGTGACAAATGGTACCAAGCAAGGCTGTGTCCTGGCCCCAACACTCTTCTCCATTGCCTTTTCTTTCATGCTCATGGAGGCTTTTCGCGACCTGGATAAAGGAGTGCACATCCAGTTTAGAACAGATGGCGGCCTATTCGATCTGAGACATTTACAAGCTCGGACGAAGACCATGTCCATGCTAGTCAAAGACCTTCTGTTCGCTGATGACTGTGCCTTAGTTGCACACACACTGGAAGATATTCAGCTCATCACTGACAAATTTGCCACGGCATCAGAGAAATATGGTTTTACCATCAGTATTAAGAAGACGGAGGTCATGTACCAGCCAGCCCCCGGAAAATGCCATGTTCACCCTGTGGTAACTATCAACAACAGCCCGCTCAAGTCCATAGAGTAGTAGTAGTAGATTAGTTTATTTGACAGGGACAGTGCAATAAACATAGACAATTAATCAAAGACAATCAATCTGATGTGTTGCACATAGAGTGTATAGCTATTAGCTAATTTGCAACTCTTGTCCCTGGATGGGCTTTAGAAAAAAGAATCAAGATAAAAATATACACAATAACCACATACATCAATGCAGAAAAATTATAAATACACAATTATAAATATTATAAATATTATAAATACACAAATATAACAGCCTGACTCACCTTTAACATAAATATTATAAATACACAAATATAACAGCCTGACTCACATTTAACACATATAACATAACTCACATTTGCCTATTTCAGGCCTTCCTCCCTCCGTCACTCACTATAAACAAACACATTTATTCCTTCCCTTCATTCACTCTCACTTTGCAGACAAATAATTCATACATAAGTACATTCTTGTTTATTTTTCAGCCAGTTTTTAACATTTTTAGTGAATGTTTTAAAGTCCGTTATTATTTTAATTTCATTTGGCATTGTGTTCCAGATGTGACTGCCCTTTATAGAGAAAGCTGTTTGTCCAAATGTGGTTCTGCGGTGGAATATTTTACAGTTATTGTTAACAGAACTCCTGGTGGCTCTGCTGCTGTCCTGTCTTTGGACGAAACCAGCAAGTGGCTCGGGTGCTGATTTATGGAAACATTTGAACGTTAATTTCAGAAGACAGAGGTCAATGAAGCTCTCAAAACTCAATAGGTTGTATTTTTTTAAAACATTACAGTGATGCCACCTAATGGGCTTTTTGTCCAAGATTTTTAGGGTTTGATTATATAATGAACCTATATGTCTTATTGTGGAAGGGGCTGCTTGAGCCCAGACTGTCAAACAGTATGATATATGAGAAAAAACCATAGAATGCATATACAGTGCAGCTGCTTCGTAAGGTATGTAATATCTAATTAATTTAAAGCAGTTCAGATTTTTTTTTACTGTTTTTGAAATTTTCTTTATATGAAGATTAAATTTGAGTTGAGGATCTAGTACAATGCCAAGGTATTTGAATTCTGTAGCTAAACTGATGTCATGATCATGTATATTAACTTTAAAATGTTGCAGGTTACATTTTTTGATTGAAAAGCACATTGAGACTGTTTTCTGAAGGTTCAGCAATAGATGGTTCTTGAGGAGCCACTCTTGGACATCAACCATACTTGTAGACAGTACATCTGCAGCCTGTGCTGGAGTCTTGGCAGCTGTGTAAATAACTGCATCATCTGCATAAAGTTGGCATGTTGCAGCTGAGCAGTGTAACGGCAAGTCATTAATAAAAATGCTGAAAAGTAAAGGACCAAGAATGGACCCTTGTGGGATACCCATGCGGTTGTTTAAAAATGAGGATTTATCCTGGTGAACTTTTACACACTGTTCTCTATTCTGGAGATAAGATGCAAACCATTCTAATGTATTTGGGGAGAAGTTAAAAGATACCATTTTGGATAAAAGCAAACTGTGGTTTACAGTATCGAAAGCCTTTTTGAGATCTAGAAAAACAGCTCCTACCACATTACCCCTGTCCAAGGACTGTTTGACGTTTTCAATAAGGCAACAATTTGCTGTTTCTGTTAAGTATCCTGGTCTAAAACCAAATTGATGTGGATGAAGAAGTTGACTGTCTTGTAAGTAGTCTATCAGCTGTGTAGCTACAACTTTTTCAAGAACCTTAGATAGGACTGGTAAGATAGAGATTGGGCGGTAATTGCATATATCGTCTTTACTGCCTGATTTATGAACTGGTATGACGACAGCTTTTTTCCAGCCAGATGGAAATGTACTAGACCTAATGGAGAGATTAATGAGATGAGTCAGTGGTTTGATTAATATTTTGCTGTGCATTTTGAGAAAGGAGGTGCTCATATTGTAGATATCACTAGTTTTTGAGTTTGACAGTGTTTTAACAATACCAGCAATTAACTTCTCATTTACCTCATCGATGTGAAAAGTATCTGTTGGGAGTATGGAATTTGTGTTGTTGAGCACATTTGGCAGCACAAAAATTTTTGTTAAGTCTTCCACAGAGCCCACAAAGTGTGAATTAAATTCATTTGCCAAAGTAGCCTTGTCACTGACGGTCTTGCCATTGATTCTAAGTTCCTTTACCCCCTTCTGATCGTTTTTTTTATTAGTTAAGTTATTTAAATGCCTCCATAGGGAACTGTTGCTACCCTTTGCATGATCTATCAGTTTATTGTAATAAGATATTTTTGATTTTCGCAGCTCATGTACCACTTTATTTCTTAAACTTTTGTACACAAGGTGATCATTTTGTAGTTTGGAGGTTAGTGATGTTTTCAGTGCATAGTCTCGCCTCTTCATAAGTTTTCTTATTTCATTATTTAACCATGGTAGGCTAATCTTCTGTTGTCTACTTTTAATTTGCTTTGAAAATTTTTCTATAGACTTTGTGATTGTTGCAGTTATAAAATTACAACAATCATCTACTTCACATGTTGCCATGAGCTGCTCCCAATTTTGATTCTCTAAGTAATGTTCAAACTCCTCATTTTTTGATTTGGGGATAATAAAATTTGATTTGTCAATATCGACTCCCCCAAAATACTGTAGTCGCTTTTTAGTAAGTTTCCTGACAGCAAGAACCATGTTATGATCTGAGAGACCAGTTACAAGATTATAGGTTCTGGTTATTCGTTCTGGTTTATTAGTAAATACCATGTCAATAAGTGTTCTGGATTGTTTGGTTATCCTGGTGGGTCCTTTGATGATTTGCTGGTAATTAAATTTAGTCATGAGGCTTTTCAGTTTTTGTTTGTCTTTTTTATCAGACCAGTTGATATTAAAGTCACCATGAATTATTGTTTCTCTGTTCTTCTCAAGTTGTTTAACCAGATCACTTAATTCATTATAAAAGGAAGAGTTGTGTGACGGTGGGTTGTACACTACTGCAATGTTGAAATTCATTACCGGAGAGAGACATACATTAACAGCTAAACATTCAAGTGAAGTATTCAAATCAACCAGTTGACATTTATATTTCTCTTTGATGTAAATTAAAACACCTCCTCCCCTCCCTACCTGCCTGTCTTTTCTAAAACACTGGTAGCCCACAATATCGATCATATTAGTGTCTATGTTACTGTGTAGCCAGCTTTCTGAGAGACAAAGGTAGTCCAGATTTGAGTCCAACAGCAACACCGAAATCTCATCTCTTTTGGGGATTATGCTCCGTATGTTTAAATGACCGCCGAGGATCCCCTTTGGTTTAGCCTTGGTGTCCCAAAGAACTCGTGCATGATTAACAGTTTGGAAAAATAAATGTTGTTTTTGCTTTTGTACAGCTCGGTTTTGTGCTAACCCAGTGGTCTGCTGTTTAATAGTGGCAGGTCCAGGGTTAAGGTGAATATCTCCTGCCAGAAGTAGCAGAACTAACAGAACTTTAACTGTATATCCTCTGCCATATTGTGATTTTTGCTTAACAGCCATGTTTGCCTTAATTTGGAAGTTTTTGCTCAGGGCTTTTAAAGACCACATAGAGTGTAGGGTGAGATGTCCAAGCCCAAATCCATACAGGTAAAACTTTTTAACTTCACCTTTGGTTGAGTTTGTCGGAAAATCCTTCTTGTTGCAGGTCCAGACACACAAAGACAAAACGAAGAGGAAGTAGAGAAGTAGAGAAGGCTTATTAGTGGTGCCCATCAGCCCACTTTTTAATCCGGTGGCAGCCATCTTCAGTTCTTCTTGGAAAGAAGGAAAAGGAAAATCTGTGGATAGTAAAATAAGTTTTGTTACCTCGGAAGCACCCTCTCTTATTTTGCAACCCTTGACGAAGAGATCAACCAGCGATTAGCCAAGGCAAGTGGTTCCTTTGGCATGCCTAGAGGGAGGTTGTGGGATGAACGTGGTATCAAGCTCCACACCAAGATTAAAGTGTTCAAGGCTGTCGTTCTTGCCTCCCTCCTGTATGGTTGTGAGACGTGGACACCATATCGCCGACATATCAAGCTTCTTGAACAGTTCCAACAGCGATGCCTGAGATCCATATGCAGTATCAAGTGGCAGGATAGAGTGACCAATACAGAGGTATTGAACAAATGCAAATTACCCAGCAGTGAAAGCCTGATCATCAAGGCCCAGCTGTGTTGGACTGGACATTTGGCCAGGATGGAGGACATTAGGATCCCAAAGGCAATGTTCTTCAGCCAACTGCAGCAAGGAAAGAGGTCAGTCAGCAGACCCCGTCTCCGTTATAAAGATATCTTCAAAGCTACCCTTAAATCCTGTGACATGGATATCAATTCCTGGCAACATAATGCCCAAGATCGACTCGCATGGCACCATCTGTGTATGCAGGGCGTCAAGCATTTTGAACAGTCCAGGACCATACACTTAACCGAGAAGAGAGCTCAAAGGAAGGCTTCAGCTATGCCAGCTTTCAGCAGTAATACAACTCTCATCTGCAGTGTCTGCAACAGAGTTTGTTTGTCCAAGATTGGACTCATCTCCCATCAGAAGACACGGTGAACTACACTTCGCAAGATACTCATGCATTGCCAGCGACGTGAGACTCCATCACCATCATCATCAACAGAGGGGTACCAACAATTCTGTCTACGTCTGTAAATTTGTGGATTATGTTATGGCTAATTTTTGTCTATTTTTAAAATAAAATAGCTTTTGTTTGTTTTTGTTTTTGTTTTTATAGAAATTTGAAACAGATTGTGATTAAATGTTCACTTTTGTTCCTCATACAATTTAAACTTTTGACCATAATTTTGCAGAGCCAGAACAGAACAATAATTTAAGTCTGATTTCAAAGAAATATAATTATTAATAAAATTATAATTTATGAAATAAATTAACTAAAATGACCAAAGATGCAGTTATTTCTGTTACAATATTTCTATATTTTTAGGTTTTTTTTAGAACTCTCCTCACCACCCAGACAACAGGAAAAACCTCCCTTATTTTGAAATCCAGTTGTTGGCAGGTTTAGTTTGTCTGAAGGCTGGATGATGTTGATGTATTTGAATCACAACTTCAAGAATTTTGGTCATTTTAACTTACCAGATACATAATAATGAACATAAATTAGTTAATACTGTAGTGGCTGGTGAAGTAAACCCTCAGCAATTCAGTCACCCTTGCCTTTCCCTCATTTAGCCTGCATATGAAACCTAACCACACCTGTCTGCTAAGCGACTTGTTATTGTTCCCGTTACCAGGGGGTTAAAACCACGATAAATGCCTCCACTGCTTACATACTCTTCTGCTTTTTTTCCTCATTAAAGTACTTAAATAAGCTTATGCTTCACTCTGACATGGAATCAGATTTGCCTCTCGGGCAGTGACGCTAGATAGATAGATCAGTTTACCAACTGGAATGGTCACACGGGTGATGCGTTCCAGAACTCCGACACGCGGGTGACTGTCACGTACATTGTTCACGTGCATGCTTGTGGAGCTCATTCCTTCATTTATGTCTTAGCGTGGCAGCTCAGGTCTCTGGCGTGGCATACCACCACGCAGAAATGTCTGAAAAGCTTGTTAGGCTATAAGTGAGTGATTTATTTTACAAATAACATCCAGAAGGGAAAAAAAAGGATATTGTACACAAAGACGCTGAGAAAGAGGGTTTTTTTGTGATACTAATATTATTGTGATTATATTATAAATCAGTTTTATTTGATGCTTTAAATAAATGTAGTTGGATATAATATCCAACTATATGAGATAAATCCACCTTATTCCTGGGGGTGCTGCTGTAGGAACGATATTGGGAGGAACTTCTGGTTTCGGCTGAAGTAGTGTTAAATCAGTCAGCAAAAGTGAAGTAGCTGGGGCATTTAAAATAGCGTTTTGAAAAGTTTTTCAAATTCATTTTAATGTATAGTCTACATACAAGGAGACGGATAACTAAGTAGACGGTTATGCTGTTTCATTCCATCTAGCTGCAATGCTCCACACTGGGTGTTTATATATTTACATGTTTATTCCATCTAGCTACAGTGCTCCGCACTGTGTGTGTTTATATATTTATATATTTATTCCATCTAGCTACGGTGCTCCGCACTGTGTGTGTTTATGTGTTTGTATATTTGTTCCATCTAGCTACAATACTCCACACTGTGTGTGTGTTTATATATTCATATATTTATTCCATCTAGCTACAACGCTCCACACTGTGTGTGTGTTTATATATTCACATACTTATTCCATCTATCTACAATGCTCCGCACTGTGTGTTTATATGTTCATATATTTATTCCATCTAGCTACAATGCTCCGCACTGTTTATATATCTATATATTTATTCCATCTAGCTGCAATGCTCCGCATCGTGTGTCTGTATATTTATGTTTATATGTACATATGTATACTCGCTGCTCTTGTTTTTTTCTTGCCTTCTGATTGTTGCTCTGAGTGTTGCTATCCCTGTGCTGTTGCAATCCTGGAATTTCCCCATTGTGGGACTAATAAAGGCTTATCTTATCTTATACGTGTTTTGCACTCAAGTGGAAGCTAATTTCAGCACTTGTAGTTTTTGTATTTTTTGAATGTTTTGGCATAGTTCTGGTGCTTGCTGCTGGTGTTCGTGGTTGTGCCATAGACTGTTTAAATGGAGGCTTCTCACCGGCAATGCGTAGATGATGCACTGAAAACGAAAAAGTACTGTTGGTGTGATCGGTGGTACAGACACAGGACAGACAGCAGCACCAGGTATGTTTTCACTTGTATGAATGTCACAGATCTGATGTTTATGTGTTACAGTGGGGCAAAAAAGTATTTAGTCAGCCACCAATTGTGCAAGTTCTCCCACTTAAAACATGAGAGAGGTCTCCAATTTTCATCATAGGTATACCTCAACTATGAGAGACAAAATGAGAAAAAAAAATCCAGAAAATCACATTGAAGGATTTTTAATGAATTAATTGGTAAATTCCTCGGTAAAATAAGTATTTGGTCACCTACAAACAAGCAAGATTTCTGGCTCTCACAGACCTGTAACCTCTTCTTTAAGAGGCTCCTCTGTCCTCCACTCGTTACCTGTATTAATGGCACCTGTTTGAACTCGTTATCAATATAAAAGACACCTGTCCACAATCTCAAACAGTCAGACTCCAAACTCCACTATGGCCAAGACCAAAGAGCTGTCAAAGGACACCAGAAACAAAACTGTAGACCTGCACCAGGCTGGGAAGACTGAATCTGCAATAGGTAAGCAGCTTGGTGTGAAGAACTCAACTGTGGGAGCAATTATTAGAAAATGGAAGGCATACAAGACCACTGATAATCTCCCTTGATCTGGGGCTCCACGCAAGATCTCACCCTGTAGGGTCAAAATGATCACGAGAACGGTGAGCAAAAATCCCAGAACCACATGGGGGGACCTAGTGAATGACCTGCAGAGAGCTGGGACCAAAGTAACAAAGGCTACCATCAGTAACACACTACGCCCTCAGGGACTCAAATCCTGCAGTGCCAGACGTGTCCCCCTGCTTAAGCCAGTACATGTCCAGGCCCGTCTGAAGTTTGCTAGAGAGCATTTGGATGATCCAGAAGAGGACTGGGAGAATGTCATATGGCCAGATGAAACCAAAATAGAACTTTTTGGTAAAAACTCAACTTGTCGTGTTTGGAGGAGAAAGAATGCTGAGTTGCATCCAAAGAACACCATACCTACTGTGAAGCATGGGAGTGGAGACATCATGCTTTGGGGCTGTTTTTCTGCAAAGGGACCAGGACGACTGATCCATGTAAAGGAAAGAATGAATGGGGCCATGTATCGTGAGATTTTGAGTGAAAACCTCCTTCCATCAGCAAGGGCATTGAAGATGAAACGTGGCTGGGTCTTACACCATGACAATGATCCCAAACACACCACCGGGGCAACGAAGGAGTGGCTTCGTAAAAAGCATTTCAAGGTCCTGGAGTGGCCTAGCCAGTCTCCAGAGCTCAACCCCATAGAAAATCTTTGGACGGAGTTGAAAGTCCGTGTTGCCCAGCGACAGCCCCAAAACATCACTGCTCTAGAGGAGATCTGCATGGAGGAATGGGCCAAAATGCCAGCAACAGTGTGTGAAAACCTTGTGAAAACTTACAGAAAACGTTTGACCTCTGTCATTGCCAAAAAAGGGTATATAACAAAGTATTGAGATGAACTTTTGTTATTGACCAAATACTTATTTTACCGAGGAATTTACCAATTAATTCATTAAAAATCCTTCAATGTGATTTTCTGGATTTTTTTTTTCTTATTTTGTCTCTCATAGTTGAAGTATACCTATGATGAAAATTGGAGACCTCTCTCATCTTTTAAGTGGGAGAACTTGCACAATTGGTGGCTGACTAAATACTTTTTTGCCCCACTGTATATATGTCACCAGAATGAAGGCTGCATGAAGTAAAATAATACATAAAAAATAGTAACAGTTTGTTTCCTAAGGCTTAACGATTTGAGAAAATATCAACTAGTTTTGGGGGGGTTTTTGCATTCATTGCACTGCCTTGGAACGATATGGACTAGCAGCTTCAGCATGCATTAATTTTTAAATAATCACAAAATATACATCAATAAAATTTTGAACAATTGTCAGAAAAGGTCTGTACGTGTTAAGTTAAATAACAAGCATTAATGGCATGACAGCAGCATGAGCATTTTAATTTCAGGGTAAAACGAGCAGCTGTAGCTGTCTGTATTTACCCTGACAATTAAACACCCAAGCACGGTGTTGTGGTTCTTTGTGGCTCAGTGACTAGATTCTACATCTGCTCTGAGGCAAATCTGATTATGTCCAACATCTTTTAATAAAATGCATTCGTCTTTATTGCTGTGGAGACTGTGATGTTGTGAGTGAGCCTTTATTGTGAAGTGCAGTGTAGTGGCGGTCACTTCCTCTTCTGCCACTGTACAGCCCTATAAATACCAGGGGGCATCCATTTTATGGCCTCATGCTGATTCCCCTGCCTGGTAGCTGTGTTGTGTGTCCAATATATTAATAAAGCTGAGTTCGCCTATTCACCTGGGCTCATCATTGCATAAAGGTATTTACAGACATAACCTTTTGGCGACGAGGACAAACTATGGAGGCGTGTATTACACCGCTTCGCCCCTTCCTGGAGCTCCCGAGCGAGCCACCTGTGCCCTAGCCAAGATGGTTTGCGGCTTTCCAAAATTACATTGTTGCGCTCGACTTGGGTGAGTTAAATAAGCTAAGAGCACATGCGCTCCTTGTACATAATTTGGGAATTGAGGGCCAGCATATCCTCCGCATACTCGGGGCTTCGGACTCGTTTGAGGACGTGGTCGAGTTACTAGCAAGCCATTTTCATACCCCGGATAGTGTGACTGTCTGGAGGATTTGGCTCCGACAGTGACATCAACGTGCGGGTGAGCCTGTCTGCCAGTTTGTCGCCGACTTGAGGCTGCTAGCTAGTGAGTGTCGTTTTGGGCCACTGAAGGAAGAAATATTATGTGACCAGCTGGCGGATCATACAAACAGTGCCGCTTTATGAGCTAGGCTACTCACGGCGCCAAGTGATTTAACATTAGCCAGGGCTGTCGAGCTAGCTCTCCAAATGGAGACCGCAGACAAGCTAGCTTCGAAGCTAAAGTGGGGTCAATTACAACAGCAGCTGGAGCCTACCGCCGTGGCATTAGTAGCGGACCCTGATAGCGAGGATAGCTTGGACGACGACGACGCGGAAACCAACGCTATCAGCCGAAGGTCTGCCCCGGGAAAACCCCTGTGCATGGGTTGTGGGTCTGCAAAGTACCAATACAAGGCTAGGGAATGCCCGGCTAGAGGGAAGTGTTGTGGCAAGCGTGGGCACTTGAACCATTATGCTAGAGTGTGCCGTGTGTTTGAGCCGGAGAACTCTTGGAAGAAATCACATCACCTGCCCCAGACAACTATCCACACGGTGTCCTCAAGTACCAACAGGTGTGCATTCTGCGCAGTGACACTGGACAGCGTGGAGGTGCTGCTGTTTCTCGACATGGGGGCAGAGAGGTCGTTGCTATTTTGGGCCATGGCGAGGAAGTTTTTCCCCACTACAGGATAAAAGCTGACCCAGTGCCACTTTATGGTTATGGAGGTCGCAAGCTGTGCATGGTTGGAATGTTGGAGTTAACTGTTGGGTACAAGTCAGCGACGATGGCTGACTTCACGGTTCACGTGGCGGCCCGAGGTGACAACATCATGGGCTGTGACTTGTTTTATGGACTGGGTTTTGCCATTAAAGACGACGCTGGGGAAGAATGGTCTGATTGTGGCCAGTGGAACCCTTTGGTTCCGGAGGTGGAGGATGATGCTATGTGGGATGAAGATCTACTGGGCACCACGGCGGTCAAGCAGGACCAGCCTCGCTCCGGCTCAATGCAGGAAGGTCCCAGTGCCGGCGCTCTGGGGATGGTAGGAGAGGGCACCTAGCGTGGCGGCGAGGCGCCTGCGTCGGTGAATGACGCCAATGTGCTAGGCCCAGATTCCTCCGGAGCTTGCCCACAGAGGGCTGGAGGATCTGCAGCTACGATGGCGACTGCTGCAATGGCGTTAGAAGAAGTCGGGGCCAGACCGACAGGCATGGAGAGACCGCGTGCCAAACAGCACCATTTTAGGCCAAGCAGAATCCCTCTTAGAGTTATGGACTTGATCTGGGCTTGAGAAGAGGAACGTCCACGGCAGATACGGGCCAAACGACAGCCAGCGGAACACCAGGGATGCCTGCAAATCGTGGCTAAGCTGGGCGCAGCTTATTTCCAGCTGTTGGATGGCTTGAGAAGGCACACAAACAAACTGCGGCGTGTCCTGGAGGAAGCTTCCGGTGGCGGGGCTGGATGAGAGAGTGAGGTGGCGATGAGAGGAGGCACTTTCGTCCATCAGGTCAGCTGTGACCCTGGTGGCATGCTGCTTCCAGGGGCGGGTCTGCTCAGGGGCTGCCCCACCCATTCACCTGCCCTCATCATTGCATAAAGGTATTTACAGACATAACAGAGACATTGATATAGCTCAGAGCTTTAATTTGTTTACAACATTAGCATCTTAGCAGCAGAGCTAACTAACAGAGCTATTGTCTGCCAGGCCACTTTTTAAGGTCATCTTCTCATCCCTCCATAGTCGTGGGAAGTGGTATGATTTTATTACTGTTTTTGAGGTGCAAAAGGCCGTATTTGCGCATTTGCAATGCAGAAGTCCTTGTTTTTTAACAAGGAAAAGTGTCCCGTTTCAGTGACAACCCCACTTTCTAAACTAGTACCAGAAGTTGCGCCCATAGTTCACGCAAGGCATCATGCGGACTAGGAATAAGGTGGATACTTAAAAAGAGGATTATTTATGGAGGAATCTGACAAAAAATATACATAATGTAATGATGCACAACAATTTGATGATTGGTAATAATCGTTGTTGAAGTTTATGTCATGAATAGACTGACATTTCTAGCAAGATAAATTTACACAAAAATTAAAGATATCTACAAATTTGCTATATTTGTATATATTTACACCACGTTCCAAATTATTATGCAAATAGGATTTTAGTGTCATAAACATTCAAATTTTTGTTTTTCAATTAAACTCACAGACACCTGTCATAATTAAAAGATAGCTGCTTAAGAAGGATGTGCCATATTATTAAGCATGCCACAGGTTTCAAGCAATATGGGAAAGAAAAAGGATCTCTCTGCTGCCAAAAGGTATCAAATAGTGCAATGCCTTGGACAAGATATGAAAATATTAGATAATTCACAAAAAAATTAAGCATGATCATCGTACTGTGAAGAAATTTGTGCCTGATTCAGAGCACAGAGGGGTTCGTGCAGATAAAGGCATAATGAAGAAGGTTTCTACCAGACAAATTCATCAGCTTAAGAGAGCAGCTGCTAAAATGCCATTACAAAGCTGCAAACAGGTATTTGAAGCTGCTGGTGCCTCTGGAGTCCCACGAACCTCAAGATGTAAGATCCTCCAGAGGCTTGCAGTTGTGCATAAACCTACTATTCGGCTACCCCTAACCAATGCTCACAAGCAGAAACAGTTGCAGTGGGCCCAGGAATAAGATAAGATAAGCCTTTATTAGTCCCACAACAGGGAAATTCCAGGATTGCAACAGCTCAGGGATAGCAACACTCAGAGCAACAATCAGAAGGCAAGAAAAAAAAGCAAGAGCAGCTAATATACATATGTACATATTACTATAAATATATATATATATACACACAGACACACAGTGCAGAGCATTGTAGCTGGATGGAATAAATATATGAGTATATAAACACACAGTGCGGAGCATTGTAGCTAGATGGAATAAATATGTAGATATATAAACACCCACAGTACAGAGCATTGCAGCTAGGTGGAATAAATATGTAAATATATAAACACACACAGTGCGGAGCAATGTAGCTAGATGGAATAATATGTAGATATAACCACTGCGCCACCGGCTGCACGGTGGCGCAGTGGTTAGCACTGCGGCAGCACAGTTTACCCTTGGCCGGGGGATTGTGGGGATCGTGGGATCGTGGGTTCGATCCCAGCCCCCGACCAACAGTGATCTGTGTGGAGTTTGCATGTTCGCCCCGTGTTGCGTGGGTTTACTCCGGGATTTCTCCGGTTTCCTCCCACATGCCAAAAACATGCATGTTAGGTTAATTGGCTGTTCTAAATTGTCCCTAGATATCTGTTTCCTATAGGCCCTTAGAATAGAGGGTTAGTATTAATGAAAGCGCTTTGAGTGGTCTTTGTGACTAGAAAAGCGCTATATAAGTGCAGGTTAGATATATAAACACACAGTGCGGAGCATTGTATCTAGATGGAATAAATATATAGTTATATAAATATAAACACACCCAGTGCGGAGCATTGTAGCTAGATGGAATAAATATGTAAATATATAAACACACACAGTGCAGAGCAATGTTGCTAGATGGGATGAAACAGCACAACCGTCTGCTTAGTTATCCTACATGGTATGATTATGTGCCCATACATATTCTCACCCTCGAATACACGAATACACGAAGACTAATTTTCAAAAAGTCGTGTTTACTGATGAGTGCCATGCAACTCTGGATGGTCCATATGGATGGAGTAGTGGATGGTTGGTGGATAGCCACCATGTCCCAACAAGGCTGCAATGTCAGCAAGGAGGTGGCGGAGTTATATTTTGGGCTAGAATCATGGAGAGAGAGATGGTAGGCCCCTTTAGGGTCCCTGAAGGTGTGAAAATGACCTTGGCAAAGTATATAGAGTTTCTGACTGACCACTTTCTTCCAAAAAAAGCTCAGCCTTATGGAGAGCTTAAAGTAGAACTGAACTAAACGGCATTGAACGGCACTGGGTGGTAGTACATACAATTATAAAGATAATTTATCATTGGCACCCCCTCCACAAATCCCGGAATCTTGGAGAAAATCGCGATTTTGAATTTCCCGCCCTGAAAAATCAGACAAATCCGCCGATTAACCGGAAGTGCAGCCGGAGTTCCGCGTGACGTCACGAGTGTGACACAGTCCTCCATGTTTACCATTGCGAGCACGTCGACACTGGTTGTTTTTGGTGCATTTTGTCGTGATAGTCGACTACAAAACACTTCCAACACCTGGGAAGATCTGTTCAGTGGCCAAGGAAAGCTGTCATGGCGACGAAAGAAAAGAAAGGGGGAGGAAAAGCGACCGGGAAGCGATGCATTTCTAGATATAGATATTACTGTATTCGCTACTTCGCGTTTCACCTTGCGCGCCCTCAGTGCATCGTGGATTTTTCAAAAATATTCATCAAAAATTCAAAATTGAGAAAAAATGGCACGAAAGTTGCCCGGGCGCTAGCAGAAGGCAGGGAGACTACATTAGAACATCGGGTATCAATACAGAGAGCCCGCACAACTCAAAATCCACCTCTCTGACCACCGCTCCACTCCTCTCTGCCCACCTCTTCACCGCTCGGGAATCTAACGAGCTGATTGGCCGAGACGTTTTACCTCGCAAGCTGATTGGCCGAGACGTTTTACCCAGCTTCTCTCCCTGCAGAGCGCCCATACCCAGCGAAGGAAGACCGCATTCATTGTTCTTTATCGCTCGTGTTGCTTAGTGGCACTTTTCGCTGTTCTCTTGTGCCTTTTTGTGCAAAATAGTGCTTGTGATGCCCTTGGGGGGGGGGGGGGTTACGCTACTTCGCGGTTTTTCACTTTTCGCGGTCGGTTCTGGTCCCCATTAAACGCGATAAGTGAGGGATCACGTATTTATAAATAGCACAGTCAAATGCAGAGGCCAGTTCTGTTCATGTGTATTGCCACTATAGTCTGTAGAAGTATTGTAATACATAGCCCAGTTTTTTGAATGAATGAATGAATTTATTTATTTCGGATAGTACAGTACAGGTTGAAAGAAACTGAATGATAAAACAACAAGGTCAAATTGAACAATGACTCATCTGATTATACAATTCAACATAAGTTATCCGAAATGGGTGATGGCTGAAGCCGCAGCTTATATTGCCCACCCATATTCCATCCAAGAATTCAAAAGAGAAAACAGGCAAGAGCGATTACAATTCAAAACAAAACTAAGACAAAATGTGACAGAGAAAAAAGAAAACTAAGCTACAACACAACACAGGCTGGATATGTTACAACTCGCCGCTCATTAGCGGCGCCAGCTGCGTGCACACCTGCGCCTCGTCAGCAGCGTGGGATATAAGCCACTCTGCCCTGGGCTTCGGCATGAAGCCGTCTGATTCCTTCAGCCCTCTTGCTGCAGAGGAACCCCCTCATCTCCCAGCAAGATCTACAGCGTAAGCATACCTACCTTTGCCTTTCCAGTCTCTCCCCTGGGCACAGGTGTATTCCCCGGCGGCGGACCTCGCCTCTGCATCGCCGTCTGCCAGCTGCTGTCACAGGTGCATCAGGTCGCTGTCTCCCGGGCTCGTCCTTGTGCACGCCTGCCACCTGCCACACTCCTGCATCCTCCTCTGTCTCGTCACCGATCCTGAATGCCTCCTCACTCTGAAAACTCTGGTGTTCTTGACTGCTGGAACTGCTATCATCTGCCATTGTTGTTTTGGTTAGGGATCACACTCGTGACGTCACGCAGCGTCGTCTGCACTACTTCCGGTTTGTTTGGCACTGCCAGCCAGAGGCAAAAGTTTATCGGCTTATAGCTTGGCCATCGCACGGCCTAAAAATTTCTTTTATGTGTTGAAAAATACAATAGGTAATAAGGAATTAATCTGCTATTCTACTTTTTGCGCCAAAAGGTGGGTTCAGTTCTACTTTAAGTTACGCCTCCTCTACTTCCACATTTGCTACCTTAATTAATTAGTATTCTGGTATCTTACCCGCAGGACATTTGAATATTTCTGCTGAAACACAATGAAGTATGTTTAGAGTAGGTAGTGTAAAAAATAATTTTGGACAGTTAGCAGAATCTTTTCAGTTAACCAACCCATAATCACAGAAGAAATACTATTTCTCAGCTTAACTTTTATTGACTCACGCAGGTAGCCAATAGGGCCGGGTCTCAGCAGCGCAACCTGTTCTACGACCCTGAACAAAGGAAGTCCCTCCTACATATAGATTCTGAGTTTGTGGGCGGTCCCATCCACTATTCCGACAAAACAAGTCCATTTGTCCATTCTAGTCTTTTTGGGTCCAAAATAGCTCCCTCATCCTTCCTCTTAGCTGCTCCAGATGTCCTCTTGCCTTTATGGCTTTTTATGGCTTCCACATCCTTCCATTCAGGGTCCAGATGTCTCCGTTTTATGGCTTTATGGCACTGTTTTAGTCCATTTATGGCATTCACCTCCTGTTTAAGACTCTTCAACCCTACGCAGCCCCCATGCCCACATGTGGATGCAGGAAACAGAGACTACAGATAATGTGGGTGTGCGTGTGTACGTGTGTGTGTAGAGCTAAAGCACTTTTTGGATGCGTGTGTGTGTGGGTATGTGTGTGAATGTATGTTTGTAGCTTGTGTTTGAGCCCTTTATGTACTATCTAACTAATTAATCTTCACTATTTATTTTATTCTGACAGTAGTCATGCCTTACATCATTTGAAAGATTAGAATTTTGTGTATTTGGTTATTCCAATGGATTTGAGATACAGTCATAACACTGAAATTAAATAGAGCATCAAACGAGCTAGCACAACATAGTAGCATAGCATCTACTCACCAATGAAGCTTTCTTAGAGTCTTGTAATTAATAATAGTCCAGCAAATATGGTCCAGTTTTATTGCAAAAGGTCCAATAGGTCAATTTAAGTAAGATTTATTGTTTGTCTAGATGAATAAAGGGGAAAACGCCCATAAAATCACAACACTGTTTGGAACCCAGCCAGCTAACTTCCTGCTTTTTTATTTATGTGGCATAAAAACTACATTTCCCATAGCGATAGTGACAGAAACGGAAGCCTACATGACAGTCTAGATTTGATTGATACCTCATTTAAAAATAATAATAATAATAATGGATTAGATTTATACAGTGCTTTACATGTCAAGTGACATCTCAAAGCACTTACAATGAGTCCATTATTCATTCACTCCAGGCAGACATTGGCGTATGAAACTGGCACTTAACTGTGAAGTGCAGTGCAGTGACATGCACTTCCCGTCACGTCACTGTACTGCCCTATATAAGAGATGGGCACCATCTTACTGCCTCTTTACGCCGGATGCCCACGCCAGGTGCCTGCCATAGTTCAATAAAGCTGTGTTCGCCAACCATCATCGTACCTCATCCTTCACCCAAGTATTTTGCATACATAACAAGTGATAAGCTACTGCTGTAGCCACAGCTGCCCTGGGGCAGACTGGCGGAAATGTGGCTGCCAATCCATGCCAACAGCCTCTCCAACCACTACCAAACATTTATACACATTCATACCCAGTGTCATGGACACTGGAGGCAAGGTGGGTAAAGTGTCTTGCCCAGAGACACAATGGCAGGATGGCTGGAGAGAGTGGGATTCGAACCGCCAACCCTCTGGTTATTGGACGACCTGCTCTACCTCCTGAGCCACTGCCGCCCACACTGGTTTTCACCAGTGTTGGGAGTAACAGGTTTCAAATAACACATTACTGTAACGCCACTACTTTTGCAGTAATGTGCTGTGTAACGAAATTACTGTTTAAAAATTCAGTAATATGTTAGTTACTGAAATTTGATCAGATGCGTTACTTGTTACTCATTTTATTAATATGAATAGATATGTTTAGCGCTGGATTTCAAGCACAGGTATGTATCTGGACAGTTTGTGACCCAGCAAGAATTAAACCGACTGATTGCCAGATATGTCATTCCAGACTGAAGACATGATATATACAGTCACTTTACATCAGACAGCTGAGATGTGATCCATTGAAGTTAAAACACATTTACTTGCTACCTGGATAAAGATTATTCAAACATGGATTTTGATTTCCAAAAGGAATTTGAGGGACTGGATCACGTCTCTGTCACAGCAGACATTTGGACTGTGGATAATGGACATTCTCTTTGGATCACTGCACATCGGATTAAATCCATAACATAAATGTAAGATAAACATGGACAGCTTTTTGCAGTGTGTTGCCAACTCTCACTCCAAAATGAGGAAATTACTGGCAATATCATGTTGATTTTTTTTCCATTTTTTTCCCATAATAAGAGCTCTCAAGGCAGGATAAAGCAGATTGGATATGTTCCAAAAGCTCTGTCTGAAACAGTCTGTTTTCAGCCTGGCATTAATAAGCCCATAATGTAATCCATTAATTAAATTATCTTACTTTGTGTACAAGATGATTTAAATATGCATTTAAAAGTAATATGAAAGTTACTTCTCCAAGTAACTAGTTACTTTAATCATGCAGTAATTGGTAAAGTAACTCAATTACTTTTGAAAAGAAGTAACTGGTAAGTGTAATTAGTTACTATTTTTTAGTAACTTCCCAGCGCTAGTTTTCACAGCCTTCAATACTTAATGAGTGCCTACTTAGCTTGAAGGACCAGCTAAAGCGAACAAAACGAGCCAATTGCAGTGGAGTATGCTGATTACGGATGTGTCGTGAAGCGTAGTGATACCTGATAGGGCTGGGTTTGTCTCACAAACACACTCTATAAAGCCCGTGTGTTTCCCATACGTAATGCTCGGTTGCTTCTACAAAGCTGAGTCACTTCTACCAACCTTGTGTGTAATGTTTATACTTTATTTACTCTGTGTCATTACCACTAACAGTGTATCTGGATATGGGGCAGGATAGCCCTGAGTTTCACCTTTCTTTAGAGTCAAAGATGGCACTTCTGTGTTGAAGCATTAAAAAGTTATAGACGTTTTTCCAAGGTGTGTAAGGTCAAACTGTGCCACATGGCACAATACACAAATACACTGAGTTAACATGTATTCTCGTTGCACGACTAAATTTGGTCTGAACACACCTTTACACATATTGTGAGGGTTACTTGAACCATGTCACCATAAACCATTCTGTGCTTCCGTTGATGCAATGTTCTTGTCATGAATCGCCCTTTTCAAGGGCTACAGAGGACACCAAATGCATGCTGTGAGTTTGCACATTTATTAACAAAAGAACGAACACAACACAAAACACTACACTTACATAAAATGAAGTGTTGAAGGGCGCAGGAGGAGAATGGGGCTCACGGCCAGCAGTAAAGAACAGCCTGGATGAAGCACTGGCTGAGGTGCTCGGACACGCCGGGAGGATAAGAGATGAGCCCCAGCTGGAGTCACACCAGAAGGGAAATGGGGCTCACGGCTGAGGAAAATGAAAAAAAGGATAAATATTACCTGGCCGGAGCGTACCCGTTCACCTCTGCGGAAAACCCAAGCTCGCTCAGAGTTTAACTGGTTCCTCAGAGGAGGCTAACAGTAGGACACAGCAATGGGGAAAATGTTGCCGTATACTTAAGAACGTGAATGGGACAATAGATTAATGAATGGCAGGTGTGGGTACATGAAAAAGGAAATGACCAAAACAAGAAGTGACAGCTGTGCAGCCCACGAAACAGAGTTTGACAGCCGGAAGCTGCACGGCACTGTCAAAATAAAAGCACAGACTGGAAACTAAATAATAATACAAGAATAAGACAACACAACCCCAAAAGAAGTAAATAATACCATAATACAAAATGACACACAATAACTAGACAAGATTATAAGGACAACACTAAGAATACAAACAACCCATAAATAAACAGAGACCAATTACCACAGACAAAATACCTGCACATAAACAAAAGAAGCAAACAAACAGAAAATGACTAAACTTAAACTGGAGACTGAGCACGGTACCCCACCGTGCTCAGGATTATGGCAGTTCTCTCTCCAGTGCTTTAGTTTATCCCAGGCGATGAGAGGCATCTGGATGCACCTCCACAGGTACTCCTGGCCTGACGCTGAACAATGTTATAAGATAAGATAAGCCTTTATTAGTCCCACAACAGGGAAATTCCAGGATTGCAACAGCACAGGGATAGATAGACACAATACTGACGCACTCTACAAGAAGGGACAGCGCAGGCTGTTCCTGCTGAGGAGACTCAGGTCTTTTGGTGTACAAGGAGCGCTGCTGAAGACATTCTATGACACGGTGGTGGCATCAGCCATCACTTTTGGAGTGGTCTGCTGGGGCAGTGGCATTACAGCAGCCGATAGGAAGAGACTGAACAAACTGATTAAGAAAGCTAGCTCTGTCCTGGGGCAGCGCCTTGATCCGGTGGAGGAGATAGGAGAGAGAAGGACGGTGGCTAAACTGTCATCTCTGCTGGAGTCCGAGTTCCACCCTATGCAGGACGTACTGAATGCACTGAGGAGCTCATTTAGCAGCAGACTACATCATCCTAGGTGCACAACCGAGAGGTTTCGTAGGTCCTTCCTACCAACGGCTGTCAGACTGTACAACCTAAGCAGGGCTGCTCGCAGAGATAGCAAAAAGACGTAACAAACCAATAGTTTTTAGATGCAATAGACTTACACAATGGTCCCCTCCGGCATACAATTAGGAAAATACCGGTCGCTATGGAGGGTGAGAATATGTATGGGCACATAATCATACCATGTAGGATAACTAAGTAGAGGGTTATGCTGTTTCATCCCATCTAGCAACAATGCTCTGCACTGTGTGTGTTTATACAGAATATTTACATATTTATTCCATCTAGCTACAATGCTCAGCACTGGGTGTGTTCATATTTATATATCTATATATTTATTCCATCTAGCTACAATGCTCCGCACTGTGCGTGTTTATATACTTACATATTTATTCCACCTAGCTGCAATGCTCCGTACTGTGGGTGTTTATATATTTACATATTTATTCCATCTAGCTACAATGCTCTGCACTGTGTGTTTATATATTCATATATTTATTCCATCCAGCTACAATGCTCTGCACTGTGTGTCTGTGTGTGTGTGTATATATATATTTTATAGTAATATGTACATATGTATATTAGCTGCTCTTAGTTGCTTGTTTTTTTTTTTTCTTGCCTTCTGATTGTTGCTCTGAGTGTTGCTATCCCTGTGCTGTTGCAATCCTGGAATTTCCCCGTTGTGGGACTAATAAAGGCTTATCTTATCTTATCTTATAGCAACACTCAGAGCAACAATCAGAAGGCAAGAAAAAAAAAAAAAAAACAAGCAAGCAAGAGCGGCTAATATACATATGTACATATTACTATAAAATATACTGTATATATACACACACACACACACACACACAGTGCAGAGCATTGTAGCTGGATGGAATAAATATATGAATATATGAACACACAGTGCAGAGCATTGTAGCTAGATGGAATAAATATGTAAATATATAAACACCCACAGTACGGAGCATTGCAGCTAGGTGGAATAAATATGCAAGTATATAAACACACACAGTGCGGAGCATTGCAGCTAGATGGAATAATATGTAGATATATAAAAACACAGTGCGGAGCATTGTAGCTAGATGGAATAAATATATAGATATATAAATATAAACACACCCAGTGCTGAGCATTGTAGCTAGATGGAATAAATATGTAAATATATAAACACACACAGTGCAGAGCATTGTTGCTAGATGGGATGAAACAGCATAACCATCTACTTAGTTATCCTACATGGTATGATTATGTGCCCATACATATTCTCACCCTCCATAGCGACCGGTATGTTCCTAGTTGTATGTCGGAGGGGACCATTGTGTAAGTCTATTGCATCTTTTGCATTCAAAAAACTATTAGTTTGTTACATCTTTTTGCTATCTCTGCGAGCAGCCCTGCTTAGGTTGTACAGTCTGACAGCCGTTGGTAGGAAGGACCTACGAAACCTCTCGGTTGTGCACCTGGGATGATGTAGTCTGCTGCTAAATGAGCTCCTCAGTGCATCCAGTATGTCCTGCATAGGGTGGAACTCGGACTCCAGCAGAGATGACAGTTTAGCCCCCGTCCTCCTCTCTCCTATCTCCTCCATCGGATCAAGGCGCTGCCCCAGGACAGAGCTAGCTTTCTTAATCAGTTTGTTCAGTCTCTTCCTATTGGCTGCAGTAATGCCACTGCCCCAGCAGACCACTCCAAAAGTGATGGCTGATGCCACCACCGTGTCATAGAATGACTTCAGCAGCGCCCCTTGTACACCAAAAGACCTGAGTCTCCTCAGCAGGAACAGCCTGCGCTGTCCCTTCTTGTAGAGTGCGTCAGTATTGTGTGACCAGTCTAGTTTATTGTTCAGATGAACACCCAGGTACTTATAGGATGTCACCATCTCGATGTCTGTTCCCTGTATATTTACTGGTGCTGTGAGGGGCTGCCCATGCCTGCGGCAGTCCACCACCAGCTCCTTAGTTTTCCTCGCGTTGATCTGGAGGCAGTTCCGATGGCACCAGTCCACGAAGTCCTGGATAAGCCCTCTGTACTCAGCTTCATCTCCATTGGAGATGAGGCCAACGATCGCAGAGTCATCAGAGAACTTCTGTAGATGGCAGTGTGTTGTGTTGTGTGAGAAGTCCGCAGTATAAAGAGTGAACAGGAAGGGAGCCAGCACCGTTCCCTGGGGGGCTCCCGTGCTACTGATGATCGTGTCGGACACACAGTCCCGGGTTCTCACAAACTGAGGCCGGTTCGTGAGGTAGTCCAGGATCCATGATGACAGGTGCTGGTCCACCCCTGCGCGCAGCAGCTTGTCCTTCAGGATCATCGGTTGGATGGTGTTGAAAGCACTGGAGAAGTCAAAGAACATGATCCTCACCATATTCCCGGGCTTCTCCAGGTGGGACAGAGAACGGTGAAGGAGGAAGATCACCGCATCCTCCACCCCAATGCCATGCTGGTAGGCGAACTGGAGTGGATCCATCGCTGGTTCCACCAGGGGGCGGAGGTGAGCAAGGAGCAGTCTCTCCAGGGTCTTCATCAAGTGGGACGTCAAGGCCACCGGTCTGTAGCTGTTCAGGTCTTTGGGGTGGGAAGTTTTTGGTACAGGTACCACACAAGATGTTTTCCACAGCTGTGGTACCCTCCCCAGTTTCAGGCTCATGTTGAAGATATACGTCACAATCCCACACAGCTGGTCTGCACAGGACTTGAGGAGCTTTGCACTGATGCCGTCCGGTCCCGGCGCCTTCCTCGCTTTGATCTTCCTCAGCTCCGTCCTCACCTGGGTCCTGGTCAGGGTCAGGATGGGGGGCTGTGTGTTGGGAGTGGGGGGGTGTTGGTGGAGTGGGGAGTGGGCAGCAGGACTTGATTTCTTTAGAGGCAGCAGTGGTTGTTGTGCAGACAGGGGGGAGGGCGGTTGGTCAAATCTATTGAAAAACAGATTCAGGTTGTTCGCCCACTCCCTGCCCCCCGTGGCCTGGGGGGAGGTATTCTGGAGCCCCGAGATGGTTTTGAGGTTTCTCCAGACCCCGCTGATGTCGCTCTGTTGCAGCTTGTCCTCCATCTTCTCCCTGAAGCTGTCCTTGCCTTCTCTGATCTTTCTCCTCAGCTCCCTCTGTACGGACTTCAGCATCTCCCTGTTCCCCGACCTGAAGATCCTCTTCTTCTCTCTCAGAAGTGTTTTTATCTCAGGGTTGGTCCAGGGTTTGTTGTTTGAGTGACGCCGTATGGTCTTGGTGGGAACGGATTTGTCCACACAGAAGCTGAGGTAGCCCGTGAAGGTGTGAATGAGGCCATCGATGTCCTCACCATGTGGATCGCAGAGCTGCTTCCAGGCGGTGGCTTCAAAACAGTCCTTTAGAGTGTCCATTGTCTCCTCAGACCATAACTCCACAGTGTGCATGGCCGGAGGTTGTCTGTGCACTAGGGGTTTGTACACCGGCCGGAGATGAACCAAGTTGTGATCCGATCTCCCGAGTGGGGGGAGTTGTGATGAGGTGTACGCCTCCTTAGTGTTTGCGTAGAATAAATCCAGTGTTTTATTGTCTCTAGTGTGGCATGTGACATACTGGGTGAACGTGGGTAGAATGGGAGATAGTGAAACATGGTTGAAATCGCCTGAGATGAGGAGAAGAGCATCTGGGTGTTCTGTCTGCAGCCTGCTGGTTACTGAATGGATGACGTCACGCGCTGTCCCAGCGTTCGCCGTCGGATTTGCATAAACAGCAATGCAGATCACGTGTGAGTGTTCTCTCGGGAGATATGTAGGCCTCATGCTAACAGCTAGCAACTCAATGTCTTTGCTGCAGTGTCGTTGTTTAACAGTGATATGTCCCGGTCTGCACCAGTTGTTGTTAACATACATTATCACTCCCCCGCCCCTTGCTTTGCCACTGTCTGGTGTTCGGTCAGCTCGTATCATGTGAAAACCCTCCAGCTCAATGTTAGCATCTGCTGCTAGTTCAGTTAGCCACGTCTCAGTAAACAAAAGGAGAGAGCACTCCCGGTATGTGCTATCATAACGGGAGATAGCCGCTAGCTCATCTACCTTTCCCAGTATCGACCGTACATTTCCCATGACAACAGATGGAAGGGAGGGTCTGTACCTACCTGTTATGTGTGTGTATGTGTGAGTGCCTGGATGTGCTGCAGCCTGCAGTGCATCAGAGCAGAGACCCGATGAAATTGTCTGTGGAGCATCAAAGACTCCTAATGTTCACAAGTCATATTAAAAGAGTCCGTGTCAAGTCGGAGTCAAAAATGTTGAAGTCTGAAGTCATGTTTGTAGCAACTGGAGTCATAGTCTCTCACTCAAGTCCCCATCTCTGAAACCGAATTAAGTGTAGTGCTTTAATCTTGAAAAATAATGTTCTGTAATGCAGAATAACAACTTCTTGAAAATTCCTAGTGAAGAGGAAAAATGGCTGTTACTTTTGAAAGGCAAAATATGTGGTCAGGAAATGTTTGCAGGAAAAGTGGATTCACAATAACAATATACTTGACTGATTTAGAAACAATAAAGCAGTCAGGTGAATATTTCATTAATGATCTAATGCCTTATGATCATTTGCAAATGCATAACTGACTCATGAGTTTCCCACTCTGCGTAATTGTAGACTCATGAGAGTTTCCCACTGCTAATCACTGTACAGCAAGGCCATAGCAACAACATGAGCTGAAAAACCTTTTCATTCTTGACCTGAACCTTCACCTAATGCTAAAGCTTCTTTCATTTTTAGATTTTAGTTCAGAGCAAAATTGCAGAATGTAAATCTTTTTGACATTTCTCTAAAAGGATGGAGAGTTAACAGCAATAAATTAAAGTGACAAACTTCCCACTAGATTTTACAGTACACTTCAATCTTTTAAATATTAGAATGTGTATTTTTATTTTTTTAGATGAATATACATTTTGTCCACCAAAGAAATCCCACTGTCTAAAATAGAAATGTAAAACATCAACATAAAGGCTGGACTGTTGTGCTGCTCATTAAGATTGGAATTTTTTTTTTTTTTTGTTACTTATTTGTACCCGTAGGTAGACTTGGTTTGCAGTCTGGTGACAAGCCACCAGCTGCTGGTCGCTGCATGCGCGAGCGCCCTAAACCTACATGTTTTGGTGTGCGGGAGGAAACCGGAGAAATCCCGGAGTAAACCCACGCAACACGGGGAGAACATGCAAACTCCACACAGCTCACTGTTGGTCGGGGGCTGGGATTGAACCCACGATCTCATGATCCCCGCGATCCCCCGGCCGAGGGTAAAACTGTGCTGCCACAGTGCTAAACCACTGCGCCACCATGCAGCCACGGAATGGATGCAAAGAGGCTTTTTTTTACTTTTCTGAACAAGTCAGGTTTCCATGCAAATGCTTTTATTTAATTATTTTGTGTGGTGACAATAAGATCAAGGATTAGCTCTATGTTTACCTCCGCCAAGGAGGTTATGTGATCATCGGCGTTGGTTTGTCTGTCTGTCTGTCTGTTTGTTTGTCTGTTTGTTAGCAAGATAACTCAAAAACCTATGGACGGATTTTCATGAAATTTTCACAGATTGTCAGAAATGGGGTATGCTACAGATGATTACATTTTGGTGGTGATCCGGATCACCGTCCAGAAGAAAACCGCCATTATGGAAAATGCCATTTTCGTGAATAACCACTGAACCACTAATCCTATCATTGTCAATCCAATTGCTAGTCATATGTTTTCATGGTCAAGGAATCTGAAAACGTACACACAAACACTGTATGGGGAGAACTGTGGCCGCCATTACGGAAAATGTCATTTTCGTGAATAACTACTGAACCACTAATCCTATCATTGTCAATCCAATTGCTAGTCATATGTTTTCATGGTCAAGGAATCTGAAAACGTACACACAAACACTGTATGGGGAGAACTGTGGCGCTTGGCAGAGGTCTGCGCTCTCCGAGTGCTTTTCTAGTTTCATTATTAATTGCACTTAGTGGGAAAGAGTCAGTGACATGACCTGCAGGTGCATCTCAGTAAATGAGAATATCATTGAAAAGTTAATTTACGCATTTCAGTAATACAATTCAAAAAGTGTAAGTAATATATTATATAGATTCATTATACAGAGAGTGATATATTCCAAGTGTTTATTTCTTTTAATTTTGATGAATATGGCTTACAGCTCATGAAAACTAGAAATTCAGTTTCTCAAAAAATTAGAATTTTTTAAAATTATTTTTAATGAAAATGTTGGTCAACTGAAAAGTATGTCCATGTACATGCTCAATCAGTCCCCCCAGGATTTCATGGGATGTTTTTATGATTGTTACGGCCCAAAAGACCTGAATTCATGGGAGCTTTTTTTTTTTTAAAGTTGTAATAAAAGTTGTGATGTTTTTAGTGTTTTTTGCACTAAAAGTTGTGGAAAAATTAAATTTCCTATTACAGTGATTTGTAAATTAAGCAGAAACTTCTGCTATATAGAAAAACTCTTTTGTGCAACAGCAAATACAGACTTTAACACAATATCCATTGCAACAGCTAAGTTGCACTAAATACATGTTAAAGAGTAGAGATTTGGAAATTATTAGCAGTACCTTCATTTGAAAACTCCCTACAGTCCCCAACCATTCGGTACTGAGTAGAGAGGAAAAAATAAATAATGTATTCTGATTATGATTGCTCTGTATCGTCTATTGGAGTCTGTGTTTTCTGAAAAAAATTACAGACAATATTCTCTCTTTCCTGTGCCTAACTCCAACCTGTCTATCTGCTGCACATTGGTCTTAACACACATGTCACGAGCTGAACTGGCTTGGCTTTCCCCGGCTCGGCCTCAATCTCTCTGTGGGTTTTGGTTTTACTGTTTATGTGCATTTTGTGTAATTTGTACTTATTCCATATACATAGCCATTCCCTGACCGGCAGCTGTTAGTCAGCCTCGGTGACCTACTTTCTCCCATGCTGCTGACAGTCTATTGGTCCAACCACGCCCCCTCGCTCTCCTTCTGTTTCCATCAGCTGTTCCCTGCCCCGGTAATTATCTTTCCCACGCATCGCCCAAGTGTGCCCAATTTGTGTGGCCAGCGGTGTTTGTATTTAAGTGGCTCTTCGCTAGACAAACACCACTGCACCATTGTACGGGTTAGACGGTTATTCTTCACCGTCTGACTGTCACGTCCTGAAGGATCTTTTTGTGTTTGTGCTCACTGTCAGCCTTGGACTACTCGGACTGCTCCTGCACGGTGAGTAAGAGCTTTTCTGCGTTTCTGTTTGCAGTTGTGCTGCTATGCTTGTCTATAGCGTTTTCCCATTGCAGCACAACTGCTACGCGTGGGCACTGCTGCCCGGCTCTTCTCCCGTGCCATCCGAGCGTCCTTGAGAACTCCAAATTTACACGAGCATTTTGTCTTGCCAGTTTTTGTGGCCACGGTGCACAGTGGTCTGCCTGCTGTATGCCATATGTGTCAGCCTTTATGTGCACATCTGTTTCATTTCTGTAAGTTGTTACTTTTTGAACTGTTTATGTCAATAAATGTGTGTTTGGTAAACCCTGTGCGTAAATCCTCATCCATCCTTCTCTTCCTCCGTGCGCTGTGGAAAAGCACACGGGGAAGTTTATGACAGAATGGTCCAGCCCGTAAGAAGGATTTAGCGGGTTCACCCACACATCATTTTCCTTTTTTTTCCATTGCAAACTACTTTTTCTTTCTGGACTAACCTGTGTTGGAGTACGTCATGCCCTGGTCTCGCCGAGGAAGAGGAACGGCAGTGGGGTTCCCCATGGTGGAGGAGGAATGGGCTGCAGAGTTCATCCAGGACTTCGTAAATGATGCCCTCACCGCCCGGGGCCCAAAGTAGACGCTGGAAAACCTGGACGGAGCAGTAGGCATCTTGGAGGCGCATCCCAGGTTATGGAGCTACCCACAGTACGCTGACCTGCTCTCCATAGTCTGCTCGCTCCAGCGTTCTTTCCCTGGTCTGGCATTCCCCGCGACGCTGAGACAGAGGTCCATTTACCCGCAAACCAGCAACCTCCGTGATGCTTTGCTCGACCCTCTACTCGCTCCAGCACAGTCTGCTCTGGAACACAAAGGACAGCGCTGTCCCGCAAGGAGACGCCAGGAGAAGCCTCCCTCTTCAGCAGCGGCCATCATTGTTTCAGCTGCGGTGAGGTCCGCCGAATTCACCCCAGGCCCGTCTACCTCCGTCGTCAGGGAGACGGCTCCTCCAATAGTCTTCGGAGGGGTCCACGTCATCGCTGGTACGAAGATGGATGAGTGTCTGCCACTTGCAGCTGTGGATGTCATCAACTGGGATGACAGGCAAGTATTTTTTCATTCTAAATCATTCATTAACATTGAATCTTGCCTGTCTTCCAAGGGAGAGGCCCAGTATCAGCAGTCCACTGGGTCCTCTCCTCCAGCTGCAATTAATGATTGTTTCCTTCCCTCGCTGTGTCTCTTTCTCGAATTCCTGAAGGTCTGCCGGTCCAATAACCGAGCCACCACACGATGGAGGAAGTTAAGGCCCTGGATGATCCTGCCCAGGAGCCCGCACGTAGGCGTTTCCCCACGGTCACACCGGCGGACGAGGAGTGGGCGAACCTGCTCGCTGTAGTCAACCGTAGGGTCAAGGAGGAGCGCCATGAGAGGGAGGTCCGAGGATGCACTTCCCCAGCTGTGAGGGTTCCACCTCCTACGCCTGCCCAGCCCCCAGATTCGCCTTCAGACGAGGAGTGGGCTAATCCGCTCGCTGTAGTCAACAGCCGGGTCGAGAAGGAGCGCCATGAGAAGGAGGTCCGAGGACGCACTTCCCCGTCTGTGAGGGTTCCTCCCCCTGTGCCTGCTCTACTCCCGGACTCTCCTTCAGACGAGGAGTGGGCAAATCTGCTCGCTGCAGTCAACAGCCAGGTCGAGGAGGAGCGTCAGAGGACCAGGACTGCAACCACCATCACGCCTGCTGCGGGGACCGCCGCAGCAGAGCCATCCCCCAGACCAGACCCCCAGCCGACTGGACCAGACCGTCATATTCGACAGTGTCGGAGTCCTGGACGGCGGTAGAGCTCAAGCACAGGTAAGTTATCTCTCCTGTAGTTCAATTGCCCATGATTGAGAGATCTTGTCTGGCTTTTGGGGAGGAGAGTCGGGTGCGGCTCTTGGCCACACCTGGGCTCCCCTCGCCGGGCTCTGCCGCTGCTGGCGACCCTAACCTTTCCTTCTCTCCCATGCTTGTTGAGCCCCTCACTAGGGTCGCCGGAGAGGAGCTGCCATCACTGGGGTTGTCTACAGACGACGACGAGAGGTTGGCGTCCCAGAGGAGGTCGACGGGGGCATAGCACCGGGTGCGATGACGGAGGCTACGCACCCCAAATTGCCGGAGTCCTGGATGGCGGTGGAGCCCGAGTTCAGGCAAGTGTGTTCCATTGTGTCAATTCCGCATATGTCAAAGTCACACTGCCGGACTCATGGCGAGGAGGGCCCGGGGCAGCTCGTAGTAGCCCTCGGGGCCGCATCACCAGGCTCTGCCGCTGCCAGTAACTCTGACCCAGTCTCTTTTTCTCTCCCTCTGGGGTCAGAGCCCTCTTCCAGGGTTGCCGGAGAGCAGCTTATGTCACCGGATGGCCGCCGAGGATTGGGATCCAGCGCCAGGTGGCATTAGGAGCACCACCTTCCTCACTGGGGAGGCCACCGCAGGAGCAATGAGGCTCCCGATGGGGGTCACCGCTGGTGCAACAGTGCTCCAACCGGAGCCCATCGCAGGTGCAGCCACATCCCAGACTGGGACCATTGTGGGTGCAGCTCTGGCCCAATCGGGGCCCACCACGGGTGCTGCAGAGACGCTGCCGGAGGTCGCCGAGGGTCTGGCTCTGCCGAAGGAGGACGTCGCTGCTCCAGCCCCTCCTGCCAAGGTCGTCAGGGCTCCCCCCATTGATCGCCTCCTCAGCCTGGTGCTCCTGCAGGTTGGCCCACTCACCATGGGTGCAGCCACGTCCCAGACCGGGACCGTCGTGGGTGCAGCTCTGGCCCAATCAGGGTCCACCCCAGGTGCAGCGGAGCTGGCCCAGTCGGGGTTCCACCACGGGTGCAGTTGCGGACCACTCTGAGGACACCGTGGTCCCCTTATCCCTACCTGACGCCGTGGAGGTCCCCTTTCCTTGGTCCAGTTACCCACCAGTGAGCCTTCCAGTGGGCAGGCCGCCTCCTGCTTCACCCCTTCGGTCCTGGTGGCTAAACTACGCTGGCCGGCCGCCAGAAGAATTGACTCCCCGGGTCAGGTGGCTCATGTTTTCCGGCAGTCCACCGGACCTTCTGCTGGGCCTGGGACTCTGGGTGGCCTCCTGAGCCCCAACGCCCGTGGACTTGGGGGGGGTTAATTGTGGGCCCTGGGCGGGGCATTGTGTTCCCTCCTTCCTGTTCCCTCTACCTCCCACCCAGGTTTGTGTTGATTGTTGGCTTTCCCGGCTTGGCTTTCCCCAGCTCAGCCTCGATCTCTCTGTGGGTTTTGGTTTTACTGTTTATGTGTATTTTGTGTAGTTTGTACTTATTCCATATCCATAGCCACTCCCTGACCGGCAGCTGTTAGTCAGTCTCGGTGACCTACTTTCTCCCATGCTGCTGACAGTCTGTTGGTCCAACCACGCTCCCTTGCTCTCCCTCTGGCTCCATCAGCTGTTCCCTGCCCTGGTAATTATCTTTCCTGAGCCTCGCCCAGGTGTGCCCAATTTGTGTGGCCAGCGGTGTTTGTATTTAAGCGGCTCTTCGCTAGACAAACACCGCTGGACCATTGTATGGGTTAGACAGTTATTCTTCGCCATCTGACTGTCACGTCCTTAAGGATCTTTTTGTGTTTGTGCTCACTGTCAGCCTTGGACGACTCGGACTGCTCCTGCACGGTGAGTAAGAGCTTTTCTGCATTTCTGTTTGCAGTTGTGCTGCTACGCTTGTCTGTAGCATTTTCCCTTTGCAGCACAACTGCTACGCTCGGACACTGCTGCCCGGCTCTTCTCCCATGCCATTCGAGCGTCCTTGAGAACTTCAAATTTACACGAGCATTTTGTCTTGTCAGTTTTTGTGGCCACGGTGCACAGTGGTCTGCCTGCTGTATGCTATTTATGTCAGCCTTTATGTGCACATCTGTTTCATTTCTGTAAGTCGTTACTTTTTGAACTGTTTATGTCAATAAATGTGTGTTTGGTAAACCCTGTGCGTAAATCCTCATCCATCCTTCTCTCCCTCCATGCGCTGTGGAAAAGCGCATGGGGAAGTTTATGACAACACACACTTGTCTCTTCAGACACTCATCTTTCATTTACAGCGGGACGGCATGGGGGGGGGGAGCTTTTGTCTGTCCAGACCGGAGATCCACAGCTTTAAAGCTCATTGACCAGATGTAGCATTGATTTATCTCTAAAGATGTGTAAAATGTTCAAACACTGGCTATAGTGTTAGATTTACTCTTGTATTTGTGGTTTTATGGAGTCTCTTCTCACGCGCGCTCCCACGACAGGGTGCTTTTGGGGCAGGCGGATGTTTTTCAACACAAACTGTACATGCAGTCAGGACAAAGACGTGGCGAGACATCCACCGGCAGGCTGGAGGAGACGGAAGAAGGGACGGAGTTGGAAACCTCACAGGTAAGTGTTGTTTTTTTTTTAAACCACACACTCTGATGTGTTCCGTTAATACTCTCTGTAAACACGGAAGTGAATGCGGTGCAGTGATGCATTTGGTTGGTTAGACTGAGCATTTGAGCACCAGTCAGAGACAAATTTGACTGGTGAAAATGGCAGAAGTTGATGAAGATTGGCCAAAATTGCGGAGATTGCTTGCGCTGATTGGCTGATTTTGCATCAATTGACGCGATCACAACATCGCAAAATCCTGGAGGGACTGATTCAATATTTGGTCAGAGATTTTTGCATGAATACTGCATCAAAGCAGCATGGCTTGGATGTGTTCAGCTTGTGGCACTGCTGAGGTGTTATGGAAGCTCAGGATGCTTTGATAGAATTTTAGAGCTCTTCATGCTTCCATCTGCTGACAAGCTTTATGGAGATTTGGCTGATGGCTGATTTCATTTTCCAGCAGGACTTGGCACCTGTCCACACTTCCAAATGTACCAATACCTGGTTTAATGTCCATGGTATCACTGTGCTTGATTGGCCAGCAAAGTCGCCTGACCTAAACCCCATAAAGAATCTATGGTGTATTGTCAAGAGGAAGATGAGAGACACCTGGCCCAACAATGCAGATGGTCTGAAGGCCGCTATCAAAGCAACCTGGGCTTCCATAACACCTCAGCAGTACCACAGGCTGATCACCTACATGCAACATGTGATGCCGTAATTCATTCAAAAGGAACCCTGATCAAGTATTGAGTGCCTACATGGACATACTTTTCAGTTCGTGAACATTTCGATTAAAAATATTTTTTACACTGATCTTATGTAATATTCCAATTTTTTGAGAAACTTAGTTTTGGGTTTTCATTAGCTGCAACCCATAATTATCAAAATTAAAAGAAATAAAGTCTTGAAATATACCACTATGTGTGTAATGAATCTATATGAGTTTAATTTTTTGAATTAAATTATTGAAAAAAATAACTTTTCGGTGATATTCTAATTTATTGAGATGCATCTGTATATATGGTGTACACTTTTAACACCTCTTCATGTATTCAGGCTCAGCAGTTCTACCGAGTGCTTCACAAAGCTGCCACTCAGTATGTTGGCATGTCACCCAGGTCAACTTGACCCTTCACTTGCCCTAGGCCAGACACCTGGAGGGACAAGTAATCAGACCACCAAAAGTGCCATATAGGGAACAAACTACTGTTCATCTGAGCTGCATCATGTGAATTTTTCTAATTTTTCAGTCTTTCTGGATTTTTTTTTTAACTCATTAAAAGTTAAAAAAAAAAGTGTAAAAACGATCAAAATGTTTTATTGGAGAAAAAGTAAAAGCACTTGTATTCATTAACAGACCACTAATTTAAGGTGGGATTTACTGCAGCTAACTGCTGTAGCTCTGAGGCCCATGTGTAATTTTAATTAACCCCATAACAAGCTGAGTCACTTGCTGAGATTACAGTAATGTTTGTTTTGTTCCTATGCTTGAGCCAATTAAAATGATAAACTCTGACCTGGAAGGTATTGTGCTGTAATCAAATTTAGTGTATTTATAACTAGAGTGTGAAACATGTACATTATGTTACAATACCTTATTATTACATAAATTAATTACTAACTGTGGCTACAGATGATGGGGTAGAATTGGGTCTTTATTAAGTTCGGTAACTTAATCATATATTTCTCTGGTTTATACTTAGATTAAATATTGAACACAAATTGCACCCAGTGCACCTACAGTATTTGTGTGTATCTGTGATGGTATAGAGCAGTGTTTTTCAACATTTTTTGAGCCAAGGAACGCTTTTTACATTGAAAAAAATCTCACAGGACCCCACCAACCAAAAATGTATAAAAATTACACATTGTAGCTTATTACAGCACAAGTAATGACAATTTAGTCTTGTAATTAGTTTATACTCACTTGGTGTCAAACGTGGGCCTGTTTAGCTGAACACAAAGCTGATATCCTGGCAAGAACTGAAGAAAGGCAAAGGGGTGTTTTGTTTCAAGATGATGTTTTGTAGTGATCCATGTTTGGGCACATTCACACTCTGTCAATTTAATAATGCTGTTATCACCTGACTCTTCCCAGCTCTGCTGAATACCACTGCTTGCATCTAATCAGCAGCTGTGTATATACTGGATACCAGTCTATTTTCTGTTCTCATCCTGGGACTGTCAGACTGCTCTCCATGCTGTCCACCAGTGGCTGATTTCCAAGTGTGCTCTCTTGGACAATGTGCTTCTCCTCTCCTCCTGGTATCTATAAACCAACCTTTATTTCTGCCACACAATTCCTCACATCTCAGGACCATTACCTAGATCCTTCAGAGGTGGGATCTGTAAACCCGTGAATGGACTAATCTAGCTTTGGTGGCAGATCGCCACACCAACCTCTTCCTCTTCACAACAACTGTAAGTCTTGTGTAAATTCACCATCAACTTCACCTGAAAATCCCTGGGCCCAGGGTATTCTCATATCCCACCTGCAGCCGATTTAGAAAACGCACCATCTTCACTGGAACAGAAGCTGGAGCTGAAGAAGCCCAGGAATGATTCATTTGGTATCACACCTGTAAAAGTAAGCTATAATTACTGCCCACTGTTTAAACTGACGATACTCACCACCCAGCACCTGCCACTCCAGTCTCACCTTTAATAAAAACTGTACATGATGCTTCACAATGTTGTCTGTGTCTGAATCTTTCCTCAAATATTTATGCATCACTGGTTTTCATCTAGTCACATCCTAAGAAGGTCATTAACCTCTATAAAACACATGAAGAGGAGGAAGAAGAAGGGAGCCACGATTAGCACTTTTATACCACCACCTACTGACATGGAAGAGCCACTACAGATGACCATATTTTCGACCAGTTAGGAAGTGAAATTACACAATTTCCTGAGGACCCCCTGAGGTCCTGGGATCCCTGATTGAATAACAGGGGTACAGACTATAGTATTTTTAATGGTGAGTTTGTGAATCTTTTACAATAGGAAAATTCAGTTTGTAGTTAGATTTATGACTTTAATATCTTGACTTTTCCTAAAACACTTTTCTCAAAGTCCCAAACATGGGTTTTGGTATAAAGGCATGTGAAATCAGAGTATCATTAAATTACCTCTCTTAAGATCCCTTCAAAAGCAAAACTCAACCAATGGCCACAGTTCTCCCTTGCAGTATTAAAGACTTTGTGTCTTTTGGCAAAACTTAAAATTAATTGCTGGGCTTTGGGTTTGATAAGAATTATCAGTGACCCTGTTTACATGGTCACGAGTAAACCAATTACAATCAACTTTCTGAAGTTACCTGATTATTCAAACTGTCATGTAAACCGTAATCCGATTATCTTTATTGGTTTACTCCAGTTATCGGTTTACTTGTGACCATGTAAACAGGGTTCATCAGTGTCATTCTTGCATTTCCAGTGAGCAAGTCTTTGAATGGGTAATATTCTGAATATATAGAAGTATTTCTGAACTCCTACGCTTATGCAAATCCTCAAGCTCCCCTTGGTTCTCTAAACAAAACCTCTTAGCAGTTGTGCTAAAAGAAGCTGAGACCACTGGTTGGCTCCAACCCGGTCTCAGTAAAAAACATATCTAAAGCGTTTTCCCACCCCTCTAAAAACGTACATGTCAATGATGGAACAGTCAGCTCACGTGCAGTAACCACACCACATGGGAAAACTCACTCGACACTGAGAGACAAGTTTATGTAATTTATTAATTTCAAAACGTGGAGCACAGTTATGGAAATCGTCACCCGCCAGAGTAGCACAGGCCTGCGGAGAGAGAGACGGGAGCGATTAATATGAGGAGGGAGGAAGGGAAGTGGAAAGACAAATCTGCCACTTACGCGAGTGGAGCAGAGAGCCCGACAGAGAAGCCCAGCAGGGTGAAGCTGGTAGAAGGTAGGGTAGGATGGAGCTGGGGAAGTCTGACCAGGTGGAGACAGGTTGCTGAAGAAGAACGAGGAGGATAGAACAGGTAAGCGCACAGCAATCCCCGTAGATGGACCCCGCTGATGGCAGCGACCTGTGGAAAGAAGAGCAGAGAGGAATTCAGCTCGAATCATGTCTGAGATTAATTTCACAATACTTGTGCGTTTTGCCGGTATTGTACCCAAACGAGCCAGCGCTGAAGCCTCCAATTGAAGGTCTTTTATACGCTGGCGGTGAAGGAGCGGCAGGTGCGTCTAATCACGCAGGTGTGATGATGGCAATAGAGTCAGCAAACAGAAAGGAGGGGGCGAGCGCTCACCTGAATATGACAGTACATTTCCACGTTAAATAAAAAAAATAGCGTGGCTCGCCTTGCCTGACTTACTTTGTCTCCAAACTGCTCAGCCTGAGCTGTCCCTCTAATATACTCATTTCTAATCTTATCCCTCCTAGTCACTCCCAATGAGAATCTTAGCATTTTGAACTCTGCCACCTCCAGCTCCACTCAGTGTTTAAATGACTCCCACAGTCGTTTAAACAATAGCAGCAAATGGTCCACATTTGCCTTATGTTGACACAAATAATAATAAAAATAACTTTGTAAACTTCACCACTACCTATTTGACCCCAGAAGCATAGCTGCAGATGCTAGTTACAAGTTTCATGACCCAACTGTTATTTATTGTTAGGTTACAGGGCAGACAAAACCAACAGCTCTGCCCATGTTTTGACAGTGACGTGGGAAAAAAACTGAATTAAAACTGAGTGAAAAGGTTTTGAACACTGACCTTCAAGCCTTCGGTTCATTGATTAAAGCAATTCTTTTCCCATTTTCGTCATCACCAAGCAAAGATTCCATTAATGATGAATCGTTTGTTGCTTTCTCTGAAGGAAGCTCTATATGTATTTACTGAAAGTGCACATATAGTATCTTTCTGCTTACATCCAAAAAGTTTGTGCAAGTACTGAAATACTCATGCAAATACTGAGAACATCTACTTACTTGCTACTTAACTATTCAACTGAGAAGCATGTTTTCTGCTTCATATGCTGTTAAAAAATAGTTTAAATCTTTCAAAGCACATGAGACAGCTGCTTTCATTATTTGGCATTCAAATGTGTTCTGTTCTCAGTCTAGCTATTAAAATAGATGATGGGAAGAAAATTGAAGACATTATCTTTAGTTTGCTATATGATACATGCATTTAATGAGTGGAATTGCAAATAATCTTGAGGATATGCTAAGAAACACTTTTCAAACAAGGCCATATTTTAAAAGACCAACAAATGCAATATCACCCACACCAAGACAACCATGGATTCTCTTCTGTGAAAATGAGTCCAGCTGATATTTGTAGTACAGTCTGACCTTATCTACAAAGAGCACTGGGGATTTAAAAAACTCTGAGACTGATTTTCATTCACATCCATACCACTAGAATTAATATGAGGTTTTTAAGATGCTGTGTAGTTGACACTGCTGATAAACCTTTGACAGTTGATCTGATATTTTCACTCCCCAATTATTATGTTAAACCCCCATCAAATCACTAATAAATCACACATTATCTTGTTAAAAAAATAAAAACTCAAATTTCATAAGTAGTACAGGAAAAATGTTTAATGATTGAGGGATGTAGATTTTTTTTTTTTTGCCAATAATGATTAGGTATGGATGTGAGAGTGAAGGGTTGTCTGTCTCTCTGTGTTGGCCCTGCGATGGACTGGCAGTCTGTCCAGGGTGTACCCTGCCTCTCGCCCAAAGATGCTGGGATAGGCTCCAGCCCCCCTGCGACCCGAAAATGATTAAGCAGAAGAAGATGGAGGGATGGATTAATTTAATACCCAGTCCCTTTTGGGGGCTGACCACGTTGATGCCATTTATCAAAGATGCAGAAAATTAAAGTGACACTCCACCAAAAATTGAGTTTTTTTGTTGTTGTTAATGAGTCTGTAACATGTTTTTTGTGATGTACAAGACATATCAAGAGTAAAATCATCTGGAAGTCCCAAGTCTGTGTTTTTTTGCTGTGAATGTTCAGTAAAGTTCCTCCCACCACCCCAAAAAAAGATGACTTTGGACAAACAGTCAATCATTCAAAGCTTTATTAGCACTTTTCATACAAAAGTTGTACCACAAAGTGTTTCACACATTAAAATAAAACACAATCAACCTTCCCATACACATACACATGCACACATCATCATCACAGCAGTCTGTCACGGGCAACAATGACTGTTTCATTTAGGTCGGATCAGATTCCTTCACGCAGCTCTGTCACCTGCCCTCTGCTGCCAGGAACTCCTGACCCTGCAAACCCGGGCAACGTCCGAGCCGGTATGAGTTGCTGTCTGACTGACCATTTCATGAAACTGCTTGCAAAGTATTTGAGTACCGCTAGCTTTTGCTGGACTAGCGGCACATTCTTGGCAGATAGAGGTATTATCAGTAGCAAGGACAGGCCAAGACAAACTGACTCCAGTATCTGTTGCAGTGACTGACCAGATGATAGATTTGTTTTACTCTGCTCTTTGTGTAGTGCAAGTCACAATGCACCAACTGGCAAAAGTCCACGACAGACCTTGTGACAGATGTGCTTATCTGCCAGGATGTCCAGTCTCACCCCGTGTAACTGGGAGTGGTCCACCACAGACTTGTGACAGATACTGTTTTTAGTTCTGCCAGGATGCCCAGTTTCACCCTCCATGCCCTCGGAAGGGCGGGGTTTCCGGTTGAGTCGCCAACGACCCGACCCATGAGACAGATAGTACCTGTTTTCATGGTTATCCGGTAGCAAGCAAACCAATGCCTGATCTAACAGTCATGTGCACAAATGTGTGCACACACACACAAACTTACCTCTATGTGAGACGACAGAGCATCAAGGATCCAAGTGAGGAGGCACCATCACTCGGGAGCCGTCACCAGCAGGAAGAGGGCTGAGTCCACAGCTACAGGGACACCACCTCTGAGACCGCCCAAGTCCAGTCCGAGGTAGTGATGGGATCCACAGTTTATTAAAATGTACGGAATCACTTCAGTTAGTTCACTAATAAAATCTACTTTAAAGATTCGTACACCGAATCACTCAGTGCTATACTGGAGCTCTAACTGCCTGCCACTCATTGAACTGAAAAATGCAGGTGAACTATACAGGCGGGGCTCACTCCTTCACTGCTCTTCAGTACGCTCACTGACTGAACTGATGAAAGTCTGAGAGAGACAACTGCTGTATGAATCAGCAGCTGTATGAATCAGCGGCTGTACGAATCAGTGGTTGTATGAATCAACAGCCTGTGTGTCAGTCTCCGCTCCTCAGTACACGTTCATGTACTTGTTGTGTTTGGAGATAATGGATGCAGACAGGTCCATGTGTTGAGGTTAGTGTGATGTAAGGCAGTATCACCTTAAGTGCCACCTTAAGTGCCACGGACGTGGGGACACATGCACGTTGTGATGTTATCACACCGTGATTATATTAGGGGTCTAACAGCGGGAGATGGGGCTCTTTAGCACTTCGCTTCTGCCAACACACCTGCCTGTACCCAGTTATAGTTAGCATACTCTGTATGTGCCATGTGCTATTACCTTTCTGTTAATAAACCTTCATTCAGTTCAGCCACCGTCTCTGTGGTCACTCATTTACAGACATAACAATTGGCGACAAGGAGAAAACTTAATCTTCTGGAAGAAAATTAATCACTTTCCTGAAGATGGATGTGTTTCGAGCTCCCTGGTCAGAGAGTGACGTGGCTGGACGAGCCAGACTCCGCTGTCTGGCAAGCAGGTGCAGGTTTGGGCAACCAGAGTACAAAATGGTGTGGGACCGGCTAGCGAAGCACACCAGCATTCCACGGCTGTGGGTAAAGCTAACCATGACGCCCGACGACCTACCGTTTGTGAAGGCGGTGGAGTTGGCGTTTCAGCTGGTGGCCGCTGAGAAACTAACATCTTGACTAGGTGAGCCACAGCAACAAGCCCTGCTAGCTCATGCAGTTAACCCAGCAGAAATATCTATTAACACCCCAACTCGCTTTGAGGACGTCGAGGGAACGTTACAGGTCAATGGAACATCACTTGTGCGGTAATTGTGGCTTCCCGGTGCACCAAGAGCAAGTGTGATCCTGCCTGGCCAGGCCGGGTGGGGGGTGATCCAGACCCCGCGGCAAGCTCAATCACTTTGCCAAGGTGTGCCGATTGTCACGATGGACATCAAACCAGTGACTTAGCCCGAGGGAGCCACCGATGACAAACTGTTGTGAGGTCAGTGATGAACTCGGTTACAGTGAAGAAATTCTGTCCCAACCATCCTATTGAGAATAATCCAGCAGGGCTGTATGACTATGGGCACACACACATCAGTGTAGTTAGTATGGACCATATCGCTGGCAGTTTGCTACAGGTCAAGAGTCCTCCCGATGTTCGTTTTCCAGGGGCTCTGTGGGAACGCTGATGGTGGGAGCGCAACACACCCAGACTGGGATACAGCTGCCCTGAGCTTGGCACTGTGAGGAGAGGACAGCGAGGAGAGAGGGCAGAAACCAGACTCATTCGTTATCTGCACCCGGCGTCAGCAGCAGGGAGCTGCCGCAGTGCTGTGGGATAGAGAGTTCATGCCCAGCAAGATCCAGCAGGATGGCATCAACCGGGGCCCTGTCCTGCTGCCGGCATGAAAGGCACGCCACCACAACAACAACCAGCATCAGGAACGAGAGAGCAGCAGCGCCGAGTGCAACCAAACAGATCACTGCTCACAGTGTTGATTGGGTTTGGGTCTGCCGATCCGAATGCCTGGGCCTGCCACTGTTCCTGTCCCCCTCGATTGCAGATCGCCACACGATTGGGGCCACCCACCTTCCAAATGACTCGAGATGGCACTCAGGTCCACCGCAGCCAGCGCTTCCAGGGCCATGCCCACCACAGGCTTGCCTGAGGTTCCTGAGGCTGAACTGTAAAATGACTCTGTGTTTTGAAATGTATAGCAGAGCATGGTTGGAAACACAGTGGCAGAATAACCCACTCAACCAAGGCAAGGTTTTACCGGTAGTCTACCCGGTTGCCCAGGTTCATGCTAGAGTATGTAACGTTATGGTGTATGGAACCTTAAGTAATTTATGGTATGAATTTAAAAGCTAATACTACCATACTATGCCTTAACATCATGCATTGTGTTGGTCATGTGTTATGCCAGCAATAGGCCACAATCAAGGCACCCAGCTATGGTTAATCATCACCAGCAATGTTTTTTGGTTTTTCCCAGGGGGGAGATGAATGTGATGTAAGGCAATACCACCTTAAGTGCCACGAACGTGAGGACGCCCGCACGTCGTGACGTCATCATGCCATGACTATATTAGGGTCGTAGTGTCGAGAGACAGGCTCTTTGGTGATGCGCTTCTGCCAACAGACCTGCCTGTACCCAGTTATAGCTAGCATACTAGCATACTCTGTATGTGCTATGTGCTATTCCTTTGTTCGGTTCAGCCACCGCCTCCACGGTCACTCATTTACAGACAAAACAGTTAGCTTTTATTGACTCTTAGCTGGAACAAGCTAGGAGGGGCACTCAGTACAGGTGACTGGAAGGTGGTACCAAAGGGTGGAGAGCCAGAGACTGGATAGCCCTGGGTAGCCAGCGAATACACCCCACAGCGTGATGACGCCACATGCGTGCCACCGCAGCATGGAGCGTTGTGCCGTTTCTCATATATCACAGTACTGACAATGTGCAGGAGGCAGCTGTACAAATCAGCTGGTGTGTCGGTCTCTGCACCTCAGTACACGTACATGTACTGACAATGTGGAGAAGGCTGCTGTACGAGTCAGCACAGCAGCCAGGCAAGGCAGCTTGGATTTGTGCTATGCGTTTAAACATGGTAAACAGATGTAACGTATTATTATTATTATTATTATTATTATTATTATTATGCTGGATTATTTTAAGAGCATATTTAACCCTTTTATTTTAGTACTTGGGGATTTTATGCATTTTACTGGTTTTAATTTAGTTTGCTGTTTTCCTTTTTGTATTTTTTACCGGTTGATTTGTTGCATGTTATTAGTATTGGTCCGGACCAAAGGACCAAACAGTGGCTTCCGCGGACAGTTCGTTCAGTTTGCTTGGTGCAGTCTGAATGTGCGCTGGAATTCTGGTGTGCACCAAACAAGCAAAGTCTGGTCCCCCTAAAAACGCGGGCCTCGATTCACTTGCAAATGAAGTCTGCTGTGCTCCGCTTGCAGTGTGAATCCAAACGGACTATTCAGCGGACCAAAGGGCAGAAGTGCCCCTCGGTGTTTGTGTAACCATAGCAACACGTAGTCTGAGAAGAGGAAGTGATGTTTACCGTAGTACATTTTGGGTAAAAAATAACAATAAAGACAACTGTGCAAATCCGAGAAATCCTTTTACCGGAGAAAACCAAGGAGAGAAGTTAAAAAATGTCTTGTTTGTGGTGGACAAACACCCCAGCTGAAGGGAACTGATTTCCCTTTCGGAAAGGGAAATCTGAAGCTGAAGGGAACGGATTTCGGTCCTGGCCAATCAATGAGCCTGATTTTTCTTCTTCGCCGAAATGTTTTCTTCCTGGTCAGTGGTGGTTTCGGCTACAGCACCTCAAACGAGCAGTTGTTGTAACTGCGTGATGTTGCCCAGTCAGTTTGGTCCGCTGCAGTGTGAATGCAAACCAAACCAAATGAAGATGTGAAAATTCTCAGCATTCCCCGCCCTGTCAAACCAAGACCCCAGACTATCCTCCCTGATGCACGCCACCGTCCCCTCCTGCCTCAAGGCCTCCACCATCATCCTCATCCCCCAAAAGTCCGCAATTGACAGCCTGAATGACAACAGACCCATAGCACTCATGTCGGTAGTCATGAAGTGTTTTGGGTGACTGGTATCCCAGCACATCAGGGACTGTCTTCCCCCCTCCTTCGACCCCCACCAGTTCGCCTACAGGGAAAACCGGTCTATGCCACTACTCTCCACAGAGCGCTGAGCCACCTGGAGAACCAAAGGAGCTACGTGAGGATGCTGTTTGTGGACTACAGCTCAGTTTTCAACACCATCATCCTGGTCAACAAACTGCACTTGATCAACAAACTGCACCTCCTCCAGATGCCCTCCTCCCACCTGCTTCTGGATAAAAAACTTTCTCACCAACCACCCACAAACAGTCAGACTTGGCCCATACCACTCCTCCACACTGTCTCTCAGCACTGGCTCTCCCCAAGGCCGCGTGCTAAACCCTCTACTGTACTCCCTGTACACCTTTGACTGTATTCCAACCCACACAATCATCGTCATCCTGAAATACACAGATGACACCACCTTGTTTGGACTCATCACCGGAGATGATGAGAAGGCATATTGCTGCTGCTGCTGTGGTGCCAAGCAAACAACCTGAAACGGAATGTCCAAAAACCAAAGAACTCATACTGGACTTCAGGAAGAACAGACAGGACCACCCCACCCCCTCCTCATAAATGGCGACCGCATGGAAAATGTCCCCGCCTTCAGGTTCCTGGGCACCCACATCTCCTCTGACCTCTTCAGGACTGTCAACACCAAGGCCCTGGTCAAGAAAGCCCAGCAGCGGCTGCATTTCCTCCGTGTCCTGAGGAAGAACAACCTGGACCAGAATCTGTTGCTGGCCTTCTATCGCTGCTCAGTGGAGAATGTGCTCACCTACTGTTTGTGTCATGATGCTGCGCAGGGGGGAGCACCGGTGCTCATGCTCTCAGGTTGTGTTTGATTATTTTCTGTATTTCCCTTTTCTGTGTTGTATTTGTCTGTATGTTATGAGTTTGCCATTTGCCTCTGGTTATATATTAAAGTTCTTGTTGTTATTATCCCTATAGCCTTAGTCATTTATATTATGCATCCACCACCATCTAGTTTCCTGTTACACATGAGCCTATCCTCATCATTTCTCTGTCCTCTGTCAATATTTTGTTATTAGCATTCCAGTATTTGTATCTCTTGTTTTTTCATTGTATCCTTGCCTTGATGGTTCATTTTTCCCTGTTTGTATAATCTGGTCCATTTCTCATTTTATATCATTTCCTTTTTATAGTTAACTTCTTGTACCTTATTCCTCTACGCTCTTATTTTGACAGCGTGACATGCTTACTTCCTCTGTTTGCTTAAGTTCGCGGGTTGTCACAGCTGTCAGCTGTTTGGTTTAATTATCCTCGCTCCTGTACCCACACCTTTAATCAACTGTTGATTTCCCCTGTGCCTTATTTAAAGGGTATTGCAACGCTGTTTGTTGCAGTGCCCTTCTCAATATGTAGACGGGAGTCCCCTGTCTCATTTTTCCCTTTACTGCTGTATGTATTGACGGGTGTGCTCCGTCCAGCTCTCTTTATTCTTTGTTCCCCTGGCATTCCCGTACGCCTCAGCCTGGTCCCATCCAGGCTGTTCTCCTATTTTCTCCAGACGTGAGCCCCATCTGCATAGGCGTTCCTATACGCCTTTCTCCGTGTAAGTGTTGTGTTTTTGTATAGTGTTGTCTTTTTGCTATTAAATGTCAGCAACTCACAGTTCAATGTTTGGGTCCTCTGTCTGCCCCTGCCGGGCTGGTTTATGACAGTCTGGGTGTGTGGTACGCCAGCTCCATGGCCGAGAATAGGAAAGCTGTGCAGAGGGTCCTCAACACCGCCCAAAAAATTATCGGCATCCTTCTGCCCTCCCTGGAAGACATCTCCTCCAGATCCCCCTGTCTCAGAAGGATCAAGGCCATCACAGGAGACCCCCTCACATCCTGCCCACCACCTGTTTGACCTGCTTCCCTCTGGACGACAGTTCAGATCAATCAGGTTCCACATCTCTAGACTGACAGTTTCTTCCCCCCGACCATCCGAACTACAAATAGTCAGAGGCCCTACCCCCTCCCTCTGAACACTCTTATGCACAGAAATGAGGACCTTTTAACTATCACAATAACTCACCTGTCTTTGCACTCCGCACTTTTACGTATACTGACCCATCCGTGAAACCACTACCGTGCATATTTTCCATACTCCTTGGGCCATTTTACTCAATTGTGTGTTCTGCGCTCCACATTCTTATGTACTGTACATAGTTCCAGCCGTGAAGCCACTTCCATACCTGCGTATATACCTGTGGGCTATTTTTATTTTTATTTCAGTGGTATGTTTGAGTGTGTGTTCTGTAACTACATTTTATTCAAATTCTTTTCTCTTATTTTATTGCACAGTAGCCTGGTAGAGCACCCACAGTTTTGTTGTACTGTACAACTGTACAATGACAATAAAGCCTATTCTATTCTATTCTATTCTGAATGCAGCCTTAATCAGAGCTCACATACAGTATGCTGTTACCTCACATTTAAGTTTCCTCATTGTCCATCTTATTGTCATATGACAGATTTTACTGTTATGTCCACAAACCTGGCACAAAAGTAGACGGACGAAAGGCTGCACTGGAACTTTATTATATAATAGGTTGCAGAACAGCAGGTGCTACACCGTGTGGGGTCGTCCGGGCAAGAGGAAGCCCGAAATGGTGGACGCCCCTATTTACAGGGCAGTGTGATGGCACACCCAGAAGGCGGCGCCATCGCACCACACTTCACAACAAAACAAAGGGCGGCAGTGGCTCAGGAGGTTGAGCAGGTCGTCTAATAACCGGATGGTTGGCGGTTCGAATCCCGCTCTCCCCAGATATCCTGCCGTTGTGTCCCTGGGCAAGACACTTCACCCGCATTGCCTCCAGTGTCCATAACACTGGGTATGAATGTGTATAAATGTATAATGTTCGGTGGTGGCCGGAAAGGCCGTTGGCGCAGATTGGCTGCCACATTTCCGTCAGCCTGCCACAGGGCAGCTGTGGCTGCAGAAGTAGCTTGCCACTACCATTGTCTGTCTGGAGTGAATGAATAATGCACCTATTTGTAAAGCATCTTTGAGTATATATGATAAAGCGCTATATAAAATCGATGCATTATTATTATTAAAACCCATCATCACATTCTCCCCCCCTTTATAAAGTAGAAAAAAAATGTCTAATTAAACCCACCCAAATTTAGCAGATAAAACCCCAAACAAACACAATAAACAACAACACAATCAAGAACACTAGAACTAGCGCCGGTGGGTGGACTGCCACATGGCCCGCACAGTCAAGTACTTTATTCTGCCACTTTTACGATAGACCAGCCGTGCTCCTACCTAAACAGTCCATAGTCTCTTTCTCACAGTCTCCCATGGCAAGGGAGGGTCTGCCGGGAGGGCCCTGTGGCAGCCCTGTGGCAGACGCACCCCTGGAGGCAGCAGGTCCCCAGGACAAGGGCCAATCTTCAAAACACAAGAGTTTGGGTCTCCCACCACCTTCGCCTTGCATAGCCCCGTCACTTGGAACATCCACCTGGACACGCCGCAGCTGGTTTGCATGTTGGATCGAGCCATCTGCCAGCCGGAAACACTCCACTCCCAACTTCACCATAATCCTCAGTGGCATCTGATGTCCCACCGACTGCGATCCAGCCAGTCGTCACCCCGGTCTCTCCTCAGCACGAGCCCGAACCCAGTCCATGACCCAGAGTGGTCCTTGCTTGGCTTGATGTGCTGCTGTAGTTTCGGCAGTTCTGCATCTTTCTCCCGTTTCACACTGTCAGAACACCGTGGCAGCACAGCAGCCACCGTCGTCACAGCAGACCCCTCATCCGTCATTGTCCGAAGCTTGACTTTGGCACCAAAAATGTCCGGTACTTCCCTGGTGACACTCATCGGAACAGACCCTCCGCTCGCTAACACAGTTGCTTCCAGAATAGCTGGCTGAGCACGGGCGCTGGAGTTGTCCGGTTCCACCACTGAGCAGCTGTCCTCCTGAGAGTCAGAAACATGTGCTTCGGTTCCGGCACTGCCAGCGGGTACCTCATCCCACACTACAACGTCATCCACCGGGTCCGGCGATCTCCACCGTCCACATCTGGACCACTCGAATCCAGCACTGTCCTTAATGGCAAAACCCAGTCTATAGAACAGGTCATACCCCATAATATTGTCACCATGCGTTGTTACCTGAAACGAGAAGTCGTGCACCGCTTCAGTGCTATAGCAAGCAGTCAACTCCACAGTCCTGACATTGCACAGTCTACCACTGCCATAGCCATACACGGTGCTAGGTTCTTCCTGATCCTGTGGTGTGGGAAAAACTTTTTTACCGTGGCCCAATTTAGCACCGACCGCATCGCTGCCGTGTTAAGTATTAATAGCAAAGCTGCAACGTCTTCTTCCACCATGCAGTAGGAAAGTCCAATGGCTTTGGCACTCACTGAGTGGATGGTTGTCGTAGGCGGGCAGGCTGGCTTACATGGTGGGCTCCATGATGCTGGGGACTGACACATTCTGACGAAATGACAAAATGCAATGACTCATACATACATAAAAATAGCAAGAGCAACACTGTCTAAGTAGTTATTAACAGTAGTAAATACTGTAAAACAATCAAGAAAAATATTTGCAATGTGAGAGGGAAGTACAGGTAGATTTGGGGGCCCTCCCAATTCTAATTTCTACCCTTTCCCCTTCACCTACCCCTTGGCCCTTGAAATCAAGCGCCCCATGTTCTCTTCAGAAAAAAGAAGAAAAAGGAAACTGATGAGAAAAAAAGTCCTATCAAACTATTCTAATCAGTAGAAAAAGTCAGAAATTTACTAGAAATAAAGCTGTATATTTACAGAGAAAATTTTGGACCACCTTGCGGGCTGTTTTTTGGCCCACGGGCCTTATGTTTGACACCCCTAGACCAGCCCATTAAAAATACATATTTAGAGGATTTACTTCCATGAAATAGTATAAATAATAAAATAATAAATAAATGAAAGTTCATCTTACAATAAGCTTCATTTGTTCTTTACAGCAACAAATCACAGTCACTTATTCTCTGTGTTGTAAGAAAACTTACATTTGCATAACTGCGGACATTAAATGCAAGCTTTTCACTCTAAAAATACTCATGTTTAACAACAGAGGTAGAAGCTGATGTTGGGGGCTACTCACCGCTCAGATAACAGGTGATCAAGGTCAATCATTTGTCCCGATGATCTGATCACTGAGAGCAGAGACAGGTGTGTTCTGCCAGCTGATGTCTGTTCGTCCACGGCAAGTTCGCTTTGGAGCTAGTCTGAAGAAATGGAAATAGAGTCTGGCTCTGCTCTGGGCTTGATATGAGAAGTTGCCACCACCTTGCATTTCTTCCCACTGGGTTGCAGTGTGACCTGGGGCAGGAAAGGAGACCGACCCGCAGAGGAGACTGCGGCTTTACAGGGGTCCAGGTGACAGTGGACCAATGAGCACACACTATGTACAGATAGTGCTTCTGGGAGTTGTGGTTTCGTAGTCTCACATTACAGATAGGTTTTATTTTACATGCCATCTAACGAAGCTACAACTCACCAAGCCCTGCATGTCAGAGTCTCCAAAACGCCAAAAAAAAGTCTTTGATAACACCAGAAAAATTGACTAGATTTGTCGCTAGTCGCTCTTTAACAAAAAAAAAAAAAGTCACCAAGAGGGTTTGAAAAGTCACCAGATTTAGTGAGAAAATCGCCAAGTTGACAACACTGGTTGAATCCATCCATTATTACTTCCTGGTTCCTGCAGGCCAGGCAGGAGGAGCCTTTTGTGAACGACTCGTCCAATAAAAGCAGCTCCTTCTGGAGCTCCAGGTTTGTGTAGAAGGCTAGGAGAGCTACCAGTCAATGATGTGAACATGATTCAAAAGCAGGGGATGAAATGGCCGCTATTTCCCAAGTGATTTGTTTAGTTACAATAAGTGATTCAGTACAGTTCGTTCACCCAAAAGATTTAGTACACTTGAACAAATCATTCATGAACGTTCCAACTCTAGTCCGAGGGGTTGACACTGCAAGTGTGGTGCTGCAGTGTATGATCCCCTCAGATGGGTAGACCAGGACGATCACAGGCCAGCACCCTGCAGCCAGAAAACAGACAATTCCCTGTTGGAGGGTTCCCTATGAGGAAATGCTGAAGTTTGAACAGGATGATAAAAAAAAATAAAAATCACTGATAAATAAGATAATTTGTTGGTAAAAAGACTAGACAGTTACGATAACTAAAGGAATAAAACAACACTTAAATAGAAAAACACATAAATTCAAAAGTAATAATTAGTAGTAAAATAAATAATTGTGACCAAAACATCAAAAAAGTAGGTTTAAAATCATAAATTAAGACAATTAAAATAGGAAACTAATCAAAAGCTAAGTTAAAATAGTAGGTCTTGAGCCTGCTTTAAAAAAAAAAAAAAAAACATTCTTGGCAGCCCTAATGTTCTTTGGCAGGCTGTTCCACAGATGTGGGCCATAGTAGCTAAAAGCCGCCTCACTGTGGGTGCATGTTCTGACAGTAGGGATAATTAAAAGGCCAGTGCCAGAGGACCTCAGGGTTTAAAGTACAGTAGATTTGAAATTGTCTTTTCAGGAAGATGAGGAGAGCAAGTCACTACAGCAATCAACCAGTAAACTATTTATATAGCACTTTTCATCCATCCATCCATCCATCTTCTACCGCTTTTCCGGAGGTCCGGGTCGCAGAGGCAGCAGTTCAAGCAGAGAAGCCCAGACTTCCCTCTCCCCAGCCACCTGCTCCAGCTCTTCAGAGGGGATACCAAGGCGTTCCCAGACCAGCTGGGAGACATAGTCTCTCCACCGAGTCCTGGGTCTGCCCCGGGGTCTCCTCCCAGTGGGACGTGCCTGAAACACCTCAAGTGGGAGGCGTCCAGGAGGCATCCTAATCAGATGCCCATACCACCTCAACTGACTCCTTTCAATGTGGAGGAGCAGCGGTTCTACTCTGAGCCTCTCCCAGATGACTGAGCTCCTCACCCTATCTCTGAGGGTGAGTCCAGCAATCCTACGGAAAAAGCTCATTTCAGCCGCTTGTATCCGCAATCTTGTTCTTTCGGTCATTACCCAAAGCTCGTGACCATAGGTGAGAGTAGGAACGTAGATTGACTGGTAAATCAACAGCTTTGCCTTAGAACTAAGCTCCCTCTTCACCACAACAGACTGGTACAACGTCCGTATCACTGCAGATGCTGCTCCAATCCGTCTGTCGATCTCTCGCTCCATTCTCCCCTCACTCGTGAACAAGACCCCAAGATACTTAAACTCCTCCACTTGGGGCAGGAGCCTGTCCCCAACCCGGAGAGGACAATCCACCTTTTTCCGGCTGAGGACCATGGACTCGGACTTGGAGGTGCTGATTCTCATCCCAGCCGCTTCACACTCAGCGGCAAACTGTCCCAGCAAGAGCTGTAGCAGGAGCTGTAGGTCATTGCTGGATGAAGCCAACAGGACAACATCATCTGCAAACAACAGAGATGAGATCCTGTGGTCACCAAGCATGACACCCTCCAATCCCTGGCTGCGCCTAGAAATCCTGTCCATAAAAATTATGAACAGGATCGGTGACAAAGGGCAGCCCTGGCGGAATCCAACTCTCACTGGGAATGACTCCGACCGAGTGTTGGCAATACGAACCAAACTCTCAGAACGGTCGTACAGAGACCGAATAGCTCGTAACAACAAGCCCGATACCCCATACTCCCGAAGCACCCCCCACAAAAATCCACGAGGGACGCGGTCAAATGCCTTCTCCAAGTCCACAAAACACATGTAAACCGGTTGGGCAAACTCCCACGAGCCCTCAAGAATTCTCGAGAGGGTAAAGAGCTGGTCCGATGTGCCACGGCCAGGACGAAAACCACATTGCTCCTCCTGAATCCGAGGTTCGACCAACGGCCAGACTCTCCTCTCCAGTACCTTGGCATAGACCTTCCCAGGGAGGCTGAGGAGTGTGATCCCTCTAAAGTTGGAGCACACCCTCCGGTCCCCTTTTTTAAAGAGAGGAACCACCACCCCGGTTTGCCATGCCAAAGGCACTGCCCCCGACCTCCACGCAATGTTGCAGAGGCGTGTCAACCATGACAACCCAACAACATCTAGGGCCTTGAGGTACTCAGGGCGAATCTCGTCCACCCCCGGGGCCCGGCCACCAAGGAGATTTTTAACCACCTTGGCGACCTCAGCCCCTGTGATAGGCGAGTCATCCCCCTCGTCCCCAAACCCTGCTTCCACTGTGGAAGGCGAATCAGTGGGATTGAGGAGATCCTCGAAGTATTCCTTCCACCACCCGACGATGTCCCCAGTCGAAGTCAACAGTGTCCCATCCGCACCATACACAGTGTGGACGGGGAGCTGCTTTCCCCTCCTGAGCCGCCGGACAGTTTGCCAGAATCTCTTTGAGGCCTTTCAGTGTACCCCGCCCAGTATGGGGTTACCGGGGTCCCACCCTGGAGCCAGGCCTGGGGGAGGGGCTCGAAGGCTAGCGTCTGGTGGCCGGGTTTCCACCCATGGGACCCGGCCGGGCTCAGCCCGAAGGAGTTACATGGGTCCGCCCTCCAGTGGGCTCACCACCTGCAGGAGGGATCATGGGGGTCCGGTGCTATGTGGATCAGGTGGCGGTCAAAGGCGGAGACCTTGGCGGACTGATCCCAAGCTTTCTAAACTGGCTTTTGGTACATAGCACTTTTCATACAAAAAAAAAAAAAATCATGAAGTGCTTTACAAATTAAAAACACAGTTATGCCCATTCCCACCCCTTCACCCACCCAACCTCATACAAGCAGACAGACACGCACAAATGCATAACAACAATGTGAGACATGGCCGAGCACCAAGGATCCAGATGTAGAAGCACCATCTTAGGGAGCCATCAACACAAGGGAAGTGCCAAGTCCGCATTTATGCAGTGACTTTAAGAATGGTGTGATGTGAGCCTGTCGTCTGGTCCTCATCAGAACACGTGCAGCTGAATTCTGTAATAACTGCAAATTTGAAATTGTCTTTCTGGGAAGACCAGAGAGCAGGGCATTAAAGTACTCAATATGACTGGTGATAAAAGCATGCATTGACATGGTTTTCAGAAACACCCAGGAACAGATGCAGGCTCAACAACAATGATGGTCTTTTATTGAATGAAAGTGAAGGTGTGTGTGTGTGAATGGTGTTGTGTGAGTGCTGTGTAGTGGGAGCAGGAGCAGGAACGACAGGACAGGTCTGGCAACCCTGGAATGACAGCAGAGATTGGGGGATTAGACTCAGGCTGGCAGATAATTATATTAATAGAGATTTTACAGTCTTACAGCAACGAAGAGTTAATCTGGCTCCGAAGAGATGATTTCCCAATACCGGTCCAGCATCCCGTTGTGATGCCGTGGTGCAGGTGCAGAATATTTACAGTGCAGCTTGGATGAAGAATGCGTGACGTGTGCTCCAGCTCACCAGTTTGCGAGGAGAGAATGTCACTGTACACAGCCAAAGTCAGGTCCGCCACCAGGAGGAAGGAGAGGTCCGCCTGAAGGGTGGTCCACCTGTGCACAGGGAACAAAGGGAAGAAAGGCAGGTGCAGGAAATAACTCTGAGAAGGCTTACATAGCGTTGGGGAGATGGAACTCCCATGCAACGAGAAGCAGATGATTTGAGATGAACTCTCTTAAGTGTAGCACTGTGGAGGAAGACTCTAGGGAGGAGTTCTTCCTGGGAGAAAGCATAGATGTCTCCGTGCTGTCTTCTGGGCAGCATTCCTTATAAACGGTGCCTGATGAGGAGACCCAGGTGTGCCCGCAGCTGTGAGAGATAATTAGAGCAAAGGCACACACAGCACAGATCACCGCAGTATCCCCCCCCCCCCCAACGGGACGCCTCTCAGCGGCCGTTCTAACCTGTTCGGGTGTGTCTGGTGGAACTCCCTGATGAGTTGAGGGTCCAACACGAACAAGGGACGCCCCCAGGACTGAGCATCAGGTCCATACCCCTCCCAATCCAGATATTGCAGACCACACCCCCTGCGGCAGACATCCAGGATGTGGTTGACCTTGTGCGCCGGACCACCATCGATCATCACTGGCGGGGGTGGAGACTTGGGTGGGGGGCACAGCGGGCTGGACTCGAACGGCTTGACCTGAGAGACATGGAATGTAGGACAAATGCGCATAGAGGGAGGAAGAGCCAGGCGAACAGCAATGGGGTTGATGATGTCAGCAATAGCATAAGGCCCAATGAAACGCTGTGACAACCTCTTGGTCTTGCCCTTCAGGTTAATGTTTTTAGTGGAAAGCCATACCTGCTGCCTGACTCGGTAGGAGGGAGCCTGGGTCCTGTGATAGTTGGCAATCTCCATATTGCGGGCCGCAGTGCGTCGCAGAGCAGCCTTGGTGGACCTCCAGAGTCATCGACAACACCTGATGTGAGCCTAGACTGAGGGAATGGCGATCTCCTCCTCCTCTGGGAACAGCTGGGGATTGTAACCTAATGAAACCTCAAAAGGGGAGAGACCAGTGGCAGAAGAGACAGCAGTATTATGGGCATACTCAATCCAAGGTAGGTACGTGCTCCAGGACGCTGGGTTAGTGGTCGTGATGCACCTCAGAACGGCCTCCAACTCCCGATTAGTGCGTTCACATTGGCCATTACTTTAAGGATGGTATCCTGAGGACAAGCTCACCATAGCCCCCATAGCCTTGCAGAAGGACCGCCAGACTTGAGAGACAAACTGAGGTCCACGGTCCGACACAATGTCCGTCAGAATGCCATGAAGCTGGACCACATGCGTGATCAGCAGATCCGCCGTCTCCTTGGCCGCTGGCAGCTTCTGCAAAGGAATAAAGTGAGCCGCCTTGGAGAGCCTGTCCACAATAGTAAGGATAGTAGTGTGGCCTGCAGAGGGGGGCAGACTGGTCACAAAATCCAGCACAACATGGGACCAGGGTTGGCTAGGGATGGGGAGAGGATGCAGTAGACCTGCCGGTGGGGAAGAGGATAATTTGCAGGTCGCACACTGGGGACAGGCTCGGATGAATTCACCCACATCCTTCCGCAGAGAGGGCCACCAGAAGGACCTTTGTAGCTGGGCGACCATGCGTGCTACCCCAGGATGGCACATAATCTTAGGAGTGCAGCCAGTCAATCACCTCCCCTCGAACAGCAGAGGGCACGTTCATCAGTCCCTCTGGCCCTCCACCCAGGCCGGGCGCTATCTCCTGCGCTCTCCTAACCCTCTCCTTAATGTCCCAGGAAAGCATGCCCATGATGCAGGAAGGAGGAACAATAGGGTGGGGTGTCGTTTCAGCAACTTCAGGGGAAAACTGTCTCAAGAGTGCGTCAGGCTTGATATTCTTCTAACCCGAGCAGTAGGTGATGGTGAAGTTGAATCTTCCAAAGAACAGGGACCAGCGGGCTTGTCTGGCCTTGTCTGGCACCCTCTAGCCAGCGGTGCCACTCCTCCAAGGCCAGCTTCACGGCTAACAGCTCCCTGTCCCCCACATCATAGTTCCTCTCTGCAGGAGACAGCTGACGGGAGAAGAAGGCGCAGAGGCAGACCTTGTCGTCGGTAGGGGAGTGCTGGGATAACATTGCCCCCCACTCCAAAATCTGAGGCGTCCACTTCCACCAAGCACTGCAGAGAGGGGTCAACCTGGGCCAGGATGGGAGAAGGTGGAGAACTTCTCCTTCAGCTCAGAAAATGCCACCTCTGCCTCTTCTGTCCAGTGGAACGGCACCTTTGTGGAGGTCAGGCGAGTGAGGAGTAAAGCAATAATGCTGTAATTCTGGACAAAATGGCGATAGAAGTTAGCAAAACCCAAAAACTGTTGAAGTTGCTTACAGGAAGAGGGAACAGGCCACTCCACCACCTTTACCTTTTCAGGGTCTGCAATGATTTTATGCGAGATGACAAATCCCAGGAAAGTGGTGGATGAGACATGGAATTCACACTTCTCGGCTTTGACAAATAGCTGATTTTCCAGTAGGCGCTGCAGGACCCATCTGACACGAATGCGATGTTCCTCCAAAGAGCGAGAGAAGATGAGGATATCGTCAAGATAGACAAACACAAATAAGTCCAGAATATCCCTCAGAACATCATTAATAAGCCGCTCGAAAACAGCAGGAGCATTGGTTAACCCAAAAGCCATAACTAAATACTCAAAATGGCCACTACGGGTGCGAAAACCAGTCTTCCATTCATCCCCCTCCTTGATGTGGACCAGGTGATAAGCATTCTGCAGATCTAATTTGGTGAACACCCTGGCGCCCTGGAGGGAATCAAAAGCCGTATTGATAAGGGGAAAGGTGTACTTGTCCTTTACAGTAATGTTGTTAAGTTCCCTAAAATCAATACATGGCCTGAGTGAAGGGGAAGCACGGTGGCGGAGTGGTTAGCACTGCGGCAGCACAGCAACTCACCCTTGGCCAGGGGATCCTGTGTTTGATGAATGAATGAATGAATGAATGAATAAGGTTTATTGTCAATACTACCATACGTAATACATACAGGAGAATTGAAATTTGAACAGTGGGGGGGGGTAAGAGGGGAACAGTAGGCCGAGGGGGAGGGTGGACACAGTAGGAGAGAGAAAAAAAGCATTGTTTATCAGAATAAAGTTCATATATGACCGATATTATGATTACAAGAAAAAAACTCTCAATGCACAATTAGCAAACAATAGAATCCACACAATGACACAAAGACACAAAGAGAGCAGTGAGTGAATATCTTCAGTCAGTATAAGTGGATCAGTATGTGTGAGTTGGGTGCATTGTGTAGTGTAGATGTGACAGTTGTTAGTGAGCAGCAGAGGGCGCCTCCTGGCAGTGGATAGATGTTGTAATCATGTGACTTATAAACAAGTCCAGAGTCTATCTCTCTTGCTTGCAGAAGGCACATGGGCACTGTCCTTGAGGGTCCAAATCCGCTGATACGACAACAACTGATTGTCGATTGTTTGGGTTAAGAGCCGGTCCTTCAGCTTATCTCAATCAGGAGGAATGTAAACACGGGGCACCAAACAAGGTCAAATCAAATCAGCACAGTGCACTCAGAGAATAGAATTTGTCCTCACCCGTGCAAATTCTGTGCTTTCATATATGCAGGCTTAAACTATTTTTCCATGGAAAGCACAGGGCTCCAGATGTATTCCTCCACTGAATCACTGTCATTCAGTTCACCGTTTGCCACTACTCGTGCCTTCCCCAACTGGTCGAATTTGATGAAGGAGCTTGCCGGGTCCGCTTTGATCAGCTCTCTCACCTTCCTTCAATTTCTGATGCATCAGGGAACTTCACAGCCAAAAATAGAAGTCCTGAGATCATAACCAATAATGTTTCCACGAATTCCAATGTCCATGAGTCTCCTCGCAGGTTCCAATTCTTGGGCTCCCCCTTGGCCCGATTCTTGTTGAAAAATAGTGACAATAGCACATTTAAGCCGCTTCCAAATCCATAATTTCCGATTAGATTAAGATTCAGCAGAAGAAGAGCGACTAAACACAGACAAAAACGCAACATTGAAAAGCTGGGAATAGGTCAGGAAGGCAGGATAGGGAGCTGGGAAGAAAAGCGTCTGCTCTCTTTGGAGGGCGGAAGCCCAGCCCCCGACCAACAGTGATCTGTGTGGAGTTTGTATGTTCTCCCCGTGTCTGCATGGGTTTACTCCGGGATTTCTCCGGTTTCCTCCCACATGCCAAAAACATGCAAGTTAGATTAATTGGCATCAAACTGGGGATTCTAAATTGTCCTTAGGTATGAATGTGAGAGTGAATGTTTGTCTGTCTCTGTGTTGGCCCTGCGATGGACTGGCGATCTGTCCAGGGTATACCCTGCCTCTCGCCCAAAAGATGCTGGGATAGGCTCCAGCCCCCTCGCGACCCGAAAAGGATTAAGTGGAAGAAGATGGATGGATGGATGGATGACCCGAGTGAACCGTCTTTCTTACAGACAAAGAAGAATCCCACCCCCACTGCCGAGGAGGATGGCCTGATGATGCCCGAGCTCAGGGACTCCTTGATGCATTTATCTATGGCCTCACATTCCGGGGCAGAGAGGCTGTAGAGCCGACTAGAAGGCAAAGGAGCCCCCGGCAGGAGGTTGATGGCACAATCGTATGGCCAGTGGCGGGGGGGTGGGGGGGTGACAGGGCCTTGACTTTGCTTAACACCGCTGCCAGGTTGTGGTACTCCACCGGCACAGACAAGACATCTGGAGGAGGCGAATCCTGAGGACAAAGGGGTACAGAGGGAGAGCAAGCAGCAGATTGCAAACAAGCAGCCAGACAAAATGTACTCCATGATAAGATTCTTCCTGTCCACCAATCAGTAGAGGGATTCTGTAGGCTTAGCCATGGGAACCCCAAGATGACAGGGGAAGCAGTGGAGGAAAGCACAAAAAAAAAAAACTCACATGCTCACGATGGTTACCCGAGACCAACCCAGAGATGGGGGCAGTCTGCTTAGTAATGATGGCAAGGAGCATTTTGGAGAGGGCGATCAACTTGAGCGGTCTCTCTAGGTTGTATCAGGGAAGCCCCAGCCGGGTTACCAGACCCTTCGAAATAAAGCTTTGCTCCGCACCAGAGTCAATGAGAGCATGTGAGGATATTTCAGTGCGTGCATATTGAAAATGAATGGGTAACATGAGGCGTTTAAGGGCTTTAATATTACCACCGTCCGTTAACCCCCACTACCATGACTAACGGACTCCCCTTTTACCTGATTAGGGCAAGACGCAACCTCATGCTCAGTGCTGCCACAATATAAACACAGTCCAAGGTCATGGCGACATTGTCATTCCGCCAGGGGCAATTTGGACTGGCCAATAATCATGGGTTCATCCTCCCCGGGGAACTCAGAGGGAGGGCCTTGGAGCAGCGAGGTTGAGTGCCCGAGCCACACTCACTAGCCCTTTCCCTTAACCTGTTGTCAATAGAAATAGTTAGAGTAATGAGCTCATTAAGCTTAGCGGGTCTTCCCAACTCATCCCTCAAGCTGGGGCTAAGGCTCTGAACAAAAATACTACACAGTGACACATCCTCCCACCCAACCTCAGTAGCTACGACCCGGAAATCTACCGAGTAATTAGCTACCGACTTAACCCCCTGTCTCAAATTAAGGAGGCGAGAGGTAAGCACACAATTCCAATCTGAGTGCTCAAATACTTCAGAAAATTCAGCCACAAACCGAACATATGTGTAGTTAGCGTAATGGAGTCGGGTCATAATGGTGGTAGCCCACACCAAAGCCCGTTTCTCCAATAAATTCACCAAATAACTAATCTGACTATGGTGAGTGGGAAAACCCCCTGGCACACACTAAAAAACCAAGCTACATTGTAACAAGAAACCCCATGCCTCCCCTAACTTACCACTAAAACGGGTGGTAGTGGGGACGGGAGTTAACCGGGCATGAGGAGGTGGAGACTGAGAGGGGTTGGTCGACCTGGCCAGATCCAGAGAAGCAGGTGGGGGAGACTGCAGCAGGGAGAGCTGGTCGACTTGTGATTTTATGTGCGTAAGTTGAGTTAAGATCACCTGTTGCTGGTGTGTTAATTGATCCAAACGAGCCTCCATGGTGTTAAGTTTGTGTGCCAAAGCACCGTCTGCTGGGGTTTCTTGACGGAGACGTACTGACATGGTTTTCAGAAACACCCAGGAACAGACGCAGGCTCAACAACAATGATCTTTTATTGAATGAAAGTGAAAGTGTATGCATGTGAATGGTGTTGTGTGAGTGTTATGTAGTGGGAGCAGGAGCATGAACAACAGGACAGGTCTGGCAACCCTGGAATGACAGCAGAGATTGGGGGATTAGACTCAGGCTGGCAGGTAATGATATTAATGGAGATTTTACAGTCTTACGGCAGCAAAGAGTTAATCTGGCTCCGAAGAGATGATTTCCCAATACCAGTCCAGCGTCCCGTTGTGATGCCGTGGTGCAGCTGCAGAATATTTACAGTGCAGCTTGGGTGAAGAATGCGTGATGTGTGCGCCAGCTCACCAATTTGCGAGGAGAGAATGTCACTGTACACAGCCGAAGTCCGGTCTGCCACCAGGAGGAAGGAGAGGTCCGCCTGGAGGGTGGTCCACCTGTGCACAGGGAACAAAGGGAAGAAAGGCAGGTGCAAGGAATAACTCTGAGAAGGCTTACATAGCATTGGGGAGATGGAACTCCCATGCGAAGAGAAGCAGATCTTCTGGGCAGCGTTCCTTTTAAAGGGTGCTTGATGAGAAGACTCAGGTGTGCCCACAGCTGTGAGAGATAATTAGAACAAAGGCACACACAATGCGGATCACCACATGCATCAGTATCTCTGTGTTTGCTCGAGAGAGAAGTGGGCGGACTCTGGCTATGTTCTTTAGGTGGTAAAATCCTGTTTGTGTTATATTTTTAATGTGTGGAATAAAACCAAGCTCAGAGTCTAAAACAGCTCCCAAATTCTTGACATATTGAAATGGGGTAAAGGACAGGCTATGTAATTGTGGTAAAATTTTCTCTCTCTGAGCTTCAGGACCAATGACTAAAACTTCAGTTTTGCCCTGGTTAAGCTGAAGAAAGTTTGCTGCCATCTATGATTTAATGTCTAAAATACAGTTATAAAGGGTATTGATTGGTTCCATGTCATCAGGAGAAATGGTGATATACAGTTGGGTGTCATCAGAATAACTATGGAATTTATTTAATGCCATGTCTCCTGATAACATCTCCAAGGGGCAGCATGTACAGATTAAAAGTACTGGACCTAAAATTGAACCTTGGAGCACACCATAATTTATTTTAGAGCATTTCTAGCTATTTGTGCTTAGTCTGATTGGTTATCACATTAACCAACCACGCTAAGTGCTGGGCATGACTAAACACCTGAGTTCACTCCTCCAGGTGAAGAGAGAGGAGCTGACGTGGATCCTCAGATGGAGGCTCACAGTCTCAGCCAGCGTCCCTTCCTGGGAACGGCGCGGAACCGACTGTGGCCACCCGTAGTTTTCCACCACTGGGGCTACAGTATTCCTGAGTCCTGTAGCGCACGCGGGGCATGGTCACGCTTGGAGACTGGAGTCAACTGACTGCTGTGCTTGCATGTGCGGGGTCCCTGAGGCACCCCAGGAATGGGAAGCACACTGTCGGAAGGCCGAACCATAGAGACACATCTGCTCTTACAGACGGGGCTGGGCAGCGACTCTCCACTCCACCAAGAATGATCCTTCTGCAGGTTCACCTACAGAAACCTTGTTACGGCTTTTACTTCCTCTAGATAGTCATGTTGGATTGCCCTCTCTCCACCTTGTACAATGTCCTCTTCTTCCGGTTCTTCTTGTGAGTCACTCTCAGGTTCAAACATGTATGGCTGAATCACTCTGATGCTTTCACTAACCATTGTTTACCGAGGCAGTCTTTTATGTTCTCAGATCACAGGACAGTGGAGGGCTGGCCTTGCAGCATCCACTACTGGTGGGCCGGAGTATGGGTAGAGCTAATTAGAATATTCATAGATCTGTCCATACTTAAGTAGGTGGAACATGTAAAAGTTCTTTCCAAGCAATTCTAAAGCTATGAATGTTTTTTGTGGGTAAAAAGCCACAATATACTATTTTGGGCAATATACATTTGTTTTTGAGGTGGTTTTAGAGCTGCTGGAATGTGTCTTTAACACTTTCTCTTTTCATTTGTGCTTGGATATACTGAATGAGATTTCTCCATCAGACTTTGATTTAATTTGGTTTGCCTCTTAAAAGGCAGCATGAAAGTAGCTTTAGTTTGCTTTTCATCAGATAGCTTAAGATTGCTGTTGAAAAGTCTTTTTAGGACTTTAATCCTCTGAATATTGGCAATGGGCAGCATCAAGAAAATGCAACATTTGACACTATTTTAATTTCTATTAGCTCCTTAAATGATTAAAGTGATTTTTTGTTCATTGTTCAGCTCATGAGAATATTCACCAAAATACCCAGTGGATATGCTTCATTAGCTTCTTCGTTTTAAAATATATATAAATTTTTTACTGATACATGCTAAATACGTATTTTTTGTTGAATTTATATGATACAATGACCACCATTCATTTGATTTACATTAAATAGCCCTGTTGCAATTTAATTTCCTATTAGATGAAAGAAAGGATCAGTTTAAAAAACTGTCCATTTTCTTCAATACAGGTATAGTTTTGTCACACAACATATAAAAAAAATCCCATAAAATACAGTTAGCGCCGTAAAGGACCAGACACTAGAGGGGATTCTTTGCTAATAAATAAGAGATTCAATTTTAACTCAGTGTAGGTGCACAGAGGTAATATTACAGAACTGTATTCATATATCCTGGGTCTTTCCATAACACACCATCCAACAGGTACTGTCAACAAACCCAACAGGGGCCCTTGGAGGCCAACAAAACAAGGAGAAATGACTGGACTGCAAGCAATCCAAAAGATAGATAGATAGATAGATAGATAGATAGATAGATAGATAGATAGATAGATGTACTTTATTGATCCCAAACTTAGAAATTACAGTGTAACAGCAGCATGACAGTAGATGACCAAAATGACAGAAATACACACAGCATAATAGACAAAGGGATTACCCAGGAAGGTAAAACTGCTAAAAACTTATATACATCATAGATGAATAGATGATGACCCGTATAGGTACCTACATGAATCATACCCGCTGTACAATGCAGGATTATCAGGTGCAGGGTGAAATGTGAGGCACCAATTAGACTGTAAGGTGCAGTATGGCAGCATAGTTATGACCAGAATACAACATCAGAGTGAGTTGTTGTACAGTGAAATGGCATGCGACAGGAAAGATTTCCTGTACCTAACCGTTCGACAGCAAAGCTGTAGCAGTCTGCAGGAGAAAGTGCTCTGCTGTCTGTCCAGTGTGTGGTGGAGGGGGTGATCAGGATTGTCCATGATGGATCACAGTTTATTTAGTGTCCTCCTCTCCACCACAGTCTCAAAAGTCTCTGGCCTGAGACCAGTCACAGAGCCAGCCCTCCTGATAATCTTGTCAAGTCTGTTGGTGTTGCTGGCTCTGATACTGCTACCCCAACAGACAGCAGCAAAGAAGATAGCGCTGGTGACAACAGCCTGATAGAAAAGCTCCAGCATCCTGTTGCACACATTGGAGGATCTCAGCTTCCTCAGGAAGTAGAGTCTGCTCATTCCCTTCTTGTACACAGCATCAATGTTGGGGTTGGATATCAATACCAAATCAGGGTTGACATTACTAAAACCAGAATGAAGTTGAGCAAAAACACACCAGAGTGTCAGTGTTTAAAAAAAAAAAAAATAGGACAACAGGCAGAAAAATTGCATGTTGTAAGCTTTTGGAATGAATAACAGTACCACAAATACAGTAGTGTGAAAAAGTGTTTGCCCCCTTCCTGATTTCTCATTTTTTTGTATGTTTCTCACACTTAAATGCTTCAGCTCATCAAACAAATTTAAATATTAGACAAAGATAACACAAGTAAACACAAAATGCAGTTGTTGTTTTTTTAAATGAAGGTGTTTGTTGTTAAGGGGAAAAAAATTCAAATCTACATGGCCCTGTGTGAAAAAGTGATTGCCCCCTAAACCTAATAACTAGTTGGGCCACCCTTAGCAGCAATAACTGCAATCAAGCGTTTGCAATAACTGGCAATGAGTCTTTTACAGTGCTTCCTGTGGAGGATTTTGGTCCACTCATCTTAGCAGAATTGTTGTAATTCAGCCACATTGGAGGGTTTTCAAGCATGAACCGCATTTTTAAGGTCATGCCACAGTATCTTAATCGGATTCAGGTCAGGACTTTGACTAGGCCACTCCAAAGTCTCCATTTTGTTTTTCTTAACCCATTGAGAGGTGGACTTGCTGATGTGTTTTGGATCATTGTCCTGCTGCAGAACCCAAGTGCGCTTCAGCTTGAGGTCACGAACAGATGGCCGGACATTCTCCTTCAGGATTTTTTGGTAGACAGCAGAATTCATGGTTCCATTTACCACAGCAAGTCTTCTAGGTCCTGAAGCAGCAAAACAGCCCCAGACCATCACACTACCACCACCATATTTTACTGTTGGTATGATGTTCCTTTTCTGAAATACTGTATTACTTTTACGATGGTTGTAATAGGACACATACCTTCCAAAAAGTTCAACTTTTGTCTCGTCAGTCCACAGAGTATTTTCCCAAAAATCTTGGGGATCATCAAGATGTTTTCTGGCAAAACTGAGACAAGCCTTTATGCTCTTTTTGCTCAGCAGTGGTTTTTGTCTTGGAACTCTGCCATGCAGGCCATTTTTGTCCAGTCTCTTTGTTACGATGGAGTCTAGATTGAGGCCTGCAGTTGTTTGGATGTCATTGTGGGGTCTTTTTGAGACTTTAGCATTTTCATTTTTCACATAAAAAACAACAAAAAAAAAATAAAATGAAAAAGAAAGTCACAAACAAGCAGACATATATGAAATAAAATTTACAGTTTTCTTTTGTGTGTTTCAGGTACTAGATCCATATTTTTCCATAGGCAAGTCTAAAGGGAAAGTCAATCATTCCATCGTGTAGATTTCTTTAACAATGTCTATCCACCCTAAAAATATTGGTGGTTCCGCACAAGACCATTTTAACTAACCATCTTCAGATATTGTTATATTATTCACTTTTTCCCATCTACCTTTAGTGTACAATATTTTTATTTTCTGCTTTTTTTTTATAACATATACAAAAAAAAAGAAAACTTACATATATACAGAAAACCCCTCCCCCCCAATTCGTCAAGGCTTAAAAATAAAGGAGACATGGTCACCTTGCTGCGTTTTAAATTATCCCTGACCGACACATTTGTAATCATCTTATGATTTTCCAACCAAACATTTGTTGATTATTATTATTATTATTATTATTATTATTATTATTATTATTATTATTATTATTATTATTATTATTATTATTATTATTATTATTATTATTTTATTACATAATTTTCAACAAAAAGAAGCGCTCTAAATATAATCTATAAAAGGACTCCATGTCAAGGCAAAGTTCCTACGGGTTCTGCAAACATTATATCTAAGTTTTTCTAGTGGTAGAAAGGAAAGCACCTCCTTTAGCCAATGCGAGAAAGATGGAGGGTTATTTGACTTCCACTGGAAAAGAATAAGCCTGCGGGCAAGTAAAGAAGCGAATGCCAGAGTGTTACCTTGATAAGTTGTGAGTTTGCAATCTGGGGGTATTATGCCAAAAATAGCTGTATGGGAACTGGGGATTATTTCTTGTTTGCAGATACTGCTCAAAAAATTAAAGGAACACTTTGAAAACACATCAGATTTTAATGGGAAAAAATAAGCTGGATATCTACACTGATATGGACTGGATAATGTGTTAAGAATGAAAAGATGCCACATCTTTTGATGGAAATGAAAACACTCCAAAACTTAAAGTGAAGAAATTGTGGCAGGCTAGTCCAGCTTACTCAGATTAAAAAGAGTTCCTTTAATTTTTTTGAGCAGTATATGAAAAGATCTCAAATATAGACCCCCAAAAATTTGTGAGAGCGGGACACAGCCAAAACATGTGTCCTAACGAGGCTGGGGCATGGCTACATCTTGGGCAGCTAGGGTCAATAGTGGGAAAGATCTTAGCAAGCTTATCCTTTGAATAGTGGAGACGGTGAAGCACCTTAAATTTGATAAGCCCGTGACAGACACACAACGAAGAAGTATGTATGCGTGTCAGACTTTCACGCCACTGCCCTTCAGAGAATTTTATCCCTAAATCTTTTTCCCATTCTGCTTTTGTTTTATCCCATGATACCGCCACTAAATTTTGTATAATCCCATAAATCATAGAAATATGTTTCTTGGCCCAAGGATCCAAATCTGGGATTTCATCTAGTTGATTAGTTGGTATCAACAAAGGAAAAGAGGGAAACACTTTTTTTTTACAAAACTACGAATTTGAAGATATCTAAAAACGTGGGATCTAGGTATGTCATAATCTTTTGTAAGCATATTAAAAGAAGAAAATGTGTTTCCCAGGAATAAATCCTTTAAAAAAACTAATCCCTCTCTACGCCAGAGGCGAAAAGCATCATCAAGCACAGAGGGTGTAAAAAACTGATTATTTGCTATTGGGCAGAGTGTGCTAGCCTGAACTAACTTAAAGTGCCTTCTGAACTGGAGCCATATTTTTAGAGAGGCTCTAACCACCGGATTCAATACCTGTATGCGACGAGTATATGGCAACGGTGAGGATAAGATGGGTAACGGGTTGGACAGAAGCTCTACCTCAACCCAACTCAGGCCCTCCTTATTCTTATATGTATCAATTCAATTGCCCAGTCTCTTTCTTATGGTGGAGTCATGAACACTGACCTTAACTGAGGCAAGTGAGGCCTGCAGTTCTTTGGATGTTGTTGTGGGGTCTTTTGTGACCTCTTGGACGAGTTGTTGCTGTGCTCTTTGGGTAATTTTGGTCGGCCAGCCACTCCTGGGAAGGTTCACCACTGTTCCATGTTTTCACCATTTGTGGATAATGGCTTTCACTGTGGTTCGCTGGAGTCCCAAAGCTATATAAATGGCTTTATAACCTTTTCCAGACTGATAGATCTCAGTTACTTTGTTTCTCATTTGTTCCTGAATTTCTTTGGATCGCAGCATGATGTCTAGCTTTTGAGGATCGTTTGGTCTACTTCACTTTGTCAGGCAGGTCCTATTTAAGTGATTTCTTGATTAAGAACAGGTGTGGCGGTAATCAGGCCTGGGTGTGGCTAGAGAAATTGAACTCAGCTTTCCAAAGATGTGATAAACCACAGCTAATTTATGTTTTAACAGGGGGGCAATCACTTTTTCCACACAAGGCCACGTAGGTTTGGATTTGTTTCCCTTAATGATAAACACCTTCATTTAAAAAACTGCATTTTGTGTTTACTTGTGTTATATTTGTCTAGTATTTAAATTTATTTGATGATCTGAAACATTTAAGCCACTGAAAATTTGAGGGAAGAAAACTATTATAGTATATACACATGAAATTAATCCATGCTTATTTTTGAATGAATGATGGTGAATGATGGTGAATATTAATTTAATTTAATTTAATTTAATTTAATCATCTTTTAATTTATAAAAAATCTCTTAGAAAAGCTAGAACGAGTTATTACTCTGCATTAATAGAAGAGAACAAGAATAATCCCAGGTTTCTTTTCAGTACTGTAGCCAGGTTGACAAAGAGTCAGGACTCTGTCAATCCTAGCATCCCCTTAGAGCTTACTAGTCAGGACTTTATGAACTTTTTCAATAATAAAATTTCATCCATCAGAGATAAAATCAATCAGATTCTTCCCACAGTTAACTTAAATACTGTAACTACTACAACTCCTTCTATTGATGTCTGTCTTGATGAGTTTACTCCAATCGACCTTTGTGAGTTAGACAAAATAGTTTCCTCATCCAAACCTTCAACTTGTCTTTTAGACCCTATTCCTACCAGGTTATTTAAAGAAGTCTTCCCACTTATTGGTAGCTTTATTCTTCATATAATCAATTCTTCATTAACTTTAGGCCATGTACCGCAGGCTTTTAAAACGGCTGTAATTAAACCCTTACTCAAAAAGCCAACGCTAGATCCAGGAGCTTTAGCTAACTATAGACCAATCTCTAATCTCCCTTTCATTTCAAAAATCTTAGAAAGAGTTGTTGCTACGCAATTATTTGACCACCTGCAGGGAAATGGTTTATTTGAGGAGTTTCAATCTGGGTTTAGAATCCATCATAGCACTGAAACAGCCTTAGCGAAGGTCACTAACGACCTCCTCATTGCATCTGATCATGGACTAGTTTCTGTACTTGTCCTTTTAGATCTTAGTGCAGCTTTTGATACTATTGATCATAATATTCTACTTGATAGATTAGAACACTATGTTGGACTTAATGGAACTTCGTTGCAGTGGTTTAGATCTTATTTATCTGATAGGTTCCAGTTTGTTCATGTAAATGATGAGTTTTCTCTCAGCTCAAAGCTTAGTCATGGAGTTCCACAGGGATCTGTGCTTGGCCCTACTCTTTTTAGTTTATATATGCTTCCGTTAGGCAACATTATTAGAAAGCACTGTATACATTTTCACTGTTATGCAGATGACACACAATTATACCTGTCAATGAAGCCAGATGATACTAATCAATTAGCCAAGTTAGAAGCCTGTCTTAAGGAAATCAAAGTTTGGATGACTTGTAATTTCCTGCTATTAAATTCAGATAAGACTGAAGTCATTCTTGTTGGTCCAAAAAACCTTAGAAATTCCTTTCCAAATCAAACTTTCAGTTTGGATGCAGTTACTCTTTCTCTTAATAGCTCTGTGAGGAACCTCGGAGTTATTTTTGATCAGGATTTGTCCTTCAATTCACATATTAAATTTGTTTCTAAGACTGCCTTCTATCATTTGCGTAATATTGCCAAGATTAGGAGCATCTTGTCTCAGAGTGATGCTGAGAAGCTGATCCACGCTTTTGTTAGCTCGAGATTAGATTATTGTAATTCTTTATTATCAGGCTGTCCTAAAACATCTTTAAAAAGTCTTCAGCTGATCCAAAATGCTGCAGCAAGAGTTTTAACAGGTACTAGAAAGAGAGATCATATCTCTCCGGTTCTGGCCTCCCTTCATTGGCTTCCCATAGAGTTTAGAATTAAGTTTAAAATCCTTCTTCTTACTTACAAAGCTCTAAACAATCAGGCTCCTTTTTATTTAAAAGATCTGATACTACCGTATCATCCTAACAGAGCACTACGCTCCCAAAATGCAGGTTTACTTGTAATACCTAGAATCTCCAAAAGTACAATGGGAGGCAGAGCCTTCAGTTATCAAGCTCCTCTCCTGTGGAATCAGCTGCCAATCTGGATTCGGGAGTCAGACTCGATCTCTGTTTTTAAGAATAGGGCTAAAACCTACCTTTTTGATATAGCCTACAATTAGGGAGGGATCATGTGTTTTCTGAACCCTCCCTTAGTTATGCTGCTAATAGGTTTAGTCAGCCGGGGGACCTCCAGTAATGCACTGGGCCTCACTCCTTTCCTCACTCTCTATGAAATATTTTTTTTTTTTGCTGGTCATTAACATTTGTTTGTTCTCTCCCATAGATTGAGTCCCCATCGTGCTGTTTGCTCTCTACATGTCTGTTCTTTTCTTCTTCTCTATCCCCTCACCCCCCAGCCAGTCGCAGCAGATGACTGCCCCTCCCTGAGCCTGGTTCTGCTGGAGGTTTCTTCCTGTTAAAAGGGAGTTTTTCCTCTCCACCGTCGCCAAGTGCTTGCTCACAGGGGATCGCCTGATTGCTGGGGTCTTTCTGCAACTGTGGGGGTCCTCCCTACAGTTGATAGTGCTATGAGATGACTGTTGTTGTGAAATGGCGCTATATAAATAAAGTTGAATTGAATTGAATATTCCTGTACTGAGAATGTAAATTACAATTGTGTCAACTTGTGACATCTGCCACAAAACTCTAGATTTTAGAGTAAACTTTTACAGTAATTAGCCCATCATCTGTGGATCAGTTATGCTGTTTAATCAGCAAATTAATGAGCCACAAACCATCAGGTGAATGGATTATCATGGCAAACTGGGAATAGCTCAGAAGCTGTGCACAGATTTTAATAGAAATTTGTGAGCACATGAGTTTCAGATATGTTACTTCTTGTTAAAATGGAATGAAAATAAGAGTTGCATTTATATTGCGATCCTAATGTGGAAATGTGCATTGCTTTGGTAACTTGCCCACTAATTCAAAAGATTCTAGTAATGTTTTGTGGAGTTTAGTTTATTTAATTAATTTGAAGTTTAAAAATTACAGTGTATGACTAAGCTATAAAATTAGGAGGAAAAAGTGGCAAACTTAAAAGAAAATGCGGCAAATTTATGAAGAAGAATGTCAGATTTATAGGAAAAAGTAGCTTTGGAAGGACAAATGTGGCAAATTTGTCTGAAAAAGTGGCAAATTGATCTCCAAAGAGATAGCACATTTATGACAGTAGAGTGGGCAAACTATTGGGAAAATGATAAATTTATTAGAAAAAGATGGCAAACTTATGAGGAAAAAAAGTGGTACATGTATTAGAAAAAAGGGAAAAATTAAATGGAAAAGGGGGGCATATTTATGGGAGAAAAGTAGCAAACATATCCCACAAACACAAATGATATCCGTTTGCTTTAAATTTTTGAGCTTCTTTTCTAGAAAAAACTTGGATTTTCTTCTCTGTTTTTGTCACTTTTTTCTTGTAACTTTTCCACTTACGGTACCAGTCCGAAGTTTGGACGCAGCCACCCATTCATTTTGAATTAGTGGTCCAAACTTTTAGCTGGTAGCGTATCTCTCTCTCTCAACGTCCCAGAGGCCCTGCTGGACTACAGCAGCCGATGACGCACTGGTCCGTCCGTAAAATATGTCCAACTCCTCGTCCGTTTCTAAAAACTGTCCGGAGTGAAACAAATTCAATTAATAGGGTCGCGCATTGGAACAACCTGTTCCGGATCGGTTTAACACAGCATGGACGCGTTTGTGAAGTTGACAAGCCAAAGTCAAGGAAAGGACCGCATACTCAGGTGAGTTGTTCAGTGAGTAAATCCTAAATGGTGAGCGATAGAAACTTGAAAATAACATGTGACCAAACTGTAGGACCTCATGAGCGGTAACTTTTCTCTCCATTTTTTGGCATTTCAGGGCAATGCAAAATGCGTGTGCGCTCTCCATGTATTTACTCAGGAACAGGTCGGAGAGAAAGGAGCTGGTGGCGAAACTTCAGAGTCTTCAAAACAGCATTAGTTCTGGACGGAAATGTGAGTGTTATCTATATTAATCACACAAGTGTGAGCATGTGTGACTTAATATGAAGTAAAGTCCTTTTTGACTTCTTTTAAAATGGGGACCCGACCGTTGCTTGGTAAATAAATTATAAAAACGTAATAATTCACAAGGTAGTTACAATAGTATTGGACTGTTGGAGACTTATTAAAAGAATTTAGCATTTCCCTTTCTTCATCACAATCAAACAGTGAGATTATCAGCAAGGCCAAAATTTTGACTTTAGCTTGAGTTTATAGCATTGCTTTTATTACACGATATTTTTAGTATTTGCTTTGCTCAGGCTGTCTTTAGTGTGATGGAGTCTGGAGCTTTTTCTCAGCCCCCGTCTTTAGCTGAGGTCAACACTTATCGCTGAAACCAGAAGCTAACTAAACTACTTTTTCTGTTTTTAGTCAACTTTCACACTTTGCTTTTGTAAAGTATTAGAAGAAAGAAAAAAAAAAAAAAAGCATTGACATGGCGTTAATGATGTCCCGATGTCTTGGAGTACCAGTCACACTAGAGAACGTCCATGTACAGTATATGTTAGAGCGGAGCTGAAACGAGGCCAAGGTTCAGCCACGGGTAACAGACCGGGCTCTGTTGGTGCACCAGTTAATGGCCTCCTTTCTGTGTCGGGGCCGCGGTCATGGGGCCCCGTTGCCCCAGTGACTGCCCTGGCTTGCCTGGCGATAGTTGTAGAAGACAACAACAATTTTATCATAGATTTTTTTAAGAAGAAGGGTTTGTAAAATGAGGAGAGAAAGAAAAGCTGTGGCTGCCGTATGTCACAGAGGAGGTAACGGAGGGCTTGACCTTTGTCTCGGTGATCAGCGTGATAAGATAAAGCATGTTGTTTAGTTTGATTGTGGCTTAGCTGTATGTTTGCTGTGGACTGCTACAATGACATTTGCCTATCACTTCATATTGAATTGGTGACTACTCTAATACCGTTTCACCCCTTCCTCCTTTGTCAGTGTTGAGGCTGGGGAATGCTGCAAATTCCATTGAGGCTGCGAAGCGAACCGTGCAGCTCGCCGACAAAGTGCTGCGCCTGTGCCTCACTGCGGCCAACATCAACCGTGCCCTGTACCTAATCTGTGACAACGCACTCTGGGCCGGAAAAGTTGGTCTCGTTCGCAGCATTGACAAGGAACGCTGGAGCCTTAATGCGTCTCGCTTCTACCTCTTCTCTGTAGTTCTGCATCTGACCAGAGATGTTTACGCTACTCTTCAGCTTATGACACTGAAATCAAAGGACAAATGCTTTAAGCGGAGGATGGATCAGCATCTCTCTCAGGATCCCGAAGTCGCCCAAGCTGTTATTCCTCAGCTGGATGCTCTTCTCTTTCTGCTTTGGGAAACCCTAAAATGTCACCCCGCTGTTGCCTTGGACACGCTCAGAAACATTTGTGACCTCTTTGGGCCCTTAGACAAGTTGAGTATTTACCACTCAAATGCAGGATTGGTTGGATTTTGTGGTCTGATATCCTCCCTGATTGGGATCGTCACAGTCCTTCAACCCACATTAAGAATCGCACCATGATAACTAAAAGGAGGGGATAAAAAATTTAAACACGGCAGATGTAGATGATTTTTTTATGTGTTATATTGATTTTAGTTTTAAAGCAGTAGTTTCAAAGGGAGCAAATGAACTTTACGGACTGTCATTGTGCACTGTTTGTCTGTTATTATTTTTTAGGAGATTCAAGGCTAGTCCTTGTTAAATTCCACCAGCTCTTGGATCTGCTGTACTTGAAAATGACAATTTTTGTGTCTGGTTTTGAAAAAACAAAGGTGATGGTTACACTTTCAGGTTGTGCAGGGTTTCACTATTAACTTTTTGGGAAAAATCTGGTTGTAACTTTTGCACATTTGGGTTATTAATTAGCTAAACCGAGAGGTTTCATAGGTCCTTCCTACCAACGGCTGTCAGACTGTACAACCTAAGCAGGGCTGCTCGCAGAGATAGCAAAAAGACGTAACAAACTAATAGTTTTTTGAATGCAAAAGATGCAATAGACTTACACAATGGTCCCCTCCGGCATACAACTAGGAACTTACCGGTCGCTATGGAGGGTGAGAATATGTATGGGCACATAATCATACCATGTAGGATAACTAAGTAGACGGTTATGCTGTTTCATTCCATCTAGCAACAATGCTCTGCACTGTGTGTGTTTATATATTTACATATTTATTCCATCTAGCTACAATGCTCAGCACTGGGTGTGTTTATATATTTATATATCTACATATTATTCCATCTAGCTACATTGCTCCGCACTGTGTGTGTTTATATACTTGCATATTTATTCCACCTAGCTGCAATGCTCCGTACTGTGGGTGTTTATATATTTACATATTTATTCCATCTAGCTACAATGCTCTGCACTGTGTGTCTGTGTGTGTGTGTATATATATATATTTTATAGTAATACGTACATATGTATATTAGCTGCTCTTGCTTGCTTGTTTTTTTTTTGTTTTTGTTTTTTTGTTTTTTTCTTGCCTTCTGATTGTTGCTCTGAGTGTTGCTATCCCTGTGCTGTTGCAATCCTGGAATTTCCCCGTTGTGGGACTAATAAAGGCTTATCTTATCTTATCTTATCTTAAATGTCAGCTAAGCATAGTCTTGATCTTATGGGAAGTCCTGAAGGCACAGAGCAGACTGTGCCCAAGAATAATTTAGACTGTTATATTTATGAATTATTAAAAAAAAGAAAGTTTAAACATTTGTGCAGCTCAATAAGCAAAGACTCATTCAAGATTTGAAAACTGCTGCCAAGGATTTTATGTGTTTTTATACCACATCTTCATTCACAGTTGATTGAAAAATTATTAAAACACTACACATAAAGATGAATTAAATTGTGTTTTGCAAAAACACTTTTTAGGGATTGTCATTTTATAAGTCCCATCTTGTACAAAATTGTGGGTTTTTTGTGTTTTTTTATAACTTTAAAAGACATGGTGATGAGACACAGGTATACACTTGAAACACGAAAACACCCACTTCACAACGCACACTTCCTTTGTTCGAGAAACTCGTACAGAAATGAGTAGATTGCACTTCCTGGATTTTAGTCATCACAAATCAACAAGACTTGCCTTCGGTTTCAAAAACAAATGTACCCTGATCACCTCCTTACTTGAAACTCATATATAGACTCATTACACACAGAGTGATATATTTCATGTGTTTATTTCTTTTAATTTAGATCATTATGGCTTAAACCAAATGAAAGCCCCAAATTCAGTTTCTCGAAAAATGAGAATATTACATAAAATTAATTTTAAAAAAATGGATTTTTAATAGAAATGGCCAACTGAAAAGTATGTCCATGTACACACTCAATACTTGATCGGGGCTCCTTTTTGCATGAATAACTGCATCAATACGGCATAGCATGGAGGCGATCAGCCTGTGGCACTGCTGAGGTGTTATGAAGGCCCAGGTTGCTTTGATAGTGGCCTTAAGCTCATCTGCATTGTTGGATCTGGTGTTTCTCATCTTCCTCTTGACAGTACTCCATAGATTCTCTCTGGGGTTTAGGTCAGGTGAGTTTGTTGGCCAATCAAGCACAGTGATAGCATGGTCATTAAACCAGGTATTGGCACTTTTGGGAGTGTAATCAGCTGCCAAGTCCTGCTGGAAAATGAAATCAGCATCTCCATAAGGGTTGTTGGCAGAGGGGAGCATGTTCCTGGTAGACGACTTGATAAAACACAGTAGACCAACACCAGCAGATGACCTGTTTTCAGATCAAAGTAAATTGTGCATTTCATGTGGAAATCAAGGTCCCAACATCTGGAGGAAGAGTGGAGAGGCACAGAGTCCAAGTTACTTGAGGTCCAGTGTGAAGTTCCTACAGTCAGTGATGATTTGAGGAGCCATGTTATCTGCTGATGTTGGTCCACTCTGTTTAAACAAGTCCAAAGTCGGCCATCAAAATTAAAAGAAACAAACACTTGAAATGTAACACTCTGTGTGTAGTGAATCTATATATAAGTTTCACTTTTTGAATTGAATTGCTGAAATAAATTACTTTTCAATGACTTTTTAATTTATTGAGATGCACCTGTAATGTTGTCTGTCCATCCATATTTCATGGGAATCACTGCTCCTGGGGATTGACACTGATGGTCACTAAACTTACAATGGTCCTCAGGTGGGTCTGCATCCAGGTTGTGCTCAAGGTAAACGTCAAAGGACAGGAGATCTGGCCACTTGTGAGATTTCAGAAAAATCAATACTCCTCCTAGGCGGTTGTCCTAATTCTGAACAAATAACTTCAATATCCTTGGTTCTATTTCTAATCTTCCCTTTCTTTCCAAAATTCTTGAAAAAAACTGTTGCATCTCAGGTCCACGTCCATCTTTCTGACAATAACTTATATAAACAATTCCAGTCTAGTTTTTATCCACCACATAGCACAGAAACGGCTCCGATTAAAATCACCAATGACCCCCTTATGGCTGCTGACTCTGGTTTCCTTACCATGCTTATCCTCCTTGACCCGAGTACAGCATTTGACATAATTTCCCGCACAATTATGATCAACAGACTAGCCTCCATTGGTATTTCAGAGACACTCTTGGGCTTGTTCATCTCTTATCTCTCTGGGGCTGAAAAGTTCATAGGCTGGAAAATTCATAGTGGTCAAATTTGACCAAATGTGGTTTATTTTTCAACAGTCTCCCCATTGGTCCACACACTTCTTCCATCAGTGTTGCAGTGCTTGGATCCCTGTGGTTGAAAAATAAATCACATTTGGCCAAATTTGACCACAATGAACTTTTCAGCCCCATCGATGGAGCGACCCAAAATGAAAAAGTATACCAGGAGGGCTCCGAGTTGATGGCTGCTCGCGGGGAAGATGGTGAGTGTTTTGTGATGTTAAGCATCTTTTACGTTATTTATCCCATTGGTGGCAAGCTCATTTCGAGCAAGGATGTCGCCATTGTCTCCTGTATGCAGACAATGAGCTAGCTAGCTAGCTAGCCATCAACACTAACTCCGTGCTTTGCTTGTATTTTGCACTTGCTGTAATAAGTATTCGCTTCTGACAGCAAAACAGCATGTCAACAACATAACGGGCTGCCTTCTTGTAATGAACCCACCCACCTTGAGGTGGTACTCAGTTGTAATGAAAAATGACCTAAACCGTGTTGGGGCAAGTCGAGCTGAGTAAGGGCTAGTGGAAAAGTGGCATTACATTCCATCCAACTCCCTCTCTTCTTGTGTTCCCCAAAGTTCTGTCCTTGGGGCCCTTTTTATTTATCATTTACCTCCTCACTCCTGGCCATATATGTTCACCGGTGTAACATTCAGTTCCACTGCTATGTAGATGACACCCAGCTCGACCTTTCCACCAAACCCACTTCCACCCTACCACCTACTACCCTCTCTGATTGTCTACAGGAAATCAGATCATGGTTCACCATCAATTTCCTAAAGTTTAGCAGTAACAAAACAGAATTTCTTCTTATTGGTACCAAATCTATCCTATCTAGGGGCTGCAGTGGCTCATGAGATAGAGCGGGTTGTCCAATAACCAGAGGGTTGGTGGTGTGAATTCCATTCGCCTCAGCCATCCTGCCATTGTGCCCTTGGGCAACACACTTGACCCACCTTAGCTCTAGTGTCTATGACACTGCTGTGTGAATGTGAATAAATGTTTTGTGGTGGCTGGACAGGCCGTTGGCATGGATTAGCAGCCAAGTTTCCGTCAGTCTGCCTCAGGGCAGTTGTAGCTAAAGGTAGCTTATCAGTGTCTGAATGAATAATGGATTCACTATAAAGTGCTTTGGGTGTCATGAAAAATGCTATATAAATCCAATCCATTATTATTACTACTATCTAAAATGAGCAGCTTCTCTCTTCATATTGACAACTCTTCAGTTTCCCTCTCCCCCCAGGCTGAGTCTGGGTGTCATCCTTGGTAACACACTCTCATTGTAACCCCATATCAATAATGTCACCTGTTCATCTTATTTCCACTCACTTAATATCTCCCGTCTCCGTCCATTCCTCTCACCCCACAGTATTGCTGTTCAGATTCACAGTCTGGTCATGTCTCATCTTGATTATTGCAGCTGCCTTCTGTTTGGTCTACCAGACAAGTCCATCCATAAACTCCAGCTGCTCCAAAACTCAGCTGCTGCATTATTATCAGAACCACTTCCATTAGTCATATAACGCCTGTCCTGGCTTCCTGTTAAATTACACATCATATGGAAGATCCTGTGCCTCACTTTCAAGGCCATTAACAACCTCGCCCCTCAACCACCTCCACATCAACACATCCACCTGACAATGAGGTTTTCTTCTGCCATCCAGCCCCCACCCACTCATTTGACCACCATGGGGTCAAGAACCTTCAGCCCCTTACCCCCCACCCCCCATACATCAAAAATTCAGATTTTCTCACCATCTTCAAATCCCAATTCAGAACTCACGTCTTCAAACAGCCTTACTCTGTTCAGTAGACTTTTCTGTTTGCCATTATATATTTTTTATATTTTTGTGTTGTTTGTACCGTTTTGCATGACAAATCTTGAGTGTCCTGAAAGGCACCTATAAATAAATGTATTATTATTATTATTATTATTAAACATGCACAATGATCCTCCACTGTGAGGGCAGTGCAGCCAAGACAGCGCGGTGGCAGAGTGGTTAGCACTGCGGCAGCACAGCAACTCAACCTTGGCCTGGGGATCCTGGGTTCGATCCCAGCCCCCCGACCAACAGTGATCTGTGTGGAGTTTGCATGTTCTAAGGCCTTGGGCTCCCCACTCATCTGGGTGGGGACTGAATCATCACAGCCATTAGTGAGATGATGGGTTGTAATTCAAGATTGGAGCGTTTGTCTACAGCCACGGTTACATGTGCAAAATTTCTTCAATCTGATTACAATTCAGATCAGAACTATACGGTTTACATGGATCCTGAAAAAGCTGATCTGATTAAGACGTGCGTTTCCATGTGTCACACGTTTGAATGGACTAAATCGTTTTGACATGCGCACAATTATCCGACATTCCGGAAATAGTTGAAGCAGCAACTTCCGATGTGAACAAACCCCACTTCGTGTCTTTCTCTTTTTGAAATGGACCTGTATTGTGTTATTCTGACTGTACTTTTGCTTCTGCTGGTCTCCATAATGAAGCTACAAGCCCAGCAGTACATACTTCTGCATATGACGAACAAAGGGAGACAGCAGGACGATACAGACCAAATTTGTTTTACGCCCGCCATGTCTTCCGCTAGCTGCTGTAAAGGCGGAAATACGTCACGTCGATGTGTGGCTGATGTATAGACATGCGCAGTAAATATATTTTCTACCCAAACTCCGGATTAAGTGTTTATATGCTCTCCAGTCGGAATAACAATTGGCATAACCCACCCGTCTCAATCGGAAAGAAATTTTGATCCGAATGAGTGTGATCAGGTCAGAATATTCAGATTGGCGTGTTTACATGAAGCATTTTTATTTCGATCAGGCTTTTAATCTGGTTACTTGTGTCCATGTAAACATGGCTGGTAACATTGGGAAAAACATCCAGAACAGCAAAACCAGCTTTTGCCCATTATGCCAAAATGTTAAAATACAATTATTTCTAATTGCAGAGAGATATTAATATTTTTATTGTAGTCATATAACCCAAGAAAACATTTTATAAGGTTAAAAACCACAAATACATCATGCTTGAGTGAATGGGAACTTCAATAATCACTGCGTGTCTGACGGCTGGAGAGTAGCAGCGGATCAGTTCAGAAGTTGAGCAGCACTGCCCTCTTGAGGAATCATGAGACTTTGCTGAATAAAAAAAACAACTTTATTTTTCAATTTCACTGAGACAACAAATACACTTTTCTTGAAAGCTTTTTCTCACCAGGACACATGATAAAGCATCCACCATCAAAAGCTGCAGAAACAGATTTAATTTCCCTTTCACCATATGTTAGTCTTGCTGTAAAAAGAAGGAACACACTATGCAAAGATGAATCCCATAAAATAAGAAACACCAAAAGCAATAAATATATTTGTTCTCCCTGGTAGCTCAAATGCAGCGATTTCATTTCACATTTCCATTTGTGACTTTTTTCCCCCCAGTACCAACCAATCAAATAGAACTGTAGAAACAGCTTTCTGGGCTGAAAATCAAATTGAACAAAACAGTATAAACAAATATTAAGTAGCACTGAATCAATAAGATGGAAAAACATTTTTTAAAAATGAAAAAAAAAACAAAAAAACCCCAGAAATATTAAATGTCCAAGGCATTGGCTAATAACTACTAGGGAAAACACTTAGAAAAGAGGCAACAGTGTTGAACTACAGGTGTGTAAATATTGCTGGCCAAAGTTTTTTTTGTTGTTTTTTTTCATGAAAACCAATGATGGTGAGATGCAGAATCACTCTGATTCATGAATGGAAAGGCACCTTCAGTAGTTGGCTACCACAGCGGAACAAAAACATGACAGTTGGCACGCAAATAGCCTTTTCAGCAAGGGTCTGGTTTAAAAAAAAAAAAAAAAATGTGTACCAACACACTACGTTTATCATTAGCACTTTAAGGCTGATATTTAATCCCTGGAGTTTCACTTTTGACACACTTTATCTGAACAGAGTGCACAACACTGGTCAACGATATTTTAATGTTTTATGGGAAGCTCTTGAAATGAATTAGATCAGTAAGCCGTTCAACAATGAACCGCCCTGCTGGGTGCTGTTTCATCCAGCCGTCAAAAATTATGATAAAAACATTTCAGAATATTTTTTTGTACACGTAAAGAAAGCATGCGCTCTGTTTAGTCGGTGTTCCAAAACAAATCACAGCAGTGTTCCCATGGCATTTCCACCGATTTCACTTTTCTTCAGCTGGATGAATCATAAAAGATCTGGTCTCAACAATGATAGAAACCTAAACCCAGATCTGTTGATTTTAATGGGGCTTTGCAATCCTTTCTTTAAAGTTAGACATCAGACGTTGGAAACTGGTAAAAGCTTTCCAATAGTCAGTGCTGATAAATGTCCCTTTCATGGAAACAGTATGTGCCAAGACAGAGCCACGACTGCTAGTCTCATATCCTTAAACCATACCAAGGACTGAATGGATCGTTTGATTTGCTGATAACCAAGTAAAAACAAGCACAACCACTGTGCATTTGCAGTGACAGCAACCAGCAGAGCGTTCTTGTACAGATTTCATTAAATATTCTTCCTTTTGATAGTGGTGCTTGATAGGCAGTGAATGAAATTCCTCTGCAGTTCATGATTATCAGACAGTAATGATACAAATGTACTAAAACAAAACAAAAAAAAATGATTAAGACATGTATGAAAAACCAACAGAATAGACAACAATCTAGTAACTGAAATTTCCTTCAAACTAAACATTTACAGAAACAGCCTGAGCTGGGTAAGCCGAGATCACTTCAGAACAGGGGTATCGCAATTATGGAAATGTCAAGACATGGAATCTATAAAAAGGCAAACATCAACTTCATTCTTTCCTTTAAAGCCAGAATCTTCAAGACACCAGTTTTGAGTACAGCTACATTGATGCAAATGTCCAGAGAGCTCTAATTCCTACTTCAGGCCACTGCAAATTAAGGTGAAATAAAATTAGAGGTTGTGAATCAGGTGAACTGGTCTTGGTTTAAAAAAAAAAAAAAAAAAAAATCAAGAAATTCTAAACCAAACTGGTTTGAACTCTGCCAGCATTCCCCACTTTCTCTGTCGAGATGAGATGAATACAGTCCAAATTGTTAAAGGCAACTTTATCACATTCAGCAGAATAAAAATACAATGTAACACTGAAGTGATTTTTTTTCTATAACCAAATCCCACATAAAAGTCGTCAAGGCTTCAACTCAAAAGTAAAAGGATTAAATAATAAAAATGTATTAAATTACTTCCCAGGATAAATACCCTGTCAGCCTCTAAATCCACATCTGCAAGAGAAAATGCAATCATTCTTCTTGTAAACACAGTTTATCACTGAAGTACACATCAGTAAACTGGCCGCCAAAAGAGCTTGAGAGATGCGTGACTGAAAATGCTTTTCATTATATAAGAATAACAAGGCAGTCCGTGGTACAGTAGGCTACACATGGGTGAAAATGACCTTTGTGCATTAAAACCAGCATTGCAGTTCTGCAAAGAGTCATTCTGTGGCATTCTGGCCTTTCTTAGAAATGAAACGGGACATAAGGAGAAAGCTACAGGACAAAATTCCTAATGATAAAACTTTTGAAATAAACAAAGCACAATTTAGAATAACTCTGCATATCAAAGCAGGGGTTCTCAAACAGTTTAGGCCCAAGGACCACACATAAGTGTTGCTTGTCACACAAAGTGAACTCGAAACTTCCTGAAGGCATTTGCTTGACAGCTTGGACATTACAAGACAAGTAGGAATGCACCAGTTAATCAACCTAACAGCGGTATCAGCCGATATCACTGGTATCTACAAATAGATAACAGTCTCTGATAGCAGTGGCTGATGTAGTGTCATTGGCGTGTCACAATTGTGCAGTGTTGACTTTGCCTTGAAATGGACAACAGTATCCCACAGCTGCAAATCAGAAAGCAGTTTGCAAGTATTTTAGCTTGAAATAATTTAAAACAGTTTAGCTTTTTTTTTTTTTTAACAATGCATATTTCTTTATTTCCCTAGCATTATAGGACGAACTGAAAAGAACAACACCGAAAGAAGCAATCTGTATCGCCCATCAGCCAAATTATTATGTTAAACTGATCGGTGCATTCCTAAATACAAGAGCACTAAAACTACAGTACCCACATATCCTACAAGGGGCCCCCATTAGTACGAAGCTGTAGTACAGTAAAGCAATATTACACGAGGGAGTACGGTATCAATGAATACATAACTGGTGATTCGCCATAAGCCCGACGCGACGACACCACATTAAATATTGTCTAGTGCATAAGTCAGTGTTCGTAATACAAACCAGCCACCTGTTGAGTAGGGTTTGTGGGTCACTACGACTTTGTGCCGGTGGCTAGTTGGCATGCTAGCGATTTGGCTTTGGTGCACTTTTTCATGGCATTTTCAAATACAATAAAGAGTTCCGTCATCACATATTTATCACGGCTGGCTAATTGAGACAACTCCAACTCTAGCTTGTCATTTTTATTGTAAACAGACGTGAAATATCTTGCAGACGTTTACAAGGATGGGACTTCCGGGTCACGTGCCATTTTTAGGACCGTCTCTTTAATATTCACCCTTCTATTGTCCAATCAGATTGCTCGGTCAGAACTGTTATATAACAAAACGTAACACTCTTGTGGTATCCACGTGCTGGAGCGGGTGTAATCACAGCCTCGCAGGATGAAAGGCTTTCCCACAGGCTCGCTTATAATCCCAACACTGATCAAGCATATGCATCTTATTTTTTGTGCTTTTTAATACACTCAGCATGGCGTGTCACAATCATACCAGAGTTCCCATTACTGCAAAGACAACATGGCTGGGAATAAAATACTTAATATATGTGGGGGGCGGGGGGGTTGGCATAAATAATTCCCATCTGAAGATATGCACTTTTTAAAATACTATACAATAATTTTAGAATAAATAGCAAAATATTTTCCAGACCTCACTTTGAGAACCACCGCTTTGAAAGGTCTAGATCAGATATTAGGGTAAACTTCTATAGGATATTACTCTTGGAAAAAAGAGGTAAACATGAGTTAAATTTGTTAGTTTCTATCTAATGTGAAGAGGCTTTTTTAATCATTGGGTGGCCACATTATTAAAAAAAACTTTAAATAGTGACTGAATGTGTAATGCCATTATTAACTCTATATTGGCAAAAAGCACATAAATTCCTCATATATTTGTATATAAAGACTTTAGTAGCATTTGTTTACCCATAATATTGATTGTACCAACACTTTAATAGTTAAAAAAAACAACACTTTAAATTCTCACAAGATAAAAGTTACAATGAAAAGCAAATGGGCAGGAAGAGTCACACCTGTCGTCTGACCATTTTACAGCAGAGCAGAATCCCAGCTATCACAGCCACCGTTATCGGTAAAAACCGAAGTGTTTAAAGGGTAACATTTGATCACGAGTCAGTGGTCTCAGCCCACTTTTGAGAAAGAACCTCGCTCAATTCCATCGCTACTGAGGATTAAAGTGGAGAGTGTCTCAGCGGCTGCTGGACCCTGTCCGTCAGTCTTTGGGTCCGTTACAAGTCTTTTGGTCCAGAAATATTACGCCCTGCTCAGGGTAAAGTCCAGCTACTAGGAGAGCCCCTGTGCTCCGTCATAATCTGTGATCAGGCCTTTGATATGCGACAGTTTCTTATGGAGGTACTCACATCGCTTCTTCTCTTCCCGAAACTCAGGAAACTTCTGAGGAAAGAAAAAGAAAAAAAGACGCTCCCGTCAGCTTTAAGTAAATTTCTATCAAAATCAACACACAGGATGTTATGCATCAACACTTTTACACTCTTACCATCTGCTTTTCTTATTATTGATATTTTTATGGGGCTTGCTTTTGTGTTTCACATTAATTAATGGTTGTTTTTCTTAATTAAAACATCTATCAGTGCCACGTCAAAAGCAAAGAAGCAAAGGCTCGTTATGAAAACACAAAACAAAGCAAAGCGGCCCATCCCAGCTACGCTATGAAGTGTGGTAATGATTTTTATGTGCCCGTTTTCATAGGTGCCAATCCACTACTGAAGTGAACAGCTCTAACTCAAGTCAACAAAGTTAGAAAGATCAACTGATTTTATGACTTTGTTATACAGAGCCACTATTTCTATTCACATTCAGTAGTGGGAAGTAACGAGTTACATTTACTGATGTATATGTACTCCAACTAAATTGTACTTTACTGAGTAGTTTTATTACAGGATACTTTTATTCTTACTTGAGTACATATTTGAGTCAAAGCATGTTTGGTATATTGGAGTTACTTTTGATTTCACTGATTCTGAGTTGAGTCTGAGTCCAGTTTTCATTCTCATCAAAGTTAAAATCATTTTTGAAATCAGTCATCTTCTATTCTGGCTCAGGCAATATGTGATTTATTCCTGTTTTATATTATATGGATAGATAAAACTGGGTGGTACATGGATAGTTAGTTTTTCTCAGACAAAACCCTCACCAGCTGGTAAGAACAACACTGTACATTTACTAATAAAATGGTGCAAATGTACAAGATAAGTAATTATTATTTTCAATATTTATGAGGAAAAAGGTTTCAGATTTACCAGAATAAAAGCTGCAAATCTATGTGGGGAAAAGGAACACTTGTGGAAAAAAAAAACAGTTTTAAATTTAAAACAAAACTGTCAAAAACTGGTAAATAAAGTCCTTACTCACTGCTGAAGTAACAGTTTTAGTTGATGCTTTCTTATGCTAACTATATATATATATATATATATATATATATATATATATATATATATATATATATATATATATTATATACACTACCGTTCAAAAGTTTGGGGTCACCCAGACAATTATTTTGTGTTTTCCATGAAAAGTCACACTTATTTACCACCATGAGTTGTAAAATGAATAGAAAATATAGTCAAGACATTGACAAGGTTAGAAATAATGATTTGTATTTGAAATAATATTTTTTTCCAGATACTCAACCTGCTCAAAGGAAGGTCAGTTTTATAGCTTCTCTAACCAGCTAAACTGTTTTCAGTTGTGCTAACATGATTGCACAAGGGTTTTCTAATCATCCATTAGCCTTCTGATGCAATGAGCAAACACATTGTACCATTAGAACACTGGAGTGATAGTTGCTGGAAATGGGCCTCTATACATCTATGTAGATATTGCACCAAAAACCAGACATTTGCAGCTAGAATAGTCATTTACCACATTAGCAATGTATATTAGATATTAGAGTGTATTTCTGATTAGTTTAAAGTTATCTTCATTGAAAAAAAACAGTGTTTTTCTTTCAAAAATAAGGAAATTTCTAAGTGACCCCAAACTTTTGAACGGTAGTGTATATATATTATATATATATATATATATATATATAACTACATTTACTTACACTACTGTTCAAAAGTTTGGGGTCACTTAGAAATTTCCTTATTTTTCAAAGAAAAGCACTGTTTTTCAATGAAGATAACTTTAAACTAATCAGAAATACACTCTATACATTGCTAATGTGGTAAATGACTATTCTAGCTGCAAATGTCTGGTTTTTGGTGCAATATCTACATAGGTGTATAGAGGCCCATTTCCTGCAACTATCACTCCAGTGTTCTAATGGTACAATGTGTTTGCTCATTGCATCAGAAGGCTAATGGATGATTAGAAAACCCTTGTGCAATCATGTTAGGTCTGCAATGCTGTAATTGCTGCAAATGGAGGATTCTTTGACGAAAGCAAAGTTTGAAGGAAAAAATTATTTCAAATACAAATCATTATTTCTAACCTTGTCAATGTCTTGACTATATTTTCTATTCATTTTACAACTCATGGTGGTAAATAAGTGTGACTTTTCATGGAAAACACAAAATAATTGTCTGGGTGACCCCAAACTTTTGAACGGTAGTGTATGTTAAAGTAATTAATATCATAAGGTAATGTTTCTTTTATTTCTGCCTACTCTACCCACCTCTGGTCACAGTTTAAAATAATTCTAATTCTCTTAAACACAAAGTCTGAACTTCAGTTAGGACTGGGATTCTGTATGTATTAGCCATGATTTCCATAAATATTGACTTCTTGAGCTTTTTTTTATTTTAAACTGCGGAAATAAAAAATCTGCAAAAATATAAAAAAGGTCAATTTTAAGTCAGTAATCTGTCCAGCCATGACACACATCATGCTGATCAGGTAGATAACACAGAAACAGTGCTTACTTTCTTATATTTTCTGTACTTCTGTATTATTTGTTCCCCCATAAGCTGAAAGAAATGCATAAACAAAACAAGTTAGCGTTACATGTATAATGTCTGATTTCCGTCTGGTGCTTTACCATAAATGGAGCCACGAGAGTAAAGCTCTCCAGTCCTGACAGTACCTTGTACTCTTCTGTTCCCGGGGAGAGAGTGTTGATCTTTGAGCCCAGCTGAACAAAGATCTCTGTGATAGTCCCAATCCGGTCATGAAGAGCTCTGTATTCATCGTACTCGGCACAGAAGTCGTCATTATACTGCTGACGCTGCTCCAGTGCAGTTATGGTGCTGTATTTTCTGAACGAAGTGGGGGGGTGGGGAGGAAAGTATTTTAAAAACTCCCTTTAATCAAACAGAATAAGGTTGTTTTGTAGTCCGTCCAGCAGATGTCACTGTACAATGGTGGAGTAAAAGGCTCGACACATCAGACTGTTACGGGTATGATGTGCTAACCAGATGTGTGACTAAGAAATAAGATCATTTGTTATGTAAGTTGAAGGTTTATTGCTAACCCTCCGTATTTCAATATTTTTTTTCCTCAAAAACAAAAACAAACAGCACCAAGAATATAAATCCCTTTCAAAAATAAGGGATATACTGTGGATTCATGCTTACATTAAATAGTCAGGCAGTTCCTCCGCTGTGGTTTGACTAACAGGTGATTTCTCACTCTCGTGGTCTGTGGGAAGGAGGAAAAACCCACACACACACGCGTTAGAAAAAGGTTAAAGCACTCCACCGATGCATATGTGATCCATGTGCTTTATCGCGGCCTCTGATAACAGAGCTGATTCAAGGCGTGCAGTGACGTCAGTAGCGCTGAGTAGGAGGCAATCCTGCCTGCTGACTCGCTCGACCGTGGGTCACCCAGCTGTTCAACAGTCAACCATCAACAAAGGGTGACTGTGTTAAAGTCCTTACTGCTGTCTCACATAAATTTAAGCATGTATATGGACTGCTGTTTTAGGAATTTCAGAACAGACCAAAATGCTGAACAAATGCTGAGGATTTAAATGATCAAATATTATAATGTGATTTATGGCAGCAGAGAAGGATACATAATACTGTATGTGATAAAGCTTCTAAGGAAGGACAATTTTATAGTTTTATTGCCATTTACCTTTAAGATTTTCTTGATTCTGCTTCAAATCTGGACTCGTCTCTATCCAGCCTGCTTTTAGGCGCTCCCGATCTTTGTCCTTGTGTTTTTTGGACCTTTTCTTTCTGTGCTGGCCATTGGAGAGTTGCTGGTCGGTGCAAATGGGGGAGTTGCTGTGTGGGGGCCTGGGGCTTGATGCAGAAATAGACTGTTGTGTCCTCTCCAGTTTGGGAGTTGTGACAGAAGCCCCGCTGAATTTGTGGGGCGAATGTAGACAATTCGGGCTCCCCTGAAGATGATTGTTGTTTTTTAAAAATTGCACTTTAATTGGTATACTGGAGCTCCCAAGGCTAGAAGAGCTCTGAGCCCCACTGGTGATACAGTCTGTGTGAGAGGGTGACTTCTGAGGCGGACAGTGGTCTAATAGCCTTTGTTTTTTGGGAGTTTGAACATTGGATGGGTCCAAGGTTAATGGGCGTTTCTGGAAGAAAAAGAATAAACAATTCCATACAATGGTTCACAGCACATGTGTTATAAAGCTAAGGGTAAGAGTACTTTTAGATTTGGTTTTAGCTTTATATGTAGTTTGAATATGCAAGAAAAAAATGTACAGAACAGAAAAGCCTGGCTCATATTCAGTAAAAGAATAGGTTTCATAAATAAAGATTGCATTAATGCATATAATACAACTTAAATTTCAAGTTTGAAATGGCGTAGGAAGGCACAAAAATGTGCTCCAACCCATCCTCCATTTTCAGTAATTGGCAAACGTTATGTTACACTTCCATCCTTCCTAAACAAAAATCTCTGACCTGTGCATTCATGCTTTATATTACAGTATTACACATATTTATGTATACATGCGTTATTGAAATATATTGGTCTTATGCTTGCATGTGACACATACATTATCACGATACTTGGCCCGTAATGTGACATTAGCATGCGCTTGTGATGCACCAGGTATTGCAATATCCTACATTGTGATTTCCAATCCCAATCTTTAGTCTTATTCTACCCCTGGCTAGATCTCACGAGTTTCTCTTATGCTGTGTTGACCTAACCAGACAGTGAGAATTTAGCACCATTTAGTCGACTGAGAAGTAATTTTTTAATTACTCTGGTAACTAAATAGGTACATTTGTATTTGCAAAATATCTTAATAATTTTTAATAAAGTATCACAAACTCTTTTCTTAAATATCTCAAGCAACTACGGGGGGGGGGGGGGCTGAAAAGTTCATAGTGGTCAAATTTGACCAAATGTGGTTTATTTTTCAAGCGCTGCAACACCAATGGAAGAAGTGTGTGGACCAAAGGGGAGACAATGTTAAAAATAAACCACATTTGGTCAAATTTGACCACTATGAACTTTTTAGCCTATGAACTTTTCACACACACACCCCGACTTCTCAAAAAATTATTATATGAAACTTTGTTAGGACACGACAAGCTAAGAGTTAATTTGCCTTCTGTAATGTGTTTGATTTCAGTAATGCTGAGCTTGTCTTACTGAATTGGTCTGCTGTTCTCATTGCATTGATGGTATGCTCACTTTAACCACAATTGTTTTTGTGTTATTGTCTTGTTGCATTTGAAAATTCAATAAACTGATTTTTAAAAAAAAGCATCATGCTACTGGTTTCTCTGAATCAACATAGTATTACCACCACAAAGTATTGCGATACTACACTGTATCGAGTTTTTTCACCACTCCTTATACACATACACATACATGCATACACTATATTGCCAAAAGTATTGGGACACCCCCTCCACATGAATGGGCATCAATGCACAAAGCAAGGTCCATAAAGACACGGATGAGCGAGTTTGGTGCAGAGGAACTTGACTGGCCTGCACAGAGCCCTGACCTCAACTGACAGAACGCCTTTGGAATGAATTAAAGCGGAGACTGCCAATCTTCCAATATCAGGCCTGACCTCACAAATGTGCTTCTGGAGAATGGTCAAAAACTCCCATAAACACACTACTAAACCTTGTGGAAAGCCACCCTTTGCAGCTGTAACAGCTGCAACTCTTCATGTTTTTATGGACCTTGCTTTGTACACTGATGCCCATTCATACTTTTGGCAATATAGTATGCATACAGATATACACAATTACACACATCTAAATTCAGTATTTCACAATATACATGCCTAACAATTAGATAATTATCTCTTTCATTACATATCAGCTTTCCTCATTTGCATGATTAGCATGCATTTATGCTGCTCTTCACCCTGCTGACCCATGACTGCGTGCTAGCCTACAACACCAACCACATCATCAAGTTTGCAGATGACACGATAGTAGTGGGCCTCATCACCAACAACGATGAGGCCAACTACAGATACGAAGTGAACCAACTGGTCCAGTGGTGTAAAGACAACAACCTCTTTCTGAATGTGGGAAAAACCAAGGAGATTGTGGTCGACTTCAGGAGGGGTCACACACAGCAACCCCCTCTGATCATTGACAGTGCAGCTGTGGAGAGGGTGAACAGCACCAAGTTCCTAGGGATGCACATCTCTGAAGACCTCACCTGGACTAACAACACCACATCACTGGCCAAGAAGGCCCAAACTCGCCTCCATTTCCTCTGCAGACTGAGGAGAGCACGAGTCCCACCCCCCATCATGCAGTCTTTCTACTGGAGCACCATTGAGAGCATCCTCACCAACTGCATCACGGTGTGGTATGGAAGCTGCACTGCCGCCTGTCAGATGACACTACAACACATAGTGGATGCAGCAAGCAAGCTCATCAGTGCCCCCCTGCCCTTTCCTCCCTCCCCGGACATCTACCCCACTCGCCTCACCTGCAGAGCCACCAGCATCACAGGCGACACCTCCCATCCCCTACACTCCCTCTTCAGCCCCCTGCCCTCAGGGATGAGGTACCATAGCCTCCGGGCCCGCTCCACAAGACTGCTGTACAGCTTCGTTCATCAGGCCATTAGGACCCTGAACTCTGTGCCCCCCCCCCCCCCAAGACTGTAACACCTGCACAATAACTACCTCAGATGTTGGCACAGAAAGACTGGCACACCAACAATAATACTGTTGTTCTGTTGTACATTTGCTGCTATACTGTATGTCTCTGCACTTTAACCACAACCATTTGCACAAATCCCATATCTGCTGCTGTCTGTATTTCACTGCAATACTGATCATGTTCAATCATATCTGTCACTATCTGCACCTACACTACCGCATTGAAATGCACTACGGCTATTCATCTCTAGCTGTCTGAATACAGGATTCCTGGGTTTATTACCACTTATCGTTTATCTCTATGGAGGTCAGAGTCCTTCTGGCTGCCATTGGCACCACGGGTTACATCACTGTATATAGACTGTACACAGACTGCTGCTGTCGCTGTTTGTTCCTGTTTTTCTTTTTTTAATCCAGCCTAATTCCTTTCTTTTTATAAAATGCACACCAGTGTAGAGAGAGAGAAAAATGCCATTTCAATTCTCCTGTATGTCCTGCACGTATATTAGTATTGACAATACAATCTTTGAATCCTTATTTTGTTAAAAAAAAAAAAAAAAAAAGCTTTGGAGAAGAGTGTGAAATCGGCTCATGTGTTATTGAGCAATTTTGTGGCTAAAATCAGAAACTTGGTGCTGGTTTGGCTGACTGGTGATGATCAGTTCCTGCCAAGAATGGGTCTGGCACATAACATGTTTCTCTAACCAGATCCAGTTACATATGCTACAGGGAGAAGTTTCCCTTTAGGGGAGAGAGCCTTTTCCTGTCAACAGTCCCAGTTTGTTTTGGTCTTGGCTACAAAGTACTTGGTTCGATCTTATAAAAGATCATTAGTTTCAAACACATTCTTTCATCAGAGTTAAACACACGATAGACAGGCTGTCAGTCTATATTTGCTTCTTCCCTAAAACAAGATATGATTTAAGAAATATTAAATCACATAAGACCAAGCTAGTCCTTATAGCCAAAGTGACATTTAGTTTCAAGCAAAAATAGAACAGAAGTATCAAATGAATGTGTATCTGTAAAAGATCTGTTCTAAATGAGAAACAAAACACTGGAGAAAATGCAAAGCATTCACAGTCAATATTTACCACAGAGGGATTCTTGGCAGGACTGAGTCGTGAGGGTGAATCCCCTGGAGTTTTGTGGAATGACTGGTTGGACTGGGGACTCCTCAGCTGGCCGCCGTGAGAGGGCTGCAGTTTCCTTTAGAAAGATGGAAAACAGCAGGTTTAGTCGGACAGTAGCTCCAAGGTAAATGGCCTGTAAAGCTAAACAGGAAGAGGCAGTGTCTAAGTCTCACAGCTTGTTTGGCTTTATGAGCAAGTGAATGAGCAATTATTTATTATTCCATGGCTTCTAGAAAAGGTATGACATGTTTCCACAAAGGCAAAAGTCAATGGCATTAAAAAGTAATTCTTAAAGAATTTTGATAAATCTTTTATATGCTTATGCAGTGTATTATTTTTGTTGCAAACTCAATGACGGAACACAGTCCAGTGTAAGAACAATAGCTGAAGATTTAACATCTGCAAGGCCAAGCCCTCTTTTCTGGTAATCTGCTTCCTACAGCTCCTTCCTCAAACACACATGGTTAAGTGTGACTGGAGTTCAGAACACTGAACGTTAACAACAGATCATAAATGACAGCAGAAATGAGGTTTAACGAGAAGAAATGACTCCAGCAAATAGGTTGACTAGATGGAAGCACGCTGGATTTTACAGTATGTAGAGGCCATCACACTTTTATCACATTTCGACAACAACAAGCTTTTTACACTTAGCAGGGGTGGTGAGCAGAGGAGATTGTGAAGTCAGCCAGCAGGATTTTTCAAAGTGCTCATGAAGCACATGGCCTGCATGTTTACTGGCAGACGGAGGAGAAGCACAGGGGGAGAAGGCTCACCCTGAAAAGCTCAGCCATGAGCGCTGCATGCTAATGCCATTTGGCAACACGGTGCAGGGAATACTTTCCTCTGCTTTGATGTGTCCATTAAGAAATTCATCAGCGTGGACAAGTAGTCTTTTAGAAGCTCCCCTTTCACAATGATCACAGCAGACTTCTACACAAATTCATTGGCCTTTCTGTATCAATGCCAACTCTGTCACAAAGGATCCATCCCTTCATCTTCCCAGTATTATCTGGTCCATGAAATCTCTGCAGAACTAGAAAGGTCAATTGAAATACTCTTGATCGCTTTCTTTCAGGGAAAGATGGGAGACTGTCACCCAACAGAGAACAAACTATTTGAGCATTTTTTTAACCAGAATGTGATACTGCTTATATGTACGTTTTGACATTAAGTGGACATTAAAGGTCCTATATTGTTTGGACATCCACAGGGATGTATATAGTATGTAGTTTTAAAGACCAAGAAAACATTACTGTGTTGTTTTACAGCTATTCAAAAAAACGCTATATTTAAATGCAGCCCATCATCCCCCACCCACCTCTATACTCAGATTTAAGCAGTTTTGAATCTAAAGCCCCGTTTCCACTACAAGAGCCAGGAACTAGTTTTAGGGGACAGGAACTTTTGCATCTTTTTCGTGTTACTTTTGGCGCTTTTCGTTTCCATCTGTTTTGTTATCATTGTAATGCCAAGTTTTATCCAGTCAGTATTGAGTCAATCCCAAACCACACTCAGCAGTTTTTGGGGCCATGTTGAAGTACGAGGGCCTTATTTTGGCTCTACGAGTTCCTGAAAACATCCCCTTATGGGAAGGTTCCTGTATTGAAGACACACCATTGGGGAAGTTAATGTGAAATTGGTTCCTGGTTCCTGGAGTGGAAACAGGGCTTCAGACATGCAGTAAAGACAGTATATACGAGTGTATTCTGAGTTTTATGTATTCTCGTTTTGCTGTATGTATTAGTTAGGAAACTTGTCGAAAAGTTGATATCACTCTCGTGTCTTATCTGATGCAGAGCTACACAAAGCACCAGCACCTCTGAAACTCAATTTTTGTATAAATAACGTTAAATAAATGACACTGAGCTTTAGAGTTTCCGGCAGGCTCATGCTTTCTGTTTACACAAATCCAAACCCATTGCTGAACACCACTTAGTCATTAACCTAAACAAACTGCTGTTTGTGTTAGGTTTATATTTAACTGAAAGCTCTGTGCTGTAATCTCCCTCACAGCAAGGAAGTGAGTATTTTCCATAACAGCTCGCAACCATTAGTCTTTCAATGGAACAAAACATAAAAGAGCTTCCATATTTGGACTTAATCCTCACCTGATTAGCAGTCGATGGATGAGCTGCTTCTCCTCTTCCAGATATCCAGGCCAGTCCTTCTGGACGTGTCGGTAGTGCTCATCTTTCAGAGAGTAGCTCTGGTCTTTAGCGTTCACTTTAGCAACCTGAAAAAAAAAAAAAAAATACAAGCTCCAGATTACACCAAATGTACAGGATAAACGGGGTCCGGATAAATCATGAAATGTGATTAGCTGACCTTTTTGTGCAACAGTGGTCCTGTATACTCTGTTTTGTAAACAGCTTCACTCCTTTATGCTGCCTAATCCCATTGATACACATCTACCAAATGCAACCACTTTCAACTCTAAAAAGTACAGTCGATCTGGGCTAGAGACGCCCCATCCCTCTTCTGTCAAAATTCAATCTTCTAGTCCAAAGATAATTAAAGTGGAGCCCTGACTACGGCTAACAGCGGTGGCACAGTCTTCACAGGATGGTTGCACTGAGCACTCAAATGTTGTGAACACAGGAACTGTGCCTGAAATTAACTAAACAGACATCATGCTTTTAGAGCAGAAATTCTAGCACTACAGCACCGCCCTATCGAGGAATGAAGTAAACTCCTTAAATAAAAGAAAGTATGTTCACCATTCTATCCTTACTTTATCTGTCTTCACTTATTTGCCATGAGGTAGCGATGCATTCATAAAGCTCACCTCATCCAGCACTGACGTCAGGTCAGCCTTGTCCTTTGGAGTGACCCGCTCTCTCTCCAGCCACAGCAGCAGCTCAGGTTTCCTGTAGGGCTTTAAGGCCAGGAGATGAATGATACGATCTCTCAAGGGCCGGTGTGCCACAGGGCTGGGAACCAGGCTCCTCTTATTGTTGGGCGAGTGTTTGCTGCTGCTGTCCAAGCTGGACACCAGACCCTGCTTCCTCTGGACCTTCACACACTTGCCTAAGATCAAAGCAAAGCGGAGATTTGAGATAGTGATGCTGAATTTAGAGAATAAATTCAGCGCAGCACTAATCTCAGGCTGTTAACAAATTATGCTTTTGCTATCCTGAAAGAAACTTAAAATCTAAGAGATTATAACTAATCTGATAACCGGTTTCACATACACTTTTTTGTAATGGCTGATATATCCAGACAAGGCAAGATATCCACATCAAAATCTGACTTGAAAAGACAGGCCACTACATAACAGTTATATTACCTTTATTACAGTTCTGTATTGAAATGCAGTCAGTTTTATGTAAATGCCACAGATACATAACACGCAGTAAAATCTAAAAACTTCACATACAAAAGTACTTAAAACACTGCATGTGTTCATGAACTGATTTTCTATGTTTCTCAAGTTCAGTCTGCTGCAGGCTAAACCGGAGAGCATGGTAACTTCAGCAACTACCCCAGAGGCTCCATTCTCCATGTTGTGCTACTAATTCAGTTGGACCCGTGCAGGCAGTGATTACACATTTCTGCAGACTATAATCTCATTACAGGCGTTGAGGTTGCTACAGGTTAAGAACTAACAGGGATCATCATTTACAGAACAGATATTAAACCTTTTTTGTAAGACATTATAGGTTTTAATGAGCATACAGTATCTCTTGGAAGAGTTACAACACGCTTTTAAATCGTGCCAGAGCTTGTTTCAACACCTGGTTCCTAGATATAGAGCAAATATCCTTCATAAAAAAAAAAAACCTGCACTGCAACATTTGCAAGAAGCACCACCTAGAGCCATTGTTTCACTTTAAAAAACTTCTCCATCTCTACTAATTTCATATTCTTGGGCCTGGCTTTCTCCTCCTGTCTTCTGAATGCAACCAAATGTTAAATCATATGGTATAGTATCATCTAAATTGTGCACATTTTTCTTCTGGGACCTGTAATTTTGTGTTGCTATATGGACATTTTTTTTCTGTACACTGTGACATTACTGTACCATAAAAAGACAGCGTCACCGCAACTCAGCTGTCTAGTCTCTGCTGCATGTGGCACAAACTGTGATCTATTTTGCTTCCTTTTCCAGTCAAGTGTTGAAGAGAAGGCAAAGATGTTTACACACGTGAAAAGACATGCTGAAATAAAATGCCCTCTAAGATATTTTACGCTATTAGCCAAATATATAATGTGCATGTTGGTTTCATGCAAGCATATAATTGACATGAGCATATTCAAGCTATAATGAAGCTAAAGCTTCATCTTAAGCAAGTCAAAGAAAGGGATTTCAAAACTAAAAAGGTAAGAGAAATCCTGCATTTGAGGTTCACATCAGTCCTGGTCCATGCCCTCTCTTTTACAGTATAATATTTTGGCAAGTTACAGTTTGCCTAATTGCAGGTTTCAAACAAAACCTCCCCAGCATCAGACTTGTTAGCGCATAGTTTGGGCAAACTCAATCACACCAACTATGCTGGTAGGCAAACTGACACAGCGCCACATGAAAGCAGAATTACCAGTAAGAGACGTATCGCTGTCCCATAAATTATTGCAACCCAACCCTTTGATTAATCATGCAATCACTTTTGCACGATACGGTTATTTTACTGTAAGCTAGATGAAAACAAGAGACAATGGTCAGAAAGTGTCTGGGAACTTAGATGGCTGCTACCAGAGGTTACATTAACTGAAAATTCTCTTTCACTGATAGATTTTTTTTTAGCAATGACAGAAAATTCTGAAAGCTGTCTTTCATTTGACAGATTACACTGAGGGTGATCTAATTAAATTGACATAATAAGAGAGTATGAGAGAATCTTTACAACCCTGTCAATCAAAATGATAGATAACAAAAAAGTCTAGCACAACCTCTGGCTGCTACATGAACTGAGGCTGGAAAGTCCATCAGAGCATACCGTACTGTAGATACACCTAAACTTACTTGGCCCGGGCTTGATTTCAATTGCCGAGCGGCTCCAGATGTCCTTCTCCACCTGAGACATACGTGCCCGGGTCGTCTGGTAGGAGTCGTCTGTGGCACAAACTGTGATCTTGTCCTGGATGCTGCCCTGGCCCTCCAGCTGATCCCTGCCCTCACTGCAAAGAGAGAAGAAGAGTGAAGACACAACTTACTAAGCTCAAACAGCATTTCTATTTCTCGAAGCGTGCATTGCATATTTCTGATTTCATTCATCGTACTTGAGGGGTCTGACACAGTCATTGCATACGTAAGGACTTGGAATATTAACAGAATTATTATCATTACACATTTCCAAACTGTTAGAAATCAAAATTTTGTTATTATGGTACTGGTTTTCCCTCTTTGGTGAGAAACCAAAGGATTTTCTAAGCGAGGTAAACTAGAACAAGACAAAAAAAAATGACTGTGTGCTATATACTGTACCTATTTGTGCTCTGTGTGTTTTGATGTAATTCACAGTCAGACTAGTTTTTCTCCCTCATCACTCTGTGACTGTGCATGACGTTCCCTCAACACGCATGACAGACAGATGAAGTAAAGATAACATGTCAGCCAAAGGACATATTTCTATGTCACTGCTAGTGCAAATAAAGTTTGCTGGCCTTGAAAATACAACTAAGTCAGCATGCACTAAACCAGCAGAACTTCTGTTCTCTGTTTGCTCTCCTTATGAATGACGTTCCTGGCATGAGACATTTTAACACACGGCACGGGTCAGGACCAGAGATCAGGTTCATCGGGAATGTACCATTATCTGATGTGAACGTTGTATCTCTGCACACCCCTGATTCTGAACCATGCAAATCCCTGAGCTGTGATAGTGCATCATTCTCAATAAGCCACGCAAAGCTATAAAGCCTCCTGGGCTTTAGTGCAAACAAACCTGCACTAATGTAACCTTTTAATCGCACCTTTTGACCCCTGCACAACCACAAACACTACTTCTTTGTTTCCAATTATTATTGGTCACACCTCTGAGGTCAGTCGTGACATGGCGGCCTCTGGGTATTATTGTAGTTGAATATAACCTGACAGTAGCGCTGAAGAGAGAGGCCACTGTTTGGCGAGGCCCTGTGGTCTCAAGTCTGGGACAAAATTTACTACAAATTCCATTTGTGGTCGACTGTGGAAAGAGTTATGAGTGCTGCTTACCCTGAGACGTACTGGTGAATGCAGTCAAAGCTGGACTGGGGCTTCTCTTTGCTGTCACTGGAGAGGTAAAATGAGAAGACTCTGAATCCATCTGGAGACTCGGCGGTTGGCACTGGGATCTTAATGTACTGTCCAAAACGATGAAAAAATGATTAGTATATAATCATGTGAAGCATTGTCTTGATGAGTAAATGCATTTATAATTAACAGTAATAAACAAGTGATAAAAGAAATGCTGTCAGTTCCCTGCTAATCTTTAACAGATTTTCTGTTTTCTTACATGCTTCAGTGTTTCTGCCAACACTGCTATTTGAGTTATGTAATAAGCATATCTTAGTTATGGCCTGAACTGATTCAGTGTGAAATAATTTAAAAAAAAATACGTATATAAGCACAATCTTGACTCATTAAATCAGATGCTTTTTCATGCAGTACAGACGTGACCTAAATCATCTCCCCTTTGGGCCAGTTGCTGGGGCTACATGGTATCTCCCAGGTCAAGGATGGTGACCCTGTAGCCCGTGATGAGATGAGTCTGCCTGAGAGGCAAAACAAAACAAAAGCGTAGTGGACAGCCTTTTTTTCACTTAACCGATAACCTCTTCTGTCACAGAACACCCACAGCTCCCTACTGGCAAACAAGCCGGCAGGGTAAAGCCAATTTTTCTTGGGAGCTTGTTATATAAAATGACCCAAAAACCCACTTCCAGTGAAAGGATAGTTCAACTTAGAAAGTCATTAACGAACAGGTGATATGTCTTTTAAACCACATTGTAGCGGCCATCTCCTACACTGCCTGCGGCTGTGTTTCATCCTGAAAAATGGACAGTTTAGGACTTGTTGACAGAATGTCCTAGATACAAGTGATTATTACTGAGTATTTAACACCACTGACACAAGCCCAATTTTAGCCACAGGTTTCAAGAAAAACAACCAGTGGTCAGACGGGCTTAATGCCGCTCCTTCATTTATCGGCTCTTCGTGATTGATTATAAGCTGACTGGCTGGGAACACTGTGCCCCCAGCAGATGTGGCAGGAAGGACTATAGCTGTCACAAATGCCCAGTCATGCAGCAAAACCATAAGCACTTTTGTCTTTTTTTTTTTTTTTTTTTTTTTGCTGCACGGGAGCCAATGAACGGCTCCACTCCCCGCCACCCCTCCTCCTTTTCTAAAGCCCGACGCATGCCATTCACCCTACCCCCATGCGCCTCCAGCTTTCCTCCAACGCACACCCATGTCACCACTAAATGCAAAGCGGCCTACTAGGATGGGGGCGCTTAAGGCACACAGCTGATCATTAATTTTGACCTATTTATGCCTGACCGTTACTCGTGAAGTGGTCGGGCCAGGTTCTGCATATGTCAGCCGTGGCTTTTACACTAATTAAGGCCAATCAACCAAAGAAGCATCAAAGTGAGCAGGGACAAGAAGCTAGCTCCCTCCTCGGGTCTTATTACATTAAAAGAATCAAGCAGGGTCTGTAACGACCAAATTATCAGTAAAATAGGGGGTGACTGACATAGAAGAATGCAGAAGAACTGCAGGCAAATTGGTTTTTGAAACGAGGCCTCTGCTTAAAAAAAAAAAAAAGCTTTGTTTATAAGAGTGCACATTTGCACATTTAGCACTGCAACAGTGCCACCACATCCCCTCTTTCAGTCGATGGCAGCCCCCTCCAGCCATGCATTAGATTTCCCTGTCACCCCCATCCATGCCACCGTGTGCACTTCACATTCTAATTCTAATCAATGTCACTCAGGTCAGACTGTTCGGAGGTCGTCCCCGTTTCATTCACAGCTTCCTTCTCAAGCTTCATAACCATATGTCTTTTAACCCATTAGTTCCCAGTTACGGACTAATCAAAGACGGCCTCTCGGTCGACTGCTAGGACATCGAACCAGGAATTTTAACAATGATAACAATTTAAAAAATGTAAATCTGAGACTTAAATTGGGAGTTTGAACAGCTGGGGGATTGGTTGCCTCCCATGTAAAGATAAGGACCTGTATTTATACAATGATTTTTCTAATCTCAAAAACAACATGAAGTGCTGAAGTAACCACATTAACTTCCTACTCTGTGGGCTTATCAGAGACAGCTATAGGACTAATTTAGAATTACTTAACATGGATGTCTTTCGATTATGAGGGGAAACCAGAGAGCATGGAGTAAACTCACACAGCACTGGGAGAACATGAAACTCCACAAAGAAATCCCCTACCAGCCTTTTGATTCAAACTAGAAACATTCCAGCTGTGAGGCAACAGCACTAACCACTGCAACACCATGTTGCCCACACAGGCTTTGCCAAACAACTGCAACTAGAAGAAGATGGAAGATGAGGCCACTATCTAATCTCATAACAACAAGGTTCTGGTCCCCTAACCTGACATTAGAAAAATATACTAACATAAGATAAGATACGCCTTTATTTGTCCCATGATGGGGAAATTCCAGACATCATTGCTTAAATTGGGGGATTATGTATGAGTCTCTTCATTATTTGATAAACAACTGAGTAATGCAGGTTATATTTTGTTTATAATTAAATACACTAAAAACCTTGATGCTGAAAAAAAAATAAACATGTTTTAAGAAACAGATTTAATTGACGTAAAGCCCAGCAGTTAAAACAGCTAATTAATAAATCCATTTCATTGAATTTTGCTACTAGCTAAAACTCATTTACAGATCACCTAAATTCACCTGCTACTAAACACCTGCCTGAACATCTGTCTCTCTTTCTATGCCTCGGCCACAGTTTGAACACCTGTTGCCAATATTGAACCAAATCACCAAACCAGACTGTCAGTGACGGAGTAGCTCATTCTGGCCTGATGAAATCACCCAGAGAGTGCTCGCATGTCCTGACCCTTGACCTTCAGCACAGCCTAGATGCAGACCCACTTGAGGAGGGCACAAGTTTGCCAAACATTGGGGGCAACTGCCAAGAAAGAGTAACAATTTTCAAGAAATCACAAACTCCCAGATCTCCTGACCTTTGACAATGGCCTTGACCTTGAGCACAACCTTGATGCAGACCCACCTGAGGATCATTGTGAGAGAGTTTGGTGACCATCAGAGCAAATGCCCAGGAGGACTAGCAATTCCCGTGAAATGTGGACAGATGGACAGGCAGACGATGGACGCCACATCATCACATTAACTCCTTTCGGCTTCGCCGGAATGAGCTACAAATTATATATTATTTTATGCACACCCATTGCAAAAATATCCTCAATCTGGCAATACCAATTATTGACCTACTGTGTTATGTATGGAGAATAAGTCTATTGTATATTATCTTGGAATTTTGACAGTGCACATGAACCTTAAGACCAGGTGTCAAAGAATAAAAGTTACCCAAATCATAATCAATAATGATACACTGTCTGACAGCCCCCCCCCCCCCAAAAAAAAGTCACCACCATTGGGAAAAAAGGCTTCAGTTTGCTAGGGAGCATAAAGATTGGACTCTGGAGCAATGGAAGAAGGTCATGTGGTCTGATGAGTCCAGATTTACCCTGTTCCAGAGTGATGGGTGCATCAGGATAAAAAGAGAGGCGGATGAAGTGATGCACCCATCAGGCCTAGTGCCTACCGTACAAGCCTGTGGGGGCAGTGCTGCGATCTGGGGTTGCTGCAGTTGGTCAGGTCTAGGGTCAGCAATGCTATGTGCCCAAAGAGAGAAGCAGCATTCCCAGAGTGAGGTGGATGTGGGCCTGCTGGCCCCACTCACAGAGGAGGAGATGGAAAAAATGGGGGAAAAGCAAACTCCTGAGAAAAATGCAGAAGGAAAAACTGATGTCAACACAACAGCCTAATCTCTGTCCACATTTGATAAGCATCCTGCCCACACTCCTTTAGCTTTGATTACGGCACAAATCACCATTGATGGAATAACCTGGTCAGTCAGTATATTCAGGTAGTCAGCTGACCTTAGTCTTTGGGCACATAATTCAATTCAATTCAACTTTATTTATATAGCGCCATTTCACAACAACAGTCATCTCATAGCACTTTCAACTGTAGGGGAAACCCCCACAGTTGCAGAAAAACCCCAGCAATCAGGCGATCCCCTGTGAGCAAGCACTTGGCGACGGTGGAGAGGAAAAACTCCCTTTTAACAGGAAGAAACCTCCAGCAGAACCAAGCTCAGGGAGGGGCAGTCATCTGCTGCGACTGGCTGGGGGGTGAGGGGATAGAGAAGAACATAACGTTGCCGACCCTAGACCTGACCAACTGCAGCAACCCCAGATCACAGCACTGCCCCCACAGGCTTGTACGGTAGGCACTAGGCCTGATGGCTGCGTCACTTCATCTGCCTCTCTTCTTACCCTGATGCGCCCATCACTCTGGAACAGGGTAAATCCAGACTCATCAGACCACACAACCTTCTTCCACTGCTCCAGAGTCCAATCTTTATGCTCCCTAGCAAATTGAAGCCTTTTTCCTGATGGTGCTGACTTTTTTTTTAACTTTAGTTTTTAGTCGTGACTGGAGTTACATTAGATTGGCTGTCAAAGCCTGGGCTTTCTACTGTTTTCTATTCACAAAACAAAAAAATCATAATCAACTTAATCAGCAATAGTTTTGCTGTATGAACATAAAAATTAGCTCTAATTTCATACCAACACGTAGGAGGTTATTAACACTGCATGGACAATCTTACTTTTTATGTTCTAACCAAACTAAAAAAAAAAGCCCACTTGTGCCAACAAGTTTGTTGTCCTGAGGCTGCTGTCAGTCATGTAGTAGGTGTAGATTTACACAGAGACGCTGAGTCACACATAATCTCTATGGACTCTTGGCCTTCCCCCCGTGGCTGTGTACGTGTGTGTCCATGTGCACACATGCATTGCTTTTTGTTCCCTTTTCTTAGGCAGACGAAGCCTCACACCCACACAGAGGTCACGCACAGGGGGCAAGGTCAGCCCTTTGACAGTTTAGGTTGAATACCAGCGAGACGGTTATCACCCAGACTTGGTGGAATCCCCACGTACAACATCAATGAACAAACAAAGCTGTTAACGTAAGTAAACGACACACACTACAAATGGCAAACCGTTGTGCGATCACACGTCACAGAGATTCCACACGGCAACACTGTTGCTGCAGACTTTAGGAGATAAGAACTTTTAGAGACACAGCTGTAGTGAACGCGTCTCATCTCGGAGGAAAAACACAAATCCCATGCCCAAAGATCAAGGACTGGGTACGGGAGTAAAAACATCCCACAGACAGCCGCTCTCGACACTCGCACCAATAGTTATGTAAGTATTGTGATAATTTTAATGGTTATGGTGTCCTACATATGTTCCACCAACAATTACTTTCACATCAATACACAGAGACATTCTGATATCACACGCAAACAAATATTTTAGATATTTTCAGCTTTTTTAGTGTGTAACAATTTTCCACCCATTTGGATTTGACAGTTTTCAAATAAAACATGCTAGTAAAGTTAAAGTCCATTTGTCAATCAATTATAAATTAACTGGATAAAAATAACAATTATTAAAAATTATGCACTCTGACAAATAATGCTAAGGCAATTCAATTTAGCATTTCATATAAATCAATCTGACTTGTTTTAAATTCATACAGTATATTCAAATTAATCTGGCTTTTTGACATCTCATACATTTGTCCTAATTCTAAATTATCTGAACACATACAACTTTTAAATATAATAATTCAAATAAAATCAAATTGATGCAAATACTTGTATACCATGAGTTATTTTGAGTGTATAACTGTTGCTATGACCTTTGAAGTTAAGTGTTACACACTACTGCAGAAGCACCAGTTTTATTCACTATTTTTTGTCAAGTCAAATCATATCTATTTATAAAGCACAGCTAAAACAACTGACCAAAATGCTGGACAACAATAGACAAGGTTAAAAAATATAAAAACACAGGGAGAGCTTAAGAATAAAGACCACAAAAACAGCAGTGACATAAAATTTAGAGTGGGAAAAGACCAGTTTTAAGTAGGAATTTGAACTGGTCTAAAGTAGGCGTCATCCTGTCATGAGGTGGCGGCTGTTCAGAGGACCTCGATGATCTCGTGGGGATGGAGGAACATAAATGTGACAGAGCTAAACCATGTAGTGATTTAAAAACAAGTGATAAGATCTCAAAAGTTGACCCTGAGCTGAGCAGAAAGGCAAGGGGTTATGTTGTTGTGCTTTCTTGTACCTGCTACAAGTTGAGCAGCTGCATTTTGGGCCAAATGAAGACAGCTGATAGCAGACTTACTTATACTAGCGTAAACTGAATTACAATAGTCCAATGGTGAGAAAGTATAACAATATGTGACTTTTTAAAAATCATGAAAAGACAGGAAAAAAAAAATCATCTTGGCCCAAGATCTTAAGTAAACAAAGCTATTTTTGACAGCTGAATTGACGTATCTGTGTATCAAATTTTAATGACGTGTCAAAAATGATCCCCAGGTTCCTTACAGATGATTTTATGTGAGATGCAAGTTTCCTTCATTAACTTTGAGAAAATTTTGTGGCATCCAAATTTTGAAATTTTCTCGGCAAGCCAGGAAAGTTTTAAGCACGCGTTTCTCTTTGAATTTCAAAGGCATGTAAACTCGTGTATCATCGACATAACAGTGGAAGGAGATACTGTGTCTGTGAAAACTTTGTAAAAATGTCAGATTGATTACTGAAAAGGTGATTCGAGATTCCTTATTCTTTCTGTAAACTTTTTTTCATAATAACAACGATCACTAGTGAATCAACTGAATAACTATAGGCAATTAAATTCACAAGACAACTCATTACATTGCCTTTGTTGTACATCATCCTAATTATGATCCCCAAGTACCTCAATTAACAAAAAGCTTAACTGATGATTATTATGATCAGAGTGTTGTATTAACATGAGTCACACTGGAGAGGCTCAACTTTGTAGTTGATATAAAAGTGAAAGCTGACCGGAGTATACATTCCTAATGTGGAAAACACCGAAAGATTTTAGCTGCTGGAACAGTTACAGTTGGTGCAGCCGAACGGCATCAGAAAGGCGATCCTGTGCATGCTGTCGATACAGCCCCCCATGGAGCGTACAGGCTAATACAATAACTGTCCTGTGGCTGCAGCCCAGCCACATCTGCTGCTCCGGGCCCTGTGCGTGTGTGGAGATGTCAACTACTTTCAAACTGTTTTTTTAAGGTGTGAACTGGACTGGAACAGAAAGTCTTGGCAGGGGGCTCAGCAGTTGAACAAGGACAAAGGGCACCATTGGTGATGTCCTTGCAAAACTTTATCTCCTCCAGCATGTTTAAACTGCTCATCTCTGATGAGGTTAAACACAGTTCTTAACCCCGTCATTCTGTGAAGGGAGAAAATGATTCATTAATATGATCTTTGCCCAAGTCAAACATCAGCAGGGAAAGATGATCAGCTATCTTTCTCTCTCCGTCTTTCATTCTTCACTCTGCAGACGAATGCGAGCCGGCGAGGTTCCCAGCTCTGGTATTTGGCATGGCAGCAATGAGATGGAAGCAGCCGCCTGGATTTGTGATTTACTCTGAAGCCTTTGCCTCCTGCCCCTGTCTGTACTGACACTAGTTACCATTGTCTTCTCATCGGAGCCTACTCAGCCATAGATGCTCTGTGAGCTGCCCATCTTTTGTTCCAGCTTCTTCCCCCACAAAGCTGAGTGCAATGGCCTGTCGGGCTGCCTGGATTATTCATGAACGTGTGGCTGTGTGTTGTTGGGTGGTAAAGGGAAGGATTGGAGGGGCTTGCGTAGAGGCGATGGGGGTGACACTGACTCCCAGAAGAGCCAGTTATGAATGATGGCTCTTAATAGTCTTCCTTTAGGAATGTGCATCTCAGTGGAAGAGGGGGTGGATCCTGATTAAAGTGGTTTTAGCCATATGATTCCTATTTTATCCTTTTGTTTTTTAGGTTGACATGATAATGTCAGTGATGTTAATGAAAACAGTCTCATGGAGAAGTAAGCCATTCACTGTACTCAAACACTAAACAACATAATCCACAACTATGCCCTGCACAATGGTTCAAAAAAGAAAAAAATAACAAAGAAAATCTATGGCAACAAAGAATCATACATCTACAGTCTAAATGCAAACGGTGCTTTCACTAACCCCAGATGGATGTGGTGGTGCTGCTTGAAGATCTATTCATCGAGGGGGGTTGGTAAGATACAGGAAGAGAAAAAGGAAAGGGGGTGGGGTCTGATGGGAGTTGGTGTGGGGTTTTTGGGGATGGGCAACTGTCGAGCAACCCCCAAGGTGCTGCCTGTTATGCCAAGCAGAATCAGTCTTTTTCCAAGAAGCTGGGGCTAATCTGTCAACCTCAACAAACGCTCTCTATCTCCCATGCCGCCAACACTCCAACCCCCTCCCCAGAGGTGACTTCCACTTCATACACAGAGGAAGAGAGATACAGTATTGGGAGAGGGAGGATGGTGTTTTCCATCGCTGCATTAATCTAATAATCCATCATATACAGATTGTGATTGTACCTGAAAAATAGCAGGCAATTTATTAGCGGTTTCAGTGATGCAATCCCACAAACAACATGAGCAACTGCACTATAGCTTTCCCTCACAAGTATATACTGTATCACTTCAACTCTCCAAAGACTGTGGCTTTGAACTGTATGGCCAAACCAGTTGAACTTACAGAATAACAAAGACAAAGGAAAAATTCAAAACACTGAAAAGAAAAACCAACCATGTGGTATGTCACTTTTTGAACTCACCGATACATTCAACATGCAGGTGCAAGAAGACACGTAGCCCTTTTATATGCAATGCTGTTATTGTCAATGTTGGGTGGCGGAGAGGACTCAGGCGCAGGCAGAAGTATGGTGCAAAAACAACGATTTATTAAACAAAACTCAAACCACAAATAAACGGCAGCACGGACAAAAATAAACACAAAGCATGTGTTTATACATAACTGTCACAGACTGTGACAGTTATGACAAAATAAAATAAATTTCTATTTTCTAGATCTTTCAAAGCAGCCGAGCTGTATCAAACCATGTAATACACAGTGTAATTAAAAGCACACTGTTTTTGTTTCAACAATGTTACTGACAGATGGAGACGCTTTGATGTCACCCATTCTTCTAAGTCCTGTTTTGAATTCTTGACTTTTAACTTTTTTCGCTGATCTTTGCCATTTTAACAGTGGCTTCATCTCCTCGGAGCGACTCAGATCTTGGGCATGCCCAACGAGCACTTCTAGGATGTGAAGCTGTTTTTTTTTTGATTCAATAAGTTAGACAAGCCTTGGCAAGACAGACGAAGTTTATATTTATAAAATCAAGATGGTTGTGCACCGTGGAGCAACAGAAGTGTAAAATGTGCAATTATTCTCCCAAGTCAACAATGCTAATCGATTATTATTATTATTATTATTATTAGCACTTGTGTTTTATATGCCTCTTCTACATGTAGTTGGTCATACACACAGGGCTGCCCAACATCTTTCTCTAAACGTGGCTATAGTGTTTTCAAATACAAATTACTGTTATGACTGTGAGAGTGAATGGTTGTCTGTGTCTCTATGTTGGCCCTGCGATGGCCTGGCGATCTGTCCAGGGTGTACCCTGCCTCTCGCCCAAAGATGCTGGGATAGGCTCCAGCACCCCCGCGACCCGAAAAGGATTAAGCGGAAGAAGATGGATGGATGTATAGTTTTCAGTGGGTGTTGTTAACAATGGCTAAAGGCTAAATGGCTACAGCAGATTGAATCCCTGAACTGGTCCACTGAAACAAAAGGGAAAACAAAAACTAACTGATGTGCTGATTATAACCCAAAAGTTAAAATGTTAAAAATGTATATATTTTTTACATTGGGTTATATCAGTCAGATGGTGATGTATTTCAGTTCAATTTGCCTGGGGAAAAAAAAAAAAAAAACAGTAAAGGATCTTGGCTTTCTGGGCTGTTGTTAAGGAACATTATAGACTCAAACGTGATGTCATTTCATCCGACTGTTTTCAACGTTAGACAGAAGAGGGACAGACCGTTACACAGAGAGTTGAATTGCTATCAGCAAGTCAGAGTAAACTTGATTGCAGGTGCATTGCACAAAGACACAGGAATGTACTGTTTAATGTAAGTAAGATTTCAAAAAATAAATATTAGAATTTAATTGACCAGTGACCTGCCACTCTTGGACACTGTGCCCATCAAGACCCTTAAACTGAGTAATATTCATAGAGCCACACTACAGAACAAAAGACTCTCTCTGTACAGAAATTAATGAAAAATGTTTATTCCTTTTGCCTAGCTTGGTATTTTATTGATGTGAGTGTATGCGGTGTTGTGTTCCATCCAAGTCGCCTCTAAATGACGTAAAAAATATCCCAAGAGGAAGCTGAATGGTCTGATCAGCCTGTCTATAGACAGAAAGTTGGCTTGTTTGTGGCAACTTCACTGTCAACATAAGGACAGGGAGAATGCTTCATATACATAAAATTTTCACATCAAAAGAAAAAAGAATACATGAAAATAGCTGAGTGCTAATAGCCCAGGGATATACAGTGGGGCAAAAAACTATTTAGTCAGCCACCAATTGTGCAAGTTCTCCCACTTAAAAGATGAGAGAGATCTCCAATTTTCATCATAGGTATACCTCAACTATGAGAGACAAAATGAGAAAAAAAAATCCAGAAAATCACATTGAAGGATTTTTAATGAATTAATTGGTAAATTCCTCAGTAAAATAAATATTTGGTCACCTACAAACAAGCAAGATTTCTGGCTCTCACAGACCTGTAACTTCTTCTTTAAGAGGCTCCTCTGTCCTCCACTCGTTACCTGTATTAATGGCACCTGTTTGAACTCGTTATCAGTATAAAAGACACCTGTCCACAATCTCAAACAGTCAGACTCCAAACTCCACTATGGCCAAGACCAAAGAGCTGTCAAAGGACACCAGAAACAAAATTGTAGACCTGCACCAGGCTGGGAAGACTGAATCTGCAATAGGTAAGCAGCTTGGTGTGAAGAAATCAACTGTGGGAGCAATTATTAGAAAATGGAAGACATACAAGACCACTGATAATCTCCCTCGATCTGAGGCTCCACGCAAGATCTCACCCCGTGGGGTCAAAATTATCACGAGAATGGTGAGCAAAAATCCCAGAACCACATGGGGGGACCTAGTGAATGACCTGCAGAGAGCTGGGACCAAAGTAACAAAGGCTACATCAGAAACACACTACGCCGCCAGGGACTCAAATCCTGCAGTGCCAGACGTGTCCCCCTGCTTAAGCCAGTACATGTCCAGGCCCGTCTGAAGTTTGCTAGAGAGCATTTGGATGATCCAGAAGAGGATTGGGAGAATGTCATATGGTCAGATGAAACCAAAATAGAACTTTTGGTAAAAACGCAACTTGTCATGTTTGGAGGAGAAAGAACACCATACCTACTGTGAAGCATGGGGGTGGAAACCTCATACTTTAGGGCTGTTTTTCTGCAAAGGGACCAGGACGACTGATCCGTGTAAAGGAAAGAATGAATGGGGCCATGTATCGTGAAATTTTGAGTGAAAACCTCCTTCCACCAGCATGGGCATTGAAGATGAAACGTGGCTGGGTCTTTCAGCATGACAATGATCCCAAACACACCGCCCGGGCAACAAAGGAGTGGCTTCGTAAGAAGCATTTCAAGGTCCTGGAGTGGCCTAGCCAGTCTCCAGATCTCAACCCCACAGAAAATCTTTGGAGGGAGTTGAAAGTCTGTGTTGCCCAGCGACAGCCCCAAAACATCACTGCTCTAGAGGAGATCTGCATGGAGGAATGGGCCAAAATACCAGCAACAGTGTGTGAAAACCTTGTGAAAACTTACAGAAAACGTTTGACCTCTGTCATTGCCAACAAAGGGTATATAACAAAGTATTGAGATGAACTTTTGTTATTGACCAGATACTTATTTTACTGAGGAATTTACCAATTAATTCATTAAAAATCCTTCAATGTGATTTTCTGGATTTTTTTTTTCTTATTTTGTCTCTCATAGTTGAGGTATACCTATGATGAAAATTGGAGACCTCTCTCATCTTTTAAGTGGGAGAACTTGCACAATTGGTGGCTGACTAAATACTTTTTTACCCCACTGTAAGTATTAGGACTGCAGCTATTGATTGATCGATTAATTGGACAAGCTTTTTCAGGCCCTTCCCTCCTGGGGGGGGATGCCACTCTTTAGAGAAAAAAGCTTCAGCACAGATTGGTCAGTGCAAGTTTGCTTAATACATAAACAGCAAGATTTTGGTCAAAAGGTCTTCAATCAAAAGAAAAAAAGACAAAAAGCATATCCGATTACTAACTAACTAACTAACCTGCACTTATATAGCGCTTTTCTAGTCACAAAGACCACTCAAAGCGCTTTCACTAATACTAACCCTCTATTCTAAGGGCCTATAGGAAACAGATATCTAGGGACAATTTAGAACAGCCAGTTAACCTAACATGCATGTCTTTGGATTGTGGGAGGAAACCGGAGCCCCCGGAGTAAACCCACGCAGCACAGGGAGAACATGCAAACTCCACACAGAAAGGTTCCAACCCCTGCCAACCTGGGGATTCGAACCAGGAACCTTCTAGCTGTATTGATTAATCAATAGCTGCAGCCCTAAAGTGTATACTGGAAACACTGGCCTGATGATTGTACATCACCCACTTCCTACACCAACATTGATTTTATTGAAACCTGAATATTCCTAACTGTATTTTTACAGCAGCAGTTACTGAGTTTTCCTCACTCATGTTTTCAGTTTCCCACCATAACCATTGCATCTTTAGCTCTAATTGTTCCAGATTAGCTTGGAATGTAAACAAACATTGCTATTGGTTTCACTGCATCTCAAATGCTGGGAATTTAGTACAGGCTTTTGTGTTACCACCTGCCCAAGTCTGTACTATGACAGCAACCATTTTAAGTACAGAATATTATAAAACACAAACACAGTCAGTCACATTAGTGCCCAAAAGAAGCCACAGAATACATTAATGACAGAGACGCTAACTGTAGCTTCTCATGAGACTTGTTCTAAAACATACTGTATGACCTGCAGATCAGAAGGCCAGCTGTCTCTGCATAAACACTGTGGGCCTCAGACCAGCAGAGAACACAGGGACTTTTGCCTCGCTTAACACATCTGGAAGAATAGAGCGGCGTGTGCCCTTTCAGAAACACGTGGGGAAACTCTCCCTCTCACTGCTTTTTCCACTGGGAGAGGATGGCTCTCAAACCACATTCCTGCTATTGTTATTCTAATTAGCTCCAAAAAAGGGGGGGATGATGTGTGTATGCACATGTACACAGGCTTGCACAGTGCAAAAGCTTATTTGCTTGTATGAGCACTAGGTAAGGCAAAGCGCTGTGGTGTGCTATGTGTGTGTACAGTATGTGTGTATTGGGGGGGGGGGGGCAGCCATGTGTGAGATAGAGGCCCTGATGTCTCCCAAGGATTCAGCCAAGGCATGGGGTGAAATGGCACAATAATCAAGAGGACCGGTGGGAGGGAGCTCTGCCTTCACACACCGTTGTCATAAGAATATCCTAAGAGCACCTCGACATTCTCCACGTCCCATCATTGTTGCATTCGTGTGACAGCTGTGCACACAAGACAGGGCGATAAACAAAAACAACAGCTCTGACACGTGCAATATAACATTTATCAACTGGGGAAGAAATGACTCCCCAGTCACACCTGACACAGTGTGTTCAAAACTGATGTTCAACATTTCAAAACTGCAATCATAACTTGTTTATCTTAAAGCTACAGTTCAATGATGAAGCACAAACTCTATAACGTATTAGTTACGACACTGTTTGAATGTAAGAAATCAAATTACTTGGCTTACACACTCTTCCCAATGAATACAAACAGCCTACAGCAGCGAATGACAACTGGCGGCCCACAGGCCACATTTGGCCAGCCAGAACTTTCCATCTGGCCCCCAGAATGTTACTGAATTCAGGAATAGGTTTGTTGCAAATGAGGCACACAGGAAGATATGGCACCATGGGGAAGGAAGGGGGGGGGGGGGTACCAATGATGGCTACCTTTGCTGAATGATGAAAAAAAAAATCACTGTGGAGCAGCTCTGAAATAAAAATGTTTTGAACCCAGGTTTGTGCAGCTCCTCAGCCTGCATAACATCACATCACCTTTCATCTTAGCTGTAGGCTAATTCTTTTTTTTAAGTTATGACTGAAGACTCCTTATTAAATAGTCTAACCAGCTGTCAGTAAGTCAGATTTTTTTTTTTAATTTCCTGCAGTGTACACAGGTGTAAACATTCCTTCAATTTAAAAAAGCAAATTTATCTAGTTATGATGGATTATATAAAAAGTCATTAAATTACAAAAAGCCATTAATATTATTATTATTATTATTATTATGAAAAAAGCCATTATATTAAAGAAGTCATTAAAAAATGATGAATTATATTAGGTCCTGACCAAATATTTACAACCCCGTCCGTCATCTTGATGGATAGCAATAAATTCTAGCACAATCTCTTGTTCAAACATACTTCTAATTTTTCCCCAACGACACTGCATTTTGCTCGTTCTCGACACGTTTCTATTACATTCGAAGTACGGTAGTTCCGTTTGCAGTAGTCTACACCCTCACTCAGTCTTTTTTTTGGATGGGATGATCGGGAAAAGAGTTCTAACATGTTCGAGGTTCTGGAGCACCCTTCCTGCCCATGCCAGTCCGTGGGGTTTTTACTCAGATGTAGTAAGTGTCTACAACGTCCATTCAGTTTCCCACTCAGTTTTACCCAGTTCTGTCAAATTTTCCAGAGCGTATCGAGAACTACCTCAATGTGATGGCCCCAAAGGCCCTGTCACACCTAGATGATTTAGACAGCGTTTGCCAAACGTATGAAAAATTTGGAGAATATGCTGGTGTATGTGGAATCAGTTATGGGTAAGTTTTGTATAAGTTAAGAGCACGCTGAAGAATGCTGAAGCACGCTCGTATACAGCATTGTACAGTGAGCTCCTCTGGAAATTTCCAGCATGCTGAAAAATTTCCAATGTATCCAGCATATGGTTGAAACGTCCCGCATATGCGGCGCATAAGTGTTAGGGAAGTTGGCATTCGTTCACACACATTACTTGTAAGCGACTCATAAATTACTCATAAGTCAAAATACATTGAGATAAATACTCAAAACTTATTTCTAACATATGAGTAACGCTCTGTGAACCTATGTGTAACTTACTGAATAAGTTTCTAACTTACAGCTACCCTATAATGGCGTATTTGCAGCATCGGTTCACAGGAGAAACCCAGATAAATTGGTCTTGTACTTCTATTCAGACAAAGAGATGTTTCCTTCCTAGACATTACATTTGACATGTTTCAACTGTGATGGTCTGTGTAGACTAGCTGACACCTTTACTAATTAAGCGCTGACTTGATCCACCTGCTTCAGCTCAGCTGGTGCCTGCAACACATGCATGCACACACACACGCACACGCACACACACACAGAGAACTACACACACGTACTTGTTTGTGTAATGGGACCTGTCGGGGATGTGTCTGAGCCAACTTAAGTAACACTTTCAAGCTACAGGATATTATGAAGATCCAAATAGTTGCTCCTTGCCATGTTTTTTTTTATCTCTGACTGCAGTCTGTACCATCAGCTGTTCAGTGCTGTTCTGACAGATATGCCAAAATGTCAGAACACTGGAGGAGGTGGATCCAATCAGCTGATCACCCGAAGCACAGAGCTCAGCTGTTTTCCATGATAAATCCCACTTTGCTCTCCCTTGGCTGCAGCTCTCTCATGTTTTTGGGTTCACACCGGCAAAAGAACACTCCATGTGGTATCTTGTTTTTTATTTTCCACTTTAGTGAAAATGAACATTTTTATCACCATCAGCGTGCCTTTGAGCCAAGTTGTGACAACTGTCATCTGACGTTCATGACGTGTCACATCAGCTGTTTTAGGCGTGATCGACCTGACAGATCTGACAGCTCTGTGATAGTCTTTGGAGGGGAGAATCATCTCGGTTGACCAGAGATGATCTCTTGCACACCTAGGATTCATGGATCGGGAGGCAACGGCAGTTTGGCATGACCGCACTATGCAGAAGTTAGGATAAGATATGCATAAGTTAGACTGTTGTGAATAAGTTGTGAATGCCAGTAACACACTAAGCATTTGTTGGTTTAAGTTATTTATAAGTTATCGAAATGTTCTATATAAGTTACTAATATGTTATGTATATGCCATACTCGTTATGGACAGGCGATGCATACAGCCAAAAGTGAAAATTTCGTCATATGTCAGTGTTTTAAACAAATTTTTATGTTTGGCAAATGCTGCCTAAATTGTCAAGGTGTAACATAGCAGAGAAGATGTATACCAACTACATTAGGAGGTTTTGACCAATGAGCAAGGGGTGGGGACATAAAAATACAGAAGTGACTGCATCTTTGGTCATTTTTCATTCATTCATCTTCTACCGCTTAATCCTTTTTGGGTTGCGGGGGGGACTGGAGCCTATCCCAGCATCTTTGGGAGAGAGGCAGGGTACACCCTGCACAGATCACCAGTCCATTGCAGGGCCAACACAGAGAGACAGACAACCATTCACTCTCACATTCAAACCTAAGGACAATTTAGAATCCCCAGTTAATGCCAATTAACCTAACCTGCATGTCTTTGGCCTGTGGGAGGAAACCGGAGTATCTGGAGAAAACCCACACAGACACAGAAAGAACATGCAAACTCCACACAGAAGGGTCACTGATGGTCAGGGGGTGGGATCAAACCCATGACCTTCTTGCTGAGCTGCAGCAGTGCTGACCACTGCTTCACCGAGCTGGCATCTTTGGTCATTTTAATGAATTTTATTGAATTAAACATTGTTTTATTCAGAATTTTATTTCTTGAAAAAGAGGTAAAGTCATTGTTCTGTCCTGGCTCTGCAAATTTACATTCAGATATATGTGAAAGAGACACAATTTTACCCAAAAACTTTTCAGGAAAAAAAAAATCATTATAAAGTAGAGATAAAATTGACTAGAAAAAAAGTATTACATTTACAAGAAAAATATATGAAAGTTTTGAGAAAAACCTCACAAATTTGTGAGAGTAAAGTCTCAAATGTATGACAGTCCTAAATTTACAAAGGGCAAAAACACAAATAAAGAGGAAAAAGGTTCAAAATGTGAGTGGAAAAGAGCTCAAATTTACATGGAAAAAGTAGTAAATTTGCAAGAAAACTGTCAAAAAAAAAGGAGAAAAACCTCTCAAACTGTCAAGAAAAAAATCACCTCAACTTTTTAAGGAGACACAGTACTTTCTTACCCATACTCAACTGTTTTTTGGGAGGTCTCTACTACTCTTAGGCTGTATTCATGCCAGGATAGTCCGGGGGTCTCGGTTCGACTTGGCAGGGGATGGCAAGAATTTTCACATCTTCATTTAGTTTGGTTTGCATTCACAGCACTTTACTCAAGCGGACCAAACTACTTGGACGACAACACGCAGTTACAACAGCTGCTCGTTTGTGGCGCCGTAGCCGAAGCCACCACTGACCAGGAAGAAAAAATCTCGGCGAAGAACAGAAATCTGGCTCATCGATTGGCCAGGACCAAAAAGGGAAATCCAGTGTTATGCCGAGAATTGCTCGCTTGCCAAGAATTGCATCCCATCCACCAAAACTATAAAATGTAACACTACAGCCAGGTTTGTAACCATTTGTGCATTTTTAGAAGTAAAAATTATTACCTCTTGTAAACTATCTTTAAATTATGCTTATTCGATGATGGGATGCAATTCTCGACAAGTAAGCAATTCTCAGCATAACACCGTTCCCTTCAGCCGAGGTGTTTGTCCACCACAAACTAATAAAAATAAAAAGCTCCGCTGTCTGTATAAACCCCCCCGTTCCACCATCATGTTGCTAAATGTTTTAAAAACATCGGTATTCTTGTATGTAGCCACAAGCAGCTGAGGAATCGGGTTCTCAGACCAAATATCTATCAGAGCCTGCATTTCCTCATTACTCCCGCCGTACTACTCCAAGTCCAAGAGACATATTTTTAAACTTTTCTCCTCGGTTTTCTCCGGTAAAAGTATTTCATGGATCCGTGCGGTTGTCTTTATTGTTATTTTCTACCCAAAATGGAGACTGAAGGACCGTGAGCTCTTCAGCTGAATCAGGGTGTTGGATTTATTTATTTACCCACGGATTCCCACCGCGGACGTGCTGCCAGGAAACACACATCAAGTTTTCAACAGGGACAACTTTTTCAGGTGAGTGGGAACTTCGCCTGTCTGCATCTCACCCAGACGGTGAATTCATGTCTTTTCATGTATTTACATTGAGTTATAATGTAATCGTGCTGCACGAAAAATTTGCCCGTTCGAGTTTGATGTAAAGGCACCTTTACAGTAAACGCCACTTTCTCTTCTCACTGTGTGTTGCTGTGGTTGCACAAACGCAGAGGGGCACGTCCGCCCTTTGGTCCGCTGGATACTCCGTTTGCATTCACACAGCAAGCAAAGCGCACCAGACTGCGAGACCCCCATTTTCAGGGGGACCAGACTTCGCTTGTTTGGTGCGCACCAGAGTTCCAACGCGCGCTCAGACGGCACGAAACGAACCAAACTATCCATGGAATACACACTTTGGTCCTTTAATCCGGACCAAACAGTGGCCATGTGAATGTGCCCTTATACTTTAGTAATAAATATCGTAAGGTAGCATTACTTTTCCTTGGGAACAATTTCTGACTACTCTACCCAGCTCTGATCGTATAATTTAAGTGTGTGTGTGCGTGTGTGTGTGTGTGTGTGTGTGCGTGTGAGAGAGAGAAAGAGAGACCAAGGAGATTGTAATTTCTCAGAGAAATAAAATCCCCTTGGTCAAACTATTCATGTGTGGTTTTCTTGGCTGAGCACCGTCCTATCCTGACATTTTAACAACAGCTACATGTAACATGAGTCTGCGAAAATCGAAAAAGGCTAAAAAAAAATAACATAAATTTGGAAGGAAAAGTAATATATCAAAAAATAGCATATTACTTAAGAAACAATATTAATTTTCTTTTCTTTTACGAGTGTCTGCTGCTCACAGTGTCTGCTGAGAAACATTCTGGCCCACAGTTGACGACCCCTGCCCGACAGTATATAAGGACAGCCAGTTTTCCACATGAAATTCACAAAATTGTGTGCTTTTCAGCTGGAGATATTTTCCACCTGTACGATACAGCAGCAAATTGTCCTCTTCGGATGCATTTACACAAACAGGGATGCTCTGTGTGCACTTTAGCTTAATGTAGTGTGCATGATGTAAGCCAATTATTTTATTCACTCACTAGCAGTGAATATTCACTGTGCTTTTGGCATATCAATGCAGTCCAGAGTCACAGAGATTTTGTGCAAGGGAGTTTGTCTGATCTGAATGTGCCACACAGATGATGTCTGATGACGTCAAAGATAAGCTCAGATTCAGAATCACAGTGCAGGTGTGAAAGTGGCTTAATAGAGGTTCTTTATGTTAGATTGGATTTAGATCATTCTAACAAGCACGCAGGGCCGCCAGTACCAGAGGAAAATAAGCACTGAGTTGTGAAATTCCAGACCATGGGAACCTGGCTGGCTCAGGATGCATTTTGTAGTCCCTGGGGATGGGTGATTGTTTTTTATTGTACGTTGTTAAAAATGACTCTCATTGTCCCAGACACTTGTTAATGATCAACCTAAATCAGTTCACCTTCCTTCGATATCATCCACGTTGAAATTTGTTTTCCTAACTGAAAAGAATAAAACTAGAGGTTGGCTAGCTTCAAACGCAGATTCTTTTATAGTAATTTGCGCTTCATTGCTGCTTTGAACTCCAGATTCGGAGGCCTGTGAGAGCTTGTGCCTCTCGTTGCATGATTACAAGGCTTGGCAAACAATTTACAATAGCAGGGCTCAATGCCGCAGGGCCAGAAAGAAAAGCAGCTGAAAACCTCACCATGCTATTTCTCGATAGGAGCCCTGGCCCCTGTTACCACTGAGCCCTGGACTGACGCCAGGACGGTGATTTGGAGAATTCCTCTGGCTTTTGTGGCCCTGGAAGTGCCCCTTTTTACAGGAAATGTGGCATTAGCCAGCAAGGCCAAACATTTGAAAGAGGCACTCGTGGCTTTTGTGACCAAGTTCTACAGTTGGCAGCTGTCGTGGACATATGACCTCCTGAACCCCGTGCTGCTTTTGGGGATGGCACTGCTCAAGCAAAGACTCGTTTAAAACGACTGCTTTTGCAATGTTGTAGCCCTCCAACTGACATGGAAAGATGATATTCCCTTGGTCTGCTGTATGCCAGACTGCCATGTTCACCAGCCTCCTCCCCCATCTAACGGCTTAATATTTCCTCCCCCACCACCAATGGCTGCAGCTACCTCATTAATGCCCAATCGTCCAGCTCTGGAACGGGTGTCTCGGAGGGGGAGGGAGCCCGTGCTTGAATTCCAGAAAGTAATTTGAATATGTAATGTGCCAGCAAAGATATAATCACCAAATCTCATTCAGTGATTAAAGCGCAGTTAAATAGCGCTCACTTAACATTGCTTCACAGGGCGACGGCTAATCCACTGCTCGTCCCACAGATGTCTCACTGCATGTTTACATATATGATCTGTGTTTTGAGCGCATTTCCCCACTTTCCTAGGCAGAAATTCCACAGCTTCTGTGCCAATATTGCATGTTGGATCTTACATGTCTGCACATAGACAACAGGCGTGGAGACATGGGGAGTGGGGGGGGGGCACCCAGGGGTCTGCCAACTCCCCCTTCCACCTCCCTACCTCCCAAAAACAAAGCCTCCCCAGTTGCTACCCTGACCCAGTAACCTGGCTAGCAGCCTGGGGGTCTAGCATACCCAGTCTTAGGGCTCTCAGGGTCCATGTGAGCATACAGGGCTAGCAGTTGTGTACAGCGCAAAGTCACTTTTGTCAATGCAATCGGCTCTTACAGGGATTAGATCAGCTCCTTTTAGACAGGGCTGATTGTGTGGTAACTGTGTAGAGGCCGAGCAGGCAGAGCTGGGGAGGGCATAATTCTGGCTGGGCTAATCTGGCTGGACACAGGCATCGCTCTTGACAGGAATTCCCTCTTACTTTCAGCACCATGTGTTGTTATTCTGTTTACACACATTCACTGCAGGATGTTTTGATGCGACGTAGCGCAGCTGAGGAAATCAATGACATCCCTTCCTCAGGCTGTGTGCTCTGGTACACTGACAGCTACGATATTCGCCACGTGGAATAAAACAGTCCAAGGCTACAAAACCTAGCATCATGACACTAAAGCCATCCTTACGTTCGCAGCATCCCCAGCCTCATCAAAAATGCATACAAATGAGAATCATATCAGATATCCAGAAGAAGTGTCGGGGAATCATAACTGATTAGAGCATTCAGTTTTTGAGACATCATAAAACACAACATACAAAGCATCTTACCCCTTGGCTCCCCTTGAAGCAAATCGCCGGCTGGTTTGAAAGTGATGTCTGAGGTAGAAGACAGAGAGAGAGAAGAAGGAAGTGGTCAGTGATCTCATGGGTGAATATGATAGCTCTGTTCTTCAGATGCTTAATGTAAACTAAACCAAAAATGTAGCTGTAATAGTCAACAAGAAGTATGTGTAATGTGTGGAATGAATTGATTTATTCTCCCTGTGGAAAACTTGACCCGGGTCATCAGCTTGTGGCTGGCTGTGTGTTCCGGCTGATTTCCCTTCTTAATGAATAACTGAAGAATAAATGCAGATAATAAAGAAAAGAAAAAAGCCTCTTCTGAGACATACTGTGTGTTTTTAAAAGGGCAGATTTATAAGCCCTCTGTATTCTCAAAACCCTGTTCATACTTGACTCAAAGGCCTTAATATTGGATAATTTTTATTCCAACTAATAAGTAAAGAAACTCTGAAACCACTCAGAGAAAAAAATATCTGTATTGGAGGCAGATGGCACATGGCTAAAATATAAAGACTATGTAAACAGCAGTGCTGTGATTGACAGGGCTCTCAATTTATAAATGATGGTTTTGGGAAATGACTGCCCTGTGTGGTGTACAGCTATGATTTTCTTCAACAAAGATGGCTTTTATTACCAAATAAATCAAAACACAACATACTGCAGTGTTTGTTCTAAACAAAATTAATGGGCTAATCCTACACTGCAAATGCCATGATTTGAAAAAATAACACTGGTCAACACCAAACTTATTGTCTAAGCTTTTTTAGCTGATTTGGGACAATTTTGATGTGCTGAATCCAAAAATCACATTGGTTTTGCTCAATCAGGTCAACTTTTTGAATTATGGCCACATGTTGTTTTATGCGTTTTTGTTTACATGTATGGGTATTTTCGCTTTATATGATGCAAAATTCTTTTTTATGTCTTGAAATTCTCTGAATTTTGAACAATGATGACGTAACATTAAATTTACATCAATCAATCAAAAACTTTATTCCAGACTCATGGTCCATCAAAAATAAAATAAAATAAACAAGACAATTGAAACAGTTAATAAGAAAAACAATCAAAAAGTTACAAAACAATAAGAAACAACTACTAAAAGAAGTACAAAAACAGTACAGACTTTAAAAAGACTTAAAAAGACAACTGTACCAATGCCTTCTAAACTGTGACTGACAGCGAATAGAACTGAGCTTAATGCTAGACATAACTTGAATGATTTCATTTTTAGATACATCAAGCCGACAGATGAATTTATACATAAGTATAATACATGTACTTTCCTTTATATAAAGGTATAAATGTACATTGTGCATGTACTTACCTTTATATAAAGGTAAGTACATGCACAGTACTAAGTAAGTACAGGTTTTTACTTAGCACCTGATCAAGAGAAACGGATGTCATTTTGTGATTCAGCAGTGCAAAATTGTCTTAAATCAGTTGAAAAACCACAGGCAACTTACAAAAAAAATATTTTTGTAACCCTGTGTAATTAATCAATCAAGAGTGTGCCCTTAAAAATGTGACTAATAACTTGTTCTCTACTTTAAATAATCAAATTATAAATTAGACAGAGAGGGAAAAAAATGTAGTTTCTTTTACATCTCTACAAACCCACAGCAGTTATTAATCAAGCCAGAAAAGCCATTACCATTTTCTAACAGGAGACTCATTAGGAAGTTATATAGATTACACTGTAAACAGTTTTTAATTGCATTATTTTAACATAACTGATATTAAGTCAGATGTGAAACATTCACTAATATATAATGAAGTAAAAATGTGTATTTGAGGACATTAGCACTTGGGAATTTGACTGTGGGTAAATTACAGAGCTGAAAAATAGTCAGCATAAAGTTATATAACATGATGATAAGCAGTAAAAAGTTTTTTTTTTGACAACTAAGGGTTGGTGATTTGTTCAGTCTGCTTGTCTATTCATTAGTGAACTTAAAAGAATCAGGTTTGCACAGATATTTCAGTGGAGTTCTAAATATGTAGCAGCCTAGCAGGCAGGCAGCCTAACTTAGGCTGCATTCAGACCACGATAGTCCAGGGGTCTTGGTTCAACTGGGCGAGGAATGCCAAGAATTTTCACACCTTTGTTTGGTTTGGTTTGCATTCACACTGCAGCGGACCAAATTGCCTGGACAACGTTACGAAGTTACAACAACTGCTCATGTGGGGCGCTGTAGCGGAAACCACCACTGACCAGGAAGAAAAAATCTTGGTGAAGAAGGAAAATCCGGCTCATCGATTGGCCAGGACCTAAAACGGAAATCCGTTCCCTTCACCCGGGTTGTGAAGGGAACGCCTGGGATGGCTGAAGAAACCAAATCGCCAGCTCCCTCGACTTCTGGAGTGTGTCCCAGTGACACCATGAAATGAGGAGCTGCAGGGGCTGTGCCAGCGTTGGAAATGAAAGAGAGCGGGGCGAGACCAACCGGCGCGATTCCAAGACGTGCCAAGCGACAACACTGGAGATCCGGGAGGTCTCCGGATTGGGTCAGTGGTGAGGTTCAACCCAGGGCGGGAGCCCGGTTACAACGTGATGGTCATCAGAAGCCCAATCGAGCCCCTCTGCGCATCGGTGAAGAGGTTCGGCCCAGGGTAGAAGCTCGGGTGAGGGGCGTGCATGTGAAAAGGAGGCGACGAGATGACCGGGGGCGGCGGCTGCCCGGGAGGACGGCTACCTGAGGCCGTCTGGTGAATCATGGAGACACCCTAACGAGCTGTGGTGGGTGGATGAAAAGAGACGCCGGCGTGGCTCGTCCCCAGAGGAGAAGAGGCGAAGGCACTCTGGAAGGGATCCGCCTGCCGGAAATCCTAGGGTGGGTGTCCCACTGTGACTGTAAGGGGGGGTTATTAGCATGGTTTGGTGATGTTGACTGATATGCCAGCTTACCCTAAGGTCACACAGTTGGTATGTACTGGTTGCTTTTGCCCTGTGTTATTTAATGAAAAAAAAAACCTCAGCACTGTTTATGTTATTGTTCATAGTGTGTTGTTTGTGTGAGTTGTCCAGGTTGTGGGGGTGGGTGTGTTGGGGTGGAAGGCTGGCAACATGCTTTAGGTGTACATACTAACTGTCTGTATTCTGTTGTGGAAGTTCTGATTGTGTAAATATGTTATGGGATTGTTTTAGTTTGAGGAACACAGCATTTTGTTTTATGGACTCTTTTTATTTTAAAGACGGCAGAATAACCTGTCTAGCCGTGTCGAGGTGGGTCGGCAGTCTACCTGGCCCCCTCTAGTTTATGTTGTGTGAATGGATAGGTTTGTGTATATATATTTCTTTGTGCATAAGTGCTATTAGTGCGTGAGTCAGGTCTAAATTTGGGAGGGCCTAATTGGTGCGTTTCACATTTTTTTCTACAGAGGGGAAGAAATGTGACATACCAATATGGCGCCTGGGTGTAGTGGGAGGTGATGACCCGCCTTTCCGGTTCCACTGTCACCAGGAGTATAAAGGGCCAGGCTGGAAGAGCACAGTCTCTTTCATCATTAACCCCTTGGCCTGTACGGAGCACCTATTGTTGTTGTGGTTCTAATAATAAAGTACATTCAGCTATTCCTTCAGCCTCTTCCTTGGTCACCCAAGTTATGGACATAACACAGACTTCGCTTGTTTAGTGCGCACCAGAGTCCCAACGCACGTTCAGACAGCACCAAATGAACCGAACTATCCGCGGAAGCGGAGCAGAGTTCCTTTGGTCCGGACCAAACAGAGGCCATCTGAATGTGCCCTTAGGAGCTGATGAACATTTTGGATTGTGTTACAGGACTTTTGTCTCTTCTTGCCACTGCAAGAGGAGAAGAAAATAGATATTTTGCACCATATCATAAAAAAGAAAACCACTGAGAGATTGTCAAAAATATCAAACATCCTTTGGCAGATTTAGGTAACTCTAAACATGTATATGTATAAATCATCGGCCTCCGTCGGTCTATGATGACCATGGAAGAGAATCCTAAACATCTACTCTGCTGGAACAGCACTGCCTGTGGCTGAACAGGCCGATGCGCACCGGTGTTCTACCTTCCAGCGTTGGGCATTGGTAGGATTCAAGCCTGGGCAGGAAGATATGGAGGACGAGATGTTACCCATGCAGCATGTCCCCCCTCTCCACGTCACTGATGAATCCAAAGGAACAGCAGGGCTGCTATAGTTTGGCACCAGCGCCGTCGCAGGAGCTGCCAGAACGATGTTGAGCACAACAGAGAACTGCCTTAGGGGCTCCGACTCCGGATTTTTCCTCAGGGTTGACTCCCGAAGCCTTTCCCGTGACCGGGTGTGCCGCAAGGCAGCGGAGGTTTGAAATCAGGGTTTACCTTCCCTTAGATGGGCTACCTTCCCAGGTTGACGAGCCACCATCTACCCGAAGCATCTGGTTTCAAGGCGCCAGAGATCCGCCCTCGCCCCTTCTCCTATTAGTAAAAGCAGTTCCGCCGGGCTTAGAGACTAAACCACACGGGCAGGCTAGGAGTTGGACTTAGTTGTCAGAGGCTTTTCGAGACGCACGCCGTAAGGAGCATTTTATGAGCACTGGTAGCTTAACCCCAGTGCCGCTCCTGGCTATGACAACCTTGGAACCATATGTATAAATATGTTGTAGGTATTGTTAGTCACTGGATCTGCCAAGAAGTGGCACAAGAGTGTGAAATTTCAGACAAAATAACCAATAGCTGCACAGAAAAACTAAAATTAAACATAATTGTCAGATATGATTACCAATAAGTGACAAGATATTTTTATGATGCATTAATTCAGGATTTTTTGATGAATTGTTACAGCTTGATGTGGTGCATACATTTTTGTTTTTGTATTGTCTAGTTTTGGTTGTGTGCCTTTGATATGTTTTTGATGGAATTTTGGTTCGCTGTTTTAAGGGTTATGTTGTACGTACGTATTGATTTTGTATTGATTGTAATTATGTATCGATATGTGTTGATTTTAATGTTTTTAGGGACCCCAGGAAGAGTAGCTGATGTTATTCGTCAGCTAATGGGGATCCCATTAATAAATCAAAATCTACATATGATACACTGATAAATTAGGCCTTGATTTTGGTTTCATAACCCCTTTCTCTTGCCTGGAGCACACATCACCTTCACAGATAAATCCAGCCTAGAAACATACTGTACTCTCCCTCTCAGGTTGAGGTGCTTGAGAAAATCATCCACAGCTCGAGTCCAGCAGCCTAAAGCTGTATTTACTGGGGTGGTCTTTGACTTGGAAAACTTTTTCAGTAACCTCCCCTGCCTGCTTGCTGTGGCCTGGGGGAGTCTCAGGCTTTCAGAAGAGCTGGAGTTTACTCTGGTTCAGTGGCCAATGAGCTTGGGAGATGGGCGGGCTTCCAGTCGTGCAAAGGGCAAAAACAATGCACAAGAAGCACAGCAACAACTTGCAAAACCGTGTCAACAACGCCACTTTGTATAGCTGATCCACGCAAGCCCAGGTCCAGCGTTTATTAAGACCTCACACAAACATTTGTTTTGATGCTTGAGAAACAGAAGGAGAAAAAAAAGAAGACTCGACTAAAATGAGCTCCTCCCGCAGTCATAACTGCTCTGGGAAAGAGCATTTGGACAGTCTAAATGAACTCGATTTAATCCAATGGGCCATAAAAACAATAAAGCAGTCTCCTGATTGGACGCGAATAATTTGCTTGATAGTCCGTTCATTAATTTATATTCCTGGGAGCGACAGTCAGCTGCGTTTCCCCGTAATCCAAATAATAAATCTGGCATGTCATGTAGGTAGATAAAACAAAGAAAGCTCATTATTTCAAAGCTTAGAATTTGATCACAAACCTATGTTAGCTAGGAACTCTAATACATATTTACATCATGATTAGGTAAATATGTGAGGAATATAAAATATCCCGAACTGTCTATATATATCTATATATTTTTTTGTTTTTTACTCAGACATTTGGCTACGATTAAATCCCCTCATTCCGCAGAATTTCCCGAATTTCCCCCGTGCGGCCACAATAAATAAAGCTTAACGTGCCTTCTACTGTAACAGAGCCAAAACAATCTGGCAGTCTACATTCAGGAGCCCCCAGCGATGAACGCTCAACAGCTCAGTCATTAAACTTCACTTATTTTATACTCCTAGTAGTAGCCTTGGCTGTAAGAAATCAATGAAAATCCCGGAGTTTGTTTAAGCAAATACATACATACAGAATAAAAAAGGACGCACAAACTTCAAAGTTGACAAAAGCGGCTTTTCTTCCTCTTCTTTTGCTCTTATTACTAGTGTGGCGTCCTTACCTTCAGGTTCTGGTGAGCTTCGAGGGTCCGGATGGCGGTGTCGGTGAGCTTGACGTGGTACAGGGTCCGGTTCGGGGCGTTTTTGTTGAGTTTGCCACAGGAGAGCCCATACCGATGCTCCTGCCTCAGTGCTGCCATGTCTACAACTGAGGGCTGCTGGCGACATTCTGCCCCGAACGTCACTGAGGAACGACGTGTGGGCGGGGCGACGTCAGCGCGCGCGCACGCACACAAACGCCGTTGCTTTCGCTTTTCAGGTCACACACGCTCCGCACGCACTGGCTCCCATCTGGGCGTTGATCTGTTTTGGTTCTTTCTCGCTCTTCCTTCTCTTGTTTTTTGAGATTTTATTTTTATTTATTTTTTTTGGGGGGGGGCATCCTCACGTGTGCTTTTGCTACTCTTATCCACCTTATTCCTAGGCCCCATGTTGCCTTGCGTGAATTAGGCTGCGTGTCCACCAAACGCGTTTTTTGTCACCCAACCGCCCTGAGCTTTTTTTTTTTTTTTTCAGCGTTTGTACGCTGCGCTCTGGGAAAAAAAAAAAAAGTCTGTGCCCTGTATCCCAGCAACAGCTTGTCACTCTCAGCTCAGCACTTCCGCTTTTCCTATTGTCAGACTTTCTACTGATTTTTAATAGCTGTCTCTAAATAACATTGGACAGGAAACGTTTTCTAGCAGCTCTGGATGTAAAATATGATGACACGAAAGCAGGAGTCTGAGTACAGACTAGTACAGGTGTCCTATGTCCCGCCCACACAGCAGTTCTGATTGGCTGCTTGGTCTGACATTGACGAGCTCAGCTGCAGTCTCTAGTGATGTTCGATACCACTGATTTCCTTTCCGATCCGATACTGAGTAAAATTCAGGCTGGTATCGGCGATACCGATACCAATACCGATATTTTTGCGACTACACCTAATATGTCTTTTAAATCTAAAAAAACGCATGACGCACTTACCCAGGCGGAAGAAAAAGTAGTCCCACCAACCACGTGTCACTTAGACAACATCTCAATAGTTTAGTTACTTTTCACCGTGTTTCTGTTAAGGATATATATATGTATACTAGCTGCTCTTGTTTTTCTCTTGCCTTCTGATTATTGCTCTGAGTGTTGCTATCCCTGTGCTGTTGCAATCCTGGAATTTCCCCATTGTGGGACTAATAAAGGCTTATCTTATCTTATCTTATCTTATACCTTACCTCAAATGACTTAAGTATCAAAAGTATCGATATTTTGATTTGAGTATCGATTTTAGAGCATAAAGATCCGGTATCGGAGGTATCCATATTTCAGGTTCGATCCGCACATCACTAGCAGTCTCTGAAAAGTTGAACTTTTTTCAGCTCTGAGCGCTGTGACAAAAAACAGACACCGCCAAGAGCGTTTCTACGCCGAGGGCGCTCAGCGCTGTAAACGCTGGACTACATAGAGAATGAATGGAAAATAGCCGCCCAGAGCAGAAAAAAAAAAGTGTTTGGTGGACACGCAGCCTTATGGTAGCAACTTCCGGTACTAGTTTAGAACATATGGTTGTCACTGAAACGGGACACTTTTCCTTGTTCAAAAACAATGATTTAGGCATCAGAAATGCGGGAACACGGCCTCTTGCACCTCAAAACCGTAATATAATCATACCACTTCCCACGACCATCGAAGGATGGGAAGATGACCTTAAAAAGTGGCCTCATACACAGTAGCTCCATTAGTTAGCACCACTGCTAAGATGCTAGCGCTGTAAACAAATGACCCGTGCTGGCAAAATGAGTCACTTTGAGGACATTTTCAAAACTGATGTAACGTTATTTCCATATTCTGAATTGAAAGACCTTCAAAATGATATTTAATTTGTAGGAAGTGCACGAAAACTGACCCAGAAAAAGATGATTTGTTTATATTTTAGCTAGGTTGAAAACTCACGTTCGATTGGTTGGGAGTTACATCTTCCTCAAAAACATAAGTATTTTTAGAAAGTTTGATTTCTAAGCTTTCCAATGATACAATGAAGGCTGCACGGTGGCGCAGTGGTTAGCACTGCAGCAGCACAGTTTTACCCTCGGCTGGGGGAATCGCGGGGATCATGAGATCGTGGGTTCGATCCCTGCCCCCGGCCAACAGTGATCTGTGTGGAATTTGCATGTTCTCCCCGTGTTGCGTGGGTTTACTCTGGGATTTCTCCGGTTTCCTCCCACATGCTAAAAACATGCAGGCTAGGGAGTTAAGGGGCGCTTGCACACGCAGCGACCGGCAGCTGGTGGCTTGCCACCAGACTGCAAAACAAATCTACCTACGGGTACAAAATAAGTACAAAAAAAAAAAAAATACCAGGCACTCATGGGGTTTCTCTGGGACTTTGCCGCTACCAAACAAAGAAAGAGTCATGATTTATGACTTTCCGTTGCCTGTACTCATAATGACGCGATGCGCATTCAGACCAGCACGTCTCCATCGCAATAAAGTCGGCTGCATTTTGTTAAAATATGTTGGACATAATCAAATTTACCTTAGAGCCGACGTACGCCACAGCACCGTCTGTCACCGTGTGGTGAGAAGCCTCCATTTATCCAGCCTATTGGCACAACCACGAACACCAGCAAGTGCCAGAACTACCCCAAAACATTCAAAAAATACAAAAACTAGAAGAGCTGAAATTAGCTGCTACTTGAGTGCAAAACATGTATGTGGACTATACATTAAAATGAATTTGAAAAACTTTTAAAAACGCTATTTTAAATGCCCCTGCTACTCCACTCTAACTGACTGATTTAACACTATGTCAGCTGAAACCGGAAGCTCCGCCCATAATCGTTCCTGCAGCGGCACCCCCAGGAATAAGGTGGATAGAAGAGGATATAAACAGACTTAAAAAGGACACAAATTTTACATTTGTTTATTTTTAACCAACTTAAAAGTGCGTAGGTAAGTGGGCTGCTGCCAACAGAATGAAAGAATAAAGTTGCTTATACAGCTGCAGAAAAAATTAAGAGACGACGACAAAATCTTTCCTTAATTAGCATCTCTACATGTGTGGCAGCCATTCAATTTGAGTATCTGTTGAATTCCAACACAAGGCCACGTCAGCCTACTTAAGGAGGTAGTGATTAGGTGCTCATCTCAGCGTAAGACGCATGAAAGCTGTGAATAACAAAGTTATTATACAAATACAGAATTGAGATCTTCCTAAGTTAAAACTTAAGTAACCAACTGAAGTGTTTAAGAATGATCATGAACTTGTTTTCTTTGCATTGTTTCATTTAAAAGCACATCGAAAAGCACAACTACAAGCAATATATTTTTTGTTTTGGCCAGTTGTCATTTTCTATAAATAAATGCTCTGAATAACAATATTTTGACTTGGAATTTGGGCGAGTTGACTTCTAACCTACTGAAAACAACTTACCAAAATTCCAAGTTAAAGTGTTGTTTAGAGCATTTATTTACAGTAAATAACAACTGACCAAAACAGCAAAAGAGATTTTACTTGTAGATGTGCTTTATATGTTTGTTTATGTTTAATGTTTATTTGAAAGGGACATTACATACTAATGAACATTAATACAAGTGTAAATATGCCAGATTTAACAATACTGCTAATTTGCATCTGTAGTCCCCCCGGCAGGTCACATAAAAGCAATCATAAATGAGAAGAACTGCAATGTGTGATGTCGGAATTACCTCTGTAATGACGAGGCCAGGTGCACAGTTGAACTTCACTTTATTAAAAGGGTTGGTCACACATAATACAGCCACCAGGCAGGGGCATCGGCAAAAAGGCTGAACAGAGTTGTCCACTGGCATTTATAGGGCGGGGCAGTGGAACCGTCCGGTTCTGGTGGTGGAGGACGACGCTGTGTGGGACGAAGATTTACCGGGCACCACGGCGGTCAAGCAGGACCAGCCTCACTCAGGTTCAATACTGGAGGGTCTCAGCATCGTCCTCCACCACCGGAACCGGAATGGTTCCACTGGCCACAACCAGTCCACTCTTCCCCAGCGTCGTCTTTAATCAGCCCATGATGTTGTCGCCTCGGGCCGTCACGTGGAACATGAAGTCAGCCATCACTGCCAACTTTTACTGAGCCGTGAACTCCGGCATTCCAACCGTGTGCAGTCTGCCACCTCCATAACCGTAGAGCAGCACTGGGTTACCTCTTATTCTATAGTGGGGGAAAAATTTCTTCACCGTGGCCCAATTCAGTAATGATCCCTCCACCTCCTCACCATCCAGCGTCACCTTGCAGAACGTGAATCCGTTGGTGCTCGGGGACACCGCATGGATAGTTGTCGGGGCGGGTGAAGTTGTTTTTCTACCTGGGCTCTCCGGCTTTGACATACGACACACTCTGGCATAATGGTTCAAGCGTCCACACTTGATACAGCACTTCCCTCTAGCCGGACATTCCATAGCCTTGTATTGGTGCTTCGTGGACCCACAACCCATTCACAATGGTTTTCTCGGGGCACACCTTCGGATGATAGTGTTGGTTTCCACGTTGTTGTCGGTCGCGCTATCCTCGCTGTCTGGGTCCGCTACTAATGCTGCAGTGGCAGGCCCCAGCTGCCATTGTGATTGGCACCACTTTAGCTCCAAAACTAGTTTATCTGTGGTCTCCACTTGAAGAGCTAACTCAACAGCCTCAGATAGCATCAGGTCACTCGGCGCCGAGAGTAGCCTAGCTCGTAAAGCATTGCTGGTTGTGTGCTCCGCTAGCTGGTCACATACCATTTCTTCCTCCAGTGGCCCAAAACGACACTCACTAGCTATCTGCCTCAGATCGGTGATGAACTGGTGGACAGGCTCACCTGCCCTTTGGTGTCACTGCTGAAACCTAATCCTCCGGACAGTCACGCTGTCCAGGGTACTGAAATGGCTCATTAACAACTTGCCCACGTCCTCATACGAGTCGGAAGCCCCTAGTGTACGCATGATACGCTGGTCCTCAAACCCCAACTTATGCACCAGAAGCGCACGTGCCCTCAGTTTATCTAGCTTACCCAGGTCGAGAGCCACAATGTAGTTTTGAAAGGCGGCAAATCAACTTGGCCAGGGCACAAGCGGTTTGCCCGGGAGCTCCAGCAACGGCTGAAGCGGTGAAACACACGCCACCATGTTTATTCTCGTCGCCAAAATATTATGTCGGAATTACATCTGTAATGAAGAGGCCAGGTGCACAGTTGAACTTCACTTTACTATAAGGGTTGGCTACACACAGTACAGCCACCAGGCAGGGGCATCGGCAAAGAGGCCGAACAGAGATGCACGCTGGCATTTATAGGGTGGTGCAGTGGCAGAAAGAGGAAGTGGCCGCCACTACACCGCACTTCACAATAATGGCACAAATACAGCATTACACAATGAAACTGTACAAAATGGATATGCTAAAGTGCAAAAGTTAAGGTGCTACAAAACAAAACATTCAAATGTCATATGAGTGAAGTTTTGTGTATGTGTACACACTTTTAGATCAAATAATGCGAACAAAACAAATCCATGATCATTCTTAAATATACAGTACTTAAGTTTTAACTTAGGAAGAACTCACTTCTGTGTTTGTGTAATAACTCTGATTGTTATTCACAGCTTCTATGCATCTTTCCATGTTTAGATAATCTCCTATACAACACCTCCTTAAGTAGATTGACATGGCCTTGTGCTGGATTTCAACATATACTCAAATTGAATGGTTGCCATACATTTAGGCAGTGGCGGAGCCAGGAAATTTTCAGTGGGGTGGCCAGGATGGATATGTGATCAGTTTGGGGTGACTGAGAAATCGGTATTACCAGAACTTAATGTTTTTTGCAAAATAAGGCGTTATATAAAGGGGCTAACTCTTTAGCACTGTATTCAAACTTGCTATTAAATTTTGTGTGTACAATTGTATTGATTATTGTTGAAATTTTATTTTGGGCCTATCACTGTGGGGAGCGCAAATGACTTTGTACAACTTTGTAATGACAAAATGACGAGAACTTAGGCAATCTGTTCCTAAGTACATCTATTCTAAAGTACAAATATCCCTGACTGCTGCTCTGAGAGTCTACTGGTGCATCTTAGTAAATTAGAATATTGTGAAAAGTTAGTGCATTTTGAAATATATTTAAAAAAGTTTAACTTTAATATCGATTGCATATACTGAAATATTGCATACCATTTTTATCCTTATTTTGATGATCATAGTTCTCTTTTTTATGTTCTGCAGAACAGGAACCTGCTGTAAACCAGTTCTTAACTGAGTCAGGGCAGTTGATTGTAACTTTAGTTACTTTTAACCTTTCCTGCAAAAATAATAATAAAGTATAGTTGTTTAAATAAATTACAAATCCTGACATTGTGGTTTACTGAGATACACTAGTATGTTGTTACACTGAGACGTTGACCTCACACGGCTGCAATACAGGAAATACTTATATATAATGAAAAAAAATCATTATTTTAAATCAATGCGTGATTTAATTTATATTTACAAGAGCAAAACTACCCATTTGTGTAAGTTTCTTTATTTTAAGATTGATAAGAGCTTAAGATTGCTAGGCATAAGTTAAATAGCTGTTTTACTAGTGCATCTAAAAAAAACAGAATATCAGGATTCAGTAATTTAATTCAAAGAGCTAAATCATAATCATCATAATTTAAAACCAAAAGCTTGAAATAACTCACTTTATGTCATAAATATAGAACATATGAAAGTTTAACTTTTTGAACTTATTTAAAAAAAAAAACTTTTTCACAGTAATCTGATTTGGAATCCACTTGTATAGCATAGCCATGGAGGGATGTTGATGTTCAAATATTAGTAATTTATAAGCAGTAGATGGTTTGTTTTCTTTTCACCAAGGGGATGGTGATGGTTGGGAGAGTTTCATATATTTAACATAAGGTACAAATGTATAAATGTAAATTAAGTGCAAATATGCAAGAATATACATGCAAAATAGGCCTATGATAAAAGATGCTAAATTACAATTGAAAAAGTCTCTTACTATAACCAAGTCCCAGAGAAAGTTATAAATTTGTGTGAGGAAAAAATAACTCACAAATGGGGGTAAAACACATTTTCAAGAAAAAAGTAATAAATTTACAAGAATAAAATCACAAATTTACAAGAAAAAAAATGGTAAATTTACAATAAAAAACTTCCCTTTTGTATAAGTCTTTTGTCTTTTTTTCTTTCCAATTTTTTTCTTTTAAATTTCAAAAAAATTTCTTGGAAATTCATAACTTTTTCTGCTAAATCTGCAACTTTTTCCTGACAAGTTTGTGAGTTCTAATAATTTTTTAAAACTTTTTTCCTATAAATTTGAAAGTTTTTGCAAAAAAAATTGTTGCATTTTTCACATGTACATTTACAACTGTACAGCCATAATTTTTCTTTTAAATTTGCAACCTTTTCTCATAAATGTTCAAAAAATTTTGTTGTCCATTGACATCTTATTCACTTGTGCTGTATATCTTTGCACTCTTTATGGGGATGTGGGGGGGGGGGGCAGGTTAACAAGGTTTGGGTTAATTTTGCTAACAAAGAGGATAGCATTCTCCCTCATCTCCCCTCAGATCACCTACTGATTATGGGGTATAAGCTGGGGCACAAAGTTACAAGGGACAGGGTGCTACCCCGCCCCCCCATGCCCTCTAAAATTAGAATGACCATGCCCATACAGACCATACCCAACATAATATCTCAGTTTTCACTGTTTTTGGCAATAGATGAAGTGCAGAATATGCAATAGTTTTTCACAATTAATTTTACACTTTAATGAATGTTATTGCAGATAATAAGAGATTCATAACTTGTTTGTAATATAGAATAAGAGTACTTTAGATCAGAATCTAACATAATACACATAAAACACATCTCTCCAAGAAGAGTTTTCCTAAATCCCATCTAGCTCTGAACAAGCCAAAACACTTCACCTTTGGGTACTGGTGTAATCTTTAGCCTTAATTCACATCAGTGATTAAATGATGTGAATTAAGTCATTTTTGAACTATAATGAGAGCAAACATACAATTGTGATTGATTAAAAACATTATTTTCCAGTTTTGAAACCATAATCACAACTTGATTCCTTGTAAACTATAATCTGCCTTCACAGCCAGCCTGTCATTTAAGATAATCTGTGCATGCTGTGACTCTTTTATAAAAACTGTCAATAACAATCTCCCCCTAAAAGCAACTCAATTTACAATTTGTATCTCTTTAAATCTCACTGGTTGATATTGCATTCATGGAAACTGCATTATGGAGCACAGCGGTGAAGTCATTAAGAAGCTTACAGACGTTCTGGCAGATTAGGTTTTTCTCTTCTAATCCTGTAGATTACCACTGCACAAGCCCTGCTGGCTGAGAGTGCTTTGCTGTGCTACACGGTTTCTTTGCAGTGATCATTTTTTTTTTTTTGCTGTAGGTGCATCACTGATCTACGTGGACTGAGATTGATACGAACCGGAGAAAGAAGAGGCTGAAGCACTCCTGAAGGAGAGACATTATGCAGCTTTTTTTTTTTTTTTTTTTAATTTGCAAAGCTTTGGGGAAATGATCTGAGCTGGATCTACCAAGACGTAACATGGATTTTTGTAAACACTGCTTAATGGAGATACTTTTTTACACTGACTGAGAGTAGGTGGGAGTTGGGACACCTCAGTGGACTTTTGGCTGAACAATCTCTTTTGGAGACTAATGCAGGTGGTGCCCATTGCTCTCTGTGGTGAAATGGAGACAGAGCCATGTTGTGAAGAGCATAAGGACCTTGCAGCGACGCCTTCGGAGACTGAGGTGAGGGAGACCATTTCTGACCTTGCTGACAGGGACAATCTCAACGAGCTCCCCCCTGAGTCTGCAGAGGAGAGGAAGGATCCGTGTGGGGAAGAAACGGAGAGCTTTGCAAGAGACAATAAAGACGCTGAGATAAAAAGCCCCTCTGATCCTGGGCATGAGAATGCAGAGACAGAATGCAAGAAACACAGGAAACTGAGGAAAACAAACAGCTGGAAGATGGTACGATTCCAAGACCCATCAGCGGAAGACGATGTGCTGGAGAGGGACAGTTCAGTGGAGAGTCTCTTTCCAGAATATGCGACGGAGGAGTGGACCTCCATGAGCTTTGAGCAGTTGTTTGTGGCAGAGGACTGGAAGGATGTCACAGGTGAGGGCACATCAGGACACAGTGCATCAATGTAGGCTTAGTGATGGGAGCGAACATTGTAAAAGATCAACATTAATCTCGTCATGCAATCATGTATTAAAATTTTGATGTCAAGGGAAAAAAAAATAAAAAATCAAAAGGTGACAGAGGTCGAACTCGCCATGTCCGTGCCCGTGTTTACCAACAGCAGATTAACCTCATTTCCTAATGCACAACTTTTTCTTTCTGCATGCAGAGGACCGACTGTTGAGGAAAAAGGTGCTGGAGCCTGGGAGCCCCCAGTCCCTCCTCCCCAGCTGGGGCCAGGAAGTCATGGTCAAGATGCAGTGTGTCCTGGAGGACCGCACTGTGGTGGAGAAAGACTCCAAGCTGGTCTTTGTTATTGGAGAAGGAGATGTAAATCAGGTGAAAGCTCTTAGGTAGTCAGTTTCCTCAGTGGATGGGTTCATTTGAGTGTTTAATGAGTGTGTGTAATACCTCTCACTTGTTTGTGTGTCTATTAAATGGCACAGTGATGAAAAGTGGCAAAAAACTAGGCCAGCAACACTGACCGGCCCTGCCCTCTGAGTCTGTATTAAATGCTAACACACAGCATGCTCAGGCTTGCAGTGACAATGCTAAAATGATGACGATGATAATTAATGATGATGTTTTCCAGGCATACATACAGTGGTGTGAAAAAGTGTTTGCCCCCTTCCTGATTTCTCATTTTTTGTATGTTTGTCACACTTAAATGTTTCAGATCATCAAACAAATTTAAATATTAGACAAAGATAACACAAGTAAACACAAAATGCAGTTTTTAAATGAAGGTGTTTATTATTAAGGGTAAAAAAAAAATCAAACCTACATGGCCCTGTGTGAAAAAGTGATTGTCCCCTAAACCTAATAACTGGTTGGGCCACCTTTAGCAGCAACAACTGCAATCAAGCATTTGCGGTAACTGGCAATGAGTCTTTTACAGTGCTGTGGAGGAATTGTGACCCACTCATCTTTGCAGAATTGTTGTAATTCAGCCACATTGGAGGGTTTTTGAGCATGAACCGCCTTTTTAAGGTCATGCCACAGCATCTCAGTCGGATTCAGGTCAGGACTGACTAGGCCACTCCAAAGTCTTCATTTTGTTTTTCTTAAGCCATTCAGAGGTGGGCTTGCTGGTGTGTTTTGGATCATTGTCCTGCTGCAGAACCCAAGTGCACTTCAACTTGAGATCACAAACAGATGGCCGGACATTCTCCTTCAGGATTTTTGGTAGACAGCAGAATTCATGGTTCCATTTACCACAGCAAGCCTTCCAGGTCCTGAAGCAGCAAAACAGCCCCAGACCATCACACTACCACCACCACATTTTACTGTTGGTATCATGTTCCTTTTCTGAAATGCTGTGTTACTTTTACACCGGATGTAATGGGACACACACCTTCCAAAAAGTTCAACTTTTGTCTTGTCAGTCCACAGAGTATTTTCTCAATTTTCCCAAAAGTCTTGGGGATCATCAAGATGTTTTCTGGCAAAACTGAGATGAGCCTTTATGTTCTTTTTGTTCAGCAGTGATTTTTGTCTTGGAATTCTGCCATGCAGGCCATTTGTGCCCAGTCTCTTTCTTATGGTGGAGTCATGAATACTGGCCTTAACTGAGGCAAGTGAGGCCTGCAGTTGTTTGGATATTGTTGTGGGGTCTTTTGTGACCTCTTGGATGAGTCGTTGCTGTGCTTTTGGGGTAATTTTGCCACTCCAACCACTCCTGGGAAGGTTCACCACTGTTCCATGTTTTCACCATTTGTGGATAATGGCTCTCAGTGTGGTTTGCTGGAGTCCCAAAGCTTTTGGAATGGCTTGATAACCTTTTCCAGACTGATAGATCTCAATTACTTTGTTTCTCCTTTGTTCCTGAATATCTTTGGATCGCAACATGATGTCTAGTTTTTGAGAATCTTTAAGTCTACTTCACTTTGTCAGGCAGGTCCTTTTTAAGTGATTTCTTGAGTGGGAACAGGTGTGGCAGTAATCAGGCCTGGGTGTGGCTAGAGAAATTGAACTCAGCTTTCCAAAGATGTGATAAACCACAGTTAATTTATGTTTTAACGGGGGGGGGGGGGGTGTCACTTTTTCACACAGGGCCATGTAGGTTTGGATTTTTTTTTACCCTTAATAATAATCATCTTCATTTAAAAACTGCATTTTGTGTTTACTTGTGTTACTTTTGTCTAATATTTAAATTTGTTTGATCTGAAACATTTAAGTGTGACAAACATTAAAAAAAGAGAAATCAGGAAGGGGGCAAACACTTTTTCACACCACTGTATTCTGTTATGTGTTAGAATGCTAATACTAAGTAATCTTAATAAAATACATGGTGCAACTGAGGTCAAACAAGGCTGGAATGATTCTCAAAAAACTGATACACTGTAAAAAAAACAAAACAAAAAACATTGTCTCTATTTAAAAAGTTAGTGTTCAGGCTGCCTTAAAATTTTAAGTTGACTGAACTTGAGAAGGTAAGTGGTAAAGACACATAAACACATAAACTCAAGCTCAGTCAACTTAAAAATTTAAGGCAGCCTGAGCACTAACTTTTTAAGTAGAAAAAACAGTTATTTTTTACAGTGTACCTTGTTGGGTTGTTTCTCAGATTAAAAAATATTAATGCAAATTAACTCCCTCACAGCACTTCTGTTATAATGACACGCGATCAAGCTCATCATTTTAATTTTCGATGTTCAATAACTTTGCTGGAGTATCACTGTCATACAATAGTTTACATTTGGACCGTAGATTACATTTAATTAGACATTAAGACGAGTGACCATGGTGAATGAATCTCTTCAGCTAGTGTCATGCTAACCGCTAACTTCCAGTTAGTGCAGTGCTGGTGCGCTGTGTCGGAAATGTCCATTCGTTTCCTACATAGTGCCCTATATAGTGAATCAACCATTTTGCATTCCTGTTCGAAATCTTAAGTGATGATTTCATTCACTATTTAGTGCACTTAAAATATCCTATAACATATTTTGAAAAGTACACTCGATGGCTGCTATATTAGCCACATAATATAGTAATATTAAATAATATGAGACTAGGATACTGTGTACAGTTAACAACACTACATCATTGCTGCCAACTCTCACTCTTTGGGAGTGAGTCTCACTCTTTTACCCTCTGTTTCACACCACAAACCTTATTTGTCACTCCAAAATAAGGAAAATACTGTTAATATCATGTTGACTTACTTCAGATTTTTACACAATGAGAACTCTCAAGGCAGCGCTGTCAAAGTATGGTCAAGGCTAACTGCCATGGCAGGCAGACTGAACATGTTCTAAGACTTATTCTGAAGTAAAGAGGTGTATGTGTTAGAAAAAAAATAACTTATTGTGTATTGTGCCTATCCACGCTCACTAGGCCCCTACCCTCCAGTTAATTGCAGTTAACTAGTTAACTGGGGGTAATCTCAAGTAGTTTTTGGAAATAGGTGCAATCAATTCTTTAAAAAAATTATGTAAAAAAATAAATTAAAGCCTTGTAGATCCACTTTAAGGTCAGAAACACTGACCTGCACTAAGCACACTTGTGCTGAAAATAAAACTGACTCAATGCTCCACTAAATAACATATTTTTGACACCTGTAGGCTCTGGAGGAGTGCGTCATGTCCATGCAGAAGGGTGAGATCACATTACTGCTTGCAGATTCACAGTATGCCTACGGACTACTTGGAAGGTAAGGCTTTCCAGTTGATTATCCTTTTTTGGCTAACCTATCATTTAGGAAATACAAAAAAAGAAAAAAGGATTTGGCCAGTTATCCTTAAATGACACCTTCTCATCATCACTGCCAAAAGGCCAAGCCCCTTGAACCTGTTGCTGTGGGGCAGACTGGTCACGTCAGGATAGCGGGGTTAATGAGCTGTGAACAGGAGCAGATGGCTTCCTCTTAACAGCATTTAGAGGCAGCCTATCAGTGTTGTGTTTGTTGATCTCCCAGCCTATGAGAGAACAGTGCTTATATTACAGCCATTGGCTTAGGTTTATAACCTTTACACAGTTTAAGAGGCAGTATAAACACAAAAGAGATTGGTGTATCACTGCAGAAAACCCTGTTGCTTAGAGTTTAAATGTTTATTTTAGATACAGCTGAATATGTGAGAATAAAACAGTAATGCACCGCAGTGATTGCAGGACATTGCTTATACCAACAGATGAAAACCCTTTTCAGGCAAGACTAGAGGGACAAAGTGGAAGCAACTGTTTTTAATTTGATTTAATTTGTTTTCTGGTCTGTTGTGCTGTTCTCAGTGGTATTAGCAATTTCTAGCGGACAGTAATGCAGTATATTGTATAATAAACTACTTTATATACAGAAAAATTGTGGCCATCAATTCTGAAAGCGATAATATCAACACTGTACCAGTGTTTGTATCAACCCACCACCATTAGAGCTTATCAAACATTATTACGCAATTTTAAACACTCATGCTTGGATAGCGGTACTCAAACAGGCCAGTGTCAGCCAAAACATAAAATGTTATCATAATAGCTTGACAAAACCCAAGTTAAAGCTTGTATTTTGAGTACATGTAGCACATTTGTTTGCATTAGCTGAGTCTGCACCGAAGGGTAAAACATAAAAAAACACATCCAGGCTATGACAAGATGTATGGTCACAGCCTGTAAAACTGAACATTATCAGAACGTGCCGTGAAAGCAAGCTGGTAGCACCGTGTTTGCTCCCCGTGTGTGCCATAGAGCTCTGTGACTGACAGACAGGGCGTGAGAGGGGAAGCCGAGGAGTCGCTGAGGTGTCGCCTGTAGTCTCACCCTGTGTTTTGTGTGTGGATGGAGGCAGCAGGTGGTTAGTTAATGATTGTTCTAATGCAGCTGATTAGGGTTGTGTGCTGTGGTGAGGCAGAAGGTAGACAATCAGAGCATGATTCACTTTCTGAGGTTCCTCATTGGTCTCTTATCAGATTTTTTTTCCCCCCTCTCTACAACTTGAGCCAAACACATTTGTTGAATATTTAAGTGTGACAGTTTGGTGGTATTGACAAACCCGCCTGCCAGTCCACACAATCTGATATAAAAGCTGTTAAATGAGAAGACCACATACTACAACAGGCTTGATATGTCTGTGCTATAAATGACAAAGTATGGGAAGATCTCAGTCACCGCTCCCCACTTTCGCACACAAGTATTGATTGAATCCTGTCAGTCTCCTGTTGCAGACGGTGCCCCTGAGAGCACTTCACAGTCATCTAAGGGATCAGTGTACAAAGCAGGTCAGACAGTATGATTCAACACAGCACAGTGTAGTGGTCTGTTACTCAGTGTGTGGGTGATGGGCTGACTGCACTGTCTAATGTGATCCGAGCTGCATCTCCTGAAAGAGCTGAATAGAAAGATAATGAAACTCCCGGAAAAGACAGACGCATTTACATGATTGATTACAACCCTGTTTGAAAGAGAAAAAAAAACAAAACATGATTTTTAAAGGGAAACTGGAAAGCTTGAAGTTGTAGTATTATACTACTTTGCAATCCCTATTTGATTCAAACCCGGTGTACGGAAGACGGCATGGATTGCATGAAGCCTTGTTTGCTCTGACATTGTGACAGCATTGTAGGTTCTTATTTTAGCAAAATTATGTCAACTGCATTCTTCACATTGCAACAGTGTGGCTCTGTGGTGGAAGAGTCCAGCTCCTATTTTGTCCTTTCCTACAGTCTGGCATCCTTTAAAAACATAAAATAAGAAACTAGAAAAGCACTCGGAGAGCACAGACCTCCGCCAAGCGCCACAGTTCCCCCCATACAGTGTTTGTGTGTACGTTTTCAGATTCCTTGACCATGAAAACATATGACTAGCAATTGGATTGACAATGATAGGATTAGTGGTTCAGTAGTTATTCACGAAAATGGCATTTTCCGTAATGGCGGTTTTCTTCTGGACTGTGATGCGGATCACCACCAAAATCTAATCATCTGTAGGATACCTCATTTCTGACAATCTGTGAAAATTTCATGAAAATCCGTCCATAACTTTTTGAGTTATGTTGCTAACAAACAAACAAACAGACAAACAAACAAACAAACAAACAAACAAACAAACCAACGCCGATGAAAACATAACCTCCTTGGCGGAGGTAATGAAGCATTTGACAAAGTAGGCCAGAACCATTAAGGGCCCTGTCTCAACAGCCTAGAGCGGGATGTTGTGCCTCACTTTGTGTATTGCACTGTTTTTGTTAGTTTTTGTCCGCACATTGTCTGGTTTTCCGCTTTGTGCCCTGGCTACTTGAATAGCAACTGACTTTGCGTGCACCTCGTATATCTATATATCTACAGAGGGACTTATTCAAAGATGGTGAGGCTCGGTGCTAAGTTTGGTGCATTGGTATTCAGATGCATTTTATAATTTTGTCCCTCGCAAAATTCATTTTTGTGGTGCTGTAATTGTGAAATGGACTTTTACACACCCATAAATACATTCTGTGCCTCAGACAATTGACTGTCGACTGGATTGCTGAAACACAGTCCCATCCTATCTCATACAAAATCGTTCAGAAAATTTTGCTTTGTCAAAGGTTTCCAAAAGCTAGACTGCTAAAAGAAGAGGAAAGACAATAAAATAGGAAACACTCCTGCTTTCCACCTTTTGTTAACCCTGTTACTCCCACCAGATTTTAAATAAACATATGTTTATTAAAGGTATTTTAAAATTGCGTTGCGCAAATGTCAGTCTAGCTTGAGACAGAATCTGTAAGATAACTTAACATTGTTCTAGCAGGATTAAGCCCTGAGCCTATAAAAGAAAAGACATGACAAACGATATTTCTGAGGAGCAGCTCTGGGCATCAGCTCTGTTCCCCACTAAGCAAAACTGCAGCTCCTCCTCATTCAGTAAGTCAGAACAGAGATAAGTAAACACTGGAGGGTAGCTCTGTTGTTGTGTGGATAGGCGTTACTTCAGCTCTCATGAAACCTTCAGGGCCCAGACAGAGTCTGCTTCATCAACCCAACACAACCCAACTAAGAACAGCATCATCTGTCACTGGCAACTGCTCTATTTTTGTCTCAACTAAGTAAACTTCCAAAACAGGAAACCATAGTTAAATAAGCTTGCGTTAAAAATAGTGCTTGTTGGGCTTTTTTTTTTCTGTTTGTCCAAGTCTGCAGTGTGAAGTGGTGTGCATTATGGTTATTCTGGCCAACTGTCAACAACAGGGTGTTGGCAGCAAGGCTGCTCATGTACTTTTTCTCTTGGCATTACTAAGAGCTACCTCAGTGGCATAATGTTAAAGTGGAGTTAATTAGACCACTGGGTTATGTCAGTGTTAAATTAATGGTTTAATCCCAGTCCAGATGGACAATGTCACCTGGTTAATCATTCTAAATTTGCAACAGTGTGTCATGGGGGGAGGGGGGACATGTGCTATTTTTTGTTTTGTTTGTTTTAAGCTTGTAAAAATTCTGCTGTAATCTGTTATTATCTGGCATTTCAATTGAATTTAATTAGATCACCCTCAGTGTAATCTGTCAAAGGATTTCAATGTTAAATGATGAATTTTTATTCATTGCTAAAAAAAATCTGTCAATGGAGGACAATTTTGAGTTAACACAACCTCTGATAATGGTAGAAAAATATGAAAAAAAAAAACCCCAATGAAAATAATGCATGAGTGTACAATAGTGCACAAAAAGTACAGTCACTTTTAATAGACTGGTAGAAGCCAACCAGATTGCTGATAAACCATAGAATTACAGTGCATACTGTACATTTTAGCATCTGCCATCAATGCAATACAGCTACAGTAATTTGAAGGGATCAGTCAAAAGTGATGTGTTGCAGTTTAATTCATCTCGACATGAAACCAAAATGATACCATAACTGGGTTTCTGTGTGAAAACTTTTGAGATGAGAGATGAGATGAGATGAGATTCAACTTTATTGTCATTACACAATGACATTTTGCCTCTTACTGTGTGAGTGCTGTTTGGATAAAGTCAGAGGCGGTGCCCAGTTGGCATGGAGCTGTCACTTATACTTCATGGACCACATTTCTTCACTTTTACCATGTGTGGTAACAATGGCCTGAGAGGAACTTTAGAATTACTGCGAAACAAAATGTTGAAAGAACAGAGACTACAAAGAGTCTTCCTCTCTGGTATAATTGCATGTTTTAAATTTTACTTTGCAGGCTTGCCACATTTTGAGTGATGAACCAGTGACAGTATCTGTGAAAGCAAGCCCAAAATAAGTGGCTTCAAAAGAAAAAAAATGTCAAGCAGAACTGAACAGAAACATAGACAACTGGTAACTACATCCATCAGGAATCATCTGCTTTCCTTTCAGTGAGATGTGAGAAGAGGAAAACATTTAACATTTAGAAGTTACTGGGTTACTTTCATCATATTACCATGTGTGGCGGTATCAGTACTGTGAGTCTTTAAAACCACATTACTGTCAACATCAGTTTTGTCCAACAACCCTATTCATAGGTCATGCTTATTAAAGTGTTTTTACCTCATTCAGGCAAAGGAGAAATTAGCTAATGACATGATGCTGCATCCATCATCCGTCTGTCCATTTCCATTGCTCTGTGTGAAAATCACTACTCATCCTTGGCAATAGATGCTCACCAAACTCACACAGGGTAATTCTCAGGTTGGTCTGCATCTATAAATACAGGGAATCTTTAGTAACAAGATACAATCGTATTTTCTATTGCATGTTTGAAAAGAAATCTGTCAAATATCCAGTACTTGGGAATCATGTCATATGCAGGGGCTGTCCTGGCTTGTATGACGCCCTGGGCGGACTGCCCCCCACCCCCACCACCATTTTTTTTTTTTTTTTTTACATTTTTTTAAACTTTTTATTTCTCTCTTAAATGTCCAAATGTTCAATTTTTTCAACAATTAGTGAGGTTTTTCTTGCAACTTTTTCCTGGCAATTTTTTTTTTTTTAACTTTTGCCATGTTTCACCTTTTTTCTCATAATTTCATGATTTTCTTGTACATTTGCACCTATCCTCTCACTGATAGGTGCATCTTAATAAATTAGAATATCATCAAAAAGTTGATTTATTTCAGTAATTCAATTTAAAAAATAAAGCTCCTATATCATATAGATTCATTACACACAGAGTGATATATTTCAAGTGTTTATTTATTTTAATTTTGATGGTTATGGCTTTCAGGTAACAAAAACCCCAAATTCAGTTTCTCAAAAAAATAGAATTACATAAAATAATTTTTAAAAATTGTTTGTTTGTTTTTATCAAAGTCAGCACAGTCATCTACAAGGAAATTTTAGAGCACTTCATGCTTCACTCTATTGACAAGCTTTATGGAGATGCTGATTTCATTTTCCAGCAGGACTTGGCACCTGCCTATACTGCCAAAAGTACCAAAACCTGGTTTAATGACCATGGTATCACTGTAATTGATTGCCCAGCAAACTCTCCTGACCTAAACCCCATAGAGCAGGGGTCACCAACTAAAACTGTAAAAGGTCCGATAAGTCGGTCTTTCTCCCAAGCTGAGGTCCAAACTAGGTGTGAGGATCTTTAGGCACGTCATGATTCGATTATGATTCAGAACTCTGATTTAATTCTAAAACCATTCTCAATGCATCTTGATGCATTTTTTTTTTCTATTCAAGATTTTTCTCTCCCACTGTGTGACAACTTGGCCCTTTTAAAGCAAAGTATTTGCAATGACCCATGAATTTACTTCCAACATCTTTTATTAAAATAAATGGAAGAGAAATCTGGCACATGGACAAATTTATCTCAAAATGTGCTTTTAAAAGCTGCCATCATTTCATTGACATTTTTTCAGAAGACCACAGCCATCTACAGACAGGCCAGTATCATTTAACTTGTTTTCAAGCATTATTTTATTAAGCTCATGTTTTAGCTGCTTTTAGTTCTATATTAATTTTTAAATAAAATAAATTAAAATGAATTCTTTCTTCAATTTCAAACTAAACAATATAAAATTTTATAATACAGGAGAACACTAAATGTGTTTGTTGACTCCAAATAAACAGGTCTAAAATTCAAAAATCTACAACTAAAATCCTAAAAATGTTTTACAGGAGAACACAAACTAAATTGTGTTGCATTTGAAAAAAAATTAATATCTAAGAAACTAAATTTCACAAAGTCCACCTCTATACAATATTTTCAGTGCAGAAAAAACTGTTTCAAACTGTAAGACAAAAAAAAAAAGACAGAATATAATTCCACCCAGATAAGCGGTAGAAGATGGATGGATGGATGAACGGGTGGGTGAATGGACGGATTACAGAACTGCTCCAACAATTTTTTAAACATCTCAACAGTTAACTGTGTTACAGCATGGATGGAGCTGTAACTCCATGACTACAGGGAGAGGGGAGGTGAAACTTTTTATGTTCAGTAACACACTGAGCTTTTACTGAGTTTTTATGTGATATCGGAGGCTACGAAAAGGATTTCTATACCAGCGACCTCACCTCTTGGCAGAATAGAGGAAGATGTACCCCGGTAAATGCATTCAATTTCACAACAGCGCTTCTTTTTGTGGGTACAGATGTGGTAGCGACAAAGGGAGTCTGCAGCAGGAGGAGAGTGTCATATCCCGAGCGCTTTGTCCGCGCTCGGGTTATTCCTCATCCCTGTCAGGTTTTGACAGCTGGTGTCGTCACACGGGTTTCCCGGGCTCTGATTGGCCAGACGCTCGGGAGCTCTCAGCTGTCAGAACCTGGGCAGCTGTGCCGCGTTTCCAATCATGAGCAGCTGGCTTTAAATGTCAGTGCGAGTGAACTGGACGGCGCGGCTGTCTCGTCAGAAGTCCTATGACTTTCCCCTGTCTCCTTACCACATGCTCCCTGGGTTCCTCGACGTATCCCGCTGCATGTAAGTGATTTATTTGGAACTGTCTTCTCCCTCGCTGACGTTCCTTCCTAATTACGGCAGACGAGAGCTCCTCGTCACTGCCATAACTCTCTTTTGTGAATTTATGTTGTGTTGTGTAACGAAGCCTGCGTGGCAAAGTTATGTTGTACACCTAAGTCCTGTGCTTTATAAATAAAAGAACTGAACTGCAATTTACTGAACTGAGGCGTCTTATGCTGGCTCGTGAGGGCCAGCCGTGACAGTAGACAGCCGCCAGAAGGAGACGCCGTTCTCAGTAAGTTGCGTTCTGGGAACTTTGTCCTTCCTGTCCAGGTACGCGGCGTTGGAAATATGCCATCTCAGCGGAGTCATTCTCGGGGTTCCCACGTCCTGCTGACCAAGGCGCTGGAGGAGGTAGATGAAATCCTCATTATCGCCTCCGACCTCGATGGGCATCCAGACACCTCCCTCGCCCCTCCTCTCCTCGGTTATCAGCCCGATGAACAGTGGTATTTAGACCGGGCTGAGGAGGTGCTTGACCGTCTGCCTTCCCGCTACAACGGTCACCCCGAGGTCGACGTGAGGAGACTCGACATCGCTGCCCAACGCCAGACAATTCTGATGTACGAAGAGGAGGAGGCTGCAAGGTGGAGTGATCTCTGGCTCCAGCTGCCTGAGGCGCTGGAGGAGGTGGATGACTTCATCAGCGCTTCCGCCAGCCTTGACGACTCATCCGAAGCGCACTACTACCTGGACTGCGCTGAGAGAACGCTCGACCGGTTGTCTTCCCGCTACACCGACCACTTGGACGTCCAAGCGAGGAGACAAGAGATCGCCGTCCACCGCGAGGCGCTCCAGGAGATCGAGGAGGAACGAGGCCAAAGGCGGAGTGACCGGAGCTCCCGCTGCCCGCTCTGGAATCCGGATCCTTCCCTCGATCCAGTCCTGGAGTTCGCACCATCCGGGGCCCGTCGTAGACGTCGACACTGTGGCCAGAGACGTTCTCAGCGTGACTCCCCTCCGGAATCCGCTCCGGTTCACTGGGCTGACCCCATTCATCCCACTGCTGTCTCTTCGGCGTCTCACCTGGAGGAGACCCCAGCAGCCTTTCCCCCCGGGCCTGCTTTCCCCGCTGAGCTGTCAGCGCATCACGCCCGGCCTGACTTGGCTGTTGCCCCCTCCGCTTCGACGCCTTCTCCAGCGGCTGGGAGTTTGAGAAGTTTTGCTCCAGTGGACAGCGCGGCTACACCATCCCGAGTGGCCCCCTCTCCTCCAAGAGAGTCTCCGGCCACCACCCGGTGGGAGGAGGATGGAATGACGTTCCCAACGGCAGGTTCCACCGCTCCTCCGGGAGCCAGGCAAGTTCAAGTTCACTTTTTTCCATCTAATAGTGATTTGTTCTGTCTGACTCCTGGGGGTGAGGCTCGGGGTTTGCAGCCCCCCGAGCCTCAACTCCCTGCTGATATGTTAATTAAACCCGCTGCCTCTGTGTCTCCCCCTGCTGAGCACGCTTCGACCTCTGAGGAGCGTCACCAGACGAGGAGTGAGCCTGCGGCCCTCGGGCAGAAGACCCCAGCCCCGCAGCCATTTTCTGGGCAGAGGAGGTCGGACGATTGGTTGGAGCCTGTGCCGACGACGGAGCGTCCCCGGGACTCCGCAGATGAACAGTCCGGTCCAGCGGGCCGAGAGCCTCTCACCTCCACGCCACACGAACAACTAGCGTGGACGATGACGTCGGGGGGTCCTCGAGCTGCAAGAGCCCCTCTTCCAGGGGCGGATGACGTCGCGACGGAGTGGGAACCGGACGACGACCTCCTCCCGTTTGAACCCGGAGCATCGAAGTCCTGGATGGCGGCAGAACCCGAGATCAGGCAAGTGCTCTATTTTTCTATCCCTCCTCTTCTTTCTGGAGCATTATTGCCTGTCTCTCGGGGGGGCGAGCCGGGTGCAGCCGTCTGCTGCGCTCGAGCCTGTCTCGCCGGGCCCTGCCGCTGCCGGTGATCCTGATCCTGGTTCCTTTTGTCCCTCTGAGCCTCTCCCCAGGGTCACTGGAGGCGAACCTGCTCTTGGTGCCACCTTGGAGGGTCCGGCTCTCGGCATGGGGTCCACCAGGAGTGCTCCGCCGGTTCAAGCGGAGCTTGACGTCATGGAGGTTCCGGCCCAATCGGGGTCCGACGCGGGTGCTGCTCTCACCCGATCGGAGCTTGACGTCATGGAGGTTCCGGCCCAATCGGGGTCCGACGCGGGTGCTGCTCTCGCCCGATCGGAGCTTGACGTCATGGAGGTTCCGGCCCAATCGGGGTCCGACGCGGGTGCTGCTCTCGCCCGATCGGAGCTTGACGTCATGGAGGTTCCGGCCCAATCGGGGTCCGACGCGGGTGCTGCTCTCGCCCGATCGGAGCTTGACGTCATGGGGGTTCCGGCCCAATCGGGGTCCGACGCGGGTGCTGCTCTCGCTCGATCGGAGCTTGAAGTCATGGGGGTTCCGGCCCAATCGGGGTCCGACGCGGGTGCCGCTCTCGCTCAATCGGAGCTCGGCACCATGGTCGTTTTGACCCAGGTGGGTTCTGGAGACTGTGTAGCTGACCCGCCGCTGAGCGCTTTCCAGGCCATGCCCCGTCCTCGCCGTGGCCCCTTTTTCCCCGCCTTTGAGACTGCGGGGGTAAATTCCGGCTGGCCCGGTTCGCCGACCTTCCCCCAGCCATTCTGTTGGCAGGCCGATACTGCCCGACCACCCGGTGACCGGCTCTTTCCTTTTGGCGTCCGGGTCCGGCCTCCTGACAAGCTGGATGGTTCTTTTGGCGCCCTGGTCCGCCCACCGGAGACATGGTTTCCCTCGGCCCGGGGTTTGGCTGGGCCGTTAGGGCACGTTCCGCTGCTTTTGCTGGCGGCCTGGATGCTGGGTGCTGGGAGGCCTCCTGAGCGGAGTTGTTTTACTCTATTCCCCAATGGGTTTTTTTTTTTCCTCTCCTTCTCTTGCCCCACCACTGACTTGTGACTGAAATACCCCACTGGGGATTGGACTTCATGTTTAAGGTGACTGTTTTCCGTGGATGGACATATGTTCTCTTGCCATGGCTATCATGAGTATTGTATGTTTCTTTAGGGTGTGGTTGTTTATTTCCTATGTTACTCCCTTACTCGGGTCTAGTTCCTTTTTTTTTTTTTGGCACCTGTTGTCTTTTGGTTTTGACGGTTTTCTGTACACATTAACTTGGAGAAGAAGGTATTATCTGTCCTTTTATTTCCTTGATCCTGCCTTGTGGTATTGACTAGTGTTCCTTGTACCCTCATCTTGGCTTTCTTTTTGTGGTTATGTGTGAGTGATGTCCATCTAGCGTTGACTTTTCTTTTTATTCATCTTTGTCCCTGTTTATGTACGGTTTCTGCCTTTTTTTTCTCTCTCCCTCCCTTCCCCGATGTTTTTGTCCCCTTGTTGTGAGTTGGCCCTGCTCTCCCTCCACCTGCTTCCCCCTCCACCTTCCCTGGGGTGGGGTGGGGGGGTCTGGATGTTGCGCGCGACCAGGAGTTCGCGTAGAGGGAGGGGCCCTGTCATATCCCGAGCGCTTTGTCCGCGCTCGGGTTATTCCTCATCCCTGTCAGGTTTTGACAGCTGGTGTCGTCACACGGGTTTCCCGGGCTCTGATTGGCCAGACGCTCGGGAGCTCTCAGCTGTCAGAACCTGGGCAGCTGTGCCGCGTTTCCAATCATGAGCAGCTGGCTTTAAATGTCAGTGCGAGTGAACTGGACGGCGCGGCTGTCTCGTCAGAAGTCCTATGACTTTCCCCTGTCTCCTTACCACATGCTCCCTGGGTTCCTCGACGTATCCCGCTGCATGTAAGTGATTTATTTGGAACTGTCTTCTCCCTCGCTGACGTTCCTTCCTAATTACGGCAGACGAGAGCTCCTCGTCACTGCCATAACTCTCTTTTGTTTCTCTTATGTTGTGTTGTGTAACGAAGCCTGCGTGGCAAAGTTATGTTGTACACCTAAGTCCTGTGCTTTATAAATAAAAGAACTGAACTGCAATTTACTGAACTGAGGCGTCTTATGCTGGCTCGTGAGGGCCAGCCGTGACAGAGAGCGCCCAAGGGCTCGTGCCATAATCTGTCTGGGCGGCCGCTGATGCAGCAGTTCAGTTCTAGGTTTTTTTGCTTTTTTTTCCCCACCAAAATGAAATGGTCTCTTTTTCCCAAGTTATATCAAAAAGCTTTGGGGTTCGGACAGAGGACTCTTGGGGTCCAGATCCGGACCGGAGTCTGCTAGTTGGTGACCCCTGCCATAGAGAATCTATGGAGTATTGTCAAGAGGAAGATGAGGGACTCCAGACCCAACAATGCAGATGAGCTGAAGGCTGCTCTCAAAGCAACCTGGGCCTCCCTAACCCCTCAGCAGTACCACAGGCTGATCACCTTCATGACACGTCGCATTGATGCAGTAATTCATGCAAAAGGAGCCCCAACCAAGTATTGAGTGTGTACATGGACATACTTTCAGTCAGCCAACGTTTCTATTAAAAATCAATTTTTTAAAAATTAATTATATGTAATCTTACAATTTTTTGATAAGCTGAATTTGGGGTTTTCATGAGCTATAAGCTATAATCATCAACATTAAAAGAAATAAACACTTGAAATATATCACTCTGTGTGTAATGAATCTATATAAGACTTTCATTTGTTTAACTGAATTACTGAAATACATCAACTTTTTGATGACATTCTAATTTATTGAGATGCACCTGTACTATGTTGTCCTGTATAAACTATCCTTGCAGTCTTTGTGGAGATGGAGGGCAGCAGTTTAACAAAGGGGATGGTTTGGGCTCATTTTGCCGACTAGGCGAATGGCCTTTTTATTTTTTTTGCAAAGATTTAGTCATTTGAATTGATGTTTTAATTATTTATTCATTGAAAGAAAAGCTTTATTCAGATTTTGCAAAGATATTATTTTGAAGAGATAATTATTTTTCAATGGAAGCTGCCCGTTTTTTTTGTCATTGACCTCTAGATAATTAATGATGAAGACGGTGGTCTCTGTGACAGTTGATGATTTGTAAAATTCTGTGGGGTATTATGTTCATGAGTGCATAGTTATTAAAGTAAAATATCCCAACTAAGATCCCAACTAAGCCACCGTCTCCAAACCATACATCATAGCAGGTCTCACTACCCTCTTGTAAATCTTCCCTTTCATTCTTGCTGCTACCTTTCTGTCACAAATCACCCCAACACATCTCCACCCACTCCATCCTGCCTGCATGCTTTTCTTCACCTCTCTTGTGCATTTTCCATTGCTTTGAATGGTTGACCCCAGGTATTTAAACTCATCTACGTTCACTATCTCTACTCCTTCCATCTTCACCGTTACACCTGCCTCCCTCTCATTCACACTCATGTATTCTGTCTTGCTTTTACTGACTTTCATTCCTCTTCTCTCCAGAGCATACCTCCACCTCCCCAGGTTCTCTTCCACCTGCTCCCTACTTTCACTTCAGATCACAATGTTGTCTGCAAACATCATGGTCCACGGATACTCCTGCCTGACCTTGTCTGTCAGCCTGTCCATCACCATGGCAAACAAGAAGGGGTTCAGAGCCGATCCCTGACATAATCCCACCCCCACCTTGAATCCATCTGTCACTCCTATAGCATACTTCACCACCGTCTCGCTGTCCTCATACATGTCCTGCACCACCCTCACATACTTCTCTGCCACTCCTGACTTTCTCATACAGTACCACACTTCCTCTCTTGGCACCCTATTATATGCTTTCTCTAGATCCACAAAGACACAGTGCAACTCCTTCTGACCTTCTCTATACTCTTCGAGCAAACATTGCATCTGTAGTACTCTTCCTGGGTATGAAACCATACTGCTGCTCACTGATTGTTACCTCTCCTTTTAACCTGGCTTCAGCAACTCTTTCCCATATCTTCATAATGTGGCTGATTAACTTTATGCCTCTGTAGTTACTACAGCTCTGAGCATCAACTTTGCTTTTGAAAACTGGTACCAAAACACTTCTCCATTTCTTCTCCACTCCTGAGGCATCCTCTCACTCTCCAAGATTATGTTAAACAATCTGGTTTAAAAAGTCCACTGCCATCTCTCCTAAACATCTCCATACCTCCTCAGAATCAGAATCAGATTTATTGCCATTGTTCATGTAGTACACAAACTAGGAATTTGTCTCGGTGCCATGCTGCAAACATTAAAAACATGATGAGATAAACTAAAGGACTAAAAACGTGCAATAAGTGTAGAAAAATAAGTAGTAATAATAATAATAATAGTAATAATGAGTAATACTAGTCAAGGCAGTTTTAAATAAATTAGCAAGTAGCAGATAATATGGGGTACCACAGTGCAGTTGATAATGCAACAGAAAAACAGTGATGAATGTCATGAGTCTGGTTGAGCTGCTGTACATAGTGCACGAGAGTCAATAAGTCACTTAATGTTCAGCAGTCTGATGGCAGAGGGGAAGAAGCTATTCATGTGCCGGGAGGTTTTAGTCTGAATGGACCGAAGTCTTCTACCTGAGGGGAGGGGGGCGAACAGTACGTGACCAGGGTGTGAAGGATCGGCTATGATTCGGCCAGCACGCCTCCGGGTCCTGGAGATGTACAGGTCCTGGAGAGATGGGAGCTTGCAGCCGATCACCTTCTCAGCAGTGCGCACGACGCGCTGCAGCCTTAGTCTGTCCCTGGCAGTGGCTCCTGCATACCACACAGTTATGGAGGAGGTGAGGATGGACTCGATGATGGCAGTGTAGAACTGCACCAACATCTTGGTGGGTAGCTTGAGCTTCCTCAGCTGCCGCAGAAAGAACATCCTCTGCTGGGCCTTTTTGATGAGGGAGCTGATGGTTGGCTCCCATTTGAGGTCCCGGGTGATGGTGGTGCCCAAGAAGCGGAAGGAATCTGCAGTGGTGATGGGAGAGCCTGTGATGGTGAGGGGGGGGGGGCAGGGGGGTTGTGACTTTCCTGAAGTCCACAATCATCTCCGCTGTCTTCAGAGCATTCAGCTGCAGGTTGTTGTGGCTGCACCAGGACACCAGCTGGGCCACCTCTTTCCTGTAGACGGACTCGTCGCTGTTGGAGATGAGCCCGATGAGGGTGGTGTCGTCCGCAAACTTAATCAGCTTAACAGACTGGTGGGAGGAGGTGCAGGAGTTGGTATAAAGGGAGAAGAGTAGGGGGGAAAGTACACAGCCCTGGGGTGATCCGATGCTGATGCTAACAGAGTCCGAGACAGACTTCCCCAGCCGCACATGCTGCCTCCGGTCCGTCAGGAAGTCGGTGATCCACCTGCAGAGGGAGTCAGGCACATCGAGCAGGGACAGCTTGTCCTGGAGCAGAGCGGGGCGGATGGTGTTGAATGCAGAGCTGAAGTCCACAAACAGAATCCTGGCGTAGGTTCCCGGGGTGTCCAGGTGCTGCAGGATGGAGTGGAGGGCCAGGTTGACTGCGTCGTCCACAGACCTGTTGGCACGGTAGGCAAACTGCAGCAGGTCCAGGAGGGGAGTGGTGATGGACTTGAGGTGAGACAGGACCAGGCGCTCAAAGGACTTCATGACTACAGAGGTGAGCGCTACAGGTCTGTAGTCGTTAAGTCCAGTAATCCGTGGCTTCTTGGGGACAGGGATGATGGTGGTGGATTTGAGGCAGGTCGGCACGTGACATTGCTTAAGGGAGGTGTTAAAAATGTCTGTGAAGACAGGAGCCAGCTCTTTCGCACAGTGTCTCAGGGTGGAGGGAGACACACCGTCTGGCCCGGGGGCCTTGCGCGGGTTCAGTCTGGAGAACTGTCTGTGCACGTTCTGCTCACTGATGACAAGGGCAGGGGGGGAGGAGGAGGAGGAGGGGGGGACCGCTTTTGATGAATTAGGGGCCGAGGAGGCAGTGGAGCTGGGTGGAGTGGGGGAGTTGGACACAGCTGACGAGGTGTCAAAACGGGCGTAATGTTGGGACAGTTTTTGACAAAGGGCTTTGTCATCCTGACCTTTAGAAGCCTGAGGCCGATAGTTGGTGATTTGCCTCAGTCCTCTCCACACAGAAGCCGAGTCATTAGCAGTGAACTGCTGCTGGAGTCTCTCAGAATACACAGATTTAGCTCTCCTCAGCTCTCTGTTAAACCGATATTTAACCTCTCTGTAGCGGTCCCTGTCTCCACTTTTCAACGCTGCTTCCTTCTTCTTCCTGATCTGTCTGAGCTTGGCAGTGAACCAGGGCTTATCATTAGAGTACCTCACCCTGGTGCGCGATGGGAGGATGCTCTCCTCACAGAAGTTGATATGAGTTCACAGTGTCCATGTACTCATTAAGATCATGTGTGGCTCCTTTAAACATGTCCCAGTCAGTTATTTCCATGCATGTGTTCAGATTCTCTCCAGCTTCACTGGTCAATTTCTTCGTGGTGGTCACAACAGGTTTAGTGAGTTTCAGTCTCTGTCTGTATGTGGGGATGAGGTGGACCATCACGTGATCAGATAGTCCGAGCGCAGCGCGGGGAACAGCGCGATATGCGTCCTTCACTGTAGTGTAACAGTGATCCCGCGCGTTAAATCCTCTGGTTGGACATTTAATAAACTGTTTGTATCGGGGGAGCTCGTGACTCAGATTGCTCTGGTTAAAGTCGCCAACCACAATAACCAGGGAGTCTGGAAAAGTCCGCTCCGTGTTTTGGATGTGATCCGCGAGCACGTGCTGAGCTTCGCATGTCCGCGTCGGGAGGGACGTACACAGCGACGAGGATGAATGAGGCGAACTCCCGCGGGGAATAAAATGGCTTGCAGTTAATAAAAAGAAATTCCAGGGCGGGAGAACAGTGTTTGGAAATTACCGTTACATCAGAGCACCAGCTGCTGTTGATGTAAAAGCAGACTCCTCCTCCAATAGACTTACCGGAGAGCTCTGTGACGCGATCAGCACGAAACAGCTGAAATCCAGCTGAAATCTTCTTTTCCAAGATGGCGCCCACAGTGGTCGCCATGGTGTTTAGCTGCCCTTTAATTTTTTTAATTTGTTTGTTTCTGTTCATCGATTGTGCGTCTGCCAGCTCATACACCCGTGAAGAGTTATTAAATATCAGGACTCTTACTCCCACGGACCTTCTCCCAGTATTTTTAGCTCCTGCCGCCAATCTGATTCATTGTTTGGCTCAAAGAGTAAGACGGCGAAAAAGAGGAAAGCGAGGGGGGATTCTCGCTCGGCTTCGAAGGAGAGGCACGCGAACAGCCTTGCCTGGCATATTTCTATCCAATGCCAATTCTCTCTTGAACAAGGTAGAAGAATTAAGACAGCTGATGTGATTTAAGGACCTCGCTTCCTCGTCTGTTATCTGTTTCTCTGAGACCTGGCTTAAAGGGAACATACCGGACAGCGCAAGTATGTCATCTGTATGTCATGAAGTGTCATCTGGACCAACTGCCTTTTCATTTTTCATCCTCTTTAAAGTGTTATAAAACTGAAACTGCTGTATAATTTAAGAAAAAAAAAACTTTTAAGGGTTTTTTCCTCATTTGCTCTGCTTTGAATGTCGGCCATACTATGGAGTCTGCCAACTGCAGACGGGGGTGCCAGCATCCCACTTGTAGAGGGTGCCCATTTGCCACAAATACATACTCAGCAGGACAGTGCTGTGGCAGAGTGGTTAGCACTGTGGCAGCACAGCAACTCACCCTTGGCCAGGGGATCCTGTGTTCGATCCCAGCCCCCAACCAACAATGATCTGTGTGGCATTTGCATGTTCTCCCCGTGGCTGCATGGGCTTCCTCCGGGATTTCTCCCATTTCCTCCCACATGCCAAAAACATGCAAGTTAGGTTAACTGGCATCAAACTGGGGATTCTAAATTGTCCTTAGGTATGACTGTGAGAGTAAATGGCTGTCTGTCTCTCTGTGTTGGCCCTGCGATAGACTGGCGATCTGTCCAGGGTGTACCCTGCCTCTCACCCAAAGATGCTGGGATAGGCTCCAGCCCCCTGCGACCCAAAAAGGATTAAGCGGAAAAAGATGGATGGATGGATGGATGGACACACTCAGCACACATAATTATGAATATTTTATTATTATTTTTATTCTCAAGGTGCCCTCAAAAGAATGCCGCCCTGGATGCCTGCCCACATGGCACATATCTGAGTCCACCATTGGCCATATTACATACCGTATGAAGTATTCTGCCTGTTCCTGCCAGCAATATGCTGTTAGGAAATTGGTCCCAGATTCTCAGCATCCCCTTGATTTTTTTTCTCATTATCATTGATTAGATAGGTCAGTAAATGAATACATTATGTGGCACATAACACACTTTTTAATCAGGAATTGCCAGTCATTTCAGCTCATTCTGGCAAAGCCGAAAGCAGCTAATGCGATTGTCTGGCTGTCTGTCCGCCCATCCACATTTCATGGGAATCACTCCTCCTCCTAAACAGTTTCCCCGACAGTCACCAAACTCACACACAATGATCCTCAGGTTGGTCAACATCCAAGTTGTGCTCAAGGTCAAGACTCAAAATTTTCATTAGACCTAAAATTGAACCCAGTATTATCCCACACTGGGAAAAAAAAAAAGCAAAACCAAATTTTACCCAATCTTCCACCATGTCCAAAACTTACTTTTCCAATTCTTAATGAATAATCCAGATTCTCACCAAAATTGAACAGGTTCTCCCCACTATTCCACTTCCCATACATCATGAAATCCAGTTTTGTAGACAGAAAAACAAACGGCAACGACCACACACACCACTCACTGAAGGTGGAGCAAAAGATTACAAGCAAAAATGTAATATTAATAAATGTAATATGCAATTCAAAAGTCTAATCACACTCTAAAGAATTTGGTTTCCTTCAACTTGCAGTCAGCCAACTCTGAAACTTTACTTTTTAAAATGGGACCAAGATGGCTTCTGTTTGTTTCTGAGCAGGAAAAAAGCAAACAAACAAATCCCACTGTTAGTGGCAAGTAGGACTCTTGATCCTTGATCTTTTTTGGGTCCAGAGGAGGTGGACCTGGTTGATATGGGGCCCTCAGTACATCATACTTAGTGTACGCCGCTGTAATTATAGATGGAGCAAGTTGAGTAACACTTCAGTTCATGGGAAAGTACTGCATATACTACGATGACTGATGGTTATATTATGCAATATTTGGCATCTGTCATCTTCTGCTTTGAAGCAATGTTTGTTCTGAACCCCGTGTAAAGATGCATGCTACACTACATCGTTAAATAGGGATGAGCATGTTTCAATATGTAGTGTTTCCCCTACATTATATTGGGTGGGTGGTGTGCCCCCTCAGCGGACCCACCCCCCTAGAGTGTCAAGTTAATCTTCTATCTATCTAAATGCAAGGAATCTCTGTCTGTGTGGAAAGGGTAGTCCCCATAAGTGGTGATCAGAAAATTGGTCCCAATCAAACATGAAAATCAGTGTGTGTGTGTGTGCTTGCTCCTGTATTTCAATTCTTGTGTGGACCACCCCTTGACAAACCACCTTTTTTGTCAGGACATTTTTCCTTGTGAGGACATTTGGCCTGGTTCTCATAAGGAAAAAATGCTAAAAATGCTAGGATCCATTCCCCAAAGTGCAAGATCCACTATTATGACTATAAGTCATAAAAGATCACACACATAAGTGATCTGACAAACAAATAAACAAGGGTTCTGAAACAGTCCCTAAAACTGGATGTCCCATTCGTTTTCAATAAGTAGGTATTCTGCAATTTTTCTATATTCATTTTTCTATATAGCACCACAACACCATGATTCCTTTAAGAGTTTGCCGTTGCCAACCTTCACGCTGCGCCCCCACCCCCACCAAGGCTGTAAACCTAGGGGAAACACTGTATGTACATTATGTAGGATTCCTTTATCCTGAATGGAATAAAATTTTGTCTCAATCAACAGGATTGTAGCTAAAGGCAACACAATATCAAGCAAAATTAACATGTTTTTACATCCATTTTTGTATCTTGAATCTTTTAGACAGCTCTTCAGCCATTTTCCTGTCAATAGATGTCTACTCACTTCATCAGTGCTGAGAAAGGCACCTAGTGTACGAGAGTGCCACTGAAGTGTAGATATTTTAATTAACACATGAACACTTCTGTGCCATTATTTAAATACAGTGGCTGGACTGATTTTACCACCTTTTACGTGTGTCAGCGTTTCTTCAGAAGGAAGCAGTTACACATGCTGATCAGTGGAACACCTTCTCTTGAACATGCTCTTTGATGACACTCTTAAAGAAGTCATCCTTGAGTGGAGAAACGTTCCCCCTCGAGGCATCTGTGACACACCCACATCCAGCAGGAAGGGCAGATGAAGAAGTAAACGGTGACATTTCATCCAACAGGAAAGACAGTCACTGAACTTCACGTCTGGTCAAGTCTTTTCCTGACATCTCGATGAGAAATATCAGGAACTGATAAAGCTTTTGGACCTTGTGCATCTGGTCTTTAATTGTTCGACGTAAAGGTCATGTTTTTGCCGGCATTGGTTTGTTGGTCTGTCTGTCTGTTATGAATGGATTTCGATAAAATTTTCAGGAAAGGTGTGTCATGGCATGGGGAACAGATGATTGGATTTTGGTGGTGATCTGAGAGTGCATACCTCCACCAAGGGCTTTGTTTGTGTTTGTGCAGCAGAATTACACAAAAACTACTGGATGGAGTTGGATGAAATTTTCACCAGAGGTGGTCCTTGGGCTAGAGAGGAACCCATAACATTTTGGTGATGATCTGAGAATGCATACCTCCACCAAGGCTCGTATTTTGTCACAGAGTGTTGGCAACAATACTCCAAAACTACTGAATGGATTTGGATGAAATTTTCACCAGAAGTGGCTCTAGGCCTACACACAAACCCATTACATTTTGGAGGTGATCCATGCGGGATAGAAGGAGCCTTGGCGGGGGTATGCGCTCTCTGAGTGCTTTTCTAGTTAGATATCGGGTTTACCCTTGGATTGCGTGTGTGTCCTCTTCTTGCACACTTTCTTATGATCACCCGACGTAACGTGAAACAGTTCAGAACTGGCTGTTTCACGTCTACTGAGACTCATCAGCAGATGGGTAGTGCGACTCACGCTCCTCCACCGTGTCTCTGCTACTTTTGCGTACGTAACTTCTCCCCGCTGGGCTGGGCTCTGTGCTGTCCACTCACACAATCTTTGAGGTCGAGTTCCTTTGTGTGACTCACTCTACACAGCCACCTGCGTCAAATGAATAATGTGACCTTTGAGATGCTCCTCTGTGGAAAACATGGCAGCACGAGCCATCGGTGTTTCCACTTAAAGCACGGCTACACAGGAAAACAATGATCCCTGAGGTATAACTGACACCAGCACGATCAACACTGTTGCCCACTCCACTTCCTTGTCATCGGCGACAGATTCCAAAAACAGATGTTTTGGCTATGCGGTCACCTGACCTAAACAAGTTTGGCTGTAGCCTTTAAGCTGTATGTGTGTGTGTGTGTGTGTGTGTGCGCGTCCCTTTCCCAGCACCAATACAGCGTGCTGACTAGAAACCACACCCAGGCCTCCCACTCCAGGAGCAGGCTGGTGTGCACTGACAGCTATAGAGCGCTCCCGATAAGATCAGGCTCACCTCCGGATCAGTGTGCACTCTCCAGTTTGTGCCGACTCACCACCATACTGTGCTGCAACTGTGAGATGCTGAACTCTAGCAAAGCAGAATTAAATGGAGGAATTGAATCGGAGCAGAGCCGACTCTTTGTTTCACATCTGAAACCTAAGTGGTGGGGCGTTTTGTCGCAACAGCACTACTTTGCCACTCGGCCCCTGTTTGAACTGTGCACGTCCTTCATCTAATCTCCCTGGATGTTTACTTTTTCCACCCCCCCACCGCTACCAGACTTATCTCTATTATGGACAGCCTGGGTTGTAATATAGCACTGCCCTCATTTATAACTACTTCTGCTTTCTGCGGTCAGGGCGGGTATTTACTGGGAGAGTAAATCTCCTGGACTGAAATGTGCTTTTATTGAATTCTAAGATGGGCTGTTTATTTCTAGAGTTTACAACCCTTGCTGGGGTAAAGTTGTACCATCACTTGGTAGAATGTTGTCGTTTTAACCTTTTACGTTTCAAATTTTCTACTGCCACTCAGCGAAGAAAAATATGATTTACTTTGTGTACGGTGGCGCAGTGGTTAGCACTGCGGCAGCACAGTTTACCCTTGGCCGGGGGACTGTGGGGATCGTGGGATCGTGGGTTCGATCCCAGCCCCCGACCAACAGTGATCTGTGTGGAGTTTGCATGTTCTCCCCGTGTTGCGTGGGTTTACTCCGGGATTTCTCCGGTTTCCTCCCACATGCCAAAAACATGCATGTTAGGTTAATTGGCTGTTCTAAATTGTCCCTAGATATTTGTTTCCTATAGGCCCTTAGAATAGAGGGTTAGTGTTAATGAAAGCGCTTTGAGTGGTCTTTGTGACTAGAAAAGCGCTATATAAGTGCAGGTTAGTTAGTAGTTAGTTACACTATCTTTAGACATTTTTTGGGAAATTGGCTGGAATGCTAAGGGGTTAAATCTATTTTGCTCAGTTTTAGTAGTGCTGCTACTGGTGATTTTTTTTTCCAGTTAGACATCCTAGTTCCCTCTGAACTATAGCTCTTACTCATCTTACTTGTTGTTCATTTGAAGATCTTTCTGGAGATCATTGAGAGATCGCTGAGTGATGACAGATTGGCCAGATCTCCAAACAATCTTTCAGTGATCTCTCAGCGATCGCCAAGATCTCTCAATGATCTTCAGAGATTTCCACAGTCCTCAATGTTTTAACTTATTATAAAACAACCTCTCAACGATCTCCAAAGGGAAATGATCTCTAAACAGTCTCTCAATTATCTCTCAGCAATCTTTCAACAAACTCTCTTGGTCTTTCATCTAAAGTTCAACGATTCCTCACTGATTTCTTGGCCATCTATTCCTTCAGGGTGGAAAAAAGATTGGCATTCATTGATAGATTGCTGATGTGGCTTATATTATTCATATATCCATACCTACATATGTATAGACACAAGAGGAATGTTTAGAGATTGCATATGTGGAATGACCTCACGTCTCAGAGCAGGACAATAGGTCTCGACCACCGACGAAGATCAGCGAGCAGACGGAGACTCAGCGGTGGAGACCTGAATGGACTTCCTGACCCCCCAGGGTCAGGTGGAGGAGAGAGAGCACAATAGAAGGAGATAACGCAGATGTGTGATGTCGACTTTTGTTATGCAATGCCTTTTGTTATGTGATGTATAAGTATGAAGGTCTGACTGCGCTCAGCCTCTTTTCTGCTTCTGCATTGAGATGAGACATGTTGGGGATTGGAAGCCGACAATAAACCTGATTTATAAAATCACTTCGCTTCCTTATTTCAAGCTCCCTACATTGGTGACCAGACGTGAGAATGGACGAAAGACGTTCTCCCGCTACAGGCTCGTCAGAGGCGACCCAAACAAGCGCCGTCGCCAACCCTGACATGGGAACAGATGGAAGACGTTCCCCCACAGCAGACTCGTCGAAGACGGCCCAAGCAAGCGCCGTCCCCAACCCTGTCGTGAGAACGGAGGAAAGGGGTTCTCGCGCTGCGGACTTGTCAGAGGCGGCCCAAGCAAGCGCCATCACCGTCAAACTCCCAGAGTTCTGGCAAAATGGCCCGAACTCGTGGTTCCAGCAGGCTGAGGCTCAATTTGCACTCGCGGGGGTGACGGCTGACGAGACCAAATTTTACCACATCGTTGCCAGACTCGATGCCGCCACAGCACGATGCGCGCGGAGCGTGATACAACAGCCGCCCGCCAACGACAAATACAAGGAACTGAAGGCGACCCTCATCGAGAGTTTCGTCCCCTCGGCCGAGGAAAGGGCCGGGAGGATACTGGCGATTTACGGCCACGGGGGGCACAGACCGATGGCCCTCATGGAAGACATGCTGCAGCTGAGGGAGGCAGACAACGACAACTTCCTCTTTCAACACATCTTCCTCAGCACTCTGCCGACGCACGTGAGAGGGATCCTGGCCAACATGTGGTGTAAGACCCAGCAGGACTTCCGCGCGCTTGCCCGAGAAGCGCAGCGGCTCATCAACTCCTGCGGCGAGCAGATGGCCACAGCAGCATAGGCAGATCTCGGCGTGGAAGCCCAGAGCATCGGAGAATCACAGGCGACGGAGCAGAACCCGCCCATCATGGCAGCGACACGACCAAGGCGCAGCAAACGGGATGACCTCTGCTACTACCATCGACGTTTCGCCGAGAGGGCATACAAATGCGTGCCCCCCTGCAGTTTCAAGAGCTCGGGAAACTTCAAAGCCAGGAACCGATTAGCAGCTACGGCTCTCAGCGAGACAAACAAGCTGCTCTACGTGACTGACGGACGCTCCGGGAGACAGTTCCTCATCGACACCGGAGCTCAGGTGAGCTTCATCACCCCGTCCTACGCAGACTGGGCAACAGGACCCCGTGGAAATGGAGCGATGGCAGCTAATGGCTCGATCATCGACACTTTTGGTGAAAGAAACCTGCCTCTGTCCATTCACGGCCACAACTATAGGTGGACCTTTATTATAGCGGCAGTGAGTTTTAACTTGTTGGGCGCTGATTTCTTATGTGCACATGGGTTGTTAGTTGATCTTGCAAACAGACGCTTAGTTAATGCACTGTCATTTTCTTCTATCCCCTGTTCAGCTCGAGTGTCCCCACCACCCGTGCAGGCCAGCGTCGCCACAGCAGGAGGTAAGTTTGACCAACTCCTCACCCAATTTCCAGCACTCACAGTTCCCAAATTTTCGGCAACAGTAGCGAAACACGGGATGGAACACTTCATTCCCACAACGGGCCCACCTGTTTTCGCTAAAGCTCGGCGCTTAGACGCGACCAAGCTTGCCATAGCACGCAACGAGTTTGCCAGCCTGGAAAAACTGGGCATTATTCGGCGCTCGAAAAGCTCTTGGGCATCGCCACTGCATATAGTCCCGAAAACCGACGGTTCCTGGAGACCTTGCGGTGATTATCGCAGATAATGCGACAGCACATGACCGCTACCCAATCCCTCACATTCAAGATTTTTCACTACATCTGGCGGGTGTGCGCATTTTTTCTAAAATAGATCTGGTCCGCGGCTACCACCAAGTTCCGGTTCGACCTGAAGACGTCCCTAAAACGGCTGTAATAACCCCTTTTGGTCTTTTTGAATTTTTGCGAATGCCGTTTGGCCTCAAAGGCGCTGCTCAAACTTTTCAGCGTATGATGGATGCAGTATTACGCAACCTCCCCTTCGTGTTCGTCTACCTCGACGATATTCTGGTAGCCAGCACGTCGGAGGAAGAACACGAACAACACCTCACTACGGTTTTTCAGAGGCTAGAAGAGCACGGGTTAATAATTAACCCAGTCAAATGCCTATTCGGCGTGTCACAAATTGATTTTTTGGGACGCAGAGTTTCACCAGAAGGGGCAGTTCCATTGCCGGACAAAGTGCGCGCGGTAGCAAATTTCCCCGGACCACAAACGGTCAGATCGCTACAGGAATTTTTAGGAATGGTAAATTTTTACAACCGTTTCCTCCCTCGCGCAGCTCAACTCATGCAGCCCCTATATGCCGCGCTCAGAAAACAAAAGCCCTCCATCGCGGTCGAATGGACCCCGGAGCGGGAACGCGCCTTCGCGGAAGTAAAAAGAGCACTAGCGGATGCCGCATTGTTGGTCCACCCTGATCCCTCGGCCCGCATAGCGCTGACCACAGACGCTTCAGACCTGGCCATAGGGGCGGTTGTGGAACAACATGTCGGCGGAACCTGGCAACCGCTAGCATTCTTTAGCAAATCCTTAAACCAAACCGAGCGCAAATACAACACTTTTGACAAAGAGCTGCTAGCGCTTCATTTATCCATCTGCCATTTCCAGTTCTGGCTGGAAGGGCAGTGTTTTACGGCTTTTGTAGACCACAAACCACTCACTTTTGCGATGGCTAAAATTTCAGAACCGTGGTCGGGCAGGCAACAAAGACAGCTGGCCGCAATTTCAGAGTTTACCACAGATATTCGACACGTGGCAGGCAAACTTAATGTGGTGGCAGATTGCCTCTCCCACGCCGTGACATCGTCAGGGCACGAGGAAGCAGATTATACTACCGCAGCCGCAGAGCTCATGGCCAACGCGGACGCGTACGCGGCCCCAATTCACGTAGGGATAGATTACGCGGCCATGGCAGCGGAACAAAGCAGTGAACCGGACGTGCGCGCGCTCCAGTTTGGACCAACAGGGTTAAGGCTGGAGGAAAGGGGTTTGCGTGACAGTGTGCCCCCCCCTAATCTGCGACGTGTCAACTGGTCGACCTCGCCCGGTAGTCCCAGCCGCGTGGCGCCGCCGCGTTTTTGATTCGGTGCACTCCCTCGTGCACCCTCGGTGAAAATGGTCGCGGAGAAGTTTGTTTGGCCAGGCCTGCGTAAAAATGTAAAGGAATGGGCGAGGACTTGCATGTCTTGCCAACGCGCCAAAATTCACAAACACACGAAAGCTCCTCTGGAACCCTTCCGAATCCCGGCCAGGAGGTTTGACCACATACACGTCGACCTCGTGGGCCCACTGCCGTCGTCTCAGGGGTTCACACACCTTTTAACAATGGTAGACCGGACCACACGCTGGCCAGAAGCGGTCCCGCTGGCGTCAACCACAGCCGCGGAAGTCGCTCGCGTTTTTTTAACAACCTGGGTGGCGCGTTTCGGCGTCCCATCGGATATCACGTCCGATAGGGGGCCTCAATTTGTCTCAGAGCTATGGTCAGCCATGGCCAGCAGCTTAGGGGCAACAATTCATCACACCACCGCGTATCACCCTCAGGCTAACGGGTTATGCGAGCGTTTTCATAGATCTTTAAAGGCCGCCCTCAGGGCCTCACTGATGGATACAGATTGGGTAAATAAACTTCCGTGGGTTTTATTAGGGTTGCGTTCTGTGCCTAAGGAGGATCTAGACACCTCCCCGGCAGAATTAGTTTTCGCACAACCTCTCAGGCTCCCGGGTGAGTTCTTACCAGATCATCCAGAGCCCGGGCACCTCCCAGCCCTGAGGCCCCCTAAGCAGCACGGGACTGGACACGCTCCCCGGACCCGTACATCACTCTTTTCCACGGGTTTTTGTTCCCCAAGCTTTGAAAAACGCCGAGTTCGTTTTTGTTAGGCACGAAGCTTTAAAACCAACCCTCCGCCCACCATATGACGGACCATATAGAGTGCTGGAACCTGGTAATAAGCATTTTGTGCTTGATTTAGGGGACAGAAAAGAAACAGTCAGCCAGACTTAAGCCTGCTTTCATGTTGAGCGACGAACCTGCACGGGTGGCGAGAGCACCTCGACGGGGTAGACCCCCCAAGAGACACACCTCAACCTCCCCGCAGGGACCAAATAACCACTCTCCTCCCCAAGCTGCAGATTCCTTACAGGACGGCCCTGCCAGGACACCAAAGCGGGCCTACAGCAGATTTGGGAGAAGATTGAAACCCAGACAGCACATAGACTGATGTAAAATTGACAAGGGGTTGTAAGCTATGCTGTCGAATTTTGCCGTTGCAGAGTTAGGGCTGACATATGACATAGACTATACTGTTGTTGTTACCACTGAATTTTTAACATGAATATGCTGTATAGCTTGAAGGTTGGCATGGCTGCTGAGGATATTTTTCCTTTTTCCTGTTGATGTGAATAACGGTATAATATGTCATGGATGTTACCTTAAGCTGTGAACTTAATTTTATTGTCCTTTTCTTAGACGTTTGGGGGGGGGGGGGGGGCTGTGGCTTATATTATTCATATATCCATACCTACATATGTATAGACACAAGAGGAATGTTTAGAGATTGCATATGTGGAATGACCTCACGTCTCAGAGCAGGACAATAGGTCTCGACCACCGGCAAAGATCAGCGAGCAGACGGAGACTCAGCGGTGGAGACCTGAATGGACTTCCTGACCCCCCAGGGTCAGGTGGAGGAGAGAGAGGACAATAGAAGGAGATAACGCAGATGTGTGATGTCGGCTTTTGTTATGAGATGTCTTTTGTTATGTGATGTATAAGTATGAAGGTCTGACTGCGCTCAGCCTCTTTTCTGCTTCTGCATTGAGATAAGATAAGATAGATAAGATAAGCCTTTATTAGTCCCACAATGGGGAAATTCCAGGATTGCAACAGCACAGGGATAGCAACACTCAGAGCAACAATCAGAAGGCAAGAAAAAAAAAGATGAGATGGAGCTTTTCTATCAGGCTGTTGTCGCCAGCGCCATGTTATTTGCTGCTGTCTGTTGGGGTAGCAGTGTGAGAGCCAACAACACCAACAGACCAACACCAACAGACAGATGAGATGAGACATGGTGGGGATTGGAAGCCGACAATAAACCTGATTTATAAAATCACTTCGCTTCCTTATTTCAAGCTCCCTACAGCTGAGACATTATTGGGAGATTGGTGAGATCTTTGAGTGGTCCTTGAGAGTTTGTTCAGAGATCACTTTCCTTTAGTGATTGTTGAGAGATTGTTTCCAAAACAATGTGGCATCTGTGGACATCACTGGAAAATCATGGATGGATGGATGGATGGATGACTTTATTGATCCCAAACTAGGAAATTACAGTGTAACAGCAGCATGACACAGACCACCCAAACCAACAGAAATACATACAGCATAATAGAAAAGTAGTTACCCAGGGAAGTAAAAATGCTTTTATAACTTTATATATAACATAGGCTACTACTAGGTTAAATAGATGATGATCCTTATGAATCTATGGATACTACCTACCAAATGTACAAAGAAGGATTATAAGACACAGGGTGAAATATGAGATACCAATTAGACTGCAACGTGCAGTATAGCAGCATAGTTATGACCAGAATACAACATCAGAGTGAGTTATTGTACAGTGAATTGGCATGTGGCAGGAAAGATTTCCTGTACCTAACCATTTGACAGCAAAGCTGTAGCAGTCTGCTGAAGAAAGTGCTCCACTCTCTGTCCAGTGTGTGGTGGAGGGGGTGATCAGGATTGTCCATGATGGCTAACAGTTTGTTCAGTGTCCTCCTTTCCACCACAGTCTCAAAGGTCTTCGGCCTGAGACAAATCACAGACCCAGCCCTCTTGATAATCTTGCCAAGTCTGTTGGTGTTGTTGGCTCTCACACTGCTACCCCAACAGACAGCAGCAAATAACATGGCGCTGGCGACAACAGCCTGATAGAAAAGCTCCAGCATCTTGTTGCACACGTTGAAAGATCTCAGCTTCCTCAGAAAGTAGAGTCTGCTCATCCCCTTCTTGTACGCAGCATCGGTGTTGGATCTCCAGTCCAGTCCATTGCTGATTTTGACACCCAGGTATTTGTAGTCCTCAACTACCCACATCCTCCCCCCCTAATCTGCAGTGACTGTGAAGGTGTCCTCTTCTTTCTGAAGTCAATCACCATCTCTCTGGTCTTGCTGACGTTCAGCCTCAGGTGATTCTGCTTGGTTCACTCCACAAATCTGTCTACCAGTGCCCTGTACTCCCCCTCCTCTCCCCTTCTTATACACCCAACAACAGCCGAGTCACCAGAGAATTTCTGCAGGTGGCATGACTCATTGTTGTACTGAAAGTTGGTGGTGTATAAGATGAAGAGACAAGGAGACACCACAGTCCCCTTTGGAGCTCCTGTATCACTAACCACTGCATCAGACAAGACACTGCCCAGCTGGACAAACTGTGGTCTGCCTGTCAGGTAGTCAGTAATCCAGGAGATCACAGAGCTGTCAACCCCCATCCCCCGCAGCTTCTCACCCAGCAGCAGTGGCTGGATGGTGTTAAATGCACTGGAGAAATCAAAGAGCGTGATTCTCGCAGTGTATCCTCCTCCATCCAGGTGCAGATGAGTTTGTTGAGGTCATTGAACTCAATGAGAGATCATTGGGAGATCTGGCCATTTTTTCATCTTTCAATGATCTCCACCCCTATGTAAACAGGGCACTAGAAACCTCTTAAATATACATATACCTTTTTGGTCACCCAACAAACTCTCAATGATCCATTAACGATTTCTCCTGGTCTCTCAGTGATCTTGCTTGGTCTCTCAATGATCTCTCAAAGATCTTTATAGATCACCATGAAAATTGTACAACTAGCTCCCCCAAACATTTACACAGAAATGTCATTTTTGAGGCTTTAAGAAATCGTCCCGAGATCGTGTCAATTTATGATCTCTCAATGGTCCTCCAGCGATCTCCATCTGTGTAAAGGGGCCATAAAGAGCAAAATGGTTATGGACAGCTTTTCATGGACAAGCCATTCTCAGCTCAGCTCAGCTTTATTTACTATATCATGCCAATTCACAGCAACAGTCATCTCATAGCACTCTTAATTTTAGGATGAAGATCTGACAGTCTAAGAAAGAGACCACAACAGTCAGCTGATCCCCAGAGAGGAAAAATCTCCCTTAAATAGGAAAAAACCTCGAGCAGAACCAGGCTCAGGGAGGGGGCAGTCATCTGCTGGCACCTGGGTGAGGGGACAGAGAAGAAGACGAAGAAACTCAAAATGGTTCCTCTATGGCATCACTCTAAAGAAGAATGTTCTGTGATCATTATTTTTCTGTGTGTAGAGAAAACAGTCTAACAGAGATGTTTAATTCTAAATTCTAATGGAAGCCTATGAAGGGAGGCCAATAATGGAGGAAAAAAGTGGATCTCTCTTGCTACCTAAACTCTTGCTCCAGCATTTTGGATCATTTGAAGACTCTTTAGAGACACTTTGGAATCTCCAGACAAAAAGGAATTACAGTAATCTGATCTAGAAGTAATAAATGCATGTGTCAGAGAGCATGCTTGTTTTACCCATGCTAATGTTCCTGTTATTCCTTTGTAAGCAATCCTGATTTTGTCAATAAACACTTGCACAATAAATTGAAAAAATATTATAGCCTTAAAAAATGTTAAATTAGATACAGTTTATGTGTGTGTTGCTTTTCAGTTGAAATATCTACAGTATGTACATGTATTATTTCTTGGAAAAGCAGCACAGTTTTGTATCTATACATTGAACTTTATCAAAAGAATTTATGTTGCTGTCACGATCTGAGCGTGAGGGAATTCCACCGGGCTCAGTCTTTCTGCCTTTTTTTTTATATTTATACAATGTTGTCATTTTGAGTTGCATTTCCTGTTATTTTATCCTTGGTTGATTTGTCACATATTCTGTATTGTCTTAGTATGAATTAGTTTCCTGTTTACGTTCATTATAGTTTGTTATTCACATTCTTGACGTTACTTGTTTTTATTTTGCCATCTCTATATTTTTATTCTGTTGTGTTCTCCACTGACAGCTGTCAGTGACGTTTCCGGATTGCTACTCTGTGTAGGCGGGGTCCCTGTCAGCTGTCAGTCCGCTCTCTCTTATTACTTCCAGCTGGTCTAATTTGTATCTTTGTTTTCTCCTGCCCGCTCAGGTGACCCACACCTGCCATCACTTGTTTTATTTGTTTCTAGCCTTATTTAAGGACTGTTGTTTTCATTTCTGGTCACCGGAGTATTGAGGTTTCTTCCCCCTCGTTCTCACCAGAACCCTGCCCTTGTTCTGATGAGCTTACTCGTAAATTTGTTTATCTGTTTGCTTGATAGTTTGGATTTTTGTGTTGGCGCGCTTTTGTGATTTTGTTTTTTAATAAATTTCACAACTAGCAGTTCAGCATCTGGGTCTTCTTTCTGCCCTGAGGGTCAAATCATGACAGTAGCAAACCAGTGCTTACCAAAATACTTCATGTGTATTTTCTCTTAAAAACAAGTCTCAGAATTGTTTTGCATCCAAATAACAGATGGATGAAGCCACCATAACCTTACCCGTGTGTTTATGGATTGCTTTTTTTAAAGGTCATGGGTTTGGTATTTTGGCCATTGCCTTTTTTAACTAAACTTAGAGAAGACATGAAACTCATGAAATTAAAATAGATGCAGGGGAGGCAGACCATGTTTGCATGTACCTGCTGCTCTTTAAGGGTTTACAAAAGATGAATGATGAGACGTAAACCACAGAGAGAAAAAAGTCTAGAAATAAATGTTCCTCGACCAAATAAGATTAACTGTTAGCTTGGTAGGCTTCATCTATCTGAACCAATGTATCTGTACACTTACTGTATATGTAACTCTCAAAAGTTGAAGTGAAAACATGGTGTTGAGACCAACATCAGTTCTCATCTACTGTTCCCCTAGTTGCCCTGGTCTCTGTTAAAACAAATTCTGGTTTTTATCTTCCACCAGTCGCCAGTCTTCAATCAAAGCAGATTATGTTAAAGGGTGGTTCATCTGTCTGTCCCACTTTTGTGAAATCAACTCCTCCTACAGTTTTGTTTTGATTGTTTTGAAACTTTTTACCAGGGTTTGATATATACAGTGGTGTGAAAAAGTGTTTGGTCCCTTCCTGATTTCTCTTTTTTTTGTATGTTTGTCACACTTAAATGTTTCAGATCATCATACAAACTTAAATATTAGACAAAGATAACACAAGTAAACACAAAACACAGTTTTTAAATGAAGGTCTTTATTATTAAGGGAAAAAAATCCAAACCTACATGGCCCTGTGTGAAAAAGTGACACCCCCTTCGCATTAAAACATAAATTAACTTTGGTTAATCACATCTTTGGAAAGCTGAGTTCAATTTCTCTAGCCACACCCAGGCCTGATTACTGCCACACCTGTTCTCAATCAAGAAGTCACTTAAATAGTACCTGCCTGACAAAGTGAAGTAGACCAAAATATCCTCAAAAGCTAGACATCATGCTGCAATCGAGAGAAATTCAGGAACAAATGAGAAACAAAGTAATTGAGATCGATCAGTGTGGAAAAGGTTATAAAGCCATTTCTAAAGCTTTGGGACTCCAGCGAACCACATTGAGAGCCATTATCCATAAATGGTGAAAACATGGAACAGTGGTGAACCTTCCCAGGAGTGGCCAGCTGACAAAAATTACCCCAAGAGCGCAGCGACGACTCATCCAAGAGGTCCCAAAAGACCCCACAACAACATCCAAACAACTGCAGGTCTCACTTGCTTCAGTTAAGGTCAGTGTTCATGACTCCACCATACGAAAGAGACTGGGCAAAAATGGTCTGCATGGCAGAATTCCAAGTCAAAAATCACTGCTGAAGAAAAAGAACATAAAGGCTCATCTCAGTTTTGCCAGAAAACATCTTGATGATCCCCAAGACTTTTGGGAAAATTGGGAAAATACTCTGTGGACTGACGAGACAAAAGCTGAACTTTTTGGAAGGTGTGTGTCCCATTACATCCAATGTAAAAGTAACTGTCATGCGGTGGCCCTCGTGAGCCACCATAAGACGCCAAAAGTCACCGGTGAGGTTTGAATAGATGTTTTAATCACAACACAAGATAACATACAAAGTAATAAGCCACGGTGGGCTAAAACACACAACACTAAATACAGGAGATCGTAAGGCTGACACGAAGCTCACTTACAATCTTGACCACGAACAGGGGATGAGCGTTGACGATCCGTTGCCGTGGAATTATAGGGGAATAATGACGAGACTGCTGCATCATACCGCTCCCAGCGCCCGCTTAAGTACAGGGCTGCTGATGAGCCGCAAATGCAGCACAGCTGTTAGGCTTTGACAGCAGGAAGCCCCTCCGAGCGCTGTCACAATAAGAGCTTGGGGAGCCAGAAGGTAAACACTGCTGTCAAACCTGGTGGGGATGATGTATGGCCCGAGCGCGGACGGAATCGGCGCTCGGACCATGACAGTAACACAGCATTTCAGAAAAGGAACATGATACCAACAGTAAAATATGGTGGCGGTAGTGTGATGGTCTGGGGCTGTTTTGCTGCTTCAGGACCTGGAAGACTTGCTATGGTAAATGGAACCATGAATTCTGCTATCTACCAAAAATCCTGAAGGAGAATGTCCGGCCGTCTGTTCATGATCTCAAGCTGAAGCACACTTGGGTTCTGCAGCAGGACAATGATCCAGAACACACCAGCAAGTCCACCTCTGAATGGCTTAAGAAAAACAAAATAAAGACTTTGGAGTGGCCTAATCAAAGTCCTGACCTGAATCCGATTGAGATGCTGTGGCATAACCTTAAAAAGGTGGTTCATGCTCGAAAACCCTCCAGTGTGGCTGAATTACAACAGTTCTGCAAAGATAAGTGTGCTGAAATTCCTCCACAGCACTGTCACAGACTCATTGCCAGTTATCGCAAACGCTTGATTGCAGCTGTTGCTGCTAAAGGTGGTCCCAATCAGTTATTAGGTTTAGGGGGCAATCACTTTTTCACACAGGGCCATGTAGGTTTGGATTTTTTTTTCCCTTAATGATAAACACATTCATTTAAAAACTGCATTTTGTGTTTACTTGTGTGATCTTTGTCTAATATTTAAATTTGTTTGATGATCTGAAACATTTAAGTGTGACAAACATACAAAAAATAGGAAATCAGGAAGGGGGCAAACACTTTTTCACACCACTGTATGATTGGATGATTTCTGCAGGAATTATAGACTGTGAGGTCAGAGGTCAGGTTTTCCCTAAATCTTAAACATGATAACTACTGAAAGAAATTATGTTGGCTTTTCAAATTGATACCATAGATGTGTCTAAGAAAAATGTTGGATGGCTTACATTCTGACTTGACAATGGGTTTGGGGTCAAAAGGTCAAGGTTAACATTCCATTTCCACTATTACTATAGAACAAGTAAAGCTAGGGCCATCAGACTTTGTAGACAGGTTCACCTAGAGGCCATGACCTCTGCCATTTACTTTGGGGTCAAAAGGTCAAAGGTCAATGTCAAAATGCCATATAAACTATATCTCAACAACAAAGAAAACTAGGGTCACCAACTTGGGATCTGTAGGTACAATTTTGTGTTTGGGGTTAAAAGGTCAAAGGTCAACATTAGCATTCCCTATGCCCTATTACTATAGAATAAGTAAAGCTAGGGTCACCAAATCTGCTATACAGGTTCACCTCGGGATCCTAACCTACAACTATTTTTGTTGCATATTCATGGATGATAGGCTTCCCATAATTTACCTCTACTCTAGTAATTACATGGAAAAGTTGAAAACTGCTCTTCTTCAATGACATATCGCGATCTTCAAAGAAAGCAGAGGCGGGGGACATTGCACTCGCCTCAGAGTGCTCTCTTTAAATTGTGGTATGCTGGGGCACATGGAAAGAACATACGCAAAATGACACTAAAACCACCATCCATGACTGCTGTCTGCAAAAGAGGCAGCCAGGGAGGAGAAGGATTAGTGGAGTGTGACAAATAACAGATGAATGCATCAGTCTGGGTTTTACAAGTGACCCAAGTAGCCACCAAAAAGGCCATGGGTTCCATGTGAAATTAAAAATGAAGTCACTCAATCATGTCAATTGGTCAGTATGGTTATAATGAAGAGTGAACCCCAGCATATACCCTTTGATATTATATATGCCATGGACCAAATGACAATCAGAATTTTTTGATATACAAGCAAGACATTTGCTTCTTACGGTGTCTTAGAGCATTTCTACCCAGAAGGGGTTTGAACACTTCAGCTGCTGATGTGGTCACCATGGCATACTTTGTTTGGCACATGCACTGGACTTTTCTTTGCTATGTCAGCCAAAAAACACAAACTGTTCCTTGGTATTTATAGCTTCTTTCAATCTTCCTCATCCTTATTCAAACACAGAAGCTGCTTCTGGGATTCTTTGGCTTCCAGGACCACCCAGTCCACATGTCATTTGCGGCCCATGAAAGTCACTTCTTATTATTATTCTGCAGCTTTACACACACATACGTACCTTAATGCATGAAAATGAAGCATCTCTGCAGAGTAAATTCAGGATCATCATGAAGTGAGAACAGATAAGGGTTGCCAGAAGCCACTTGGTATATTTTGTTCATTTGTAATTGCAGCAGAATGGAAGCAGATGGGAAAGTGGAGGGGGGAAGCTGTTACTGACAATGACGCTCCTTATACACACACACACACACACACACACACACACACACACACACGCATGCATTCACTGTCAGCTTTATGTTACACCTCTTTATTGGCACTATCAAACAAAATGTACAGTTAAGGTGAAGTCGGTGTTGACGGAGCGCTGTGGCGCCGCCGTGGAGGGATGTGAGGCGGCGAGTGCAGCCGGGGAGCACAGAGGAGACGTTAGTGGCAAAGTGATGAACGGCACCAGTTTGTGTGTGTCTGTGTCTGTGTGTGTGCCGGTGTGGGTGTGTGTTTTGGGTGATGAAGAAGCATCATCAGAGGCACACAGAGCATGACTCATTGTGCGGAGACGTCAGTACACCGTCATCAGTCGTCTGCAGCAGACAAACTTATGCGTACTCACTCACGCACACACACACGCACACACACACACACACACACACACACACACACACACACACACACACACACACACGCACACCAGCCATATATTCCCATTGAAGTTGAGGACTGTCGGACCTCCACTGACGTCCTCTTTGTTGAATCAAAGTCAGATGTGCCATGTTTCAGCTTCGGGGATTAACTCGGTCTCATTATGGGAACTCATTATAAATGAAACACTCTCAGTCGTTTGATAGCACTGGTGGGATTTGTTTAGCTGTGGCAGTGTTTCACATTGTCATTCCAGATGGTGAAGGACAATATGAGTGAGCTCACAAACCAAAAAAGAAAAGCAAAACATTACATTATCTGTGGAGGAAAACATCCCAGTTTGCCAAAACAAAAGAAACACACACTGCCTGGAAATAAATGGCAAGCCTGTGATGATGTGACCTTCATGCTGTTTCAGCTGACTTGGGTTAAGTAAATCTAAGAATTGTGGTTGTTTTTGTCAAGATTAACGTCCCCAGTCTCATACCTCTACACATCAAAGTCATTAAAGAGCCTGTGAGGACAGGCTGCTCCTCTGTGACAATCCCACTAATGAGTCAGGAGTTCAGGAGGTTGGTTCTCATTCACGAGCTGTACAGCGAGGCGAGGCTGTTGCTGAAAGGAAGCGTGATCATTATTGGTCACATTAGCAACGCCTACTCAGGGAGGGTGACAGCGAATGATCATTTTTTTTGTCTGATGGGCAAACGAAGCATAACCTCAGCGAAGTCAACACGTGTTTACTGTTATGTCTGAAAAATGGGCGGACAATGACCACGTACTGAGCTTAGCTTCATTCAGTGTGAACACTAGAACAGAACTGACTGCGCTGCACTACACCAACAACACAACAACACGTGCTGACGTCACTTGTGTGACCGTGCGCACATCCATAAACTACATTTATTCCCCCTTTGAAAAGCTTAGCCTTGTCATGATCCGAGCGCCGATCTCGTCTGCGCTCGGGTCATACGTCATCTCCTGCAGGCTTGACAGCAGTGAATACCTTCTGGCTCCCCGGGCTCTTATTGTGACAGCGCTCGGAGGAGCTTCCTGCTGTCAAAGCCTGCCAGCTGTTCTGCATTAGGGCTCGTTCGCGCCCGGCATTTAAGCGGACGCTGAATGCAGCCCAGTGCAGCAGTCTCCGTCAAACATCCCCGTGTTCAGCCATCGAGCGAGCGTTCCTCGTCTCAGACGTCAGTTTTCCTTATTTGATTCCTCGGCTACGATCATCCCTCATCCTAATCCTCTATCGTAAGTGTGCTTGATCAGCCTTACAGTCCCTGTTCCTAGTATAGTGTGTTTTAGCCCACCGTGGCTTATTCCTTTGTTTCTTTGTGTTATCCTTGTGTGTCCTGAATAAAACATCATTGCAAACTCACCGGTGACTTGTGGCGTCTTATGGTGGCTCGCGAGGGCCACCGTGACAGTAGACTGCTGCCAGGACACCTAAACAGAGGTGCCACACCGAGACGCCGTTCCCAGTGAGTTTTTGCATTGGACTTTGCTCTTTCCTGTCTGGGTACTGCGTGCTGACAGCATGCCGTCGCGGAGGGTCCACGCTCGGAGCCAGAGCAACAAGCTGGCGGACGTCTTTGAATACGTCGATGAAACCATCATCGCCGCCTCCCTCCTTGACTTCCACAGCGATGTGCGCTGGTACCTGGACTGTGCTGAGGACATGCTAAATCATCTTCCCCGCTATGCCGACCACCCTGAAGTTAGCGCGAGGAGAGATGACATCGCCGCACTGCGCGAGATACTCCATGGGCTGGAGGGAAACCCCGGCAGGAAGCTGGAGAGGAGGCATCCTTGCTCCTCACGTCCGGATCCCATTCCTGTCACCATTTCGGTCCAGGAGTTTGCACCGCCCAGGGGTGATCCCTGCCGGAGAGTGTCGTCATTTGGGAATCCCCCGGAGAAGCTACAACTCACAGCTGCTTCCATCCGGGACCGAGTGGCGGCAGCTCGTTCCGCTGTTCACCCCACACAAATAATTAAGCATGTGACGGCGGCAGTCAGACCGGTGGAGAGGAACCCCGAGTTGAGGGACTTCCCTGAGTACGCCGACCTGCTCACCTCTGTTTCTGCACAGGAGCGACGATTCCCGGACCTCACCTTCGCCTCGCCCCCTGCAAGAAATCGTCATCACACCCGCTCTAAACCTCAGCACAAACCCCGTCCGGATCCAGTTCCAGGTCCCCGCAAGGGCTTTACCTCCCACACAGCTGTCACTCCCGCGCCTCGTCTGGAGGGAATCCCCGCAGCCTCTCCCCCCGGGTCATCTTCTCCTGCTGTCTCGTCAGCGCTTCGTGCCCGGTTCGTCTCGGCTGTCGCCCCCTCCTCCTCGATGCCTTCCCTGGCTGCTGTGTGTGTTCAGAGTCCTGTTTCGGCAAGCCCCGTCCCAGATCCATCGCGAGCGGCTCCCCCTCGTCCTCCCAGGGGGCCCTCTGTCACCGTCCGGCGGGGAAAGGGAGGAGCAACGTCCGCTACAGCAGGCACCATCCTCCCTCCGGGAGACAGGCAAGTTCAAGTTCACTCATCTCCTCATTATTGTGATTTGCCTTGTCTGACTCCTGGGGGTGGAGCTCGGGGTTCGCAGTCCCCCGAGCTCCCACCACCTGCTGTAGCTTCTATTATTAAACCCGCTTCCTCTGTGTCTCCCTCCACTGAGCGGTCCTCAACACCAGGTCAACGTCGTTGGATGAGGAGGGGGCCTGCGGTTCTGGAGAGCCTGGTTCCGGTCCCGCAGCCATGCCGTGGGTGGAGGAGGAGAGTGGACTGCAGCGTGGAGCCTGCACCGACGAAGAAGCGTCCTCGGGTCTCCACGGACGAGCGGTCCGGTCCAGCGGGTCGAGGGTCCCCAGCCACCACACCGTGCGGGTTGTCGGCGTGGACGTCAGTGCCGGAGGGTCCCCAGGCTGCGGACACCATCATGCCAGCTGCGGAGCCCGACGTAGCTAAGTGGGAGCCAGAGGACGATCTCCTCCCGTCTGAGCCCAGATCGTCAAAGTAATGGACGGCGTCGGAACTCGAGATCAGGCAAGTGCTCTGTGTTGTCTTTCTCCTTTCCATTTTAGAGCATTTTTGCCTGTCTCTTGGGGAGGCGAGCCGGGTGCAGCCCTCCGCTGCATCTGAGCCTGTCTCGCCGGGTTCTGGCGTTACCGGTGATCCTGATCCCGGTTCTTTTCTCTCCCCTGAGTCTTCTCCCAGGGTCACCAGTGTGGAGCGGGTCCCGGTCGCTGTGCTGGAGGTTCCGGGTTCGGGGCTGGAGGTCGTCCATGGAGCTGTTCCAACCCAGTCGGGGTCCATCGTGGGTGCAGCCGCGACCCAGTCGGGGTCCATCGTGGGTGCTACCGCAATCCGATCGGGGTTCATCGTGGGTGCAGCGTGGGCTCACCTTGGGTCCGACAGGAGGACAGCGCCTATCCTGTTAACGTTCGGAGGTGGAGCTGCAGACCCGCCGCTGAGCGACGCCAGACTGGTCCCTCGTTTTTCCCCCAAGCCTTCACCACCGGGTGCCATTGGGATTCCTTATCTTCGGCCCGGCTCGCCCTCGCTATTCCCCTCTGCAGGGAGGCCGTTGCCGTTCTCTCCCCTGCGGTCCTGGTGGCTAAGCGATGCGGGTTGGCCGCCTGAAGGACTGCCGCTCCCATTTGGCACTCTGGGCCAGCCACCCGACCCACTGGATTGTCTGTTTGGGGACCTGGTCCGGCCGCCAGAAATTCTGTATTTCCGGGCATGGGGCTGGGGTAGGCTGCCTGAACTGTCCTTTTTCCCCCTGCCTGCGTTATGGCCATTCGATGCTGGGCGGCCCCCCGAACTATCATCCTTCATACCACAGAACCAGGACTGCCGTCATCCTGGGTTTTTCATCTTCATTGTGTCTGTAATCTTTTGGGATGTGCGGGGGGTCTTGTGTTTGTAATCGTGCATCTCACTCTTTCCTAGCCGGTGTTTTGCTGGGTTTTTTTTTTCCTCTGTCAAATGCCCATTCATTGTCTGTAATAGTTGGTGTATTTTTTTTTTTGCCTTTTGGATTTGGTATTCTCTGTCGTACCCTGTAATTGTGTTTTTTTTTTCCTCCCAGTCTGCCTTGATCATGGTTTGTGTATTTGTAATATCCTGTTCGTTGTTGTTTTGCCTTGTGATTGTTCCTCCTTGATTGTAATTTGTGCATGGGAGTGTCGGGTTTTTTTTTCTCTTGTCTGCCTGAGCGCTCCTGTTGTCATCATGGTCTTTTTTTTTTTTGGTCTTGGCTGGTCCGCCCCCCCCCCCCGGCCTGTCCCCCTTCTGCCCACCCTGGGGGGTGGGGGGTGGGGCGGGGCTTGAGTGTCATTGGGCTTTCAGAGCCCGCCCTCGAGGGGGAGGTACTGTCATGATCTGAGCGCCAATCTCGTCCGCGCTCGGGTCATACGTCATCTCCTGCAGGCTTGACAGCAGTGAATACCCTCTGGCTCCCCGGGCTCTTATTGTGACAGCGCTCGGAGGAGCTTCCTGCTGTCAAAGCCTGCCAGCTGTTCTGCATTAGGGCTCGTTCGCGCCCGGCATTTAAGCGGACGCTGAATGCAGCCCAGTGCAGCAGTCTCCGTCAAACATCCCCGTGTTCAGCCATCGAGCGAGCGTTCCTCGTCTCAGACGTCAGTTTTCCTTATTTGATTCCTCGGCTACGATCATCCCTCATCCTAATCCTCTATCGTAAGTGTGCTTGATCAGCCTTACAGTCCCTGTTCCTAGTATAGTGTGTTTTAGCCCACCGTGGCTTATTCCTTTGTTTCTTTGTGTTATCCTTGTGTGTCCTGAATAAAACATCATTGCAAACTCACCGGTGACTTGTGGCGTCTTATGGTGGCTCGCGAGGGCCACCGTGACAGTAGACTGCTGCCAGGACACCTAAACAGAGGTGCCACACCGAGACGCCGTTCCCAGTGAGTTTTTGCATTGGACTTTGCTCTTTCCTGTCTGGGTACTGCGTGCTGACAGCATGCCGTCGCGGAGGGTCCACGCTCGGAGCCAGAGCAACAAGCTGGCGGACGTCTTTGAATACGTCGATGAAACCATCATCGCCGCCTCCCTCCTTGACTTCCACAGCGATGTGCGCTGGTACCTGGACTGTGCTGAGGACATGCTAAATCATCTTCCCCGCTATGCCGACCACCCTGAAGTCAGCGCGAGGAGAGATGACATCGCCGCACTGCGCGAGATACTCCATGGGCTGGAGGGAAACCCCGGCAGGAAGCTGGAGAGGAGGCATCCTTGCTCCTCACGTCCGGATCCCATTCCTGTCACCATTTCGGTCCAGGAGTTTGCACCGCCCAGGGGTGATCCCTGCCGGAGAGTGTCGTCATTTGGGAATCCCCCGGAGAAGCTACAACTCACAGCTGCTTCCATCCGGGACCGAGTGGCGGCAGCTCGTTCCGCTGTTCACCCCACACAAATAATTAAGCATGTGACGGCGGCAGTCAGACCGGTGGAGAGGAACCCCGAGTTGAGGGACTTCCCTGAGTACGCCGACCTGCTCACCTCTGTTTCTGCACAGGAGCGACGATTCCCGGACCTCACCTTCGCCTCGCCCCCTGCAAGAAATCGTCATCACACCCGCTCTAAACCTCAGCACAAACCCCGTCCGGATCCAGTTCCAGGTCCCCGCAAGGGCTTTACCTCCCACACAGCTGTCACTCCCGCGCCTCGTCTGGAGGGAATCCCCGCAGCCTCTCCCCCCGGGTCATCTTCTCCTGCTGTCTCGTCAGCGCTTCGTGCCCGGTTCGTCTCGGCTGTCGCCCCCTCCTCCTCGATGCCTTCCCTGGCTGCTGTGTGTGTTCAGAGTCCTGTTTCGGCAAGCCCCGTCCCAGATCCATCGCGAGCGGCTCCCCCTCGTCCTCCCAGGGGGCCCTCTGTCACCGTCCGGCGGGGAAAGGGAGGAGCAACGTCCGCTACAGCAGGCACCATCCTCCCTCCGGGAGACAGGCAAGTTCAAGTTCACTCATCTCCTCATTATTGTGATTTGCCTTGTCTGACTCCTGGGGGTGGAGCTCGGGGTTCGCAGTCCCCCGAGCTCCCACCACCTGCTGTAGCTTCTATTATTAAACCCGCTTCCTCTGTGTCTCCCTCCACTGAGCGGTCCTCAACACCAGGTCAACGTCGTTGGATGAGGAGGGGGCCTGCGGTTCTGGAGAGCCTGGTTCCGGTCCCGCAGCCATGCCGTGGGTGGAGGAGGAGAGTGGACTGCAGCGTGGAGCCTGCACCGACGAAGAAGCGTCCTCGGGTCTCCACGGACGAGCGGTCCGGTCCAGCGGGTCGAGGGTCCCCAGCCACCACACCGTGCGGGTTGTCGGCGTGGACGTCAGTGCCGGAGGGTCCCCAGGCTGCGGACACCATCATGCCAGCTGCGGAGCCCGACGTAGCTAAGTGGGAGCCAGAGGACGATCTCCTCCCGTCTGAGCCCAGATCGTCAAAGTAATGGACGGCGTCGGAACTCGAGATCAGGCAAGTGCTCTGTGTTGTCTTTCTCCTTTCCATTTTAGAGCATTTTTGCCTGTCTCTTGGGGAGGCGAGCCGGGTGCAGCCCTCCGCTGCATCTGAGCCTGTCTCGCCGGGTTCTGGCGTTACCGGTGATCCTGATCCCGGTTCTTTTCTCTCCCCTGAGTCTTCTCCCAGGGTCACCAGTGTGGAGCGGGTCCCGGTCGCTGTGCTGGAGGTTCCGGGTTCGGGGCTGGAGGTCGTCCATGGAGCTGTTCCAACCCAGTCGGGGTCCATCGTGGGTGCAGCCGCGACCCAGTCGGGGTCCATCGTGGGTGCTACCGCAATCCGATCGGGGTTCATCGTGGGTGCAGCGTGGGCTCACCTTGGGTCCGACAGGAGGACAGCGCCTATCCTGTTAACGTTCGGAGGTGGAGCTGCAGACCCGCCGCTGAGCGACGCCAGACTGGTCCCTCGTTTTTCCCCCAAGCCTTCACCACCGGGTGCCATTGGGATTCCTTATCTTCGGCCCGGCTCGCCCTCGCTATTCCCCTCTGCAGGGAGGCCGTTGCCGTTCTCTCCCCTGCGGTCCTGGTGGCTAAGCGATGCGGGTTGGCCGCCTGAAGGACTGCCGCTCCCATTTGGCACTCTGGGCCAGCCACCCGACCCACTGGATTGTCTGTTTGGGGACCTGGTCCGGCCGCCAGAAATTCTGTATTTCCGGGCATGGGGCTGGGGTAGGCTGCCTGAACTGTCCTTTTTCCCCCTGCCTGCGTTATGGCCATTCGATGCTGGGCGGCCCCCCGAACTATCATCCTTCATACCACAGAACCAGGACTGCCGTCATCCTGGGTTTTTCATCTTCATTGTGTCTGTAATCTTTTGGGATGTGCGGGGGGTCTTGTGTTTGTAATCGTGCATCTCACTCTTTCCTAGCCGGTGTTTTGCTGGGTTTTTTTTTTCCTCTGTCAAATGCCCATTCATTGTCTGTAATAGTTGGTGTATTTTTTTTTTTGCCTTTTGGATTTGGTATTCTCTGTCGTACCCTGTAATTGTGTTTTTTTTTTCCTCCCAGTCTGCCTTGATCATGGTTTGTGTATTTGTAATATCCTGTTCGTTGTTGTTTTGCCTTGTGATTGTTCCTCCTTGATTGTAATTTGTGCATGGGAGTGTCGGGTTTTTTTTTCTCTTGTCTGCCTGAGCGCTCCTGTTGTCATCATGGTCTTTTTTTTTTTTGGTCTTGGCTGGTCCGCCCCCCCCCCCGGCCTGTCCCCCTTCTGCCCACCCTGGGGGGTGGGGGGTGGGGCGGGGCTTGAGTGTCATTGGGCTTTCAGAGCCCGCCCTCGAGGGGGAGGTACTGTCATGATCTGAGCGCCAATCTCGTCCGCGCTCGGGTCATACGTCATCTCCTGCAGGCTTGACAGCAGTGAATACCCTCTGGCTCCCCGGGCTCTTATTGTGACAGCGCTCGGAGGAGCTTCCTGCTGTCAAAGCCTGCCAGCTGTTCTGCATTAGGGCTCGTTCGCGCCCGGCATTTAAGCGGACGCTGAATGCAGCCCAGTGCAGCAGTCTCCGTCAAACATCCCCGTGTTCAGCCATCGAGCGAGCGTTCCTCGTCTCAGACGTCAGTTTTCCTTATTTGATTCCTCGGCTACGATCATCCCTCATCCTAATCCTCTATCGTAAGTGTGCTTGATCAGCCTTACAGTCCCTGTTCCTAGTATAGTGTGTTTTAGCCCACCGTGGCTTATTCCTTTGTTTCTTTGTGTTATCCTTGTGTGTCCTGAATAAAACATCATTGCAAACTCACCGGTGACTTGTGGCGTCTTATGGTGGCTCGCGAGGGCCACCGTGACAGTAGACTGCTGCCAGGACACCTAAACAGAGGTGCCACACCGAGACGCCGTTCCCAGTGAGTTTTTGCATTGGACTTTGCTCTTTCCTGTCTGGGTACTGCGTGCTGACAGCATGCCGTCGCGGAGGGTCCACGCTCGGAGCCAGAGCAACAAGCTGGCGGACGTCTTTGAATACGTCGATGAAACCATCATCGCCGCCTCCCTCCTTGACTTCCACAGCGATGTGCGCTGGTACCTGGACTGTGCTGAGGACATGCTAAATCATCTTCCCCGCTATGCCGACCACCCTGAAGTCAGCGCGAGGAGAGATGACATCGCCGCACTGCGCGAGATACTCCATGGGCTGGAGGGAAACCCCGGCAGGAAGCTGGAGAGGAGGCATCCTTGCTCCTCACGTCCGGATCCCATTCCTGTCACCATTTCGGTCCAGGAGTTTGCACCGCCCAGGGGTGATCCCTGCCGGAGAGTGTCGTCATTTGGGAATCCCCCGGAGAAGCTACAACTCACAGCTGCTTCCATCCGGGACCGAGTGGCGGCAGCTCGTTCCGCTGTTCACCCCACACAAATAATTAAGCATGTGACGGCGGCAGTCAGACCGGTGGAGAGGAACCCCGAGTTGAGGGACTTCCCTGAGTACGCCGACCTGCTCACCTCTGTTTCTGCACAGGAGCGACGATTCCCGGACCTCACCTTCGCCTCGCCCCCTGCAAGAAATCGTCATCACACCCGCTCTAAACCTCAGCACAAACCCCGTCCGGATCCAGTTCCAGGTCCCCGCAAGGGCTTTACCTCCCACACAGCTGTCACTCCCGCGCCTCGTCTGGAGGGAATCCCCGCAGCCTCTCCCCCCGGGTCATCTTCTCCTGCTGTCTCGTCAGCGCTTCGTGCCCGGTTCGTCTCGGCTGTCGCCCCCTCCTCCTCGATGCCTTCCCTGGCTGCTGTGTGTGTTCAGAGTCCTGTTTCGGCAAGCCCCGTCCCAGATCCATCGCGAGCGGCTCCCCCTCGTCCTCCCAGGGGGCCCTCTGTCACCGTCCGGCGGGGAAAGGGAGGAGCAACGTCCGCTACAGCAGGCACCATCCTCCCTCCGGGAGACAGGCAAGTTCAAGTTCACTCATCTCCTCATTATTGTGATTTGCCTTGTCTGACTCCTGGGGGTGGAGCTCGGGGTTCGCAGTCCCCCGAGCTCCCACCACCTGCTGTAGCTTCTATTATTAAACCCGCTTCCTCTGTGTCTCCCTCCACTGAGCGGTCCTCAACACCAGGTCAACGTCGTTGGATGAGGAGGGGGCCTGCGGTTCTGGAGAGCCTGGTTCCGGTCCCGCAGCCATGCCGTGGGTGGAGGAGGAGAGTGGACTGCAGCGTGGAGCCTGCACCGACGAAGAAGCGTCCTCGGGTCTCCACGGACGAGCGGTCCGGTCCAGCGGGTCGAGGGTCCCCAGCCACCACACCGTGCGGGTTGTCGGCGTGGACGTCAGTGCCGGAGGGTCCCCAGGCTGCGGACACCATCATGCCAGCTGCGGAGCCCGACGTAGCTGAGTGGGAGCCAGAGGACGATCTCCTCCCGTCTGAGCCCAGATCGTCAAAGTAATGGACGGCGTCGGAACTCGAGATCAGGCAAGTGCTCTGTGTTGTCTTTCTCCTTTCCATTTTAGAGCATTTTTGCCTGTCTCTTGGGGAGGCGAGCCGGGTGCAGCCCTCCGCTGCATCTGAGCCTGTCTCGCCGGGTTCTGGCGTTACCGGTGATCCTGATCCCGGTTCTTTTCTCTCCCCTGAGTCTTCTCCCAGGGTCACCAGTGTGGAGCGGGTCCCGGTCGCTGTGCTGGAGGTTCCGGGTTCGGGGCTGGAGGTCGTCCATGGAGCTGTTCCAACCCAGTCGGGGTCCATCGTGGGTGCAGCCGCGACCCAGTCGGGGTCCATCGTGGGTGCTACCGCAATCCGATCGGGGTTCATCGTGGGTGCAGCGTGGGCTCACCTTGGGTCCGACAGGAGGACAGCGCCTATCCTGTTAACGTTCGGAGGTGGAGCTGCAGACCCGCCGCTGAGCGACGCCAGACTGGTCCCTCGTTTTTCCCCCAAGCCTTCACCACCGGGTGCCATTGGGATTCCTTATCTTCGGCCCGGCTCGCCCTCGCTATTCCCCTCTGCAGGGAGGCCGTTGCCGTTCTCTCCCCTGCGGTCCTGGTGGCTAAGCGATGCGGGTTGGCCGCCTGAAGGACTGCCGCTCCCATTTGGCACTCTGGGCCAGCCACCCGACCCACTGGATTGTCTGTTTGGGGACCTGGTCCGGCCGCCAGAAATTCTGTATTTCCGGGCATGGGGCTGGGGTAGGCTGCCTGAACTGTCCTTTTTCCCCCTGCCTGCGTTATGGCCATTCGATGCTGGGCGGCCCCCCGAACTATCATCCTTCATACCACAGAACCAGGACTGCCGTCATCCTGGGTTTTTCATCTTCATTGTGTCTGTAATCTTTTGGGATGTGCGGGGGGTCTTGTGTTTGTAATCGTGCATCTCACTCTTTCCTAGCCGGTGTTTTGCTGGGTTTTTTTTTTCCTCTGTCAAATGCCCATTCATTGTCTGTAATAGTTGGTGTATTTTTTTTTTTGCCTTTTGGATTTGGTATTCTCTGTCGTACCCTGTAATTGTGTTTTTTTTTTCCTCCCAGTCTGCCTTGATCATGGTTTGTGTATTTGTAATATCCTGTTCGTTGTTGTTTTGCCTTGTGATTGTTCCTCCTTGATTGTAATTTGTGCATGGGAGTGTCGGGTTTTTTTTTCTCTTGTCTGCCTGAGCGCTCCTGTTGTCATCATGGTCTTTTTTTTTTTTGGTCTTGGCTGGTCCGCCCCCCCCCCCCGGCCTGTCCCCCTTCTGCCCACCCTGGGGGGTGGGGGGTGGGGCGGGGCTTGAGTGTCATTGGGCTTTCAGAGCCCGCCCTCGAGGGGGAGGTACTGTCATGATCTGAGCGCCAATCTCGTCCGCGCTCGGGTCATACGTCATCTCCTGCAGGCTTGACAGCAGTGAATACCCTCTGGCTCCCCGGGCTCTTATTGTGACAGCGCTCGGAGGAGCTTCCTGCTGTCAAAGCCTGCCAGCTGTTCTGCATTAGGGCTCGTTCGCGCCCGGCATTTAAGCGGACGCTGAATGCAGCCCAGTGCAGCAGTCTCCGTCAAACATCCCCGTGTTCAGCCATCGAGCGAGCGTTCCTCGTCTCAGACGTCAGTTTTCCTTATTTGATTCCTCGGCTACGATCATCCCTCATCCTAATCCTCTATCGTAAGTGTGCTTGATCAGCCTTACAGTCCCTGTTCCTAGTATAGTGTGTTTTAGCCCACCGTGGCTTATTCCTTTGTTTCTTTGTGTTATCCTTGTGTGTCCTGAATAAAACATCATTGCAAACTCACCGGTGTCTTGTGGCGTCTTATGGTGGCTCGCGAGGGCCACCGTGACAAGCCTGTTAATTTAGCAGGGGTGTCTAACAAAATACGTATATATTAATGTAACTGACTGGGCCGAACCAGCCGGCGTAGAGAACTACTTGCACCGCTATCTGGTCTCATGTCATCTCCTCCTCCAAGAATCCGAATTTACACGTGCTGGCCAAACAGCGGAGGTCAATGACATATTGTTGTACAAACTCGCCCGTATGCTGTTGGCGCCTGTGAAACACAGTTCCTTGGACTATTACACTCTGTGGAGCAGCGAAATGTCCAGCTAGCAAAGCTACAGAGTCGTTGTATGTGTCCGCGGGTCCAAGAGTTCGAAAAATACGCTGTCCCTCACTGCCAAGTCTATGAACTAGCATGCTCTTTCACCTCATTAGCAGCGGCCATAAAAGTCTCAAAAGATTCATGCCTGTGGGGCCATGGAATCGGTGGTTCCCCAGGCAGAGTGAGGAACAGTGGTGGAATTTCCATTATCCTTGTCACCAGTGTTATGTCTGAAAAATGGGTGGACAACGACCATGTGCTGAGCTTAGCTTTATTCAGCTTGAACACTAGAACAGAACTAACTGCCCTCCATTGCGCCACCAACACGACATAACGTGCTGACCTCACTTGCATGAGCGTGCACACATCCATACACTACATATACATCATGTGAACTTAGATCTAAAATATGTCTGCCATAAACTGTGTGAAGGCCAGGTGACGCTGCACAAATATATTTTAAATTTGTGTTGTTTAATAATCATTCACGGAGTGTGACGGTGGTGATGCTGTCTGTTTGTTGTGTGCTTAATTTACAAAATGATATTTCAGAAACAGTGGCATTTTCTCAGCAGGAGATATCTGGTTTCACCTCATGCACGTATGACAGCTAAGACTTAGAAGGGAAATTAATTCCTGATAACTATCTCTTCATGGCATTTATTCCTCACCCAGAAAGTGACACATAAAGCAGGGAGGAGCATGTGATCACATGTTCACCACTGCACGGTGAGGCGAACGGCAACCTTGATGAAGGACACTGAAAGCAGAAGCCATATTTTATGAAAAAAACAAACAAACAACTAAATAATCTTTGACTTGAATGTAAGATGAATTGCCCATCTAATCTGAGGACATAAAATACTCTCTTGCAGGGCTTACGGTTTTTATGTCTCTGTTGAGGAAGGCAGACATTAACGCGGAGTAAAAGAGTAATGGAAGAGGACAACTTTCATCTTTCAGAGAGTTGGAATTTTTTGGCTCCCAACACTCAGAATTTGTCATTAACTTTGAAGTTCAAAAGTGAAATCCAAAACTGGCAGGGATTTGGTTTTATGTAATCAGTAGACACAATGCCAGTGCAAAGAAGGAGCGGGGCTGCCATTCCCTCCCATTAACGTCTCAGGGAAGTCACTGAAAATAAACCCCTGTTCCCGGGGACCGTGCCTCAGAGATGTCTGCTTGTCCTAGTTGACTGATTATGAGCTTAAAGTCAGTCCAGGGGGAAGATTTCTTTTTCAGATAACACAAAGGCCGATTTACTAGACAGCAAACTCTAGTGGAGTATTTCCATGAAAGTTAGACTGCTCCCATGACACACCTTTTTTTAGTTTACTTTTTTCCAAGGAATAATTCAGCTTGATGCCCTATGACGTCACAGCCCAAATCTGAGATTTCAGATTATTGCATAAGACTCCAACTGAAGCTCACCTGGAGTCAGACAAAAGCTGTTGTGTTTGTTTTAAAACTTTGAACTCATTATTTTTTTTCCACTGCATTGAACTGAAGCATGCTGACACATAATTAAATATCTGAAACTGCTTTTAAACTTTCTGTTGACCTCGTGACACTAAATGAATCTAGAACAGTTTAATGATCAGTGATGTGCGCAGACATTTCAGGGGGCAGGTGCTCAACCAAAAAAAGGTCAGGTGGGGCTCACGGTCACGCAGAATTAATTGGACGTCAAAGTATAGTTATCAGACATTAAAACACATTTAATTGGCAACTGGTGTCTCTGTGGGGAAAATTTTTTAATCTATAATACCTTTAAATAAAAATAGAAAAGCATTCAGAGAGCGCATACCTCCACCAAGGTTCCTTCCGTCCCTCATGGATCACCTCCAAAATGTAATGGGTTTGTGTGTAGGCCTAGAGACACTTCTGGTGAAAATTGAATCAAAGTCTGTCCATTAGTTTTGGAGTATAGTTGCTAACACTCTGTGAGAAGATAAGAGCCTTGGCGGAGTTATGCATTTTCAGCTCATCACCAAAATGTAATGGATTCATCTCTAGCCCAAGAACCACCTCTGGAGAAAATTTCATCCGAATTCACCCAGTAGTTTTTGTGTAATCTTGCTGCTCAAATACAAACAATGCTCTTGGTGGAGGTATGCACTCTCAGATCATCACCAAAATCTAATCATCTGTTCCCCTTGCCATTACACACCTTTCCTGAAAATGTCATCAAAATCCATTCATATTTAACTTTGAGTAATGTTGCTAAAAGACAGATAGATAAACAAACCAACAAACCAACGCCGGCAAAAACATAACCTCCTTGGCGGAGGTATAAACTCTCCAGAAGTTTACGTCAGAGGATAGAAGGCAAAGGGGTGGGTGCTAGAGCACCACCTAGGGTTTATCTGTAAAGCGCTTTGGTCGTCAAGAGATGAGAATAAAAGCGCTATATAAGTGAACACCATTTACCATTTACCATCTGTACACGTGCCTGTTAATGATGAGTCTGCATGATCATTCTTCCTTCATTTAATGCCAATTTATTCCTTATGTATGCAACATTTTCAATTTTTTTTTAAATTTTCAAAGATACTCAAAAAAATATTCTGTGAGAGAACTGACAACTTTATAATGAAGAATAATTTATTGTGTGAGCAGCAATATGGGTTCAGACACGAGAGGACAACTCCATTTGCTCTAATGGAATTTATAGAACAAATATTAACTGATGTAGAAAATAAAGAGTATTCAGTTGGGGTATTCCTGGATCTTAAAAAAGGATTTGATACCGTGGATCATAAATTATTGTTAAAGAAACTACAAAATTATGGTATTAGGGGGGTAGCACTGTCCTGGTTATGTAGTTACTTAAAGAACAGATATCAGTATGTATGTGTTGGTAGCAAAAACTCACAGTTACTGAAGGTTACTTGTGGAGTCACACAGGGTTCAGTTTTGGGGCCATTGTTATTCAATATGTATATAAATGATATATATAAAGTTTTGGAAAAAATGGATTTAATATTGTTTGCAGATGACACTAATTTATTATGCAGTGGAAGCAATTTGGAACAACTTTTGGATACACTCGGAAAGGAATTAGGAAAGCTTAAACTATTGTTTGATTCAAACAAATAAACGCTCAATTTAAGTAAGACAAAAGTTATAATTTTTAACAACCATCACAACAACTCAGTATCTAAACTCAGTGTAAATGGTGTAGAGATTGAAAAGGTACCCAAAATTAAATTTCTTGGAGTAATAATTGATAATAAACTGTGTTGGAAGTCACATATTAATTATATTAAAGGTAAAATATCCAAGTCAATCGCCATACTACACAGAGTGAAATATTTGCTGAATGAACCCACACTATATACTTTGTATCATTCATTAATACTCCCATACATAATATATTGTTCTGAAGTATGGGGAAATACATATAAAACAAACATATATCCAGTCTTTATGCTTCAGAAGAAAGGTATTAGAATAAAAAACAAAGCTGCTTACAGGGAACCAACAAACCCACTTTTTCTAAAATTGAAAAGCTCTCAAGTTGAAAGATCTGGTTGATTTTAAAACTACACTAATAATGTTTAAAGTGAAGAATCTATCACTGCCCGCAAATATCCAAATGTTGTTCCAAATAAGGGAGAAACAATATAATTTCAGAGGAACATGTATATTTCAAAAACCTTCAGTGAGAACTACCACCAAGCAACAGTATGTCTCAGTGCAAGGAGTCAGACTGTGGAATGCTTTTGGACCTGAATTAAAATCATGTACAACGCTTGGACAATTTAAACAAAAACTAAAGGAAGAAATATTCCAAACATATATACAAATCGACATGTAAAATCACATAAGGATTATCATATCCAGTCTGTGTTGTGCTGTTGTTTAGTTTTGTTTTGTCACATTTTGTCTTAGCTTTGCTCTGATTTGTAATCCCTTTTATTTTATTTTATTTTTGAATTCTTAGATGGAACATGGGTGGGCAATATAAGCTGCGGCTTCAGCAATCACCCATTTTGGATAACTTATGTTGAATTGTATAATCCGAGGAGTTATTGTTTATCTGACCTTGTTGGATTTTTTTTCCCCTTGTTATATTATTCTGTTCCTTTCTTTTAATCTTTTAATCTAATCTATCTGAAATAAAGATTCATTCATTCACATAAAAGGTCACTTGTTGAGCTAAATTGTGAGAGCTGTCGCTAATTTTAGATTTTTTGAGTCCTTATGGTTTTGCATTGACTGTTTGGTCAAGTCTTACCTAACTTCTCCCACAAATAATCTCCTTTTGACTGTGACTCAGTGAATCTATAAAATATTGGCTAGGAGAAAGCTGGGACATCAGTTTATTGGTCAGGTGTATATTTATTTTCATTCTTAATAGAGAAGCCATGCCACTACAGCGGGGGAAATAAATATTGAACACGTCAACATTTTTCTCATTAAACATATTTCTGATGGAGCCATTGACTTGACATTTTCACCAGATATCAGGAACAACCCAAGTAATCTATACATACAAAGAAATCAAGGCAACCGTGTTCACAAAACAAGCTATATTTAATAAAGTGGAATGACACAGGGAATAAGTATTGAACATGCTCGGTGAAATTCATTTAATATTTAGTAGAAAAGCCTTTTTTGGTAATAAGAGCTTCCAGATGCCTCCTGTATGGAAAAACTAGGTGCAAGTATTGCTCAGGAGTGATTTCAGCCCATTCTTCCACACAAACTGTCTTCAAATCTTGAGAGTTCCGTGGGTGTCTTCTATGTACTCTGATCTTCAGTTCGTTCCATAGATTTTCAACTGGATTCAGGTCAGGTGTCTGACTGGACCATTCTAACAGCTTTATTTTCCTTCGCTGGAGCCCGTTGAGAGTTTCCTTGGCTGTGTGTTTGGGATCATTGTTTTGCTGAAATGTCCACCCTTGTTTCATTTTCAGCATGCAAATTAGGTTAATTGGCATCAAACTGGGGATTCTAAACTGTCCTTAGGTATAACTGTGAGAGTGAATGGTTGTCTCTCTGTGTTGGCCCTGTGATGGACTGGCGATCTGTCCAGGGTGTACCCTGCCTCTTGCCCAAAGATGCTGGGATAGGCTCCAGCCCCCCGTGACCCGAAAATGATTAAGTGGAAGAAGATGGATGGATGGATGGATGGCAGATGGCAACACGTTCTTATCAAGGATGCCTCTGTACATTTGTCCATTCATCTTTCCTTCAGTTATATGGAGTCTGCCTGTACCATGTGCTGAAAAACACCCCCACAACGTGATGGGATGTGCAGTGCCATTTCTTCTCCAAACATGCATGCTGTGTGTTGTGACAAAAAGTTTAATTTTTGTCTCGTCTGACCAGACTATATTCTCCCAGTATTTTACTGGCTTGCTCAAATGTTGTGCAGCAAACTTTAAACGAGCTTCAATATGTTTTTTCTTCAACAATGGAGTCTTGTGAGATGAGCGGGCATACAGCCCATGTCAGTTGAGTGCATTACTTCTTGTTTTCTCGTGAGGAGCTCCTGGTCGTGGCCAGTTTATGGTAAAATGATGTTCTTTTCACTTCCAAATGATGGTTCCAGCAGTGTTTAGTGGAACATTCAGCAGTTTAGAAATGTGCCTGTAACCAATGCCATCATTATATTTTGCAACAATAAAGTTGCGAAGGTCTAGAGAGAGCTCTTTGCTTATACCCATCATGAGTTCTTTGTGGTGTGACAATCTGATATTCACAGACCTTTTAAAAGGCTATCAGTCAGGATTTAACTAGCAGAAATTAATTTGCACTGATGGGGGATGGGATGGCTTCCTAAATTCTGATGGATTTCAACTGGGTTCTTGGCTTTCTATGCCTTTTTGCACCTCTTTTTCTTCATGTGTTCAATACTTATTCCCTGTGTGATTTCACTTTATTAAATATAACTTGTTTTGTGGACACAGTTGCCTTGATTTCATTGTATGTGTGGATTACTTGGGTTGTTACTGATATCTGGTGAAAATCTGAGGTCAATGGCTCCATCAGAAATATGTTTAATGAGAAAAATGTTGACATGTTCAATATTTATTTTCCCTGCTATATATAACATCACATGGACATCAGCTCATTCATCATGAAACACATTCAAAGAATTAGTTCTACCAGATGATGATAGGGAGCCAGAGTTTGAGACAATTTCCAGTAAACCTTTATATTTTATTCACACATGTAGCTTTGATGTGGGCTGAGACGATGAAATGTGCTTCACAGTCACATCAGTCATTAAACGGTCTTTAACCTCCGTGTTACCTCGTACTGAGTCTGCATTATGGTCTACTGCTCCCATTATGATCAGCACTCTTAATTTACCAGTACATTCCCCACCTGTGAGTGGGTGTTATGTTTGCTGCCTCTTAAATGTTCTATTCTGGCAATTCAATCTCCTAAACCAGACAAAGTATTTCCACTCGTGCAAATGCATCTGAAACAGTCCTACATGCGTGCAACACTTTCAGACAATGTCCCAACCTGTTTGAACAGATACTGTCCAGTGGGCACGTGTGAAAATGTGTCATTATTCAGATTGTCCCAATAACAATAATTACAGTCAGGGCTTGGCATTGCCGTAACTTTTGTTCCCACCAGCCACTGTGGCCACTTCCCCATGCCCACATTTTAAGATAAGAAATAGGATTCAAAGTTGAACATGTATTTGGTGTATTTTTTTTGTCACGGGCATATAAAAGTCTACTGAGGAAAAAGTATGTGCAGGTTCTCATCAGAGTTGTGGTATCAAAGTGTCAGGAGTACGAGAGGTTGATTACTTCTGAAAAAGTTGGTCATTTCAAAAGCTACTGTTCAAAATATCCTGCCAGCATTTGACTGGGGGTGAGGCGCCATCAAATAGAAAAATACACATATTGTCATATGTGTATCAATAATGTCAGCGTTACAGTGAACAATGTCAAATATTGTGACCCCAATGAACCTTATATTTACTCAGGGACACCATGTGGTGTATAGGGGTGGTGCCTATCTCCTTATCTGTGACTCTAGACCATACAGCCACTGTAAGTAGTGAAGCTACAGTGGGGTGGGGGTGGGAGATCAATTTTCTGGTAACGCAGTGTGGTAATTTTACTTTCCCCATTCTATTATGCTGAGCACCAAGTTAGAAGGTACAACGTACCCTTTTTATCTGGTCTTTGGTGTGACCTGGCCTGGGCATGAACCCTCAACCTCCCAGCAGATGCTTTACTACATGACCACCACTCCTGTATCTGTAACCAGATAGGATCAAATGAGCAGGAAAATATAAATCAAACATAAAACAGATATGTTTATTACATAGGCCTCTAATGGTAACTGATGATCAGCAGTTAAAAAATGCTTGATAGTCTAATGCAGAGACACACTTTTACTGAGAGGTCTGTTTTACAGTTTGAAACAGGTCTTGATATGCATGTTTATGTTCACCCTTGTAGTAAATTTAAACAGATTGAGATCCCACATGTGCTGCAGACCTTTGCATTGTTTGTAGAACAAATATGGTATGTAGTCACACAAGTGCAGCAAAGACCTGATAAGGTTGAGAGCTTCTTGCTAAAGCGGAAAAGTGGGCCAGTGTGGAATGTGGATGTTGCTGTTTTTAAGGACAGTGCAAGTTGATGAACATGATATCAATCAATTGTAAACTTGCCAGACTGTACCCAGTGGTTAATTTTCATTTGTCGTCCATGTGTTACAAGTTTTCCTTTCCCCATTCTATTATGCTGAGCACCAAGCTAGAGGGCTGGAAGTACCATTTTTATATGGTCTTTGGTATGACCCGGCTGGGACTTGAATCCATGACCTCCTGGCTGAGGGGCAAATGCTCTACCACAAGACCACCACTCCGGTAAACAATCTAGGTTTAAAAAATGCACCTAGTTCATTTATTAGACCTCAAGGATACTAAATCTATGTGCTCACATCATGATACGTCATGATTTAGGCTTTTTTGGCCTTAAGCTCGTATCTCATGGAGCGACAAATGCTGATGAACACTGGGATTTCTGGATTCACCAACTTCGCTGACAAATGTTTGCAAAAACCAGGGTTCACCTCTGTCATTAATGACATTTAGTGATGTTTAATGCCAGTTAGCATTAGCAACATTTGTGTGAATGTTTGCAAAAGTGTTTTGCAAAAGACAGTTAGCAAACATTAGTGACTGTTAGCAATTGTTAGTGACAACAGTACAGTTTCATGCCAAGAAAGAGTACTACAAATGCAATGTTTGTGTAACCAGGGTAGTTAACCCCCCAGGTTATCTCCATATGATTTTTAGGAATAAGATGTACTGAATGTTTAATTTCTCAAATTTGAATTTCTTTAAGTTGATATAGAGTGAAGTACGTGGTGGTAATGCACCTGCAAGCTGGTTGCCAACCGCCAATCAAATCTATTCAATTCAATTCAACTTTATTTATATAGTGTGATAGAAAAATTCCATATTATCTACATTATTATTGATATTAATAATGTATTATTATATTTGAGAAGTACCATACCTTTCATATGCCATGTTTAATGTTTATATTTGCATTCCATGTGGAATAAGTTCATATATTCTTGGCATGTTTCTGTGAGCAATTTCAGAGAGTTCAGACTGAAGATCAGTACAGGATCAAAACATGAGTAAGGAATGATCTAAGCCACTTTTTATAATCTCTTTGACATGTCCTGTTTCGGGTCACAGGAATGCACAGGAACTCCTCAGGCTGTTTAGGTCAGCTTGTATAGATTAGGTATATAGACATTCTGTTAGTTTTATGGACCTCATATGCATGTCTCCACGACCCCATGTCTCCAGAGCATCTGTGACGTTTCCCCGGATAAGCTCTGGTTATCAGGACTGTCCCGTTCTGTCCCTTCCCTTATCCTCATCCTCCTTCTCCTTTCTCCTGCCTATATATATCAGACCTAAAGAAGTGAATCCTTTAGAGAGTCTAGGTGTGTCTGAATGCCATGCTTTGTAACCTCTCCCCCAAGCAGCCATTGGGGTGATACCTCCATCCATCCATCCATCTTCTTCCTCTTAATCCTTTTCGGGTCATGGGGGGGCTGGAGCCTATCCCACCTTATACACATAAATCCAACTTTCCACCTGATTTTTGACTTTGAATAATTTAAGCTCAAAATTATTCTAACATAGTGCCATTTCACAACAACAATCATCTCATAGCACTTTCAACTGTAGGGGAAACCCCCACGGTTGCAGAAAGACCCCAGCAATCAGGCGATCCCCTGTGAGAAAGCACTTGGCAACGGTGGAGAGGAAAAACTCCCTTTAAAGCAGGAAGAAACCTCCAGCAGAACCAGGTTCAGGGAGGGGCAGTCATCTGCTGCGACTGGCTGGGGGGTGAGGGGATAGAGAAGAAGAAAAGAACAGACATGTAGAGAGCAAACAGCACAATGGGGACTCAATCTATGGGAGAGAACAAACAGATGTTAATGACCAGCAAAAAAAAAAAAAATATTTCATTGAGAGTGAAGAACCCTATTCTTAAAAACAGAGATCGAGTCTGACTCCCAAATCGAGATTGGCAGCTGAATCTAAAAGAAGAAGAAGAAGAAGAAATCAAACTTTATCTGATAGTAAAAGGGAAATAGTAGGAACTATTTTTTTTTCCAAACAAAATATTAAACCTTAACTGCTATAATGTTACTGTCTCTTTAAATGAAATGTGTAGTTTCGTGTACTCTCAATCTGTGCTCAGAAAAGAGCTAGGAGTGGTCATCTTGCTTTGAGAGCATCTTTTTTTCCTTACACATGCTTCTTGGCCTGTGTAGATGTTGGGAGAGGAAAAACACAGAGCTGAACAAAAAAAGTATACAGTGATCCCTCACTTATCGCGGTTAATGGGGTCCAGAACTGACCGCGAAAAGTGAAAAACCGCGAAGTAGCGTCACCCCCCCCCCCATTTTTTACATACATTTTTTTTGTGTATAATATAAATAATACGTATGTTCATTCTCTCACTCTCTCTCTCATATGATACGTGTGTGTGTGTGTGTGTAAGTGTACATACATACATAGATGTAAATAAAGTGTACATAAATATGTTTTTAGAACTCTTTTATTCTTATAACAAGATACGTAACTCACCTCTGACAATAGCTCCTCTCCGCTTGACTGACGATGATCTTGATAAATGACGATGAAACACCTGTGCAGTACGATGGAGGTGAAGAAGATGAAGATGATTTACTGCACAGGTTAATGAGAGCTTTACTGCTCCTCAGGTGACGCCTCATCGTCAGGTGCTAGAAGCGCAGGATCGTCGAGGGCAGCTTCCGATAGAGCTGGAGAAGCTGCAGCAGGCGGCGTAGTGGCTCGACGGGAAGGCGTAGAGGCAGCAGGAGGAGGCGTAGAGGCAGCAGGAGGAGTATCCGACGCTTCTGCAGGAGGTTTTCGGCGCAAGCTGGGTAAAACGTCTCGGCCAATCAGCTTGCGAGATTCCTGAGCCGAGCCAACACGAGAACAAAATCTAGAGTCGGGAGCGATCTCTTGTGGGGGGGGGGGGGGGTTGCTGGAAAGCGAATCAGAGAGGTGGATTTTGAGTTGTGCGGGCTCTCCGTGTTGATACCTGATGTTCTAATGTAGTCTCCCTGCCTTCTGCTAGCGCCCGGGCAACTTTCGCGCCATTTTTTCTCAATTTTGAATTTTTGATGAATATTTTTGAAAAATCCGCGATGCACTGAGGGCGCGAAAGGTGAGGCGCGAAGTAGCGAGGGATCACTGTACATAGAAAACAACCTGGACACTAAACTTTGACAAACAACAGACTAATGGAACCCCCCACGTCAAATAGAACTGCTTTGAACTGTTTAGAAGTGTACACTGATAACCCGGCGAGTTTCAGTTGCTACTCAGTGTGTAAATTAGCATGCTAACTATATTAGCAAAATGTTACCCACTGTTAAAGGGGGGAAAAAAAACTTTAATATGAGCCTTGTACTCTTAACAAAACCAGTGGGGATAAACTTAAAGAGGGCAAAAGTAGTTCGTTAACATGTGATAACAGTGCTAAGTGTGCTATTGATCCTGTGCTATTATCAAAGTGTCTAATTTCTGTGTTTAAAGTGCCCAGTAGCCACTCAGTGCTGGCTAATCTGGGACCATATGTGTGTAGGCTAGCATAATTTTTCATCTGAGTGCACTGGGTCCTGTTTTACTGCATTTACACTACCTTAAAGTGCCAAATTAATGTATGTATTTTGCAGCATGAGATTAACCTCTTGCACTCCGGGATACCGCAGGCGGTCACGTCTCTGCGTCCTAGTGCATCTCAGTGGGCACTGTGCGTCTCAGTGTGCACTGAAAAAAAAAAAAGCTGTATTTCCGTACTTCCAGTACAGACACAGCCGTGAACAGAAAACCAAAGGAGTGTTTTGATTGGTTTAGATTTGATTGACCTCTCATTCGACTAATAAGAGCCTTGAATTGGGTTTCTGAAACCTTGAAGAACCAATGACTTAAAACCTAGCAAGAAGGACCCGCCTACCAACGACTGTGAATACAACGAGCCAATTGAAGCAGAGAAGTTTGACGACTGAAACGTGTGCGTCCCGTGCGTAAAATCTGTTTTGTGTAAGCCGTTGTGTGTAACGGTAGTGTTCGCCAGTCTTTTTTATTACTACTGTTCTTATTTGTTTTGAAAAATCGTTTGCCAAAACCGCAATCATGGAAGCGCAAAACCGCAATCATGGAATCATGGTTTAACCGGGTTGCGTGACCAGAACCACGAGTCGTAACAAGTGGACCAGCTTCATGTTCGTCTGACAATGAGGAACAGATGTTCGCCAGCGACACTGCTGTTGTGGACAGGTAAGTGTTAGAAGTTAAATTATTCTTTATCACTGAAAATAGTAATAAAAATGACTTTTGACCGATCGGTAATTATAACGGTGCGTCATCGCCACATGATGGTCCGTTGACGGACCATTTTTTGTACACCGAGCTCCTCTGTAGCGGGGGGGGGGTTGTTATCCTCTATATTGCAGATATTTTAGTATAATTTTTATTGCACTGTAGGTTATTTTTTCTTGTAAAAAAAAAAAGGCCACACATTTTTTACGTGGCATGCTTCTTTGTGTGTGGGGGGGCTTGTTTGTTCATTCATTCATTCATGAACACACACACACACACACACACACACACACACACACACACACACACACACACACAGCCCTGAGTGTCACCTTTCATTAGAGCCCAAGATGAAGCTTCTATGTTGAATCATTCAAAAGTTATAGACGTTTTTCCAAACTGTGCCATTTGGCACAATTTGGCACAGTTCAAAAACGCCTGGGAACAACCTGAGAAAAAAGCTGTGTAATATATTCATAAGCTGTGTAATATATTCATTTTTTGTGGTATTGTTACAAAATTTTGACCTCAGCTTGATAACACTTGGTTCTACATTTCTGTTGCATTTTCCAGCCAGTATCTGACAGCTGTGTGTTATTTGCAAGCATTTGTACCTAAAATAAACACCCAGGCGAACTTTATTTTCTTCAAGTTCAGTATGTTTAGATGACTGTTACTCAGTGGCCGGAGCACTTAGAGAGATTATGACTGTTTTGCCAAAAAATTCAAAGTGTTTTCTTTTAAATGAGACCAACCCCATGAAGATGCTGCAAAGGGCTGAAGAACAGCTTTTGATTTACTTTGGGTACGTTATTTTTAGACGTTTTTAGGGAAATTGACCAGAGTGCAAGGGGTTAAACTAATGGAGAAAACATGTTAATTTTGAACTATTCATGTGAATTAATGTGTTTTAGTATGTTATAAGCTGGTTAAAATTATTATAGGTTATTATGACTTCATGTAAGCTTGTTATGTGTCTATATAAGGGTTAAAACAACACTACGGAGCAGTAAATTTATTGGAGTGCATGTAAATGGACATTTATTATGGATTTTAGTGAGTAACTTTCATGCACATTTGTATAGGCTGTTTTTTTTGTTTTTTTTTTGAGTGAGGAGTCTTCAGTTGGAGTCTGAGTCCTTGTCCACCTATCATCATTGGCTGCTGTTCTTCCCCATCTCCATCCCTGGTCGCATTCATCCACCTCATCATTCCATTCTATTCCACTCCCTGGTTGAAGTCATCCACATCACCATTCCATCCCCACTGGAACAGTCTTCTTGAGCCAATATTTGGGTTTCGGGCATTCTTGGGGAAAAAAAGGGCGGTAGGACTGTTTGAGTGCACTCATTTTCTTTCTTTCTTTTTTTTTTTTGTCATTTATCATTTTGCTTACTTTTCCTCTTTTATTTGAACTTTTTTAAAAAAAAATTTTTTTTTATACTTTTTCTTTCCCGAGATCGCAGAGTTTTCTGGTTTAATTTACCGTACCTGGTTAGTGGTTGGTAAACAAAAAGGGTGTGTAAATCCAGTGACATTCATTACATTAGAGTTTTAAATCCTACTGCTTATTGTGATATTGTAATACACCTTTAATAATACCACCAGTCTGTTTCATGTGTGTTACTTGGGGTGGATGTTACAGGCCTGCTTAACAGTTGACAAGTAAATTACTGCCAATCTCTTTATTTGAGCCTAGATTAGAAATTAGCCCCTATTCTGTAATATAGTCACCAGCACTATCTGTAAGGATAGTAGCGAGGGGGCAGAGGTTACATTTGCTTTAAGAATGTTGATGGAGAAGTATAGAGAAGGTCAGAAGGACTTGCACTGTCTCTTTGTGGATCCAGAGAAAGCATATGATAGGGTGCCAAGAGAGGAAGTGTGGTACTGTATGAGGAAGTCGGGAGTGGCAGAGAAGTATGTGAGGGTGGTGCAGGACATGGTGCAGGACATGTATGACAGCCAGACAGTGGTGAGGCGTGCTGTAGCAGTGACAGATGGATTCAAGGTGGGGGTGGGGTTATATCAGGGATCTGCTCTGAGCCCCTTCTTGTTTGCCATAGTGACAGGTGGTCTGAAAAATGAGGTCAGGCAGGATTCTCCATGGACCATGATGTTTGCACTCAACATTATGATCTGTAGTGAGAGTAGGAAGCAAGTGGAAGAGAACCTGAAGAGGTATGCACTAGAGGGAAGAGGAATGAAAGTCAGCAGAAGCAAGAGGAAGGCAGATGTAATGGTGAAGATGAAAGGAGTAGAGGTAGTGAAGGTAGATGACTTTAAATAACTGGGGTCAACCATCCAAAGCAATGGAAAATGCATAAGAGGGGTGAAGAAGAGAGTCCAGGCAGGGTGGCGTGGGTGGAGACGAGTGACGGGGTGATTTGAGAAGGATAGCAGCTAGAGTGCAAGAAAAGATTTACAAGATGGTAATGAGACCTGCTATGATGTATGGTTTGGAGACAGTGGCATTGACAAAAAGACAGGAGGCGGAGTTCAAGATGCTAAGATCCTCATTGGGAGTGACGAGGAGGGACAGGATTAGAAATTGGTATGTCAGAGGAACAGCTCAGGTTGAGCAGTTTGGAGACAAAGTAAGAGAGGCAAGGCTGAGATGGTTTGGACATGTGCAGAGGAGGGACAGTGGAGGGACAGTGGAGATATTGGTCAAAGGATGTTGAAGATGGAGCTGCGAGGCACGAGGAAAAGAGGAAAACTACAGAGAAGATTCATGGATGTAGTGAAGAAGGACATGGAGAGGGTTGGTGTTAAGGATGAAGATGTAAGTGATAGTTTTAAGTTTTAAGTTAAGTTTAATGTTTATTTGAAAGGGACATTACATACTAATGAACATTAATACAAATGTAAGTACGCCAGATTTAGCAATGCTGCTAATTTGCATCTGTAGTCCCCCGGCGGGTCACAAAAACACACAAACAATCATACATGAGAAGAGCATCTGCAATAAAACTGTCCAAAGTGCATATGCAAAAGTGCAAGAGTTAAGGTGAGATGGAGGCAGATGATCCGCTGTGGTGACCCCTCAAGGGAGCAGCCGAAAGAAGAAGTAAATGTTTGTGACAGTGTTTGTGATGATTAGCAACTATTTGTGGCTCTTTTGCCACTGTTTGGGAAGGTTTGGGACCTTTTGCCATCTCCAGGTAAAATGCCAGGTGAATGTCAGGCGAATCTTGGACCCAACTCTATAAAAACGGTGAGCACACTTTAACCAGCATTCAGATTTCAAGAGTTTGTAAAGGTTCTTAAACAGCTGCTAGTGTTTACTACCTTGCGAACCAAAAAGATCTCTTGCAACATGTGTTACAACTGTTTGCAAATACAACTATTTTGCAAACATTTGCCACTGTTTGCAGAAAAATGAACTGTTTGCAAGCTTCGAACCTGTTTGTAAACTGTTTTGCAACCTTTTACGAACCCTGACGAAACCCAAAAATTGCATCATTCATTGGTATTCGCCACTCCAACAGATACTAGCTTTATTCTTATTCTTGTGCCAAAATGTCACCTATCTTTAAGGATAGTAGCTCATGGAGAGGCATATGCTGAGGAACATTCACAAACGTTGCGATTGTTGGGGTTTTGTCAGTGTTCGTAAAAGGTTGCACAACAGTTCCCCAATAGGTTTTACGGCAGCAAACAACTTTTCTTGTCACAGGAAAACATTTAAAAGGTCCAAAAAAACCTGTTTCTGCGACAAGAAAAACTGTTTGCCACCATAAAAACTTGGCAAACTATTGTGCAACCCTGACGAAACCCCAGCAATTGCAACATTCATAAATGTTCCTCAGCATTCACCGCTCTGTCAGATACAGACTTAAGAAACTGCTTCTGGTATCTGGTATACTTTCTCCACTTAATGAAGCTGTGTAACCAAATGATCCTCACAAGTCTCTGTAGAATGACTCAGCACACCCTTTTGGTTAATAAATCTGCTGCATGCCCAGCAGGTAGCCTGGAGTTGAAATGGGATTCATTTTAACAGGCCTGTGGAAATGTGCTCAAGATTATACTGGGACTTTTGAGGAGCTCGGCAGCCAGGATGTAAACAGTAGATGTTCTTCATCCCTGCAAGAACAGCTTCATTGGCTGACGCTGGAGCAGGAAATAAAAACAAATAGGAGATGAAAATGCATACCAAGGCAGCAGCTGAAAGGCCTTGCACTGTTAGTTTAGTTTCTAGATCTCCGACCGTAATGTGAAAGTGTTTTCCTGCAAATTAACCAGCATGGCAGCAGGCGAGGAATAACAGCTGTGATGTCTCACCAGTGCAAGGATTATAGCTAAGCTTCTTTGTGCGCCTGGATTGATGCTGTGTGCCCATCCAAGAGTCAAAACAGATGCAACTCCGAACGACGGCGACAACAGCAGACCTGTTTTTACCGCTGTAAAAAAAAAGTAAACATCCTCATAAATCCTCTTAGAATTTTTATTATCGCACAAGCTGCACACTCCATTTATTAGAGTATATTAGTGGTCTGTAACCATAGTAACGAGGATGAGGCACATCATCGATGGCCTTTCCATCATTTATGGGGCCTATGACGTCAAAGTGACTGCTGTTCTTCTTCTGAGGGAGGGTTTCCTTTCACTCACTGCAGTGAGGGTCTGCATCATAAATACCAGGGTGAGTCAGCAGCACTATCACATACCTTAATGGGGAAGTTTCATCGCTAATGATTTCATAGTCTTTGCATGACAAAAGAGGGAAGAGTGCACGCTTATCAGACATTCAAATGAATGTGAGCGGAGTGGGAACATTGCTGTTTTAATCTGATCTGCTTATGGTCACGTTACAGCAAATACAAACATCACACAATAACACGGCTGACCCCGTTAAAGAAGATTGATGTAGAGCAAGAATTTGTGTAATTTCTCTTGAGTATATTTTTGCTAGTTGCTCACTGAAGGATTAAATAAAGACTTTTTATAAATCTGATTTTTCATAAAATTTGATCTTTTCAAGCCTCAGGGTCTTGCTGCTGAAAACATAAAAAAACCCTCACTGGATCACATCTCACTAATGCAATTTATTTATTTTATTTAACCAGGCAGAACAGATTAAGAACACATTCTTCTTTACAACTGTGGCCTGGGGGGAAGGGGCAACTCACATTCATACCTCCCAGCTGATGCCAATTAACTTGACCTGCATGTTTTTGGCCCCTGTGGGAGGAAACAGGAGAAATCCCAGAGTAAACCCACGCAGACACGAGGAGAAACATGCAAACTCCACACAGAAAGATCACTGTTGGTCAGGGGGTGGGATCGAACCCGAGATCCCATGGTCAAGGGTGAGTTGCTGTGTTGCCACAGTGCTAACCACTGCACTACCGTGCTGCCAAATGACCGGACCTATCTTTATAAGATATGTGAATAATGTCGATTTACTGCTCCATGACAAAACTGAGGGTTTGCAACCTGTCCTGAAGAATGTGGTTCCTTTGTGACTGGACTTTGTGCTGTAGGCTGACACTATTTTGGTTCTGAAGAGCCTGGGGATGAACGTGAGTGGATTGGGTTTTTTTCCTTCTTGATATCTGTCATTTGTTCTTGTTTGCTGTTCTCTTTCTGTCACGCTTCTCCTTTGCATTCTCTAACAGCTCAGAGTAGCTCCCCATCTCTTTCTCATCTTTACTAAGATATGAGCATACTAAGATATGAGCAGAAATACATAATTCTAGCGGATGCATCAGAAACATACTGTATGTTCATACTGGTTTTCCAGCCATGTGAACTTGTGACTTTGACCTTTGAGCTTCTTACCCCCAAATCAAAGTCACAGGTGAGGGTTCCAAGATCAGCCTGTGTACCAAGTTTGGTGACCATGAATCTCATAATAAAGCAATTATAGACCCAAAAGGATTTTTAAGCTTTTATGACCCTTTGACCTAGATGTTTGACCTTTTGACCACAAAAACTTAACCACAGTTGCTAGTGACAAGGTCAACCACTGTACAAAGTTTGGTTCTCAAGTTAAGAGTGCAGGCAGACAGAGGGACATATGGATAAACAGATGAAGTAATTAAAAAAATTCTCTTACATTTGAGAAACAAAGTAAGAAAGTGGTTCTTGTCATTACTGACAATGGGAGAGCCTAGATCAGAGGTCACCAACTGGTGGACTCCGGTCCGGATCCAGACCCTGAAGCCTTTTGATACATTTGGAAAAAAAGGGATACTCTTTTGTTTTGACGGAACGAAAAAAGTTGAACTGAAACGCTATATCATCAGCCGCCTGGACAGTTTAGGGTGCATTACCGTGGATGCTCTCCACAGAGCGGCTATGCAACTGGAAGCAAAATCACCTTTGTCTGTGGGTGTCACACGAGGCGGACAGCCAGGAAACCCCCCTGCCTTCCCGGACAGACACACTTTGTTACCGGTGTGTGCCTGGGGAATGAAGCGTTGTTGTGAAATTGTTTAACCGCCACTCTGGCTGCCTCCGATGGTCCCCGCGTCTCCGCTGAGGGTAATTCGTGCTTGGATGCAGGGGAAAGTTGCTTCCCCCATGACCACATCCATGTTTTGCCTGCATGACACCAGTCATGGAGGTAATTTCCGTGACCCTCCCATATCATGTAAAAACAACAATGTTCTCCGTGTGTTACTGAACATGAAAAGTTCCACACATCTCCACCTCCACTCTCCCTTGTGTTACCCAAATAAACCCAGATGATGTTAAAAAGATAAGAACATTGTTGAAATAAAACTTGTCTGATCAATTCTGTAGTGTGGAATTATATTTTTGTCCTTTTTTTGAGGTTTACAGTTGGAAATGGTTTTTCTATAATAAAAATATATGTGGGAGTGCTAAAAAGTTCATAGGTTGAAAAGTTCATAGTGGTCAAATTTGACCAAATGTGGTTTATTTTTCAGCATAGTCTCCCCTTTGGTCCACACATTTCTTCCATTGTTGTTGCAGCGCTTGGATCCCTGCAGTTGAAAAATAAACCACATTTGGTCAAATTTGACCACTATGAACTTTTCAGCCCCCCCCCCCCCCCGTTTGCCTGAAAAACTACATTTTTAGGATTTAAGTTGTAGATTTTAGAATTTTGAGCTACTTAATTGGAGTCAACAAACACATTTAGTGTTCTCCTGTATTATTATGATTAAATTATTACATTTTGTTTGAAATTAAGGAAAGAATTTATTAGATTTTTTGTTAAAAAAAAAATACAAAAATAAAAGCAGATAAAACATCAGCTTAATAAAATATTGTGCAAAAGCAAATAATATTTGCCTGCCTGGAGACAGCTGTGGACTTCTGAACGAATGTCTGTGAAAGGATGACAGCTCTTCAAACTACATTTTGAGATAAATTTGCCCATGTGACTTGGCACATTTCATTGCAAATGTTTTGCTTTAAAAGTACCAAGCTGTCACACAGTGGGAGGAAAAGAAAATCTTGTATAAATGTAGAATTAAACTGGAGCCCCTGAATCATAATTGAATTGTGAGATGCATAAAGATTCCCACCTCTAGTTCGGACCTCAGCTGGGGAGGAGGACTGACTTATCGGACCTCTTGAAGTTTTAGTTGATGGCCTCTGCCCTATATATTGGAGAGTCCATTGCGAGTTAGAGTTCCTCTGCCAAGGGTTGCTGGTTTCGTGCAGTGGGCAAGCAGTCTGCCTTCTTCCCTACTTGCATTCATGGTTTTGGTTGTGGAGTGGAAACACGATGAGACTGGCTCAGTCCACAGTTTTTTCCATCGCATCCTGTGGGAGTGAATCATGGACCATATCAAAGAAGACTGAGAAGAAACTGAACACCTTTGAAATGTGGAGCAGCTGGCAGCTTTTATGAGTCTCCTGGAAAGACAAGAAAAAAAACAATGAGGGGCACTGGAGAAACCTAAGATGAAGCCGATGCTCCAAGAACACATCATGGAAAGACAGCTCTGTTTCTTTGGCCATGCAATGTGACACAGGTTTTGTTATTTTAGCTGTTTACCAAAAACATATTTGAAATACAGTTATATAATCAATATGGCCTTAAAGTGCAGACTCTCATTTTAAATTTGAGGGTATTCACATCCAAACTGGAGTTACGGTTTAGGAATTGCACCTATTTTATTTTATTTTTATTTTTTTTTACAAAATCTCCTCATTTCAGGGGCTCAAAAGTAATGGGATAAATTAACATTACTATAACTAAAATGTTCATTTTTAATACTTTGTTGAGAATCCTTTGCCGACAATGACGGCCTGAAGTCTGGAACCCATGGACATCACCAAACACTGGGTTTCCTCCTTTGTGATGCTTTGCCAGGCCTTTACTGCAGCTGTCTTCAGTTGTTGCTTGTTTGTGGCTCTTTCTGCTTTAAGTTTTGTCTTAAGCAAGTGAAATGCGTGCTCGATCAGGTTGAGATCTGGTGATTGACTCGGCAATTACAGAATATTCCACTTTTTTGCCTTAAAAACTTCTGGGTTGCTTTCACAGTATGTTTTGGGTCATTGTCCATCTGTACTGTGAAGCATTGTCCAATCAGCTTTATTATTTTATGCTTTACTTCGCTGAATCTGAGCAGACAGTATATCCCTATACACTTCAGAATTCAGCCGGCTGCTTCTGTCTTCTGTCACATCATCAATAAATTCAAGTCGCCCAGTGTCCTTAAAAGACATGCATGCCCATGCATCACCCTGCTTCCACCATGTTTTTTACAGAAAATGTGGTGTGCTTTGGATCATGGGTCATTCCAAACCTTCTCCATACTTTCTTATTCCCATCATTCTGGTACAGGTTAATCTTGGCTTCATCTGTCCAAAGAATGCTGATCCAGTACTTGGCAAAGTTTAATCTGGCTATTCTATTTTTGAGGCTGATTAATGGTTTGCACCTTGTGGTGAACTGACTCTTATGTAGTCTTCTCTTTATGGTAGATTTAGATACTGATCCACCTACTTCCTGGAGAGTGTTCTTCACTTGGGTAGATGTTGTGAAGGGTTTGTTTCTTCACCATGGAAAGTATCCTGCGATCATCCACCACTGTTGTCTTCCATGGATGTCCAGGCCTTTTTGAATTCCTGAGCTCAGTGCACTCTTTTTTTCTCAGAATGTATCAAACTGTTGATTTGGCCAATCCTAGCATTTCCATCATCTCTCTGATGGATTTCTTCTTTTTTCAGCCTAAAGGTGCCTTCACACCAAACACAAACGGGCGGCGCAAATGCATACAAAGTCAGTGGGAAGAGGTGAGCACACACGAAGTTGCGTATTCGCGCATTCACATCCGAGTGATAGCTACAGATTCTGCCATCACCATGTTATGTACGGAAATGCCTGGGAGAAGGATGAGGCACGATGGTGGTTGGCAAACACAGCTTTATTAAACTATATACACAGCAGCTACATGTGGCAGGCACCAGCATGGGCATCCAATGAAAGAGGCAGAATACTGGGCCCCTTCACAAACTGTACGAGCTAAGAGTAAGGATTGAAGACCAGCGGGAAATAAAAGAGTGCTGCACTCTAATTTTCTGTGAGACCTGGCTCTCAAAGTCCCTGAGTGCGCCTTTCAGCTACAGACCCACTCCGTACATCGGGCAGACCGGACATCAGCCACGGGTAAGACGGGGGGAGGGTTATGTACAACTCGTGGTGTAGAGCTATACAGACTGTTTAAAAGCACTGTTTTCCTGATGTGGAGTTTTTACTGCTGAAATTCCGTCCCTATTATTTACCGAGGGAATTCACCGCTGTGTTTTTGGCCGCTGTTTACATTCACCCGTGAGGCAACTACACAGCAGCACTCTGCAAACTCCATGACATCATCAGTGCATTAGAGACGTCCCATCCTGATGCTGTTTTTATTGTTGCTGGTGACTTTAAAAAGTGCAATTTATGGACTGTACTTCCCAAATATTACCAGCATGTGGACATTCCCACCCGTGATAAGAACACACTGGGCCATGTCTACACCAACATACGTGGTGCATACAGAGCAGCACCCCGCCCCCACTTCGGACAGTCAAATCACATCTCCCTGTTTATGTACCCGGCCTACAGACAAAGACTGAAACAAACAAACCCTGTTATTAAACAAATTAAATGCTGGACTCCAGAGGCTGAGAGCACCCTGCAAGACTGTTTTGCCCGGACAGACTGGGATGTGTTTAAAGCTACAGCCACCCTGGAGGACTCTTCTGTAAACATAGAGGACTATGCTGAACATGTGACTGGGTACATTAGTACTTGTGTTGATACCATTGTACCCACCATACAAATCATCAAGTTTCCCAACCAGAAGCCCTGGATAAACAGTCAGGTACGTAAAATGCTGCATGCTCGCTTTCTTGCATTTAAATCAGGCAACAAGGCTGAGTACAAAGGTGCAAAGCATGGACTGAGGAAGGCTATAACAACAGCCAAAAGGCAGTACAGAGAAAAGCTGGACAGCCTCTACTCCACTCCTGACCCTGGGCGCATGTGGCAAGGCCTGCAGCACATAACAGACTACAAGAGAACCACCAGCAACACCACTAGCTCCACAGACAGCCTGCCGGATGATCTCAACATCTTTTGCACCCGCTTTGAGACCTCCAGCTACAGTGCAGAGAGGAGACACACACACATACACCCTCCCCCTCCACTAAAAGTCTCATCAGGCCAGGTAAACAAAGCACTGAGGAATATCAACCCCTGCAAGGCAGCAGGACCAGACAACATCCCTGGGCGGGCTCTCAGAGCATGTGCTGCCGAGCTGACTGATGTTCTCACATCCATCTTTATCCTCTCCCTCAACCAGAACATAGTCCCCTCCTGCTTCAAAACCACAACCATCGTCCCCCTCCCCAAAAGGAGCCCGCCGACCTGCCTGAATGATTACAGGCCAGTAGCACTCACTCCAATCATCATGAAGTGCTTCGAGAGAGTGGTGCTGGCCCTCATTCAAGACAGCATACCGGATACCATGGACCCCCTGCAGTACGTCTACCGGCCCAACAGGTCCACCTCAGATGCCATTGCTGCTGCACTCCGTTATTCTCTCTTCCACCTGGAAGATAGACTCCTACATCAGGATGTGCTGTTTGTCGACTACAGCTCCGCCTTCAACACGGTCATCCCCCCACAAACTCACCTACAAACTTGTTGTATAGTTCAAGATGCTCTTATTTGTGAAGTACGGTGTAGTGGTGCCCACTTTCATTTCCATGACTACACCGTGACTATAAATAGCAGCAGGCAGGGAAGGCAGGTCTCTTTGCCAACACCCCTGCCTGGCGGTTGTAGTGTGGAGTTTGGGACTACAAAAAACCTAAGTTCAGTTGTGCACCTGGCCTCATTATTCATAGTCTATTTACAGACATAACATTTTGCCAACAAGGAGAGCCTATGGAAGCGTGTGTATCTCCAATTTGGCCCTTCCTGGAGCTTCCGGGCGAGCCACCTGCCCCCTGGCCGAGGTGGTATGCTGCCTTCGAGATATACATCGTGGCGCTAAATCTGGGCAAGATGGACAAGCTGAGGGCATGCACTCTGCTGGTGCACAATTTGGGAATTGAAGGCCAGCAGATACTGAGCACACTTGGTGATTCAGACGAGGTCAAGGATGTGGTCGAGCTGATGGCGTGCCATTTTCGCACCCTGGACAGCGTTATCATCTGGAGGATCAAGTTTCGGCAGCATTGCCAACAGGTAGGTGAGCCTATCCAGCGGTTTGTCGCCAACCTGAAACTACTGGCTAGTGAGTGTCGTTTTGGGCCGCTGGAGGAGGAGATGGTTTGCAACCAGTTGACGGAGCACACTGACAACACTGTGACACAGACGAAGATGCTCACAGTACCAGGTGACTTGACGCTAGCTAGGGCCATTGAGTTAACTCTCCAGTTGGACACAGCGGACAGGCTGGCTCTAGAGCTGAGTGAGCGTCTATCACGACATCAGCTGGAGTTTCCTGTCGCGACACAAGTAATGGACCCAGACAACGATGACAGCGTGGAGGACGACACTTCGGAGGCCAATGCTGCAAAATTTAGGTCTGCCCCAGGAAAACCCATGTGTTTGGGTTTTGGGTCCGTGAAACACCGCTTCAAGGCTAGGGACTGCCCGGCGAGAGGGAAGCACTGCGGCAAGTGTGGATGCTTGAACCACTATGCCAGGGCGTGCCGTAGGTCCGAGCAAGAGAGCCCACAAAGAGAATCAACCCCCACCCCCCGTCCCGACAATCGTCCATGCAGTGTCTCCGAGTTCCAAAGGGTGCACGTTTTGCACAGTTGAGCTGGATGGTGTGGAGATGCCGCTGCTGATTGACACAGGGTCAGAGGGTTCTCTGCTGAATTGGACTACGTTGAGAACATTCTTTCCCCACCATAGGATTGCAGGAGACCCGGTGCCGCGCTATGGTTACGGAGGTGGACAGCTGTGCACAGTTGGAATGCCGGTGCTGACGGCGTGATACAAGTCGGTGGAGATGGCTGACCTAAAGTTCATCGTGATGGCCCGAGGTGACAAAATCATGGGCTGTGACCTATCTTATGGTCTGGGGTTTGCCATTAAGAGCGGCATTGGGGAGGAGTGATCTGGCTGTGGACTGTGGAACCAGCCGGTTCTGAGAGTGGAGGACGATGCAGTGTGAGATGAGGAGTTACAGAGCACCCCAGAGGTCGAGCAGGACCAGCCTCGCACAGGGTCATCGCAGGAGGGCCTCAGTGCCAGAGCTCAAGTCGCCCTGGATGAGGGTACTGGGTGTGACAGTGAGGCGCCTGCATTAACGAGCGACACCAAGAAGCTAGCTCCAGTTGTTCCCGGAGCTCAGCTGAAGTGGGCCGGTGAATCTGGTGCCACAACGGCAACAGCTGCAGTGGATTTAAAAGAGGTCGGGGCCAGACCGTCAGGCACGGAGAAACCGCATGCCAAGCAGTGACACTGCAAGCCGAGCAAAGCCCCTCTGGGAGTCGCGGATCTGGTTCGGGCTCGTGAGGAGGGATAACCACGGCGAGTACAGACCAAGCAACAGTCTGAAGATCACCAGCGGTGGCTGCACATCGTGGCTAAAAAAGGCACTGCCTATTTTCAACTGTCGGACGGTTCATGGAGGCACACCAATGAGCTGCGACGTGCCCGGAAGAAGACTCCGGGTGGTGGGCCCGGAGAGAGGGATTCCCGATGGCGAGGAAGAGGAGACGCATCCTTGTTTATGCGATCTGCTGCAGCCCAGGAGGCATGCCGCCTCCAGGGGCAGACTTACGGAGAGACGGTCCGGGGGCCCTACAGACTAGTTCCTCCAATACTTAGCCATGTGAACTGTGTGTCTGTAGATATATGACTGAGTGGCAAGAGTTATAATAGTGTGTTTTTTTGTTCTGATAAGGGGTTGAGGTGATACTGAAATAATAATAATGGGAAAACCGGCTCTAATGTTGTGATATTAGTGGGTTTGCAATTGTTTTGAAGCAATGTTCATATGTGTGCATGTGTTTAAAAAAAGAGAGAATGTTTGGTTGTGCATGTAACCGTATGTAGTTCTGGGGATTATTTTATTTGTTTTCTTTAGTTTAGGAAACACGGCAATGATTTTGTGTTATTATTGGACTATAATTATTCATTTTAAAGGTGGCAGAATAATCCACCTCACCATGTGGGGGCTGGATGATAGTCCACCCCCCACCCCCCAGTTTTAGTTTGTTGTATGAATGTGATAGGCCCTTTAGTTTTTACAGTTTAGTTTTAGTATGTGATTCAGGTCCTAAATTGGGGAGGGTCTCAATTGTGTGTGTGTTTTGGACTTTTCTACGGGATGGGGGGGGGGGGATGTTGTATAGTTCAAGATGCTCTTATTTGTGAAGTACGGTGTAGTGGCGCCCACTTCCGTTTCCGCCACTACACCATGCCTATAAATAGCAGCAGGCAGGGGAGGCGGGTCTTTTTGCCAACACCCCTGCCTGGCGGTTGTAGTGTGGAGTTTGGGACTACAATAAAGCTAAGTTCAGTCGTGCACCTGGCCTCATTATTCATAGCCTATTTACAGACATAACAAAACTGTCTTTACTTGGCCTGTGCCCCACCCTCTGACTGGCTACTGGACTTTTTGACTGGCAGGCCTCAGTCTGTCAGGATGGGTAACAGGTCCTCAGCCAGCATCATCATGAACACAGGTGACAGGTGTCCCACAGGGTTGTGTTCTCAGCCCCGCCTCTACAGCCTCTTCACCCATGACTGTGTCGCCTGCCACAAGGACAATGTCATCTTAAAGTCTGCAGATGACACAGCAGTGAAAGGACACATCATTGGTGGTGATGAAGCATCCTACAGGAGGGAGGTGGCTAGCCTGGTGTCATGGTGTGAGGACAACACCCTCACCCTCAACATGGACAAGATGAAGGAGATGGTGGTCATGAGGAAGAGGAGGAGACCTCATCGGCCGCTGTTCATCCAGGAGCTTGAGGTGGAGAGGGTGAACAGCTTTAAATACCTGGGCATTCACATCAGCGAGGACCTTACATGGGCACTTAACACCACAGAGCTGGTTAAGAGAGCTCAACAGCGGCTGTACTTTCTGAGGAAGCTGAGGAAGTTTGGCATGTCCCCCAAGATCCTCAACAACTTCTACAGCTGCATCATCGAGAGCATCTTGACCAACTGCATCGCTGCGTGGTATGGCAGCACTACTGCTTTGGATCACAAATGCCTGCAGAGAGTGGTGAAGACAGCAGAGAAGATCATCAGAACTCCACTCTCCTCTCTGCAGAGCATCTATCACCGCAGAGTCCAAAGGAGAGCTGCCTCCATCCTCCAGGACCCCACCCACCCCCAGCACAGAATGTTCACACTTCTACCCTCAGGCCAGAAGTATAGAAGTGTGAAATGCAGGACATCCAGACTAAAAAACTCCTTCTTTCCCACTGCCATCAGACTCCTGAATAAATAACAAAACTCCAGACACAGCTTTGCAAATAGGAATTCACACACTGGATGCTAAATTTACACATTGCTCATTTGCACATTGTACATAGTCTCACCACGTCTCATGTCTATATCATCTCTGCTGGTAAATTATCATTGTACATTCTACTGGGTTTTATCAGGGCACAAGGCTTTACACAGAGAAATTCTCACACTGGGTGCTAATTTGTACATTGCTCATTTGCACATTGTACATAGTCTCATGCCATCTCAGGTTCATATCATCCCTGATATTAAAATTACCATTGTACAGTCTATACGGTATTATCAGAGGCGAGTCATACTCATTCAGAGAATTTTTACTTACTCAGGGTCATGTTATAGTCATCCAGCAAATTTTCAATTTTCATTCTTCTTGTTTCCTCTAGTTTTAACTGCTTTAACTGTCCGAATTGCTTTTAATGTGTATTTATTAGTATTTATTAGTATTAGTATTTAGTATTAAGGTGTGTTTATTACCTTTATTAGTATTGATGTGTATTTATTACCTTGGCATTCGTTCAGAGAGCAGAGCAAGAATTTCATTGCTCAGGAAATGTTGCATTTCTTAACTGTGCACATGATAATAAAGGCTTTGATTCTTGAATCTTGAATATGGATGTCCTCTGCCTTACATAGGGCGGTGCAGTGGTGTGACAGGAAGTGCACATCACTGCATCGCACTTCACAATAATGTGCCACATTGATATTTTACATTTTCCCCCCCTATAGAAAAGACCAAAACCACACACACAATTGAAACCACCCCAATTTGGAACCCGAATCACGCTCTAAGGGTGCATGCACACGGCCACTGTTTGGTTTGGACTAAAGGACCAAAGTATGTATTCCGTGGATAATTTGGTTCGTTTGGCACCATCTGAATGTGCCTGGAACTCTGGTGCAGCACCAAACAAGCAAACTCTGGTCTCTCTGAAAAGGAGGGGGGGTCTCGGTTCGCTTGCAAACACAGTCTGGTGTGCTTCGGTTGCCGTGTGAATGCCAATGGAGTATCCAGTGGACCAAAGGTCGGACGTGCCCCTTGGCGTTTGTGTAACCACAGCAACACACAGTGAGAAGGGAAAGTGGCGTTTACTGTAAAGGTGCCTTCACATCAAACGTGAACGGGGGAATTTTTCACGCAGCATGCTTACATTATAACTCAATGTAAATACATGAAAAGACTTTAATTCACCGTCTGGGAGAGATACAGACAGACGAAGTTCCCGCTCACCTGAAAAAGTTGTCCCTGTTGAAAACTTGATGTGTGTTTCCTGGCAGCACGTCCGTGGTAGGAATCCGTGGGTAAATAAATAAATCCAACATCCCGATTCAGCTGAAGAGCTCCTGGTTCTTCAGCCTCCATTTTGGGTAGAAAAAAAAATAAAGTCAACCACACGGATCCAAGAAATACTTTTACCAGAGAAAACCAAGGAGAAAAGTATAAAAAAAAATGTCTCTTGGACTTGGAGTAGTGACGAGTGAGGAGGAGATGCAGGCTCTGATAGATATTTGGTCTGAGAACTAGATTTCTCAGCTGCTTGTGGCTACACACAAGAATACCGGTTTTTCGAATGTTTAGTGACATGATGGTGGCACGGGGGGCTTAAACAGACAGCGGAGTTTTTCATTTTTATTAGTTTGTGGAGCAAAAACACCTTACTGAAGGGAATGGTGTTATGCTGAGAATTGCTCGTTTGCCAAGAATTGCATCCCATCGTCAAATAAACATAGTTTAAAGATAATTCACAAGAGGTAATAACAATTTTTACTTCTAAAAATGCACAAATGGTTACAAGCCTGGCTGTAGTGTTTTATTTTATAGTTTTGGTGCATGGGATGCAATTCTTGGCAAGCGAGCAATTCTCGGCATAACACTGGTCCTGGCAATCAATGAGCCGAATTTCTCTTCTTCAACGAGATTTTTTCTTCCTGGTCAGTGGTGGCTTCGGCACATCGCCACAAATGAGCAGCTGTTGTAACTGTGTGGCATTGTCCAAGCAGTTTGGTCTGCCTGAGTGAAGTGATGTGTGAATGCAAACCGAACCAAATGAAGGTGTGAAAATTCTCGCCATCTCCCGCCCAGTCGAACCCCGAGACTCCCGGACTATCCTGGTGTGAATACAGCCTAAAATAACAAGAACTAATGTACTTAAATGGCCTAACACATTCACACAAAACTGAAATAGGACTGGTGGGTGGACAGTGGATTATTCCGCCACTGCTAAACTAAAAGTCCTTTATTGAAACTAAAAAAATTCAGCCGTGCGCCTAAACTAAAACACATAAAATAACCCCATATGACACAAAATATACATCAGGACACAAGAACTATAAACATAGTGCTACCGCACAGTCATTTGGGTAAAAACACTGTAACTTGCATGGGGGGGGGGGGGGGGGAGTCCAGGACAGCCCCTCAGCAGGCGCGCCTCTAGAGACCACAGACCCCCTGAGCGATGGCTGACCCTGTGGATGACGGAGCCCGGATCCCACACCGCCATCACTGACTCCCGTCCAGCCTCGCCACCTGGAGCATCTTCTTGGACACGCTGAAGCTAACTGGCGTGCCTCAATGAGCTGTCAGACAACCTGAAGCACGCTGCACCCAGCTTAGCCACAATGTGCAGACACCCTCAATGTTTTTCTGGCTGTCGTTTGGCCCATCTTCACCATGGACGTCTTTCACCCCAAACCCTCACCAAGTCCATAACCTGGAGTGGAATTTTACTTGGCCCGATGTGGTGCTGCTGAGCATGCGGTAACTCCATGCTCAATGGTCTGGCCTCATCCTCTTCTATAAACGTTGTAGTGTTCACCGTTGTAGCTGCAGACTCCCCAGTCAACCGTGGCCAAGTACCGGAGGCATCTGGTGCTAGCATGGTGTCACTCCTCGGCATGGGTACCAACCCTGGGCAAAAACTGGTCAACTTGACCGCTGTGGCATCCATTAGCTCTTTGTACTGTTCGCGCCCAGTGTCCGTCGAGGGCAAGGGGAGTGATTTCTCCTGTAGGTTTCCTGGGCAAACCAAACGACACACCCTGGAGTAATGATTCCAGCGTCCAGATTTACCACAACGTTTCCCTCTAGCCGGGCATTTCTTAGCTTTATGGCGGTGCGTTGCGGACCCACAACCCTTGCAAAGGGGTTTTCCCAGGGCAGACCTTTAGCTGGCAGCACTGACTTCCCAAAAATCTTCGTCTGAGCTATCCTTGCTGTCAGGGTCCGCAACATTAGCTGAGGCAAGTGGTTCCGGCTGCTTTTGTTGCTGGCACCAATTTAGCTCCACAGCTAGCTTAGCAACAGCTTCCCGCTGGAGAGCTGGCTTCATAGCTTTAGCTAAGGTCATAAGGCCTTAATTAATTAATAGCCTAGCACACAGCTTAGCCTTACACACATGCTCTGCTAGTTGATCACGAACCATTTCATCTTCAAGTGGTCCAAAACGACACTCGCTATCTAGCTGCTTCAAATCAATGACATATTGGCGGATAGGCTCACCTACCCACTGATATTGTTGCCGAAAACGAATCCTCCAAACAGTCACGTTGTCTGGGGTGGAGAAACGTTTAGCTAGCAGCTTCACAATGTCTTCACATGAGTCCGCCTTGCCGAGCATCTGCAGGACCCTCCGGCTCTCCATATCCAGGTTGTGAACAAGAAGTGCCCGCGCTCTCACCCCATTTAGCTCCCCGTGGCCCAGCGCCGTAACATACATTTGATAGGCCTCCCACCAATGCGGCCACAAAACCAATGGTTTGTCCGGGAGCCCGAAAAAGGGACAAAGCGGGGTGATGCACACCTCCATGAGCTAATCCTCAATCACCAAATGTTATGTATGGAAATACCTGGGTGAAGGATGAGGCATGATGGTGGTTGGTGAACACAGCTTTATTAAACTTTATACACAGAAATTACACACGGCAGGCGCTAGCATGGGCATCCGGCAAAAGAGGCAGAATATGGATACCCTCTGCCTTACATAGGGTAGTGCAGTGGCGTGACAGGAAGTGCACATCACTGCACCGCACTTCACAATAATGTGCCACATTCATATCTTACACACCGGAGTAAAAGTATCAACACTGGAGTAAACTAGTTTGAAAATGAGACTGCCACTCACTTGCAGACAGAAGGACCAGGTGCTCTTCAGATGAATCAGGATGTCTGAGTTATTTACCCACGTATTCCTGCCATGGATGTGCTAACAAGGCTAGCAGGCTAGCAATGTAAACACTCCTCAAGTTTTGTAGGCAGGGACAATTTTTTTCAGGTGAGCCCCCTGTCAGATGCAATGACAATAAAGCCTATTCTATAATGTAAACCTAAGCATGATGCTATTTTGGGAATTTCCACAGCAGGTTGAACACAGCTGCAGAAGTTATAAAGGCAACTTCACCTGTCTGCATCTCACTTAGATGGTGAATTTGTGCCTATTTGCATGTTTACATTGAGTTATCATGTAATCGCACCATGCGAAAAATTTGCCCGTTCACGTTTGGTGTGAAAGCACCTTAAGGATGGTCTATTTCACTTCCATTGAGAGCTCCTTTGAATGCATGTTGTAGGTTTACAGCAACAGCTTCCATATGCAAATGCCACACCTGGAATCAATTCCAAACCTTTTATCTGCATGATTGATGATGGATTAATGAGGGAATAGCCCATGCAGCCCATGAAATAGCTTTTGAGTCAATTGTCCAATTACTTTTGAGCTCCTGAAATGAGGAGACCTTATATATGTAAAAAATTATTGCAATTCCTAAATTGTAACTTCAATTTAGATGTGAATACCCTCAAATTAAAACTGAGTCTGCACTTTAAGCCCATACTGGTTATATATGTAGTAACTGTATTTTGAATATGTTTTGGTAAACAGCTTAAATAACAAAACTTGTGCCAGTGTCCAAATGTATATATGAACTTGTATATATACAGTGGACATAAAAAGTCTACACACCCCTGTTCAAATGCCAGGTTTTTGTGATGTAAAAAAATGAGAACAAGATGAATCATTTCAAAACCTTTACCTGTACAACCCAAACTGAAGTCTTTTAAGGGGAAAAATAAAAAACTTACAATAACCTGTTTGCATAAATATGCAATCACATTCAAACTCATGTTAAATGGGAGTCAGCACACACCTGCCACCATTTAAACTGCCTCTGATTAACCCCAAATAAAGTTCAGCTGTTCTAGTAAGCTTTTCCTGACATTTTTGTAGTCACATCTTACAGCACAAGCCATGGTCCACAGAGAGCTTCCAAAACATTAGAGGGATCTCATTGTTCAAGGGTATCAGTCAGGAGAAGGGTACAAAAGAATTTCCAAGGCATTAAATATACCATGGAACACAGTGAAGACAGTCATCATCAAGTGGAGAAAATATGGCACAACAGTGACATTACCAAGAACTGGATGTCCCTCCAAAACTGATGAAAAGACGAGAAGAAAACTGGTCGGGGAGGCTGCCAAGAAGTCGACAGCAACACTGAAGGAGCTGCAAGAATTTCTGGCAAGTACTGGCTGTTTAGTATATGTGACAACAATATCCCATCTTCTTCATATGTCTGGGCTATGGGGTAGGGTGGCAAGACGGAAGCCTTATCTTATGAAGAAAACTATCCAAGCCCGGCTACATTTTGCAAAAATGCATTTGAAATCTCCCAAACACATGTGGGAAAATGTGTCACGGTCCGATGAAACCAAGGTTGAACTTTTTGGCCATAATTCCAAAAGGTATATTTGGTGCAAACACAACACTGCTCATCACCAAAAGAACACCATACCTACAGTGAAGCATGGTGGTGGCAGCATCATGCTTTGGGGCTATTTTTCTTTAGCTGGAACTGGGGCCTTAGTTAAGGTGGAGGGAATTATGAACAGTTCCAAATGTCAGTCAGTGTTGGCACAAAAACCTTCAGACTTCTGCTAGAAAGCTGAAAATGAAGAGGAACTTTTCTTTCAGCACGACAATGACCCAAAGCACACATCCAAATCAACAAAAGAATGGCTTCACCAGAAGAAGATTAAGGTTTTGGAATGGCCCAGCCAGAGTCCAGACCTGAATCCGATCGAACATCTGTGGGGTGATCTGAAGAGGGCTGCGCACAGGAGATGCCCTCACAATCTAACAGATTTGGAGCATTTTTGCAAGGAAGAGTGAGCAAATATTGCCACATCAAGATGTGCCACGCTGATAGACTCCTACCCAAAAAGACTGAGTGGTCTAATAAAAGCCAAAGGTGCTGCAACAAAGTATTAGTTTAAGGGTGTGCATATTTATGCAACCAGGTTTTGTAAGATTTTTTATTTTTCCCCTTAAAAGATTTCAGTTTGTTTTTCGATTGGGTTGTACAGGGTATAGGTCACATTAATATTGGCAAAAGTTTTGAAATGACTTATTCTGGTCTCATTTTTTACACCACAAAAATCTGGCATTTGAACAGGGGTGTGTAGACTTTTTATATCCATTTTATGAACTGTATGTAGAAGATGGCACTGAATTACAGCTCCCGTGGTACCTACCTGTCACTCAAAGCCACATTTTTATTTCTAAATAAATTAAGATTTGCTACAGTCTAGACCCAGAAGTTTTAGTCATGTGAAAAAATTTGAACACCCCTTTAAATATTCAGTTCTTTATTAAGAAATGTTCACATATCTATGTCTAACCTTGTTTGGGTTTTTTTTGATTTTTTTAAAATTTATTTTAGCCATTGTAAGTGGGAATGAATGTGGGGGTGTCCTAAAAAAGATGTGGGTGTCCTAATTTATTCCTCACTGTTTATTTAGAATGACATTTTACAGAAAATTTGAAAAAAAAAGTCTGTAATTCATTTTTAATTAGTTGTATTATGTGAATCTCCCAGTATTTTTAACGTCGATATTAAAAATCCATATGTCCAAATATGTTCAAAAAAGCACACACAGGCTTATACTTGGTGTCCTAATTTTTTCACATGACTGTATACAAATCTATAGTCTGTGTTGTTTTCATGAACTGCAAAATTTAAAAAAAAAAATCCAGTTTTATATAATTGACAGGTACGGGCTACTCCTACCATTGCAGCCTAAATTGCACCACACTGCAGCCAAATGCTTTATAGATCCAGTAGACACGTACCATGGGTCATCATACTTACCAGTTTATTCTGTCTCTTGATGATTTCATGGTTCACTACAAAGACAGGGTAAAGAACCTTGTGTGTTTCTTCCTTTCTGCCTTTATGACATCTACTTGGGCATGATTATTGCAATATTGTACTGCCAGGATCACCCAAGAAGTGCTTCAGAAGTGTACAGATGGTTCTTCTATATGATCCTATTACTCCTGTGTTTGCCTCTCTTCATTGGCTTCTTGCTCAGACAAAGGCTAACTTTAAAGTACTGCTGTTAACTTATAAAATATTAAACAGAAGAGCTCCAAATTTTTTTGCCTGGTCTTGTGAAGCCACATGTACCTACACAGTACTAATTCTCCCAAGTACTGGTCTTCTTAATGTCCTGAAGGCCAAGAAAAAGATGGCTTATGACTGGACATTTTCAAACTGACTTTATGGAACAGCCTTCTGTTGGACTTTAGGTTGTCAAGTTTGACTAATATTTTTAAAACTATATCCCAAACTGTAATTTCCCAGTTTGGGATCAATAAAGTACATCTATCTATCTATCTATCTAAAACAAAGGAGGACCCACTTGTTTTCTACTGGTTATGGTTCTTAAGGTGTTATTGTCTTACTGTCTCTTCATGAAAATTCTTGCTGAGAAGACAGTCTTGTGTATTTAGTGTTTCTAACTTTAAGATGTGCCTATTATTATTATTATTATTATTTATTTTTTTTAAGTGGACATTTCCCTCTATTTGTTTGTTTTACAGAACTGTTACCCTTAATGTTAAAAATGCATTTCTTTGTGCAATTGGACTTTCTTATGCAGCACAGAGAGGTCGATATTAGCAGGAAGGGATGATTGCCATGCATCTTACTCTGTGGAAGCTGACCTGGACTGTGGTCGCAGGTTCAGGTTTCACTTGCATCTTGTGAGGGATCTCTCGCTGCTAGACTGGAACTACTTCCTGTTTGCACTAATAGGGCCCCGGGGGCTCATTGGCCAAGCTCAGTGAAGCACCAAGCTTATGTGGTGCTAATCGCCAGTGGCCCACAGGACACCTTAAACCTTACAGATCTGTCAGTGGTGCATTCTCAGATTACGCTCAACAGCTCCCCAGTCATGATGACTTTGGTATGGTGCTTAGAATGGTTCTCAGATATTCACTGAATTCTGATTTGTAGTTAAATCTTTAATTTGGGATTTATTAAGTGTTGATGTGGCACAATCATTTAATATAGTTAGCTGTGAAGCAGCTGTGCCTGCATCAGTTTATAAGAAATGAGTCATCCCTTCTCAGACATTGAGTCTCACTCCTTGTGAGTCCTTAGTAAACTGTGCATCCGTCTAATAAAATATATATATCTAGTGTTGTTAATGAGATAGAATTACAATGTTAATTTAGAAACACAAATACAACACTTTCTTGTTCCGAGTAGGAATACTGAAAAGACTACGGCTATGGCAAATATGACCTCAGTTCCAGCAGCCAGTCACAGCGTGCTTAGTTGTTGGTGGCTAAAGTTGTGCCCTGTGATTGAGCTGCTGGGACTCAGGTCAAAATCACCATAGTTGTAGTACTTTCACTATTCCTACCAAGAGCTGTTGCAGGCCCACAAAGACTATGGAGGAAGTGATATTCATCCAGTCCAAAGTTGATGTACTATCAAAATAATTTTGAAAACATTAGCTTTGAATTGAAAATCTTACATAGTGTTGCTTTAATTTGAGAGCAGACCACTGCCTTCTACTGGTGACCGCAAACTATCTGACGAGCAGTGATTCTTCCTTAGGAATTAAGAAATAAAAATCCGAATGCTGATAGTGATTCCTCAAAATCCAATTTCCCACCTCCCTATCACAGCATCAGATTTTCACGACACAATTATTGTATTTGCAGTATTGTTGCAGGTCTGCCATCTACATACCTAACACAATAACTACTGGTTCGTTTATTGGTGCATACAGGGGTGAATGCTGGTTTCAATTGGATCCAGAGACCTGGAGGCCAGAGTGTGCTGGACACTGTGTGTGGTATTGTTAGAGGCCACACACAATTGCATAATATGCAGGCTGGAATATTGTGTAATACTTCAGATAAGCACAGAGAAAACTGTGCTAAGACAACAAGCTGCTACAGAATGTACTGTACAAACAGGGCTGTGAATCACTTGCTGATGGTGTCATGTTCTTAGTATGTGAGCAGCAAAACATGCCAGCACAAAAGGATCTGTGAGACTTGACTTAAAAAAGAAATACCAGCTTTACTGCACTAATTGTTCCTCATAGACTGATATGTTGCCTTTGTGAACACTAGTTGGCTCCATGATCATCATAAAAATGTAGGTGTGCACAATAATTTGCATGTTCTTAATTGCAGAAGAACAGTAACATTATTGAATACACTTGTGTTGGTTGGGTGCAGGCAGCAATCAGACTCAGGTTTTGGAGGTTTTGGCTCAGCATCTGGTTTCAGACAAAATGTGGTCTCTACACAGAGGTAAAAGGGTAATCTGATCCCACCTGCTGACACAGCTTTACAGTAACTGGGGAAGAATACTAATTAATTTAGACAAACAGAAACTGTTAATGACAACCTGTGTGAATAATTCACTACAGGATACATCTGGCACACAGCTATTAGTACTGCACTTTCACCTGTCAGTCTTGGTTTCAGACGCTGGTGTTGGGTGGAATCCTGTTCGGGGTGAAGCATTTTTGTGAAGCGTTGTACATGATTTTAATTCAGGTCCAAAAGCATTCCACAATCTGATTCCTTGCACTGAAACACAGTGTTGCTTGGTGGTAGTTCTCACTGAAGGTTTTTGAAATATACAAGTTCCTCTGAAATGATATTGTTTCTCCCTTATTTGGAGCAACTTTTGGATATTTGCGGGCAGTGATAGATTCTTCACTTTAAACATTATTAATGCAGTTTTCAAGTCAACCAGATCTTTCAGCTTGAGAGCTTATAATTTAAGAAAAAGTGGGTTTGTTGGTTCCCTGTAAGCAGCTTTGTTTATTATTCTAATAGCTCTCTTCTGAAGCATAAAGTTGGATATATGTTTGTTTTATATGCATTTCCCCATACTTCAGTACAATATGTCATGTATGGGAGTATTAACCTCTTGCACTCCGTTGTACCGCGGACGGGCAAGTCTCTGCGTCCTAGAGCGCATGAGGGTGCACGCGAGCGCCCTCATGCGCTCTAGGACGCATGATGGAGATTGTGATGTAGGTGGTGTATGGCGTCCAAGCACGCACTGAAAATAAAAGCTGCAGACACAGCCGCGAACAGATTAGTTCATCTGATTGACCTCTCATTCGACTAATAAGAGCCTTGAATTGGGTTTCTGAAACCTTGAAGAACCAATGACTGAAAACTTAGCAAGAAGGACCCGCCTACCAACGCAGCGAGCCAATTGAAGCACAGAAGTTCGCTGAGCTGTTTTGTCTAAAGCTGGGTGAAGAGAGACTGCTTCAGCAGCCACAGGCAGTGCTTTATTTATTTATTTTTTTTAATTCCAGCAGAGTGTTTAGGATTCTCTTATATGGTCATCATAGACCGACGGAGGCCGACGACGAAGGTCGTAAATCATTCGCCAAAACCGCAATCATGGAATTATGTTTTGACCGGGTTGCGAGACCAGAGCCACGAGCGGACCAGCGTCGCGTTCGTCTGACAATGAGGAAGAGAAGTTGGCCAGGACAATGTGGCTGCGAATAGGTAAGGTGTTATAAGCCAAATTATTTTTTATCCCTGAAAATTGTAATCAAAAATGACTTTTGACCGATCGGTAAATTACAACTGTGCGGCGCACGATGTCCGAAGTTCGTGCACCGCGGTACACAGTTCGTTCGCCACCTCCAGACCGTGAAGGCCCCCCCCCGCCGCTACTATTCTGTAGCGAGGGGGGGGGGAGCCGAGGTGACAGCGCTGCTGTGGCCACATCGCCACATCCGAGTGTAATCCGTCATGTAGCGATGGCCGATCTCCGTCCTCTGTAGCGGGGGGGGGCAACCCCCCCCCACACACACACACAGACACAGCCCTGAGTGTCACCTTTCATTAGAGCTCAAAATGAAGCTTCTACATTGAATCATTCAAAAGTTACAGACGTTTTCCCAAACTGTGCCATTTGGCACAATTTGGCACAGTTCAAAAACGCCTGGGAACTACCTGAGAACAAAGCTGTGTAATATATTCATTTTTTGTGGTATTGTTACAAAATTTGGACCTCAGCTGGATAACACTTGGTTCTACATTTCTGTTGCATTTTCCAGCCCGGATCTGAAGCTGTGTGTTATTTGCAAGCATTTGTATCAAAAAAAAAACACCCAGGCCAAATTTATTTTCTTCAAGTTCAGTATGTTTAGATGACTGTAACTCAGTGGCCAGAGCACTTAGAGAGATTATGAAAAATTCAAAGTGTTTTCTTTTAAATGAGACCAACCCCATGAAGATGCTGCAAAGGGTTGAAGAACAGCTTTAGATTTACTTTGGGCACATTATTTTTTGGCATTTTTAGGAAAATTGACCGGAGTGCAAGGGGTTAATGAATAATACAATGTATATAGTGTGGGTTGATTCAGCAAATATTTCACTCTGTGTAGTATTGCAATTGATTTAGATATTTTACCTTTAATATAATTAATATGTGACTTCCAACACAGTTTATTATCAATTATTACTCCAAGAAATTTAGTTTCGGATACCCTTTCAATTTCTACACCATTTACACCGAGTTTAGATACTGAGTTGTTGTGATGGTTGTTAAAAACTATAAATTTTGTCTTACTTAAATTGAGCGTTAATTTGTTTGAATCAAACCACAGTTTAAGCTTTCCTTATTCCTTTACAAGTGTATGCAAAAGTTGTTCCAAATTTCTTCCACTGCATAATAAATTAGTGTCATCAGCAAACAATATTAAATCCATTTTTTCCGAAACTTTACATATATCATTTATAAGATATAAGATAAGCCTTTATTAGTCCCACAATGGGGAAATTCCAGGATTGCAACAGCACAGGGATAGCAACACTCAGAGCAACAATCAGAAGGCAAGAGAAAAAACAAGAGCAGCGAGTATATATATATATATATAGTATATATATATATATATATATATATATATATATATAAAGACACAGTGCGGAGCATTGTAGCTAGATGGGATAGATATACAGTATAAATATATAAACACAGTGCGGAGCATTGTAGCTGGATGGAATAAATATATGAGTATATAAACACACAGTGCGGAGTATACAGTACATATTGAATAACAATGGCCCCAAAACTGAACCCTGTGGGACTCCACAAGTAACCTTCAGTAACTGTGAGTTTTTGCTACCAACACATACATACTGATATCTATTCTTTAAGTAACTGCATAACCAGAACAGTGCTACCCCCCAATACCATAATTTTGTAGTTTCTTTAATAATAAATTATGATCCACTGTATCAAATGCTTTTTTAAGATCCAGGAATACCCCAACTGAATACTCTTTATTTTCAACGGCAGTTGATATTTTTTCTATAAATTCCATTAGAGCAAATGCAGTTATCCTCTTGTGTCTGAACCCATATTGCTGCTCACACAAATTATTCTTCATTACATAAAATCAATTAAAAATGATTTTTAATAGAAATGTTGGCAGACTGAAATGTCCATGTACATACTCAATACTTGGTCAGGGCTCCTTTTGCATGAATTAATACTGCATCAATGCAGCGTGGCATGGAGGCAATCAGCCTGTGGTGCTGCTGAGGTGTTATGGAAGTCCAGGTTGCTTTGATAGCAGCCTTCAGCTCATCTACATTGTTGGGTCTGGTGTCTTTCATCTTCATCTTGACAGTACTGCATAGATTCTCTATGGGTTTAGGCCAGGAGAGTTTGCTGGCCAATCAAGCATAGTGATACCATGGTCATTAAACCAGGTTTTGGTACTATTGGCAGTGTGGGCAGGTGCCAAGTCCTGCTGGAAAACGAAATCAGCATCTCCATAAAGTTTGTCAGCAGAGGGAAGCATGGAGTGCTCTAAAATTTCCTGGTAGATGCCTGCACTGACTTTGGACTTGTTAAAACCCAGTGGACCAACACCAGCAGATGATATGGCTCCCCAAATCATTACTGACTGTGGAAACTTCATACTGGACCTCAAGTAACTTTTGGATTTTGTGCCTCTCCGCTCTTTCTCCAGACTCTGGCACCTGATTTGGGGAGCCATGTCATCTGCAGGAGTTGGTCCAGTGTGTTTTATCAAGTCAACGGTCAGAGTAGCCGTCTACCAGGAAATTTTTGAGCACTTCATGATTCCCTCTGCAGACAACCTTTATGGAGATGCTGATTTCATTTTCCAGTAGGACATGGTACCTGCCCACACTGCCAAAAGTACCAAAACCTGGTTTAATAACCATGGTATCACTGTGGTTGATTGATCAGTAAACTCTCTTGACCTAAACCCCATAGAGAATCTATGGAGTATTGTCAAGAGGAGGAAGATGAGAGACACCAGACCCAACAATGAAGAGCTGAAGGCTGCTATCAAAGCAACCTGGGCTTCCACCTCAGCAGTAACACAGGCTGATCACCTCCATTCATGCAAAAAAAAAGCCCTGACCAAGTATTGAGTGTGTACATGGATATACTTTTCAGTCGGACAACATTTCTATTAAAAATCAATTATTAAAAAAAATTGACCTTATGTAATATTTTAATTTTCTGAGAAACTGAATTTTTGGTTTTCATTAGTTATAACCCATAATCATCAAAATTAAAAGAAACAAACACTTGAAATGTATGACTCTGCATGTAATGATCAGACCTAAATGAAACAGTCATTGTCGCCCACGACAGACTATGATCAGAATCAGAATCAGAATGAGATTTATTGCCATTGTTCATGTAGTACACAAACTAGGAATTTGTCTCAGTGCAATGCTGCAACATTAAACATGGAGTAGCACTAAAGATAAAAATAAAAAACTATGCATGCAATAAAAGGTAGAATATGAATAAGTAATACTAATCTATGCAATTTTTAAATATATTAACAAGCAGCAGATATTGTGGAGTTCCACATAGTGCAGTCGGTAGTGCAAAAAGAAAACAGTGATAATTGTCATGAGTCCGGTTGAGCTGCTGTACGTAGTGCACGAGAGTCTAATAAGTCAGTGTTCAGCAGTCTGATGGCAGAGGGGAAGAAGCTGTTCATGTAGCGGGAGGTTTTAGTCTGAATAGACCGAAGTCTTCTGCCTGAGGGGAGGGGGGCAAACAGTGCGTGTCCAGGGTGTGAAGGGTCGGCTATGATCCGACCTGCACGCCTCCGGGTCCTGGAGATGTACAGGTCCTGGAGGGATGGGAGCTTGCAGCTGATCACCTTCTCAGCAGCGCGCACAACGCGCTGCAGTCTTAGTCTGTCCCTGGCAGTGGCTCCTGCGTACCACACGGTGATGGAGGTGGTGAGGATGGACTCGATGATGGCAGTGTAGAACTGCACCAACATCTTGGTGGGTAGCTTGAGCTTCCTCAGCTGCCGCAGGAAGAACATCCTCTGCTGGGCCTTTTTGATGAGGGAGCTGATGGTCAGCTCCCACTTGAGGTCCCGGGTGATGGTGGTGCCCAGGAAGCGGAAGGAATCTGCAGTGGTGATGGGAGAGTCTGTGAGGGTAAGGGGGGGCAGAGGGGCTGTGACTTTTCTGAAGTCCACGATCATCTCCACTGTCTTCAAAGCGTTCAGCTGCAGGTTGTTGTGGCTGCACCAAGACGCCAGCTGGGCCACCTCTCTCCTGTAGACGGACTCGTCGCCGTTGGAGATGAGCCCGATGAGGGTGGTGTCGTCTGCAAACTTGATCAGCTTGACAGACTGGTGGCTGGAGGTGCAGGAGTTGGTGTACAGGGAGAAGAGCAGGGGGGAAAGTACACAGCCCTGGGGTGATCCGGTGCTGATGCTAACAGAGTCTGAGACAGTCTTTCCCAGCCGCACATGCTGCCTCCGGTCCGTCAGGAAGTCAGTGATCCACCTGCAGAGGGAGTCAGGCACGTTGAGCAGGGACAGCTTGTCCTGGAGCAGAGCGGGGCGGATGGTATTGAATGCAGAGCTGAAGTCCACAAACAGGATCCTGACGTAGGTTCCCGGGGAGTCCAGGTGCTGCAGGATGGAGTGGAGGGCCAGGTTGACTGCGTCGTCCACAGACCTGTTGGCTCTGTAGGTAAACTGCAGCGGGTCCAGGAGGGGAGTGGTGATGGTCTTGAGGTAGGGCAGGACCAGGCGCTCAAAGGACTTCATGACTACAGAGGTGAGCGCTACAGGTCTGTAGTCGTTAAGTCCAGTGATCCGTGGCTTCTTGGGGACAGGGACGATGGTAGAGGTTTTGAGGCAGGTCGGCACGTGGCATGACTTCAGGGAGGTGTTAAAAATGTCTGTGAAGACAGGAGTTAGCTTCTCCGCACAGTGTCTCAGGGTGGAGGGAGACACGCCGTCCGGACTGGGGGCCTTGCACGGGTTCAGTCTGGAGAACTGTCTGTGCAGAACTGTCTGTGCACATCCTGTTCACTGATGGCAAGGGCAGGGGGGGGGGGGGGGGGGGGGGCCGCCTTTGATGAAGTGGGGACCATGGAGGCAGTGGCGCTGGGGGGAGGGGGGGGAGTTGGACACAGCTGACGAGGTGTCAAAACGGGCATAGTGTTGGGACAGTCTTTGACAAACGGCTTTGTCATCCTGCCCCTTAGAAGCCTGAGGCCGATAGTTGGTGATTTGCCTCAGTCCTCTCCACACAGAAGCAGAGTCGTTAGCAGTGAACTGTTGCTGGAGTCTCTCAGAATACACAGATTTAGCTCTCCTCAGCTCTCTGCTAAACCGGTATTTGACCTCCCTGTAGCAGTCCCGGTCTCCACTTTTCAACGCTGCTTCCTTCTCCTTCCTGATCTGTCTGAGCTTAGCTGTGAACCAGGGCTTGTCGTTGGAGTAACTCACCCTGGTGTGCGATGGAAGAATGCTCTCCTCACAAAAGTGGATATATGAGGTCACAGTGTCCGTGTACTCATCCAGATCATGCGTGGCTCCTTTAAACATGTCCCAGTCAGTTATTTCCAAGCACGTGCTCAGCTCCTCCACAGCTTCACTGGTCCATTTCTTCATAGTGCTCACAACAGGTTTTGTGAGCTTCAGTCTCTGTCTGTATGTGGGAATCAGGTGGACCATCACGTGATCAGATAGTCCGAGTGCAGCGCGGGGAACAGCACGATACGCGTCCTTAACTGTAGTGTAACAGTGATCCAGCGTGTTCTCTCCTCTGGTGGGGCATTTAATAAACTGTTTGTATCGGGGGAGTTCGTGGCTCAGGTTGCTCTGGTTAAAGTCGCCAACCACAATAACCAGAGAGTCCGGGAAAGTCTGCTCCACTTGCTGAATGTGATCCGCGAGCGCGCGCTGAGCCTCGCGCACGTCCGCGTCGGGTGGGACGTAAACAGCGGCCAGGATGAATGAAGCAAACTCACGCAGGGAATAAAATGGCTTGCAGTTGATGAATAAATATTCCAGAGCGGGAGAACAGTGTTGGGAGATCACAGTTACATCGGAGCACCAGCTGCTGTTGATGTAGAAGCAGACTCCTCCGCCTGTGGTCTTGCCGGAGAGCCCCGTGTTGTGGTCTACACGAAACAGCTGAAATCCCTTGAGGAGGAGCGCGCTGTCCGGTGTCTTTTCCTTGAGCCAGATCTCAGTGAAGCAGAGGGCACACAAGGTGGAGAGGTCCTTAAATCGCATCAGCAGTCTCAGTTCATCTACCTTGTTATAAAGAGAGTTGACGTTGGACAGAAAGATCCCAGGCAAAGCCGTGCGCGTGCCTCTCCTGCGAAGCCGCACGAGGGCGCCCGCTCGTCTTCCTCTCTTTCGCCGTCTCACTTTTTGGGCTAAAAAGCGAACCAGATCGGTGGCAGGAGCCAAAAAAACTGGGAGTAGGTCCGTGGGAGTGAAAGTCCTGATATTTAGTAGCTCTTCACGGGTGTAAGAGCAGGCAGACACACAACTGACGAACAAAAACAAACAAAAAAAAGCGCAGCGAAGCACCATGGCGACCACTGTGGGCGCCATCTTGGATCAACTATGATGATAAGACTATGATGATGATGATGATGATGATGCATGTAATGACTCTATATGAGTTTCACTTTTTGAATTGAATTACTGAAACAAATTAACTTTTCAGGGGCGATGCAGTGGCGGAGTGGTTAGCACTGCGGCAGCACAGCAACTCACCCTTGGCCAGGGGATCCTGGGTTCGATCCCAGCCCTCGACCAACAGTGATCTGTGTGGAGTTTGCATGTTCTCCCCGTGTCTGCGTGGGTTTACTCTGGGATTTCTCCGGTTTCCTCCCACATGCCAAAAACATGCAAGTTAGGTTAATTGGCATCAAACTGGGGATTCTAAATTGTCCTTAGGTATGACTGTGAGAGTGAATGGTTGTGTGTCTCTCTGTGTTGGCCCTGCGATGGACTGGCGATCTGTCCAGGGTGTACCCTGCCTCTCGTCCAAAGATGCTGGGATAGGCTCCAGCCCCCCGCAACCCGAAAAGGATTAAGCGGAAGAAGATGAATGAATTAATTAACTTTTCAATAATATTCTAATTTACTGAGATGCACCTGTATTTGTAATTGTGTTTCTGTAAAAAAAAAAAAAAGCTTGCTTTTAGTTTTATTATAGTTACTGTAACACACTTTAAAAAAAAAGCTGTCATAACACTTTTGCATTAACTCATTTCTTGTGTCACATACTCACTCACACACATGCACACCTTTGAAATCGGAGCCTCCACTGAGAAGCTGATAATGGGCCATTGTGTGTGATGTGGTCACAGGAGCCAGATGATTGAAAACCAAATTAACTTTCCTTCTGAGTGACTCTTGAGTAAGTTGAAGCCATTGATGGCTTCAGGGGTTCAGGGGTTTACAGCAGTGTCGCATTCTTGTCTGCTTTTACGAGGCTGAATGACACAGACATCTTAAAATAAATGGTGGAGTATATGAAAAGCTGTGTATATAAAAATGCTTAAAGGCCACCAAGTGAAGATTATGTATTAAATGAACAAAATCAGAATTCAGATTCAACATTTATAGACTTAGCTTTTCCAAAATATCAGTCCAAGGCAAACGGATACCCCGTGATCCACTCTGATTTCCTCACAAGAATTGATTTAAGTGCTTATATAGACAAAACAGGAAGTCTATACTCTGACTTAAAGGAAGCAGGAGCTGCTACAGCAGCTGAAAAGAAGATGAGAGAACTATTCACACCTTAATCGTGTCATAATGGTCCAGGGAGGCGCATGTCTTGTTTGTGTGGTGCATCAATGCCAAGCAAAGGGGAAAATAAATGCACATACTTAAACTAAATCAAATCAAATTAAAGACATCTTTGTTGCCTTTAACAGCCTCAGAAACTCAGTATTTCAGAATAAAAATGCTTCTCTATGTCCATCGTGATCTTCATAAAAATGCCACTTCAGTGACCCTACATTTTCTTATCTTCTGATGAAACACTTAAGATATGAGGGCTGTTCATTAAAGATTTCCCCTGACTCATTTCCCATTGACTAAGAGAAACCAAACTTGGCACAGTTATCAGTCTTTCTCTACATAGGTACTACTAAGGGTCACACACTTCTCCCATTGCTTTATGCAGCGGTGGAGACCTCACCTGTAGAAGTCTGCAAGTTGCACAACTTGACTTTTGAAATCAGCATTTCATGGTTTTGGAAGGGTTTGTCCTTTAAAAATATATTCATGGTTGGAAAGAGGTGGAAATCAGATGGTGCAAAGTCAGGAGAGTAAGGGGGGGGGGGGATTTCATAGCTGCTGGACTGTACATCCGTCTGGGCAACATGCAAGTTGTGAACCAGGGTATTGGCTTGCAGGAGATGGACACCTTTGACCAGCATGCCACGCCTCTCAGTTTTGATGGCCTTCCGTAATTTATGCAGCAGTGAAGCATAGTAAGTCCTGGTAACAGTGGTACCCTTTGCTAGGAAATCCATCATTAATACTCCATGATGGCCCTAAAAGAATGAGCATGACTTTGCCTGCTGAGGGTTGGACACATGGCTTCTTCTGAGGTAGTGAGTCATAATGCTTAATAATATACTGTAATGCATAATGCATATTGCTTCAACTGGGCTTTAGTCTCTGTATCATAGTGATGGACACATGTTTTGTCCTGCATAGCAAAGAAGTCCTCCTGGTTTTCTTGGCACATGGCCAAAAGAGCCTGGGCACATATGATTCATTCCTGCTTCTGGAAAGGTGTGAGCAACCAGTGAATTCATCGTGCAGACAACTTCCAGATGTGAAAATGGTTTTGGATGATTTTTTTCCACAGATGCCACACCAATCTTTACATCTTAGGCTCGTTGGCAAATGGTTATGAGGCGATCCTCCAAAATGGTGGCCTCCCCCTTGCCGGATGATGTCTTCATCAATGGCGCACTGTGATTGCCCAGGAATGGGTGCTGTTTCCACTGATGCCCGACCATACTTGAACTGTTGATGACAGTACTTGACTATGTGGTATGATGGGGCATCTGTAGTATAGGGATACTACAAAGGGTTAACTGGCATCGGCGTGATGATGCAGCTCTGCGGTGACGTCATCACGCCAAACCACATATAAGGGCAGAGCCGCTATCTTAGGGCGTCTTTCCCCGGCTGGCTCAACATTAGGACAGACCTGTACTGTATGCTATTACTTTGTGTAATAAAGTTCATGTTCAAAGAGGACACCACTCTCAGTGCGTCATTCCAGGTTTGCAGACATAATATTTGGTGATGAGAATTAGTGAAAAATGGAAGCATGCCGAAGACCGATGAGGCCTTTCTTTGAGCTCCCAGGCGAACCGCCCGTCCCATAAGCACGCTGGTTTGATGCTTTCACCACCTACTTATCAGCGTTTGGCCTGTACGAGATGAACGAGGTATGGAAGTCAGCTCTACTGCGCTACTATCTGGGCGTAGAAGGCACTCGTTTTTACGGCACAATAAAACCAACAGTTTCGTGTGCTGAGGCAGTCAAGCTGTTAGCTAGCTGCCGCACTTCACCCCACGACGACTACAATGTGTGTGTTGATCTGCTAACCAAGCACTTCGATGTTCCAGAGTATGTGATGGCCCGGAGGTCCGTGTTCTACCAGTGCTGACAGCTAGAGGATGAGTCGTTTATATGGTATGTGGATACCCTTCGCTGTTTGGCAAGAACATGCGAGTTTGGACACGTGGAGGATAGATTAATAATGTTACAGTTGAAGTGGTTCACGGTGAGTTCGGTGATGTGGGCCACACTGGAGGAGCAGCCGGATGACCAGACTGTGGCAGGCATGGTGAAGAGGCTGCAGGGGATGCTGCCGGTGTTCACGCACTACATACCGGTGTCGGAGGCGCTGGAATTGGCATTCCAGCTAGAGATGATGGCTCAGGTAGCACCGCGACTGGCGGGACAGCAGGGCACCACAGAGCTAATCCGCAACGAGCTAGCCGAAGAGCACAGTACAGAGAGTGAACACAGCGGAAAAGGAGAATTCAGCACAGAGAGTGACCACCGCACAGGGGGTGAACACGACGCAGAAAACGACCACAACACAGAGCGAGAGCAGCGACCAGACTCGCCTCCGTTCCTCGCCCAGCGTGAGCTCCAGAGAGCCGCTGCGGAGCTGCAGGAGAGGGAGCCTGCGTCTATCGGGAACGACGCTGACGAGAAATCAATTATCCCGTGTGCACAGGAGGAGCGCTGCATGGAGGGGGGCAGCAGCTGGACTCGCCTCAGATCCTCGACCAGCATGAGCCTGCATGAGCCGCTGTGGAGCTGCAGGAGAGGGAGCCCACACACACAGAGAATCCCGGGACACATCACCCCAATACAGATGTTAAATGTGACAACAGCGACACACCACCCTGACCTAAACCAGCACTAAACGAAAGTGAGAAAGAACCGGGCTGCTTAAGAATCCTCACTCAGCGCCAGTTTACAGGAGCCACGGCTGAGCCGATGGGTGAAGAGTCTGTGATAGTAAATGACACAGGAGGAGGGACACTGGATGTTTTCAGGATCCACAACCAGCATTGGCCTCCAGGAACTGCTGTTGCAGCGTTGGGTGAAGAGTCTGTGACTCAACAGGATATGACAGAACCACCACAGCCTGGTGGACACCCCTCAACAAACATGCGTACCACACCATTACAAGTACAGCACCGTATGCAGCCGTACAGAGCACCACTCTCAGTGATGAACTGAGTTCGGGCCCACAGAGCCAAGCGACTGGGCTCACAGTCGGCCTTTACATCGTCACAACCATTGACATGCATGAAGATAGCGGCACAACTGGAAATAGGATCGGGACAGCAGAACGTCCATCCGCGGGAGGTGAGGACAGTTGCTGCAGATTGGGATGCGATGTTGGAGCCGATACAGCTGGTGTGGGATCCAGGCCGGGACAGTGTTGACGAACCTGCCATGGCTTCAGAGGGATAGCACCCGGGCCTGCTGAAATTGGCGCCACCAGGGGCGCGTCCACCACGGACCCGCTACAAAGCCCCTCCAGCAGAACTGCCTTCCCCATGGAAGAGTGCCAGAAAAAAGGTGACTGTTTAGATAGGAGTGCGGCTGGTGAACGAGTGGCAGAATAATCCAGTCAGCCGCGTCGGGTTGAGTGGCGGTCCACCTGCTAACCCTAGTTCTTAGTGCTGTGATTTATGCCAAATTGGGGAGGGTTACAATTAGTGAGTGTTCTGTGTTTTTTCCAAGGGGGCGGGTGAATGTAGTATAGGGATACTACAAAGGGTTTAACTGGCATTGGCGTGATGACATCACTGTATGGCTGCATCATCACGCCAATGCCAATTAACCACATATAAGGGGAGAGCTGCCATCTTAGGGCGTCTTTCCCCAGCTGGCTCAACATTAGGACAGACCTGTATTGTATGTTATTACTTTGTGTAATAAAGTTCATGTTCAAAGAAGACACCACTCTCCGTGCGTCATTCCAGGTTTGCAGACATAACAGCATCCTCCCCATAAGTCTCTTTCATTTCATCGAACCTATAGAGATATGTGTTATTATACATGCGCAATTTCAGCCTCCTACAATAAATGGAAGCGTGTCAGGGGAAATCTTTAATGAACAGCCCTCATAAACTCCAGCGCTTATTAAAATACTGTCTCTGAGACATCAGGAAATTGGACATTATAAAGTAACACTCCTGTTTTTTTCAGTCTTATTAGAATGTTGTCAGGGTCAGTATGTTCCATGATGCTCAAAGACATTTTGTGTTTTTCAGTTTGTTTTAGCTTTTTGTTTTCACTTCCAGTTTGAAATTTTCTTCACTGATTGTGTTTAGCTGCTACAGACTGTGTTCCACTTCAAGAAAAGGGTTGTGGTTTGGGTTGTGTTGTTGGGGTTCTCTTTATTGTTACTCACCTGCATTGTGATCCTTCTGCTCTGGAGATCTACTTAAAGAGAAACTAACCAGAACCCACCACAGCTCAGTGACTGGTTGGTCAAGAACTGCACAGCAGAATGAAAACAACCATAACCAGATACAATACAATTCAGTCAGATGGAGGGACAAAGACACATTGCAGAGGCAGCTAAATAAAATAAAGGAACATCACAACACTGACCGGGCCAGTCTTCAGGTAGAGGAGGAAAGACGCAGTAGATCAGAAGAAGCCATTTAATTCTGAATTTCACAATAAAACACAAGCCATTGCTCCTTTAACACAAAAAGGCTGGTCATAACAAATTCTGTCTCCCTCTTTTAAAATAAAAAAAGCTTGTAAGGTTGCACATCTTTTAAAGTCTCTGTTCTGCTGTAACTAAAATTTTCCCTGTAATGTAGTTTGTGTGTGTGCACCCATTTTTCTGTTTGTTTCTGTGTAGAGAGCCTGATATTCCAGCATGGGCACCTCTACTCTACCAGCTACAGCTGCTGGACTCCAGAGAGAAAGCAGACCCACTAACTCTGCCCATAGCAGACCGCATCCGTATCGGCAACCAGAAACGAGAGCGGGGAAACTTCCATTTCCAGAGAGAGGAATACAGCATGGCTGCCAAAGCCTACTGCGTGGCTCTGGAGGTGCTTACCACACGTGGCCCAGGTAAAGCACCATCAAAAAGTGGGTGTGTGCTAAACTGTACAGTAGAAGGGCTTCACATCACTTTTCCTGCCCACCAGCCACTCTGACTGGTAGTTTTCCAAAGTTAACAGCAACTGAACGATTTATTAGTGAAGTGATATTTATGCATTTGTTTCTTTTTGTCTTGGTATAAGTTATGTCTGAAATAAGTGAGCCGTGAGCCACCTTATACCGAACCACGAACTGAACTTTATTTGAGAAATGGTCAACATAAATACACGGGTGGTAGCCCACCTGACGTCATCCTCTCTGATGCCAGACGCCGACTACAGGAAGCCCCAAGGAACAAACCTCCCAAACTCACATACCACCACCCCCCCCAAAAAAAAAAAATTCAAACCCAAAATTCTTCCCTTTTCTTTTCTTTTCTTTTTTTTTTTTTTTAAACGCACATTTCAGAACAAAACCCTAACTGGGCACTTGGGTAAACTGCCAAGGTGGGGTTGAGGTGGATTATTCTGCCATCTTTACCAACACGTTCTAGCTAGCCAAACCCCACAATAAAGTCTCTCAGATGACCTGGCCTCTGTCGAACCCTTACCAAGCGCCTCACTGGCTGTGGCCCTGCCGCTGGTCCCGTCATCTTCCCCCCGGCATCCTCTAGCCCCACGTCAGCAAAGTCCCATCTTGTGTCTATCACGTCCATCGATGCCCTCTGACTCTGGATCAGTGGCAATTTCCTGAGGTGGCTAGCATGCCACCGTGACCCGTCGGAGAGGCGAAATGTGGCTGGACCTAGCTGTGCCATGATCTGTAGCAGTGTCATCCAGAATGATTGTAGCTTATGCATGCAGTTGGGGCACCTGATCCTGACCCAGTCTGACACTGCGAGTCCATGTCCCTTCGTCTGGTGATTCCTGTCGAATTGTTGCTTCATTTGACATTGCCGTTTGAGCACCTGACGCCTTGGTGATGATCTGTCCACTGGGGAGGTCGTTGTGGGGGGTCGCAAATGGTCCAGAGGGAGGTGTAGTTCATGCCCCAACATAAGATTCACTGGCGAGCACTCATGGCGTGGAGCATCACCCTATAATGGAGTAGTGTACTTTGAAGGGCATCAGAGAACTGAAAGCCATCCACCAGGTGCACCCTCAGCCCATTTTTTAGGGTCTTGTTGAATTGTTCCAGCCTCTCATTTGCCTGTGGATGGTAGAAAGCAGTCTTTATGTGTTCCACGCCCCTCTCACTCAAAAACGCCTCAAACCCCCCTGAGATGAATTGTAGGCCATTGTCCATTGTAATGGCATCTGGAATACCCCAACGAGCGAACAGCGAAGTGAGGAAGCTAATGACCACATCAGTTGTGACCGAGCCGGTGGACATCACCTCCGGCCATTTTGAGTGCAGATCGTAGGCTACCAGCAGAAAACGTCCATTCGCGGGATCCGTGTGCAGCTCGCCACACATGTCCAGCTGGATGTTTTTCCAGGGGCCCACTGGATACTGTAAAGGCTGCAATGGTGGGGGCAGGGGCATCCCAGTTTTCCCACTTTCCAGGCACGGCATGCAGTCATTCATCATAACGTCTATGTCCTTGTTGATGCCTGGCCACCAGACTGAGTCCCTGCAGCGCTGTTTCACTCTGGGAAGGTAGCCCATCTAGGGGAAGGTAAACCCTGATTTCAAACCTCTGCTGCCTTGCGGCATACCCGGTCATGGGAAAGGCTTCGGGAGTCAACCCTGAGGAAAAACCCGGAGTCGGAGCCCCTAAGGCAGTTCTATGTTGTGCTCAACATCGTTCTGGCAGCTCCTGCAACAACGCTGGTGCCAAACTGTAGCAGCCCTGCTGTTCCTTTGGATTCATCAGTGATGTGGAGAGGGGGGACATGCTGCATGGGCAACATCTTGTCCTCCACATCTTCCTGCCCAGGCTCGAATCCTACCAACACCCAACGCTGGAAGGTGAACACCAGATCACTGGAGAGGACACTCCAGCTTCGTCTTTGGCGTAGACAAAACACGGGGAATGACAGTTACCGGTTATAAGCCACTGCTCAATTGGCGTAGAGCGCGGCGCCAGGGGTTGTTCCCGACGGTGGGAGGGATCATCAGATCTCACTGGACAGCTACCGCCCGCCTCAAGCTGGGCAGCCCCCAGCCAATAAGGTGTTGTCCCGCCACAGCTTGCTTTCCTCATTGGGTGCATGGGGATAAGGAGAAGTCCGAACAGCAGGCTGAGAACCTTCGCACCAGGCAAGACAATAAAACAAAAGAGACCAACTCTAAAACTGGGAACTTGGAACGTCCGCACTATGATGACAGGACTCGCTGCTAACCTCAAGGACATCAACGACACCAGGAAGACTGCCATCATCAATAATGAGCTGAAGAGACTGGGAGTGGATATCGCCACTCTCCAGGAAACACAGTTGGCTGACGCAGGCACACTGAGAGAGAAGGACTACACGTTCTACTGGCAGGGAAAGGGCAGTGACGAACACAGGGAACACGGAGTGGGCTTCTCAGTGAAGAACACCTTGCTGAAAATGGTGGAACCGGGCAGCACTGGCTCTGCATGACTCCTCACCCTCCGCCTGAACACCACTCAAGGCCCAGTCACCCTCGTCAGTGTGTATGCCCCAACACTGACAGCCACACCAGAGGCAAAAGATGAGTTCTACGAGAATCTCGCAACAACTGTCAGGATTATCCCCGACTCTGAACAACTCATTCTCCTTGGAGACTTCAATGCCAGAGTGGGTGCTGACCACGACTCCTGGCCCTCCTGTCTTGGACCTTTTGGCGTGGGCAGAATGAACGACAACGGACAGCGGCTGCTCGAGTTCTGCACATATCACGATCTGTGCATCACAAACTCGTTCTTCAAGACCAAGCCCCAACACAAGGTTTCCTGGCAACATCCGCGCTCAAAGCACTGGCACCAGCTGGACTTGATCCTGACCAGGCGCACCTCACTGAAGAACGTGCTAATCACCCGTTCGTTCCAGAGTGCAGATTGCGACACAGACCATTCATTGGTGTGTTGCAAGGTCAGAATCAGAATCAGAATCAGAATCAGAAAAAGATTTATTGCCAAGTACATTAACAGATCACTGATAACATACGAGAGAATTTGACTTGACACAGTAATGAACCTGCATTTCCGTGCCGCGGCGCATCTGCAACGCGCCTATCAGCAGGAGGGTACAGGTCGCATAAAGATGATACAATAGGAAGGAGCAAAAAAATCATTGATTCAAAATACTGGTTACATACTTAATCAATATTAAGAGTTCAAGGAAAAAAAAAAGCTCATGCACATATATTCGCTACACACAGAATTCACAGGACACAAGAGAGCAGTGTTATCTTTATTCAGTTCATGGATCAATGTGTGTGCGGTGTTGAGCAGTGTTGATGATAATAAGAGAGACCCAAGGACCCTTGGCAGAAGATGTTTTGTCTGTCTGGCGCCAGTCTTATCTGGCGCTGCAGCTGGCTGTCCAAGGCCTTGTGCTCATGATTTTGAAAAAACACAGTCTACAGACAGCCAGGAGGAATTTTCATGGGGAATAATAATGCCAAATAGGACTGATCACAGAGAAGACTTGTATTTCTTCTGTAGATTCAGTACATTAATCCTTCATTGCGCAGCTTTGAATTCGTCGTGGAAAGACCTGAGCGAACCCATGATGTAATCCACCTTACGAGACAGTTCTCCAGTAGTCGCTATCAGGGTCTTCTCCAGTTTTTCAATTTGTTGGATGCACCTCGCCTGGCCAGCATTTTGATAGGTTGAATCCATCTTCAGCAATTTGCGGTAAACCAAGACAATTCCCGTCCCAATCAGAATTATCCCAATCACCAAGATTACGAAGATAAACAAATCTTCAATATCTTCGATAGAGAGATTAGAGAGACACAGCATTTTCCAATTACCTGTGTCACATAAATAGCCCACTGGAGCCGTTCCAGCGGGGCAGACAGCTTCCCCCGGAGCACTTTTCCTTGTTGAAAAAATAGTGTCAATTGTGTTCAAAGCCCAGCTTATTAACTCCATAATTTCTTTTCGGCGGTCGCAGTTGGACGCAGACAGACAACAGCAAGCTGGGATCCAGTAGTTAGGAGGGGAGGAAAAAGTCAGAGCAGGAGAGAAGAAAAAAGCGTCTACTCTCTTGGGAGGGCGGAAGTGAGACCAAGGTCAAGCTGCAGCTGAAGAAATTCCATCGTGCTAGACAACCTGGAAAAGCACGGATTGACACCAGCAAGATGGCCCAACCAGAACTTGTTGAGCAGTTTGCCTCCACCTTTGAGAAGGAACTTGGTGTACCACAAGAAGGAGAATCTGCAAAGCAGAAGTGGGAAGAGCTGCGGAACACCATCCACCGCACAGCCTTGGCTACCTTTGGGAGGAAGACCTTGAAGTCACAGGACTGGTTTGATGCCAAGTTGACCAAGATGACCCCCGTCATTGAAGCCAAGCGCTCAGCACTTGCTGAGTACAAGAAGTACCCAAACGAGAAGAATCTCCAGATTCTCAGGGCTGCGAGAAGCAAAGTTCAGCAGACTGCTCGGCGCTGTGCCAACGAGTACTGGACTCAGCTCAGCCAAGACATTCAAACCGCTGCCATAACAGGGAACATCCGTGGTATGTACAATGGCATCAAGAAAGCACTTGGTCCGGCTCAGAGCAAGACGGCCCCCCTCAAATCTTCCACTGGGGAGATGATCACAGAAAAGAACAAGCAGATGGAGAGATGGGTGGAACACTACTCCGACCTCTAGACAGAGCACCGTGACACCGTCAGCGCTTGATGCCATCGACTGCCTGCCATCCATGGACGAACTTGACGCCGAGCCAACCATCGACGAACTCAGCAAGGCCATTGATAGCTTGGCCGCTGGCAAGGCACCCGGCAACGACGGCATACCCCCTAACCTGATCAAGCACTGCAAGACCGCCCTACTGCTGCCATTGCATGACGTCCTCTGCCAGTGCTGGAAGGAAGGTGCCATACCACAGGACATGAGGGACGCCAAGATCATCACCCTCTACAAAAACAAAGGGGAGAGAAGCGACTGCAACAACTACAGGGGCATCTCCCTCCTCAGCGTTGTTGGCAAAGTCTACGCACGAGTTGTTCTCATTCGTCTACAGAAGCTTGCCGAACGTGTCTACCCTGAGTCTCAGTGTGGCTTCCGCGCTGAGCGATCGACGGTAGACATGATATTCTCCATCCGCCAACTCCAGGAGAAATGCAGAGAACAGAACATGCCTCTGCACGTCGCCTTCATCAACCTCACCAAAGCATTCGATCTGGTCAGCAGAGAGGGCCTTTTCAAGATCCTGCCAAAGATAGGATGCCCACCAAAGTTGCAAAGCCTCATCGAATCGTTTCACACCAACATGCAGGGGATAGTGCAGCACGATGGCAACGTCTCAGAGCCATTCAACATACGCAGCGGAGTGAAACAGGGCTGTGTACTTGCGCCAACCCTCTTTGGGATTTTCTTTGCTATGCTCCTGAGGCATGCCTTCAGCACAGCAACAAAGGGAATCTACCTGCACACAAGATCTGACGGCAGGCTTTTCAACCTCGCCCGCCTGAAAGCCAGAACCAAAGTACGCGAGGCTCTAATCAGAGACATGCTGTTCGCAGACGACGCTGCAGTCGCAACCCACACACAGCAGGAGCTTCAGACCCTGATGGACCGCTTCTCCCAGGCATGCAAGGACTTCGGGCTTACCATCAGCCTGAAGAAGACCAACGTCTTGGCGCAAGGCACGGAAGCACCACCAACCATCACCATCGACGACTACAAGCTGGAAGTCGTGAATCAGTTCACGTACCTGGGGTCCACGATCAGCAACAACCTCTCCCTTGATACAGAGATCAACAAGAGGATTGGAAAATCAGCCTTCACACTCGCTCGCCTCACCACACGAGTGTGGGAGAATCCCAAACTCTCTGTCAAGATGAAGATGGCAGTGTACAATGCCTGCGTCATCAGCACACTGCTCTATGGGAGTGAGACGTGGACAACATACGCCCGGCAGGAAAAGAGACTGAACTCCTTCCACTTGCGCTGCATTCGCCACATCCTGGACATATCCTGGAAGGACAAAGTGCCCAACACAGAAGTTCTGTCCCACGCTAGCCTTCCCTCCATGTTCACTCTACTCAGGCAGCGCAGGCTCTGCTGGCTAGGCCACGTTCACCGTATGGAGGATGGCAGAATCCCCAAAGACGTCCTCTATGGAGAACTTGCAACTGGCAGGAGAGACGTTGGCCGTCCACAGCTGCGCTTTAGAGACATCTGCAAGAGAGACATGAAGGCCCTGGATATCAACACAGAGCGCTGGGAGGACCTTGCAACGGACCGCTCCAAATGGAGAGGCACCCTGACCAGACAGCTCAAGGCGGGTGAAGAGAGACTTACTGCTGCAGCAGACGAAAAAAGGACCCGCAGGAAGAACCGCCACAGACCCAGCACCACGGAGACCACCCACAAGTGCGACCTGTGTGACAGGGACTGTCATTCGCGCATTGGCCTGTTCAGCCACAGGCGGTGCTGTTCCAGCAGAGTAGACGTTTAGGATTCTCTTCCATGGTCATCATAGACCGACGGAGGCCGACGACGACCCCCAGGTGGCCCTCATGAAGCATGAACAAAACGCGAGCTCTCAGCGACTCCGGGACTACTGTACAATGTCCTCTTGCCACGCATACGTCGTTCCAACAGCTCAACTCATCCTTGACCCTGTGAAAAGGTGCCAGCTCACCTTGCATCTTCGTGGGCCATCCCCCCCAGCTGAACGAACGTAGTTGCGTTAAAGATGGATCCTGCTCAGACTCCGCCTGAAGTTCCTGGAGAGACACAGCATTCCAGAGGGGGTCGTGTAGCGCATTGACCAGCTCCGCCTCCAGGGGGTCGCATTCACCAGTTTGTCCGGTGCTGGGTGTGGCACGGGACAGGAGGTCTGCCACTACATTTTCTCTGCCCGGGGTGAACTGGGTGGTGAAGTTGTATGCCCGCAGCCTTTTGGCCCACCTGTGGATTCATAGGGGTTTGTGTCCCGATCCAGACATTTCCAGCAATGTTGTCAGGGCTCTGTGGTCCGTCCACAATGTGAAGTGTCATCCATAGAGGTAAATGTGCCAACATTCACACGCCCAAACACATGCGCGTGCCTCTCTTTCACCCACCGCATACCGCTGCTCTGCCGATGTGAGGGACCTTGACGCGAACGCCACTGGGCACTCCCTTCCATTTTGGAGTTGAGACATGACTGCACTCACCGCAGAGCCTGATGTGTCACACATCACGATAGTGGGACACCGTGGGTCAAAGTGGGCCAGCACTGGCGGAGAGGTAAGCTAGGATTTCAGTTTAGGGATGGCAGCTGATCAGGCTGGGATCCACTCCCACAGTGCATCCTGCTTCAGGAAGGCACACGGCATACTGTGGCTACATCCGTTGATTTTGCATCTGTCTTCTCGAGTTCGGAGGTCCAAATTCTAGCTAAACGGTTAGCTAGTCTGCAGTAGTAGCATTTTCTTCCCCTAGTGGGGCAGACAAATGAGCTTGTTCAGTGATTAAGGGAACCACAGCCACCACATGGCATCCGGTCTCCCACTCCTGCCCGTGCCACAGTCTGCCTCTGTGTGAAAGTGCGCCCTGAGCAGTTAGTAGCGTTGCTATCGGCCTGTCGTCAAGGGGTTGTTTTGAGAGCTAACTGTTCGCTAGCTTGTAGCTGCTTCACTGGCTGGGTGGTGGGTTCCATCTGGCTAGCCATCTGCATCACCTGACTTAGCATGAAATTGTCCATTGCTACCAATAGCTTCTCTATTAGCCACTCATTGTTTGTGCCGTTTGCTAGCTTGTCACGTCACGGATTAGCTCATCTTCCAAAGGCCCAACGCACATGTGCTCGCTAAGTTACGGAGCTCCGTAACACGATATTGTGTAGACTCACCCGCTTTTTGGTAGCGGTCGAAGAATCTGCATCTTCGAGTCGTTATGTTGCACCTTTCGTCAAAAAATCTGTCCATAAGACCCACACAATCGTCCAGAGAGTCTGTACGGCCCAGAAGGCAGAGCACCCACTGTCCTTCCTCACCTAGATGATGAATCAACACGTTCTTCTCTCTCTTTTCGCCGGCGTCACCCAGGCCAGTCGCATTGACATAGTTTTTAAACAAGTCAAGCCAGCGGTGCCACGGTGTAGGTGCCCAGTGACTCCAGAAATGGAGGTTGTGGTCCCGTACACGCTCCCATGGTTTTACCTCTTGTCACCAAATGTTATGTCTGAAATAAGCGAGCCGTGAGCCATCTTATACTGAACAACGAACTGAACTTTATTTGAGAAATAGTCAACATATACTACCGTTCAAAAGTTTGGGGTCACTTAGAAATTTCCTTATTTTTGAAAGAAAAGCACTGTTTTTTTCAATGAAGATAACTTTAAACTAATCAGAAATACACTCTAATATCTAATATACATTGCTAATGTGGTAAATGACTATTCTAGCTGCAAATGTCTGGTTTTTGGTGCAATATCTACATAGGTGTATAGAGGCCCATTTCCAGCAACTATCACTCCAGTGTTCTAATGGTACAATGTGTTTGCTCATTGCGTCAGAAGGCTAATGGATGATTAGAAAACCCTTGTGCAATCATGTTAGCACAACTGAAAACAGTTTAGCTGGTTAGAGAAGCTATAAAACTGACCTTCCTTTGAGCAGGTTGAGTATCTGGAAAAAATTATTATTTCAAATACAAATCATTATTTCTAACCTTGTCAATGTCTTGACTATATTTTCTATTCATTTTACAACTCATGGTGGTAAATAAGTGTGACTTTTCATGGAAAACACAAAATAATTGTCTGGGTGACCCCAAACTTTTGAACAGTAGTGTAAATACATGGGCGGTAGCTCGCCTAACGTCATCCTCTCTGACGCCAGATGCCGGCTACGGGAATCCCCAAGGAACAAATCCTCCCAAACTCACATAACACAGTATATCCTTAAGATTTTTCATATAAATGAGTGTGGTGACACAAAGGAGATGACACTCCACCCAGTACTTCGGGGTGTTGCTGGGCTAGCCAGGGCGCCAGAGCACCGGGGGGCATGTAGTAAATAAAGATGTGCCTTTCGCCCCCGCTGTGCCAAGTTCACACCTGAGGATGCAGGGGCACGAATGCGTTAAAGTGTATGTTGATGTGTGTTCACACTTGGTAACTGGTATGTAAATATGCTTACCCTGAGTGCCAGAAACGGGAAGAAAATGTATAAAGCTGGTTGGAGGAAATAAAGTGTGTGTCGTCAGCTCGTGTCTCGTCTGATTCATTTCCACCACTGAACATATTCTTGTAGAATTTTTGACCTTTTTTTTTTTTTTTTTTTTTTTTTTTTTTTTTTTTTAAATGTGGGCTTTTTATTTATACATTTTAATCTTATCTGTGATTTTACTTTAAAACTGTGGCTCTATTCTTGTAAATTTGCAACATTTTTCTCTTAAAATTCCTTCTTTTCCAAATAAATTTGTGGCTTTTTTGTACATTTATGAATTTTTTTTAACAAATGTGTGGCTTTTCTCATAAACCTCTTTTTCCTTTTTATCCTTTAATTACACTTCTTAGCATAACTTACCATTGTTTTTAATGAAAAAAATTGTTACTTCCCCATAAATTTGTGACTTGCTACTACAACTTTGTAGTAGCTTTTTGTCACCAATTTTCAACTTCATTCTTGCAAGTTTATATTTTTTTTTCTACTAAGTTTGTATCTTTCTAGTGGTAAATTTGCAACATTTGTATATAATAAATTTGTGATTTTATATCATATTTCGGACTTGTTTGCCACCTGCCAAAGTGTGACTGAGCTACCAGCCACTGCTAAATTCCATCGGTATTTTGCTGATGGGCCGGTGCCAGTGTCAGGTTCTGTATATTAGGTGGTAAAATGGAAATGCAACAGAGGAAAAGCAGAAGTTCACTAAGATGTAAGAAATAAAGCACAGCGCTAATCTCAGACAACACGTCCACACCAGTCTGAGAATGACCGAACAGCTTAGTGCTCTCCTCCATTGGGTGGCCACATTAATCACGCCACCCCAATGCAGAAGCACGTTCATCAGAACTGAGTGCAGCAGTAGATGTTTTCGCCCAATTCTTATGCGTCATCAAACCCAATCAATCACCTTATTATTTCCACCTTCTTAATCACTTTGATCAATGGCCAGGCAGAGTGGGCCCAAGAGGGAAATGTGACTGAACAAGACTGTGGAGAGAAAAACATGAACTGCTTCTTAATGTATCAATGATGGCGGAACAATGAGCCAAGCCACTGTGGCACAGAAGAGGGACATTTATCAGGGCATCAAGATCATCCAATTAGTGGACGGAGGAGACACACCAACATCTTACCTCAGACTGGGTCACTTTGACACCCGACTTATTGTAATTTTAAGAGTCAGGACACACAGAGATTGGAAATCACTGCAGATAGTTAAGCACTAGTGACTTGGACTCAAGTCTTATGTACTGTACCGGTGACTTCAGACTCAACCTGAACTCACAGTTTGGGACTCATAAACAATCTTATTTATCTTTAACCTTTTCATCACAAACATCCGAAACACTCACTTGCTTTGGGAATAAACGTTAGCTGATGTTCACTTGTAAAACAAGAAGAGAATTGTCAATTTGTGAATGAGACATATGTTAAACCTATTAAGGAAACTTTCACCATATGTGATTCTGTTGCATTTCATTGCCTATTTAAAATAATTATATCAAACAGCCGATCAGTGCTATTATTAAATGCTATTAGATAACAGAGTATATAATGTTCCTTAGGTAGTACAATGTAGTGTTCTAAGCAGACCAGAGTGTATGCAACAGATGATAAATCTTTCATTACAACCATAAAGTGACTTAAGTTTTGGCTTGGACTTGAGCTTCAAGACTTGAAAATTGACTTGGACTTGCAAACATGACTTCTGAATTGTTATGGATTTTTTTTTTTTATTGTCCATTCATTCTGTCTCCTGTAATTATAAATGAAATTACACAGTAGTTTTCCCAACGTAGCCCTGAACATTGTAAACAGAACATTTGGATCTCTGATAAACTGCTCCCTCCATGTTCTTAAAACAATGCTTATCTATTTGGTCCGTACTCTCTGCTCTGTTCTCAGGCTTTGAATTTTCCGCTGCACTGCCTGCCTGCTTTGCTGTGTGACTTTTCTCTTCTTGGCCAAGATGTAATAATAAATACCCAGAAAAAGCATCTTTGACTCTGTGCCTTATTTATTCATCATATCAACAATATAAAGAAAATCCTCAACAGAACATCTCTGACTCAAGAAACTTTTTCATGAAATTTTATTTTACTGGTTAATTTAATTGCAAGATACTTTTCACTCTTTCTTGGGTACATTTGTTAAGGAAAAAATTATACTTTTTTTCAGAACTAAATTTGATCATCATCTTTGAGTTCACCGATTTGCAGACTGGTTAGAAATGTGTTTATTCATAACTTGTTCTTACCAAAAATGATTGCAACTTTAATTCATTTTAGTGAATTTTGAATTTATCTAATTATGCCTCGGAGAAACAGAGGCATACAGTAATCAGTTGGGGCATCTGTTTGCGGCTGTGTGGGTGTGTGTATCTGTCTGTCTGTCCGCCTCTCTGTTTCAACTCGCCCGGTTAAAATTAAGTGGAACTAAAGGCTTATATCATTGTATCACCATATTTTCTCGACTTTTAAGTTGGCAGAATTGCGAGATAAGGCTTTGTTTTCAAAATAAATACAAATTTAACTTACCATTTCTGTCAATGCAGCTGTGAAAAAAGGGAATATAATAACTATGCCGGGCAAGTAGAGGTCGGAATGCCACTTTTTTACAGCCGCCCATGCTACCATGCCACAGGCACCGAGGCACAGCACCTTGGTGCTTTTTATTGAAATCAGAGTTTAAACTCATTGTGCTTCTATTGTGGATCAGGAAATATTTATTACTGTCTACTGAGTATATGATTAGTATTATATTAGAGGATACATGCAGATAGTCTATATTTTATTATACTCAGACTAATCGCTAATACCTTTCACATTGGTGACAACCTAGTCACTATTTAACGAAAAAAAAAATTGCAAATTTTCCTCAAATAGCCACATTATCAAGAAATATTTAAACAGGAAAAAATGGCTCAAGTTTATGATTAAAAACCTACTAATTTATGAAAACAGAGTCTCAAAAGCACAAGAAAAAGTCATAAGTTTATAAGGAAAAAGTTGCTTTCTTATACTTGGTTAATACAAAGTGATGCTACTTTTACTCTAGTACAACTTATGGATACTCTGCCCACCTCGGGCTGCTGCTGATGAGTGCCATGACCTTACTTAGGAGAAACCAAAATACTACAGCAGTATGTGATGTCTTATGAAAATCTCTTCCCCACATTACCAGTGATCAAAGAAAACAATAACTTTTCCCTCCCAAAAAACATAGGGAAACACCAAACTCTTAAGGTTAACCAGATTTACTTTACTCACTGGTTCCTTAGGTGTGCAGTACGTGTGTGGCGCATCCAAAAAGAATTAGTCCCTAAGCTGCTAACATGTATTACCATAATACCAAGGCCAAGGCCCTTTTGCGCCAACAAATGCTCATTACTTAGGTCATCACTTAATTCTGCTGGACATGTTGGGGTCTAGTGGGAAAACCCATGTAGGATAATGATAAAACAAGCAGTTGAATAAAAACAGAACATGAACGAGTTTCATAATAACACCCAGTGTGTGTTTGCTCATGAATGTACACTTCCATAATTATTGTTACATTTTGCAGGAAAAATCCCCATCATGCAAGAAACAATTGTTGTCAAATCTTTGTTTCTACTATGTTTATGTCACCATAATTTACAAAAAAAAAAAAAAAAACCTATGATGAAGTATTCCCAGTAGCAGGGTAATATGTGATAAGCTGTGTGTCATCTTGCAGATGGTGGTGATGGTGGCATGGAGGCAGAGGAGGAGGAGGAGGTGCAGGACTACAGAGTGAAGTGTTTAAACAACCTGGCGACCACTCAGGTCAAACTGGAGCAGTTTGACGAGGCGCTGGCTACCAGTCGGGACATTCTGACCCTGGAGCCAAACAACGTCAAGGCCCTTTTCAGGGCGGGAAAGGTGAGGGGAGTTCTGTTCTGTTATTACTGAGAGACAGCATCTTCACCAACCATTTGTTATTGCAGAGAGAATTCCAGGAAGGAAGCAGAATTTTTAAAAATATGTAATCAGCCTCTTTCGGCTGCTCCTTTTAGGGGTCGCCACAGTGGATCATCTGCCTCCATCTCACCCTATCCCTGACATCTTCCTCTGTAACACCAACCCTCTCCATGTCCTCCTTCACTACATCCACAAATCTTCTCTGTAGTCTTCCTCTTTTCCTCCTGCCTGGCAGCGCCATCTTCAACATCTTTTGTCCTTCTGCACATGTCCAAACCATCTCAGCCTTGTCTTATTTTGTCTTCAAACCACTCAGCCTGAGCTGTCCCTCTGATGTACTCATTTCTAATCTGGTCCCTCCTAGTCACTCCCAATGAGAACCTTAGCATCAACTCTGCCACCTCCAGCTCTGCCGTCTGTCTTTTCATCAGCACCACCGTCTCTAAACCATACATCATAGCAGGTCTCAGTACCGTCTTGAAAATCTCCCCTTTCACTCTAGCTGCTATCCGTCTGTCGCAAATCATCCCTGACATTTGTCTCCACCCATTCCACCCTGCCTTCACTCTCTTCTTCATCTCTCTTGTGCATTTTTCATTGCTTTGGATAGTTGGCCCCAGATGTCATCTACCTTTACTATCTCCACTCTTTGCATCTTCACCATTACACTTGCCCCTGTCATATTCATACACGTATTCTGTCTTGCTTCTACTTACTTTCATTCCATTTCTTTCCAGTGCATATGGCCACCTCTCCAGGTTATCTTCCACCTGCTCCCTACTTTCACTAAAGCTCACTGTGAACATCACAATGAACATCATGGTCCACGGAGACTCCTGTCTGACCTCACCTGTCAGCCTGTCCATCACCATGGCAAACATGAAGGGGCTCAGAGCTGATCCCTGATATAATGCCATTGCCACTTTGAATCCATCTGTCACTCCTACACCTCACCACTCATACATGTCCTGCACCACCTCCACATACTTCTCTGCCACTCCCAACTTCCTCATACAGTACCACACTTCCTCTCTTGGCACCCTATCATATGCTTCCTCTAGTTCCACAAAGACACTGTGCAACTCCTGACCTGCTCTACATTTCTCCAGCAACACTCTTAAAGGAAACATTGCATCTGCTCTACTCTTTCTCCACATGAATTAACATTAATGGAAATTAACAGCAGGTGTCCATTTGCCATCTCTTCTCCTTCACCCAGGTCTCCGCACTCTACAGCTTTTCTCATTTCTTTCAGATCCTGTCAGACAAGGGTGAATACAAAGAGGCCATGGAGGTACTAAAAAAGGCTTTGAAACTGGAACCAGCCACCAAGGTGAGATCAAGTGTGTGAGCGAGTCCTTACATGACCACATACATACATCCATGTGGATTGCAGAAATCTGCAATCCACATGTAATTTTTCCATAAAGATTAATCCAAGCAAAACATTTAGCTAAGGTTAGTGATTATTCATCAGTAGCAAATTAAGAGTTGGATTAATTTCCATCCATCCATCCATCTTCTACCGCTTTTCCGGAGGTCCGGGTCGCGGAGGCAGCAGTTCAAGCAGAGAAGCCCAGACTTCCCTCTCCCCAGCCACCTGCTCCAGCTCTTCAGAGGGGATACCAAGGCGTTCCCAGACTAGCTGGGAGACATAGTCTCTCCACCGAGTCCTGGGTCTGCCCCGGGGTCTCCTCCCAGTGGGACGTGCCTGAAACACCTCAAGTGGGAGGCGTCCAGGAGGCATCCTAATCAGATGCCCATACCACCTCAACTGACTCCTTTCAATGTGGAGGAGCAGCGGTTCTACTCTGAGCCTCTCCCGGATGACTGAGCTCCTCACCCTATCTCTGAGGGTGAGTCCAGCAATCCTACGGAGAAAGCTCATTTCAGCCGCTTGTATCCGCGATCTCGTTCTTTCGGTCATTACCCAAAGCTCGTGACCATAGGTGAGAGTAGGAACGTAGATTGACTGGTAAATCGACAGCTTTGCCTTAGAACTAAGCTCCCTCTTCACCACAACAGACCGGTACAACGTCCGCATCACTGCAGATGCTGCTCCAATCCGTCTGTCGATCTCTCGCTCCATTTTCCCCTCACTCGTGAACAAGACCCCAAGATACTTAAACTCCTCCACTTGGGGCAGGAGCCTGTCCCCAACCCGGAGAGGACAATCCACCTTTTTCCGGCTGAGGACCATGGACTCGGACTTGGAGGTGCTGATTCTCATCCCAGCCGCTTCACACTCAGCGGCAAACCGTCCCAGCAAGAGCTGTAGGTCATTGCTGGATGAAGCCAACAGGACAACATCATCTGCAAACAACAGAGATGAGATCCTGTGGTCACCAAGCATGACACCCTCCATTCCCTGGCTGCGCCTAGAAATCCTGTCCATAAAAATTATGAACAGGACCGGTGACAAAGGGCAGCCCTGGCGGAGTCCAACTCTCACTGGGAATGACTCCGACCGAGTGTTGGCAATGCGAACTAAACTCTCACAACGGTCGTACAGAGACCGAATAGCTCGTAACAACAAGCCCGATACCCCATACTCCCGAAGCACCCCCCACAAAAATCCACGAGGGACGCGGTCAAATGCCTTCTCCAAGTCCACAAAACACATGTAAACTGGTTGGGCAAACTCCCACGAACCCTCAAGAATTCTCGAGAGGGTAAAGAGCTGGTCCGATGTGCCACGGCCAGGACGAAAACCACATTGCTCCTCCTGAATCCGAGGTTCGACCAACGGCCGGACTCTCCTCTCCAGTACCTTGCACGCGCGAGTCGGAGGGTGCCGTGGAAACCCCGAGGCGCAATGAAAGTGAGGGCCGGCCCCCGCCGCCGGCTGAGGTGGGATCCCGGGCCCCCCGAGGCCCGGGCGCACCACCGGCCCGTCTCGCCCGCCCCGTCGGGGAGGTGGAGCTTGAGCGCGTGCGATAGGACCCGAAAGATGGTGAACTATGCCTGGGCAGGGCGAAGCCAGAGGAAACTCTGGTGGAGGCCCGTAGCGGTCCTGACGTGCAAATCGGTCGTCCGACCTGGGTATAGGGGCGAAAGACTAATCGAGCCATCTGGTAGCTGGTTTCTTCCGAAGTATGGGAAGGTCCCTGGGAAGGTCTATGCCAAGGTACTGGATTAATTTTCTGTAACCAATAACCAACAGATGATTTAACTTGGACAATATGGTGGACTGACCTGCCAGCTGACCAACAGTGTGTTAAAGGTTGACCAAAAACTTGCACATACATCCAAATGAATAAATTAACTGCATACAACCACTGAAGTAAGTCAGGTTCACAATCCACATGAACAAATTCATTTACCTGTTCTTATTTCAGAACAATAGTGCGGTCACATTTGTGCTCAGTTAAACGTCCATCCTTAGTTCTGCTGAATATCAATCTGAAGTAGCTGAAACCAGAAACACACACACACACACACACACACACACACACACACACACACGAAAGCTTCTCTCCCAGGTGAAAGGTCAGCTGGTGCAATCCTATAATTTTACCTTGAAAGTTTAGACGCTGCCTCACCTTTAGGCTCCTCATGTCACTCAGCTGCTGTTCTGCAATAAGTCCAACTACAGTGGGGTAAAAAAGTATTTAGTCAGCCACCAATTGTGCAAGTTCTCCCACTTAAAGATGAGAGAGGTCACCAATTTTCATCATAGGTATACCTCAACTATGAGAGACAAAATGAGAAAAAAAAAATCCAGAAAATCACATCGTCTGATTTTTAAAGAATTTATTTGCAAATTATGGTGGAAAATAAGTATTTGGTCAATAACAAAAGTTCATCTCAATACTTTGTTATATACCCTTTGTTGGCAGTAACAGAGGTCAAACGTTTTCTGTAAATCTTCACAAGGTTTTCACACACTGTTGCTGGTATTTTGGCCCATTCCTCCAAGCAGATCTCCTCTAGAGCAGTGATGTTTTGAGGCTGTCGCTGGGCAACACGGACTTTCAACTCCCTCCAAAGATTTTCTATGGGGTTGAGATCTGGAGACTGGCTAGGCCACTCCAGGACCTTGAAATGCTTCTTATGAAGCCACTCCTTCGTTGCCCGGGTGGTGTGTTTGGGATCATTGTCATGCTGAAAGACCCAGCCACGTTTCATCGTCAATGCCCTCGCTGATGGAAGGAGGTTTTCACTCAAAATCTCACGATACATGACCCCATTCATTCTTTCCTTTACACGGATCAGTTGTCCTGGTCCCTTTGCAGAAAAACAGCCCCAAAGCATGATGTTTCCACCCCCATGCTTCACAGTAGGTATGGTGTTCTTTGGATGCAACTCAGCATTCTTTCTCCTCCAAACACGACAAGTTGAGTTTTTACAATAAAGTTCTATTTTGGTTTCATCTGACCATATGACATTCTCCCAATCCTCTTCTGGATCATCCAAATGCTCTCTAGCAAACTTCAGACGGGCCTGGACATGTACTGGCTTAAGCAGGGGGACACGTCTGGCACTGCAGGATTTGAGTCCCTGGCGGCGTAGTGTGTTACTGATGGTAGCCTTTGTTACTTTGGTCCCAGCTCTCTGCAGGTCATTCACTAGGTCCCCCCGTGTGGTTCTGGGATTTTTGCTCACCGTTCTCGTGATCATTTTGACCCCACGGGGTGAGATCTTGGGTAGAGACCCAGATCGAGGGAGATTATCAGTGGTCTTGTATGTCTTCCATTTTCTAATAATTGCTCCCACAGTTGATTTCTTCACACCAAGCTGCTTACCTATTGCAGAGTCAGTCTTCCCAGCCTGGTGCAGGTCTACAATTTTGTTTCTGGTGTCCTTTGACAGCTGTTTGGTCTTGGCCATAGTGGAGTTTGGAGTCTGACTGTTTGAGGTTGTGGACAGGTGTCTTTTATACTGATAACAAGTTCAAACAGGTGCCATTAATACAGGTAACGAGTGGAGGACAGAGGAGTCTCTTAAAGAAGTTGTTACAGGTCTGTGAGAGCCAGAAATCTTGCTTGTTTGTAGGTGACCAAATACTTATTTTCCACCATAATTTGCAAATAAATTCTTTAAAAATCAGACAATGTGATTTTCTGGATTTTTTTTTTCTCATTTTGTCTCTCATAGTTGAGGTATACCTATGATGGAAATTGGAGACCTCTCTCATCTTTTAAGTGGGAGAACTTGCACAATTGGTGGCTGACTAAATACTTTTTTGCCCCACTGTAAATGACATCAAATACCGCCGAAGCACTGACCTGGCCACTCTTATATACAGTATTTATAATAAATCTGCATACATCTTTACTGCTTGTTTTATGACAAGAAAACATTTCATTTTTTAGATCTAATGGAGGAAAATTGCATCCAGTTCTTAGCTCCTAAAGTCAAATATGGAAAGATGAATGAGCTAACATTGTTCCACAAAAGCCCTAAATATTCACTAAATGGTCAAAAGTATTGGGCCACCCACATATTACTTTTAGGAAACCCCATTCTAGGCATGCGTATGGAGTTGGTCCCCTCTTCGCAGCTGTAAGAGCTCCCACTCTTCTGTGACGGGTCAGTGGGAGTCTACGCTCACTCATCCAGAGGATCATTTGTGAGGTCAGATACTGATGTTGGCCCAGAAGGTCTGGGCCCAATCTCCGTTTTAGCTCACCCCAAAGGTGCTGGGTGGGGCTGAGGCCAGGACATGGGTTAGGCTAGTCAAGTTCTTCCACACCGAACTAACCCAACCATGCCTTTAAGGGCCATGCTTTGTGCACTAGGGCACAGTAATGGTGGAACAGAGGAGAACTGTCCTCACAAAGTTGGAAGCACTTGGTAAAGCATTAAGATTTTACTGGAATCAAAAACCCAATTTGTCTGATCTGCCAAATAATAGAGCATGCCTCTGCACATCTGGTAGTCAAAACAGATGTGGCCACACAGCTCAGAGTGCAGGCAAAAAACAACAGACGTGGATTACACGTTGTCCCAATGAAGATATGAGTTCCAAAGTTGGAAAAGTTTACGAGAAATGGCGATCCTTCTACAAGAGAGATAACACAGATTCAAGTATTCACAGAAAAAAAGTTTATTACAGCAAAAATAAGTTGTGGCCATTATTTTGGTGCATGAGTGAGGTGAGAAGCCAGCACTATACTGACTGACCTGACCTATAAGGCGCTCTGCAACCATCACACATATGGCTGGTCTTGTCTAGACAAAATGAAAATATCTGCTGCTTTAGTAATCACACTCTTGTCTCAGTGGTGGAAGAAAAAGTGCAATTAAAATAAAAATAAATAGAGAGACTTGTGCAAGTTATTGTAGAAGATTGGTTTCTTGTTAAATTAAGCTTTAAATGAAATGGGATATTTCTCCAATGCAATATAAAGATTACTTCAACGTGACTTCCTCCAAGGTCTACTTTCTGATTTAGGCCTCTGCTCCCCCCTACTGGACACTTGGAAAAGTGCAGCTTCACCAACTTTTTCATCAATTTTCCACAATGAAACAAAGCATTTTAAAACAGTGTGTGTTGGGAGGTTTATTTTTCTATCCTTATTTTTCCCCCCTTACAGGCAATCCATGTCGAGTTATCCAAGCTGGTCAGAAGGCAGTCGGGCGATAAAGAAACTCACCAGTGGAAAGCCAAACCGGCAGAGGTGCTCGGAGACAATATCACACCTTTCCTCATCCCATCCAAAAAGAAGTCGCTTGTAAGACATGGTAGACAAGCATATTCATATTGTGTTGACAAACTTTGCTGGATTCTAATGAAGTTTGCCATTCCTTTGTGTTGTTTTAGGGGATTTCCTGGAAGTTCATACTGGGAGCTCTGGTAGTGGCCTTGGGCAGCTTAGTGACCTCAGTGATTCTGACAGCAAGAAACTGAAACCTTCAACGGGACGTCCTCTAAACAGCATCACGTACCGGAGTGGAGTTTGAGCTGCTCTCCTGTTTGAGTTTTCTATTGGAGACTAAACTTGGTTACAGACTGAAGAGTGAACATTAAAGCCGAGTGAGTTTTCCCGCAGTAGACATTTGTGCTGACTGACAAAAACAGACGCTTCACAGTCAGTTTTTGAAATTTAGCACATTTTATTTCTTTTTGCCAGAAAAAAATAGGCAAGACAAAAATAATCTGGTTGTGCAAATGTAAAAAAAAAAAGTTTTTAAATTATAAATAAGTGCACCATTCTAAAAAAAAAAAAAAAGAAAAGAAAAAAAGAAGTAAATAAAAACAAGCTTGTGAAATATTTGATCAGTGCCGTCACAGGTGAAGCTGTTAATGCTTCCACCGGTGCTTAAAATAATGTTAAAAATAACTGGGGTCTAAATGTTGGCGTCAATACTCCATATTTAATTTATAAAATGACTTAATGGCCAAGAAGTACAAAACTTAAAAATAACATTTAGTTTGGTGGCAGCATGTGAGTTCCTCACCTACAGAATCCTTCACTTTGACCACCGTATGCTGGGTTAAGCGTTGAAGTATGTCAAAATATGGAAAAAATGTTCTTCGTCACCAAAAAAAAAAAAAAAAAGAAGGTGTCCTTCACATCTCCACCTGCGTGTCCAGATATGTGTGATCTACAGTCCACAGCAGCTGCTGAGAGTCTTCTTTGTGTTCTTCTTGCTGAGGTCAACCCGAGAGTCTGATCCTTGCTCCAGTTTGATGTTTTTCTTCACTTCTCTGTGGAAGAAAAAACATACACAAAATAAGGCTTTAGTTTCAGGTTAGTTTGGAAGGAGAAGCAAAACCTTCTCCCCGGCCTCCCACCTTGCGAGGTGAAGCACGGCCTCGACGACGTTGGTCCCCTCTTTGGCGCTCGTTTCGCAAAACAGGGCACCGTACGTCTGTGGGGAAAAAACATCGACGTCCCCATTTAGTTTACTGGGGGCATCATGGAGGCTACGGGTCTGTCTAAACATTTCTGAATGAGGCTGAGTGAAAAAGCACACACCCGGGCCAGCTGCTCCCCGTGTAAGCGGCTCACACAGCTCCTCCCTGGATGCTCCTCTCGAAGGTCCACCTTGTTTCCGATAACGCACATGGGGATCTTCTCGTCTGTCGAATCCTTTGTGATAAAAATAAAGGCAGTCATGAAATAAACTTTTGTTTTTTGTCAGTGTGATTCTTTCCTTAAATGTTTGACCTACATCGCTGTGGTTACCTGAATCTGATCCATCCACGCTCTGATGTTCAGGAAGCTGTTTTCTGAAGTGACGTCATAGAGCAGCAGGACGCCGTGGGCTTTACGGAAATATGAGCGGGCAATGCTGCGGAACCTGGGGGGGGAAACATTAAGGGAATATACAGTGGATATAAAAAGTCTACACACCCCTGTTCAAACGCCAGGTTTTTGTGATGTAAAAAATGAGACCAAGATAAATCATTTCAAAACTTCTTCCCCCATTAATGTGACCTATAACCTGTACAACCCAATTGAAAAACAAACTGAAATCTTTTAAGGGGAAAAATAAATAATTACAAAATTTACAATAACCTGGTTGCATAAATATGCACACCCTTAAACTAATACTTTGTTGCAGCACCTTTGGCTTTTATTACAGCACTCAGCCTGTTTGGGTAGGAGTCTATCAGTGTGGCACATCTTGATGTGGCAATATTTGCCCACTCTTCTTAGCAAATATGTTCCAAATCTGTCAGATTGTGAGGGCATCTCCTGTGCACAGCCTTCTTCAGATCACCCCACAAATGTTCGATCGGATTCAGATCTAAACTCTGGCTGGGCCATTCCAGAACCTTAATCTTCTTCTGGTGAAGCCATTCTTTTGTTGATGTGGATGTGCGCTTTGGGTCATTGTCGTGTTGAAAGATGAAGTTCCTCTTCATCTTCAGCTTTCTAGCAGAAGCCTGAAGGTTTTATGCCAATGTTGACTGGTATTTGGAACTGTTCATAATTCCCTCCACCTTGACTAAGGCCCCAGTTCCAGCTGAAGAAAAACAACCCCAAAGCACGATGCTGCCACCACCATGCTTCACTGTAGGTATGGTGTTCTACTGGTGATGAGCAGTGTTATGACTGCGCCAAATATACCTTTTGGAATTATGGCCAAAAGTTCAACCTTGGTTTCATCGGATCATAACACATTTTCCCACGTGTGTTTGGGAGATCTGAAATGTGTTTTTGCAAAATGTAGCTGGGCTTGGATGTTTTTCTTCATAAGACAAGGCTTTCGTCTTGCCACCCTACCCCATAGCCCAGACGTATGAAGAAGACGGGAGATTGTTGTCACATGTACTAAACAGCCAGTACTTACTAGAAATTCCTGCAGCTCCTTCAATGTTGCTGTCAGCCTCTTGGCAGCCTCCCTGACCAGTTTTCTTCTCATCTTTTCATCAATTTTGGAGGGACGTCCAGTTCTTGGTAATGTCACTGTTGTACCATATTTTCTCCACTTGATGATGACTGTCTTCACTGTGTTCCATGGTATATTTAATACCTTGGAAATTCTTTTGTACCCTTCTCCTGACTGATACCTTTGAACAATGAGATCCCTCTGATACTTTGGAAGCTCTCTGCAGACCATGGCTTGTGCTATAAGAAGTGACTACAAAAATGTCAGGAAAAGCCTACTGAACAGCTGAACTTTATTTGGGGTTAATCAGAGGTGCTTTAAAGGTGGCAGGTGTGTGCTGACTCCCATTTAACATGAGTTTGAATGTGATTGGTTAATTTTGAACACAGCAACATCCCCAGTTATAAGAGGGTGTGCATATTTATGCAAACAGGTTATTGTAAGTTTTTTTTTTTTTCCTCTTAAGAGATTTCAGTTTGTTTTTCAATTGGTTTGTACAGGTTATTGGTCACATTAATGGTGGAAGAAGTTTTGAAATGATTTATCTTGGTCTCATTTGTTTACATCACAAAAACCTGGGATTTGAACAGGGGTGTGTAGACTTCTTATATCCACTGTAACTGTTCTGACTCCTGTCTATTTTTAGATAAATGTCACATGGAACGGTGTGGTACCTCTCCTGTCCAGCTGTGTCCCATATCTGCAGGCTCGTCCTCTCTCCGTCCACCAGCAGCTTCTTCATTTGGAAATCAACCCCTGAAGGGAAAAAACAAAACTTGCACACAAATTTCTGATATCAAGAATAAATGTCTGAAACTGTGATGCCCACCTAGCGTGGTCTGAATATCGGGTCTGAACTCATTGAGCGTCAGCCTCAGCAGGAAACTCGACTTTCCTGCTCCAGCGTCTCCTGCCAAAACCAGACGGTACACGGGGAAGGGCTCCTCCACTTCTTCTGTGTCTGGTCCGGACAGCTCCTTAGATGAAACAGAAGGTAAGTTTACCCAGTTTTCCTGTTACCAGTTACCCCGAATAGTAAAGAAATTGGTGGAGGTGATGGACAAGTGTTGGTTAAGGAGTGGGGGCCCCTTCACACAATGGGGAGGCATTGAGTGATCAAAGACTGATGCAATCTCTCAATGATCTCCTGAAGCCTCAAAAAAGCTGTTTCTGTAGAAATTTTTGGGAGATCGTTTTATGATTTTCATGGAGATCTCTAGAGATCTTTGAAAGATCCTTGAGAGATCTAAGGGTGGCTGGGTGAGTGGGTGGAGGAACAATGCATTGTCGTATCACGACACTCCATGGTGGTGATACTGTATCGATTCAGAGACACTAGTATCATGATACTTTATTCAAAATTAAAAAATGTTACAAATACAAACTTATTTAAATAGCAGAGTAATGAAAATCATTTGACTTTTCAGTCCATTACGTGGTGCTAGGGGTGGGGGGAAAGATTAATTTAGCATGATATCACAATATTTAACACCTGCAATGATGCATAGATCCCTAAGCTCACATACAGATTTTTTATTAATTATATATACAGTATATTGTATTGCAACAAATCACTGAAACCGTCTACCTTTGTGGAGAAGGCAGATAATCGTCTTCGTAGGGAGGAAGCGATGGAGCTCGCCTTGCTTGGAGCCACCAACACTGCAGCTTCAGATTTCACTTCTGATATCTGTGACAAGTGATGACAAACCATAAACGGATTTTCCCGAGGGCACAAGTGTGAGCGTGATGGCCTGTGCGTGAGCTGCTGCCAGACCCTGACCTCCATATCAGACGGGACGTACGAGTAGCTGTGGTGGACGGTCTCCACCGAGCTTATGCTGTCGTTGCTGTCATGATCACTGCCTGAGCTCTCAGATGTGTCCGTCACCATGGAGACCCCGCTGTCCAGGTACTTATCGGCCCAGGTGGCCACATGGGAGTAGTTCGGTCTGCTGGGAATCTGCTCCAAGCTGCACCCAAAAAACCCCAAAGGCTTTAGATGTGATATTAAACTCCTGGAGATCAACCAACAGAATCACAGAGGTGTATAAAAATCGTTTCATACCTGCTATAGATGAGTGTGCTCTGTTGGAGGGGCTTCATTCTTCTGGCTGGGATTTCATTTTGGGGAGACAGCTGTGGGCCAGATTAGAGATGACAGAGAGGAAAGACTTTAACAAGTGAAGTGATGAGAACAGCTGAGCGTCTGGTTCTGTCAGAACTATGAGGAAATTCAGTAAACGGGGAACTCACCCTCCTTTTAGCTGCAACCGCTTCACTGGCCAGTGCTGAGCGCAGCCCATCATTACTGTCGTACAGCTTTTTATTAATTTCCCTAATGGTGTGTTTTAGGAAATACAAGACAGAGAATCAGACACAGTTCGCGGATTTCTTTTAAGGATTTGAAAGTCAGAAATGCCCTGGAACAAGGAGACACTGTCTGCTGCTACTGAAGCATGGTGGAGGTGTGTGCTCTCTTCTGGTTTCCCTCATTTGTCTCTCTATCATGCACATGACTGTCCCTTACTTGTTATTCCCTTTAGAAGTATGAAAGTGATGAAAAAAATGTTCAGTCTCTTATTTTAACTGTTGACTATATATATGAGTGGCAGTGAGATTCAAACGGGAACCAAAGAAAACCAGAGACCGTCTGATTCTTTCTGCTGGTGGGCATCAAACATCCAGCCAGGCAGCACCGTTCCCACTTCTGAATAATTAGAAAATTTTAGGGCGTAGATGGTGATTCCTGGATTGTTCCTCGTGCCACACATCACCCCTCTGAGAAATCTCATCAAAATATGTTTATTAGTTTTACAGTTATCACCAGAAAAAAAACAGAACTTGTAAAATGCTCAATACTACTATCAGTAATAATAATAATAATAATGGATTAGATTTATATGGCACTTTACATGTCAAGTGACATCTCAAAGCGCTTATAGTGAGCCCATTATTCATTCACTCCTGACAGACGATGACAGTGGTAAGCTACCTCCATAGCCACAGCTGCCCTGGGGCAAACTAACGGAAATGTGGCTGCCAATCTGTGCCAATGGCCTTTACGACCACCACCGAACATTTATACACATCCATACCCAGTGTCATCCCCCCCATTTCCATTCATAGGTGTAAATCATGGGGGGGACAGGGGGGACAACCCCCCCCCCCCAACTTTGGAAGAGAAAGAGAATACTCCCCCCAATATCATCATAACCATTTTTTATCATGTTACATAACAGAATAAAGTGAATTAGAAGCACCAATTCTAAGTAGAAATGCAAAAGGTTATAAATTTGCAACCTTTAAGTTTTCAACTGTTTTCTTGCAAATTTTCAACATTTTTTCCCCCTTTCTTTTTTCCTCATAAATTTACATTTTCCTGTAAACTTTCAGCTTTCTCAATTTATAACTTTTTTCCTGTAAATATGCTTTTTTTTTCTTGCAGATTTGTAAATTTTTCTCAAATATTTTTCTCACAGATTTCCTGCTTTTTTCCTCAAAAATGTGCAACTTTCTTTTAAATTTTAAACTTTTTTCTTGTAAGTTTTCAACTGTTTCCTTGCAATTTTTCAACTTTTTTTCTTGTAAATTTGCAACTTATTTCTCATAGATTTGCAAATTTTTTCTTGTAAATTTTTTACTTTTTTCTTGTAAATTTTCAACTTTTTCATGTATATTTACAACTTTTTTGCTATCAATTTGCAACTATTTTCTAGACTATAAATTTGCAACTTTTTTCCTTAAACATTTGCAAGTTTTTTTCTTGTAAATGTGCAACTTTTTTCCTCATAGATTTGCAAGTTTTTTCCTGTAAATTTGTTTTTTTTTCTTGAGATTTGTAAATTTTTTTGATAAATTTCCTACTTTTTTCTCAAAAATGTGCAACTTTTTTCTTTTAAATTTAAAAGTTTTTCTTGTAAATTTGCAGCCTTTTTCCTGTAAGTTTTCAACTGTTTTCTTGCAAATTTTCAACTTTTTTTTTGTAAATTTGCAACTTTTTTCTCATAAATTTGCAACTTTTTTCTCATAGATTTGCAATTTTTTTCCTTAAGTTTGCAACTTTTTCTTGTAAATTTTCAACTTGTTGTCTTGTATATTTGCAACTATAAATTTGCAACTTTTTTCTTTGTAAATTTACACATTTTCTTCTTGTAAATTTTCAACTTTTTTCTTGTGTATTTAAAACTTTTTTGCTATAAATTTGCAACTTTTTTCCCTTTAAGAAATTGCAGTCTTTTTCCTTGTAAATTTGCAACTTTTTTTCGGTAAATTTGCAAATTTTTTTCTTTCAGATTTGAAAATTTTCCCGTAAATTTCCTACTTTTTTCTCAAAAATGTGCAACTTTTTTCTTTTACTGTAAATTTTCAACTTTTTTCTTTTAAATTTTCAACTTTTTTCCTTTAAGTTTTCAAGTGTTTTCTTGTAAATTTTCCAACTTTTTTTTCTCATAAATTTGCACCTTTTTTCTTGTAAATTTGCAACTTTTTTCTCATAAATGTTCCTTAAAAATTTTCAACTTTTTCTTGCAAATTTTCAACTTGTCTTGTATATTTGCAACATTTTTCCTATAAATTTGCAAATGTTTTTCTCGCAAAATTGCAACTTTTTGTTCTTCAATTTATGATTTTTCTCTAGTAAATTTTCAACATATTCCTTGTAAATTTGCAACTTCTTTTCATAGATTTGCAATTTGTCTTTCTTAAAAATTTGCAACATTTTTCCTTGTAAATTTTCAACTTTTTCTTGTATATTTACAACTTTTTTGCTATAAAATTGCTACTTTTTTCTCGTAAATTTGCAACTTTTTCCTGTAAATTTGCTTCTTTTTTTTCTTGAAGCTTTGTCAGTTTTTCTCATAAATGTCCTATTTTTTTCTCAAAAATGTGCAACTTTTTTCTTTTGAATTTTAAACCTTTTTTCTTGTAAATTTGCAACCTTTACTTTAAGTTTTCCAACTGTTTTCTTGCAAATTTTCAACTTTTTTTCTTGTAAATTTTCAACTTTTTTCTCATAAATTTGCAACTTTTTTCCTTAAAAGTGTGCAACTTTTTTCTTGTAAATTTAAAACTTTTTTGCTATAATTTTGCAACTTTTTTCCTTAAAAAATTGCAATTTTTTTCTTGTAAATTTGCGAGTTTTTTCACTCATAGATTTGCAACTTTTTACCTTTAGGTTTTCAACTGTTTTCTTGCACATTTTTCAACTTTTTTCCTTAAAAATTTGCAACTTTTTACCTGTAGATTTGAAACTTTTCTTGCAAATTCGCTACTTTTTTTCTTATATTTGTGATTTTTCTATTGTAAATTTTCTACTTTTTTTCTTGTAAATTTGTAACATGCATGTGACTGCTGGTTAAATTTTTATTTAATGTAATTACATTATAATTTGCGACTTTTTGAATTTTTAATCATCATATTTTTGCACCTTTGTTCCTGCAAATTTGCACTTAATTTACATTTATCCATTAATTTTGTGAATACCAATCCCACCCCCTTTTGAAAAATAACAAAATCGCCCACTGACTACTATAATGTGGTTGTAATAGAAGAAACAGAAACAGAGCAACAACTTCTATAGATCTGTGAACTATGACAATCATGACCTTCTACACACTGAAATTTAAGGACAGGCAAAAACCTGATTAATTTAAATCAATCATCATTTCTAATATTCAGCTGTGATCAATTCAACTGCTAAGTCTGCCCATTAGAGGTCATTTTTAAATGACTCCACTGAAGTCCTGTTGTGACCACCTGCACAGCTATGATTTAAGCGCCATCAGCTTCTGTGTCAAACTGACCAGGCTTTCATGTTAATGACGACCATCGTGGGACATCACCTACCACAAACAAATTAATCTGTGCTGTGGCCATCATGGACAATCACTCACTGTGCACTTGAAAAGGAGTTGTTTGGGGTTTTTTTGCGATACCCCTTCAACTAAATCTGAAGCAGTGTCATCTTTTTCAAAGTGAAATTAAGCATAATGGCTCCTTTTGTTTGACAGAGTCAGCACAGTGGGTCAGTGGTTAGTACTGGTTGTTCCTGGTTGATGGAGCCTTTTCTCTGTCTGTGTTGTTTCCTCCACCTACTCTGCATAGCAAATTTTAAGTGTAGAAAAATTTGCAGTTAACAAAAAAAAAAGATTTTGGTAGTTTTTTAATTTCTCTTCGGTAATACTTAATAACTGTGTGACTACAGTCCATTCAAATAAGATTTGGCTTCCCTGGGGTTTGACTCTTTATACTACACCCTCGCTACTCACACATCATGTGAAAGTTTTAATGTTAGCACCATTCTAAGACTGTGAGTGAATTAATAAACAAAGTGAAAGAAGAAAACTTTTCTCTTTATTGAAGCCCATTCAAATTTCTCCTAATAGCAACCCAACACCACACTATGGATTTAATAAACTAAAACCTACTGGGCTGAACAAAACTACAATTAATTCAGAGGTGAACAAAGTAAAAACAGCCAATCAAATCAATTAAAAAATGAGAAGAAAAGTTGATAGAATTAAACTTGGGTAAAACTAAAGTTACCTGGGGATATTAATTACTCAAATTTAAGAGTAGTCTAAAGAAACCAGTTACTTGAGTACCAACAGCTTTAGCCATGTCTCATGGAGCGGCAAATGCTGAGGAACATTCTTTTGTTGTGGTTTTGTCAGGGTTTGTAAAAAGGTTGTGCAACACTTCAACAGTTTTTGTGGTTGCAACCTGTTTTCGAGTGCTGTCTAGTTATAAATTTACAACTTTTTTGATAAATTTGTGACGTCTTTTGCATGTCTCTCTCATAAATTTGTATCTTTTTTCTTGTACATTAACAACTTTTGATACTTAAATTTGCAACTTTTTTCTATTTACTACTACTAGTGCAGTGCCTGGTCACATGACCACATAAGGAGTTGTTCAGTTCCTGCTGAACTGAACAACACCTTATAAGGAGATGTTCAGAACTCTTTATAAGAACTCCATATAAGGAGTTAAGAACACAGACACACTATGTTCTGATATGAGGTCATAGAATTCTGGTCACATGACCATATAAGGGGTTGAACAACTCTTTATAAGGTCTTGTTCAGCCATAGACTTCCCGTCACATGACCATATAAGGGGTTGTTCAGTTCAGCAGGAACTCCTTACAAGATAAGGAATTCCTTATTCTTTATAACTCCTTATCTTATAAGGGGTTCTTAACAACTCCTTATAAGGCCTTCTAAGGAAAACCTGGTTCCAGAGCTCGGATCGGGCTCAAATTTTTATCATTTTATCCCACCGGCCTCCAGAGCCTGCAGTGAGTTTTTTCAGCCCCCATCTCCCAGCGATTATACCTTTTCCACTTCTGTGTTCATTTAATAGCTCCCCTATGGACGTTTAATAAAGATTTCCCCTCCTAAACTTCCACATATCTGGGGAAGCTGAATTTTACAGGGATTTTTGGGCTTAATATTATAGCCAAAAATCTAAATTTTCAGACCCCAAATCCCTGCGGTTATACCGTTTCCACCTCTGCACTCATTTAATAGCTTCCCTATGGACGTTCAACAAAGAATTCCCCTCCTAAACTTCCACATATCCGGGGAGGTTGAAATTTACAAGGATTATTGGGCTTAATATTATAGCCAAAAATCTGAATTTTCAGCCCCCAAATCCCAATGGTTATACCTTTTACACCTCTGTGTTCATTTAATAGCAGGATGTTCATTAAGGATTTCCCCTCCTAAACTTCCACATATCTGGGGAGACTGAAATTCAGGGATGCACACCCTCATAATCTCAGCAAAGGACTTATAAAATCTGAGGTCAGTCTGACAAACAGTTCGAGAGATATGCAAGGAACAGACAGACAGATACACAGAGATTCCTTGCATTTATAGATAGCTTTTCTTGTAAATTAACTTTTATCAGTTTATTAGTCAGGGGAAAATAAATTATAAACTATTCACACATACCTTTGATAGAAAATAAGTGGTAAAGAAAACGTTTCCTGAGCCAGAAAAGAACAATGTTTTCAAATCTGATGAGAACAAAAATCTAATCCACACTCAGTTATATCAGTAAAATCAAAAGTAACTCAACCAAATGTACTGAAGTAAAAGTAGTTTTTGATTAATGTACTGAAGTGGGAGTAAAACTATTCTGCAATAAAAGTACTCTCAGAAGTACAAATTTGTGAAAGTTACTTGAGTACATGTACTCGAGTAAATGTAACTAGCTATTACCCAGCCCTGATAAATCATACAGTCTGTTAAAAGTGTACTTACTGAAGCATCTGAATCTGACTGGAGTACGACTCATATTCCAAAGCCATCCTCTTCAAATCCTCCGTTTCTCTGTAAGAAAGACCATTCATGTCATACAAATCACATTTTCTGGACATCAGACCAGAGCTGGGCCTCAGTACTGAACCTTACCTTTCATACTGAGCTTTCTGCTCTGCAAACATGTTCTTCAGATTGTCCAGCTCCAAATGTAGGATGGCAATGTTTGTCTGAGCTTGCTGCAGAGAGCTGCGCAGCTGCTCGTTTTCCTGAGCAGATATTCCATCAGTGACAACTTGTTCCACCCCACGTGTAATTTGTCAGATGTGCTGATAGGACTTACATGTGAGAGATCGCCGATTTGTCTGTTCAGTCTGAGCACCTCTTCCTTTGAATGGCTTAGTTCAGCATCTTCCTGGCTCTTGGTGTTAAAGAGATAGATGTGTGAGCATTTTAATTTAAGGATGACATGACGCATTTTAGCATAAGAACAAGACCAGAACCATCCAATCACAACTGTCAGACACAAGCAACAGCAGACTATATTGACTTTTTATACATATTAACATAAAAAACAATCATTTAGTGAGACATTTTACAATATCGTGTACTTTCTCCATAAGTTTCTAAATTTCCTAAAATGCATCTTTAACTTGTATTTTGTAATCGCTTAAAATGTGCCTGACTGAAATCTAGATGATACCAATATATAAAATCAATATTCATATTTCTAAAACAAACTGCTCCATCAATCTAACTTTAATCTCAACTGTACCAAGTGAAGAAAATTAACCGCTGGACATTTGATAATTCAGACTTTTTGAAAATTGTGAATGTTCATATTTAGCCATGACAGTCAAGACACTGTATTTTTAAGTTGTGGTGGAATATTGTACTGTCAGATTTCAAAACAAATTATACAAGTTACTGGATCTGAATCTCTTCAGTAAAAAGAAAATCATTGTCGTGTTAACATTACTGACATGCTTTAATTCTGATTCTGAGCAGGCTTAATGTGGATTTTAAAGTGGTGTGTTACTGAGCTGAAAAGGACCACAGGGCCTTAATATTGGTCACCATCACCGAATCACTCTGCAGTCGACGTGGGTCTTTGTCCACCTCACCTCGGCGGATATTCGAATAGGAAATAAGCATAAATGTGCAATAAAGTAGGTGTCACCGTCACCGCAACACAGCACAGCGGCAGAGAGTGGAAATGAATCAGAAGGCTGTGTCATTGTTCTGACAGATTATATTCATTTCGAAGCTGCAACAGATAACTGTGTGTGCTACAATTACACAAATATTACAGTGGCTGAGAGTGAGAGGATTCTTTTGAGAGCTTTTTTTTTTCCCACTCAGTCCTGTAAAGCCTCCAGCATCTCTGACCGTCCCCGGCTGCTGTGGGCCAATACCAGCCTTTCCTGGTTCAGAGAGGGGCAATCTCCCAGTTCAACACCACTCTGTGCTCATTCGTGCATCCCACTTGCCATTAATTTATGCTCTGCTCCTCTTTTTTTTCCCCATGACAGCCCCCTTCGAAATAAAATGTATCCCACTTTGTGTGGTGCTGGACACGAAACGCGTCACACAAACCCGTGTCAACCAAATAAAAATGCAGACACACACACACACATACACACACACACACACATTGGGGAAAATAAGTATTGAACATGTCAACATTTTTTTCATTAAACATATTTCTGATGGAGCCACTGAGCAGACATTTTCGCCAGATATCAATAACAACCCAAGTAATCCATTCATACAAAGGAATCAAGGTAATTGTGTTTACAAAACAAGTTATATTTAATAACGTGGAATGACACAGGGAATAAGTATTGAACACGCTTGGTGAAATTAATTTAATATTTAGTAGAAAAGCCTTTGTTGGTAATAACAACTTCCAGATGCCTCCTGTATGGAGAAACTAGGCCAGGCATTGCTCAGGAGTGATTTTAGCCCATTCTTCCACACGAACTGTCTTCAAATCTTGACGGTTCCGTGGGTGTCTTCTATGAACTCTGATCTTCAGTTTGTTCCATAGATTTTCAATTGGATTCAGGTCAGGTGACTGACTGGGCCATTCTAGCAGCTTTATTTTCATTCTTTGGAGCCAGTTGAGAGTTTCCTTGGCTGTGTGTTTGGGATCATTGTCTTGTTGAAATATCCACCTTCATTTCATTTTCAGCATCATGATACATGTCTGTTCTTTCCTTCTTCTCTATCCCCTCACCTCCCAGCCAGTCACACCGGATGATTGGCCCTCCCTGAGCCTAGTTCTGCTAGAGATTTCTTCTTGTTAAAAGGGAGTTTTTCCTCTCCACCACTGCCAAGTGCTTGCTCACAGGGGATTGCCTGATCGCTGGGGCCTTTCTGCAATTGTGGGGTTTTCCCCTACAGTTGAAAGTGCTATGAGGTAACGGTTGTGAAATGGCGCTATATAAATAAAGCTGAAATAAATCTTGGCAGATGGCAGCAGGTTCTAATCAATTTTGTCTCTGTACATTTGTCTATTCATCTTTCCTTCAATTGTATGAGGTCTGCCTGTACCATGTTCTGAAAAACACCCCCACACCATGATGGGATGTGCAGTGCCATTTCTCCTGCAAACATGCTGTGTGTTGTGGCATCCAAAAAGTTCAATTTTGGTCTCATCTGACCAGACTATATTCTCCCAGTATTTTACTGGCTTGCCCAAATGTTGTGCCACAAACTTTAAATGAGCTTCAACATGTTTTTGTTTTAAGCAATGGAGTATTGCGAGGTGAGCGGGCATAGAGCCCATGTCAGTTGAGTGCATTACTTATTGTTTTCTTTGAAACAGCAGTACCTGCTAACTCCAGGTTTTTCTGGAGCTCTCCACGTGTAGTCTTCAGCTCTTAGATAACTCCTCTGATAATTCTTTTGACTCCTCTGTTAGAAATCTTGTGAGGAGCTGCTGGTCGTGGCCAGTTTATGGTAAAATGATATTCTTTCCACTTCCAATGATGGCTCCAACAGCGCTCACTAGAACATTCAGCAGTTTAGAAATGTGCCTGTAACCAATGCCATCATTGTGTTTTGCAACAATGAGGTTGCAAAGGTCTAGAGAGAGCTTTTTGCTTCCCATCATGAGTTCTTTGTGGTGTGACAATCTGATATTCACAGACCTTTTTAAATTAAATTAAATCACCCTTTATTGTCATTCAACCATACAACCAATCATGTACAGTAGAACAAAATTGTGTTTTTCCTATCTACAGTGTTAATCACACACACCCCATACGTAGAATCAGAGAGCAGCTGCCATGCAAGGCACCGCCACAGATTTTCCTCCTCCATTCCATTATTGCTGAGCACCAAGCTGGACGGCAGGAAGTTCCGCTTTTATATGGTCTTCGGCATGACCCGACCGGGATTTGAACCCCTGCCTCCCGGGTGTGGGGCAGATGCTCTACCAACTGAGCCACCACTCCGGTTGGAGGAAAGGCCATCAGTCAGGACTTAACCAGTTGAAATTAATTTGCACTGATGGGGATGGGATGGCTTCCTAAATTCTGATGGATTTCAACTGGTTTCTTGGCTTTCTATGCCTTTTTTTCACCGTTTTTCTTCATGTGTTCAATACTTATTCCCTGTGTCACTCCACTTTATTAAATATAACTTGTTTTGTGAACACAGTTGCCTTGATTTCTTTGTATGTATGAATTACTTGGGTTGTTACTGATATCTGGTGAATATCTCAGGTCAATGGCTCCATCAGAATGTTTAATGAGAAAAATGTTGATGTGTTCAATACTTATTTTCCTCGCTGTATAATATCTCTTCATGTAAACATGAAAGTATTCACTGCTAACATGAAAAAAAAAATGATGGTAATTCTGTAAAATGTTGGCTGCAGAGCACCAAAGAGCAGCAACCATAGATTGGTCATGAATTCCTATCCTATTCGCCACTGATCTGTGCTGAGTTTGACATGGGGCAACAAAATTAAAAGACTTGTAAAAATGCCAGTGACTCAACTACTAGTGGCCAACATCACCAGCTTCTGGGTTGACCAGGACATTTGTGTGACATCAGTGATACGAGGACATGAAATCTGATATCTCAGAGAAATGCAGTGTTACTGTGTCTACAGGAGATCAGACCTGTGTTTCCTTGAAGTCTTAAAAAAGGCATGGGAAGTTGTTGAGGTGTTGCTTTATGCTTATGGAAGCTGCGCCTGTGGCTTGCCAATAGTAGTTTGAAAGTGGCTTTATTTGACAATTCATATTTGGTGCATAACAAGTAAGACTGTTTTCACTGCTCTAATTGGACTGAATTTCTTTCAGATCTCAGACGATCCCCCAAATTGTTACTTCCACTAATTACTCTTAGACATTACTTGGGGACTTAACCAGTGTTGGGAGTAACGCGTTACTATAACACCACTACTTTTGCAGTAACATGCTGTGTAACGAAATTACTGTTTAAAAATTCAGTAATGTGTTACAGTTACTGAAATTTGATCAGATGCATTACTTGTACTCATTTTATCAATATGGATAGATATTTTTAGCACAAATAAATGAATATACAAACTGACCCTACCATAGCTGAGACATAGCAGTCAGTCGATGTGACCTGTTGCAGAGAGCAGAGCCTTGACTACTGAGCGGAGGAAGAGATAAAGCTACTTTGTTTTTGTGGAAATGGACAGATTGTTTTTCCTTTGTTGCAGTTAAAGACAAAAGCATATTGGTGGGTTGCAAGCTAAAGTGCCGGTTGAGACCTACTGCAATCTTGAGAAGCACTTGAAAACAGCAACAAAGCTAGTGCTAAGTAATGATTTTTTTTATTTTATTTTTTTATTTTGTATACTTTATTGATCCCCAGAGGGGAAATTGAGGGCATCCACCTGGATGGATGAAGCAGCCACAGTACGGCGCTATCCCTTTACCATTCACACACACATTCACACCTAGGGCCACTTTAGAGTCTCCAATTAACCTAACCTGCATGTTTTTGGCATGTGGGAGGAAACCGGAGAAATCCCGGAGTAAACCCACGCAGATACAGGGAGAACATGCAAACTCCACACAGATCACTGTTGGTCAGGGGCTGGGATCGAACCAGGGATCCCATGGCCAAGGGAGAGTTGCTGTGCTGCCGCAGTGCTAACCACTGCGCCACCGCACTGCCCTAATGCCGCACTAATGGCTAGCTATGCTAACAACACCGTGTTAGTGGATCTATGCTCTTTGAACAGCCACGGCTGGATGTAAAGTGGAAATGCTCTTGTCTCAACAGCCACGGCTGGATTTCAAGCACAGGTATGTATCTGGATAGTTTGTGACTCAGCAAGAATTAAGCTGACTGATTGCCAGATACATCGTTACAGACTGAAGACATGATATAAACAGTGGCTTTCCATCAGACAGTTGAGACTGTGATCCACTGAAGTTAAAACACATTTACTTGCTACCTGGATAAAGATTATTCAAAAACTGATTTTGATCTCCAAAAGGAATTTGAGGGACTGGATCACGTCTCTATCACAGCAGACAGTTGGCCTGTGGATAATGGACATTTTCTTTGGATCACTGCACATTGGATTAAATCCATATCATAAAGGTAAGAAACATGGACAGCTTTATGCAGCGTTGCCAACTCTCACTCCGAAATGAAGAAATTACTGGCAATATCATGTTAATTTTCTTCAGATTTTTTCCACAATAAGAGCTCTCAAGGCAGGATAAAGCAGACTGAACATGTTCTAAAAGCTCTGTCTGAAACGGTCTGCTTTCAGCTTGACATTAATAAGCCCGTAATGTAATCCATTAAATAAATTATCTTGCTATGTGTGCAAGATGATTTAAGTAGGCATTTAAAAGTAACGTGAAAGTTACTTTTCCAAGCAACTAGTTACTTTAATCATGCAGTAATTGGTAAGTAACTCAATTACTTTTGAAAAGAAGTAACTAATAACTGTAATTAGTTACTATTTTTTAGTAACTTGCCCAACACTGGATGTAGCACTGTAAAATAGCAGTGTCACTGATGCTATAATCAGTTTGAAGAAGTAGATATTAACATACATACATCCATCCATCCATGCATCCATCTTCTACTGCTTATTTGCGGTCCAGGTAACGGAGGCAGCAGTCCAAGAAGAGAAGCCCAGGCTTCCCTCTCCCCAGCCACCTCCCCCAGCTCTGGAGGGAGGATACCAAGGTGATCCCAGGCCAGCTGGGAGATATGCAGTGGCTATAAAAAGTCTACACACCCCTGTTCAAATGCCAGGTTTTTGTGAAGTAAATAAAATGAAACCATGATAAATCATTTCAAAACTTTTTCCACCATTAATGTGACCAATAACCTGTACAAACCAATTGAAAAACAAACTGAAATCTTTTAAGGGGAAAAATAAAAAAAAACTTCCAATAACCTGTTTGCATGAATATGCACACCCTGTTATAACTGGGAATATGGCTGTGTTCAGAATTAACTAATCACATTCAAATGCATGTTAAATGGTGGTCAGCACACACCTGCCACCATTTAACGTGCCTCTGATTAACCCCAGATAGAGTTCAGCTGTACTAGTAGGCTTTAACTGACATTTTTGGTAGTCACATCTTTTAGCACAAGTCATGGTCCGCAGACAGCTTCCAAAGTATCAGAGGGATCTCATTGTTCAAAGGTATCCATCAGAAGAAGGGTACAAAAGAATTTCCAAGACATTAAATATACCATGGAACACAGTGAAGACAGTAATCATCAAGTGGAGAAAATATGGCACAACAGTGACATTATCAAGAACTGGACGTCACTCCAAAATTGATGAAAAGACGAGTAGAAAACTGGTCAGGGAGGCTGCCAAGAGGCTGACAGCAACACTGAAGGAGCTGCAAGAATTTCTGGCAAGTACTGGCTGTTTAGTAGGCAGCAGCGGCTCAGGAAGTAGAGCAGGTCGTCCAATAACCACATGGTTGGCGGTTCGAATCCTGCTCTCCCCGGATATCCTGCCGTTGTGTCCCTGGGCAAGACATTTCACCCCCAATTGCTCCTGGTGGGTCTGGAAGCGCCATGTTAGGTAGCATGCCGCCATCAGTGTGTGAATGTGTGTGTGAATGGGTGGATAGCAGGATCTGTAAAGCGCTTTGGTCATCAAGAGATGAGAATAAAAGCGCTATATAAGTGAATGCCATTTACCATTTTAGTACATGTGACAACAATCTCCCTTCTAGGGTGACAAGACAGAAGTCTTATCTTATGAAGAAAAACATCCAAGCCTGGCTACATGTTGCAAAAACACATTTCAAATCTCCCAAACACATGTGGGAAAATGTGTTATGGTCCGATGAAACCAAGATTGAACTTTTTGGCCATAATTCCCAAAGGCATATTTGGCACAAACACAACACTGCTCATCACCAAAAGAACACCATACGTACAGTGAAGCATGGTGGTGGCAGCATCATGCTTTGGGGCTGTTTTTCTTCAGCTGGAACTGGGGCCTTAGTCAAGGTGGAGGGAATTATGAACAGTTCCAAATGCCAATCAGTGTTGGCACAAAACCTTCAGGCTTCTGCTAGAAAGCTGAAGAGGAACTTCATCTTTCAGCACAACAATGACCCAAGGCACACATCCAAATCAACAAAAGAATGGCTTCACCAGAAGAAGATTAAGGTTTTGAAATGGCCCAGCCAGAATCCAGACCTGAATCCGATCAAACATCTGTGGGGTGATTTGAAGAAGGCTGTGCACAGGAGATGCCCTCACAATCTGACAGATTTGGAGCATTTTTGCAAAGGAGAGTGGGCAAATATTGCCACATCAAGATGTGCCATGCTGATAGACTCCTACCCAAAAAGACTGAGTGCTGTAATAAAAGCCAAAGGTGTTGCAACAAAGTATTAGTTTAAGGGTGTGCATATTTGTGCAAACAGGTTATTGGAAGTTTTTTTTATTTTTCCCCTTAAAAGATCTGTTTGTTTTTCAATTGGGTTGTACAGGTTATAGATCACATTAATGGTGGAAAAAGTTTGAAATGATTTATCTTGGTCTCATTTTTTTACATCACAAAAACCTGGCATTTGAACAGGGGTGTGTAGACTTTTTATATCCACTGTAGTCTCTCTAGGGTGTCCTTTGTCTGCCCTAAGGTCTCCTCCCAGTGGGCCGTGCTCAAAACACCTCAAGTGGGAGGCATCCAGAAGGCTTCCTGATCAGATCCCCAAACCACTTCAAGTTGCTCCCAATGGATTGTCACCTTACCGTGGTAGTGGGGTTTGCATGCCCTAGTGATCCCAGGGCTATGCTGTCAGAGGCAATTTGCCCCTGGTACGGTCTCCCAAGACAGACAGGTCCTGGGTAAAAGGCCAGACTAAGAAGAGTCCAATGGATTCCCATGACAGTTTAAAAAAAAAAAAAAAAAATCACAGCTTCAGTGTACCCCGCCCAGTATAGGGTTACCGGGGCCCCACCCTGGAGTCAGGCCTGAAGAAGAGGCCCAATGGCATGCGGCTCATGCCATTGAGCCATATCTGCCCACAGAACCCAGTTGGACCCAGCCTGAATGAGCCACATGGATTCAGTGGGCTCACCACCTGCAGGAGGGATCATGGGGTTCGGTGCTATGTAGATTGGGTGGCAGTTGAAGGCAGAGACCTTGGCGGCCCAATCCCCGGCTTAAATACATGGAACATGAAATGATATTAATATATTCCAGCCATTTAAAAATTTTTCTGTTGTGAAATCAATAACAATACAATAAGGTAAAACATCTGGAAACACCTTCACTTGTCCGTACAATCTGTAGCTGTTTCATTGATCTCTCGCTGAAGCACACTTCCTACAGATGTACATCATTCTGTGATTTCTCTTTACTTGTTTTAAAAATGTGGAATCAGTGTCTTCTGTGGAAACCTACCTTTAACAGTCTGTCCAATGTGGCGTGCAGGTCTGCAATCTCATTCTCATGCTTCCTCTGCATGGTAGCCAGGACTCCTTCCATTTCCCTCCTTTCCTGCAAACGTGAAACCAGAGCAGTTAAAAAGGTGGAGAGTGGCTTACACCTTGAAGAGATTCTTTCATGTGACTTTACAGAGGCTCTTTGTGAGGAGGTAAAGTCTGCTGCACCACAAACGTGGGTAGCTCACATGAAATACAAAACTTTCATATCTGTACCAAAAAAAGGGTACTAGTTGTTTTCCTGATGACGGTTTCCTGATGAGCAGGTTTCTTACTTAACCTATTGATAGGAATCACAGCGAAAAGCTTTACCAAAAACCCTGCTGCCGTTCCACTCACCTCGTCTCTCACCCTGTCCTCTGTTGTAACAAGTTGCTGCTGCATGTCGTCCTCCAGTTCTGCCAGCTGACTGTTATTCAACTCCTCAGCTCTGTTGGAACAGAAAAAGTGCGTTCAAATTATTGCTGGCAGCCTCGGCACTTGAGAATCAAAGCATACTCCGTGAAAGATGAACGCAGCGTCGAAGAGAAATGGGAGCCCATTTACCTGCCATCCATTTGGCAACTCTACCTGACTGATCTGACTTCAAACCTGCCACTGCTCTGCTCTCATCGCACAAGCCAACCAGAGTCGAAGGAGGGGCAGACTTTGAAAATAAAAACCCATGGGTATTGTGGAAGTGTTGTCCTTGATATTTCTTAATTAAACACACACATGAAGTAGAAGATTTTGGTAAAAAGGGTCAGGTTTTTTGCAGACAGGCAGCATTTCCACCACCTATAAATAGATGAAAATACCCAGTTTATGAAAGGGACAAATTAATGGGAAGAGTAACACGTTTAAATGTCACCAACTTCCTTGAATAAGGAATGTCAGCGTTCTCGTTCCACGCACTTAATGAGCCACAGAAGCAGTTTAGACACACAGCAGAAACACCACCTCAGACATGCAGCACCGAGATAGAAAATCACTTTATGAGGAATCAATTGGTGTTTTTTTAACATTTAAATTATTTACACACAATAAGATTTGTCTGAATTGCTACAAATCTGTTATTTAGGATTAACAATTATGTTCTCTAGAAGCAAGAGAAAATTGAGGGGAAAAAACGCTGCACATAATCCCAGAAGCCAACAGATTCTAGAAATGGAATGTAATGATCATCGTTTGATTAGATTATACTTTATTTGGCTACTTGTAAAGCAATCAGTATTTTGAGCTCACATAACTCTCAATTAGTGCAACACACAGGTTTACAGCAAAGTATGGATATACAGTACTTATAAAAAAAAAACAGTTACCTGTTAAAGAGCAACAATTTGTATTGAGTAAAACCCAGTTTTACAAAAGCTGGAGAAGAAACGGTCTTTTCTTGTGTTTAATCTCTATTTCTTTTGGTCTGGCCAGGTTTTGTTGGTCCTTTATATTCATTTTGATCTTTCCCATGATGTCAAATTCACCTCATTTGGAATTTCACCATCATGACATCTGACGCATCATCGTTTTTATTGAGATCAGTCACTAACACGTGTGCTATTAAGTCGCCATCACCAGCCTACACCTAAACTACAGATCTGGAAAAAATGAGACCACTACAAAATCCTTCCTAAATTAGCATCTTTATATGGATGGCAGCCATTCAATTAGACTATCTGCTGAGTTCCAACACAAGGACACCTCAGTCTACTTAAGGAGGGACTGATTAGGGGATCATCTAAGACGCATGAAAGGTGCGAATAAAGATCAGTTATTCCACAAATACAGACTTCTGACTTCTTCCTAAGTTAAAACTTGTGTATTGTAGTGTTTAAGAATGATCATGAACGCTTTTTATACCAAAAAAATCTCTTTAGTGGCAAGATCTTTTAAAAACAAGACAGCTTTCATGTATTAAAGAGAAAAACAACCCCCACCCCTGCAAAAAAACAAATAAAAAAAATCCCTATACACAGTAACTTTGCAGCTGCAGGAAAGTTTTGCTGAGACATTAGTGGTGACACACAGTGCAAGAGGCTGGAATCACGATACCACAAACTCATTCAAGAAATGAGAAAATCCCTCAGAGTCCATCTGGCTCAAATAATTCAGAAAATGTGGTGTTCTATTTTTGCTGTGCCTGCAGGACTTAATATCTGGTGCAACTGGCAAACAAGACAAACAGGAACGCAGAACATGTTTTGTGCACACCAGTGACAACAATGTGCCAAAGTGTTTTTTAATCTGATAGTGTTGTAGTCGAGACTACACCAAAACCAGACAGAGACCAGAGTGTACGGAGACCAAAACTTTTAGGGCTCAAGGCAGAGTCAAGACCAAGACCAGTCAACGTCTTGAGCCCTTAAAGAAAACAAACGGCAGAATAAGCTTAAATCTGCACTTTAAGACATTCTGAGGCTATATCCACAAGAGTTCAGCAGGTCTGACAATGACCTCTATCTAACAGACAGAAACTTTGTGCCCTGATGTGATCGGACTTACTTCACTCACTCAAGTCCTTTATTTTGTGATCACTCACTCCATTCACTAATCAGAACTGTAGCAACTCTGCAAAAAAAAAAAAAAAAGCCATTTCTGCTTACCGCTTCAAACTGGTTTCCAGCTGTTCACACTCCAGCTTGTTTTCCAGGGTTTGACTGATCAAGCAGTGAACGAGCTCTTCATATGGCTGCAGCAGGGTCGTGCTGGCAGATGAGTGAATGGCTCTGTAGAGATCTGCCAGCTGCTCTCTGAGACTATGGAGAGGCGAACAAGCAGGGGCAATACTTCATTCAAAAATGTCAGTCTTTTAGGAGTCTAAGTTCAGCTCATGAAGGCCTGAAAGATGGCTTCAAATGGTAGTTAATAGTGGGCGAAAGAAAAGATTTAAAGGTTATTTCTGTACCATGATAAAATGCTGAAATGGTCAATGAGATTGCAGTTCAGTTAGTTACCAAAGGGTGACGCTAGCATTATTCTGTGACCTCTTTATTTCAACATCACATGTAATGGAAAGACTTTTTTCTGTTATTTTGCACATGGATGGGGTGGCTATAAATAAGAAAAAAAAAACTCAGAAAAAAGATAACCACCACTCAAAGAGCCGTTCTGATTTGCCTCCCATTGTGACCATACAGACTACGGTTGTGACGTGAGAACTGGAGCTCAGTGGAATGACAGCACCTGCTTTATCTCAACCCACTGTAATAACGCTTCCCAGTGAGCCCCTAACCTACACACTGACAGTGCCACCAGTGAGTTAGCGCAGCAGAACCACTGTTTTTATGGCTGTTTTCTATATATTCAACTCACCACACTACATCAGTGTTCCCAGCTGGTTAATTAAGCCACAGTCGATAATGTACACCATTGTTCTGGCTTCCTTTTTAATATATTTTAGCCAAAATTGCTTGGAAGATCATTGCTAGTGGAATTAGCTCAGTTGAACAATTTACTCATTTGGGGTCGTTTCTGTGCTAATTATACCCCTGGGACCAGTCCTCTCCTATCAGCTACTGACACCACATACCCATTGCTATGTCCACGAACCTGGCAATAAAGAGTCGGACAAGGGTGCGGCACTGGAACTGTTCTTTACTGCAGAACTATGTACACGGCATTACAAACACTGTACTGTACCGAGTCGCCTGGTCAAGAGTGCCTTGTAATGGCGGACTCTCCCATATATATGCCAGTGTGATGATGTCACTAGCCAGCTGTGTCATCATGCCGCATATCACAACAAATCCCATCGTCACATTCTCCCCCCCTTTACAAAATATAAAGCACACCCTGAACAATTAGCTGGCCAATTAATCCTCCCAATTTAGTACCCCCTAAAAACCCACAAAGTTAACATTCAACACATTTGTTTGTTTTTTCAAAAATTCAAAACAGAACCTAGAACTAGGGTCTGTGGGTAGACTGCCACCAGACCTGGCATGGCTAAGTGGAGTATTCTGCCACTTTTTTTTTTTTTTTTCCAGTTGCGCTCCTAACTAAGCAGTCGCTTTTTTTTTTTTTTTTTTTTTTTTTTTTTTAAACAGTCTTCCACGGGAGGAACAGTTCTGCCTGAGGGGTTTTGTGGTGGGCCCATGGCGGCTTCCTCCGTGGAGTTTTGAAGCAGGCCCATGTCAGCCACCTCTCTGGAGCTGTCGGACCCCCTGGCCAATCTTCATGATGCTGGGGCCCAGGTCCCACACTGCGGTAGCTGACTCCTGTGGAGTCTCGCCATCTGAAGCCGCCACCCGGACATGCCATAGTTGGTTCGCGTGCCGAACCAAACCGTCTGTCAGCTGAAAGCACGCTGTTACCAGCTTCGCCACAATCCTCAGCGGTACCCACTGGCTCGCTGGCTGCGGCCCGGCCAGTCACCGTCCCAGTCTCTCGCCAGTGCAAACCTGAACCCAGTCCCTGACTTGGAGCGGTGCCTTACTTGGTTTTATGCATTGTTGTGCTCCCGGTGGCTCTGTGTGCTTGTTCGGCTTGGAACCTCTGTCATGCTGCGGCGGTTCTGTAGTCACCATGTTCGCTGCAGACTCTTCACCCGTTGTTTCCGTCATTGGTTGAGGCTCATCGTGGGTCTGGAAGATGTCCGGTGCCTCTCTGGTGTCACTCGTTGAAGCCGACTCTTCACCTGTCAGCTCAGTTGTAACCTCCGTAGCCTGTTGAGCGAGGGTACAGGAGCAGTCCGGTTCCTCCCGTCTGCCATCTGAAGTGCTCTGTTGTGCCACGTCATGCATTGTGTCTGTGCCCGGCTGCCACTGCTGTGTTTCGGGGCTCTCTGCATGCTCGGGCTCCCCTTCCGGGCGACTCTCCTCCTTAGAGCGTGGAGTGGACGCTTTGGTGTCGGTGCCGTTCTTAATTACCTCATCCCACACCACAACGTTGTTATCCAGGTCCGCTGTGCCCCAACTGCTGCATCCAGATCATTCAAACCCAGTGCCGTCTCTGATAGCGAAGCCCAGTCTGTAGAAAAGGTCACATTCCATAATATTGTCACCGTGCGCTGTCACCTGGAACATGAAGTCGTACACAATTTTGGGCTTGCAGCAAACAGTCAGTTCCGCTGTTCCGACATTACACAGTCTGTGACCACCATATCCATACAGCGGCGTTGGGTTCTTCTTGATTTTGTGGTTGGGGAAAAACTTTTTCACCATGGCCCAGTTTAACATCGACCGCACCCGCCGCTGTGTCAAGCAGAAGTGGTACAGGTACTCCGTCTAATTCAACCATGCTGTACGAATAACCACTGATGTTGGGACTTGGTGAATGAATGGTGGGCGGGCTCACTTGGCAGGTCCCACAGTGTTGACAACCAGCATACTCTGGTGAAATGGTTCAGGCGCCCACACTTGTTACACCATTTTCCTCTTACCAGGCAAACTCATGTACCATCCCAGTGCATCGAGGACCCACAACCCCCGCAGATGGGGCCTCTCGGAGTACACCTTCGGTTCACTGCATTTGCCTTGTACACTTCTGCGTGTACTCTTCGTCCTCCGTGTCCACCGTGTTAGCTAGCGTCGACTGTCCAGGTAGCCTCTGTGTTTGGCGCCCATTTAGCTCCGTGGCTAACTTCGCTACTGTTTCCAATTGGAGCGCTAGCTCAATCGCTCTAGCTAGCGTCAAGTCATTTGGCACCGTTAGCAAACTAGCTTGTAGCCCAGCATTACATGTGTGTTCGCCAACTGGTCCTGCACCATTTTGTCTTCCAGCGGCCCAAAACAGCACACACTAGCCAACTGTCTCAAGTCAGCGACAAACTGCTGTATTGGCTCACTGTCTCTCTGTCATCTCTGATGAAAGAGAATCCATCGTACCATCATGCTGTCCGGTGTAGCAAAATGGTTAGCTATTGGTTCCACAACCTCCACAACCTCCTCATACGAGTCCGTCGCGCCGAGCGTGCGGAGAATCCTTTGGCCCTCTATGCCAAGGTTGTGGACAAGCAGCACTCGCATCCTCACCTTATCCAACTTTCCCAGGTCCAATGCTGTAATATACGTCTCAAACACCTCCAGTCACCGTGACCATGGAACTGGTGGATCCCCTGGGAGCTCAAGGAAAGGCCGCAGTGGTGTTACGCACATCCCCATGGTTAATCCTCCGTTGCCAAATGTTATGTCCACAAACCTGGCAGTAAAGAGACGGACGAGGGTGCTGCACTGGAACTGGCTTTATTGCAGAACTATGTTCACGATATTACACACATTGTACAGTACCGAGTTGCCTGGGCAAGAGCGCCTGTAATGGTGGACTCTCCCATATATATGCCAGCGTGATGACATCACCAGCCGGCTGCGTCATCACAACAAATCCCATCATCACACCCATGTCCCTGATAACTCTTTATTTGGCTTTTACATTCTCACATTCAGTCAATTTTACACAGTTCAGGCTGTGTTCAACAACAGAGCTAACCCCTAACCAGGAAAACTGCCCAACCTCACCTGACTGGTCCAAAAAATTGGGTCTTTTTTTTAAATCAATCAAGTAAAACCAGACAACTGTCCTGAACCAGGCACTTTTTCATAGCACACCAGGCACAAATGTGGAAAATCACTGACTTCAAGGATGTTTAACCTGTGTGGAAAATGGTGCTGCAATATTTAAATCCTGCGGTATTGTGCCTAAATCCTGTCACAGACATTTTCGCTAACACCTCTGGGAGATGTATCAGAATATGGAAACAAGACATGCCCACTTTAGGGGTTGATTTTGTTTACTGTGCCTAGATTCAGCCCAATGTTGATTGGATTATAGTTTTAAAGAACCCTGGAATAGCTGTTGGAGTGCCCCCAAGCTTATGATTTTTGAATGCCCTTTTCCACCCTTGTGTAATAACGCCAGAGACACAACATAATGGCCTACAGTGCATAGGGAACAAGAGTAAATCACTAGCACTGCACATCACAATGGACATGGTGATATTCCATCCATCCATCTTCTACCGTTTTTCCGGAGGTCCGGGTCGCGGAGGCTGCAGTTCAAGCAGAGAAGCCCAGACTTCCCTCTCCCCAGCCACCTGCTCCAGCTTTTCAGAGAGGATACCAAGGCGTTCCCAGACCAGCTGGGAAACATAGTCTCTCCACCGAGTCCTGGGTCTGCCCCGGGGTCTCCTCCCAGTGGGACGTGCCCGAAACACCTCAAGTGGGAGGTGTCCAGGAGACATCCTGATCAGATGCCCATACCACCTCAACTGACTCCTTTCAATGTGGAGGAGCAGCGGTTCTACTCTGAGCCTCTCCCGGATGACTATGGTGATATTATATTTACATTTTCAATCTGTAAATACTAGATATAAATGTGAGTGGGTGTTTTAAATTTACACGTCATATTCATAGCGTCAGTCAGACTCATCAGTTTAGGCTCGCCCCTGCAGAAGAGACTGAAAATAAATACATAAATATGATCAACAAGAGCATTGATAAGATGCCCATGCCCCGAGTGTTTTATGTCTACTTTGTGCTTGTCTACTCCAGATCCATCTATCCATCCATCTTCTTCCGCTTAATCCTTTTTGGGTCGCGGGGGGGGGGGGGGCTGGAGCCTATCCCAGCATCTTTGGGCGAGAGGCAGGGTACACCCTGGACAGATCGCCAGTCCATCGCAGGGCCAACACAGACAGACACACAACCATTCACTCTCACAGTCATACCTAAGGACAATTTAGAATCCCCAGTTTGATGCCAATTGAATGAATTCAATTGAATGCCAATTAACCTAACTTGCATGTTTTTGGCATGTGGGAGGAAACCGGAGAAATCCCAGAGTAAACCCACGCAGACACGGGGAGAACATGCGAACTCCACACAGATCACACCAAACTTGCATTCATGTGTAGGTCAAAAGGGCAAATGCCACCGGGTATAGCTGCTATAAAGTGACGTTGCTGCAGCTATACTGTGCATAAATGCGCAGTCTTCGCCCCCTGCAGACGCGTATTTGGACCATATTGTTTTCCAGCGTTCAATAATGCCGTAAACAATCACAGTCCTTGTTTGAGCCCCACACCTGTAAGTCTATGAGAAATGTCCCGGATGTTTACCTTCCAGAGAGGAGCGTTCCTCCATCAATCCTCGCCTCAAACTCTTGCCACGGAGGACAGCCCTGCGCTCTTCCCCCCAAACACAGCACGTCCAGCGTTTCCGAAACCTCCCGAAACCTGGATGAAAACTTGCTGTAGTCGATGTATCCGTCTTCTTGCGCGTCAGACTTGTCGAACAGAGTTCTGATCTGGGTTTCGGGAACGTTGAGCTCACGGCAGACCGCCGCCAAGTCCTCGTACTCGATCTTACCGGACTTGTTGACGTCACAGGCGGAAAATAATCCTCGAACGCTGGGTCGATCCATGCTCATCACAAAAAGTTGTCCCGTTGACTGACTCCAGCCGAATGTGGAATCTCCTCCTGAAAGGTAGCAGAGAGGGTTGGTCCAGATTCCCGTGGAGGCGGGTTTCACCCCCAATCAATGGAGCCGCTGTGCTGCCTCCCGCCTGCGGCAGTGATTTGGCTTTGGCCGGGGAGTCGGTGGCATTCGGTCATGAAGTGACGCGCGGTCGCGACTGCTAGCGCAAACACTGGCCGATATGTTTGTCTTTAAGGCGTGTGGTTCATGAGCGGGTTTTCATCAGAAAGACTCCTCTTTGTTCACGTGTTCGCACAAGAAATGTGACAACACCCTGGGAGATGAAAAGTGTAAGAAATAAAGAGAAAATCACATCTATGGGAAACCCAGCCTGTCAGTCCTTGGACTGAAAATGACATGGTTCATCTCAGAGAAATTGTCTTGATTACTGTATGTCCCTACCAAACTAGAAGGTTAAATCATATAAATCATGGTCTCTGGGCTCTAGTGGTGTCCAGTCTTTCATACTGAGACATTTTTTAAATAAAAAGAGTTATTTCAGACTTTCTGATATTCTATTTTTTTTTTGAAAGTGAATAATCAGAGGTCATAGGCATATTCAACAATAAAGAGATTTTGTTAAATATTTGACATACATTTACTTTCTCATTTATTTGAATGTAGGGCAGCTTGGTGGAGCAGGGTGCTCTGTGGCAGCACAGTAAGAAGGTCACAGATTCAATCCCACCCCTGACCACCTGGGTGGAGTTTGCATGTTCTCCCCGCGCCTGCATGGGTTTTCTCCAGGTGCTCCAGTTTGCTCCCACAGGCCAAAGACATACACATAGGTTAACTGGCATCAGCTGTGGAGAATTCTAAATTGTCCTTAGGTGCAGTGCATCCAGAAAGTATTCACCGCACTTCACTTTTTCAACATTTTATGTTACAGCCTTATTCCAAAATGGAATAAATTCATTTTTTCCCTCCAAATTCTACACACAATACCCCATAATGACAACGTGAAAAAAAGTTTTGAGATTTTCGCAAATTTATTAAAAAATAAAAAAACTAAGAAATCACATGTACAAAAGTGTTCACAGCCTTTGCCATGAAGCTCAGAATTGAGCTCAGGTGCATCCTGTTTCCACTGATCATCCTTGAGATGTTTCTCCAGCTTAACTGGAGTCTACCTGTGGACATGATTTGGAAAGGCACACACCTGTCTATAAAAGGTCCCACAGTTGACAGTTGACAAACCAAGCATGAAGTCAAAGGAATTGTCTGCAGACCTCAGAGACAGAATTATCTTTATGCACAAATCTGGGGAAGCATACAGAAAAATTTCTGCTGCTTTGAAAGTCCCAGTGAGCACAGTGGCCTCCATCATCTGTAAATGGAAGAAGTTCGGAACAACCAGGACTCTTCCTAGAGCTGGCTGGCCGTCTAAACCGAGCGACTGGAGGAGAAGGGCTTTAGTCAGGGAGGTGACCAAGAAACTGATGGTCACTCTGAAAGAGCTCCAGTGTTCCACTGTGGAGAGAGGAGAACCTTCCAGAAGGACAAGTAATCTCTGCAGCAAGCCCCCAGTCAGGCCCGTTTGGTAGAGTGGCTAGATGGAAGCCACTCCTTAATAAAAGGCACATGGCAGCCAGACTGGAGTTTGCCAGAAAGCACCTGAAGGACTCTCAGACCAAGAGAAACAAAATCTCTGGTCTGGTGGGACAAAGATTGAACTCTGTGGTGTGAATGCCAGGTGTCATATTTGGAGGAAACCAGGCACCGCTCATCACCAGGCCAATATCATCCCTACAGTAAAGCATGGTGGTTGCAGCTTCATGCTGTGGGGATGTTTTTCAGTGGCAGGAACTGGGAGACTAGTCAGGATAGAGGGAAAGATGAATGCAGCAATGTACAGAGACATCCTGGATGAAAACCTGCTCCAGAGCGCTCTTGACCTCAGACTGGGTCGATGGTTCATCTTTCAGCGGGACAACGACCCTAAGCACACAGCCAAGATATCAAAAGAGTAGTTTCAGGACAACTCTGTGAATGTCCTTGAGTGGCCCAGCTGGAGCCCAGACTTGAATCCAATTGAACATCTCTGAAGAGATCTGAAAATGGCTGTGCACCGACTCTTTCCATCCAACATGATGGAGCTTGAGAGGTGCTGCAAAGAGGAATGGGCCAAACTGCCCAAAGATAGGTGTGCCAGGCTTGTGGCATCATATTCAAAAAGACTTAAGGCTATAAGATAAGATAAGATAAGATAAGATAAGATAAGATAAGATAAGATAAGCCTTTATTAGTCCCACAATGGGGAAATTCCAGGATTGCAACAGCACAGGGATAGCAACATTCAGAGCAACAATCAGAAGGCAAGAGAAAAACAAGAGCAGTGAGTATATACTGTATATATATATATATATATATATATATATATATATATATATATATATACAGTATATACAGTATATATATATAACCTTTACAGAAACACGGTGAAAAGTAACTAAACTATTGAGATGATGTCTAAGTGACACGCGGTTGGTGGGACTACTTTTTCTTCCGCCTGGGTAAGTGCGTCATGCGTTTTTTTAGATTTAAGATAAGATAAGATAAGCCTTTATTAGTCCCACAACGGGGAAATTCCAGGATTGCAACAGCACAGGGATAGCAACACTCAGAGCAACAATAAAAAAAAAAACAAGCAAGCAAGAGCAGCTAATATACATATGTACGTATTACTATAAAATATATATATATACACACACACACAGACACACAGTGCAGAGCATTGTAGCTGGATGGAATAAATATATGAATATATGAACACACAGTGCAGAGCATTGTAGCTAGATGGAATAAATATGTAAATATATAAACACCCACAGTACGGAGCATTGCAGCTAGGTGGAATAAATATGCAAGTATATAAACACACACAGTGCGGAGCAATCTACAAACAGCAAGCTATAATTGCTGCCAAAGGTGCAGCAACAAAAGTATTGAGCAAAGGCTGTGAATACTTATGTACATGTGATTTATTAGTTTTTTATTTTTAATAAATTTGCAAAAATCTCCAAAAAAATACTTTTTTCACATTGTCATTATGGGGTTTTGTGTGTAGGATTTTGTGGATTTTTTTTTTCCATTTTGGAATAAGGCTGTAACATAACAAAATGTGGAAAAAGTGCAAAATGTGGAAAAAGTGAAGCGCTGTGAATACTTTCTGGATGCCCTGTATGAATGTGAGAGTGAATGGTTGTCTGTCTCTCTGTGTTGGCCCTGCGATGGACTGGCGATCTGTCCAGGATGTACCCTGCCTCTTGCCCAAAAATACGGGGATAGACTCCAGCAACTTGAAAAGGATTAAGCGGTAGAAGATGGATGGATGGATATAGTATATGTCATATGTCATGGCCGAGAGGGGCTTGATGTGGGTGACGTGGAATGTAGGGTTCAACTGCAGGGTCGGTGACAACTTGAGCTGAACCGACGCGTCGTTAATCACCCGTGAGAGGGTATACAGGCCCAGGAAGCAGGAGGAGGGCTTCTTAGATTTTTCCTTGAGAGGAATCTGGCTCACTGCCAGCCAGACCTGCTGCCCGACAACATACTTGGGGGCAGGGACCTGCTTCCTGTCAGCAGCAACCCGGGTGCGTTCAATGGAGCGGGCGAGGGCAGCCCGAGTAGATCTCCAGACACGCCGGCAGCAATGAGCATGGACCCCCACGGATGGAACCGCTACCTCCCTGTCGGCCATGGGTAGAAGCGGCGGTGTGTACCCCAGCGTCGCCTCGAACGGAGTGAGTCCAGTGGCAGTGGAGACAACTGAGTTCATTGAATACTCCACCCGGGTCAGGTGCATGCTCCAAGATGAGGGATTATCGGCTGCACAGGGCGGCCTCCACGGACTGGTTGGCGCGCTCCACCTGCCCGTTGCTCTGTGGGTGATTACCGAATGAGAGGCTCACCGTAGTTCCCAGAGTCCTGCAAAAGGCCCTCCAGACCTTGGACATAAATTGAGGACCCCGGTCAGACACAGTGTCCATGGGGATGCCGTGGATCTGGCTCATGTGGTTGGTGAGCAGGACCGCCATCTCCAAGGCTGAGGGGAGCTTCGGGAGGGCAACCAGATGCACCACCTTGGAGAAGGGATCTACGTTGGTGAGAATCACTGTCTTGCCGCAGGAGGGGGGAAGTCCGGTGACAAAATCCACGGCGATGTGAGACCAAGGACGACCAGGGGTGGGGAGGGGATGGAGGAGACCAGACGTGGGGGGGGGGGGGGGGAATCCGATTTCCCCCGGACGCAGGTCTGACATACTTTGACGTATTCCCGTATGTCCCGCCACAGCGTGGGCCACCCGAACGCTCACCAGACGAAGTCCACAGTTCGCGTGATGCCAGGATAGCATGCGAAGCGACTGGTGTGACCCCACTGGATGACATCGCTGCGGAGGGCGGCCAGGACATACAGACGGTTCCGGGTGCACCCTACTGGCACAGGCTCCTGGGACTGGGCCTGGCGGACCCTCCACTCGATATCCCAAGTAAGGGCTCCACGGATGCGCAAAGGCGGTATGGTGGTTTGGGAAGGGGAGGGGGGCGTTACCACCTAGGAATCAAACTGGCGCGATAGCACGTCTGATTTGGTACTCCGAGCGCCAGGCCGGTACGTGATGGTAAAGTTGAACCTCTGAAAAAACAGGGCCCAACGAGCCTGCCTGGCGTTAAGTCGGCGGGCTGACCGCAAATACTTGAGGTTTTTGTGGTCGGTCCACACGACGATGGGGTGAATGGCCCCCTCTAGCCAGTGCCTCCATTCCTCCAATGGCAATTTAATGGCCAGCAGTTCTCTGTCCCCTATGTTGTAATTCCTCTCGGCCAGTGTAAGCCGACGAGAGAAATACACGCACGGGCGGAGCTTCCGATCGGGGGGGATGTGCTGCGACAGTACAGCGCCCACCCCCGAATCAGACGCATCCATCTCGAGGGCAAATTGGAGCTGCATGTTGACCTGAGCCAAGATTGGTGTTTCTGTGAACAGGCGCTTTAATTTTACAAACGCCTGTTCAGCTGCTTTGGTCCACCGAAAGGGGACCTTTTTTTTTTTTTGTAACTTAGATTTTTATTCATTTTTCATCATATATAATGCATTCAGATCACATTCTACATTTAAAAAACAAAGGGGTTAGGGTAGGGAAAAAGAAGAAAAAAAAAAAAAAATAAATAAAAAAAAAATAAATAAAAAAAAATAAAAGGGGGGGGGGGACAAATGTTGGAGCATCAAGTTTTTAGTTTCCATCTCTTAATTCTTCTGGTTTTTTCAGTGTCTGGTTATTCTTTCAATTTCTGCCTCGTTGTTGCACTTTGTAGTGTGTCCATTTCCGCCATTTTTTCTCCCATATTCCTTCTTGCATTCTTCGTCGATATGTTAGTTTTTCCATCATACGTATGTCCTCAACAATATCAGTCCATTGTTCTTGGTCAGGAAGAACTTCTGATCGCCATTTTTTTGTGATAGTTTTTTTACATGCAATCAACAAGATTTTAACTAGATATCTGTCCTCAGCCTGTATAACATTGTCTTTTTTAAGATCACATAAGTACATCAGGTTACAGTTCATTGGTATATTATATCCTAATATCCTCTGTATTGTCACATGCATAGATTTCCAAAATGATGATATTTTGTAGCATTTCCAAAACATATGTGAGTGGTCTGCATTTTGAGCCCCACATCCCCTCCAGCATAAAGATTGGGTATTTGGATATTTTCCTTGAATCTGTGGTGTAATGAAAAAGCGAATCAGGTTTTTCCATCCAAATTCCCTCCATGTCCTTGAACTTGTTGATGTGTGTTGTGTTTTCCATATTTCCTGCCAGCTTTCTTCTGTTATGTTTAAATTGAGCTCTTTCTCCCATTTCTCCTTTATATAGTTACTTGTATGATTGTTTGTTATAAGTTTCTGATATAGTTTTGAAATAATTCTTATTTTATTTCCTGCATATGAGCTTAAAATAAGTTGTATAATCTCGTTCACATCTGTTTGGAGGTTATGCCTAATCTTCTTCATATAGTAATCTCTCATCTGCAGATATCTGAAAAATTCCGATCTTTCTAATTAAAATTTTCTCCTGATATTTACAAAGCTCCCGAGATCTTTTTTTCCGATATTGCCCCATGCTGTGATTCCCTTGTTCACCAGATTTTTGTATCCTCTATCTTGTTTTGCCGGTTCAAACTGACTGTCAAATGCTACCCATTTCAATAGTTTTATGTCTTCCCTTATATTATATTTTTGTACTATTTTATACCACAGTTCTAAAGTAAATTTAGTGATTGGGTCTATTTGTTTGATTTGCTTATATGCATCTTTATCTCCTATTATGCTTTGTACTGGGAGTCCCTCAATTTCCTTTTCCATTTCTTTCCATTTTGCCTCATATCCCTCGTCGCACCAACATATGATATATCTTATTTGTGCTGAGTAGTAATATTCCTTTAGACTCGGTAGGCCCATGCCTCCTTTCTCTTTTGGTAATTGGAGGGTTTTATATTTCACTCTTGGTTTTTTACCTCCCCAAACAAATCTCGATATCATCCTGTCCCACTTTGAGAATTGGGCATCTGGAATCTCTGTTGGTATAGCCTGGAAGAGGTAAAGTAATCTAGGTTGTATGCTGATTTTGACTGTCTCAATTTTTGAATTCAGATCCACATTTAAGATTGACCATCTATCAATATCTTTTTTTATTTCTTGTTCCAACCTGTCATAGTTTGCTTTATATATTTTGCTTAGGTCTTTAGGTATGTTCACTCCAAGGTATTTTATTTCTTTTTGTTTCCAGTTTAGTTTGATCTTATCAGTTATCTGGTTTAGAGGGTTATAGTGGAATGTCAGTATTTGTGTTTTTGTTATGTTTATCTTGTATCCTGATAATTTTCCAAAATTTTCTATCAAGTTCATCATTTCCATTATTGATTTATCTGATTGTTCAAGGTAAACTATAATATCGTCTGCAAATAGCCCAATCTTGTGTTCCGCCCCCTTTATTGTTACACCTTTTAATTTCTTATTTTGTCATATCGCTTGAGCCAATGGTTCTATGAACAGAGCAAACAAGGTGGGCGATAAGCAGCATCCCTGCCTAGTTGATCTTTGTATATTTACTTTGTCTGTTAAGCTACCGTTTATCTTGATTCTTGCCACAGGTTCTTGATATAGCGTCCTTATGCATTGTACTGATTTTTCGTTAAATCCAAAGCTCTCCAGTACACTATATATGAATTTCCAGTTAACCCTGTCAAATGCTTTTTCTGCGTCTAAACTCATTATTACTGCACTTTTCTTTTCTTTATGTATTTGGTTAATTATATGTATTGTTCTCCTGATATTGTCATGTGTTTGGCGTCCCTCTATGAATCCAGTTTGATCATCTTCTATCAATTCCGTCAAGAATGTCTTTATTCGTTTACATATAATTGTTGTGTATATTTTATAATCTACATTTAATAAAGAGATTGGTCTATAGTTTCCACATTGTTCTTTATCTTTCCCTGGTTTTAAAATAACTGAAATGATTGCTTCGTTCCATGATGGAGGTATTTTGTTGTTGTTCAGCGTCCAATTAAATGACTTTAGGAGTTGTGGCATGAGTTCTTCTATAAACAGTTTATAAAACTCAGAGGGGTATCCATCACTACCTGGTGATTTACCGTTTTTAAGTGACTTAATCACATCTCTGATCTCTTGTGTTGTTATTTCTGCTGTTAGTTTTTCATTTTGTTGATTTCCTATTGATGGCAAGTCCAATGTGTCTAGAAATTTTTTGATATCTTTAGTATTTGTTTCTTCAGGTTGCGAGTATAGTTCTTGGTAGAAATTATGGAAAATTTCTTCGATGTTTTCTGGGTTAACTGTGGTTTTATTTGTGGTGGGGTCTTTAATCTTATATACATTATTCATTGTTTGTTGTTTTCTTAACCGTTTTGCCAGCAGTTTTGTGGCTTTTGGCCCCGTTTCATAATATTTTTGCTTTAGATATCTATTTTTCCTTTCAATTTCATCCATTTGTGTTTCTTTTATCTTTGTTTTTTCTTCTTTAATTTCTTGATATATTTTTGGATCATTTGTGCTTTGATGTTTACGTTCTAATTCCCTCAGTCTCTCACATCTTTGTTCATACGCTTCCAGTTTAGTCTTATTTGCTTTTCCTGTTTCAACAATTAATTTACCCCTTAACACGGCTTTTAGTGCGTCCCATAGTATTGTTGGGTCCACTTCTTCATTGTCATTCTCTTGGATATATTCGTTTATGTTTATTTTTATTCTCTCTTTCATTTTCTCATCATTTAACAGTCCTACGTTAAGTTTCCATGTTGTTTGTCGTTTTCTATTGTTTAAATATATTTCCATGTATATAGGATTATGATCTGATATTTCTGCCCCTCCAATCCAACAATTTCTCACCCTGTGTCTGTCACCTTCATTCATAAGGAAGTAATCTATTCTAGAGTGTACTTTATGGGCTGCTGAATAATGTGTATAGTCTTTTTCGAGTGGGTGTAGGTCCCTCCATATGTCTACCATACCCATTTCTGCCAGTGAGGTTCTTATGAACTTTGTTACATGTTTTTTTGTCTTCTTAACACTTGTTGTGTCAACTTCATGATCCATGACAGCATTTAAATCTCCTCCACAAATTAGGACTCCTTCACTGTGTGTTGCTATGAGATCAAACAGATGTTGAAAAAAACCCTTGTCACTTTCTGGTGGGGCATAGATGTTCACTAATGTAATCTGCATACCATCTATTCTTCCCTTTATTATTACATACCTGCCTTCTTTATCCTGGATTTCCTGTTCACTTTCAAATTGTATTTTGTTTGAGATTAGTATCATAACCCCCCTTTTAGTTCCTCCCTTAAATGAACTGTAGTAGGAGTTCTTATAGCCAAATCTCTTTAGTTTCACATGTTCTGCCTTGCTCAAATGTGTCTCTTGCATAAATATAATTTCAGCTTTTTCCTTCTTGAATTTTCTTATTATTCTTTCCCTTTTAACAGGTGAGTTCAGACCATTCACGTTTAGTGTCATTATCTTAAGATTTTTACCCATATTCATGTTTTTCCATTTTTTTAACTTGTGCTCCTAGCCCCTTTAACAACAAAAATAACACATATTTATATAAAAACACATTAAAAAATCTCGACCTCCGTACTTTGGGCCTTTCTTCTGCCCACTGGTCCCTGTTGGTGGGTGGGGGGTTTGTCTTCACAGAGTGAAGGGCCCTCCCTAGACTTCTAATTACTATCAAAGTAATAGTCATAAGTCTAGAAATGTCCAACAAATATCACTTAAACCTCTCCTAGCCGTCTGTTTCTCTTTTACCTTGTCTTCTTGGCCTTCATTTCTTCTGTGCCTTTCTTAATCTTTGTTATGATCTAGGCTTTCAGTTGAAAGCCTTGTAGCTTGTCCTGGGCCCGCTGCTCTACGTCTCTCCCCCTTCTTCCGCCGTTCACTCGTCTCCACTCCGTCTGTCGTGGTGCGTTCAGCGCCGCCGCTGCTCCAGCCGTCTCCTTCGGCACGCTCACCTCAAGGCCCCGCTCCATCATATCCCGCGCTGCCTCTTCGGCCGTGTTGTAGGTTCTTGTGCCTTCCTCCCAATGAATCCTCATTTTCGTTAGCGCCGAAAGGGGACCTTAATGGAGGTCAGCTGTGTTAAGGGCAGTGCCACCCCACTATACTGTAGTTCCTTATGAACCTGCGATAGAAGTTCGTAAACCGGAGGAAGCGTTGAAGTTCCTTACAGGATTGGGGAGTTGGCCAGTTGATCACTGCCCTCACCTTGGCCGGGTCGGCAATCAGTCTCCTTTCAGCCACTATGAAGCCCAAGAAGGTGGTACATGTTGTGGAGAACTCACACTTCTCAGCCTTGACGTAGAGCTGGTTCTTCAGAAGCCATTGTAGGATGGCTCTGACGTGGGCTTCATGTTCCCCTGGCGAGTGGGAGAAAATCAAAATATCACCAAGTAGACAAAAACGAATTGATAAAGCATGTCGCGAAGGACATTGCTAATTAACCGTTGGAAGATGGCCGGGGCATTGGTGAGCCCGAATGGTGAGTTTTAAATGCCGTCTTCCATTCATCACCTTTGCGAATGCCGATCAGATGGTATGCATTCCTTAAGTCTAGCTTGGTGAATACCCGTGAGCGCTGAAGGAGCTCAAACGCTGCATAAATCAAAGGCAGTGGGTACTTGTCTTTGGTGGTAATAGCATTGAGCTCCCAGTAGTCGATGCACGGACGCAACGAGTCAGCCTTCTTCCCGACGAAGAAGAACCCAGCCCCAAGCGGGGCCAAAGATGTCCGAATAGGGCCGGTGTTCAGCGATTCTTTAATGTATTTCTCCATCGTCTCCCTCTCTGGACAAGAAATGCTGTATAGCTGGCTGGACGGCAGCTTCGCCCCCGGGATGAGGTCTATAGCACAACCGTAGGAGCAGTGAGGCGGTAGCGACAACACCCTCGATTTGCTAAAGACCTCCCCCAAATCGTGATATGCCCGGGGAACGAGGCTGAGGTCCAGCAGCTCGGCCGGCGGGAGGGAGACATACAGCGTTGGGGAACACTCTGCTGAACGCATACAGTTAGCCATGCAAAATGGGCTCCAGGAGGAGATGGTATTTTGTCCTCAATTAATAATCGGATTGTGCCTCCGGAGCCAAGGATAGCCAAGAACCACCGGGGAAGATGAAACAGGAAGAACCAGCAATGTGAGTTCCTCCCGGTGGTTCCCAGAAAGGAGGATGAGATCGGCGCCGTGCTTTCGGTGACCACCGTGACCTCCTGGCCAGATATGTTGGTTATTCTCTGGTTGTGGGGCAATTTGTGTGTGGGAATACCCACCTGCTGCACGAACTGGGCAGAGACGAAATTTCCCTCTGACCCCGAATCAACCAGTGCCATAATCCTCCTCTCGACCCCTGGCAATTGCACAAGGGCCGAAATAGAAAAATTACCGTGGGGAGTAGATTTAGCTTGTTTTGTGAACACAGTTGCCTCAATTTCTTTGTATGTATGATTTCTATGTGTGTGTGTGTGTGTATATATATATACACACAAAATGATTCTATTCAATTTTGTGATTATTCATAAATGATTACATCATTGTGCAATTAATAATTTTTATACCTTTTAATAAATGCACAGCTGTAGAATAGCCAAGCAAAAATCTCACATCACGCGAAATATTCATCTTCAATCATTTAATCCTTTTTTGGGTTACAGGGGGCCCGGTCCTATTCCAGCATCTTTGGGTGAGAGGCAGGGAATACCTTGGATAGATCACCGGTCCAACACAGACAAACAGCCATTCATTCTCAAATTCATAAGGACAATTCATCCCCAGTTGATGCCAATTAACCTAATGTGCATGTCTTTGGACTGTGAGAGGAAACCGGAGTACCCAGCGAAAACATGGGGAGAACATACAAACTCCACACAGAAGGATCAACCCTGGCCAGGGGTGGAATCAAACTCACAACCTTATTGCTGTGTTGCCACAGTTCAAACCATGAGCCACCAAGCTGCCTTGTCATGTGAAACAGTAATAACAAAAAAAAATGGCAGGCTACCACATACAGTCTAAAAAAAATGAATGAAAATGATGAAAATACAACCTCAAATTCACAGAAATCAAGTGACAGATGCTTGGAAAAGTCTATGACCACAATTTATAAATTTAAAGAATAATTAGTCATCTTTACAAGATAAAGTGTCAAAATGACAAGAAAAACGGTACAAAATTATGAGAACAAAGATCCAAATTTAGAAGAAATGTTGCAAATGTATATTTAAGAGAAATTAAAATAAAAACTCCTGCTCATTTAAGAGGAAAACCTCTTCTGTTACTAATATCGACAGGTCTGTTTACTTATACATTATTTTACATTGATTTTACAGCTCAAACATGTTTTGCTGCTCCACTCAGGAGGTGATCTTATCTTCAGATAACGTGTTCAAATCTGGTGGGCTCAACAGTAGTAATAAAATTGCTGTAACTTGATTTTTTTTTTTTTTAATATTTGAGATGCTGTGATCTTGACCTTTCAACCCCAAAGGTATAGCTAGAGGGACTCGAGGCATTGGCAACCTGCCTGCAAAATTTGGTGAGTTACCCACAACTCAGTCCTCTTCGGATGCAATCACAGAAGTCTCAACATCAATTTACATGAACAAGCATTTTTTTTTCATCCACTAAAACAATGAGCCAATTAAAAAATCTCCATTTTATCTTTATTTGTAAAATTAAAATAAAGTGCTTTTATATACAATACAAAAAAGAAAAAGAAACAGTAGTGATGTATGATACAAAAAATTACAATTCACAATATTCTTTACATTGGCAGCTGAATTTACAAAACAATTTTACATAAAAACTTGTTAACTTACAATACACTTTACGAGAGTCTGAGCGACTTTGTGCTGTCATGAACAGAGGCCCGACTACAGTGGTTCAGTAGGAGAGAGCAGATGGGGGCATTTTCACTGTAGCATTATTAATTTAGGCTTGCATTCAAATGAAAACATAGTCGGTACCTGCACACATTTGACTAAAATCACTGCCACATTATATTTGTTCCGCCCTTAGGGAATCTAACGTTAGTCCGATGGCAGACGCTTCACCAAAAGCTGCCGTTTGTTGGTGTTTTAATAACAGTCAAAGCATGAGTATTTCATATTGCATGAGTGACTATAGCTGAGGAGTCTCTGAAATTCATTTTTGCAGTGCCATTTATAGGACATATAAAACAATACTAATATTTTATATACAGTTTGATATCTTTTAAAAAAAATCCACAAGTGGTTATTTCTGCACTACAATTAAAGAATGAAGTATAGTCCCTGACGGAGGTTGAAGCCACCCTAAACCAAAAAAACAAACACAGGAATAATAAAACACCACCTTCTGTGAGCATATATTGTACAACATTGACAATAGTGAATCATTCACTGTTTTCACTTGTCTCTACTATGGCCGGTCCTGTCACCCCGCACTACAGCACTATGACCTGGTTAGATTCTTCTCCTCAAGAGGCACGTCTCTTCATTATTGTTTCAGAAGGCATTGTACTTTTATTTTCCCCCAAAGGCAGATTGTGTCATCAAATCCATAATCTGCAACACAGTAAGGCTCTTAAAATCATGTGCAAATACTATGCTTTCTGAGTCAAAAGTCACATGCCTTCCCTTTATGTGTGCACTTTAGTGAGATCACGTCACAACAGGAACACAACTCAAGTAAGACTCAAGGAAGAGAGAAATGCTTTTGGGTTACATAATTTGACTGACAATTTTCATGGCTCGAGTGATTGAGTGTTTATTATTTCTACTAGAGGGGATAAGTGGAATTGATGATTCTTATGGTTATTAGGGAATGAGGGTGAACATTATTGCTGTTGTGGTTAGTGGGAGTTTTCCTCCAGTTGGTTTCATTAGAACAGATGTGTCTTATTTAAATCAGACTGGCCCTCATTTATCAAATGTGCATAAGAGAAAAGTGGTCATGCAATCATTTCAATGCCAAGTTCAGCATTCATCATTTTGTATGTGATTGTGTGGCACGCTCAAATCCCACGATAGCTCTGAGTTGGGGCACGCACATTTTCAAGTCGCCGTAGACTGGCAGTGCAGCCGAGAAACCTGTGGGAGAATTATTTGATCACATCAAATTATAATGAGCAGTTCAACCCTTCATATGATATATCTGCCTTGTGTTACATTTAGATGAGAGCTTTGACGATTTACTTTAAAGACTAAAGAGGCTGCTTTCAGTAATTATAAATGTTTTATCCATATTTATGTCACTGCAGCAAATATCAAAGCAGATTTAGGCAAAAAATATGGACTGCTGAAAACTGAATTCAAATTTTGGCTCTTGGTTGTTTTGTTTTTGCAGTTGAGATCAGTGTTTTTCCATTTGTCTTTTATTACTTTATTTTTTTTTTATTTGTACTGTAATGAGTCTCCTGTGTGAGCAGTGTGTTAAAGCAACATTCTAAAAATGTATTTCTTTGACTAGGTTTTGTGTTACGTATGTAGTATCTGGTAAGAGTTATTCCTGACAAATTACCTACTAGCTCACTGGTAAATCACAACAGAACTTTATGCACAGAAGTGCCTGGCTGAGAATTAAAAAAAAAAAAAACTGCTCTGGATTAGCAAGAGAAATTCTGCTGTACACACCAGAGAAGGTTTGGGGAAAATATCTTATTTTGTCATGCGTGTTTCTGAACAATATTGCCAAGTGCCAGAGAGCTGTACCAATCCGAGCCAATGCACACAGCTCACGTCAGACAGCTGTGCTGGAGAGGGGACTCTTTCTGCACTTCTTAAATTGTAAATAATAAATTCCTTTGTGTGGCAAGTACAGTATGTTTAAAATGACAAAATAGACAACCTTTAATAATCATCTAAGTCAGATAATACAGATTTAGATTATAATCCTCAACTGGAGACCAGCTGGTCAAATCAACGGTGATATGTAGCACCAATCTCCTCTAAAATGTGGTTCTTTTGCATTCAAAGTGACTTTTGAGGTTGCCACGCAACACTATTTTATTGTTTTTCACTTCTCTCATAATAATGTCAGTTTCTACTTCGGAAAAGTTTCTTTTTGCCGTCTTCTGTTCCACTGTGTCGTAAATACTGAAGGCGAGGCATAGGCATGGTATGCAAATTCTGATAATTTCCATCCACCAGATTTATCAATGAGATAACAGCGTACGACGAGACTGACCGGATACGCATGGTTTCATAAATACCACATGGACATTTTTTTCTACAATCATATCTACACCCAAATGTGTGTCAATTTCTGTGCACTTTTGATAAATGAGGCCCATTATGATTTGGTGTGGTATTTACATATGCATCATTTCCTTTTGGGAATAGCAGTAGAGCTCTGTAAAATGAAAAATAAAACTTTTGGCCACATAATAAATACATATATTATATTCTAATATCATCCCCATAGCACAGGTTTAGGTTGCCATACTGGAGCCTTGTTTTTCTGCCATCTGTTTTTTGCATCCGTCCTCCAGAGTGCCATTACCCCCCCCCCAAAAAAAAAAAAATAAAATCACAAAAATAGCTGAAAATGGCTAACATCTCTTGCATATAGATACAGTGTAATGAGCGTACAGGTGTGTGTGGGTGTATTTGCAGTGCCATTGATTCTAAAGTAATTAACAGCGCTGACACTTTGTGCTTACTCAGTCTCACGGTGAGGTTCCTCGTGGCGTTTACCTCACTTCACATTATTTACTTTGCATAGACTGTCTATCTCACATAGAACAGCGTGATAATACCTGGAATAAGCCGTGGTCTTTTATTTAAATCACATTTTCTGACAGAAAAGCAAGAAAATCTGACAGATCGCCTTGGAGGTTTTTATTTTTTTTTTACCTAGTACTAATTCCAATACTTACAAGTATTTGTGTCCTCGTTTCTGACCACATGCTCTCTTTCCTTGTGTAATGATTAAGGTGGGGGTTTTTTCAGTCTCTTTTTTTCTTTCGATTCTCACTTTTGTTTGTAATGTGCTGCTTTTAAAGTGGACATATTATGTTTATTTCCAGTTCCACACTGCAGCCCCCTCTTTGGCCTTCTTCAGGATGACCATTGTAACAGTCTATATATGACAGAAAACAAATGGAATCATAATAGGTCCACTTTAAATCTGAAATAATATAGTACAATCATATGTGAATGCTCAAAATCCGTCTACTAAAGCTGTCCCAGGACACGTCTTTATTTCTCACCTGTCGCTGACTTGTTCGCGTATACTCTTGTCCTGTACGGTACGACATGGTGCACAGCCTACACAGACTCTCCCTGGATGACAGTATGAACATAAAGCAGCAAACACTGTTAGGCATTAGTGGCAACATGTTTTTGTTTTTTTTTGGAGTGTCACACCGCATTTCAAAGCATCACCAGAATATTATATGGACGGATTTGGTGGCGATGCACTGAAACTTGAATCACTGAATCATGGCTGCGATGCCACTTCTGCACTTGTTACATTCCTGTGAGCCGTTTGTGAAAGCATCAGAACATAAGATGAAGGCAAACCGGAGCGTTTTCTGTGTGCTTCAAATGCACTTGAGTAAGAGGGTGAAATGAAATGCACACAGACCACAGGGACAGAACAAAAAAAAAAAAGACAAAGTGCAAAATCTGTGTAATGAAACATCTATGAGATTGCTGCTGTTCCCTCTTATGTTTTAGTCTGTGTCAACAAGTGCACGCTTTCCTTTGAGTTCAAAAGGAGTCACTCCATATAACATGAAGCCAGCCTCACACTATAGAGTCTTTAATCTCGGAGCCAAGTCTGACTCGTGGCCGGGGGCATGTGGGAGAAATCTCTACGTGGCTCTCCTTCAAGTTCAGGGGCCTCCTGTCGGATTCTGAGAAGCTCTTGCTGTTGTCCGGTGATGAGCACTCGTGTGGCGGCGTGCTACAGATGTAGTTGTCATTAAGGGTCTGGTAGCCCTTGTGATCCGGCACCGACGCAGCAACTGCGTTGCCGTTGAGTGGCAAGTTCTCGGCTGGTTTCCCCACTATCCGGGGCTTTTTCTGCTGCATGTTGGGGCACTCTCCCTCCTTGAGCATGGACTTCATGTGGTCACGGTTCCTATACACCACAAATAAAGAGAAGACGAGCAGGGAAAATGCCAGCAGAGCACACACCACAATCAGCTCATTCCAGTAGGTCTTAGTGTTGATCTGTGGCGAACGGGCCTCGCCAGGTAGGATGATGATTTCCTCCTGGGCGATCGGCGGCGCACGTGAACGGCCTGTCAGAGTGGTGCTCTCCTGCTTGGCCTCGCCCCTCACGCAGTAGTTTGCCAGCAGTTGCCTGAATTCTTCCTCCACTGACCAGCACTCGTAGGTTTCCTGCCTGTCAGCTTGAGCTACAACCACCAGTCCCCCCTCTGGGCTGGGGTAATGGAAGTGACCCGCACTCTCACTGAACTCCCACTTCCTCTCTGCCAAATTAGAGCGCAGCTTGCAAGGCAGTACTTGGAAGGTGTTGGCTGGGATAATGATCAGCTGGCACGACGACATCGCTGTGGAAAAAAAACAAAACAGTCACAAATCACTTAAAATAAGATGGATAGATATTCTCTGGTGTGGAATTCAGAATATTTAGAATAAGTATTAATACTCAATCCAAAAGTGAAACTGTAGTGGAGCTGAAAAGAGCTCTAAGTATACGTACGCGTAGACGGACTTTTTGCCAGTCTTGAGCTTTTCACAGATTTGTTGCAAATGGCTGATGTGTCCGCCTCATCTACATCTTGGTGAAAGGCGCTGAAACATGCATACATTTGATTAGAATGATCTTACAACGCATCAGACATTTGCCTCTCAGTCATAACATTTGGTCTCAGCGCTGATATTAAGCTTTTTGTTCACCAGCCACTGCGCATTGAAGCTTTCTAGAGTTACGAAGCACTCGGCATTTTCTCTGTGTCACTGCTAGTGATAAACATGTTTTTTCCTGTTAAATTAGCAATCTTTTTCTTGTAAAATTATCCACTTCTTTTGCAAGTAAGTTCGATTTTTTAATATACAGTGGTGTGAAAAAGTGTTTGTCCCCTTCCTGATTTCTCATTTTTTTGTATGTTTGTCACATTTAAATGTTTCAGATCATCAAACAAATTTAAATATTAAAGATAACACAAGTAAACACAAAATGCAGTTTTTAAATGAAGGTGTTTATTATTAAGGGGAAAAAAAATCCAAACCTACATGGCCCTGTGTGAAAAAGTGATTGCCCCCTAAACCTAATAACTGATTGGGCCACCCTTAGCAGCAACAACTGCAATCAAGCATTGGCCATAACTGGCAATGTCTTTCACAGCGCTGTGGAGGAATTTCGGCCCACTTATCTTTCCAGAATTGTTGTAATTCAGCCACACAGGAGGGTTTTCAAGCATGAACCGCCTTTTTAAGGTCATGCCACAGTATCTCAATCGGATTCAGGTCAGGACTTTGACTAGGCCACTCCAAAGTCTTCATTTTGTTTTTCGTAAGCCATTCAGAGGTGGACTTGCTGGTGTGTTTTGGATCATTATCCTGCTGTAGAACCCAAGTGCACTTCAACTTGAGGTCACAAACAGATGGCCGGACATTCTCCTTCAGGATTTTTTGGTAGGCAGCAGAATTCATGGTTCCATTTACCACAGCAAGTCTTCTAGGTCCTGAAGCAGCAAAACAGCCCCAGACCATCACACTACCACCACCATATTTTACTGCTGGTATGATGTTCCTTTTCTGAAATGCTGTGTTATTTTTACGCCGGATGTAATGGGACACACACCTTCCAAAAAGTTCAACTTTTGTCTCGTCAGTCCACAGAGTATTTTCCCAAAAGTCTTGAGGATCATCAAGATGTTTTCTGGAAAAACTGAGATGAGCCTTTATGTTCTTTTTGTTCAGCAGTGGTTTTCGTCTTGGAACTCTGCCATGCAGGCCATTTTTGCCCAGTCTCTTTCTTATGGTGGAGTCATGAATAGTGACCTTAACTGAGGCAAGTGAGGCCTGCAGTTCTTTGGATGTTGTTATGGGGTCTTTTGTGACCTCTTGGATGAGTTGTCGCTGCGCTCTTGGGGTAATTTTGCTTGGCCGGCCTCTCCTGGAAAGGTTCACCACTGTTCCATGTTTTCACCATTTGTGGTTAATGGCTCTCACTGTGGTTCCCTGGAGTCCCAAAGCTTTAGAAATGGCTTTATAACCTATTCAAGACTGATAGAGCTCAATTACTTTGTTTCTCATTTGTTCCTGAATTTCTTTGGATCGCAACATGATGTCTAGCTTTTGATGATCATTTGGTCTACTTCACTTTGTCAGGCAGGTCCTATTTAAGTGATTTCTTGATTGAGAACAGGTGTGGCAGTAATCAGGCCTGGGTGTGGCTCGAGAAATTAAACTCAGCTTTCCAAAGATGTGATAAACCACAGTTAATTTATGTTTTAACGGGGGGGGGGTCACTTTTTCACACAGGGCCATAGAGGTTTGGATTTTTTTTACACTTAATAATAAACACCTTCATTTAAAAACTGCATTTTGTGTTTACTTGTGTTATTTTTGTCTAATGTTTAAATTTGTTTGTTGATCTGAAACATTTAAGTGTGACAAACATACAAAAAAAAAAAGAGAAATCAGGAAGGGGGCAAACACTTTTTCACACCACTGTAGATTTTGTGATTAGTGACTTTATTAAATATTTGTCTTTAAATTTTATGTCTTTCCCTCTTATAAATCTACATCCTTTTTATTTTACACTTGCACTTTTTTGAAACTTTCCCAATTTTCTGCTATGTTTTTAGGGTTTCTTACAAATTTGGGTGTTTTTTTTTCATAGATTTTTGACTAATTACAAATCTGAGACTATCATAAATTTGGATCCATTTTATCATAAATATGCAATTTTATTCTTGCAAATTGAGGTGTTTTTTCCTCTTACTGTCTTGCTTATAATAAATTTGTGACTTTTTTTCTAATATTCTGATCATGGTAATCTTTATAGCAAATAATCTACTTCCTTATTATAAATGCGGTGACAAGTCAGTTGTCTTTTTGTGGAGGCTATACATATACCAATATCCCACCCGCCAAAGGGGTTAGGAATAATGATTGAGCTACAGGCCACTGCTGAATTTAGCATTTGGCTGCTTGGTTTAAAAACAAAACACAAAAATTCAAAGGAGTGCAAAAGCCAGTGGGTAACATCATAGTGGGTGTGCATACATGCGTTCATCATTAACAGCCCATGCTCCTAAAGTATTTGCAGATTATTGTGTAAAGGGACACATACTTGCTCGGTGGTGCACGTCTGACATCCACACATTGCCTCCCGTTCCAGGCACAGTAAGGATCTCTGGAGAGGATGCACTCCCCACAGCTCTGATAATTAGTGCAGTTAGCTACTGGGACCTCCACCAGTTCAGAGAAGGAGGAAACATAAAGCTGACCCTGTGGGGGAAGAGACGACAGAGCAGGGCACAGACAGAAAGTGCCCCCAATACCGGGTTACTATTTTCATCCAGAGTCGCTCCACTCTGACCCTGATCTAAATGTAGTAGGTTTTCTTTCATCTATTTTAAAAGGAATTCCTTTGCCCTGATCTAAGCAAACACATGCCGGGATTCAGGAAGTGTCACAGATCCAGCTGTTAAAGCCCCAGCTGTTTGAAGATCCCCCAAGAGAAAGTTGCAAGTAATTAGCTCATTGAACACGAGGTATGCTTCAGGCAGTGACTCTTAATGACTGATGGAATTACTAAAGTACCAATAAATGAATGTACTGAGCTCATTAGTTCACGTCCTGTGAAAGCGCTGCAGATTAAAATGAACCTGGTTTCTCAATGAGAACTCCAATGTACCTTTTCAGTGTCCAGCTGGATGTGCTGCACTGGCTGAGGATGACGGAAGAGCACCATCTCCTCAATGATGTGCATCTTCTTCTTGACGTTAATGGCTTTATGGAGTCTCCCATCATCTGCAAAAGAAACAGTACAAAATGAAATTGGATTAAACTAATTTTGGAGGTTCAAGTGCCACTGAGTGTTAATGGGAAGTGGCTTACCTGTGCCGATGAAGAGCACGTTATATGCCTTTTTAGCTGCCTGGACTCGATGGACGGCAATCTGCGTGTAGCGAACATTTCGTTTCAGTAGAAGAGGCTGGCTGCGGATAACACTGTCCATCAGGAAGTGGTCCTTGACAAAATTCAGCACCTTGTCTGGCATGTGCAAAGAGGAGGAGATGCCCTGTTCTCGGACTGCGTTTGTGATGCACTGTGGAGGTAACACAACAGGCATCCAGCTGATGTACAGTGTTGTGAAAAAGTATTTGCCCCTTCCTGATTTCTTATATTTTTGCATATTTGTTACACCTAAATGTTTCAGATCATCAAACAAATTTTAATGTTAGACAAAGATAACTTGAGTAAATACAAAATGCAGTTTTTAGATGACGATTTCATTTATTAAGGGAAAAAGGGTATTCAAACCTACCTGGCCCTATGTGGAAAAAGTAATTGCCCCCTAACTGCCCCCTAAATCTAATAACTGGTTGTGCCACCATTGGGGCCAACAACTGGAAATGAGTCTTTTACATTGCTGTTGAGGAATTTTGACCCACTCTTCTGTGCAGAATTGTTTAAATTCAGTCACATTGGAAGGCTTCATGAACTGATGGCCGGACATTCTCCTTCAGAATTTTTTTGGTAGAGAGCAGAATTCATGGTTCTGTCAATTAGGGCAAGTTGTCCAGGTCCTGAAACAGCAAAACAGCCCCAGACCATCACACTATCACCACTATGTTTGACTGTTGATACAATGTTCTTTTTATGAAATTCTGTGTTAGTTTTATGCCATATAAAACAGGATACACGTCATCCAAAAAGTTCAACTTTTGTCTCGTCAGTCCCCAGAATATTTTCCCAGAAGTCTTGAGGATCATCTAGATGTTTTCTGGCAAATGTGAGACGAGTCTTTGTGTTCTTTTTGTCCAGCAGCGGTTTTTGTCTTCAAACTCTCCCATGGATGCCATTTTAGCCCAGTCTCTTTCTTATTGTTCCATCATGGACCAGTGTCCAAACTAAGGCAAGAGAGGCCTGCAGTTCTTTAAATGTTGTTCTGGGTTTTTAGTTCTCATCTGTTCTTGAATTTCTTTAGATCACAGTGGGATGTGTTGCTTTTTGAGATATTATAGCCTACTTCAGGTTGTCTGACAGGTTCTATTTATATGATTTCTTGATTCAACAAGTCTGGCAGTAATCAGGCTTGGGTGTAGCTACTGAAACTGAACTCAGCTTTCCAAAAAATGTGGTTAATCACAGTTAGTTCATAATGTAACAAAAAAAAATGTAACAAGAGGGGCAATTACTTTTTCACACAGGGCCAGGTGGGTTTGGATAATTTTTTTCCTTTAATAAATGAAATCATCATTTGAAAACTGCATTTTGTATTTATTCAGGTAATCTTTGTCTGATATTAAAATTTGTTTGATCTGAAACATTTAAGTGTGACAAATATGCAAAAATATAAGAAATCGGGAAGGGGGCAAATACTTTTTCACAGCACTGTACATTCTTTTAATTTGTAGCACAACACCTCTTTGGTTTTGCAATCTTCACATCCACATTTAAGCCATACAAGTGAGTCAAAGTGAACAGTCAGCCCTAATTCAGCTGACGAGGCATGCTGCCGAGTACTGACATTTCTTTACTACGGGTTCTCCAGCAGATGGCAGCAGACAAATACTTACTGCTCCAGGCCGCGGCTCTGGGACCGCATGGTTGTATGTGTACCACTGCTGAGTCTCGCGGTTGACTTCACGATATCGCCCGTTAAACGCCGTTTCCACCTGGTCCATAGTAAAGGCACAAACTGCAGAACTTCCTGATGCACCCTTGTACCTTATAAAGACAGAAATAAGACCTTCAGCAACACTGACTGATAACTGACACAACTTTTTAGAGACGATGTGTGTTTGTGAAAATCTGTTGTATCGCATATAATAAAGCTGGCATCGTAGCAATATAGTGTTAGCCTTCTTCGCTTGTATGAGGAAGTTATATTCAATCCAGATGTGTAAATGCAGTTGATTGTCGTCATCCCTCGTCATGGGCAACATAGTTTGATCTTCCTAAATCTTCACACACACTTTCAGTTAGTGGATGATGATGCAGTGGAGCACAGTTGACTAAATCCTGTGGTTACTTGATCCAAATACTATTTAAAGAATTTAAAAAAAAAATATCTAAAAGATTCACTCTTACACTTGTCAAAAACAAGGAACGGGGAGGGGGAATGAAAAGTTCATGGCGGTCAAATTTGACCAAATGTGGTTTGTTTTTCAACATCGTCTCTGTTTCAGTCCACACACTTCTTCCATCAGTGGTGCAGCGCTTGGATCCCTGCAGTTGAAAAATAAACCACATTTGGTCAAATTTGACCACTGTGAACTTTTCAGCCCCCCCTCGTATGATCAAATGAGTCAGTTTTTTTTTTTTTGTTGCATCCCTTAATTACATTATCAGCAGAGGGAAATTGAAGGGCATCCACAGTGCAGCACCAAGTCGTTCAACATTAGAGCCAATTTAGAATTTCCAGTTAACCTAACTTGCATGCAAGCATGGGGAGAACATGCGAACTCCACACAGATGGGCCCTGCTGGAACCCACGGCCTTCTAACTGTGAGGGAAAGGGCTACTCACTAAACCACTGTGCTGTCCGTCATGATGTACAGGGCTTGACATTAGCATTGGTCCTCCAGGCATCACCCACCAAAGCATAATGCAATTTGGGGCCTTATTCAGTCTTCCCATCCATTTTGGAAAGTGGTAGATTCTGCCTTTACAAAAGCAAGAATCAAACTTAAAGATGGACTCCAATGGATATACAGTGGGGTGAAAAAGTGTTTGCCTCCTTCCTGATTTCTCATTTTTTTGTATCTTTGTCACACTGAAATGTTTCAGATCATCAAATAAATTTAAATATTAGACAAAGATAACACAAGTAAACACAAAATGAAGTTTTTAAATGAAGGTGTTTATTATTAAGGGAAAAAACCCCAAACCGATATAGCCCTGTGTGAAAAAGTGATTGTCCCCTAAACCTAATAACTGGTTGGGCCACCCTTAGCAGCAACAACTGCAATCAAGCGTTGGCCATAACTGGCAATGAGTCTTTTACAGCACTGTGGAGGAATTTTGGCCCACTCATCTTTGCAGAATTGTTGCAATTCAGCCACACTGGAGGGTTTCTGAGCATGAGCTGCCTTCTTAGGGTCATACCACAGCATCTCAATCGGATTCAGGTCAGGACTTTAACTAGGCCACTCCAAAGTCTTCATTTTGTTTTTCTTAGGTCATGAACAGATGGCCGGACATTCTCCTTGAGGATGTTTTGGTAGACAGCAGAATTCATGGTTCCATTTATCACAAGTCTTCTAGGTCCTGAAGCAGCAAAACAGCCCCAGACCATCACACTACCACCACCATATTTTACTGTTGGTATGATGTTCCTTTTCTGAAATGCTGTGTTACTTTTACACCGGATGTAATGGGACACACACCTTCAAAAAGTTCAACTTTTGTCTTGTCAGTCCACAGAGTATTTTCCCAAAAGTCAGAATCAGAATCAGAATCAGAATCAGGTTTATTGCCATTGTTCATGTAGTACACAAACTAGGAATTTGTCTCGGTACAATGCTGCAACATTAAACATGATAAGATAAGAGAAATAAACTATACATGTAATAAAGTGTAGGATAAGATTAAGTGATACTGGTCAACAGTTAAAATATATATTAGCCAGCAGCAGATACTGTGGAGAACTATATAGTGCAGTCGGTAATGCAGGAAGAAAACAGTGATGATTGACATGAGTCTGGTTGAGCTGCTGTACATGGTGCACGAGAGTCACTTAGTGTTCAGCAGTCTAATGGCAGAGGGGAAGAAGCTGTTCATGTGACGGGAGGTTTTAGTCTGGATGGACCGAAGTCTTCTACCAGAGGGGAGGGGGGCAAACAGTACGTGACCAGGGTGTGAGGGATCGGCTATGATCCGGCCAGCACGCCTCCGGGTCCTGGAGATGTACAGATCCTGGAGAGATGGGAGCTTGCAGCCGATCACCTTCTCAGCAGTGCGCACGACGCGCTGCAGCCTTAGTCTGTCCCTGGCAGTGGCTCCTGCGTACCACACGGTTATGGAGGTGGTGAGGATGGACTCGATGATGGCTGTGTAGAACTGCACTAACATCTTGGTGGGTAGCTTGAGCTTCCTCAGCTGCCGCAGGAAGAACATCCTCTGCTGGGCTTTTTTGATGAGTGAGCTGATGGTCAGCTCCCATTTGAGGTCCCTGGTGATGGTAGTGCCTAGGAAGCGGAAGGAATCAGCAGTGGTGATGGGAGAGCCTGAGAGGGTGAGGGGGGGCAGAGGAGTAGTGACTTTCCTGAAGTCTACAATCATCTCCACTGTCTTCAGAGCGTTCAGCTGCAGGTTGTTATTGCTGCACCAGGACGCCAGCTGGGCCACCTCTCTCCTGTAGGCGGACTCGTCGCCGTTGGAGATGAGCCCGATGAGGGTGGTGTCGTCCGCAAACTTGATCAACTTGACAGACTGGTGGCTGGAGGTGCAGGAGTTGGTGTAAAGGGAGAAGAGTAGGGGGGAAAGTACACAGCCCTGGGGTGATCCGGTGCTGATGCTAGTATAGTCTGAGACAGTCTTTCCCAGCCACACATGCTGCCTCCGGTCCGTCAGGAAGTCGATGATCCACCTGCAGAGGGAGTCAGGCACGTTGAGCAGGGACAGCTTGTCCCGGAGCAGAGCGGGGCGGATGGTGTTGAATGCGGAGCTGAAGTCCACAAACAGGATCCTGGCGTAGGTTCCCGGGGAGTCCAGGTGCTGCAGGATGGAGTGGAGGGCCAGGTTGACTGCATCGTCTACAGACCTGTTGGCTCGGTAGGCAAACTGCAGCGGGTCCAGGAGAGGGGTGGTGATGGACTTGAGGTGGGACAGGACCAGGCGCTCAAAGGACTTCATGACTACAGAGGTGAGCGCTACAGGTCTGTAGTCATTAAGTCCAGTGATCCGTGGCTTCTTGGGGACAGGGATGATGGTGGAGGATTTGAGGCAGGATGGCACGTGGCATAACTTAAGGGAGGTGTTAAAAATGTCTGTGAATACAGGAGCCAGCTGTTTCGCACAGAGTCTCAGGGTGGAGGGAGACACGCCGTCTGGGCCGGGGGCCTTGCGCGGGTTCAGTCTGGAGAACTGTTTGAGCACATCCTGCTCACTGATGATAAGGGGAGGTGGGGAGGAGGGGGGGGGGGTGCCTTAAATGAAGTAGGGAATGTGGAGGCTGTGGAGCTGGAGGGAGGGGGGGAGTTGGACACAGATGACGAGGTGTCAAAACGGGCATAGTGTTGGGACAGTCTCTGACAAAGGGCTTTGTCATCCTGACCTTTAGGAGCCTGAGGCCGATAGTTGGTGATCTGCCTCAGTCCTCTCCACACGGAAGCCGAATCATTAGCAGTGAACTGCTGCTGGAGTCTCTCTGAGTACACAGATTTAGCCCTCTTCAGCTCTCTGTTAAACCGGTATTTAACCTCCCTGTAGCAGTCCCTGTCTCCACTTTTCAGCGCTGCTTCCTTCTCCTTCCTGATCTGTCTGAGCTTAGCTGTGAACCAGGGTTTGTCATTAGAGTAACTCACCCTGGTGCGTGATGGAAGAATGTTCTCTTCACAAAAGTGGATATATGAGTTCACAGTGTCCGTGTACTCATCCAGATCATGCGTGGCTCCTTTAAGCATGCCCCAGTCAGATATTTCCATGCACGTTTCCAGCTTCTCCTCAGCATCACTGGTCCGTATCTTCGTAGTGCTCACAACAGGTTTAGTGAGCTTCAATCTCTGTCTGTATGTGGGAATGAGGTGAACCATCACGTGATCAGATAATCCCAGCGCAGCTCGAGGGACAGCGCGATATGCGTCTTTCACTGTGGTGTAACAGTGATCCAGTGTGTTTAATCCTCTGGTGGGGCATTTAATAAACTGTTTGTAGCGGGGGAGATCGTGGCTCAGATTGCACTGATTAAAGTCGCCAGCCACAATAATCAGCGAGTCTGGAAAACTCCGCTCTGTGTGTTGAATGTGATCCGCGAGCACGCGCTGAGCTTCGCGCGTGTCCGCGTCGGGAGGGGCGTACACAGCGATCATTATGAAAGAAGCAAACTCCCGCGGGGAATAGAAGGGCTTGCAATTGATAACAAGAAATTCCAAGGCAGGAGAACAGTGTTTGGAAATTACCGTTACATCAGAGCACCAGCTACAGTTGATGTAGAAGCAGACACCGCCTCCTGTGGTCTTGCCGGAAAGCTCTGTGTCACGATCAGCACGGAAGAGCTGGAAGCCGTCGAGGCGCAGCGCGCTGTCCGGTATATTTTCCCGGAGCCAGGTCTCAGTAAAGCAGAGGACAGCTGAGGAGGCGAGGTCCTTAAAACGCATCAGCAGTCTCAGTTCATCCACCTTGTTAGAGAGAGAGTTGGTATTGGACAGAAATATGCCAGGCAGCGCCGTTCGCGAGCCTCTCCTGCGAAGTCGTACGAGAGCGCCCGCTCGTCTTCCTCTCTTCCGCCGTCTCACTTTCCGAGCCAAACAATAAACCAGATCGGCGGCAGGGGCTAGAAAAACTGGGAGGAGGTCCGTGGGGGTCAAAGTCCTGATATTTAAAAGTTCTTCACGGGTATAAGTGCAAGCAGACACACAATTGACAAACAAAAACAAACAAAGAGCGCAGCGAAGCACCATGTCGACCGCTGTGGGCGCCATCTTGGATCGGCCTTGAGTCTCAGTCAGGCCTTGAGTCTCAGTCTTGAGGATCATCAAGATGTTTTCTGGCAAAACTGAGATGAGCCTTTATGTTCTTTTTGTTCAGCAGTGGTTTTCATCTTGGAATTCTGCCATGCAGTCCATTTTTGCCCAGTCTCTTTCTTATGGTGGAGTCATGAGCACTGACCTTAACTGAGGCAAGTGAGGCCTGCAGTTCTTTTGATGTTATTGTGTGGTCTTTTGTGATCTCTTGGATGAGTCGTCACTGCATTCTTGGGGTAATTTTGGTCGGCTGGCCACTCCTGGGAAGGCTCGCCACTGTTCCATGTTTTCGCCATTTGTGGATAATGGCTCTCACTATGGTTCGCTGGAGTCCCAAAGCTTTAGAAATGGCTTTATAACCTTTTCTAGACTGATAGATCTCAGTTACTTTGTTTCTCATTTGTTCTTGAATTTCTTTGTATCACAACATGATGTCTTTTGAGGATATTTTGGTCTACTTCACTTTGTCAGGCAGGTCCTATTTAAGTGATTTCTTGATTGAGAACAGGTGTGGCAGTAATCAGGCCTGGGTGTGGCTCGAGAAATTGAACTCAGCTTTCCAAAGATGTGATAAACCACAGTTAATTTATGTTTTAACAAGGGTGGGGGTGGGGGGGGGCAATCGCTTTTTCACCATGTAGGTTTAGATATTTTTTCCCTTAATAACAAACACCTTCATTTAAAAACTGCATTTTGTGTTTACTTGTGTTATCTTTGTCTAATATTTAAATTTGTTTGATGATCTGAAACATTTAAGTGTGACAAACATACAAAAAAATGAGAAATCAGGAAGGGGGCAAACACTTTTTCACACCACTGTAAATCCCCTTTAAAAAAAAAACCCAAATCTATATAGTCTAAAATGGTATTTTATGCCCATTTTTGCACAAAAATCTCTTCATTGTCTTACAATTGCTTGTAAAAAATTTAGCCTTTTTTTTCTTCTCCTTCAAATGCCAGGATGTAATCAGGCCCACTCACATCCCACCCACCAGGACACAGAAGTCTGCAAGCAGGCAAATTTGAACAGCCAGTTCTTAGTCCTGAGGCGGCTGTGGCGCTGGTGTAGTGTGGCTAACTACTGATCGGAGGGTCAGGGGTTCAATTCCCACTCTGTCTGCAGTCTGCATGTCGAAGTGCCCTTGAGCAAGACACTGAACCCCCAGTTGTTCCTGGTGGGTCAGGCCAGCACCTGTGTATGGCAGCTCCGCCGCCATCAGTGTGTGAATGTGTGTGTGAATGGGTGGATAGCAGGATCTGTAAGGTGCTTTGGTTGTCTAGAGATGAGAAAAAACGCTATATAAGTGAACGCCATTTACCACTGACTCAACACTTCAGACCTGTTATAGTTACATCACCAAAAACGCTCCCTCCAAACGCTCTTTTTTCAAAGGGGAGGAGCTTGACTGAACTTTCACAGCAAAAAATCAGAGACATGACACATAAGAGTGACTTAGCTCTTGATATGTCTTTAAAGTCATAAAAAACATGTTACAGACATGTTAACAAGAAAAAAAAACGTGATTTTTGGCAGTGTCATTTTAAGAGGAAGAAAAAGTATATTTGCAAGAATAAAAGCATGAATTACAATAAAAAAGATGCAAAGTTTTTGGTAAAAAGTCACAAATTTAGGAGAAAATGGTTGCAAATTTGAGAGAGGAAAAAAAATCACACTTTTATGACAAAACTTGCAAATTCATGACAAAAAAAACAACAAATTTGAAAGGAAAAGGTAACAATTTTGCAAGAAAAAAGATACAAATTTGAACAAAAAAATCCTGCAAATTTAAAAGTAAAAACTCACAAATTTAACAGAAAAAAACAAGGTACAGGTAAAAGATGTTGCAAAAATTAAATTAAAAAAAGGAAAATCCTCGTTTATATCTAATAGTTTTGGAGCAGTTTTAAGTTATAATACAAGTGGGAAATTAAACGTAGTATCTTCAGTTTGAGAGACTGATTTTTTAGCTGAATATTACTCGGCAATGGCTCTTTACATAAAGCCTTCTCTGCTGGCCTAAACACTATCAGAATTACATTTAACACCTACATTCTTATACAGTATGTGTTCCATGAGGATGTATTAAATTATTCCCAATAGTCTATTATCTTCATTTCGTAGCTTTTCTCTTGGTTGCACTCCTTCCAGTAGTGGAATGCATGTAGAGTTTTTTTGTCCAATCATATTTCAGCCACCTGTGTTGCCAGGGTCGGGCAAATCTGCTTTGGGCCTTCAGGAATTAACAGTGTGGCTCTGTAGGTTAAATTATCTGTTAAACTTATCCTGTTGCTTTAACCAATCAGATGTCTTCTGTATGTCCAGGGCTACGCATAGAGGGCATCTGAGAACGTCGGCATTTTTACGTCTTTTGATTGGATGGTTAGACTCTTCCACCCACAATGCAGAGAATCCTAGCTAGCAAAACGTCAGTGCGAGGACTTGCTTACGCAGCTACAATAAACTGTATCTGTTTAAATGTAATAGCTGTTTTTCCACCCACAATGGCTGACAGGGAAGAGGAAAATGATTAGGTCGCTGATATTTAAAAAAAAAAAAAATCAATTTTCCAGACAGACTTTTCAAGAAAAGATGGTCATTGTGAAGAGAGGTCGGCCAACCCTGAAGCTAGCAGGCTCGTCTCAGCCAGGAAAAGGATTTGTCTGTCACTTCCATGTTAGCAGCGAGCAGTATCCTTCGAGTACAGCCTCCGAGGAGTGCTGCAAATTATCTTGCTGGGAATGCCTGTTGTTTGCAACTGATGGAGGAGATACTTGGAGCCAGACAGGGTTTGCAAACTTGAGCTGTCTAACCAAGGCAGCAGCCAGACACCAAAGCACAGCCGCCAGCCGGACACTTACAAGCAACAGTACTAACTAACTAGTCAATACTAGTTAGTTAAAAGGTTTAACTAGTTAGTACTAACTAGTTAAACCTTTGGGGAAACAAGAGTGGATCTGCAGCTCAACGAACAGGTGCGCAGGGAAATGGAGCTCCACAACGAAAAGGTGAGGATTTTTAAAACTATAATTTTACAGTTAAAGTTATCTTTAACATGCTTTGTGTGGACGGCCCTATCGGCTATTTTTATGGTGCTTGATATGAATGGCACTTGAATCCGGTAGATCACCACTGAAGGCCTCGTTGAAAATACACGGTCCGCCACTGCTTGGATTCGATACAATATGGTATGGTACAGTAAGGTATGATATATTTTTATTGTCCCCATAGGGAAATTTATCTTGGGCTTAATAGTAGTGGTGCTGCACACATTGTAATAAACAGAACTGACAAACTTAGGAAAAAGCAATCAGTAATAAGGATCATAGTCCATTAAATTCAACACAATTAAACAGAACCAATGGGGAAAAAGCAATAATTAATGAATAGAAGTTATACCCTGTAGCCACATAAATTGCAAAAATGAACAGGCTGCGAATTCTCAGGCCTCCGGATCACTTCTAGGAGTAAACAGTAGACGGCTACACGCCACAGTGGCTGGTAAGCACAAAGGTTAATGGCATTTATCAAAGTCTGTGCTCACCACTGAGATGTGAAGACTCCATAAAACACCGTGTTCTTCCAGTCCTCGGGGCTGGGTGTGAGAACAAACATGTCTTGGATTATATTGAAGGGGAAGCCGTCGTCAGGCAGCGAGCACAAGAGCTGAGCCTTCAGGAAGGTGGTCCATTTCTTCTGCAGCACCCGCTCACCACCAATGTCCCCCTGCAACACAATTATTGAGGATGTACTTTGTAAAAGCTGCATCACTGTGGGATGCCACTGCTGTGGACAGTTTGATCCATTTTGTTGTTTGTAAGGGTCTGACAGACGTGTATAATGAACATCGTAATATGTATTGTACTTTGAGATGATATGCGGTATATATTTTATGCTAGGAAAAAGCCGACTCTATAATTGATGTAAATGACACACATTAACCTTCAAGTAAAACCACAATGAGCTTAAATCATTTGTGCCTGCAACAGAGACGTACCCTGAGGCAGAAGGCGTCTAGGTCATGAAAACAATATGCATCATCACAACTGGCATAGATAAAATGTACCCAGGGCTGAGAGGAGGGCAAATGCTTTTAAATGAAAAGGAAAAGGAAAAGGAAACATCGCTCCCTGATAATCCTTCTCCACTGACACCACCGCTGTGATTCAACGCCTTGGGCATGAGCCTTCAAAGTACTACATGTGGAACAGGAGTAACTTGACATGCAGACTAATTTGGTTACAAAGATCATATGATAGATTATGAGCTCAGATGGGAGAGAAACTGTATCTGCAAGCTTCGGTGTTGAAATGATGCACAGTACCTGGGTCTGTTTATTATAAGATCAAATCGGCTGCTGTGAGCAGGCTACCGATGATGACGAAGAGAAATATTAAATGGGCTTACCATTAGACTTCAACTGAGTCCACTTTAGAATTACATTAATCAGAGGAAACGTCAGCGTGGAAATGTTGAGGGAAATGACACGTGGCCAACACTGAGCTTCTGAAGCAATTTACTTGTTGTAGTAACTCAGGCAGATAATAAGCAACATACATACTCCCCGGTACTTGAGGCTGAACCTTGTTTTTTTAATTTAATGTCACTCTGAGCTTACACTAAATTGTGAATTAATGAGTTAATAAAGTTAAAGCCCTCCACTCATCAATCCCCTTGTGTGAGCATCCCTTGTTGGAAGAAGGCATGGACTCTTTCTGACATACCTGAACAACCCTGCAAATGAGAACATGTTTGGTTTGGTCCGATTCAGCCAAAACATTGTTTATCATTCCATACTTAGTCTTGGTGAAGTGTAACTGAAGTAATAATAAACACATGGGTACGCAGCTAAGAAGGAGGCTGCAGTCAAACACCAGAAGAGGGTAAAGACTGTAGTTATACTGCATGGCATTTATGAACTGAGAATATATCATGGCAACACTTTATTGAGCATTTTCTTATTTTATGTCATATACAGGTACATCTCAATAAATTAGAATCTCATCGAAAAGTTGATTTATTTCAATAATTCAATTCAAAAAGTGAAATTCATATATAGATTCATTACACACAGAGTGATATATGCCAAGTGTTTATTTCTTTTAATTTTGATGGTTATGGCTTGCAGCAAATGAAAACCCCAAATTCAGTTTCTCAAAAAATTAGAATATTATATAAAATTAATTTAAAAAAAAGATTTTTAAAAGAAATGTTGACTAATTGAAAAGTATGTCCATGTACAAACTCAATACTTGGTCAGAGCTCCTTTTTTTTTTTTTTTTTGTTACTTATTTGTACCCGTAGGTAGATTTGGTTTGCAGTCTGGTGACAAGCCACCGGCTGCCGGTCGCTGCGTGCGCGAGCGCCCTAAACCTACATGTTTTTTTGGTATGCGGGAGGAAACCGGAGAAATCCCGGGGTAAACCCACGCAACACGGGGAGAACATGCAAACTCCACACAGCTCACTGTTGGTCGGGGGCTGGGATCGAACCCACGATCTCACGATCCCCGCGATCCCCCGGCCGAGGGTAAACTGTGCTGCCACAGTGCTAAACCACTGCGCCACCGTGCAGCCCAGGGTCAGAGCTCCTTTTGCATAATTACTGCATCAATGCAGCATGGCATGGAGGCGATCAGCCTGTGTTACTGCTGAGATGTTATGGAAGCCCAGGTTGCTTTGATAGTGGCCTTCAGCTTGTCTGCATTATTGGGTCTGGTGTATTTCATCTTCCTCTTGACAATACACCATAGATTCTCTATGGGATTTAGGTCAAGAGAGTTTGCTGTCCTGTCCAGTACACTGATGCCATGGTCAATAAAATAAACCAGGTATTTGTACTTTTGGCAGTGTGAGCAGGTGCCATGTCCTGCTGGAAAATGAAATCAGCATCTCCATCAAGCTTGTCAGCAGAGGGAAGCATGAAGTGCTCTAAAATTTTCTGTTAGATGGCTGCACTGACATTGGAGTTGATTAAGCACAGTGGAAAAACACCAGCAGATGACATGGCTCCACATATCATCATCAACTGTGGAAACTTCACACTAGACTTTAAGCAACTTAGATTCTGTGCCTGTTCACTCTTCCTCCAGACTGTGGGACCTTGATTTCCAAGTGACAGGACTTGGCACTTGATTTGGGGAGCCATGTCATCTGCTGGTGTTAGTCCACTGTGTTTTATCAAGTCCAAAGTCAATGCAGCTGCCTACAAGGAAATTTTAGAGCACTTCATGCTTCCCTCTGCTGACAAGCTTTATGGAGATGCTGACTTCATTTTCCAGCAGGACTTGGTACCTGCCCACACTGCTGCCAAAAGTACCAAAGTCTGTTTAATGACTATGGTATCACCATATTTTACTGGCCAGCAAACTCTCCTGACCTAAACCCCATACAGAATCTATTAAGCATCATCAACAGGGAGATGAGAGACACCAGACCCAACAACGCAGGTGAGCTGAAGGCCGCTATCAAAGCAACCTGGGCCTTCATAACACCTCAGCAGTAACACAGGCTGATCACGTTCATGCCATGCCACAGTGATGCAGTATTAATTCATGCAAAAAGAGCTCTGACCAAGTATTAAGTGTGTGCATGGAAATACTTTTAGTCGGCCAGCATTTCTATTAAAAAAATCATTTTTTAAAAATTGATCTTATGCAATATTCTAATTTTTTGAGAAACTGATTTTTGGGTTTTTATGAGCTACAAGCCATAACCATCAAAATTAAAAGAAATAAACACTTGAAATATATCAATCTGTCTGTAATGAACTTATATAAAATATGAATTTCATTTTATGAATTGAATTACTGAAATAAATCAACTTTTCGATGACATTCTAATTTAGTGAGATGCACCTGTATGCTACTCAGTTCCCTTTTTAGCACTCAGTTCCATTTTTAGCTTTGCAAAGCTAAAAAGGGAACTATTTCAGAAAAAAATAGTTCTCTTTTTAGCTTTGCAAGGCATACCACCAAAAGATGGCACATTACTGCCAATTTTCCTCTATGCATTCTGTGCCAGGATACTTCATACACAGCGCATATGTGAGAAAATACTGTCATCGGCGTGCCACATGAGTCAGTGTTTACACAACTACAGCATGTTAGCTGGAATGTCTTTGAAACTGTAGAAACACTCAGTGGATCTGTGACTGTATGACGAATAATAATACAGAACTGAGAAAAATAAATAAACCACATAAGAGATGTGGCTTTTGTCAAAATGGTTGGAGTGTGTCAGAAGATTTGGAAAACTTTCTTCACACAGATCTTGAGCTACAGTAATCCCAAACATTTTTGTCGTTGGCTACTGAATCCTCTTTAAACACAAATATTTGGTTTAACTTGATAAGAAGTAAGAGACGAGATTTGGGTGAAAAACATTGGCGCTCAGACACATTTAGCCTACGTCAGTACCCAGAAGGACTGCACAGCATGTTTTTAAGTTGTAAGCAGCTTTCATTTCATTAGACGTACATGTAAAGGAACATGCACCAGGTGCAACTAAACAAATAAACCCTCCCTGGTTTGACAGACTTCTATAGTAACAGCAGGGGATGGATGCTGTGCCAGGGTTAAAAAAAGCCTTTTAAGATGGACTGTCTGCCTTCAAGCATCACTCACCTTGCACACACGAGCGATGCGCGACACAATGGTGTTGTCAAAGAAATCAAACTCCTTTCCCGCTTCACTGAAGAAGAAGTAAATCTTATCGTCATCGCCCACTAGGTTTCCTTTAGGAAGACTCTCCTGTATGTAGGCAGAGCCGACAAAGGCCGGGTCTGAAAGGAAAGCAGCAATACAGTCATACCGGGGTTCTCCGTGACAGCAAATGTCCAGGTGGACCATCTTATGGGTCCCATGTGGGTTTGTCCACAGGTTGGCCGCATCTGTGTTTGCCCACATGGACTTTACAACCCACTCGGCCCATGTGGGTGAGCAGGTTTCAGTAACAGTGGCGCCATAGGCAAAATTACAATGAAAAAAGTCACAAATTTATATTAAAAAACAGTAGCAAATGTATGGGGAAAAAGTCACAAATTTACGAGAAAAAAGTGAAAATTTACAAGAAAAAAATTGTAAAATGACTTGAAAGAAGTTACAAACTTGCAAGAAAAAATTTGCAAATTTACAAGAAAAAAGTGACAAATTTATGAGGAAAACAAATTAGAAAAAGTTGCAAATTAGCAAAAAAAGTAGCAAAATATATGAGTAAATAAATTGAAAATTTACGAGAAATAAAAGTTTAAAATTTACAAAAAAGGTCATAAATTCATGAGAAAAAGTTACAAGTTTACAGTAAAAAAAATTGAAAATTTGAGACAGCTTCAAATTTAAAAAAAAAAAAGTCTCAAATTTACGGGGAAAAAAAAGCAAATTTAAGAAAAAATACGTTAAAGAGAAAAAATAGGTAAAGAGGTGAAGTCCATGTGGGCAAACACAGATGGGGCCAAAATGGAACCCGAGACAAGACCCACATGAACACGCTGGCTAGGATGGCGTAAATGAGTGTGTCGGCTGCCACATCTAACTGGAGGTGTAGTCAATAAAAATCTTCATCTGCTGCAGAGTCATTTTTACCTGAATGCCAAATTAATGCAGTATTCCATACAAAAATCTTTTCTTAATTTTTTTTTTTAAGCCAGCATGAAAGAGGGCTTTACAAGGCACACTCAGACTGTATATGTTTTTGTGCCCTTTTAAATCAGTAAATATGTGTTTGAGGCATTTTTTGTTTTTTTTCATAGTTGAAAACTAAATGTTTGTTTCTAGAACCAAAGGGATAAAAAGTGCAACAAAAAGAAAGTGGAAAAGCATTGGTATTAGTTAAGTCGGTGATTGTGATGAGTGCTATGTATCCCGTAAAAGATGCAAAACTGAGTAACATATATAAAACACTATTTATATTCTATTCTAATATGATTTTTAAAAAATGATTGCCTTCCAATGTACCTTGAAGCCAGTTGAGTGAGTTTTCGGTTTTTAGAGCAGTTCCTTGACTTAGACTCTTGTAAATGATGGGTTCATTTCCTTGGAAATTACTCACTGTACCGGCATACAGTTCTCCATCTGCAACACAGTAAGGAAGGCTGCACTTAAAACACTTTAATGAAATCTTGAGGTCATGCCCCGGTTTGTCTGTAATAAGTTACTTCACTGCTTCCCACAGTTGCTTAAAAAAACAACAACAAACTATATTTTAATCAACAGATGTCAGCCGCTGTGGGACCTACCAGCGATGATGGCGGTGGACTTGTATTCTGGGTTGAAAGGGCAGCGGCTGCGTCCGTCTTCCATGACGACCTCACCGGTATCACTTTTGACAAGGGAGAAGTCTGAAGTGTTCTGGGGGACACAGATGCCACACGCTTAGCTGAGAAGCAGAGCTGTAAGCCGCTCTGACAGCGACCGTTATCTCACCGTCCCACGGTGAGTAAACTGTCTCTCTGTGTTTGGTGGAGTTTAAAGCACAGGCCGTCTTTGTGCACATGTTTGTTTGTTTGTTATGGATCATTCTAAAAGGCTTTAAAAGATTCTGAGAAAATGATTTAAAACCAGATCAATTCTTATATTATTTGATTACGTGCATTAAATATTTTGATCCAATTTCCCATGGGCACAGAAGGAAATAAAATAATGCACTTATACTCTGCCGGGCTGGACGGAGCCTCAGCCAGACTGATAAGTGAGTTGAGAGGCAGGAAGCAAGCCTGCATCCAATTTTAGATGCTAGAAATCTATTAAATCTCATATACAGTCCTGCACCATGAGCAACCAACCAAAAAAGTACAACTGTACCCAAAGACCCGCACCACCCCTCTGCGTTCTCAGATATGAGTATACGTGAGCACGCACATACAAAGCAAGCATATCCATCAAACTTTGGAGCTTTTATGACTCAGTGACCTTGACCTTTGAGTCTTTGACCCCCAAGGCCAAACTGTGGACCAACTTTCACTGGTTCTTGAGTTAGAGTGCAGGCAGACGGGCGGCCAGAAAAAAAGGTCTTATTTGGATCTTCAGACAACAAGCACCAATATGAACACTTACTATATAAGCACAGATGGGACTGAAGGCGTACGTTCCACACACATACAGATGAGTGCTGTTCATACGCAGTAAGATCTTCACATAGTTGAAGCAATCCGTCTGTTTTAGAAACACAGAAAAAGAATTAGAGTAATTTTCTCAAATGAAAAAACAAAACATACAGCCAGTGGCATAAAGGTTGTCATTGTTTCCTGCCGTCTACACAAGCCAATTAGGGAAACTGCAAAAAAAAAAAAAAAAAAAAAAAATCTGAAGGCAATACAGTGTGATCAGGAAGTACTGAAAATCTACGTGATGAGTCCACATTTTTATTAGTGCAGGTGTACAAGGCCGATTAAAGAAACTGTGTAAAAAGTAAAAAGCGGGCCACATCTTGACAGGAAACGTCCAGAGTTCTGCCCTGGGTCTGTTTTCCACGGAATAACGGTCAACTTAACAAACGAGGCAGGCCCGCAGTCACAAAAACTGTTTTTCAGCCAAGTGAGTTGAGCTGCTCGAGCTTGAACCCTGCGATTCACTCGCCTGCAGGTCTTTGCCTTTAAAACTGCACTCCTCTCTCTTCTTCTCTGGAGTTTTCCATATGAGCTGCAAGAGGAAAAAAAAAAACAACAGTGTCAGACTTAAACTGTAGACTTGATACAGTGAGGAGTGTTAAATTCATATTCATTACCATTTAAACTGCGCCTCTGGGACTATTTTACGACTATATTTACATTGCAGTGTACTGAATAGGGGACTGCAGTTTACCAATGCTTGCCCACCGGCTCTTACATTTCTTTGTAGCTTGACTGCGCTGATATCAGAGAGGTTGAGAGCAAAGAGAATCTCCCGAGCGCCAACATACAGTATGTTGTCTTCACCGCTGAGGAGGAGGGATGTAAAGTTGAAGACCCCGCTGACTGAGAAACTTCTAGTCGTCCTCTCTTTGGCATCTAGACAGAAACACATAGACACAGGCAGAGGAGGAGACATTAGAAGCCGCTCATTACTTCACATCCTGGTTGGGTCCAAACTGTTGTCCAGTCCATTCTAAAGTTATTGTACATTTCATGCAGTTCATCCATTTTAAATACTTTTTTTGTGTGTTCCAAGCATTTGATAGATGCATCAAAAACTTAGAAGCTCTGTTTTGACACCAAGCACAGCATGTTAGCCTCAATAATTTGATTTCCTCATTCCTTTGAAAGCTAAAGCAGAGAGAAGGCATCTTGCTCATGAAACATCTCACCTTGTAGATAAAATGGCTTAAAGGTCTCGCATTGTGCATTTTCCAGGGATTCACTTTAACATTCGATAGCCTTGAGTTTGTTTTAAAGACCAAAAACTCACAGTCATGCAAGGTAGAGCTGAACTCTTACAAATGATTGACACAGCTGACCTCACCATAAGGAAATTACCTTGAAATTATTGCTACAAACAAACTTTTGTAGTTTGTGTGCACTAGTGCGTAAATGAAAGAGCCAACACTTCTTGCTGGAAGGAGATGAAGTTCCCATAACTACATTCCTGCTGAGTAAATTAATAATTAGTTTTATCTAACTTGCACTAAATACAAGGGTTAAATCATCATAAGACACTAGGGGCATTACAACGGAAAGTCGTCCCCTGTGGGCCTTGAAGAATAGAGCCCATTATTAAAGTGATTTAAAACCAGAGATGGTAGCAAAGCAAACTAAAGTCCTCAACCTTGAGTGGGAATTCAGAATCAAATTAGGTGTTGTACCATATACTGTATGTGTGTACGCTACAATAATTAATAGACACAAATATCAAGACTCCTTGGATGAGTAAAATGTGGGATAGTTACCAAGATAAGCAGGCCTATTCAAATTGAATGAATACTCTTGAATATTTTCTGGATATATTTACTGATAAACAGGCAATAATGTCTCTGCTATACAATGCATGAATTGGTTCAGTACATGCAAAACCTAAATGCAACTTAAACACAAAGATACCTTGGATTATCCTAGAACAGCACAACAGGCAGGTCAAAATACCAAGTATAACTTTTAAAACATACCAGTCACATTAATCAATGTGATGCTATGACCTTGACCTCACACGTTTGGACCTAAACATGAATGCATGTGTAGATGTTTTTTTGTAACACTGCTGCACCATGGTGCATTTGTAAAAACTCTAACCTGGATCTTAGCATTTTCACACGCCCACTAATACCAACTCCACTTCTTGTACAGTGTATACTGTATACTATTTTTGCCCTATTTTACTATTTATCATTCCTCTGAGTGCTACTATCCCTTCGCTGCTACAATACTGTAAATTTCCCCATTGTGGAACTAATAAAGGATCATCTTATTTTATCCAATGCAGATAAAATGCCTGAATGCATAACATCACCTCTGGGCTCACCAACCTTGACGAGCTAAAAATGGTAGAAAATTCATGACAGACTGTGCCTTTTATCACAATCGCATAATCACAATTATTTGCCCATACCTCCGTATTTTCACTGCTAAAATGCACAAAACCCCCAAGCAGTGAAACTGTGTTAAAATCTCAGCTGCTGGTGGTAATAATTAAAATTATGGCACTTCCCCTAAATTAAACTAATCCAGTCCATGTAGAGCCATTAAGTTCTACTGACAATAAGCACCCTATGCGGTACATATCCTGGAGTACATGAAGACCTAATATAACCTCACCTCACCACCACGGAGGTACAGGAGGTTAAGAGACTTCCTCTCCCTCGGGAAAGCAACATGTTAATTGCAGTTCATCGCCACGGCAACAGTGAGACGTATTGTAGTTAAATCTGTCCGTAAAGCCACAAGAGGCTCCGCTCTACGTACTGTACATGGACCCACTGGGGCCGTTCACTCTCCTTTTTACTGTCATTACAGGATAAATGGGCTGCTGCTCCTACGTTTCCCTCATTTTTCCTTCCCACAGAGCCCTGGGCAAATTTATCTGTGATTTACAGAGAGGGGAAGACAAAGGCCAAAGCCTGAACCAAAACAAAAGCTTTTCACAGAAGAGGATATCTCCAGAATTATTCTCTGGAGTCAAATCACCACTGTCATACTCACCAGCCACAGCTGACAGAAGAGAAACAATAGATCCCCCATCTGACTATCATTAAAGATTTCCAGGAGGGCTTTGCAACTACACAAAGCTTTCCTTTCATAATTTTAGCAAAACAATAATCTTTATGTCTCGACCAATTGGTTGACAATTATGGAACGAATCCGGCGACAACAACATTTTGAAATTAAAATAAATCTGTGTGGAAAAACTGTGTGTTACAAAGTTTACAGCTATGAAATGGTTTTTACAGTTATGACTTTATAGTTACAGATTTTTATTTTTTTTTATTTTTTTTTTTACAGTTGCAAATCTTTTTGGCACTGTTCTGACTCCTAAATCTGATTGGAAGGTGAGAAGTCAGTCATAATCCAACCTACCCAATCAGAAAGCAGATGGCTTTGGCAGCTTTAAAGCCGACTGCTTATCCTCAAAGGGAAGTGAAGATGGCCGACTGGACAGTGAGAGAAGTGGGTTTTATTTTATGATGTTGGGGAATTCAAAGGTATTTAATGTGTAGAATGTTTGCTTACTTCAGTCGAGTTTAATTTGGTCTGACGTAACAAAGCTGCTCAAATTTGTTGATCCAGGCTGGGTACAGGAGAAGCCGTGGACGGTTTGTTCGGTGGGTCGGTTCATTTTGTGGCAGTTTGAAGAAATGACAACGAGCTGACATCAGCCAGCAGAACACACCTGTCCCCATTGTCAGCGATCAGACCACCAGGGGGACTGCTCCTGGTCCCCCGTTGTCTCAGCGTGATAGCTAATAACCTGCGCTCTCCTCCCACATTAGCTCCTACCTCTGTGGTTAAATATGATTATTTTTAGAGCAAGAAGTTCCCATTTACTGTCTGCAGTTGTGCAAATTTAAGTTTTCATAAGACAGAGAGAAAAAGTGGCTGCACTTTGATAGGTTGCTGTAAAGAGCAAATGAAGCTTCTTCTGAGGTGAACTTTTGTTTATCTGTGATTATCTATGATATCTGTGATATGCAACTATTTCATGGAAGTGAAACCTCTAATTATCTATTTTTAATGTGCTGGTCCAGGGGTGTCAAGCATGGGGCCAAGTTTGGTCCAAGTCTGGTCCAAGTTTTTCTCTGAATTTACAGCTTTTGTTCTAGTAAATTTCTGACTTTTTTTATTGATTAGAATTATTCATGTAAATCTGAGATATTTTCCTCCTCAAGATGAGACTTTTTTTCATCAGTTTTCTTTTTCTTCCTTTTTTCTGGTGAAAACAGGTAGTGTAGATTTAGATTAAAATCCATCAGCAACTACTAGTGACATCGTACAGCCCTGAACGGGTGTCCCAATTCAAAGGGGTCATTTTCAACCCCTACCCCTTGGCCCTTGATTTGATAGGCGAAAGGGTAGGGGTACAAATGAGAATTGGGACAGACTTCCCTCATTACCTCTACCAAAGGAGGAGGTAATGTTTTTGCCGGCGTTGGCTGGTTTGTTTGTTGGTTTGTCTGTCTGTCTATTAGCAACATATCTCCAAAAGCTACAAACGGATTTTGATGAAATTTTCAGGAAAGGTATGTAATGGCACGGGAAACAGATGATTAGATTTTGGTGATGATCTGAGAGTGCATACCTCCACCAAGGGCTTTGTTTGTATTTGTGCAGCAGGATTACACAAAAACTACTGAATGGATTAGGATGAAATTTTCACCAGAGGTGGTCCTTGGGCTAGAGGTGAACCCATTACATTTTGGTGATGATCTGAGAATGCATACCTCCACCCAAGGCTTTCATCTTCTCACAGTGTGTTCGCAACAATACTCTAAAACTACTGGACAGACTCTGATTCAGTTTTCACCAGACATGCCTCTAGGCCTACACACAAACTGTAAACATTACACATTTCATTTTGGAGGTCATCCATGAGGGACGGAAGGCGACTTGGCGGAGGTATGCGCTCTTTGAGTGCTTTTCTAGTATTGCAAATATTTTCTCAACTGTTTTACAGCATTTACTGCTGTTAATAAATAAACAGACAATGTTTCTCTTGCTATTTTTATGTATGTATAACAGTCATTTGCATTTAAAATGGTTGTCAATTTAGTTCAAATAAATTTTAGCATGCGATAGTCAAATCATAATAAACGTAATGTTCCAACCATAAAATTTTGGCTAGTAAAAAAGGCTGAATGGCTAGTAACTTTGAAAAATCACTAGCCACAGTGGCCGGTGAGCAAAAAAGTTAATGTCAAGCCCTGCTTGGCAGAACAAAAATGATAACATCAGATAGCAGCAGGATGTTTATTATGATTTATCAATTTATTTATTTATTCATTTGTTTATGCATCAGAAACAAATGTAAAGCACTTGGTTACTTATTGTCTAGAAAAGGTGCTATAGAAATGAAATTAAAGCGAGGACTCCAATGATATGATGACTCCCTATGAAAGGTGTCAGCATCCATCATATACAGTATATACTGTATATATATACGTATATATATAACACTTTTTCACACCACTGTATATAAACTTTATCGATATAGTATGTGACTTTTTTTCTTCTTAAATGTACAAATTTTCTTTTAAGTTTGCAACTTTTCTCTGTGATTTTTTTATGTTCTTGCAAATTTTTTTCTCATGAATTCTTTGCTCTCTGGAATTTCTGAATTTGTAACTTTTCCCCACAAATTTACCATTTTTTTTCTGTAAATATGTGAGACCTGTCTCTTAAATTTATACCTTTTCTTGTGAATTTGTTGATTTTCTCCAGCAAATTTACAAACTTTTTAAAAGTAAATCTGTGATTTTGTTTAATGTAAACTTTTTACTTAAAAAACCTTTGTTTTTCATCAAAGCTACAGCAAGCCCTTGGTTTAAGGGCAAAAGAGAAATATGTGGCTTCCTATGAGTAAGCATTCAGCAATGGTAGAAAAGAAGAACTTACTTCTTTTTTAAAGATGCTTTCGAGAACAAGTTCAGGGATGGGAAATGTTATGTCTGGTTATATTACAGAGTTACAAAGAGTTCATTGTTGTTGATTTTTAGCAGGAACTGAAAACAGAGAAAGGAAAAGGAAATGTAAAAAAGTTCCACTATTCAAGGGATAAAGTCGATGCCTGTAATTTTAAGGTAACCTTATGAAGTTTTATGATTTTGGTCAAATGTGACCCCTGTGATGCTTGGACCACAAAATTGGGGTAGAGGAATCCACAGCTCCCTCTCTCAGCACACTGTTACCCTCAAAGCGTCATCACAACCTAACAAGTCCATCCTGTGTGAACTTGTCCTCACCTCGGCTCCACATACGACACACACTCTTACAGAATCCCCTCCATTGTTGCCTGCCTGTCTGTTGTTGATTCGTGGCAGGTCATTTCGTGACCATGTAGTCCCAGAAATGTTGTGGTGTACACCAGAAAGACAGAAACAGTCAAGTTCAAAGGAAGCACTTAAGAGTGGGAGAGCAGTTTGTATCAGAGACAGGGCAGGAGTGGCAATCCTGTCACTTCACTACAGCACCATCCTGCAGTACATCCTTATCCACCCTGATTTTCTACTGGGAAAGAACCGCTAGAAAATGAGTATAACTCATTTTCAGGACACTGTGTCAGGACACTTTTTACACTGACCTACAGTATGAGAGTTCGGTTCATGCAACTGTTCATCCATTATCTATTCCTCCAAAAGAGCTCCGTGGTGCTTTCCTTTTGAAACGACAGGTTTGACTTCAGAATCAGAATCAGAATCAGATTTATTGCCATTGTTCATGTAGTACACAAACTAGGAATTTGTCTCGGTGCCATGCTGCAACATTAAAAACATGATGAGATAAAGAGATAAACTAAAAAAACTAAAGGACTAAAAACGTGCAATAAGTGTAGAAAAATAAGTAATAATAATAATAATAATAATAATAATAATAATAGTAATAATGAGTAATACTAGTCAAGGCAGTTTTAAATAAATTAGCAAGTAGCAGCTAATATGGGGTACCACAGTGCAGTTGATAATGCAACAGAAAAACAGTGATGAATGACATGAGCTGCTGTATATAGCGCACGAGAGTCAATAAGTCACTTAATGTTCAGCAGTCTGATGGCAGAGGGGAAAAAGCTATTCATGTGCTGGGAGGTTTTAGTCCGAATGGACCGAAGTCTTCTACCTGAGGGGAGGGGGGCAAACAGTACGTGACCAGGGTGTGAAGGATCGGCTATGATCCGGCCAGCACGCCTCCGGGTCCTGGAGATGTACAGGTCCTGGAGAGATGGGAGCTTGCAGCCGATCACCTTCTCAGCAGTGCGCACGACGCGCTGCAGCCTTAGTCTGTCCCTGGCAGTGGCTCCTGCATACCACACAGTTATGGAGGAGGTGAGGATGGACTCGATGATGGCCGTGTAGAACTGCACTAACATCTTGGTGGGTAGCTTGAGCTTCCTCAGCTGCCGCAGAAAGAACATCCTCTGCTGGGCCTTTTTGATGAGGGAGCTGATGGTTGGCTCCCATTTGAGGTCCCGGGTGATGGTGGTGCCCAAGAAGCGGAAGGAATCTGCAATGGTGATGGGAGAGCCTGTGATGGTGAGGGGGGGCAGGGGGGTTGTGACTTTCCTGAAGTCCACAATCATCTCCGCTGATTCTGATTCTGATTCTGATTCTGCTAGCTCAAAAATCACTAGAGATTTTCTCCTTGCCTTTTTGAATTGGATAATCTCTGACCTTGCATTTTACAGAAGTAAAGAAAGAAGCCAATGATAACAGATTACTGAGAACTTAGAGACTGTCTGTGTCATTAAAAAATTTAATTTATTTAGGATTGTTGCATAAAATCAACAATCCAGGCAAAATAATTCTTTTAAAACCAAGAATTGCATTTTCATTTTAAACCTAAAACGTCATCCACAGTATGAGTATGAGCAGGATTTCCCCCCCCCCCCACCTCGACATTGTCCAGCTGCAAGTGAGAACGCGACACAAAACAGAGCCTGCAGGCAGAGGTAGAGGGCTTTACACCTCATCATGTCACTGATACCTGACCTCTGATCCCCATTTAAGAGAGCAGCTTTGTGTTGTTAGAGCACTTCAACCGTCACCCTTTCTGCAAGTGCATGAACAGCACACTCTGTGGTTTAACCTTCGACAGCTGTAAGCAATATTCGATTATTGCCTTTATTATGTAATTAAAAGCCATTTGTGCAAATGACACTGCTAAATGGGCTGAAATACTTGCTGAACTATTAAGAAAATAAATGGAATATACTGGGCTTACAGAAGTCCCTCTATGGTTTTGCAAGTGATGACATGATGTTCTAACTATGAAACAGTCCTATTAGAGAGGAACTGTGAAGTAATTTGTCCGTTAATGCCTAAGTGTCTTCTTTTGTAGGGGAGCTAACAGGCAGATTAGATCAGTGCCTTCCCTTATGAGTGGGCTGCCTTTTATAGCTCTTACCACCGAATCTTTGGGAGATTGCATCATTGCATCCCATATCAATCAGGGTTTTTTTTTTCTAAAGAACTACAAGAATGATGTCACTGACATAACTACATGTTATAGGCTGCATATGGTGTACTAAAAGAGTGCTAAAAAGGAATGGAAATGAAGATCCATAAGCAACTTCACTGATGGCTAGTTTCTATCTAAAGAGTCTTCTGGTCATAACTCACCAGAAAGTATTTCCAATGTCTGTCTCTTTATTGTTTCCAAGAGTCAGCAGTGAACTCGGGTGGCAAATCGTCTTAAAGGACATTTATTAGCCTCATTTCTGCCCTTCTCTCCATAAACATGACCTATATCTTCATCTGGGAAGGAGCATAGGAAGAAGGCTATGGAGTATTGTGGAAACTCCCCTGCTCAGAGTTAACATGCAGAGGAAGATGCACAAAACTGCAAATTTAAAACAAACAAAGCTAGAGGGCACTCAGAGAGTGCATGCCTCCGCCAAGGATCCCTCCCTCCCTGCCTTTGTCCTCCCCTCCGTCCCTTTGTCCGTCCATATCACCATCTGTACATTGTGAGATAGGGCCTTTGTGGAAGTATGCACTCACAGATCACCTCCAACATCTAAGGAGTTCACCTTTGGGCCAAGGGCCACCTCTGATGAAGATTTCATCCAAATCCATCCAGTAGTTTTGGAGTATTGTTGCTAACACTTTGTGAGAAGATAAGAGCCTTGGCGGAGGTATGCATTTTTGAGCTCATCATCAAAATCTAATCATGTGTTCAGTGTGCCATTACACACCTTTCCTGAAAATTTGAATGAAAGGCACTATACAAATGCAGTCCATTATTATTATTATTATTATTATTATTATTATTAACAGACAGAGAAACAACAGCAAAAACAATATGACTACATTATAATAATAATAATAACAAAACTGTCATAATTGTATTGACCATACATTGGGGCTGGGCAATTCCACCTTAAATCAACATCATGGTTTATTGAATCTTTCAGGTTGTTGTTGTTGTTTTTTTTCCCTCCTCTCTTCTCCATTACAGTTTACTGACAAAGTTCATAATTATTAAGCAATATCACACAACAGTGTGGTATCATAGCATTTTTTTGCAGTTGTCAACTACAAATTCACATTGTTTGATGCAGCAAAGTTCAGCCTCCACCGTCACCTCCCATTCTCGTTTTTCTGTACCACTTTCCTATGTCCCGCCCTTCCTTAATTCTGACTGGCTGCTTAGAAAGGTCTGACATTGACCAGCGCAGTTAGTAGTCTGACAAGTTGAACTTTTTTCACCACTGAGCACCGCGACAATAAGTTTCCACCGTTGAAAATGTTTCAATGTCAAGGGCGCCCAGGGCTGTAAATGCTGGATTACACAGAGAATGAATAGAAAATAGTCACCCACAGCAGGAAAAAATAGTTTAGTGGACACGCCCCCTAATACTTTTTCTGCAGCGTTTGGTTTCCGGGCTGCCAAGGCGTGTGGCCCTATGGCATGACCACGCACGTAACTGAGTGGACATGTCTTAAAGGGGCAATACATGAAAAGCGCCAGATTAATATATAAAATAATATTCAAAAATTCCTGCATCCACATCGTGATCTGATACACCACCAAAATCTAATCATCTGTTCCTCATGCCATTACACACCTTTCCTGAAAACTTCATCAAGATCCGTTCATAACTTTTTGAGTTACAGTGGGGTAAAAAAGTATTTAGTCAGCCACCAATTGTGCAGGTTCTCCCACTTAAAAGATGAGAGAGGTCTCCAATTTTCATCATAGGTATACCTCAACTATGAGAGACAAAATGAGAAAAAAAATCCAGAAAATCACATTGTCTGATTTTTAAAGAATTTATTTGCAAATTATGGTGGAAAATAAGTATTTGGTCAATAACAAAAGTTCATCTCAATAATTCGTTATATACCCTTTGTTGGCAATAACAGAGGTCAAACGTTTTCTGTAAGTCTTTACAAGGTTTTCACACACTGTTGCTGGTATTTTGGCCCATTCCTCCATGCAGATCTCCTCTAGAGCAGTGATGTTTTGGGGCTGTCGCTGGGCAACACGGACTTTGCAACTCCCTCCAAAGATTTTCTATGGGGTTGAGATCTGGAGACTGGCTAGGCCACTCCAGGACCTTGAAATGTTTCTTACGAAGCCACTCCTTTGTTGCCTGGGCGGTGTGTTTGGGATCATTGTCATGCTGAAAGACCCAGCCACGTTTCATCTTCAATGCCCTTGCTGATGGAAGGAGGTTTTCACTCAAAATCTCACGATTCATTCTTTCCTTTACACGGATCAGTCGTCCTGGTCCCTTTGCAGAAAAACAGCCCCAAAGCATGATGTTTCCAGCCCCATGCTTCACAGTAGGTATGGTGTTCTTTGGATACAACTCAGCATTCTTTCTCCTCCAAACACGACAAGTTGAGTTTTTACCAAAAAGTTCTATTTTGGTTTCATCTGACCATATGACATTCTCCCAATCCTCTTCTGGATCATCCAAATGCTCTCTCGCAAACTTCAGACGGGCCTGGACATATACTGGCTTAAGCAGGGGGACACGTCTGGCACTGCAGGATTTGAGTCCCTGGCGGCGTAGTGTGTTACTGATGGTAGCCTTTGTTACTTTGGTCCCAGCTCTCTGCAGGTCATTCACTAGGTCCACCCGTGTGGTTCTGGGATTTTTGCTCACCGTTCTCGTGATCATTTTGACCCCACGGGGTGAGATCTTCCGTGGAGCCCCAGATCGAGGGAGATTATCAGTGGTCTTGTATGTCTTCCATTTTCTAATAATTGCTCCCACAGTTGATTTCTTCACACCAAGCTGCTTACCTATTGCAAATTCAGTCTTCCCAGCCCGGTGCAGGTCTACAATTTTGTTTCTGGTGTCCTTTGACAGCTCTTTGGTCTTGGCCATAGTGGAGTTTGGAGTCTGACTGTTTGAGGTTGTGGACAGGTGTCTTTTATACTGATAACGAGTTCAAACAGGTGTCATTAATACAGGTAACGAGTGGAGGACAGAGGAGCCTCTTAAAGAAGAAGTTACAGGTCTGTGAGAGCCAGAAATCTTGCTTGTTTGTAGGTGACCAAATACTCATTTTCCACCATAATTTGCAAATAAATTTTTTAAAAATCAGACAATGTGATTTTCTGGATTTTTTTTTCTCATTTTGTCTCTCGTAGTTGAGGTATACCTATGATGAAAATTGGAGACCTCTCTCATCTTTTAAGTGAGAGAACTTGCACAATTGGTGGCTGACTAAATACTTTTTTACCCCACTTGTATGTTGCTAACAGACAAACCAGCCAACGCCACTAAAAACATTACCTCCATCCTCCCTTGGCGGAGGTAATAAAAACAAACTTGAAACTACATGCAGGAGTACTGTCCTTCTCTCCATCATGTCAGCCAATTGTCTCCCTTTAGTCATAGTCCCTACATTTAAAGTCCCCACTTGCACCTCCACATTCCTGCAATTCCTTTTCTCCCTGGAGTAGCTTTGTAGCTAAAATGCTATTTTAACATCAGACTTTAACATGCAGTTTATTCTGAAGAAAATACTAATCAACATCTTTTAAAAACTATTACAGTTATTATATGTTTTGTCCACAGTTCTGACAGTTTAAATGTCAATGACAAACAAGGTAAACATAAAAGTTTTATTGAGACATCAATATTGTGTAGCCTTTGAATGGAAGGGTGGTAGATTTGATTCATCCCTAATAAATCAGGGTCACTTATTGCTTTCCAAGTCACGGCATACAGAAAGGAACTCTTGGTGTTCTATGAAGGCAAAACAGCAAGGACAAGAAAAATAAATCCTCCGTGTAAGAAGACAAAAATTGATTTTATTACAAAAGCCAAGGACTCACAGATAAGATGGGGCACCTATGAAAAGTTTGAAAAATAAGCACATGGAAAATAGATTTGCAAGGAGTAAAACCCTTTTCTCTGTCTACCCACTACTGTACCTGCTGCAAGGACTTTGCTTTGGATTGAACAGATGAACCCTTGTAAATCCAATTGCCTTTAGATGAAGTGATTAGGAGCCTCTGTTGAGAGTGAAGCGTTACTCTGCGACAGGAAGTCACAGTCCCACTAGGTCACAGCTCTCACAAGTGTCTCACAGTCTGGTGACAACAGGAGAAAAAAAAAAAAAACAGCCCAGACTGCAGCGCTAACTAAATTACCCCAAGTAATTTCAACTGGCCATTAAGAGCTGCTGGTGAATTGGTAATTGTTTGGGAGAGCAGCAATGGGAAGCTGAAGGACAGGGACTGAAGCATCTGGAACGTATTAAGACAGCAGGCCAATGGGGTCATTTCACCGGGAGGTTCATTCAGCAAGCTGTGAGCCTGCTGTTTGTATTGGGAAATCGTCACGCTGCATCTGGTTAGTGGGGTGTTGTCGCTACTGTATTATCCTGATGTGCAAATAAGAAGGTGTGGGGGGGTGAACAGCACTTCAGGTAACAGATTGAAAGTCACCGCAAATTGTGAAAATATTATAAATAAAATGGTAACTTCCCATTTTGTCTACTCTCGTCTACTTTTTATATATAATGTTCAAATATTCACATTTTTATTGATCACTTTTCATAAAAACTCAAGATATAACTCAGTTTTAAGGTTAAAAAAAGTGATTTTCTTTAGTAAAACTAGTATAAATTAAAGCAAGTGAATATAACAAGATTTTCAAGAATAAAATGACTTTCTCTTACTGTATGAGACAAATGTATATAATATCATGAAAGTAATGAGTAGCCATAGATGCAGTGCATGCGCTCCTTTCCAACAAGTCTAGGGCAACATACAACCATTTCTTCACGCTCCTCAAAGAAGAGCTGCAGAATTTGGACATCATTCTTCGTCCAACTCATGTTCTGGTGGACTTTGAGAAGGTCTTTCTGCAGTCAGTCCAGCTGCACTTCCCAGACACCGACGTCAAAAGACGCTACTTTCACTTTTCACAGTGTCTCTGGAGGTGGGTGCGGAACAATGGCCACGTTGTTCTGTATCGGGATGATGAGAACTTCAAGACCCTTACCAAGTACGCCGCAGTGCTAGCCTTCCTACCACCAGAGACTGTCCGCCTCGCTTGGAGCACCATCAAACTCAATATGTCTGACTCCATGCCTGCAGAAGAGTTTGCGCAGTACTTCACCCAAACCTGGATGAGGGACTTCTCAGTAAAGATGTGGAACCACTATGAGGCAACCGAAGATCGCACCAACAACCGACTGGAGGGTTGGCACAACAGACTAAATCGTCTTGCTGGCAGGGACCACCCCAACCTGTATCAGTTGATTACTCTCCTCCGGAAGGAAGACAGCATCTCTGAGTTTGCAATTCAACAGCTGCTGAGCGGTGGACTCCCAGTGACAAAGAGGAACAAGTGGCAGAAGCAGGACAGGAGAATCAAGGCCTTCAAGAGAAATTTGCAGCTGGGAAACTGTCTATTGCAGACTTTATGGAGTCGGTGACTCACTTTTGTGGGTCTCAAAGAATGTAATGTGTAAAGTTTCATGTGTAGAGTGCCAAATGCTAGATCTTGGACTATTGAAATCAGCTCAATCCTGTGATAAATAAACTTTAATACATCAGGGTGGCATGTGTTAGAGGTGTGACTGATTACTTTCACTCTTAAGTGTGAAAAGAAGAACAGTGTAATTACATATAGTTTTGCAGTTTCATACATTATGAAAAGTGACAAAAAATATTTCTAACTCCTGCAATAAATTCAGTTTTGTGATCAATAAAGATGCATCCATCCATCTTCTACTGCTTTTCTAGAGGTCCGGGTTGCGGAGGCAGCAACTCAAGCAGAGAAGCCCAGACTTCCCTCTCCCCAGCCACCTGCTCCAGCTTTTCAGAGAGGATACCAAGGCCTTCCCAGGCCAGCTGGGAGACGTAGTCTCTCCAGCATGTCCTGGGTCTGCCCCGGAGTTTCCTCCCAGTGGGACGTGCCAGAAACGTCTCAAGAAGGAGGCGTCTAGGAGGCATCCTGATCAGATGCCCAAACCACCTCAACTGGCTCCGTTTGATGTGGAGGAGCAGCGGTTCTACTCTGAGCATCTCCTGGATGACTGAGCTCCTCACCCTATCTCTGAGGGTGAGTCCAGCAATCCTGCGGAGAAAGCTCATTTCAGCCGCTTGTATCCGCAATCTCATTCTTTCGGTCATAACCCAAAGCTCGTGACCATAGGTGAGGGTAGAAAAGTAGATTGACCGGTAAATCGACAGCTTTGCTTTAGAGCTCAGTTCTCTCGTCACCACAGCAGACCGTTAAAATGTCCACATCACTGCAGATGCTGCTCCGATCTGTCTGTCAATCTCTCGCTCCATTCTCCCTTCACTCGTGAATGAGACTCCGAGATACTTAAACTCCTCCACTTGGTGCAGGAGGTTGTCTCCAACCCAGAGAGGACAATCCACCTTTTTCCAGCTGAGGACCATGGACTCGGACTTGGAGGTGCTGATTCTCATCCCAGCCGCTTCACACTCAGGAGCAAACGGTCCCAACAAGGCCTGTAGGTCATTGGTCGATGAAGCCAACAGGACAATATCATCCGCAAACATCAGAGATGAGATCCTGTGGTCACCAAATATTTTTCCGTTGCACATCTTTATTGATGAGGGTGTCATCAATAAAGATGTGTAACGGAAAAATGTTATGACCATGTGAATTACTGAGTTATATGTGATACCGCTCTGCTTGATTTCTGTGATAAATAAAGATGTCAAAAGAAAAACAATGTATCTTGAGTTTTTTTGAAAAGTGATAAATAAAAATGTCAACAGACAAAAATACGTATATATGAACAGTATACATGAAAAGTAGACGAGAGTAGACAAAATGGGAATAAACCAATAAAACAGCCACTTCACAAAGAAATACTTGTTGCATTTGTTTGATTAAACTGCTAAAATGTGCAACACGGGACTTTTCAAATATCAACACAACCTACTGTATAACATGGAGCACGGCTCTTCAGGATCCCATCGTGTTGATAAAACAGAGCGCAACAAAAGCTGACCCCGGATTAGCCAAGATAATGAAAACCAGCTGCTGGTTCACCAAGACCTCCCCATGACCCCATCCACTAGGGTGAACAGCGGAGTAGCGTCGTGGACATGAGGTCTCGGCATGTTTCTAGCCTTACAGGAGTGCTCTGACCTGACCAGGAAGGCTACATGCTGCTGTGAGACTGCAGATGAACAGACGTGGTGTCCTCACAAAACAGCTGGCTGGGGAAAGGCAGGCAATTTTCTAGAGACAATTTTTTTTGATAAGCCAAAAGAGAAGCTTACAGTTTCATGTTGCTTGCATGGTCAGATCAACATGCTAAAACACAGATTAAAGGTGCTGTATGGAATTTTTTTAACTTCATATTTTAGTAGCACTTTTTGGTTCAGCATCCAAACATATGAACTGATAACAGCATCATGAGTTTTAAGATATTCTGATCACTTTCTGCTATTTTTGTAAGTCTACATAATTTATGGAATAAGTTATAAAGGAGTGAGAAATATCAAGCTTCATTTTTACAGCATAGTTGCCATAGGACTCTTAGACATTAAAATGGACCTCAGACTCATTTATGTGCCATATTTCTATTAGTGACCTCTACTACAGTAGTTCTGCAGGATTTTTAGTTAAAGAAAATCCCTGTTTATCTTACCCTGGACTCAGTTCACCCATGTAAGTTCCTTTAAAGGTTCTTTTACACATTACTTAGAACACAGAGATGGACAGCACCTCCTATCCGTCCTCTGCATTTATTTTGTCTGCATTTCTGCGCGCCTTCCAAAAGCTTACAGATGCAGACCAAAAGTAGATGCAGCACTGCGGCAGTGTAGCTCACACTTCAAGAACCCCCTACCATCTTTAACGCCGCCTTTGGTTTCACCTCAGCATCTGTCACCGTGCTCATTGTCGGGAACCTTCCACTCTCCTTCTATACAGGAACTTTTAGCACCCTCTAGTGGACATACTGTTCACCATCCGTACCAGCATAAACGAAGCTTGGGCACCACTGTCCTTCTAAATTAGTTGAGAGGAGCTAATTCGACTGGTAAAGGCGTGACAGATTTTAAGTGATTAAAGCTGACTTGCTCCCTAGCAAGATCGTGGGCGTGGCTCCTGAGCGGAAATGAAAAGAACTGCCGCGTGGTGTGCAGAGGGCTAAACAGATCAACAAGTGAAGACAACCAACAGAACTGGCTTATAGGTGTGCCTTTCAGCAGTGCTCAGAGCACTAAGCCATTCAGCCTGGTCTGCACTACTGCCTGGGACAAAAGCTGAGAGAAAGCAGATGCAGGCTTTGCTCCCTGGACCCATGATCTACTCTGATAGGTGCATAATGAGAACCAGACAAGTGTTCATACCAGAACACACACAAATCCCCATTCATTATTCATGCCAGATTAGCCTCTTCATTAAGGCAGAGGCGGGGACCGGGGGACAGACAGGGAGGAGACGGGAAGTTGGTCTACCAAAAAAAAGGAACTGTTGGCGGATGATGATCGGGGCTCTCAGTCTCACACACTGCATGCAAGCCATCAAACTAAGTGGTTTCCAGAATAGACGGAAAGAAGCAGAAACCATGATGAGTGCAGGCAGTTCCTGCAGTATAAAGATCAGGTCCCCGAGGCCTGCAGCACTGCGATCTGCTTTGATACTGTAAACACAATGTGACACAGCCTTTCTGCAGGAGGCTGGAACATGTCACTGTAGCAGAACAGACATTAGCACAGCAAGACAACTCCTGTAGTCAGACCCGCTTATCTGCTGGAGGAAATTTCCTTTTTCTTCTGTGCAACGCGCCACATCAAAAACATCCTCCTCTACATTTCACTGCTTTTCTGGACAAAGTTTCAAGTAAAGAAGATGAGTGTCTGGGAGGTCCTTCTTCTTTTGAATTCCACTGGTGTCATGAATGGCGAACACCGCTACTATGGTGAGCCTTGACTGTAGTCATCTAGCTGCAGTTTAAATCTGAACAGTGCTACAGTGGTCAGCTCTGTCGTCCCACAGCAGTCCTGGGTCTGACACTGACACCTGGCCAGCTGGGGCCTTTCTGTGTGGAATTTGCTTGTTCTCTCCAGTTCCCAAAGTCATAAAGTCATGTGGATGTGAGGGTGACAGGGTATTCCAGGCTTCCTTCTTCTCTCCAGAGCAGACCTCCACCTCTCCAGGTTCTCTTCCACCTGCTCCCTACTCTCACTACAGATTACAATGTCATATGCACGCATCATGGCTGACCTCATCTGTCCATTGCCACAGTGAACAAGAGGGGACTCAGAGCTGATCCCTGATGTAACCCCACCTTGAATCCATCTGCCACTGCTACAGCACACCTCACCACCGTCTCACTGTCCTCATACACGTCCTGCACCACCCTCACATACTTTTCTGCCACAACTGACTTCCTCATAAAAGAAAATATTTGTTAAACAGTTTGTTTTAGACAAAGGATGAACTTACCAATTATAACAGGAATAATAAAAACTACAGTATTTCAAAATGTGACTCATGACGGAGTCAAGAATAAAAAAATAAACAGAAAATTAGTGTGGTTGTTTTAACATTTAGGATACTTTCTTCTATTGATTTTTTTAATCTCTCTCCTATACTATGGCAACTTTAGGATTACTGATGTACACGTTTACATCTTTGGACCGTGGGAGAAACTCCTTAAAGCTGCATCATCTTAAAATCAATCAGTCCTTACTGGGGCTATGATGGAAGTGACATTTTCCTGCTCACAAGTTGCTGCACCGTCAATGGAATTTTGGAAACATTATTTTTAAGGTGACTATCTTCCACAGGACTGTTTTAAAGCAAGACTATGGGCCCATAACCATACCTAGATGACATTGCGTTAAGTTTATATCTTCATAACCTCAGCTGTTGCAAGTGTTGGATGGGGTTAAAGTTACAGTATGTAAAGCACACTTCCCACATGTGGGCTGGCCTGTTCTACAGCGCTGTTCAACACTGGCTGCATGCCCCCAAAGCAAATCTTTGTATCATAGCAGGGGACAAGTGAAAAAGTGTCTCTTCAGCAAGTGATTGATGGCTGTGCTGCCATGAAACGCCCAGCTGTGAGGTGAGAGAGATTACCCGTTTGTGTGCGCAAGAGGAGAAGGCACAAGTTCAGACAGGAAGCATGGCTTCAGTATAGGAGAGGCTCCATGCTATAGCACAGCTTCATACTATTATAATGGAGTACACAGTCCTGCTGACATAACTGCAGTGAAGCCTGAACATGTTCCACTAACTGATGCCATAATCCATCTTTCTGTTTAATTCTCCATGGAGATGCCAGGGCACAGTTAGTGAAATATGACCAGCATGTTTGCTATGTAGAAGTTCAACATCACAACAGAAGCAAGTAAAAAAGCAGATTATATAAGAGTAATAACTCTGGATGCTTCTGAGACCAAATACATAACAGCTTTCTGTAATTGTGTCGAATCCCTTCAGATTTCCCAGCACGGACGCAAAGTGTGCTGATTATTTTGGGGGACAGAGTTAGTAAACGGGGACCAGGTGCCTCCGAATCTCAGGCGTCCTCTCTCCGCTGAGCGACGACAGACCTGCTGAGTGTGATCATGATAGTGGCACCAGGAGAGACGGGGAAGTGAGGGTGGTCCAGGGCTAAAAAGGTGTGAAACTTACTGTAGGAGAAGGTGAGGCGTGGGGTGACATCCGTCTCTGTGACGGCCGTGTGAAAGAAGGCAACCAGGAGGATTGTGGAGGCTGGGAGGCGGAGCCTAGCCATGCTCATCGCCCACGCCCGTCCTCGGGTCGGTCGCACGGGTTCCCCTTCAGATTTGTGTGGAATTCATTAAAACTACCTGTCCCCCGCTCTCATCCAGCGGCTCCAGGCTCACTGAATGGAGGGCCGATGAACTGTTGTGGAGTGGGGCTGCAGACACTGATGCTCGCTTGGAAGGACGACCTTTGGCCTCGGAGTAAAGCAGGTGTCACTGATCAACGTCCATGCATGTCTGGCACCAACGGGTCCCAGCTCAGATCTATAAGGACGAAAAAGAACATTCAGATTAAAAAATTCTAGCAAAAATGGAAACATCAGATTGATCGTGTTTCTTTGATTCTACTGACCAACCTCTACGTCTTTGGGTGTTTTTTTTTTTTTTCACCAATACCAAGCCAATCATATGCTTTCATAACATCTAAATAATTCATATCCCCTTTACAAAATGGTGGAGATATTGCTGGAGGTTGAGAAATCACTGAGTGATGACAAAATGGCCAGATCTCCAAACGATCATTCAATGATCTCTCAGTGATCTCCAAGATCTCTCAAGGATCTTCAGTGATCACCACAGTCCTCAAAGTTTTAACTCATTTCAAAACAATCTCTCAAGCTCAGCAAAGGGAAGTGATCTCTCAAAGATCTATCAGCAATCTTTCAGTGAACTCAATAGGTCTTTCATCAAATGCTCAGTGATCCCTCACTGATCTCTCAGCATTTCTACCTTCAGGGTGGAAAAATCTGGTGTTCATTGGAAGATTGATAAGATTGTTGACTGCTCCTTGAGCTTTCCTTGACCGCTCAACAATCTTATCGATCTTCCAGTGATCTCTCAATGACCTTTCAATGATTGCCAAATTTTTCCTCCGTGAAGGTAAAAATGGCTGAGAGATCAGCCATTTTTCAATGAAACACCAATAGACTTCATTAAAGATCGCTAAGAGACCATTGGGAGATCATTAAGATCATTGAGCGCTCTTTAAGAGTTCATTGAGAGTTTGTTGCGAAATCACTTTACTTTAGTGATTGTTGAGAGACTGTTTTGGACTGAGTCAAAACAATGGTCAGGATAAGCTGATAGTGTCAGCTACGAGCAGCAACTTAACCCTCCCAAGGCCGTAATCTCAACTGCACATACCTGTTCTATTATGCAAAGAACTGGAGTGAAAAGGTAAGGCTTTCTTAAAAATCTCTGTGAAAAGTTTCAGGACAAAGACAGTGTTACACCCAGAAAACAGATCATGTTACATAAGAACAACTGGCGCTCACGCTGAACAGGTCTCAGATGAACCTTGGTTTCTTTTCAATAAATGTTTCAAACCTACGACCATCATCCCTTCCACTGGAGCACAGACCAGATGTTTTAAAGCTATAAAGGAAAAAGTAATCAAGTGTCTGGACACTGAAGCATTCAGACCTACAGCAGTAAGACTAACTCCTAACGATGCTGATGACAAAAGCAGACGAGGCTGTGAAAGATTTCTGCTTTTAAGACTGAAGGCTCCGCCACTGCACGAAGTTTCTGGGCAGCACCTCGAGCCGGCGGATGATGTCAGTGCCGTACGACAAGGAGGGGTGAATAACAGCACCATTAGCGCCTTTTGTGGGGGAACAATCCAAAGTGAGACGCTACTTGACCGCAAAGCTGTGGAGGTAACATTAATTCTGGTTTTGTGTGATGGTGAGAAAAAAAGAGAGCCATACGAGAGCTGACGGAGGGACGGGGAGAGAGTTTGAGTCTGCGGGAGCAAGAGAACAAGGGCCCCTCTGACAGCTGAGGAATCTATATGCAACCGTGCACTTCACCATTCCCTCCTGCATGATGCATAAACTGAATCATCCCTTTCACTCCCCTCACAGATGCGATAGTGTGCTCTGGCTACGGATGATACCCTCCCAACTCCCTTTTCTATGATCTCCTCCTAAATCCTTCTAGAGAGTCTTTCTTTGCCCCCTCTAATGATACATCGCCACAGCATCATCATAAAACATTTCACTTGCCAAAGGTTTACTACATGACTATTTAAAAACAACTACAGGAAGTTGCATCATCATCTTTTGTTAGTATAAAGGCCAGACATTCTCTATTCTTTAAGGGCCCTGTTACACGGACAGAGATCGCAGGGTGACCATTGAAAGATCAAAAATTAACCTGATCTCTCAATGATCTCCTAAAGCCTTAAAAATGGTGTTTGTGTGTAAATGTTTGGGAGGTGGTTGTATGATTTTCATGGTGATTTACACCGCCTTCCAAATTATTATGCAAATAGGATTTTAGTGTCATAAGCATTCAGTGTTTTGCTTTTCAATTAAACTCATGGACGGTATTGTGTCTCAGGGCTCTTTGCATCACTGATATCAGTCTCAGACACCTGTCATAATTAGTTTGCCAGGTGAGCCCAATTAAAGGAAAACTACTTAAGAAGTTCTCTAACACAAGCATAAAAACTAATGAAATGACAAGTACTTCATGCACAGGCCTACAATGGCTATAAACGCTTGATAATAGTGGTGATCATTAAAAATGACAAATTTTACTATTTTTCTCAAAAATGAAACTCTAACATGACAGAATGCATGACTATATTTGGTAACAGCTATGAGATCCAAAAGTGTGGTTTTAATGGGAGTTAATGGGAAAATGAATGGAACTTAATGGGTCGTAAATTTTAAATCTGATGCTACACAAAAACTAATAATGCATCAAAGTCAATATTTTGGTGACTCTTGGACATATCCAAGACTAATTAAAAAAAATCCCCCCAACATTTACTATATGGAAAATAACTCATTTTTTAAGGGATAAGGACCTGCACTTATATAGTCTCAAAGTGCTTTACTAGTACTAACCTTCTATTCTAAGAGCCTATAGAAGACAGATATCTAGGGACAATTTAGAACAACCAATTAACCTAACATGCATGTCTTTGAATTGTGGGAGGAAACCGGAGCCCCTGGAGTAAACCCACGCAGCACAGGGAGAACATGCAAACTCCACACAGAAAGGTTCCTGCCCCTGCCAGCCTGGGGATTTGAACCTGGAACCTTCTAGCTGTTAGGCAACAGTACTAACCACTACACCACCGTGCTGCCCTTTTTCTTAAGAAATGTTAACATCATGTAATCAAATTGGCCTTTAAGGGGTTACAATCCTGATAATTATTCAATATTTGATAGTTTTGATCAGAAGTAGTAGTAGTAGATTAGTTTATTTGACAGGGACAGTGCAATAAACATAGACAATTAATCAAAGACAATCAATCTGATGTGTTGCACATAGAGTGTATAGCTATTAGCTAATTTGCAACTCTTGTCCCTGGATGGGCTTTAGAAAAAAGAATCAAGATAAAAAATATACACAATAACCACATACATCAATGCAGAAAAATTATAAATACACAATTATAAATATTATAAATATTATAAATACACAAATATAACAGCCTGACTCACATTTAACATAAATATTATAAATACACAAATATAACAGCCTGACTCACATTTAACACATATAACATAACTCACATTTGCCTATTTCAGGCCTTCCTCCCTCCGTCACTCACTATAAACAAACACATTTATTCCTTCCCTTCATTCACTCTCACTTTGCAGACAAATAATTCATACATGAGTACATTCTTGTTTATTTTTCAGCCAGTTTTTAACATTTTTAGTGAATGTTTTAAAGTCCATTATTATTTTAATTTCATTTGGCATTGTGTTCCAGATGTGACTGCCCTTTATAGAGAAAGCTGTTTGTCCAAATGTGGTTCTGCGGTGGAATATTTTACAGTTATTGTTAACAGAACTCCTGGTGGCTCTGCTGCTGTCCTGTCTTTGGACGAAACCAGCAAGTGGCTCGGGTGCTGATTTATGGAAACATTTGAACGTTAATTTCAGAAGACAGAGGTCAATGAAGCTCTCAAAACTCAATAGGCTGTATTTTTTTAAAACATTACAGTGATGCCACCTAATGGGCTTTTTGTCCAAGATTTTTAGGGTTTGATTATATAATGAACCTACTGTATATGTCTTATTGTGGAAGGGGCTGCTTGAGCCCAGACTGTCAAACAGTATGATATATGAGAAAAAACCATAGAATGCATATACAGTGCAGCTGCTTCGTAAGGTATGTAATATCTAATTAATTTAAAGCAGTTCAGATTTTTTTTTACTGTTTTTGAAATTTTCTTTATATGAAGATTAAATTTGAGTTGAGGATCTAGTACAATGCCAAGGTATTTGAATTCTGTAGCTAAACTGATGTCATGATCCCCCTCATGGATCGTCACCTTATCGTGGTGGGGGGGTTTGCGTGCCCCAGTGATCCCAGGAGCTATGTTGTCCGGGGCAATTTGCCTCTGATAGGGTCTCCCAAGACAAACTGGTCCTGGGTGAAGGGCCAGACTAAGAACGATCCAACAGACTCTCATGATAAATTGTATATCAAGGATTCAGTGTACCCCGCCTGGTATGGGGTTACCGGGGCCCCACCCTGGAGCCAGGCCTGGGGGAGGGGCTCGAAGGCTAGCGTCTGGTGGCCAGGTTTCCACCCATGGGACCCGGCCGGGCTCAGCCCGAAGGAGTTACATGGGTCCGCCCTCCAGTAGGTTCACCACCTGCAGGAGGGATCATGGAAGTCCGGTGCTATGTGGATTAGGTAGCAGTCAAAGGCGGAGACCTTGGCGGACTGATCCCAAGCTTTCTAAACTGGCTTTTGGTACGTGGAATGTCACCTCTCTGGTGGGGAAGGAGCCTGAGCTGGTGTACGAGATTGAGCGATACCGGCTAGATATAGTCGGCCTCACCTCAACACACAGCTCCGGTTCCGGAACCAGTCTCCTGGAGAGGGGCTGGAGCTTGGCCTTTTCTGGAGTTGCCCCGGGCGAGAGGCGACGAGCAGGGGTAGGTATTCTTGTATCGCCCCACCTTGCTGCCTCTATATTGGAGTTTTCCCCGGTGGACGAAAGGGTTGCTTCCCTGCGCCTTCGGGTTGGGAAACGGGTCCTGACCATCATTTGTGCCTATGCACCAAATGATGTTTCAGAGTACCCACCCTTTTTGGAGTCTATGACTGGGGTGCTGGAGGGTGCTCCTCCTGGAGACTCCATTGTCCTACTGGGGGACTTCAATGCGCACGTGGGCAACGACAGTGAAACCTGGAGGGGGGTGATTGGGAGGAACGGCCTGCCCGATCTGAACCCGAGTGGTGTTCAGTTATTGGACTTCTGTGCTAACCACAGTCTGTCCATAACGAACACCATGTTCAAGCATAAGAGTGTCCATATGTGCACCTGGCACCAGGACACCCTAGGCCGCAGGTCGATGATCGATTTTGTTATCGTATCATCAGACCTGCGACCGTATGTCTTGGACACCCGAGTAAAGAGAGGTGCAGAGCTGTCAACTGATCACCACCTGGTGGTGAGTTGGATCCGATGGCAGGGGAGGAAGCCATTCAGACCTGGTAGACCCAAACGTATAGTGAGGGTGTGCTGGGAGCGTCTGGCTGAGGCCCCTGTCCGGGAGGTCTTCAACTCCCACCTCCGGAAGAACTTCAACCACATTCCGAGGGAGTCTGGAGACATGGAGTCTGAATGGGCCATGTTCTCCACCTCTGTTGTTGAAGCGGCGGCCCAGAGCTGCGGCCGCAAGGTGGTCGGTGCATCTCGTGGTGGCAACCCCCGAACCAAGTGGTGGACACCAGTGGTGAGGGGGGCCATTAAGCTGAAGAAGGAGTCCTATCAAGCTTGGTTGGCTTGTGGGACTCCCGAAGCAGCTGAGGTGTACCGGCAGGCCAAGCGGAGTGCAGCTCGGGTGGTTGCTGAAGCAAAAACCCGGGTATGGGAGGAGTTCGGTGAGGCCATGGAACAAGACTTTCGGTCGGCTTCAAAGAGATTCTGGCAAACTGTTCGGCGGCTCAGGAGGGGAAAGCAGCTCCCCGTCCACACTGTGTATGGTGCGGATGGGACACTGTTGACTTCAACTGGGGATATCGTCGGGCGGTGGAAGGAATACTTCGAGGATCTCCTCAATCCCACTGATACGCCTTCCACAGAGGAAGCAGGGTTTGGGGACAAGGAGGATGACTCGCCTATCACAGGGGCTGAGGTCGCCAAGGTGGTTAAAAATCTCCTTGGTGGCCGGGCCCCGGGGGTGGACGAGATTCGCCCCGAGTACCTCAAGGCCCTGGATGTTGTTGGGCTGTCATGGTTGACACGCCTCTGCAACATTGCGTGGAGGTCGGGGGCAGTGCCTTTGGCATGGCAAACCGGGGTGGTGGTTCCTCTCTTCAAAAAAGGGGACCGGAGGGTGTGCTCCAACTTTAGAGGGATCACACTCCTCAGCCTCCCTGGGAAGGTCTATGCCAAGGTACTGGAGAGGAGAGTCCGGCCGTTGGTCGAACCTCGGATTCAGGAGGAGCAATGTGGTTTTCGTCCTGGCCGTGGCACATCGGACCAGCTCTTTACCCTCTCGAGAATTCTTGAGGGTTCGTAGGAGTTTGCCCAACCAGTTTACATGTGTTTTGTGGACTTGGAGAAGGCATTTGACCGCGTCCCTCGTGGATTTTTGTGGGGGGTGCTTCGGGAGTATGGGGTATCGGGCTTGTTGTTACGAGCTATTCGGTCTCTGTACGACCGTTGTGAGAGTTTGGTTCGTATTGCCAACACTCGGTCGGAGTCATTCCCAGTGAGAGTTGGACTCCGCCAGGGCTGCCCTTTGTCACCGGTCCTGTTCATAATTTTTATGGACAGGATTTCTAGGCGCAGCCAGGGAATGGAGGGTGTCATACTTGGTGACCACAGGATCTCATCTCTGTTGTTTGCAGATGATGTTGTCCTGTTGGCTTCATCCAGCAATGACCTACAGCTCTTGCTGGGACGGTTTGCCGCTGAGTGTGAAGCGGCTGGGATGAGAATCAGCACCTCCAAGTCCGAGTCCATGGTCCTCAGCCGGAAAAAGGTGGATTGTCCTCTCCGGGTTGGGGACAGGCTCCTGCCCCAAGTGGAGGAGTTTAAGTATCTTGGGGTCTTGTTCACGAGTGAGGGGAAAATGGAGCGAGAGATCGACAGACGGATTGGAGCAGCATCTGCAGTGATGCGGACGTTGTACCGGTCTGTTGTGGTGAAGAGGGAGCTTAGTTCTAAGGCAAAGCTGTCGATTTACCAGTCAATCTACGTTCCTACTCTCACCTATGGTCACGAGCTTTGGGTAATGACCGAAAGAACGAGATCGCGGATACAAGCGGCTGAAATGAGCTTTCTCCGTAGGATTGCTGGACTCACCCTCAGAGATAGGGTGAGGAGCTCAGTCATCCGGGAGAGGCTCAGAGTAGAACCGCTGCTCCTCCACATTGAAAGGAGTCAGTTGAGGTGGTATGGGCATCTGATTAGGATGCCTCCTGGACGTCTCCCACTTGAGGTGTTTCAGGCACGTCCCACTGGGAGGAGACCCCGGGGCAGACCCAGGACTCGGTGGAGAGACTATGTCTCCCAGCTAGTCTGGGAACGCCTTGGTATCCCCTCTGAAGAGCTGGAGCAGGTGGCTGGGGAGAGGGAAGTCTGGGCTTCTCTGCTTGAACTGCTGCCTCCGCGACCCGGACCTCCGGAAAAGCGGTAGAAGATGGATGGATGGATGGATGGATGGAACTGATGTCATGATCATGTATATTAACTTTAAAATGTTGCAGGTTACATTTTTTGATTGAAAAGCACATTGAGACTGTTTTCTGAAGGTTCAGCAATAGATGGTTCTTGAGGAGCCACTCTTGGACATCAACCATACTTGTAGACAGTACATCTGCAGCCTGTGCTGGAGTCTTGGCAGCTGTGTAAATAACTGCATCATCTGCATAAAGTTGGCATGTTGCAGCTGAGCAGTGTAACGGCAAGTCATTAATAAAAATGCTGAAAAGTAAAGGACCAAGAATGGACCCTTGTGGGATACCCATGCGGTTGTTTAAAAATGAGGATTTATCCTGGTGAACTTTTACACACTGTTCTCTATTCTGGAGATAAGATGCAAACCATTCTAATGTATTTGGGGAGAAGTTAAAAGATACCATTTTGGATAAAAGCAAACAGTGGTTTACAGTATCGAAAGCCTTTTTGAGATCTAGAAAAACAGCTCCTACCACATTACCCCTGTCCAAGGACTGTTTGACGTTTTCAATAAGGCAACAATTTGCTGTTTCTGTTGAGTATCCTGGTCTAAAACCAAATTGATGTGGATGAAGAAGTTGACTGTCTTGTAAGTAGTCTATCAGCTGTGTAGCTACAACTTTTTCAAGAACCTTAGATAGGACTGGTAAAATAGAGATTGGGCGGTAATTGCATATATCGTCTTTACTGCCTGATTTATGAACTGGTATGACGACAGCTTTTTTCCAGCCAGATGGAAATGTACTAGACCTAATGGAGAGATTAATGAGATGAGTCAGTGGTTTGATTAATATTTTGCTGTGCATTTTGAGAAAGGAGGTGCTCATATTGTAGATATCATTAGTTTTTGAGTTTGACAGTGTTTTAACAATACCAGCAATTAACTTCTCATTTACCTCATCGATGTGAAAAGTATCTGTTGGAAGTATGGAATTTGTGTTGTTGAGCACATTTGGCAGCACAAAAATTTTTGTTAAGTCTTCCACAGAGCCCACAAAGTGTGAATTAAATTCATTTGCCAAAGTAGCCTTGTCACTGACGGTCTTGCCATTGATTCTAAGTTCCTTTACCCCCTTCTGATCGTTTTTTTTATTAGTTAAGTTATTTAAATGCCTCCATAGGGAACTGTTGTTACCCTTTGCATGATCTATCAGTTTACTGTAATAAGATATTTTTGATTTTCGCAGCTCATGTACCACTTTATTTCTTAAACTTTTGTACACAAGGTGATCATTTTGTAGTTTGGAGGTTAGTGATGTTTTCAGTGCATAGTCTCGCCTCTTCATAAGTTTTCTTATTTCATTATTTAACCATGGTAGGCTAATCTTCTGTTGTCTACTTTTAATTTGCTTTGAAAATTTTTCTATAGACTTTGTGATTGTTGCAGTTATAAAATTACAACAATCATCTACTTCACATGTTGACATGAGCTGCTCCCAATTTTGATTCTCTAAGTAATGTTCAAACTCCTCATTTTTTGATTTGGGGATAATAAAATTTGATTTGTCAATATCGACTCCCCCATAATACTGTAGTCGCTTTTTAGTAAGTTTCCTGACAGCAAGAACCATGTTATGATCTGAGAGACCAGTTACAAGATTATAGGTTCTGGTTATTTGTTCTGGTTTATTAGTAAATACCATGTCAATAAGTGTTCTGGATTGTTTGGTTATCCTGGTGGGTCCTTTGATGATTTGCTGGTAATTAAATTTAGTCATGAGGCTTTTCAGTTTTTGTTTGTCTTTTTTATCAGACCAGTTGATATTAAAGTCACCATGAATTATTGTTTCTCTGTTCTTCTCAAGTTGTTTAACCAGATCACTTAATTCATTATAAAAGGAAGAGTTGTGTGACGGTGGGTTGTACACTACTGCAATGTTGAAATTCATTACCGGAGAGAGACATACATTAACAGCTAAACATTCAAGTGAAGTATTCAAATCAACCAGTTGACATTTATATTTCTCTTTGATGTAAATTAAAACACCTCCTCCCCTCCCTACCTGCCTGTCTTTTCTAAAACACTGGTAGCCCACAATATCGATCATATTAGTGTCTATGTTACTGTGTAGCCAGCTTTCTGAGAGACAAAGGTAGTCCAGATTTGAGTCCAACAGCAACACCGAAATCTCATCTCTTTTGGGGATTATGCTCCGTATGTTTAAATGACCGCCGAGGATCCCCTTTGGTTTAGCCTTGGTGTCCCAAAGAACTCGTGCATGATTAACAGTTTGGAAAAATAAATGTTGTTTTTGCTTTTGTACAGCTCGGTTTTGTGCTAACCCAGTGGTCTGCTGTTTAATAGTGGCAGGTCCAGGGTTAAGGTGAATATCTCCTGCCAGAAGTAGCAGAACTAACAGAACTTTAACTGTATATCCTCTGCCATATTGTGATTTTTGCTTAACAGCCATGTTTGCCTTAATTTGGAAGTTTTTGCTCAGGGCTTTTAAAGACCACATAGAGTGTAGGGTGAGATGTCCAAGCCCGAATCCATACAGATAAAACTTTTTAACTTCACCTTTGGTTGAGTTTGTCGGAAAATCCTTCTTGTTGCAGGTCCAGACACACAAAGACAAAACGAGGAGGAAGTAGAGAAGTAGAGAAGGCTTATTAGTGGTGCCCATCAGCCCACTTTTTAATCCGGTGGCAGCCATCTTCAGTCTTTCTTGGAAAGAAGGAAAAAGAAAATCTGTGGATAGTAAAATAAATTCTGCTTATATCGCCAGAATCTGATCCGATCGTCCTCGAATCCAGCTGGGCCTCAGCTAGCCAACTAGCCCCTTCCGTTGCTGGTCTCGTTGCTCATAGTCGCCGTAACTGGTCTCCCGTCCCGCTCCTCCAACCGAGTCTCGTCACACACCGCCGCTGCCACCGAGCTCCGCTGAGGTCACGGTAAGTCCTCCGCTAGGCACCGCCACCTACCGTCGTCTGCCTGGGTGAAATCTCTGCTGAGCCCCGTCAACAAATAGCCGCTTGCCTGGTAGTATCTCCGCTGGGCCTCGCAGCTGGGCTTCGATTCAGGCTGGTGTAAGGTGGAATGACTGGCGCCAGCATTAAGCTAACTAGCGTTAGCTTAGCAATCGCTTCGGGTAGTCTCGTCGCACACCGCCGCTGCAGTCACGGTAAGTCCTCCGCTGGGCACCGCCGCCTACCGCCGTCTGCCTGGGTGAAATCTCTGCTGAGCCCCGTCAACAAATAGCCGCCTGCCTGGTAGTATCTCCGCTGGGCCTCGCAGCTGGGCTTTGATTCAGGCTGGTGTTAGGTGGAATGGCTGGCGCCAGCATTAAGCTAACTAGCGTTAGCTTAGCAATCGCTTCAGGTAGGGCACATCAGTGAATCACAAGGAAGCGCTGGAATCGCTGGTCAGTTTACTCACAGTGGCCGGATAAAAGCGATCAAAGGGGTAATCCACCGGAGGTATATCCGATCGCTGTAGGTTAGTTATTTAGAGACTGGCGCCAGCATTAAGCTAACTAGTGTTAGCTTAGCAATCGCTTCAGGTAGCATTAAGCTAACTAGTGTTAGCTTAGCAATCGCTTCAGGAAGGCCTGAAGAACTGAGGTTGATCAAAAGATTTAAGCCAAAAGAAGCAGAAAAAAATATAAATCCATACTATTTTTATAGCAGCTTTTTTAAGTGGACATTTTTGTCCTGAACGACTCTCAAGTATAGTAAATTTGTTTCACAGTGTTCCATTGGTGTATTAGAAAAAATAAAAGCTGAATTCCGACATTGGTCTAGAGAGAGGCTTTGTTACAAAAAACTGTGCCAAATGCACTAACACAGCCAAAATAATGAGCAGATGAAGAGGAAAAAATTGCCCAAATGGAAAAAAATGTCCATAGTGGTGCCTAAGGGTTAAGCTACATGATGAAACGTGTTTGTTTATGGGGGATTTCCCTCTTTCAGTGTCATATTTATCCACCTTATTCCTGGGGGTGCTGCTGTAGGAACGATTATGGACGGAACTTCCAGCTGACCAAGTGTTAAATCAGTCCGTTTGAGTGGAGTAGCAGGGGTATTTAAAATAGCATTTTTAAAAGTTATTCAAATTCATGTTAATGTATAGTCCACATACGTGTTTTGCACTCAAGTGGCAGCTAATTTAAACTCTTCTAGTTTTTGTATTTTTTTGAATGTTTGGGTGTCGTTCTGGCACTTGCTGGTGTTCATGGTTGTGCCATAGACTGTATAAATGGAGGCTTCTTTGTGGCTCTGACTAGATTCTACATCTGCTCTGAGGAAAATCTGATTATGTCCAACTTATTTTAACAAAACGCAGCCAACTTTATTGCGGTGGAGACATTGATATTGTGACCCGTGCCGGCAAAATGAGTCAGAATGTGCACCGTGTCATTATGAGTACAAGCAACGAGAAGTCATAAATCGTGGCTCTTTCTTTGTTTGGTAGCAGCAAAGTCCCAGTAAACCCCCCATGAGTGTCTGGTATCATTCTAAAGCTTAGAAATTGTACTTTCTAAAAATACCTATGTTTTTGTGGAAGACGTAACTTCTGGCCGATCGAATGCGAGTTTTCAACCTAGCTAAAATATAAACAAATCATCTTTTTCTGGGTCAGTTTTTGCACACTACCTACAAATTAAATATCATTTTGAAGGTCTTTCAATACAGAATATGGAAATAACGTTACATCAGTTTTGAAAATGTCCTCAAAGTGACTCATTTTACCAGCAAGGGTCATTTGTCTGCATCATTAGCATCTTAGTAGCGGCGCTAAGTAACGGAGCTACTGTATACGAGGCCACTTTTTAAGGTCATCTTCCCATCCCTCGATAGTCGTGGGAAGTGGTATGATTATGTTACTGTTTTGAGGTGCAAAAGGCCGTGTTCCCACATTTCTGATGCCGAAGTCATTGTTTTTTAACAAGGAAAAATGTCCCGTTTCAGTGACAACCATATGTTGCTACCATAATTCACGCAAGGCATCATGGGGCCTAGGAATAAGGTGGATGCAAATAGATTCTGACATGTATGACCTCATCCTTACTGGTGAAGAAAATACTTCATTTATTCATATTAATATCCCTGCATATGAACTCATGAACATTTACTAGTTCCATTAAAAATGAAAAAACTTAGATAGTTATTAATAGAAGATGAGAGAATATTCCCACTGGAAAATGACTGTTTTGGACAGAAGTATTAAAAAGCTGTGAATGTATATCAGCAACAGCCAAAGTTGAATTTGATTCATGTAAAACAGTTCTTTCCCACTGTCCTAAAGAGCTAATTCTGGATAGGAGGGGTCCTCACAGGCCACCATACGATACATGTCACCATACTTGGGCTGCATTGTGATACTATCATGATCTTACAGTATCATATATTGGGATTTCCTATTCTGATCTTTGTCTTGTTCTCAGAGGTCACGCCTTTGCTGTGCTGACCTAACCAGACAGTGAGCCTGTACCACCATCTAGTGGACTGAAACGTCAACTGTTTTTTTATTACTCTGCTACCTAAATAGGGAAGTTTGTGGTTGCAACATTTAATAATAATTCTTTATAAAGTATCATGATACTACAATGCATCGATCCCCTCCCTATGCCTAATAATTACAAGTAAAATTTGTGACATAAACTAATGCAAATGACATTTGAATGTGTTCAGAAAAGAGCATCTTTAAAAATTCATGATAAAAAAAAAAGCAGGCTGAACATCATTTTGATTTTTTTTTGTCAGATCAAGTTAACATATATCAGAACTCAAGGTGAAAATGTGAAGAATTTGGTCAGCTGCACACATGGTTGACCATGGATGTGGAAAAGGCTTGCTTTCACTAAAAATTAAAAAGTGCCACTTTCTGAGCAATGATGAGGAGAAGGTGGAGCAATTTTTTTTTACAAATTTTTGATTTTTCATTCAACTTTGGGTTCTTATTGTGGCCTAATGTGGCCTTTTTTTTTTTTCTTTTTTTTCCTCTCCTGGCGCCACATGAGTTGGCCGCCCTTTGCAACATCGGCTCGATTCCGAGGCTTTTTTCCCTTCCTCTCTCTTTTTGATCCGGTTTTTTTTTTTTTTTTTCACTCCACTTATATCACGGACACACAGATCGTCCCAAATGTCTCCTGAGCCGGTGGACGGAGCCACTGTTTATAGCAGGATACGATACAGCAGGGAAGAGCTGCTAGCATTCAAATGTCTCCTGAGCCGGTGGACGGAGCCACTGTTTATAGCAGGATACGATACAGCAGGGAAGAGCTGCTAGCATTCAACCGCCACCCGGTGCTATTGGAAAAACTCGACATACCAAGAGAACTGAGGCGAAAACGCCACGGCTGCCGGGCTGGAGTAAGGCGGAGGACAAAAAATATAAGGTACAGACCCTCCCTTCCATCTATTGTCATGGGAAATGTACGGTCGTTACTGGGAAAGGTAGATGAGCTAGCGGCTATCTGCCGTTACAATAGCACATACCAGGAGTGCTCTCTCCTTTTGTTTTCTGAGACGTGGCTAACTGAACTAGCAGCAGATGCTAACATTGAGCTGGAGGGTTTCCACATGATACGGGCAGACCGAACACCAGACAGTGGCAAAGCAAGGGGCGGTGGAGTGATAATGTATGTTAACAACAACTGGTGCAGACCGCGACATATCACTGTTAAACAACGACACTGCAGCAAAGACACTGAGTTGCTAGCTGTTAGCATGCAGCCTACATATCTCCCGAGAGAACACTCACACGTGATCTGCATTGTTGTTTATGCAAATCCGACGGCAAACCCTGGGACAGCGCGTGACGTCATCCATTCAGTAACCAGCAGGCTGCAGACAGAACACCCAGATGCTCTTCTCCTCATCTCAGGCGATTTCAACCATGTTTCACTATCTCCCATTCTACCCACGTTTACCCAGTATGTCACATGCCACACTAGAGACAATAAAACACTGGACTTATTCTACGCAAACACTAAGGAGGCGTACACCTCATCACAACTCCCCCCACTCGGGAGATCGGATCACAACTTGGTTCATCTCCGGCCGGTGTACAAACCCCTAGTGCACAGACAACCTCCGGCCATGCGCACAGTGAAGTTATGGTCTGAGGAGGCAATGGACACTCTAAAGGGCTGTTTTGAAGCCACCGCCTGGAAGCAGCTCTGCAATCCACATGGTGAGGACATCGATGGCCTCACTCACACCTTCACGGGCTACCTCAGCTTCTGTGTGGACAAACCCGTTCCCACCAAGACCATACGGTGTTGCTCAAACAACAAACCCTGGATCAACTCTGAGATAAAAACACTTCTGAGAGAGAAGAAGAGGATCTTCAGGTCGGGGAACAGGGAGATGCTGAAGTCCGTACAGAGGGAGCTGAGGAGAAAGATCAGAGAAGGCAAGGACAGCTTCAGGAAGAAGATGGAGGACAAGCTGCAACAGAGCGACATCAGCGGGGTCTGGAGAAACCTCAAAACCATCTCTGGGCTCCAGAATACCACCCCCCAGGCCACGGGGGGCAGGGAGTGGGCAAACAATCTGAATCTGTTTTTCAATAGGTTTGACCAACCGCCCTCCCCCGACTGCACAACAACCACTGCTGCCTCTTAAGACATCAAGTCCTGCTGCCCACTCCCCACTCCACCAACACCCCCCCACTCCCAACACACAGCCCCCCATCCTGACCCTGACCAGGACCCAGGTGAGGACGGAGCTGAGGAAGATCAAGGTGAGGAAGGCGTCGGGACCGGACGGCATCAGCGCAAAGCTCCTCAAGTCCTGTGCAGACCAGCTGTGTGGGATTGTGACATAAATCTTCAACCTGAGCCTGAAGCTGGGGAGGGTACCACAGCTGTGGAAAACATCTTGTGTGGTACCTATACCAAAAACTTCCCACCCCAAAGACCTGAACAGCTACAGACCGGTGGCCTTGACGTTCCACTTGATGAAGACCCTGGAGAGACTGCTCCTTGCTCACCTCCGCCCCCTGGTGGAACCAGCGATGGATCCACTCCAGTTCGCCTACCAGCATGGCATTGGGGTGGAGGATGCGGTGATCTTCCTCCTTCACCGTTCTCTGTCCCACCTGGAGAAGCCCGGGAATGTGGTGAGGGTCATGTTCTTTGACTTCTCCAGTGCTTTCAACACCATCCAACTGATGATCCTGAAGGACAAGCTGCTGCGCGCAGAGGTGGACCAGCACCTGTCATCATGGATCCTGGACTACCTCACAAACCGGCCTCAGTTTGTGAGAACCCGGGACTGTGTGTCCGACACGATCATTGGTAGCACGGGGGCCCCCCAGGGAATGGTGTTGGTTCCCTTCCTGTTCACTCTTTATACTGCGGACTTCTCACACAACACAACACACTGCCATCTACAGAAGTTCTCTGATGACTCTGCAATCGTTGGCCTCATCTCCAATGGAGATGAAGCTGAGTACAGAGGGCTTATCCAGGACTTCGTGGACTGGTGCCATCGGAACTGCCTCCAGATCAACGCGAGGAAAACTAAGGAGCTGGTGGTGGACTGCCGCAGGCATGGACAACCCCTCACAGCACCAGTAAATATACAGGGAACAGACATTGAGATGGTGACATCCTACAAGTACCTGGGTGTTCATCTGAACAATAAACTAGACTGGTCACACAATACTGACGCACTCTACAAGAAGGGACAGTGCAGGCTGTTCCTACTGAGGAGACTCAGGTCTTTTGGTGTACAAGGGGCGCTGCTGAAGACATTCTATGACACGGTGGTGGCATCAGCCATCACTTTTGGAGTGGTCTGCTGGGGCAGTGGCATTACTGCAGCCGATAGGAAGAGACTGAACAAACTGATCAAGAAAGCTAGCTCTGTCCTGGGGCAGCGCCTTGATCTGGTGGAGGAGATAGGAGAGAGAAGGACGGTGGCTAAACTGTCATCTCTGCTGGAGTCCGAGTTCCACCCTACGCAGGACATACTGAATGCACTGAGGAGCTCATTTAGCAGCAGACTACATCATCCCAGGTGCACAACCGAGAGGTTTCGCAGGTCCTTCCTACCAACGGCTGTCAGACTGTACAACCTAAGCAGGGCTGCTCGCAGAGATAGCAAAAAGACGTAACAACCTAATAGTTTTCTTGAATGCAAAAGATGCAATAGACTTACACAATGGTCCCCTCCGGCATACAACTAGGAAAATACCGGTCGCTATGGAGGGTGAGAATATGTGTGGGCACATAATCATACCATGTAGGATAACTAAGTACAGTAGACGGTTGTGCTGTTTCATCCCATCTAGCAACAATGCTCTGCACTGTGTGTGTTTATACATTTACATATTTATTCCATCTAGCTACAATGCTCCACAGTGGGTGTGTTTATATTTATATATCTATATATTTATTCCATCTAGCTACAGTGCTCCGCACTGTGTGTGTTTATATTTATATATCTATATATTATTCCATCTAGCTACAATGCTCCGCACTGTGTGTGTTTATATATCTACATATTATTCCATCTAGCTACATTGCTCCGCACTGTGTGTGTTTATATATTTACATATTTATTCCACCTAGCTGCAATGCTCCGTACTGTGGGTGTTTATATATCTACATATTTATTCCATCCAGCTACAAAGCTCTGCACTGTGTGTCTGTGTGTATATAAGATAAGATAAGATAAGATAAGCCTTTATTAGTCCCACAATGGGGAAATTCCAGGATTGCAACAGCACAGGGATAGCAACACTCAGAGCAACAATCAGAAGGCAAGAAAAAACAACATCTAGTAAACATATGTCCATATTACTATAAATGTATATATATAGACACACAGTGCAGAGTATTATGGTTGGTTGGTGAATGTGCAGCAGAAAGTCTAAGCTCTCTCTCTGCGGATGCGGCGGGCCAGCTGGAAGTCTTTGGGCATGATGGTGACCCCCTTAGCGAAGAAGAGACCACCAGGTGGGCCTCGCTGGTCTCCTGCAGTGCCATGACGGCGAAGCTCAGGAAACGCAGGACGGTCTTGAAGTCCTGAGCGATCTCCCTCACCAGGCGCTGGACGGGCAGCTTACGGATGAGCAGCTCTGTGGATTTCTGGCAGCGACGGATCTCTCTCAGAGCCACGGGCCTGTGACGGCGAGGCCTCTTCACTCTGCCGGTGGCCGGAGCGCCTCTCCGAGCAGCCCTGGTGGCTAGCTGTCTCCTGGGGGGCTTCTTCCTCCAGTAGATTTTACGGGCGGTCTGCTTGGTTCTTGCCATCGCTCTTTATTATTCTGTCTTATATTTCTTGCACGCCGTCTAAACTCTAGCCCGGCACCCGCGTCGTTTTCGCTACAGCTCCCGGTATGTCGAGTTTCCCGTTAGCACCGGGTGGCGGCCAAGTGCTAGCTAGCACTAGCTCCTCCCCGCTGTAGCGTCTCCCGCTGCAAACCGTGGCTCCGTCCGCCGACCCGGGAGACCCCCGGGGCGATCCGTGCGTCCGTGATATATATACAGAGTGAAAGGTGTAGAAAGAAGAAGGAAGATTAAAAAAAAGGCTGTTGCAACGGGCAGCCTACTCGTGTGGCGCCACCGGTCCGGCGGAACCGGAAAAAAAAAAATAAAAATATATATATATATATATATATACAGTATATATATATATATATATATATATATTTATAGTAATATGTACATATGTATATTAGCTGCTCTTGCTTGCTTGCTTTTTTTCTTGCCTTCTGATTGTTGCTCTGAGTGTTGCTATCCCTGTGCTGTTGTAATCCTGGAATTTCCTCGTTGTGGGACTAATAAAGGCTTATCTTATCTTATCTTATCTTATCTTATCTTATCTTATGAAGGCCTTTAACCTAATATAACTGGAAATTCTGCTTTAGGAGGGAAAGATAGTGGAGGCATCAAACAATGAACCTTGTCCATAGAACAGTGAAGAAGCAACGGACGTTTACAGTTACATGAAACACAGTCAGATTACATTTAAAAAAGAAAACCTGTTACAGGTATTAACCCAATTATTATTTGGGACTCTTTCACAAGTGCTCCACAGGCACACCTGTGATTCTTTTTTTCCAGAGCATTCTGAGTGGGTGACCTGGAACATTTCTCAATTTCTGGATGATTTGGCCTTGAATGACCCAGAGGAGAAACTTTTGAAGTTAAGTGGTAAAAAGTTGTGCTAATAAAACCCCCACAAATACACAGCCTGTAATGTGGAGCTTCACAATATGTGAATATGATGCCAAATACATTTTATATTATATAAATCTCCCTCATAAAAAGTCATTATAGCATAGCTGTAAAATGTTTTTATGATCTTTCCTACAACAGAGCAACACATACAATAAAAGAGGAAGGAAGTTTTATATTTAACCAAACAGGGAAATTCCCAGCAGTCATTTCCTGTAATAAAGCTGCTGGTACACAGTAAAAATACTACTATAGTGTATATGAGTGGATCATAAAACTGGCCAATGACAGCTCTACTTATAAGGTGACTCTTATAAATAGTAGCCCCGTGACTGCTGCTGAAGCAGGTGGCACCACCATCACTGTGGAGGAGGAGGCTGAAACATTCCTGCAGTCCACACAGTCTGTTGCTTAAAAAAGAAAAAAAGATCTTTCGGCATCTCAGACATCTATACACATACACACACACACGTGCACATGGGTCACCCATGGGAAAAATCAGGTCACATGATCCGCATCGCTAAAGGGCCCTCAGAAGTGTGCCGGAGCAGATGTTATCTGGGGGTGGGGGCCATCTATCAGAAGGGACTACAGCGCCGACATTATTGGTCAACATTAACTGGTGAGCGGTGTGACACACTTCTTCTCCTAACTTCCTGTCCAGATAGAAAGCTTCCTGTGTATGAGGGAGACATGACAGCACCTTAATCACAGAAAGTCAAAATGATCGGGGACTCACTGACAGTTTCAGGATGAGCTCAGATGAATGAATTAAAAACTTCTGGCTTTACTGACGCAACTTTTGGTTGAAGAATGCAAGATATTACACATGTTCACATGAAAAAATAAATATCTATCACCTGCAAGAGGCACAGCAGATGTTAACTTGCAAAACTAACAAAACTAACCTCACTTTGCTAAGATAATCAACTAAAAAAACCAGGAGGTAGTAAGTAATCTGCAAACGACCAATCACTTGACAAAGTTATGATTTTTTTCTCCTGAATGAACACACACATCAACTCAAAACCTTAAGCAATGTTAGTATCTTATATTCTAAACTTAGTCATTTTAAACTTCAGAGTTTTGAATAACTGTGAAAAAACAATAACTACCCATGTAAAGAGTTGGCCATTTTACTCAGTGTACTGTTATATTTGTTAAACATGACAATTTTACCACATTCCACAGTGTAAAGGTGCATTCAGACCAAATGCGAAGCGAATTTTTCACTTGGCGCAAATACATACAAAATCAATGAAAAGAGGTGAGCACACTTGAATCTCGCACATTTGCGCATTCAAGACTAAGGGATAGCACTAGCTAGTAATGGCCTTGAGATTCTGCTGTCACTGGAGTAAAAGTATCAACATTGGAGAGTAAACTAGTTTGAAAATGAGACTGACACGCACCTGCAGACAGAAGGACTGGGACCTCTGCAGCTGAATTGGAGTGTCAGAGTTCTTTTACCCACGGACTCCTGCCACGAACGTGTTAACAAGGCTAGCAGGCTAGCAATGTAAACAACCATCATCCAGGTGAAATTTTGGAGGCAGGGTCAATTTTTTCAGGTGAGACCCCATCGGATAATATAAACCTAACCATGACGGTGTTTGAGGGTTTTCCACAGCAGATAGAACACAGCTGCAGAAGTTATAAAGGCAACTTTGCCTGCCTGCAACTCACTCAGATGGTGAAATCATGTCTATTTGCGTGTTTACATTGAGTTAAAATGTAGCTGCACCCACTCGAATTTGATCTGAACACACCTTTACACTGTTAGTGTCCTTCTGTTGATATAACTTATTCCTCATCATAATCAACTGTAAATTATCAACACACATAAATACATGTATATATATTTGATAAGAAAGGATCTACTTTTTGCACTTTTATTTGAACATTTTGGCAGTCACCATCTTGGTGATTTACAGTGTTGGGAGTAACGCATTACTGTAGTGGGTTACTGTAACACATTAATGTAACGCCACTACTTCTGCAGTAACATGCTGTGTAACAAAATTACTGTTTAAAAATTCAGTAATGCATTACAGTTACTGAAATTTGATCAGATGCGTTACTTGTTTTATTAAAATGGATAGATATTTTCAGCACAAATGAAAGAATATACAAACTGACCCTACCATAGCTGAGACAGCCATCAGTCAACACGACCTGTTGCAAAGAGTCTTTCCTACTGAGCAGAGGAAGAGATGAAGCTACTTTGATTTTGTGGAAATAGATTATTTTTCCACAAAAACAGCGCGGTGGCGGAGTGGTTAGCACTGCGGCAGCACAGCAACTCACCCCTGGCCGGGGGATCCTGGGTTCGATCCCAGCCCCCGACCAACAGTGATATGTGAGGAGTTTGCATGTTCTCCCCGTGTCTGCGTGGGTTTACTCCGGGATTTCTCCGGTTTCCTCCCACATGCCAAAAACATGCAAGTTAGGCTAATTGGCATCAAACTGGGGATTCTTAATTGTCCCTAAGTATGAATGTGAGAGTAAATGGTTGTCTGTCTCTCTGTGTTGGCCCTGCGATGGACTGGCAATCTGTCCAGGGTGTGCCCTGCCTCTCGCCCAAAGATGCTGGGATAGGCTCCAGCCCCCCTGCGACCCGAAAAGGATTAAGCGGAAGAAGATGGATGGATGGATAGATAGATTATTTTTCCTTTCTCATGGTTTAGGACAAAAGCATATTGATGGGTTGGAAGCTAAGTGTCAGTTAAGTCCTACTGCAATCTCCAGAAGCGCTTGAAAACAGCAACAAAGCTCCAACAAAGCTAGTGCTATGTAATGGCTAGCTATGCTAGCAACTAACACCATGAAGTAGTTCTGCTATCTCTGAACACCCACGGCTGGATTTCAAGTACAGGTATGCATCTGGACAGTTTGTGAACCAGCAAGAATTAAACCAACAGATTGCCAGATACGTCGTTACAGAGTGAAGACGTGATATCAACAGTGACTTTCTGTCAGACAGCTGGACTGTGATCCACTGAAGTTAAAACACATTTACCAGCTACCTGGATAAAGACTGTTACCTCCGCCAAGGGTCAAGGTAATGTTTTTACTGGTGTTGGTTTGTTGGTTGGTTGGTTGGTTGGTTTGTCTGTTAGCAACATTACTTCAAAAGTTATTGAACAGATTTTGATGAAATTTTCAGGAAAGGTGTGTAATGGCACGGGGAACAGATGATTAGATTTTGGTGGTGATCTGGATCACGATCTGGATCCAGGAATTTTTTGAAAATTATTTTATATATTAATACTGCACTTTTCATGTACTGCCCCTTTAAGACGTGTCCATGGAGTTATGTGCTTGGCCACGCCATAGGGCCACGCACCTCCGTAACCCAGAAGCCAAACACTGCAGAAAAAGTAAAACGGCTTGGAACAAAAAGGAATGTGGTCTTCATCCACACAGTATGTGATGTTTGACATTATTTCATCTGAAGATGCCAAGAAAAAGCAAGCAAAGTGTGCGGTTTAATACGGGGTTTGGGATACATGCAGACATAACTCCGGACGGCAGACAAGGACATTGTTGCAGCCACATGACCCACACGGTATGTAAACACAGTAAACTTCAGCACTGGACAAGGTTTAATTTTTTTGTTTGTGAAATCACAATAGGCCTATTCTATTAATTATGCTCGTTTACTATGCACCACAGTGATATGATACCGCACTGTTGTGTAATATTGATGAGCTCATGAGGTGAATCTGTTTTTCAACAGGGTCAACTCACTGTCTGCCCCCCCACAACACAGCCAGACCCCTACAGCCCCCCCCCCCCACACACACACACATACACACACTGTGACTACAGACCAGGTTAACTGTTTGAATGTGTCTGTCTCCGAATTGTGACATAACCCCTAGCGGTCAAGAATGGTAAATATTTTTGTCAATAAAATATTTCAGATTTCCAAGGCTATAACTTGAAAGTGGAAAGAGATAATGGTTTACTGTCAGTTAGAAAGATGTAAAATATGATCCAAAGTTTCAGATAGGGATAAATTTATGCATCTAATTTGCATAATGTCGCGGCAGCTCTTTAAATTCCAAAACTCAGTCAAAACTGGACTTTGGACATATTTACACAAAGAATGGTTCAGTCTTTTGACACCGTTTTTTGTACAGAGGTACCTCATCATCTTATCTTTAAAGTATATGAACAAGAAATCAGTACAATATTAAAAAAAACACAGAAATAAGTCACTTACCGGTGGCTAACGGGACTCACTTGCTGCCGTGGTTGCCGCGTTTTCACCCATCGTGGTCGTTATTTTGCGTTCTGTCGGTCATTTACGCTCTCTACCACATCTACAAAGTCTTATGATTATCCCACATAAATTTTGCTTGTATCCCACGGCTATTTTCCGTGTACAAAGCCGTCTAAGTGACGGTGACAATGACCAATCGCAGCCATATTAGCTTTCTGAGCTAAAAGAAGAATACAGGAAAAGGAAATGAGTTCTTCTTCTTTGGTGTATTACGTGTCATCCATTAAGTCCTCCAGCGCATGTCTGCCACCTTCTGAAACTGGCAGATCAGTACAAATCAGTACAAATCCCCAATGCAGATGGCGATGTCAGAGTGAAATGACAGGCGCAGCACCACGCTCTGCCACTAGGGGCACGCAAATTCTCACACTCAAAGGGTTAAGAAACAGCTGGATAGACTCCATCAGCAGAAGGCTGCGGGCCTTGATGGCATCTCCGCCAGGATCCTGAGGACCTGTGCCAACCAGCTAGCTCCAGTACTGAAACACTTGTACAACTTCAGCCTGAGTCTGGAGAGAGTACCGGTACCGTGGAAGACGTCCTGCTTAGCTGCTGTCCCCAAGAAGTCGTCTTCATCTGACCTGAATGACTATCAACCAGTTGCCCTTACATCCCAGGTGATGAAGGTGCTTGAGAGACTGGTCTTGGCTCACCTGAGGCCACAGGTGAAGACGTGGCTGGACTCTCTGCAGTTTGCATATCTGCCCCATTCAGGAGTTGAAAATGTTGTCATCTACCTGCTGCAACAAGCCCATCTGCACCTGGATGGCAGAGGAGACACTGTGAGAATCACATTTTTTGATTTCTCCAGTGCCTTTAACACCATCCAGCTACTGCTGGTGGGTGAGAAGCTACAGGTGAGGGGGGTCGACAGCTCTGTGATCTCCTGGATTACTGACTACCTGACAGACAGGCCACAGTTTGTCCAGCTGGGAAGTCTGATGTGGTGGTTAGTGATACGGGAGCTCCACAGGGGACTGGGCTCTCTCCTTTTCTCTTCACCTTATACACCACTGACTTTCAGTACAACACAGAGTCATGCCACCTGCAGAAATTCTCTGATGACTCAGCTGTTGTTGGGTGTATAAGAGGGAGAGAGGAGGGGGAGTACAGGGCACTGGTAGACAGATTTGTGGAGTGGACCAAGTAGAATCACATGAGGCTGAACGTCAGTAAGACCAGAGAGATGGTGATTGACTTCAGGAAGAAGAGGACATCTTCACAGCCATTGCAGATTAGGGGGGAGGATGTGGAGATAGTTGAGGACTCCAAATACCTGGGTGTCATGATCAGCAATGGACTGGACTGGAAATCTAACACTGATGCTGTGTACAAGAAGGGGATGAGCAGACTCTACTTCCTGAAGAAGCTGAGCTCTTTCAACGTGTGCAACAGGACGCTGGAGCTTTTCTACCAGGCAACTGTTGCCAGCGCCATCTTCTTTGCTGCTGTCTGTTGAGGTAGCAATATCAGAGCCAGTGACACCAACAGACTTGACAAGATTATCAAGAGGGCTGGCTCTGTAATTGGTCTCAGGTCGGAGACTTTTGAGACTGTGGTGGAGAGGAGGACACTAAATAAACTGCGATCCATCATGGACAATCCTGATCACCCCCTCCATCACACACTGGACAGACAGTGGAGCACTTTCTCCAGCAGACTGCTACAACTTCGCTGCCGAACGGTTACTTACAGGAAATCTTTCCTGCCACATGCCATTTCACTGTAAATAACTCACTCTAATGTTATATTCTGGTCATAACTATGCTACCATACTGCATCTTACAGTCTAATTGGTGCCTCACATTTCACCCTGCGCCTGATAGTCCTGCATTGTACAGCGAGTACGATTCATGTACCTATATGGGCCATCATCTATTCATCTAGATGTATATAGGTTTTTAGCAATTTTACTTTCAATGAGTAATCCCTTTGTCTGTTATGCTGTGTGTATTTCTGGCATTTGGTCGTCTACTGTCATGCTGCTGTTACACTGTAATTTCCCAGTTTGGGATCAATTAAGTACATCTATCTCTCTATCTATCTATCTCTCTCTCTCTCTCTCTCTCTCTCTCTCTCTCGTGCGCATGCGTGGGCGTTTGTGGGAGCAGGGGTGTGGAGTGGTGTCGAGTGAGTACTTTAAACTTTGTATTTTCTAACTTTTTCTCTATCTTGTGTGTTTGAGGTGTGTGTGTTTAATATAGTGGGTTGAGTGTGTGTGCTGGGGTGTGAGTGTTGGAGTGAGTGTGTCGGGGAACGGTAGCTTCTGCTGCCGGTTTTTCCCAGCCGGCATCATGCCGGTGATTGATGGTGGTGTGGAGTTTGAGCGCTTAACCCGGCGTCATGGTGTGAGAATCCTCCCGACAGTTCCCTGTTCTGTGGAGGAGGCCAGCCTCGCTGTAGGACAGGTGGTTGGGCATGGCAGCATAAAATCAGCATCGAGGATAACAGCGCAATTGTGATCTTTCTGGATTCGACTGAGAAAGCTGATCAGGTGGTGGCACAGGGAGTGGTCATAGGTGACACTTTTACTCCCGTTTTACCGCTGGCGAATCCGTCTAGGAGGATCACCATCTCAAACGCTCCTCCTTTCGTTAAAAATGATCAGCTGATTAGAGAGTTGTCCCGTTTTGCCCAGGTTGTGTCCCCTATCAGAATGGTCTCTCTGGGTAGTAAATCACCCCTGCTGAAGCATGTTGTATGTCATAGGAGGCAGTGTTTCATGGTGTTGAAAGACAGCTCTGCTGAACTGAACGCGTCTTTTAATTTCAGGATTGATGGCTTTAGCTACTTGGTGTTTGCAACATCTGAAACCATGAAGTGTTTTGCGTGTGGCGCAGAAGGCCATCTTATTAGGTCATGTCCTGAAAAGGCGAACACAAAGAGCACTGGCGGTAAGAAAGGTGACGCCGCTGTTTCTGGTGGTCCGGAGGGTAGCGCTACATGTGGTGCGGCGGATGCCGCTGCGGCGCCCGCTTCTGCTGGGGTGGTCGTGGCCGCGACTGCGGCCGCATCCGCGTCCGCGGCCGCGTCCGCTTCTACTTCTGCGGGGGCGTCCGCGTCCGCGTCCGCATCCGCGTCCGCGTCCGCGTCCGCTTGTGCTGGGGCGGCCGCGGCCGCCTCTGCTGGGGTGGCCGCGGCGGGCACGGTAGTTGTCCCCCCAAACAGTGATGGTGGGGAATTTCTGTCTGGCGGCAGCTCTGATCATTGTGACGAGCCTGTCGCCCGGGGTAAACAGGTGGAGGGTGTAAGTAAAAGTGCAGTTAAACGAAGGAACGTGAATGAACAGACTTTGCAGGCGGGGGAGGAGCGGTTTGAGGCTGTAGCGGACACACAGAGCAAACACTGCATGACAAACGTTGCGTTTCATGAAGAAATGCAGGAATGTAGTTTTGTTGAAGAGGATCCTTTTAAAGCTGCACAAAAAAGGAAAAGTGCGGAAAACTTGCAGAGCTCTGCTAAATCTAGTAGGGTTGGGAATTTAGATTTACTGAATGAGAGCGCTTCTGACGAAAGTGGAGATGAGTCTGAACTGATGCAGACGCAGACGCAGACGCAGGAGGAGCAAAGCTCCTATTGTTTTACTAAAATTAGACAATTTCTCCAGGTGACTAAGGGGAGCAGAGCTGTGAAAGTGGAAAATTACTTTCCAGATCTGGAGTTATTTGTGGCATCAGCTCGCAAGCTGATGAAACCGAATGATGGGAATGAGACTTTTACTGATCAGGAAATTTTTCGTTTAAAGAAACTGGTTGTCAAACTGAAATCACAAATTACTAACAGTCATGTTGACTCTTAGTTTGTTTCTTCCCTTTTATGCTATGTGTGTGTTTTTTTACTGTACCTTATTTTTATCCTTTTTAATGCCCCACCTTAGAATTGGCACTCTTTATGGCTGTGTTGTGAGACATGTATATGTTGGACACTGCATATGTGATTTAACCACGATGAAGGAGAGCCAGCCCCCTGCGGTGCGGAGCCACAGAGCCTGGACCCCCTGCGGAGGACAGGGGACAGAAGACTTCCTGACCACTGAGGCTCGGGAAGAGAGAAGGGGGAGTTATGTAAATAAAAGGCTAATGAATGTGAATAAAGAGACTTTGATATAGATGTGTGATTTCCCCCGCGAGGGAAATGGTTTGATGTGAGAAGGTTTAAATGAGAGAACTTTGGTGTGTTCACCCTCTTTGTTCGCTGCTCAAGAATAAGAGCAGACAGTGGAATGATTTCTTGAATAAACTGAAATGAAAGACAATTCGGTTTCGTTATTCAAGTCTCCCCACATTGGTGACTGACGACGTTGAGAATGAACGAAGAAATTCTCAGGGTCCCGGACTCACAGCGCTCAGAGCTGGCGAGCGCAGTGGCCGTTAAGCTGCCTGATTTCTGGCAGGATAACCCACGGTCGTGGTTTCTGCAAGCAGAGTCGCAGTTCGCGCTCGCAGGAGTAACGGTGGATGACACTAAGTTCCACCATGTCATCGCTAAACTGGACAACAGCACAGCTCGGTGCGTGCAAAGCTTGGTGGAGCAGCCACCCGCGACCGACAGGTACAGCAAGCTGAAATCCACCCTCATCAAGTTTTTCACCCCCTCGGCTGAAGTGAGGGCGAGGAGGATCCTGTCTTTGCTAGACCAAGGTGGACACAGGCCGAGCGCCCTGATGGAGGAGATGATACAGCTGAGAGGGTTGGACAACGATGATTTCATTTTTCAGTTCATCTTCCTCTCCAACCTCCCGGCGCATGCGAGAAGCACGCTGGCCGGCAAAAAGTGTCACACCCTGGAGGAGTTCCGGGAGCTGGCCCAGGAGGCAGACGGGATCCTGGACGCCTGCGGCGGGCAAGCAACCACAGCAGCGACCCGAGACAGCGGGGAGCCAGAGGCGGCAGAACCAGACTGGCCGACGATGGCGGCAACACGGCCGCGACGAGGGGGAGCCAATAGCCCGGCGACAGAGGCGCGGGCACGACACAGCGGAGGAGAAGATCTCTGCTTTTACCATCGGAGGTTCGCAGAGAAGGCACGCAGGTGTGTGCCGCCCTGCATCTTCAGGAGTTCGGGAAACGGCAAGACCGGGGGTCGCTAGCAGCTTCGACCCTCGGAGAACGCAACAAGCTGCTCTACATCACGGATGCGCGCTCCGGACGAGTGTTCCTCATTGACACCGGAGCACAAGTGAGCTTCATCACCCCAACATACGCGGACCGGGTAGCTGGACCCCACGGTGACGGAGCTACAGCGGCAAATGGCTCGAACATCAACACCTACGGGAGAAGGACCTTGCCTTTATGCTTACATGGCCGCACATATGAATGGACTTTTGTAGTAGCGGCGGTGAGTTTCAACATGTTGGGCGCGGATTTTTTGTGTTCACACAATCTGTTAGTTGATCTTGCTAATAGACGGCTGGTAAATGCACTCTCTTTTTACTCTCTCCCCTGTTCAGCTCGAGTGTCCCCGCCACCAGTACAGACCCACGTCGCTACAGCAGGTGGTAAGTTTCACACACTCCTCACCCAATTTCCAGCGCTCACTGTGCCCACTTTTTCAGCGACGGTCGCGAAGCACGGGGTGAAACACTTCATCCCCACTTCTGGTCCTCCCGTGTTTGCAAAAGCTCGGCGCTTGGATGCAGTTAAGCTCGCCATTGCGCGCGAGGAGTTCGCCAGCCTGGAGAGGCTGGGCATCGTTCGTAGGTCGAAGAGCCCGTGGGCTTCGCCGCTGCACATGGTACCGAAAGCCGATGGCTCCTGGAGACCGTGCGGGGATTACCGCAGGCTAAACAACGCTACGGCACACGATCGTTATCCCATCCCGCACATTCAGGATTTTTCGGTGCACCTGGCGGGGGCGCGCATTTTTTCAAAGATTGATCTAGTTCGCGGCTATCACCAAGTCCCGGTCCAACCGGAGGACATTCCTAAAACAGCGGTAATAACCCCGTTCGGACTTTTCGAATTTTTACGCATGCCGTTTGGTCTCAAAGGGGCGGCGCAAACATTTCAGCGGATGATGGATGCCGTGTTACGCGATCTCCCTTTCGTGTTTGTGTACCTCGACGACATTTTGGTCGCGAGTACTTCAGAGGACGAACACGAAACGCACCTCACAGCAGTTTTTAGGAGGCTGGGAGAGCACGGCTTAATAGTTAACCCAGCCAAGTGCCAGTTCGGCGTTGAGCGGATTGATTTTTTGGGTCACCGCGTCTCCCCGGAGGGAGCGGTTCCGTTACCAGAGAAAGTACGCGCGGTAGCGGATTTTCCCCGTCCACAAACGGTCAAATCACTACAGGAATTCTTGGGGATGGTGAATTTTTATAACCGGTTCCTGCCCCACGCAGCTCAAATCATGCAACCGTTATATGCCGCGCTCAAAAAACAAAAGCCGACCCAGGCGGTCGAATGGTCCCCGGAGCGGGAGCGCGCGTTCACAGAGGTTAAAAAAGCCTTGGCTGACGCTGCGCTCCTGGCCCACCCAGACCCTGCAGCACGTATCGCGCTGACGACAGACGCTTCAGATTTAGCCATAGGGGCCGTTATTGAGCAACAGGTAGCCGGAGTTTGGCAGCCTTTGGCTTTCTTTAGCAAATCTTTAAGCGCGGCTGAGCGAAAATACAGCGCGTTTGACAGAGAACTGTTGGCGCTGCATTTAGCTATTCGTCATTTCCAGTTCTGGCTGGAAGGACGGTGCTTCACCGCTTATGTGGACCACAAGCCGCTCACATACGCCATGGCCAAAATTTCAGATCCGTGGTCCGGCAGGCAGCAGAGGCAGCTGGCCGCAATCTCGGAATTTACCACTGACATTAGGCACGTCGCGGGCAAATTCAATGTAGTAGCGGATTGTCTCTCACGCGCGTTCACGACCCCGACACGCGCAGAGGCAGAACGGGCCACCGTGACCGCGCCGCAGGAGAGCGGCACGGTGGCGCGCGCAGCCCCGGTGCACGTGGGTATAGATTACGCAGCCATGGCAGCGGACCAGGGGGCGGACGCAGACGTGCGCGCGCTCCAGTCTGGACCAACAGGGTTGAGGCTGGAGAGCAAGTGTTTACAAACCGGTATGCCCCCCCTGATCTGCGACATGTCGACGGGGCGCCCGCGTCCGGTGGTTCCGGCCACGTGGCGCCGCCGTGTTTTTGACTCGGTCCACTCACTGGCGCACCCGGGGGTGCGCGCGTCGGTGAAACTAGTGGCGGAAAAGTTTGTTTGGCCGTGCCTGCGCAAGCACGTGAAGGAATGGGCAAAAACCTGCATTTCCTGTCAACGGGCCAAAATTCACAGGCACACAAGAGCCCCGTTAGAACCGTTCCGCATTCCGGCCAGAAGGTTCGACCATGTGCACGTCGACCTTGTGGGCCCCCTACCGGCATCACAGGGGTTCACGTATCTTTTGACAATGGTGGACCGCACCACACGTTGGCCGGAAGTGGTCCCACTTGCGACGACCACGGCCGCGGAGGTGGCTCGCGTTTTTTTAACGGCTTGGGTGGCGCGCTTCGGGGTTCCGTCGGACATTACGTCCGATAGAGGACCGCAATTCATCTCTGAGCTGTGGTCAGCGATGGCCAACGGCTTAGGAGCCAAAATTCACCGCACTACGGCTTACCACCCTCAGGCTAATGGTTTATGCGAGCGTTTTCATAGGTCTTTGAAGGCAGCACTCAGAGCGTCGCTCACGGATGCAGATTGGGTAAATAAACTCCCATGGGTTTTATTAGGGTTGCGTTCTGCGCCTAAAGAGGACTTAGACGCCTCCCCAGCGGAGCTGGTATTCGCACAAACTCTGAGGCTGCCGGGCGAGTTTTTACCAGAGCACCCAGAGCCCCCACCTCTCTCTGCTCTGGGACCGTTAGTTGGCACGGGGGCAGACACGCTCCCGGGTCCGGTTCATCACGCTTTTCCACGAGTTTTCGTCCCCAAGGCTTTGAAAAATGCCGATTTCGTTTTTGTCAGGCGCGAAGCCCTTAAAGCAACGCTCAAACCACCTTACGAAGGGCCATTTCGAGTGCTGGAGGCAGGTGATAAGCAATTTGTGCTAGATTTTGGGGACAGAAAAGAGACAGTCAGTATTGACAGACTAAAACCTGCTTTTGTCATGAAGGACGTGTCTGTACCGGTCGCGGTGGCGCCTCGACGAGGCAGGCCCCCGCAGAGGGCAATTAACCACTCTCTTCCTCAGTCAACAGACCCGAAGCAGAACAGCACCGCAGGCAAGGCGGGGCCAACGCACAGCAGATTCGGCAGACGGCTGAAGCCCAAGCGGCGCACAGACTGAATGTTGGTGTTGATTATTCAGTAGTGAGTAAGGTGCTATTAAATTTTGGGAATTAGTCTGTTCTTCATCGTTTGGGGGGGGGTTATATGGCTGTGTTGTGAGACATGTATATGTTGGACACTGCATATGTGATTTAACCACGATGAAGGAGAGCCAGCCCCCTGCGGTGCGGAGCCACAGAGCCTGGACCCCCTGCGGAGGACAGGGGACAGAAGACTTCCTGACCACTGAGGCTCGGGAAGAGAGAAGGGGGAGTTATGTAAATAAAAGGCTAATGAATGTGAATAAAGAGACTTTGATATAGATGTGTGATTTCCCCCGCGAGGGAAATGGTTTGATGTGAGAAGGTTTAAATGAGAGAACTTTGGTGTGTTCACCCTCTTTGTTCGCTGCTCAAGAATAAGAGCAGACAGTGGAATGATTTCTTGAATAAACTGAAATGAAAGACAATTCGGTTTCGTTATTCAAGTCTCCCCACACTCTTAATATAAACGGGGCCAGGGATGATGTAAAAAGGGCCTCTTTATACAAGCTTTTTAATTTAAAGGCACTTGACGTGCTGATGGTCCAGGAGACTCACAGCACTGTAGACATTGAGTGCCAGTGGAGAAAAGAGTGGGATGGCTGCATTTTTTTTAGCCACAAATCCAATAATAGTGGAGGGGTGGCTGTACTTTTCTCTCGGGGTTGTGTGCCTGTCTCTTATGAGGTAGAAGAGGTGGTGAAAGGACATGTACTCTTGCTAAAGGTACAGCTTGAAAACGTAAACTTGGTTCTTATAAACGTGTATGTGCCAACCCAGAGAGCAGAAAGGATCAGGGTCTTTAATATGCTATCAGATACGGTTAGATCCTGTAATCCAAATAGTTTTTTATTTCTGGGGGGTGATTTTAACTGTACATTAAACCACAGACTGGACAGGAACCATCAGGAACCTCACCCTGCTTCTGCCAATAGGCTGAGGGAACTAGTGAAGGCGCATGAAATGGCCGATGTGTGGAGATCACATCATGGGGACCAGAGGCAGTACACCTGGAGCCATGCTAAAGATAACCTCTTATCTATGGCTAGGTTAGACCGTTTCTATGGTTTTAAACACCAAATGAGTGTTTTTAAAAATAGTTGTATCTGTCCTGTTGGTTTCACTGATCACTGCCTGCTGATTTGTTCTGTTTTCATTGAAAATGTAAAGTGTAAGAGTGCTTTTTGGCATTTTAATAATACACTTTTAAATGATGTGTTTTTTAAGGGAGTTTTTCATGATGTATGGAAGTCACACAGGGAACAAAAACCCTCTTTTAGTTCTCTCCAATTGTGGTGGGATTTTGGTAAGGCCCAGATAAAACAACTCTGCCAACAGTACACTCAAAATGTCACTCGTAGCTTGACCCAATCCTTGAAAGTTCTGGAGACTGAGGTGGTAGAACTAGAGGAGTTGCTCAGTTCTACAGGAAAACAGGAGCACTTAGAGGCTCTCAAGTCAAAAAGGTCAGCCTTGGCTAGCTTGCTAGGGGTCACCGCACAGGGTGCTCTGGTCCGCTCACGCTACATGGATGTAGCTCTGATGGACTCGCCCTCCCAGTACTTTTTTGGACTGGAGGGGAAAAATGGACAGAGAAAGCTCATTCACTCCTTGTTGGGCGATGACGGGAGAACAATCTCCACAGCAGCAGAGATCAGGAAACACGCTGCTAGCTTTTACAGTGAATTGTTTAGAGCAGAGTGGAGGGAGGACACGTCACTGGGCCAGGTTTTCCTTGATGGTCTTCCAGTGCTCTCAGAGGACCTTGTTGCCGGCTTGGATGCTCCACTGTCTCTGTCTGAGCTGCATACGGCGCTAATGAGCCTCCAGAATGGAAAATCACCAGGCATAGATGGTCTCTCTGTGGACTTTTTTAAGGAATTCTGGCCCCTGCTTGGTCCAGACCTGCTGGAGGTTCTCCAAGATAGCTTGGAAAGGGGGACCCTACCCACGACCTGCAGGAGGGCCATCATCACACTGTTGCCGAAAAAGGGGGACCTCCAGAGCCTAAAGAACTGGAGGCCAGTCTCTCTGCTCTGCACAGACTACAAGATTCTCTCAAAAGCTCTGGCCCGAAGACTGAGAAAGGTGATGAGCGAGCTCATTCATGTAGACCAGACTTACTGTGTGCCTGGCAGGCTGATTAGTGACAACGTCACTTTAATTCGGGATATTTTGGAGGTCTCTGGTTCATTGGCGGTAGAAACTGGTTTGATTTCAATTGACCAGGAAAAGGCGTTTGATCGGGTTGAACACCAATATTTATGGACAGTTTTAACAGCTTTTGGGTTCAGCCCAGGCTTCATAGCCAGGATACGGGTCTTGTACAGTGACATTGAGAGTGTGCTGAAGATAAATGGGGGCCTGTCTGCCCCTTTAAAAGTCCAGAGGGGGGTTCGGCAGGGCTGCCCTCTCTCAGGGATGCTGTACTCCCTCGCCATAGAGCCTTTGCTTCACTGCCTGAGAAGGGATCTATCAGGAGTTACTTTTCCTGGCTGTGACACCACGTTCAAGCTGTCGGCCTATGCAGATGATGTAGTCATTCTGCTAAACAAGCAGAGTGACATTGACGTTCTGGTTAGGAGTGTCAATCTTTTTGGCCAACTTTCCTCTGCAAAGATAAACTGGGGAAAAAGCGAGGCTCTGATGGTGGGGGAGAAACTAGAAAATCAGCTTACGCTGCCGGGTGGGTTGATTTGGAAAAAAGGAGGTTTTAAGTATCTTGGTGTCTTTATTGGAAATCAGCAGTTTGAGCAAAAAAATTGGGATGGGGTCATAGAGAAAATTAACGGGAGACTAAACAAGTGGAAGTGGCTAATGCCAAGAATATCTTTTAGAGGAAGAGTGCTCATTTTAAATAATCTTGTTTCCTCATCCCTGTGGCACCGCCTCATGTGCATGGACCCCCCTGCTGGTTTGTTGTCCAAAATTCAGTCTGTTTTGGTGGACTTTTTTGGGGGGGGTGGACTCCACTGGGTTCCTCAAGCCCTGTTATTTCTTCCCAAAGAGGAGGGGGGGGCAAGGAGTGATTCATTTAGCTAGTAGAGGTGCTGCTTTTAGACTGACTTTCATACAGAGACTGCTGACGGGCCCCCAGGACCTGGTATGGAGGCCTTTGGCCTGTGTTATTTTACAGAGAGTCCTTGGGCTTGGGCTAGACCTCCCTGTGTTTTTAATGGATTTTAAGAACTCTAATGCACTGTCTTTACCCAGTTTTTACCGCAGTCTCTTTTCAGTGTGGACTCTTTTTAAAAAACAAAGAGGGCCATGCGATTCCCTCTACTGGTTGTTGAAGGAGCCGCTGGTTTTTGGTGGTCGCCTTGGTGTCCTGCCGGGAGTTGGAAGGACCTTCCTTGATAGGCTGTGTTCCAGGAACATTCTCACTCTGAAGCAAGTGGTGGAACTGGCTGGTCCTGGCCTCAACAACTT